>CANTUV010000071.1:0-2400000 GCA_947685225.1 Garcia nutans
ATGCCAAACTTTTTCTTTCATGATCCAGCATTGTCCAGTTAATGAGACAAAAAAACATTTTTTTTAAAAATAAGCTAGGTTCAAATTTAGCATGTGACCACAAGTTTTAAGTTGCCAAATTAAAGATGCTATAACTTCAGCATGCTGTGCAGTTACCTTCCAAAACTCCGAGTATCACACTTCTTAACCAAAGCATTTTTTTATAAGAATCTAATTTACAGAGTAAAGCTTCGACTTCCTTACCTAATGTCAGACCTAAATTGCAAGTATACATAATTTGAAAATAATAACATACAAAGCTTAAACATACCATTTTCCACATCCTTTGATCGAGTTTCATTTTGCTGCCGTAACTGCTGATTCCTATATTTTTCAAGAATTGCTTGCCTGCGCTTCCTACTCTCCTCCTTCACCCTATCTAAATCTTCCTCCAGTTCAGCAAGTTTTAATGCAATTCTTTCTTCAAAATCATCCTGTTCCTCTTCAGCTCTAGAGCAAATTAGAAAAATGTAAACAATAAAATCATATTAAATTGCAGCCCAATGAACACAGTTCATTTCAATGATTTAAAATAAAAGATGAAACAACAAAAACAAAATTTGCAACAACTGATACCTTTCTACTGTGTTTCCATCCCTTTCTAAAGAATCACCATGATAATTATAGACCTTCATTGAATCACTCTTAGTATCCCTGGCTTTTTCCCTATTTCTATCACTTCTCCACTCTCTATCCCTTTCACTCTCCAAATCTCGGTCTCTAACTCTGTCCCTTTCCCTATACCTATCCCTATCCTTCTCCCTATCTCTCTCCCGATTTCTATGTCTCTCACTAGCCCTAGGGTTTTCTTTATCTTTGTTTTTCTCTCTTTCCTTCTGCCTTTTCTTATCCAGATCCTCCTCCCTATCCCTGCTCCTTTCCAGATCCTTCTCCCTTCTCCTATCCTGATCCACCTTATCCAAACTCCTCTCACGCTGCTGCTCTTTTCTCCAGTCCCTGACAGTTACAGTGTCCCTGCTCCTCTCTCCCTCCTCTCTTCGTAGCTCCCTTTCCATGCTCCTCTCTCTCCTCTTCTCTCTTCTTAGCTCCCTGTCCCTGCTCCTGTCACTTTCCGTCTCTCTTCTCAGTTCCTTGTCCCTGCTCCTCTCTTGCTCTCCTCTTCTGTAATCACTGCCCCTACTCCTCTCTCGCTCCTCTCCTCTCTGACCCTTGTCCCTGCTCTTCTCTCGTTCTTGCTCACTTCTCTGTTCCCTGTCCATCTCCCTCTCTCTGCTCATTGCTCTTCCTTGTGCATCCCAACCACTATGCCTGTCTCCTTGTCTCCAATTTCTGGTGTGACTAGTACTGTACTCCCTCTCTAAATCTGTACTGCCATGCCACAGATCCCTATCACGTCTAGTCATTCTTTCATCATCAAAATCATTCACAGTCCTTTCATGTTGCCGCCTCCTCTTCAAAACAACCTCCTCTTCTATTATGCTGCAGGAACGAGATCTGTCCCTAGCATAATCACAAGATAATGATCTACTCCTAGAAATGACCTCATCATGGTACCTATCATTAGATACTGTTACTGTCTTGTATTTATTTCCCCCACTTTCAGAAGAAGATGACTTCTGCCAATCACTTAATTTGCTTTCATCGCCTTCAGTGGTATCAATATCATGGTAACTCTTTCGCTTGTGACTTCCTTTAGCAGAGGTCGCAGGATCCTCATGTCGTTTCTTGACCTCGCTATGATATTCTCCATTGGCATCAACTTTGAGATCACCAATAGGAACTAATTCATCTTGAACCTTGACCCTAGAATCCCTCGGCAAGCTAACCTTATTGTCAAATTTATTAGCATTATTTGACTTAGCCAAACCACTGTAAGTATTCTCAGCACTAACTCCCTGCAATATAATGAAAAACGATTAAGGTACATGAATTTGAAAAGGCATGATAAACTCCACTTATTAAGTAATTTAATCAATGAAAATGTAGTGAACATGCAGAAATGAAATAGACAAAAAAAATGTAACTAGCTCTTACAAATCAACAATAAGCCACCAGTTCTCCATTGAAACGCCTAGGGGAAACTTCTTTCCTTTTGCAATTCACTCATGTTCGTGTGTAGTGCAAGCAGGTTCTTACATATGTATAAGGGACATACTCTAAAAAGCTCTAACCAGACAAAAAAATTATCATTCCATCCATAATAAAAATCAACCGCTATTATAAGCATCCGTTTGGTAACCGAAAAAAGTTTGCAAGAAAAATATACTAGAAAATAGAAAAAGGTTAAGTTTGAAAACTGAAGTTTTTCAAAATTAGGGGATTCCAATCAAAAGAGGATTTCCCAAGCAGAAGCGAGCTTTTCTCAATCATTCAAAGAAGTAAAATGTGGCACATTTTTGCCAATGTTTTCCCGGTGACCAAACAGAAAGCCAAAACCCATATAAAGACAATTCAGATAAACAATTGAAACACATATGGGACAGATAGAACACACCAGATATTGAGAACCGACTTTTTCCTCTCGTAATTAGATGGCCTTTGCACTAACACCCGCAGAAACCTCATCCTCCAAAATCTCCCCTTCCACCACATCAGCATCAACTCTATCATTATTATTAGGAACAGCGGGGGAAGAATGCAAAGCAGTTTCATCACCACCTTGTTTGCTTTCCTCGCTATGCTTTTCGCTTCGGTGTGAGCGGTGGTGGTGATGATAACGATGGTGACGATGTTTGTGTCGCTTAGACGACTTATCCGCCTCATCGTCTGAAGGAGATCGCCGGTGCATGCGACGCGAGGCCTCGGTATCGCTAGCCATTGTTATTTCTAATGACTGGTCTAGCCTAACTCGAACTCAATCTATCGGTTATTCGCATAACGAGTATATACTAGAAAAATCTGAATATTATAAATATATATATTCTTGACAGATGAAAAAAAAATATATACTCTTGATATGTGGAGAAGAATTCGAATGCTATTAGCATATACTCTTAATAGATGGATAAGAATCCGAATGCTATAAAGAATCCGAATGCTATAAAGAGGCTATTGAGAATGAGTAAAAGGCAGAATGGATTGTAGCTGTGAAAGATAAAATGCAGTTTTTAACTGATAATCACATTTTTAAATTGGTGAAGCTTCGTAAAGATAAAAAAGCCTGAAAGAATAGATGAATTTATAAAATAAAGCAAGAAGAGAATTCATCATTTCCACGTTATAAAGCTAGATTAGTTATCAATGGCTTTAATTAGAAAAAGGGAGTTGACTTTGAGGAGATGTCATCAATTCGTGTTATTTTGGGATTAGCTATTACTCTTGATTTAGAGGTTGAGCAAATGGATGTTAAAACAATCTTTTTTCATGGTGACTTAGAGGAGGAAATCTACATGGAATAACCTGAAGGTTTTGTGGTAAAATAAAAAGAAAATTATGTTTGCAAATTGAAAAGGAGTTTGTATGGGCTGAAACAAGCACCTAGGCAATGGTATAAGAAGTTTGAGTCAGTTATGGTCCAACAAGGCTACAAGAAGACTACTTCTGACCATTGTGTTTTTGTGCAGAGATTTTCTGATAATGATTTTATCATCTTGTTTCTATATGTTGATGATATGCTCATTGTGGGTTCTATTTCTTCAAGAATCAATAGCTTGAAGAAAGAGTTTAACAAGTCCTTTGCAATAAAAGATTTAGGACAAGTAAAGCAGATTCTTAGCTTAAGGATCATTCGTGATAGAAAATGCAAGAAAATGTGGCTATCTCAAGAAAAGTATATTGAGAAAGTATTACATCGATTTAATATGGCTAAAGCTAAACCTGTAAGTAACCTTCTTGCCATGTCTTTCAAATTGAGTGTCTAACAATCTCATTCTAGTGAGCAAGAGAAAGAATATATGCAGAAAGTTTCTTATGCATCTGCAGTACGTAGCTTGATGTATGCTATAGTTTGTACTAAGCCAGACATAACACATGCAGTTGGTACTGTTAGTAGATTTTTGTCTAACCTAGGAAAAGAGCATTGAGATGCTGTGAAGTAGATTTTGAGATATCTCCGTGGCACTGCTAGTTTGAAGTTGTATTTTGGGACTGAAAAGCCTATTTTTAGTGGTTATACAGATTCTAATTTGGCAAGGGATGTGAATTCAAGAAAGTCTACTTCTGGGTATCTGATCACTTTTACAGGAAGAGTTGTGACATGTCAATCTAGGTTGCAGAAATGTATTGCATTGTCTACTACAAAATAGGAATTTATTGCAGAAACTGAAGCATGTAAAGAATTGCTTTGGATGAAGAAGTTTGTGAATAAGTTTGGCTTTATACAGAAGAGATATGTTTTATTTTGCGACAGCCAGAGTGTTATTCATTTCTGTAAGAATTCTACTTTTCACAGTAGATCCAAACACATAGATATGAGGTATCATTGGATTCGTGATATTTTAGATTATAAGCAGCTCGAACTTGAGAAAATACATACTGATGATAATGGTTCTGATATGTGCACAAAGGCTTTACCAAAAGGGAAGTTTGAGGCATGTTGTAGAGTTGCCGGTTTGGCAAACTCCTTCACATAATAACGAATGGGGAGAATTGTTAGATTTTTTGGTTCCCTCCTATGTGAAAAACCCAATGTTTGAGCCCATTTTCTTTTGACCCAATAGGCTATTAATATTTTAGCATTTATAATAATCTTGCGTTGTATGTGAGAGGTGTTAGTGTGTCAGCCACCAAAGGAGAAAAGAGAGAGAGAAAGAGAGAAAGAGAGAAAAGAGAGAGAAAAAAAAAGAGTTTTTTTTTTCTACAAAAGAAGTCAATAGAGCAGTCTCGATTTTTCGGCAATCGGACAGTTATCTGTGCTCAAATAACGCTGAAATTTGGACAGAAGTTAGAGGACTTATCATTCTTCACTCTGAACAGTGAAGATCAGTTTTCGATGATTGGATTTTCGGTATTTGGAACTCGAAGTTTACTGTTTACTTGCATTTCTGCAACAACGATTAATTTATCTTTTTCCGACAATCAACCAATCATTTGTGGTTGGATTTGGCTGAAATTTGGTGAGCACGTTTAGAATTTGTTGTTCTTTAATATGGACGGTGGAGATCGGATTTGAACAACCGAAGCTCATCCATTGGCATGAACAGTAGCTATTTTGGATGATTTTTCTCCATTCTCTTGTTTATTTCTTGTTATTTGGTTGATTTGGTTTTGCTACTTTACTTAAGAGTTGTTGTAGTATCTTATAGTTGCTGTAAATATTGATTTTGATAGTGAAACTCTTTTACTTGGATCAAGAGAGGCCCCGTGTTTTTTATCGTTCACACTAAAGGGGTTTTTCACGTTAAAAATTGTTGTGTTTATGTGTGATTGATTTTATGCATCTTGAGGCAGATTGTTAATTGGTTGTCTGAATTTTACTTGGTCACTCCTCATAAATTCATTTAAGTAGGAAATAATTAATCTTAGCTCATTCCCATCAAAAGTGACATCTTGTTAACGATATGAACAATTGTAATGAAGGCCTAATACCACAAGCTAAATTGATGGTTTTTATGGAACAGATTGCCATTTCATTTGAAAGACAAATGCAAATATTCTTGAATTTTACATAAAAACAATCTTACAACACCATTTCTTTTATTTTCAAATGAAATTTTAGCATGCATATTTAAATGGATGGTTATGATCTTATAAATATTTGATAATTTCCTAAAATAATATTCATATATGATTTGAATATATAATTACTTTCTGATCAAACTGATCATCATAACCAAAACAATTCCAGAGCAACATTGCAAATCAACTACAATCTGCAACATTGGTTTGCTTGTAATACAAAGCTTATGCATTCTTTTGCATCTGTTCTAATATTTGGTTGCATTTTGCGCACTAAGAGTTGTGTCTCTAGCCTCTACACATCATGTTCTGCAAATATATAACTTATATATGCATATATACCACAGTTTTTAGCTAGCTGAGATTACTGGCCTTGGCTTTTCTTGTCCCTCCTCATCTTCATTGTCACCAAGCTCCTGGATTTCCAATATTTCCACTCTGCGTTTCATCTTCTTTCTCAACTTTATAGCTACATCTGCAGGTGTAAATCTCCCGCATACGACGATCCTGCACTCCTGCTTAGCTATCATGTGTGTCTCTATCTCTACAAATATATGAAGCAACAAGACCTGCTTAGCCTTACAAGGTAGTGTTATTGATTAATGAGAATTTCTTTTTTTATCATCTTTACCTTTCATTTTGAGTATAATTTTCCTTGCTTTTCTGCAGCAAGCGTTGCAGTCAAGATTAATTCTCATCACCATACAACAAGTCTGCAGAAGAACATCAAAAGTACAAACTATATGATCAGCACTTTAATGAAACTTTATTTTCTTTTGATAAGAGTTAGGGGGAAAAAAAACAGAAACCCCTTGAAGATGCTGTTTGTCCTTGCCTTTGCTGGTGTGTAGCCATAAAAAGACATTTCAAGATATCAATGATTGGTTGATATGATGTTGGCTAAAAGGAAGGTAAAAAGGAAAGGAAATATTGGAATTAAGAGAATTTAAAGAATAAAAGACTTGTCTACTAGGAAATTCTTCACTTTCATTTTGGAATCTGATTCTGCTTATAAGCTTAAAAAGTGGGGAATTTGTTCGTAACATTTGACTTATTATCCCTAACTTAACATTAGAATCTTTTAATTTCTTGTCCCATATTATGAAAATCTCTTTCTTGTTTGGAACGGCTATGTTATACAAAATTTAAGGCATCAAACCATTTAGATTGACCTAAAGACAAAGAAAAGTTTCAGATATTCTGAAGCTAGTCTAGGTAGATGTTACTATTTAACTTTGTGGGAAAAGAAAATCTTTATTCTAAACTTTTTGATCTAGCTTTACCATGAAAATAAATAATTTTTATCCAAAAAATTTTCATTTGTTATCTCGCTTATTTTTTCTTTATTTCTTCACTGTTACATAACAATTATACACAAAGCCAATTCAACCTGATACACTTTTTCTTTTTCTTTTTGGTTAAAATGAGGAGCATATCAGCTCTAACTTTCCTGGCAGAGACTATTACATTTCATCGCAGATTGCATCCACATTACTGATTCACTCTTTTGAAATATGTCCGAAATTTGTTAACAAATAATTAGTTGTAGGCAGAGCGAAAGATCCGCTTGATAATGGTGATTTTGCTAAAAGGATTCCTGTTTATTGCAGCAACTTGCTCTGTTGGTACTCTAAAACCAGGATATTTACAAGTGAGAGTTACTTTCTTCTCTAACACATTGATGGACACAGATTCTGTCCCTGCGAAAACAACATGAAAATTGATCTTTAACAGAACATTCTATTCCATATTGAAAACCAAGAATTTCAATTTGCAACCCATGTCAAAACAGCCAAATCCAAGCGTCAAATAACTCAGCAAGTAGTGGCAATAAATGGGGTGCAGTTGTTGCAAAAAGACATAAATATGTATGATTGATACCCTACCTGAACATTCAAACAAACATAAACAGCAAAAAGAAGTAAATAAAGAACAGTACAATAAAATGAAACTAGAGGCTCTCAAGCCTCAATAACCTATCCATTATTATAGTACCAGATTTGCAGGATAGCTGAAGTGATAGTTTCCTTCTATAATGAAACAAACAGTGGATTTAGCATTTTAGCAAGAATCATGAATTTCAGAAGCTCTTCTTTCTTTTCTTTTTCTTTTTAATTTCTCAATCAGCTTTATGCATCATAGGCACAGTGATCTTTGTAAAGTATTATTGAAGCTCAAATGTTCTTATTCACGTAACATTGAAATTAAGCACTAAACCAAAATAGAAGAAACAAGGACAGAAACAGGTTGCCATTGAAGGCACGCAACCAAGACTACCTACTTTTTATGAGAAACTAGAAAATGCTATTTTCTTTAAAATATATCCATATCCAAAGTGTAGTTCAACCATCAATTTAACTCTTAAGAAAATTCTCCATTGCTTTTCTGAATTAATTGTTACAATTACACAAATCCAAAAAACCAACAAAAAAAAGCTTGTTTTTTGGTTTTGGTACATGTTAAAGTTTAGGGATGTGAAAATTAAAACCTACAGTGGACGGTACAATAGTAAACTCGTTAAGCTTAAAATGGAGGACATTAGAAATCTTACCATTCATTCTTGATATAATTTCAGCTACTCGCTTTTGACATTCAAGACATCGAATATCTGCTGACAGAACAACTTCCTGGACCTGCTCTCAACAAGCACCACCAACAACAAGGACATAATCCATACATAAAAATTTCACACAACATTTAAAGCTTTAAACAACCAACATATTGGAAATTATAAAAGCAACATATAGATAGAGAAAGAGTACAAACAAGAGGGACTGATAAGGATTCAACAGAGGCAAGGCTAGTTCCAGGAAGAAGCATGTTCTTTGGCTTCTTGAATCCAATTCTCGATGATGTATCCTTCTTAGGCCAATTAGCAAGAGCCATATCTTTTTTATGTGTGAATTATACAGGTGAAGTATTCATATAAAGAAACAAGTAAGATAACAAGTTAAATCGCATCTTACAAAGAAAGAGAAAGAGAAAGAAACAGAGACACAGAAAAAGATCTAAGAACTGCTAGTGATGTACTGATTGAGCAAGCTCATCTTTTTGGGATGCTTTAATTGTTGGGGAAAAATAACAAGAACAAGAAATGAAGATAAAAAATTTTAGAACGGCCATAAGAGCATTGTAAAGTAACGAAAAAAGTCTTTATGCACTCAGTTGAAAAAGATGCCTTCTTTAATCTTCACTGGTGCAGGCCCACACCCACCACTGTTTTTGAATTTTCTCCTCTATATTTATGTTACTTAGCTGACTTTTATAAGAACTTACACAAATGCCTTTTCAGTTTTTAATTAATTAATAGATCAATCACATCACAAGGAAAGTGGCTATGGCAACTAAGCAACAAGCCAGCTGAGCTGAGTTGAAATTTTTTGAACAAATACATTACTTCAATTTTCTAAAGAGATGGGTATCTTCATAACAATGATTTTCTAAAATATAGGGACATGTTCAGACTAATTGATGAGTTTATCACAATTATGGGAACAAATTCAGATTAATTTATATGTTTATTATAACAATTGCATGTCTCTTGTAATACTTTCTGATTTCTAACACAACAGCTGACTAGCGAGTTGCACCATAACATAAAATTTCAATACATTAAACAAAAGAAAAACTTTAGCTAACTGATTTTGATTGTTCAGCAACTTGGATTCTAAATTACTGACTAACCTAAACTAAACAAGTAAACTGTTGTTTTCTGTTCATCCTTCGGCAAATTCATTTAACTTGTCTGGTACTTAATTAGAACCCATTATAGAATCTTAACGACACAATTTATAAAAAATAAAATAAATAACAATGAAGGTCAGCCCTGGTAGACCAAACAATCTGAACAAAACAACCAGATGAACAGATTAAAACCAGGAATTAAGATTAGACTTCACAAAAAGAGAGATCCAAGCTGTTAAATAATGGACCGCAAATCCACAATCAGCTCCGGATTACCCTTTACAAAGTGGGAACCCACGCAACTGGGGTGTTGGCTGATTCGCTTTCCATTGTTAAATGGAATCTAATAATCAAAACAAAGTTCGTACTACGGTACCGCGAAGAAGCAAAACTAACTAAATTGACAATGAAAAAACCAATTGCCCAACAAGAAGAGATAAAGGTAAAATTTTTATTATCAAAGAGATGATATACAAAATACAAGAAGCTGAAATCATCGAGCAATAACCCCAAACGGGAATAAATTATGCGCAAGGAACTGTGTAAGATGATCCAAAACTGCAGCCTGAAATTTGCTGAGTACCGAAGCCCTTACAGGTCATTGTTATGTTGACATCTTCACATCATCATATGATGAAATTGGTAAGCAAGCTAGTGCATCGAGTAAATGCATTTGAGAAATATATACCTCAGAAAAGAGAAGGAAAAAACCAGGAGTAATTATCTAATTTGAAAGATGGGCCGGAAAAAATAAAAAGAAAAAAAAAAAAGAAAGTCAGAAACTATCATCTAGACATAACCAAGTTTGCTAGAGGCTGTGCAACAGCGGGACCGAATAAAGAATCCCCCACATACTTGCAATTCTCATGATCAAGTTTAAGAGTCATTGGAAGCAGAAACCGTTCGCAGGCATTTGAACATACTACCTCTCTTGGCGAGTTCTTAATGCCACTAATTTTGCGAAGCATTCCAGAGCTCCCAATAACTCGTCTTCTCTTCTTTGATGTAGTCCATCTTAACTGCGCTAGAAAATCATCCTTCGAAAGATCATGAGCCAACTCTAAGTCTCTTCCCCTGTCACTTACAGAATCTGATGAATGATCACCACATGCAAGTTCAAGTTTTTCTAATAGCACAGCATCACAAATGGAAGTTTGAACCAATTTGTTTTCATCAGGTTTGTCAACTTGCTTTAAAGCTGATATAGAGTTCACAACATCTGGCCTTTTCTTGATATGCATCCATCCATTACCCAACCATTCTTGGGAATGTCTCAAGTCAGCACGGGTAAAGACTGACTCTCGCCTTTCTCCTGCCAAAACACAAATGGAAGATTAAAAAATTGAAAGCGTAAACAAAAAAACATGCTGTGAGATTGAATACACTTCCGCAAATTATTTTTTAAGAGATGAGAATTTTTTCACACCTGGGAAATAGATAAGGAATCTATCTTCAGATTCTTTGTTAACAACAATGCCTTCTTGCCAAGCATCAAGCCACCAAATATCAACAGCAGTCCCAACATCGAAACCCCATGACACTTGATCCTTGTGGAACTTTGGAGGAGGACGGATGGTAGTCCTTCCACTAATCCGGATGCCCAATTGGTCTGGAGCAGCAACTCTGGTTGCTAAAATCCACTCCTGCAGAAATAAACAAGGAAATACATTAATACAACTTATAAAACTAGGTTATTTTCAGCTACATCTCTTTTTCCATGATGAGAAGAATAAACAAAAAAACAGACTAGAGAGAACTAAAAATACCTCTAAATTGGTAGTTTCATTTTCCGCATCTTGAATGTCTTGGTATCTAACTTTCACCTTATTTTTGTGCATTTTAATTATCAATGCTCTAAACCAACACCCTCTAATTCCACTATCCTGAGACAGAATTTCAACTTCAGAACCAATTTTCAGACACGAAGAACTTTGCTTAACCTCCACTGTAGACAAAAAGGTAGTCGATTCTACTCCTGTTAGACTTCCCATCTCCATTCCACTTTTGTAGTCAATGCAACTGTTATTCAAGTTATGCATATCCACAGCCATAGCTTCCAAAGATTCTTTGCAGCCCATATCTTTTGCTCGGCGAAGCCTCTTCCTAGTTCTGCTCCCAGAATCATCATTTGCATTTGCTTCCAGTTTCAAGCTATTATCGAAACGCTGAGAATTTGTCTGATCCCTTGCAGGAGAACCAATATACATATACCTAAGTATGTCTTGCTTCCAGTAACCTTTGACTTGAGTAATATCAAATGGCTTAATATCTTCATCCTCAAACAGCTTGCAGCAAACAAATGGATCCAACATGGTGTGTATCTCCTCGTTCTGAAACTTCTGAAAATGATGCGGACTGAGGACAGTAGCCGTTCCATCTATGCATTCAATACTGAGATCTTGAAGACAAAGAGAAAAGAAAATCTCTCTGTCATTAAAATTGTGTGGCAAAGCAATACCAACCTCATCAATTTTGTGAAACCATCGTACCACAACCATCTTGTTCCCTTTAGAGTCCTCGTAAATGTCTTCCAAGTATGCAACAAGCCGTTTATCCTCTTCCGCCAAGACAAATACAAAGTCCTGAACCTAGAAGGATTATGATGAGAATTAGGCAATAGTAATAGAGGAAGCAACATCACATAAACTAAGTATGAAACACACAAAAGAAATAGCAGATAACAAAAGCACTCACAGAGATTTTGACACCATTCCGGCGAAAAGAATTATAATGTTTTCGTCTTTTCCTGCAAGTCCATGGAGTACCTAACCATAAAAATTCTGTAGGATGATGACCCAGCCTTCGTAGTTGAGTGCCCTGGAAATAAAACATACAATAATCAAAAAGATGCTACAGGAACAAAATAAATATCATAAAAGGGGCAAAATTTGAAAACGCACAAATTTAACTAGCATCATTCACACCTTGAAGCTCTCAATGCCCAACTCAGAAGCATCATTACTGTCCAAAGAACCCGATAGTGGGGATGATTCAAGAGGATGCGAATCTGGCAAATCAAAATTGCAATCACATACTGAATAAAAAGTTAACGCAAAGAAATGAAGTGACAGGATACAAACAATAGTAACAGAAATGAAATTTTATTTGTCCGTAAAAATCTAAAGTCCAAAGAGGTAACAAAATTCACCAAAGAAACATTTACACATGAGAAGATACACAGAATAAGGGGCGAATGCAGGGTGTAGATTCAATATGATAGTTGACAGATTGGTTACCACAGATGTGAAAAACACTTGAGCAAATCGTAATAAATTTGGCCATAAAAGATCTTAACCTATATTTTGAGGCCACAAGTATCCGATGCTGTCAACCAGCTCTTTAAAATTAAACAAGTATTCCTGCAGCCCAGATCATAGTCAGTTTGCAGCAGCATGACACCGACTAACAACATGTTGATAATGATTAGGGTAAAGATCATAGCCATGGTAGTAAACAAAGATGGAGGAAAAACAAGGGTATGACGAGCAATAAAATGCATATGCGAGTTGTACAAAGAAAATAGAACCTATAATATTAATATATATATATATGTGTGTGTGTGTGTGTGTGTGTGTGTGTGCAAGTTGCACAAAGAAAAAAAAATAATATATGGATAGTCCGCATCAAAAATATACAGACTAAAGGAGATTGAAAAAATTTGGGAGGCAATTTAAATTTACAGAGGAAAATCCTGGGTATGCTCCCCGGATTCCATTAGGAAATGAAAATAAGAGAACTTAAAATGATGGAGAAAGGGGAAAATCCATTCTTTTGCCTAAAGAGACAGAAACTTGAATATAAATGTTAAGAAAAATACACCGGTGAGAAACAATAATCTCGAAAAGAAGAAGTTATTAAATATGAAAGCCGAATACCCAAGTCCGATAGGAAATTTTTCCTATCTAAACCATCCTAACCGAAATTTCCAAATTCCTTTCTAAGAATAGCATTTCCCAGTTCCAGAACGCGCCCTGCCATATGCGGCGGTTCTAGAAGGACGTTAATTTGGAAAGGAAAAAATCACAAGTATCCTGGAAAGGAAGCGGGACTAACAAGAAGGAAACAAGCAGAAAACAAAGCAAAGTTCAGCTTTCGGGTGACATACAGGACACGTTCAAAAGATCCGAACTTTGAATCTGTAACTAATTAAAATGGCATAGCATAAAAATTCATTGTGTCCCTGAACTAATTAAAGAATAATTATTGACGAGTTTTAGAAGAGATCGGCGGAGGGAACGAAACAGAGAAAACAACCAATTCTATGCGCATCTAATCCAAACCATGAAAAGCTTAGATCGACTCCGCATAGAACCAAAAACCCAGAAACCCCAAAAGAAATTTTCCTTCCTTCAATTGTACCTGAAACAATAGAGTTAAGCCAATCAATAACCTCTCGTCTTGACTTGAGTTTCAAAGACGTGCCCATAGATGATAAAACCGATCGATTCCGAATAGCACAGTGATAAGACAAGTGCCTCAAGCTCTTCTCTTTCCCTATAACAGCTAGGTCTAAACCTCCATCTATTTTCTTCAAATAATAGTGAACCTCTCTCCTCCCTCTATCGCTTGAGACGTTCACCTCCTCCCAGCTAACGTAACCCAGCGACTCCGTATCCGGCAGCGACCCAAATCTCTCCATCAATTCAATTGCAAAACCCAATAATGGAAAACTTTATTCGATTATGAATTCGAAATTAAACTCGGAGGAAAGGCGGGTTGATTTGAGGTGGATTCGGCAATGGTGGGTTCGCCTCTCTCTCCCCGCTATCCGTTTTCTTTTGTTTATAAAAACTGATTTGAATTAGCGATTTTGAAAGTTATAAAAATGATGAGACCTAGGGTTTCGTTATCGGCAACTTGAGAAGATCAACGGTTGTGATTGCATGTACGAAAATGCCACGCAAGCAAGTATTGCGAAACTGCGAGGATGCCTATATTCCTTTTACTAAAATACCCTTATAAATATTATATAATTACTTTTTTAATTTTATTTTTTATTTTTTTTATTTATCAAGAATTTATTTAAAACTAAATAATTATAAAATATTTAAAATTTTACTTATTACATTAGTCATATTTATATTTTTAACATTTAATTATTTATCCTTCAATTTTTAAAAATTAAACTATTTAATTTTTTTATTAATATTTTTATCTTAAAAATATTAGTTAATTACTTTAATATTATAAAATAATTTATTTATTATATATATATATATATATATATTATTTATTAAATCATATTTATTTTTATTTTTTACATATAATTTATTTTATTTTTATAAATATTATTAAAAATAATTTTAAATAATACGAATAATATTTTTTATTATTTTATAGATAATTTATATAGATCATTTATTTTCATTTTATAGATATTATTAAAAAAATAATTTTAAATAATATAAATAATATTTTTTATTATTTTATAAATGATCTATATATAAAATAAAATTAAAAATAAAATAAATTTAATAAATAATAAATATAAATATATATAAATGAAGAGCAAATAAATTATTTTATTTTATATTTATCTTTATAAGAATATATATAAATTAATAATATATTTATCTTTATAAAAATATATATAAATTAAAATAATTTATTAAAATATTTATAAAATTAAAATAAATTATGTATAAAAAATATAAAAATAAATTAAAAATAAATATGATTTAATAAATAACAAGAAAAAAAATATATATAAATAAATAAATTATTTTATCATATTAAAATAATTAATTAATTTTTTTAAAATAAAAATATTAATAAAAATATAAAATAATTTAATTTTTAAAAATTAAAAAATACTAAAAATAAATATTAAAAATATAAAAATTAATTAATGTAATATGTAAAATTTTACTTATTTTATAATTATTTAACCTTTATTTAATTAACCATCACGTGCGCTGTATTAGGCACTTATGTTAAAGCTGAGTCTATTTGCCAGCTGTCAATACAATTTTTATTTTCTTGCAATAATAAAAAAAAAAGAAACTGTAGGTCTTTAAAAAACAAATTGTTATAATTAGATATTCGAAAACAGAAAAAAAAAATTGCACTCTTACCGTATTTTTATAATTAATTATAATTACTTTAGGATTTTTTTATTAATTAAATAATGATGTTTATTTTTTTATATTTAAGATTATTGAAATTTTTTTAAATCAATATCAATAATTAACTACAAAATATAATGTTGTTTATTTATTTTTTTCTATTTATTTAAAATTATATACTTTTTTTAAAATTAATATTGATAATTATTTTAAAATATACTATTTAAAAATTATAGACTATATTAAATATATTAAACATTCTTCGCATCAAATAATAAAATATAAAAAATTAAAATAAAATAAAATTTTCAATTGGCATAGAGGTAAACTCTAAAAATTTTAAAAAAATAAATATTATAAATGAAATTAATTTAATATAAATATAAGAAAAAAAGCTCTAAATATAAATAGAGTTCATATTATATATATTTTTATTGAGATTACTAAATAATTTGATTGATATATATAGTATACATAATATTTATAATAATAAATATATTTTTAAATTTATTTAAATATTAATATATTACATAGTAAATATATTATAATATTTTAAAATACTAATAAGAATCAAAAAGCGAGATGGTGAATAAAAAGTGTTACATGTTGGATGCACTTACACTGTAAATCTATAGTTTAAATGCATTCAATTTTAATCTATATATATATATAATAAATATATAATTTTTATTTTTTAATTAAATTATAATATTTATTTAGATTGTTAATGATAATTATATATATTTAATGATTAAAATTATAATAACAATGTAATAATTTTTTTATTATAATTATAGATTTATTAAATTAATAATAATATTCACTGAAAATAAATTTTCATGCAAAATTTTTTTAATGATGGGTGATTAAATATTTAGTTAAATTGTAAAAATTAGGATGACTAAAATTAAAATTTTAATTTATTTAAATTACCAATTATATATAAATTTACTTTTAATATGGTATGATAATAATCATAAAATCATTTTTATTATTTATGTTATAATAATAAATAATAAAAAATAACACATAAGTATATCATTTTTATATACTTATTTAAAATTTAAATATTATAATAATTTGATGGAATAATTATAGTATAATTTATAATATATTCATTCATATATTATATATTATATATATTAAGCTTATGTACATTTATTATAATTGAAACTCTCTCATATTTATTATTTTTAATTTTATTTTTTAAAAATTATTTTATATTTTTAAAGTATGATGCAATTTCACTATAGATGCTTATTTCTTAAACTTAATTAATGTATTTGTAAGAAAATTAATATTGAGTTTAAATTTTAAGGGACTCTTTTTTTCATAGATATGGATTTAGAAAATCGATTTGATATAGATTTACAAGAACCGTAAGTTTCGAGTCTTCAATATAAAAAGAAGCGTTTTGGTCTCAAATTTTTTATTCTATTCAATTTTTGGTAATTTGATCGTAAAATTTTTTCTCGGTGAAATAGACATGTCTATAAAGATGCAGACTATATGCACTAGGATTAAAAGACCCTATGAAGCTTTACTGTTCCCTTACAAAAAATTTCAATAATAATAACAGCAGTTTCATTTTGAATAAAAGCAAACATTTTGATAAAAATAAAAATAAACTAATTAAATTAAAATTTTTTCTTTGGCTAAATTTTTTATTATTCCATATTCTTTTATTTCCATGTAAAGATCATTTCCTTCACGAGTATGTTTGTCTACTTCACCAAATACGGATACACCCCGTACGCTTTTGCAATGTTATTGATTAATTCCATAATAAGTATTGTTTTACCCACTTTAGCTCTCCTGAATAGGCCAAATTTTCCTCCACGACGATAAGAGGCTAAAATATCTATTACTTTAATTTATATTTCAAAAATCGATAATTTTGTATCTAACTGACCATGAGCGACTATAATATTATAAGTTTATTCCTCTTGACCGAATATGTAACATTCATTACCATATTCATTTTATGTGGTTTTCCTGATCAAACTATAAGTTATCAAGGAACCATGCATAACACTGAATAGGGAGCCACCAAATACACCAGCTACGCCCAACATGTTAAATGGTGCATAAGAATATTGTGTTCAGCCTGGAATACAATCATAAAGTTGAAAGTACCAGATATTACTAGAGTCATACCATCAAAAAAGCTTCATTGACCGATTGGGTATATTATGAAAACAGCAGCTGCAGCAGGAGCTGAATATGTAACATTAATCCAAGGGCGCATACACAAAAGGAAAATAAGTTATCACTCACGACCTATGTAACAAGCTACACCAAATAAAAAATGTAGAACAATTAGCTCATAAGGACAACTATTATATAATAATTCATCAACGGATATCGCTTCCCATATATTCGGTTTGATAACCGGGTACTAATTCTTCTTATGCTTATGGTAAATCAAAAAGTAATTTTTTGCATTCTGCTAGATAAAAAATAAAAAAAAATGATAAATTTTATAGGTTGACATCACAAATTTCACCCACACAAATTAGATTTTGATTGTGCCTCAACTATATCAATTTGTACTTGAATTGCTAGATAATTATATTCGATGATAACATCACTATTTTCATCGTTGTTATAGAATCGTACATGAGATTCATAGTTAAATTGCATCCGACTTTAATATATATATATAATAGATTTTTTTTATTTTCATTGTATAAATTTTTAAAAATGTTTTAAAAAAATTAACACTCCATAATAAACTTTTATTGTTTTCATAAACGCTTTAATTTTTAAATTTTTTCTAATTTATCAATTTTAATATTTATAATTTATTTATTATTAACATCGATAGAAAAAGATAAATATATTTCAATTCTTTCTAGAAAAATATTTTTTTTATTCAAACATTACACTTCTAGAAGAAAAATAATAATTTTACTCTTAAAATTTCTAATCTAAATAGTATTAATAATAAAAGCGGTGATAAAATGTTTTTCTCAATTGAATTTTCTTCTGAATTAAAGAATAATACTGTTATTAAGTAAAATTTAAAAAATATATATAGCATACAGCTTTTTATTTAAGATTATGGTTGTTAAATTATTCTCATGACAGCTTGTTTTATCATATTGTTCCTGTAGTTTCTTTTAATAAATACACATATATTGTTTCTGCTTTTTCAAAAATTAATAATATTATTTCCTTTAATAGTTATATAATCCAAGTATATATAAAAAAATTTGATAGTGTGTATCAATTACTATTTAATAAATTCAATTACTATATGTGAATCATACTGTAAATAATCATTTATTTTCAAATTATTAATTAGTTACGCCAAATTAAATTTTAATATAATGAAATAAATTTATTATAGAATAATATTATATTATTGATCTATTTTAACAGTGTATTAAATTGATATTTTATATTCTAATGGGGATATACTGTTTATATATTATGATATGTATTCTTAATGTTTTAGGAGAAACTAGAATAGTAATTACGTAATTCTGTAGGTATTTTTAATTGACGTACATATATAATAATAATAATTTTGAAATTTTATAATAATTTCAAGTAAAAAAGGAAAATTAATAATTATAAATATTTTTTCTTATTTAATAATTGATCTAAAGATTATAGAATTAGCGTTCTACAATTATAAATATTATTTACAAAATTAGCATCATTGAAATTTAGTATATTATACATACGAATTATTATAATTTTAATATTCTAAATTTTTTCAACAAAACATGTCAATATGACAACAAATTATTTAAAAATTATATTACCGACTTTTATAAAAAGAAAAGATATTCACATGTTGAAACTTACAAAAAAATATGTTTATGTAACCATAATCTTGAAATAAATTATTTATTTTTTAAGCTATCTTTTTTAATATTTTATGGGCTATGTTGAAAATTTCTAGCATAGATTGATTGCATATAGAACATTTCTTATTTTTTGTATATTATTGTGAATATGAATAAGGAAAAACATATTAGTTTATAATAACAAAAAAAAAACTAAATACTTTAAAAAGTGAAAAAAGGTAAAGAGAAAGGGGAAAGATTTATAAAATACTTTCTTAAGTATAAGATAAAAAATAAAATACAAAAATTTCAACTACAATATTACAAGCAATATACAAATTTTTCTTTTTTTATATATAAATAAAAAATCATCTTATATGCATATTACGTTCATTCACCAAAAAAGAGTGCTCTTTAAAATACAACTAGTATTATAACCTACGCGATACACAGAATAATATTAAAGAAAATGTATAACCAAATAAAACTATATTGATGTTTTTTCTATAAAATTTTATTTAAATGAATTTTAGATTAATTAAAATATAATATGATTCAAAATAAATAATAATGCATAAAAATTTAATAAAAATATATCTAATAATGTCTCAAATCAAATTATAAAAAAAAAATTTATGTATTTATACCACCATTTGTAATTTATCTATTATCATTATAAATTAAAATCTTCGGCCATTTTTATTTGAGCATGCAATACTCATGATATATCTACTGAAATATATATATATATATATATATTTCTTGAACTCTTAGAAGTTTAAACCAATTATATTGATATTTTTTCTATAGAAGTTCATTTAAATAATTGATTTAAATAATTAAAATAGTTTAGTAAATAATTGTATTGAATATAAGTGATAAATCTTGTTAAAATAATTATATTGATATTTTCTATATAATTTCATTTAAATAATTAATATAGAATTCCAAGTTTAATTTATTATATTTAAGAAACTGATTATAGTATTTCACTGTAAGTTATTTAGCTTTAACAGTTATGCATAAATATATATCTAATTATATATATAATCATAGTATTAAAAATTTTAAAAACCTCAACTTCATATTATTGTTTTATTTTTTTGCATTTTTTACAACCTTTAAATATAAATGAATTAAGTTAGTTTTTATTAAAGTTTTCTTGGTATATGATAAAATATATGTTCACATCCTTAAAGTATATATTTATCTATCTTATAAATAAAATTTATTTTATGGCTAAATTGATTCATTATTTATGAAAGAACTCTATTATTCATTTTATTTTATTAATAAATATAGATATGTGGGCAATAATAATTTACTTTGGATTATCGTTTCCTTGAAAGCCTTTAAAATCTTACTATTTATTGTTTTAAATTTTTAAATATTTCAAACAAAAGAGGTTCTTTTTTATCATCAAACACGTGTATCTAAAACTAATTTTGATTTTGAATAATTAATAAGTCAAATAAATTAAAATTCTATGTAGTATAAATTAGATAAGGTTAAATTATTTAGTTGAATTTCTTAATTTAAAAAATTTTAAAATTTCAAATATTTTTATATTTAGTATTATCAGTCATATAATTTTTATATTTAGAATTATCAGTCATATATTTAGAGTATGTATTGCTCTCATCTAAATTCTTTTTTCGAGTCTTTCAGGTATTCTCCCTCTCCATATGTACAATTTATAAAAAAATATATATAATTTAACACTTAATTTAAATTTTAATTAAATATTAATGATAAAATTATACTCATTTGAATTTTAATAAAAGAATTTTTTAATTTAAATTAAATTAAAAATTAAGAGATTTTTTCTTACGCTAAAATTAATAATTTTTAATTTAATTTAGTTTAATTAATAGTTTTGTATTTTTTCACTTGTAAAATTTTAAATTATATATTCTTATTAATACTTAAGTTGTCTTAAATTAATCCAAGTTTTATCTAAACTTAATTCAATCACTCATATAATTTAACACTTAATTTTTTAATTTAATTAAAAATTGATGATAAATTTATTCTCATTTTAATTTTAAATAAAAAATTAATTTAAATTTAATTAAGAATCAAAAGATTTTTTCTTACACTAAAATTAATAATTTTTGTTAATTTAATTAATAGTTTTGTATCTTTTTTTTCCTCTCATATGATTTTAAATTCTATATTCTTATTAATATTTAAGATTTAACTAATAATTTTGTATTTTTTTCCTCTCATACGATTTTGAATTCTATATTCTTATTAATATTTAAGTTGTCTTAAATTATTCAAATAATAATTTATTATTATGACACTTGACGTACTTTTATGCAATATTACTATCCTTTTATACATACATATAAGATTTTTAATTTAATTAAATAGTAATAATAAATTTATACTCATTTGAATTTTAAATAAAAAAAATTAATTTAAATTAAATGGAGAATGAAGAGATTTTTTCTTAAACTAAAATTACTAATTTTTTAAATTTAATTTTATTAATTAATAGTTTTGTATCTTTTCTCTCATATGTTTTTAAATTCTATATTTTTATTAATATTTAAGATTTAACTAATAGTATTGTATTTTTTTATCCCATTCGATTTTAAATTTTATATTCTTATTAATATTAAAGTTGCCTTGAATTAATTCAAGTTTTATCTTAATTTAATCCAAATGACAATTTACTATTGTAACGTTTGACTTAATTTTATACAATACTACTCTCCTTATATATATATATATTATTTTAAAAATTAATGTATATTATTATCAATACTTAATTTATTTTTTATATAACATATAATAACTAATTATCAATAAGAATATAATAATTCTATATGAACTCTCCAAATAATAATAAATTTAATATTTTAAAAATTAATTTATATTACTAGATAAATAATTAATTATTAGATAAAAATTAGATAAATATTCTATTAATTATTTAAAAATTTAAATTATATTAATGAATAATAATCAATTATTATCAATATTAAATATGATATTATAATCTTATTTAAACTCTCTAAATAAATATCTATAATAATTAATTAATTTTATATTTTAATAAATAATAATTTGATTTAATATTTTAAAAAATATTAATATTGAGACTATTTTTTTAATGGCTATAGTTGGCTTGACAACTAAGTATTACTATATGGCAAAAAAAAAAATTTATTTCATTTTTTACCTATATGTTTTTAACATATCTAAATTATATTTTTAATAGATATAAAATTATATTTTTTTACCATTAATTATCTGTACATAAGTGTGAAACCAGATAAAAATGAATTTTTTTCTTTTTTTCCTACGTGGTTTTATGTTATTTTCACGTTATATTTCAGTCGTTAAAAAACGGTCTCAATAATTTTATTGTGATAAAATAAAAAATTTAATAATTTTATCTTTAAATAATAAAATTTAAAAATTATAATAAAATTAAGTTAAATAGGACCACTAATATAATTAACCCATAACAGAGACAGAAAGATGAGTCAAACACGCAAAATTGCAAATAATGCAAAACTGCAAGTGGTGTTTTTGTATAAGAAAAACTAGAGAAATGCCAAATGCAAGTGGTGTATTGGTTACAAGAAAAGCTTGAAACAAAATCTAAAAATTCAACAGTACACATTGACAATATTTTTTTTGGATTTTATTAAAAATACCGTAAAAAAATATTTTTAAAAATATTTCTAAAAAAGGTATTTTTTAAATTAAAAATTAAAAAAAATTATTTTTAAAATTAAAAATATCTTTCTTTAGAGATATATTTTTAATATATATTTGATATACTAAATATTTATTTTATTGTTAAATGTATATACTAAGTATACATTTGATATATCAAACATATATTAATAAAATAAAATATTTTTTAAAAAAATTAAAAAGTGTGCGATATAATATATTTTTTTTCTATTTTTTTATTGTTTTACTAAAAATATAGAATTCAATACATAAAATCTCACAAATTCCAAAATTTTAAACATTGTTAAAAAAATCAAATTCCATGTGAATATGAACTTCATTGTGAATCGAATTTGACATCGTTCAGATTTCATAATTTTAGTGTTAAATATTAATACCGGCACCAGAACATAACCAAATTTTATTGATTGAAGTTCAATATATATGGGAAATACAAAATTATAAAACAATTTCAAAATAAAAGCTACTTGAGATCAAGAAGAGTTCAATTTTTTTTAATTCCCACTAAGGCAATGTTTTTTGTAAAAGTCAAAATTTGTAAACCCGGTTAAGGCATATAATCCATACATAAATTTGAAATTTGCAAAAGATGATTGTTTTCTCCTTGTAGTTTGATTTTACCATACATATAAGGTAAATTTAATCATCAATCCGGTACAAGTATACTTAACCAATGAAAACTAAATAAATTTAATTATTTTTTTATTATCTCTCATTTAGTAATTTATTATTAGATGAATGTATATATACCAAATTCATGATAGAATTTTTCTACACATAACAGCAAACTTAATTATCAAATACTTTATCTTGTTAAAATTTAAATATTTCAATTACCATATATTTTTTATATATTGATAAATAAGGAAAAAAATTATTTAATTCAATTATATATGAATGGGAAGTTTTGAGTGCCAATAAGAACATAACATTTAAGCTATTGCTAATAAGGAATATATATAGCTAGTGTTTAGAAATTATGCTTTTAAAAAATGCCATTCTGTGAAATGAAAAGGAAAAATAAATAAAGAGAAAAAAATATCGATGGGTTCATCACAATCAAGCAATACTTTTACTTTAGAATATTTTATTTTCTTAAATTATGATTAATTTGCACATGATCTTATATCAATAATAATGTTTAATGAAGGATTCGAGGACAATCAGTGAGATAAATAAATATCAATTTTTTTTTACTTATAGAACAGAAGGGGGTCTTAACATTTTTTTTTTATTTTCATCTATTACTTATTGAAAAATAAATAAATCTTAGAGACTAATTTGTTTAAAAGGGTCTTTATTCCTTTTAATGCATCGAATACTTACTAGAATAATAATGCTTTTCATCGAACACTCATTGAAAAAAAAAAAAAAGAAGATAGGGGAACTAACATAAAGAGTTGTTTGTTGCATTGAGAAAAATGAAATACTCCCAAAAAGACAATATTTTTTACATTATAAAATAAAAAAGGTAAAGATGAAAAATATGTGAAATAATAACTACGATACATACATTATTCATAAAAATGCAATATCTACTCATATATATAGTTAGATATTATAGATATCAATAGTAGTCTTTAAAAGAGCTTGTATTTTATCAAATTAAGATAATCAAATCTCACAAGGGCAACCATTAATTTATTCTAAAACAATTTTATTGATTTTCTTTTTTATATAATAGGTAATAACAATGATGAAAATTTAAAATATTTAATTAATGGATAGGGTTTAGTGATTGTAATTGAAATGGCCTAATTATGCTAAACGGTATTTGTTAAAAATGGAAAATATATAAATTTTGAACAATATAAGTAATCATTCTTAAATTATAAAAATATTTGAATATTTTAAAATTTAATTATTTACCATATTTACTTATTAAGCGCAAATTTAAAAATAAAAATTTACATTTATTATTTTAAGTAACGTTTTAGAATAATTAAATGATAAAATTTTCAATTTAAAATATCAAATATAAATAAAAGTTAAAAAAAAAACTCTCATGTTGTGTTACCAACGGGAGAGAGCTTCAATTATTTAAATTGATCGACAAATAAATTGCGAAAGTTTAGGGTTCAATATAATTTAAAATCGGTAATCAATTAATTTGAGTGAAGTAAAAAATAAAACCAGATAAAATTTTTAATTTACCCATTTTTAGAGTTCAATAATAAATTTTTCACATAACATATTTATGGAAATAATGAGTTAAAATCCTAAAATGATTTTTTTTCTCTTATTGTGCATATGAAGTTTGTGGATTTAAAAATAAATATTATAAAAAAAACTTAATATAAAAAATGTAGATAGAGTAAATGAAGTTTATATGTAATTTTTCCATTTAAAAAATATATATATATAATTAATTTCATATGCATATTTTACATAAATTTTGATTTTATTATTTTATTTAATCTATATTTATTAAAAAATATTATAATTTTAACAATTTAAATATTATTTTTCAATAATTTAAAATGTTAATATAAAAAATGACTATGCTAAAATAATAAAAAATATATATCTAAATAATATAATTTTTAATTGATAGTTACACAAAAATTTTAACATGAAAAAATATATATTTAGATAATTTTTATACACAATTGTTTATTGAAATTACTTAATGTATGGTGCAAAATGTTGTTGAAATTGTACATATATATATATATATAATTTAATAATTATAAATATAACAAATTTAAAAGATGAAATTATAAAAAATAAAAAATTTCGACCAATTAACCTAATTTAAGAGTCAAAATTCCCTATTTTTCCAAAAGCGAAATAATTTAGTTGGTCAAAGGTTTTTGAAGTTGCTAAAAATTTCTCTCACTTCGTTCTTAATGCATTGCAACAAAGAAGTCTACAATGGAGGCCAACTACAAGCTCAAAAAATCGACAAACTACTTTCGTCGAGCAGACATGGCACATTCAGTGGGCCCCACTTTTCTTGCCATGTCAGCAGCTGTTCCCGTACAAAAATAAAAAGAAAATTACGCCAGCATTGCTTGTACAAACAGCGTGCCTGTATGCTCTCATTGTGTTTTTTTTAATAAAAAAAGAGTAAAGGCAATAATTCATTAATATTAATTATTAATAATAAAAAAGGCAAGTCGAGAAAAAAGGCCAAATAGATGACGTAACCTATAGGTAATGGCTCCAAATGACAGCTAAGCCGGGCCCCAATATTTTAGCATTATCTTTTTTAAATCATCTGTCAGAAAAGACGAAGATCTTTAATTAATTATTTTTTTTTGAAAGGGATCTTTAATTAATTAATTATTATGTTGTCATTATAATTATAAAAATAAATAAATTATATTATTATTACATTGATGTAGATAGGTAATTGGCTTGGATGATGCATTCACCGAGTGTGGCCCTGCACCTAGCCATAATCGAAAACAAAGGTAGATATTTTCTCTGAACAAAGGAAACAAAGGAAGATGATATGTGACATTTGAATTATGATCCAAATATCAAATATAGATATATATATATATATATATTTGACATTTGAATCATAACTAATGGATTTTTTTAAATTATTTTTCATCTCTAAAATTAATAATTATATTTTTATTTTATAAAAATTATAAATTTTTATTTTTATTAAAAATATATATTTTTATTTTATTATAAAATATATTTATTAAATATAAATTTAATGCATTAATTAATTTTATTAAAATAATAAATAAATTTCTCTGCATCCTGTTAAAAATCACTTTTATAAAAAAATATCTTTTTTAAATTATAACTTTATATGGTTAAAAAAAATTAATTAATTTTTTTAACTATATTATTATAATTAATGATTTAATTAATGAAGTGAGAATATATTATTAATAAATTAATAAATAATATTTTAATTTATTTAAAATAATTTTATGTAATATGTAAAAAATTTAATGACTTTTAATACGTGTATAAAATGAAGATGGTACAAACCAAATATAATTTAAGATATACAGAAAGGGTATATATCAATTTAAAATTATTATTATTATTGTTGTTGTTGTTGTGTTGAAATGTTTGTGAAGGCCTCATTTAATTTATTCGGAAACTAGTTTAAGAAGTCCATCACCTATTTAATTTTTTTAAAAATATATTACCGATATCTTGCCTATCTATCCTCTTGGTGATTTAACTTTGAACTTTGTTATATTTTTAATAATATTAAATATCATGAATATTAGTAAATTTATTAACATTAGAATGATAAAATACATTTAATAAACAATATTTACGCATATTAAATAAGTAGTTTTTATCTTTTTTTTAATGCATGGGCTCAATTATTATTCAATTCGGAAAGAATTACATCATGAAGAAATGGTGAAAATGAGTAACACTCCGCAAGTACAAACTCAAAACTCACCGTATGAGTTAAAATATGGGCTGCGATATTTGTTGCACCTCTAATGTATCAAATCTCGCATAATCTTAGAGCATCCACTAGGAAGGGACAAAATTTTTTTTTATTGGATCCCACTCACATGCTATTTAATGAAACATATGGACTCAAATTAAGAAGAGTCTTTATTCTACAATAGAGACTGCCAAATCTCACTTTAATATTTTTTTAAATATTTATATTATTTAATTATATTATTTTAATAATTAAATTTTAAATATCAATTTATTTTATGATAAAATAATAAAATTATTTAATTATATAAAAATTTTATTTGATTAAATTATTTAATTAATTTATTAATTTTAATTTAGTTAATTTTTAATTACATAAAAATATGAAAAAATTTTAAATTATACGTATTATTGCAAATAGAGCTTACAACGCTCTAAATGCTCATTCCACATTCTTTCGACAACTTTCTTGATATTGCGCAAATAGCTTCCTTCTATCTCCCTGCGGTCGGTTGATTGTTTTAACAAATATTACCCATTTGGAATATATATCATATGTTAAATAGTATCCGAGAGTGTAATTATTGCCATTTGCAGTGTAATTTACATGTGGAGCGTGACCTGCAAACACTTCATCAAACATCGATGACCGATCTAACACACTAATATCGTTGTTTGAACCAATAACATTAAATAATGCATGTCATATCTATAAATCAGGTGAAGCCACAGCTTCGAGAATCACAGTTGGAGTCCTTTTATAACCACTCATATACATCCCTTTTCAAGTTTTAGGGTAATTTTTTCATTGCCAATGCATGCAGTCAATGTTGCCCATCATACCAAAAAAAGTCGCGGGCCTCCCTGATTTGTAGCAATTGTTGGACATCGTCTGAGTTCGGCTTTCATAAATATTCACTCTCAAATAATAAAATCACATCTTCAACGAATTTCTTTAAGCACTTAATTGCGGTGCTTTCTCATATCCGCACATAATCGTTAACAGCGTCAGCTGATACACCATATATCAATATTTGAATAGCAGCTGTGCATTTTTGCAGGGAGAAATTTTATTTTTTCCCTACTGCATCGAATCTCTGCTGGAAATATGGATCAAAACTTTAGAAAGCGTTAACAATACGAAGAAAGACATACCGTCTCATTCAAAACCTTCTCTGAAACAGCCCGGAAGGGTACACTAGATTTTCTGCAAAGTATTCCCTTATTTGACGTTTATATTCTGCTTCATGGTCTCTATCTACCCTCATACGAGATTTGGATAAAGAGCTTTTTGCATACGTTTGGAGAACAAGTGTAAGATATTTTTATTTTGAGTCGTCAGACAAAAACTCTTCAATCCTATCATCAATAGTGTTTGAAAATATGTTGTCTGATTTATCAAAGTTACTAGACATTTTGAGTAATAGATGTTTAACTGTTAGTTGTAGATGTCAAAATATTTATAGAGTAGATGACTAATTGGTAAGTAAGTAAAGCATGTTATAAATAAGGAGATATGAGTTTGTAATAACTAGTGTAACGACTAGTTTTTAACTGCTATTTTGAAACTCGATTAGATGAACCTTCTACACTGGTTGAATCCGACCCTCCACACCTAGATTAAGCTTGAAATTGTGGAGATGGAGTAAAATTGGGAGAAAATGAAAATTGATTATTAGTAAAATAAGGAAGATGAAAATTTAGATTTTGAGGTATGTTTAGAATCATAGATTGAGATTATGAAAATTTTAGATTTTGAGGAAAATTAAAATTTTGCATGTAATTAAAAAAATAATTGGCATTGAATTGATTTATATCTATTTTTTTTAGGCAAAATTTTAATGGAGTATGAGAGAAGTATAATTTTAGTAGAATGGGGAGAAAGAAAATTTTTAGTAGAGTGAGGAAGAATAGAAATTTTAATATAATTTGGTAGAAAATAGTGTATTTATATATACAAATTTGAAAAAAAATTAAAAATTGTTACCATGGTAACACAATTGTTGCCGTTGCACACAATTTTAATTTTTAATTTTTTTTGTACTTTGCAGTCCTTCACTGGCTGTCCATTAAAGTAGGACGATCCTTCTTATTGGGACTATCCCACTTCAGTGGAACGTGGGACTTGTGGGACAAGTCCCACCGTTCCAGTCCCATAAGGAACCAAAAAACTAAGAGCATTGTGGATGCCTTAAGTCATTTAGTAAGCATTGACAGTCACCAACTGTTAGTAAATCGAGAAGAATCTGCAACTCTTTTGCCGCAGCGGAAAAACAAAAAAAATATCTTTCGATTTATTCCCAGGATCCATGTGATCCATTCAGTTCGATAAAAGAGATTCGAAACTAACCTTTTGTGTAGCTTCAAATCGATTAACAGATGCTGCCTTCTGAAGACGAACACCCTCTAGCGAAGTCCACACGAACGTACACCGGTCTGAGTGCTAGCTCACCAACGGCAGTGGCTGAACCTTTTCAAAAACGAAACTAGGGTTTTTTTAGGTTTTTTTCTTCTTCCATTTTTTTCAAAACGAATAATGATCAGATCATCATCCCTCTAGCCCTTTTAAAACTGTTTTTAAAAGACTCGTCAAAACCCTAACTGTCCATATCCTATATGGACCCACGTTTTTAATAATTATTATCTAATAATAATTATTATAACAATATTATTATTAATATCTAATAATAATAAAAAATATAATTATTATTATTTAAGTACAACCTACGTTCTATGTGTGTGACCCGATAGACTCATATTAATTGGTAGTGTATTTCAATCTCTATTGAAATGCACAAATCATAATTGGCCTCTAGCAAGACATTACGACTACCCAATTAATCATGAGAATCATTATAAATGAAAACCTGAAATAGTACATGCATTAATCCCTTTGTCACACGATATCTAGTTTGAACATAAGTCATAGTAAATGTCATACTTATATTGTCCAAACTTATGATTACTCGATCTCCAAGTTAACTGATAAACAAATAAGATTGATCTTATATCAACTTATTTGAGCACGGCCATGCATTTCTCAGTTACACTTATCGAGGGGCCCAGAAGATATCTCTCTCATAGAGAGGGACAAATTCCATCTTGATTGTTCATTTTCCTCTACATAATTTATACCATGTTCAAGCATAACCTTTATAATTATCTAGTTACAGATAACGTTTGATCATGTCAAAACATAATATTCCTTATGTTGGAAACTATGACAATCTCAAGTCAAATGATTAAATGAAAACTATTATGAGATACACTTATGACATTAAACCATGAAGTGATATCTATGTGGGTCTATCCAATACACTGTTCTCTAACATGTATCCATAATATTGATTTGTATCTTCATACCTATAATCATCTTATGATTATCAAATCAATATTACACTAGTTATATTTATTATTATCTCCATAACAATAATAAACTAGGGATATAATCATTATTATATATAACATGCAAATATAACAATGATAATAAAAACTTCTTTATTAATAACAAAAATAAATAACATTAAGGTCCAAATTAATGGCCTAGGGCATATACACTAACAGTCTCCCACTTGCACTAGGCCTAGTCTAACAAATATCTCATACCCATAGACCTAGTGTGCTGATCATGCTTGACCCGCGAGAGAGGCTTAGTCAATGGATCTGCTATGTTGTCATTTGTGTCAACTTTGCATATCTTGATATCACCTCTATCAATGATGTCTCGAATGAGGTGAAATCGCCTGAGTATATGCTTAGATTTCTGATGGGACCTTGGCTCTTTTGCTTGCGCTATGGCACCATTGTTGTCACAATAGATAACCATAGGATTAGCAATGTTAGGCACCACTCCAAGCTCAGTGATGAATTTCTTCAGCCAAACTGCTTCCTTAGCTGCATCTGATGCTGCTATATACTCAGCTTCTGTTGTAGAATCTGATACTGTGCTCTGCTTGGAACTTTTCCAAGTAATGGCTCCACCATTCAATGTGAATACAAAACCTGACTGCGATTTGTAATCATCTATATCAGTTTGGAAACTAGCATCTGTGTAACCATTTACAACTAGCTCATCTTCCAAACCTCCATAAACCAAGAAAGCATCCTTAGTTCTTCTTAGATACTTAAGAATGTTCTTAACAGCTGTCCAGTGACCCTCACCAGGATCAGCTTGATATCTACTTGTTGTGCTCAAAGAATATGAGACATCAGGTCTAGTACATAGCATGACATACATAATAGATCCAATAGCAGAAGCATAAGGGATCTTATTCATTCTAGCTCGCTCATCAGATGTCTTAGGACATTGATTCTTGCTAAGATGAATACCATGTGACATAGGCAAAAATCCCTTCTTGGAATCTTGCATGTTGAACCTCTTCAACACTTTGTCAATGTATGTACTTTGACTTAAGCCAATTATCCTTCTAGATCTATCTCTATAGATCCTTATACCAAGGATATATGCAGCCTCACCTAAGTCCTTCATTGAAAAAGAATTCCCTAACCAATCTTTAACCTTTTGTAAAGTGGGGACATCATTTCCAATGATCAATATGTCATCTACATATAGGACTAAGAACACGATAACACTCCCACTAACCATCTTGTAAATACATGGTTCATCTTCATTTTGAATGAAACCAAAGTTCTTAACTGTTTCATCAAAACAAAGATTCCAGCTTCGAGATGCTTGCTTCAATCCATAAATGGACCTTTGAAGCTTGCAAACCTTCCCAGAATTCTCAGGATTTACAAAACCCTCAGGTTGTGTCATGTACACATCCTCTAGTAAATTTCCATTAAGGAAAGCGGTTTTGACATCCATTTGCCATATCACATAATCATAGTATGCAGCAATGGCAAGGAGAATCCTAATAGATTTAATCATAGCAACTGGAGAAAAGGTTTCATCATAGTCTATACCATGAGTTTGTTTGAAACCTTTAGCAACCAACCTTGCTTTATAGGTTTGCACATTTCCATCCATGTCAATTTTCTTCTTGAAAACCCATTTGCAACCAATAGTCTTAATACCTTCGGGAGGATCAATTAAGGCCCAAACTTGGTTGTTAAACATGGACTGCATCTCAGAGTTCATGGCTCCAAGCCATTTCTCTGAATCTGGACCTGACACAGCTTCAAGATAGGTAGTTGGCTCATCTTGATCTATGAGCAAAACTTCATGACTTTCAGTCATGAGAAATCCATATCTCTCAGGCTGATGACGTGGTCTATCAGATCTGCGCAGAACTTGTGTAACATTTTCAGTTTTCACAATGGCTTGTGGTTCTGAAACTGTTTCTACAGGCGGTTCAATATCTTCTTGTGGTTCTATAAATTCATCTAATTGAACTGTACTCCCACTAGTTCTTTTAGAAATGAATTCCTTTTCCAAAAAGGTTCCATTTCGAGCAACAAACACTTTGTTCTCAGATGGAATATAGAAATAATATCCTTTAGTTTCCTTAGGATATCCCACAAAGATACATTTAGCAGATTTTGGAGCTAACTTATCTGAAACTGGTCTTTTCACATAAGCTTCACAACCCCAAATCTTAAGAAAAGACAAACTAGGTGTTTTTCCAGTCCATATCTCATATGGCGTCTTTTTAACCGCTTTAGATGGTACACGGTTTAAAACAAAAGCAGTTGTCTCCAAGGCATAACCCCAAAACGATAATGGAAGATCTGCTTGACTCATCATAGATCGAACCATATCTAATAAAGTTCGATTTCTTCTTTCAGAAACACCATTCAACTGTGGAGTTCCTGAAGGAGTTAATTGTGAAACAATTCCATAATTTCTTAGATGTTCGTCAAACTCTTGGCTCAAAAATTCACCACCTCAATCAGATCGAAGCGCCTTAATAGTTTTACCAAGTTGATTTTGTACTTCATTTTGAAAAGTTTTGAACATTTCAAAAGCCTCATGCTTATGTTTCATTAGGTAGACATAGCTATACCTACTGAAATCATCAGTAAAAGTAATGAAGTAATTATATCCTCCTCTGGCACTAATGCTTAACGGGCCACATACATCTGTATGTACTAGTCCTAGCAAGTCATTAGCCCTTTTACCTTGTCCGATGAAAGGATTCTTTGTCATTTTGCCAAGCAAACAAGATTCACATTTATCAAATGATTCAAAATCAAATGAATCTAATAATCCATCTTGATGGAGTTTAGAAATGTGTTTCTCATTTATATGGCTAAGACGACAATGCCATAAAAATGTAGGGTTTAGGTCATTTGGCTTAATTCTCTTAGAGTTTATGTTATAAATATGATTCTCCCTAGAATCATCTAAGTCAAGGGCATAAAGGCCATTAAAAGATCTTGCAATACTATAAAGCAAATCATCTTTATCAAAAATAGAACAGGTCTTATTTTTAATTAAAAATGAAAAACCTTCATCATCCAAAACTGAAACTGAAATAAGATTCCTACTCAGAGTAGGAACATAATAGCAATTGTTCAAATTTAACAAAAAGTCATTAGGCATATGAAGTTCATAAGATCCTACAGCTAGTGCAGCAACTCTTGCTTTATTCCCAACTCGTAGATCAACTTCGCCCCTTTTCAGTGATCTACTCCTTTTGAGTCCCTGCACATTTGTACAAATATGAGAACCACATGCAGTATCCAATACCCATGAAGTAGAAGCAGATAAGTTAATTTCTATAACATATATACCTGAAGATGTAGTCGCACTACCCTTCGATTTCTTCAATTCAGCCAAATAAAGTGGGCAATTTCTTTTCCAATGCCCAGGCTCCTTGCAATGGTGACAAGTTCCTTCCTTAGGAACAGGTGCCTTGGGTACTTTTGGCTTGGGCTGTCCCTTAGGCTTTGTAGCAATTGTTGCTTTACCCTTTGCCTTGCCTTTCTTCTTCATAGGCTTACCCTTATTGACATTCAATACATGGGTAGCCTTAGTGGGCTTTTTGATATTCCCTTCAGCAGTTTTGAGCATACCATGTAGCTCAGGAATGGACTTTTCCATGTTGTTCATATTATAGTTCATAACAAAATGTGAAAAACTGCTGGGCAAAGAATGAAGGATCAAATCCGTGGAGAGTTCTAAACTCAAGGGATATCCAAGTCGGGCAAGGTGATCAATGTAGCCCTTCATTTTCAAAACATGAGCGCTAACCGATTTGCCCTCTGACATCTTGCAGTCAAATAATGCAACGGCAGTGTCGAATCTATCCTGCCTAGCTTGCTGTTGGAAAGCTTGTTTGAGATGGACACTCATCTCATAAGCCTCCAAGTGTTCCAGATCCTTCTGAAGTTCTGGACACATAGTAGCAAGCATAAGACATCCAATGTCATTGGAATCATCCATATGCTTCTTATGCTTGTTCTTATCAGCATTAGAAGCATTAGCAGGAGGTGGCTCAGGGACAGCTTCATCAAGCACATAGGACTTCTTTTCTTGTTTGAGAACAATTCTCATGTTCCTAAACCAATCAACAAAATTAGTCCCATTCTCTTTCAGTTTTTCCTTCTCAAGGATGGATCACAGTGATAAAGTGGAGTTATTGTTGGTAGCCATTTCAATCTACAAAATATGCAAATTTTAATTAATAAAAGGTGATAAGTAATTAAAATCCCACTAAAATATAACCCTCAATCATCACAATGACATTTTAGTGGGCTAAGATCCAATTTTTACTTAATATTAAGTCAGCTTTGGCATGACACTTAAAATCAAGTTATTATGGTAGGTAACCCCTTACCAATTACATCACATGCAACTCTTAGATAATATGGGATCATGACATCATATGTCATAGCATGTTATACCCCATCTAATGCCTTAGGCCCAAAATCATTTTGATAGCCTAATTAAGTCTAACCAATTTTAAACGCATGAGCAGCACCATTACTCATCATATCTTACTAGGATAACCTAAAGTACTTTGCTTTGGCAAAATCTACATTTAGGTGATCTTAGCCTTGATAAGTGTTTAAGATATGGATGGCATTAAAACTTAGATTAATAGTGAGGGTTCATTCCATTTAATTTTGAAAACATGTTAAAATTAACATTTATATATCACATCCTATATGCATATATAAACTATCAAACATGACATCTCATACATATTCGATAAAAATAAACGTGACATAGTATGGCCAAACTAGATATGATCTTCATGAGACCAAATGAAGATCATATAGGCAACTCTAGGTGAAAAACCTATCTATTACAACACTTGCAATGTTACATATCTTCAAAACTTGAGCTTGTGCTTCCATCACCATGGAATCATCTTCTCCTTGGTATGAATCTCTATCATAAACATTGTAGCTTGAATCTTCATTTATTACAATAAAAGAAAATCTAACTACTAGTAAAATAAATTACAACAAAATAAACGACACGCAGGCCGTATTTACCCAAAATTAAGATATAAATAAACCAATCACATAGGTCATAAGGCCATACTATGCACCATGCCAAGACATCAAATAATCATAGCATATTTCATATAAACATCTTAAAATAACCAAATAGGTTGATATTCATAATGTCACCAGAACGAACTATAAGGCGCTGCGCACACGGGGCTCCCGCTGGCCGGTCAGCGGGCGGGGTTCCGAAGGGGCAGCGCCCCTCGAAGCTAAACAGAATCATTAATCCAATTAATTATTTTATGTCAAAACCCTTATTCTGTCAATCATATTAAACAGAATATAATAGCAATCTATTAATCATATTAACAGAGAACTATTACAAGAAACCTTAGAAAACGATTTACTGAATAATCATATTAATCAAAATCGAAATCTATGTATACATTCAATATGAATAAACGAATTGAATTAATCATATTAACCCTAATTCGAAACCATAACAGATTGTATACCAACCCTAATTCGACTTCACAGAATTGTATCTTATACAATTGGTCATCTTTGACATCATATATCAACAACGATTTAGGTTATATCTCATATAACAGATTCGAATCATCATCAAATGATAAAACGAATCCAATCATGCCATTCAAAAAACAATAGATCACATCAACACATCAACATGGCATATTTCGATTTAAATGGAATCAACAAGGGGCTCTGATACCACTGTTAGTAAATTGAGAAGAATCTGCAACTCTTTTGCCGCAGCGGAAAAACAAAAAAAATATCTTTCGATTTATTCCCAGGATCCATGTGATCCATTCAGTTCGATAAAAGAGATTCGAAACTAACCTTTTGTGTAGCTTCAAATCGATTAACAGATGCTGCCTTCTGAAGACGAACACCCTCTAGCAAAGTCCACACGAACGTATGCTGGTCTGAGTGCTAGCTCACCAACGGCAGTGGCTGAACCTTTTCAAAAATGAAACTAGGGTTTTTTTAGGTTTTTTTCTTCTTCCGTTTTTTTCAAAACGAATAATGATCAGATCATCATCCCTCTAGCCCTTTTAAAACCGTTTTTAAAAGACTCGTCAAAACCCTAACTGTCCATATCCTATATGGACCCACGTTTTTAATAATTATTATCTAATAATAATTATTATAACAATATTATTATTAATATCTAATAATAATAAAAATATAATAATTATTATTTAAGTACAGCCTACGTTCTATGTGTGTGACCCGATAGGCTCATATTAATTGGTAGTGTATTTCAATCTCTATTGAAATGCACAAATCATAATTGGCCTCTAGCAAGACATTACGACTACCCAATTAATCATGAGAATCATTATAAATGAAAACCTGAAATAGTACATGCATTAATCTCTTTGTCACACGATATCTAGTTTGAACATAAGTCATAGTAAATGTCATACTTATATTGTCCAAACTTATGATTACTCGATCTCCAAGTTAACTGATAAACAAATAAGATTGATCTTATATCAACTTATTTGAGCACGGCCATGCATTTCTCAGTTACACTTATCGAGGGGCCCAGAAGATATCTCTCTCATAGAGAGGGACAAATTCCATCTTGATTGTTCATTTTCCTCTACATAATTTATACCATGTTCAAGCATAACCTTTATAATTATCTAGTTACAGATAACGTTTGATCATGTCAAAACATAATATTCCTTATGTTGGAAACTATGACAATCTCAAGTCAAATGATTAAATGAAAACTATTATGAGATACACTTATGACATTAAACCATGAAGTGATATCTATGTGGGTCTATCCAATACACTGTTCTCTAAAATGTATCCATAATATTGATTTGTATCTTCATACCTATAATCATCTTATGATTATCAAATCAATATTACACTAGTTATATTTATTATTATCTCCATAACAATAATAAACCAGGGATATAATCATTATTATATATAACATGCAAACATAACAATGATAATAAAAACTTCTTTATTAATAACAAAATGAATAACATTAAGGTCCAAATCAATGGCCTAGGGCATATACACTAACACCAACAACATCAAAAAATAAGACTTAAAACCCATAGAGTTATTAATAGCATGAAAAAGGGGTAAAATGTAACATCCTCAAGTTTTTTAAAATTAAATTAAAATAAATAATTTAATTGAGAAATGATGAGTTGGAAGTGAGAAAAATAAAGTTTATATATTATATATATGTGAAATATAAGTAATATATAAAACTCAAAGTGAATAGTAAAGTCAAATGGTAAAATGGTAAATTTACTTAAAAAATTAAAATTAAAATTAATTTTGAATGGAAGATAAAATTTTGATTTTTAAAATAAATAAATAATTAATTAATTAAAATAATATAATAATATATATATGGTTAGGTAAATTAAAGAAAGAAAAGTTAAAAATTAAAAAGAAAATTTCTCTTCTTCTTCTTCCTCTAGGTCGTGGCCTCCATGAATGAGCAAGGGAGAGTTTTGTTCTTCCATACATCAAATTCAATAAGATTTCAAGTGATTAGAGATATTTTTGGAGGTTTTACAAGAAGTAAGTAAGGTTTTTTTTTTTCATTTTTAAGAAGTTTTCTTTGAAATTTCAATTATGTAAAAATTGAACTTATAATGGAGTGTGTTTTAATTTATTTATTGGGGTTTGAAATATGTTATTTTGATGAGTAAGCAAAGATTTTATAGTTGGATATTAGATTTGGTTGAGCTATGTAGAAGATTGGAATTGTTAGTAAGGAATTAGGATTTCGGAAAAGCCTATGATAAAGTATGCTTATACATTGGGTTTCATAATTTAAATCATGTTGTTTAATGATTTAAATGATGAAAATGAGATCAAATTAACATTTGAAATTGGTTAGTATATTAAACCAAAATTCAAAAGGCTTAGGACAAAAATTTTAGAATTTTGAAGAAAGTGATATACATTATATTTTAATGCTTGAAATATATGAAAATATAATATTTTTGATATATTTAAGCTTTAAATATAATTTGAAAATGATGAGAATTGAGTTCCAATGTTAAAGTGTATCAGGGCTAAGAAAAGAAAAAATTGAATGGTTATATTTTAATTGATGTTTAATAGTTTAAACACCTTAAAATGTGATTCTAATATATATAATACATTTACATTTGGTATAGATGTTGAGTAGATAAGATTTCTATCAACTTAGTAGTAAATGACATATTGAAGAGTTGGTGAAAAAGTGAGCATTTTGGCTTGGAAGTGATCTTGTTAAGAGGTTAGTACATACTTTGATTAAATTGTATTTATATATACTTGATTGACATGTTGCATTATATGTGAAAGTGATGAGCATGCTGCTTTGATGTGTTAATACATATGAAAAGAGTATAAATATATGTTTATGTTATAATATGCATAATGTGTGATTGAGTGAACCATTTTAAGATGGCTAAAAGCATTTAATAATGTGTTTGTGAAAAGTGTGTAATTATGCCAAATGCTGTCATAATTCAGCCATATTGAGCATGTGAAAAGTAAATTGATGAAAATGTATGAAAATAATGAGAAAATATAGAAAAAGTACTAAAAGAATGAAAATTTACATAATTAACAAAGTATGAGAAAAATATGAAATTAAATGTATTATGTGTATGAGAAAAAAATATGGAATTAAATGTATTATGCGTGAAATCTTACATAATGTCAATTTTCAAAATATTATATTTGGTATTGTACAATATACCGGTTATTTATCTTCGGATTAGACGTCGGACGCCATTATTATTGCCTTCGAGCCAGATGCTGGGTATCATTTTTATTTGCCTTCAGGCCAGACGCTGGACGTCAATATTATTTATCTTCGGGCTAGACACTGGGTATCAAATATTGATCCAAAGTAATATCTCTGAAATTTAAATATTATATAAAGTTATTTGAGCTCAATGCATGTGAATGTGTAATGTGATAAATAAAAAATAATAAGTGTTTGTGTTAGTATATATAAGTGCATGTCACTTCATAATTTAAGAAAAAGGAAATACATTCTTGCTGCATTCTTATGTTTTTACTTATATCAAAATATGTATTATTAGGCAATTTTATTTAGCTCGATTTATTTATCGCACAGGTGAAAGGATTGACATTGAGAGCCCTGCAGAACCAGAGCATAAGTAGATGTTTTTTTGCTTATTTTTGGGTGTTTACTCTGGCTACTATGGACCATGACCACTTGTGAATATATAAATATTATATTTTGAGAACTTGCTTTTATATTTTAAACATTATGTATATGAATATGTATTTGATGTAAATTTAAAAAAAATTTGGGTTTTAAATGTTGAACATTTGGGATGTGGGATATGTATTGATATATATATATATATATATATATATTTGTGAGATATGTGAAATGATAGAGATTTTGGTGAATTGAATGGATGAAAATTTTTGGGAGTGTTTATTTTACGTAGGTTATGTAAATTAAAATTTTGAGATTATCTAAAATACAGATAAAACTCTAGTGAATTTTTTTTAGATATTTTACTAATTAATTATGTATTTTGGTATTTAAATTATTAAAGAATAATATTATTTATTCATTAAATCACATTATAAAATTTGAAATATTTTATTGAATATATGAAAATTTTAAAAAGACAATAATGATGATATTCTTTTGCTGTATATGTATATTTTACATATACTGAGTATATATATTATACGTATATAAGGTATAAAGGTGTTACATAGACAATTTGTTTTAACCATCATAATAATAAAATTCAATGACTTGAGCCAACGTAGTGCTTCACGAAGGGTAATGGCCTCAGCAATCCAGGCATTAACAACATATGGGATACCTCCATGCATTGCAAATACACATTCTCTAGTGCTATAATGAATCGAAAATCCAAATGCTCTATATATCCCTATATCCCTTATGAACATACAAAGAATCATTAATGTTGCATTTTAAGAAGTTACCCTCTGACCTTTGCCATTTCTAATATGAACTTGCTGAATTGGCTCTTTCTACATCCTTTGACTTCCTTTATGCCCTTTGCCAGCTATGGAGATATGTAAGGGCAGAAGATACCACATCAAAAGGGGTGGTTCTACCATTGTACCATAAAACTTCATTTCAAAAATTCCATAAGCCCCACAAGATCACACAAGCTCCCTCCTACTTAATTCATTGAAGCAGAATTAACAGTGTTTACAAACTGGTCAGCCATAGAATCTATACCTCCATCCATCACAAGACCAACAACAGACTAGCAAGTAATAGCAGTGGAACAATGGAAAAAAATATGTACCTCGTATTCTAGATAAAGATGATAGAGAGGTCAAATGCTTACTGCAATCCCCCTCCATTGAACCAGGTTATTTCCAGTGCGAAGGCATGATGACATAACTCTCCACAGGAAATCCTTGACTTTTAGTGCGACATTTAGACATTAGGTCAAGTTATAGTTCACAACTTATGGCACAAAAGTCCATGTTGTTAAGCATTCATACCCACTTTTTACTATATAGCTCCCATTAGGCTCAAGTTTCCACATCCATGAATCATCTCTTTCAACAAGGCTTATAGGAATATGTAAAATTTATTGTATATCCCTTTCATTAAAAGGTCAACAATGACTATGTCCTAACCCACGTCATCCTTTAGCAAGAGACTTGCCACAAATTGATTTTCCATATCATCAATAGCTGGAGTAGTTATAGAGGGGTGTTCCTTAGCCGTTAGCCATAAATCACCTAAAATTTTAATTGATCTTCCTCTTCCAAGTTTCCCAGTCGCTCCTGTTCTCAGCATCACTATAGTGATGTGTATGTTGCACTGCATAAAGCTGGGTCTAGACCCCAAGCACAAATTACAATTAGGAAAGTATCTAGCTTTCAGTACTTGGGAAACCAAAGAATCTAAGAATTTTAACAATCTCTAGTCCTGTTTGGCCAAGAGGGCCTTATTGAACAAATGAATTCTCCAAAAACATTAAATTACTACTTTAAGTAAAATCTCTTTCCCAGCCCCAAAGAGCCACTTATTCTTCTAGCTACAAAAACGATTCCATATATGATCCTTGACATATCTAAATATTTCATTTATATTCCATCCTACCATGGAAGGCATTCCTAAGTACGGATCCATCTCCTCCGTCTGCCGAATTGCCATAATATTACAAATATTCCTTCTCAACCCGACATCAATATTCCAGCTAAATAAAATTAAGGAATTGCTGAAACTCACTTACTGTCATGATGCTCTCATAACTTTGCAGGCAAGCCTTGATATTATCTCACTCACTTAAGTTGGCTTGAAAAAATAAAAGGCTAAATAATTATGAAGTCCCTCAGATTTTACATATTACACTAGTCAGTTCATGTATTTTTAACATATAATTTTTGCATCCCTTTATTTTTAAAAATTAAACTGTTTAGTCATTTTGTCAATATTTTCATCCTAAAATCATTATTCAACTACTTTAATATTATAAAATAATTTATTTGTTCTTCTTTATATATATTTATTTTTATTATTTATTAAGTTTATTTTATTTTTAATTTTATTTTATGTATAGATCGTCTGTAAAATAATAAAAGACATTATTAGTATTATTTAAAATTATTTTTTAGTAATATCTATAAAATTAAAATAAATGATATATATGGATTGTCTGTAAAATAATAAAAAATATTATTCATATTATTTAAAATTATTTTTAAATAATATTTATAAAATTAAAATAAATTATGTGTAAAAAATATAAATAAAATTAAAAATAAGCATGACTTAATAAATAAAAAAGAAAGAAATATATAAAGGAAGGGCAAATAACAGAGGGATGCAAAAAATATATGTTAAAAATACAGGGACTGGCTAGCTTAATATGCAAAATCTCAGGGACTTTATAATTATATAGCCAAAATAAATAATAATAATTTACTAATAGTAGATGGGATATTGTCAGCGCACCTCTAACAATTTTACAATTGTGAATTGCCCCTCACCTTTCCATATCTTATATTATTACCAATAGCCCTTTAACAAAAATGAGAAATATATAGGGTGAGAGGGATCATCCTACCTGATACCCCTAGATGGAAACATTGGTCCTAATTCCTCATACTATGAGCTATTGTATATTTCATCGATTGGACGTACATCATCATCAATTTAACCCATCTTCCAGAGAAACCTAGCTTGATCATATGTTTTAGAAAATCCCACTCCACTTAGTCACTTTGCTCATGTGAAGTTTCAATGCGGCCACACCATTTTCCCCCTAAGTTTTCCTCTTTAATAAGTGAATAATCTCAAACCCAAGATTGCATTATCATTAATCATTTGGTTTTTCAAGAAAGCACTATGAGTGCCTAAGATAACGGAAGACAAGACCACTATAAGTCAATTAGCCGATATCTTAAATACAATTTTGTATAACATGTTATATAGTGCAATAGGGCTTAGTTGTATCGTATCCTCAGGTGTTTCTCTTTTAGGTATCATAATAATTAGTGTATCATTCAATTCATCAGGCAACAAAACTAATCTCTTTGCCTACATCGTGCCAAAATTGTTGGGTTTAGTTTGTCAGATCCAAGGCTTTTATCAGGATGTATAGCAAATAAAACCTCTTAAACTTCCAGCTAAGTGAACTCATGGCTTCGAAATTCATTTTGCATATTGGTAACTTTGGCATTCACACACTGAAAAACCTTTTCCATATCACACACGTCTTTTTGGAACAAAGCCTCAAAATACCCAAAAATCACACCTTTAAGACCATTATTGCATGTGCACCATTTTCATCCCCATTTTTAAGTTGATCCACTATGTTAGATTTCCTTTGGGAAGAAACGGTCAAATGAAAAAAACTTGGAATTCATATCTCCCTCTTGCATCCCTAAAAGCTTTACCCGCTGCTTTCAAAAGTCATCTTGCTCAGCCAAAATCCTTGTTTATTATTCTGATGAAGCCTTGTATTGTTAGATAGATGACACATCTTGTTTACATCTGCTTTGTTCTGTGAATTCTCTGCATTTCTGTGGCCCGGCCTTAAAATTATCGGATATCCTCCTCCTCCACCATTTCACAATTGACCACTTTAAGCTAAGCATTCTCAAGCTTGAAACCTTTCTTCATGCTACTGCTTTCATATGTAAAGCTGAATGATCCAATTGACCATTGCCAGATTGTGGATCTTAGCTTGCATAAATTGCTCTCTCCAAGATGAATTAGCAAAAACCCTATCCAATCGCTCGCTGACTCAATTTTTGATTCCCCTACCTCGTTCCTAAGTAAACTAATAGCCAAGCATTCCTAAATCATGCAATCAATAATCCTCAATCGTTTGGCGAAAACCCCTAAAAAGCCTCTACCAAGCTTCCCTATGGCGTACAGAAGATAATTAAAGTCCCTCACATAACATCAATTCCGGTTTGATTTCCATGCAATTGCCGTAGAAGGTCGTATGATTGGCATCAACATCCCCTCTTCGGGTACCCTTGAAAGCCAATAAACTACCATCGAGGAAGGTCTTTGATAGAAACCATAACATCAATGAAATTGCTAGAATAATTAGTGACTAATACCCACTGCTTTTCCTTCCATAAAAGAGCGAAGTTTCCCCTTTGTCCTTCAGCATCCATCGACCAGCACCCCTCATAATCAAGTTTTTGTATTACTACTTCAATTATCGTACTCGTTAGCTTAGGCTTCATTAGAAAGACCAAAGTGGGCTTCTTTAGATAAAGTAAGGCTATTCATAAGGTCTGTCAGCCCAAGTAACCTAGCCCAACCTAAAGAGTTTAGATCAAGTTAGGTTAGCCCTGGTGAAAGATAGGGTTAGAGTTAGACGTTGGGTGTAGATATTAGATCCGAGTTATACTCAGGTTAGGCTTCAGATTTATTTAAAAATCCTCAGACAAACCTGGCCCAGCCAATGATTTTATTGTCTTTTTATTTTTTTGTTTAAATACTGTTGTTTCAAACTGAAAACCCTAATTAAAATAAACATTTTTCAGTCGTCACCTCCATTCATTTCTCTTTCTCTCAAACAACAACCCCTCTCCTTGGATTCATTAATCAGTATGGAGATTCAGCTCCTCCAACTCATCACCACTCATATTCAGTCTGTTAAAAGCACATCCATGATGTGTTTCAAGATAAAACGACAAAGGATAGCTCAGACTTGCTTACACACGAGGGCAATAGAAATATCATAACAATATATAGTTTTTTTTTTATCTTTATCAAATGACAACAATTATTCATTTAGTTATAAAAGATAAAGTTTATCATAAATTACAAAGGTATAATTACTAAAATATTACAACATATTGTAGTTAATTGTATTTTCACTTTTTTTATTATTTTTAATTGTAATGCATAGTTTTATAAAAAAAATATTGTTATAAATTATATAATAATTTTCATTATTTACGTTAGAGTAAAAATATTAAATTAAAAAAATTAAACTAAAATTAAATTAAAAAATTAAAAGTTTAATTTTTTTCTTAAAAATAAAATTCTAATATTAATATTAATCTTGGTATATCATAATAATTAAGTTATGAGCTATAAACATTGTTATATATCCATATAATAAATTTTTTTTGTATTTCTAATATGAACTTAAAAAAAATAAATATTATATTGAGTAATGTATGATATTGCTAAAAAAATATTTTTGAAAGATCATTTACTATAAGACTATATATCCCATATTTTTTTATTAGTTTATATTTTAACATTAAAAAGTAAATGTATGTATAAGGATTAAAAAAATAAAAGGAGGATACAATATAATAATATATTCAATGAAAAATTTTATTTGAGTAGAGAAAATTTATAAGTAAAAAAAAGTATATGATATTATTTTTTTGGCCATAATAATTATAAGATTCATTAGAAAAACAAAGTACAAAGCCCCGAAACAGGGCAGTAATACAAAAGAACCATAAGCTCAGCAATCTAAATCTATCATTGACATTGGCGAAAGCAGCCGCTCGAAAATAGGGGATAAAACTCCTCTTCATCGCACGTAAGGATCTTCATCGCACATAAGGAGAAGACGAGAGGCTAAAACTTCATCTCTGTTGCTTTCGCCCACAAAAACTCCCTATCCGATAACCGATAGAAGGATCGGCAGCCCCACACGACCCATCTGATTTCGCCTCTGATCATTGATCCTGGAACAGAGGATAAAATACAGAAAAAGGCCAACAAGACCAATCGGAAGAACTCTCCTAAAGATTCTGAAGAGACCAAACCCCTGACCTAGAATAGGCCGAAGATCATAAATCTCCCATGGAGGATAAACTTTCTGAAAACCAAACCTCCTACTCGGAGGATCACACAGCCATGGACATGTGGTGTGTGAAAGAAACCAACCAGGCCACCAGCAGATGGGTAAATGACTTGCTGGGTTAAAACTAACATAGTTGTAATGTATAATCAAATGGTAAATTGATGTACCCTGGATATACATCAGTCTAGATGAATTGAGAAACTTCCGAAGATGATCAATGCTCCCGGATAAAAGATGAAGATCACAAAACAAATTCGAAACAGATTGTGCAGCTTCTGGAAAAACCCAAGCTATACGAATAGCAATATAGGGAACAAAAGTAATCAAGAGGCAAAAGTACGGGGAGCCAAGAAGTAGAACTCCATAAAGAAAAACCCTTCATCAAAAAATGGCTAGATGGTTTGACACTGCAGCACATTATGAGCCAGAACCGCCGCCCATTCTGGTCAGGACTTCCTTGAGAAATCATTCTACTTTGGTGGCTATAAGCGAGCCACCAGCGCTTTGATTGTTGGAGTTGTCATCTGAGGGTATCTTTCCTGGGGTTTGACTCCGAGCCATAGCCTTCCATTTCCTCTGCTCTTTTTTGAGTCGGCGTGTCAAGGTTGGAAGCAGTCAGGTGTAATGTGTCCTTGGGTTGGACAGTGGAGCCATAAACCTCACCATGACTCTTGGAGGGATCTATTAACTTCGGCATCTTAACTGGTGAAGGAGGCTCAACTTCCACAGTGGCTTGTCTCTTAGCAGGGTAAATGGGTATCAAGTCCATATTTTTTAAGCTGAAAGGCTCGGTCTGTTCTTCATTGTTAGCAGAAGGCAATGGGCTTGATGAATTGGTTTCAACCAAGTGTGGCTCCTTAAGAATGGTGGGTGGGCTTGTATTTGCTTGGGCTGGAGAGAGGTCCAATTCCTTATTAGGTTTATCACCTGCTGCTATCTTCCGTTTCCAATATATTTCCCGCCTTAGAGTTGGCCTCCTCGATCTTTTTGTTAGCCTTCACGTCCTCATTAATGAGGCTCCTCACCCTGTCAGAGACAAACTGGTTCTTAGAGGAGGCTGAAACTTCCAGATTAGGTGGTTGCTTAATTACTGCTGGCTGTTGAGGTTCTGGAAGCTCCTCTGTCTGATAGAGGATGGGAGTTGTTGATAGTGAAATGACTGCTGGGTTTCCTTCTTCCACTATCTGTGTGCCACGTGTGAAAACATTTCTTTCAGCGTATTGTGGGTGTTGGTTTAGATTTTGTACTGTCGGAAAGGGCTCTCCGGTGAGCGAAACTGATAAATTGAGATGTACTCCTTTGTGTAGCGCCTGGGAAGCTCCCTGGTTGTTGGTCGAGATACTGAGTAGATGCCTGCTATATGTAGAGTCATTGGCAATTGCCCTTAGCTCCGGACCAAAAGGAAGCTTTTGGAGGACTTCCTGATCAGAGAAGATATTATCTCTACATGTTCTCGTAACGTGACCGAGTTTTCCGTAAGCAAAATAAAAAGACTAAATAATACTCTCTCCCTATTATTTGTATAGGGAAAATTTTCTTTTTTAATATATGTTTTATATAAAAAATATGCTATTTTAGGTAGATTTTGAGGAGTGAAATGAGACAAAATACCATTTATACTCTTGCCTTAAAAGTAGGTTTTGAGAGATATATTTTTTAAGGGTATTTAAATAAATAGAGATAAAAAAAGTGAAATTTTTTTAATTTTCGTGTCAATTTTATTTTTTCTATGTAGATGATAGAAATAAAATTTCTAAAATTTTATATATTATATTAATTAAATTTTATATTTTTAATACTTAATATTTATATTTTTATATTTTAAAAATTAAATTCTTTAATTCTTTTATAGATATTTTGATTATAAAATTATTAATTAAATATTTTAATATTATAAATAATTTTTTTATATTATATATATATATTTATTATTATTATTTATTAATTTTATTTTATATTTTATTTTATTTTATATATAAATTTTTTATTAAATAATAAAAAATACTCATTATTTAAAATTATTTTTTTAATTATATTTATAAAATTAAAATAAATAATATATATAAATTATCAGTAAAATAATAAAAAATATTATTTATATTATTTAAAATTCTTTTTTAATAATATTTATAAAATTAAAATAAATTAAATATAAATAAAATTAAAAATAAATATAACTTAACAAATTATAAAAATATATATATATATAAAATATATATATAAAAAAATTATTTTATAATATTAAAATAATTAATTAATATTTTTAAAATAAAAATATTAATAAAATAATTAAACAATTTAATTTTTAAAAATAAAAAATATTAAAATTAAATATTAAAAATATAAAAACTAATTAATATAATATATAAAATTTTATAATTATTTAGCCAAACAAAAATCGTTTCGTTGAACTTTTCCCACTCGACGGGAGCCCATTTTTTATCCTCACTGAAACCTTTGTAGAAAATACCTGTTAGAGGAGGTTTTTCTATATTGACCTTAACTCTCAGACGAAAGTGGCTGCTCCATGCAATATCATCAAGAAACTGGTTTTCAACTTCAAGTAGACCAGCAAACATTGTACCTATCTTTTGGGCTTTTTCAATAGTCATATTGATAGGTGGGAAATTATGGATTTGGATCCAGAATGGTGAGATTGAGAAATCCAGCCTCTCAATAGGGATTCTGGGCTCCCAAGGACGAAGAACCATGCGAGCTCCAGCCACATTCCATGGCGCTTCATTAATCACCCATTCTGCATCAGATGGTCGATCAAATCGAAACACAGAGACATTTTTGGGCCGTTTCACTACCGTGAAACCTTTTACCACTCTCCATGATTTGCTTAAGATTGCTTTCACTACCGTGGCTGGAAAAGATTTGGGCGATAAGATTTTTCCGGCTAAAACGGTTTGCAGAAGTTCAGTCAGGTTGGATGAATTTGGCTTGAGGTCCAATGTGATATCGGTGCAGGTGAGGCAGTCAGTTTTGTCGATGATATCTTCTAACTCTGTAATGGGTTCCATGATGACTTAAAAAAATGAGGTGGTTATGGTTTGACAAAGAAGGTTTGAATAGGAGTAAATGGGGTTAGGTGAATAAGGTAAATAGGAGCTTTTATGGTTTTATGGTGAGATAGTGACAGTATTTATGAGAGAGGATAGCGATGTTTGAGATGGCTGGAAATGGTGGATGTTAAGCAGAAGGTGAGGAAGGAGAAGACAGAAGCCCAATTTGGGTGGAGAGCTCTAACAAGAGAGAGGTTTCTAAATCGTATATGATATTAGCATTACTATATGATATTATTGTTAATTGATAAATCTGAATTAATAATTACAAAATGTCAATGGAAAAATTATAATTAAATAAGATCGGGGAGAATATTTTCGTTATAGCATCACGCTTCATGTTTATTTATAGGTGTACAAGTAATAGATATATATATAGTAATAGTTCTTCTCAAAACAACAAATAAAAACTTTAAACCGCCATTTTTTTTAATAAAATAAGATTGAAATGATTTCGAATGAGTATTGTACTTATACAGAGAGACACCCACGCACAATTAAAGGCGAAACTATCATGGGATTACGTGGAGTCAATCCATCCTTTGACTCTATAATAGTTATATATATAATATTTTAAATATATATAAATATTTTAATATATATTATATATAATTTTATACAATAACATTATATATAATTAATAACATATATAAATATTTTAATATATATTATATATAGTATTTTATATTCTTTTAATATATCTTAAAATTATGTATATATAATTATATTCTTTTTATAAAATTATATATTTTTAATATATCTTTTTCAAATGTAAATATATATAATTATATATATTAATAATTTTTTAAATATTAATTTTTTAATTTTTAATAAAATCTTATAAATTAATTATTAGCTTCAAAAATTAAATAAATAAAGATACATAAAATTTTTTTAAATAAATTATATAAATAATAAAAAATTTTGATAGAAATTTTTTTAATAGAAATTTATAATAAAAATTTAAATTTTATTATAATATTAAATATTTAATTTTATTTTTAATTTATCTATAATTTTTTTAAAAGAGATTGTCACTCTTTCGTCTAATTTCTGATTTTATCACTATGCACAATAATTTTTTTTATAACTATATGTGATTTTAAAATTTGGATCTGTTAAAGAGAGTCAAATGATCTTTTAACTCAATAATTATTTAGTAGTGAAAAATCTTTTAAGTTAGTAAAACTGCAAGTATAAACTATGGAATATAATAAAAAAATATATATATAGGTACCAACAAAAATCCAAATTCTACACATAGATATAATTATAGAACACAAATTATATAATACGGGTGGCAATTCCAAATCCGGCACCGTTTCGGTAAAGAATATGTATCTTGTCAGCCTGTCTCATTCTCATTTTAATTCATATTACTTATTGTAAGATATTAAATATTCCACATAAAAGATCATTTGTTTTTTACAAAACTTTGAAAAAAACTATAATATTATAACAGTTTAGAAAAATATTATATACAATGTTTATTGCGAGTTTATATTAAATTTATAAGACATATAATAGTTTTTATAAGTTTATGATTAGATTATTGTAAATTTATTGTATGCTTTTATAAAATCACCGAAAAATCATGATAAAAAATAAAAATTTCAAAAAATCTAATAAAAAGCGTAACTTTCCTAAAAAAAAAAATATGTTATGTGCCAAATTCTTTGTGTATGTCAAATTCTAAAATATTCCATTGATATGAATTACGGTATTTCCTATGTTTAAAAATATAAATAGCAATAACTTGAGAAAGAAATTATTGTTTGAGTTAGATTAATGAACTTCAATTGAGTAGAGCTGTGTTTAAATCTGATTCTCTCAATATGGTTCAAGCAATTAACAACGATACCAAAGACTTTACTTACTTTGAAAGTCAAATAATAGATGAGTGTGTTTTGTTATTAAAAGGGCTTTTTGATGTGTTTTCCTATTAAAAATAATTTGTAATAATAATTGAGCTTTTAAAAGAACCAGTGGGAGTGTTAGTGCCAATGGGCTTATAAGAGGTGATAATGGTAACTAGATTGTGAGCATTTATCAAGGGTTAGCCATTGCTTGGTAACCTATGCTCTTCAATCTAATTTGGGGTTCATGTGCTACAACAGGTACCAGATGGTCTTCAAGCTTTATCTCAAAAACTATTTTTAGTTTTTATTATATATTTTTAAAAGTATATTTTATATTTTTTAAAATTATATGTCATAATTATTCAAATTTTAATTATTAGAAAATAAAGAAATAAAAAATTTTAAAGAAATAATATCAAAAACTAATTTTTGTTGTAAAAAAAAGAGTTTTATTGTTATAAAATATCTCATATCAAAAAAGAGTTTTTTAATATATAATATCTTCTTAAAATCATAACCTCAAAATCATATTTTATAAATTACTTATTTAGTTTAAAATAATTTTTATTTAATCAATAAATTTAAAATTTAATGGTATTATGGAACACTTTTTTTTCCAAAAAAAAAAAAAAAAAACTAAAACCAAACAACAAAAACTATTATCAATGCCAACACACCATTGGTTTTTCGTTCTGCACATCAGTATGCATATTTCTTAAAAAGAATCACTAGATCTATATCTAACCAAATTGAGTGGGAGATGAGTGTCTCTCCATCTGAAATTCAATGAGAACCAATATATTATTACTTTTAAAAATATATATGAGATTGAAATTATTATTATTTTAAATAAATGTCATTAAAGATGCAAAAAGAAACTGAAGTATTGTTTGATTATTTGAAAAAAAGCATGATTATAAAATACAAAACTAAAATTAAAATTTTAATAATATATAATCAATATTATTTATATAAATAGCGGTACAAAAAATATTGCACAAATTTTCTTTAAAAAATTGTTATTATATTTATATATCACAAGTATTTCATTAGAGAAAACAAATGAGCAATAAAAAAATTTTGGTTTAATTCAAATTTTTGGATCTTGTCAATAAATAATTTCATCCCATATAAACTTTTTAAATCTTTTTTATTGTTTTATGGATACGAATATTTTATATTAATAAATTACATATTTATTATAGTGAAATTATATTTTTAAACATTAAATATAAATTTAATATTTAATATATATATATATGTAGACATTAGTAAATGCTATTGAACTATAATTTATATATTATTGAATTATTTTATTTATTTTTCCTGGTGCAACTTGCCAAGAGGATCAACCAGTGCTTCCGAGGGACTGGACGCGTTAGGCACTAGTTACTACTTAGTCTTCTTCAAATGTCCAAACCAAGAATGTGGAAAATAAACTTTGGACATCCTCATTTCCTTTAGAGAATCGAATATTTTTATTCTTAATTTTGGCTGTCTCTCTCTCTCATTTTTTTTTTTTGTAAAAAAAGTATTTGGTGAAATTGAAAATCTGATGTACAATCCTAAAGTCGAAACCAGTTTATAAGAGTCTTTGTTTGAAGGGAATAGGAAAAGAAATGACAAAATGTATGCAGCTGGTCAAACAAGTGGTTCAAATATCCAGCATAGAGGGAATACTACCATAGATAAAATTGATTATATTTAGTGTGAAAGAATTTCTCTGAGAATTTATAAAAATAATATATTTAGTGTGAAAGAATTTTTCTGAGAGCTTATAAAAATGATACTATTTGAAAAATTTTAGCAGAATAAAGTTATCCTAAAATTTTTTAAAAAAATACTGGCTAGAAAAAAAATTATGATATATGTAGGTGTTGAGTGTCGTTTTGGCATGCTTTCTACTATATATGATGCATGGTTTAATTCTAGAAATAAACAAGTGTATGCTATTATGCACTGCTGAGTGTCACAATTATATAATGACACATGTTCCATACAGCAAATACATATCAATTTATTGTGTTTTGGCATTAAAATAAAGTTACATCCTATTGCGCAAGTTGCTCAAATCAGAGCAGTAAGTAGGGGACAAAAGAAGTGTAACAATGGCTTCAGCTTAGATTGTAAGGGGGTAACCAAGATGAATGTGTAATCGTGGGGTTACAATGAAGGATAGGGGGACAACATAAATTAGAATAAATAGGGTAGCAACAAAAATTAGAATGTAACTACATTATTGTATGTAGGCTCCAGACTATTTAGTTGTAAATTAAAAATTAATATTTATAATATTAATTAAATAAAAAAATAATTTTGCTTCTCCATAAAGCTAATGTCTTGCTATAAATACCAGTTTTAAAATGCATGATATTACTCTTAGCCTTTTTGATATTATTTTTGTAAAATTAATTTCTTATCTATATTCTTATCTAGAATATAATAAATGAAATATTTTTAATATTAATACAACTCTTAGGTATTTTATATGCGGCTATGCTATTCTATCACTTGCTATTAGTTATATTAAGATGAGCAGTAACTCATAAATCAATTAGTAGATGTAATATATGTGAGCATGAGTATGCACACTTATTTTTTCTTTTGTTGTTTATAATTAAGTTTTATGGTTACTGCTATTTAAATTTAAACATATAATTTTATAACTATGGATTTGAATTTGTATGCATCAGTAAAATTGATGTTTAAAAAATAAGAAATTCCTAAAGTGAAGCGAAGATTTTTTTAATTATATATTATAATTTTATATATTAAATTAAATTAAAAAATTTTCCTTTTATATATTAAAACATAAGTTATTAAAATTTAAATTACTACTTTTACCTAAAATAATAAATAACAGATAAAATGAGTGTTCTGTTGAAAGCTAAATTACTTGTGATATGTTATTATTATCTATTGTTTGTATTAAAAAAATAAAAAAATTTAATAATTTTATTAGTTATATATATATATTTTAAAATTATATAATTTTATTTATATATTATATATGTATTTTTTAATTTTTTAATAAGAATTTATTTTGCTAGTTAAAAAAATTACTACCTTTCCCTAAAGTATTAGAGCTTGCTTGGCATTTGAAATTGGAATTCAAATAGAAATGCATGTCAAAAGGTTGAAAATCCTTTTCCAAATTTATTTTTTAAATAATCAATAAATATAATTTATTTATCAGAGAATATTAAATTATAGTAATCATAGTTATTATTTTAAGGCATTTAAGTATTTAGAATTTAAATATGTCTGGACACTTTGCACACTAAAGGAATCCTAGCCCAATAAAGCTGTGTGTTGGACAGAAAACTGATAATGGGCCAATCGTTTATCACAAACAATAAAGCTTTATATAGAAAATATGTATAATCATTATATATTATTTAATTATAGTGTATGTGTTATATATATATATATATATAATATTATAAACTTTATATGCTACATAATTATAGTGTATGTATCATATATATATTATGTATATATTGTTTAACATATGTTGCAATCGTTTATCACAAACAATACAAATACAAATATAAATATAAATCAATTAAAATGAACAAAAATAATTAAAACAAAGATATACTCATTCAAAAAATATAAATTAAAAAAATAATAGAAAAATACAAAAGAAAATATTTTTTTAAGTTTTTTTATCCAATATGTAAAATACATTAAAGTTGAAGAATAAAAAAAAACTCTATCCATTACAACTAAATAATAAAAAAATTAAAATAGAATACATAAAACATTTATAAACACAAAAAGACAATCAAATTTCCACTTAAAGCTCTTTTTTTTTGTCATAAAAAAATAATTAAAACAAAAAGTATTATACAGCATCCATAAATGGCTTGGGAGACTATTAAAAGTACAAAATAACATAAAAGCTTAATAATATTTACAAAGAAAACTTGCACTACTAACCACATAGATAATACCACTAAGCAAATGACAAGATAGAGAAAATACATAGGCGTAATAAAACAAGTAGATGAAGCAGAAAATTATTGCATCTGTAGATAAAAAGGACCACAAATAATACATAGAAAGGATGTTAGAGTGTAGATCCCAATAGTCCTCATATTTTAAAACTATGAATATTGAGAACGGAAAGAAAAGAACTTCCTTTTGAAAACTTGAACATCAACATCATCACAACTTCATAAAAATGGCGGAAAGAAATATATCTCCATAATAGTCATATGGTTCGCCACATTGAAGGAGCTTGTGTAAAGAGGTGTTGGTATCCATGAATAACAGCACAAAAAATTTGAAAATTGGATTACATTTGACACTTTTGAATTCACAACATAGACCCAAAACAATCTACTTAACAATATGACTTGATATAGAGAAACTACCACTATAGAGATGGAGAACAAAAAAAAGGTATTTTAAAAGTCAGATATGAGAGAAAAATAAATAAAATTATAAAAAATTGAAGAAACCAAAGAAGAATCAAAGGATAGTAATTGATCTAAAATTATCGTCGGCCTTCAAGAAAGGGTTTTTTTCCCCTAAAACATATGTACAAAAATATAACAGGCAGGACTCAACAAAGTAAAATCAACATTTTGATCAAATTTTTCTTTTTTTTTATTAAATAAGTAAAATTTTATTTATAATGAGATATAATTTTTATACAGTACCTTACGAGTTATTTGATAGATTACTAAAAAAAACACTGATTACTAGAAATATATTTTACAGAAAATATTTTACTAAATTAGAATTTACTGAAAAATATTATATTATCGTATTTAAAAAAATATAAAAATATATTAAAAAAGTAAATTGAAAAAAATATTAACATTTTTTTATAATGTATTTTTACTGAAAAAATTTAAGTAATATCTAAACTATATTTATAATATATTTTTCTTATTTTACCATATCCTAAAATAGAAATATAATTATATTTTGATACGAGATCTCACAGTTCTTTTTACATAAAAATTTATTTTACACCTGTTATTTAGATAAAATATTTTATCAACTGAATGTTAAAATTCAATGAATTTAATATTTTATTTTATATTGATTATTTATATATAAATATAATATTTTGATCAAAAAGAATTATTTTATCAATTTTTTTAAAATTATGATATAGCCAAATATTCTATTAGATAATAAATTCATCACTAAATTTTCTCTATTCTATATTAATATTTAAGGAAAAAACTTATATACTGTAGTTTTGTCAATGCATTTGTACAGTTAATTTAAATATATCTCTCAATTTTCTTTATTCTATATTAATATTTAAGAAAAAAAACTTATATATATGGTAGTTTTATAAATGAATTTGTACTGTTAATTTAAATATTTATAAGTCCATCTTATAGAATTTTGATTTAACCATTAAAAAATTAATAAAAAATAAAAAATATAAATGTAGTTTTTAAATAGACTAAATATAATAATCTCAAATTTCATAAATGTATATAATTTAAAGAAAAAGAGAAGAAAAAGAAAAAGAAATAGAAAAATCCAGGAAATAAAGAAGAGAAAAAAGGCCAAAAAAAAAGGAAAAAATTTGCAGCTAACGAACTTGACGACTAAACAAATGGGGCACGTTGTGGTGGGGAGGGGGGCGATGGAAACACCGTAGAGTAAATCAAATCTTCCAACCAACTTTGCCTCGTCTTCTCCGCCCGCTTTCTCTCCCTCTACCATTTCCTTCTCTTTCCACTCTCGTTCTCTCCTACGCAAACGCGCCTTCTGTCTTTCTAATGGCTTCGTCTTCCTCTCCTTTCCTTTCCAAAGTTCCTCTCTTACAAAACAATCTCCTCTTCTTCCTCTCTTTCTCTTTACTTCTCTTCCTTTCCTTCCGCATTTCCCTCCAAATCTCACCGTTACCACAGACGAAATGCCTTGCGAGTGCAATCGAAAATCCGAGAGATCTTTATGCCTGCACTCAGTTCCACTATGACTGAGGGCAAAATTGTTTCCTGGATTAAATCAGAAGGCGATGTTCTCTCTAAAGGCGAAAGCGTCGTTGTCATTGAGTCTGATAAGGCTGATATGGACGTTGAGACCTTCTACGATGGTATTCTCGCTGCAATTGTTGTACCTGAGGGTGAATCAGCTCCCGTCGGTGCTCCTATTGGAATTTTAGCTGAGACTGAAGATGAAATTGCCGAAGCCAAAGCAAAAGCCGCTACAAAAACTGGTGGCGCCGCCGTACCTGCTGCTGCCCCGCCTTCTCCTCCTCCTCCTCCTTCTGCTTCTACTCCTGCTCCTGCGCCAGTAGCGGCTGTTGCTGAGGGCCCAAGGAAGATTGTGGCGACACCTTTTGCTAAAAAGTTGGCTAAGCAGCATAAAGTGGATATTAATAAGGTGATTGGGACGGGGCCTCATGGTAGGATAACGCCGGCTGATGTAGAGGCAGCCGCAGGTATTACGCTTTCCAAGCCTGTGGCTCCGGAGCCTGCTCCAATAGCCCCTTCTTCTAAAGATACAGCTGCTGCTGCTGCTCCTTCAGCTTCTCCTCTTTCTGGGTCTACGGTTGTACCGTTTACGACAATGCAAGCGGCAGTGTCAAAAAATATGGTGGACAGTCTGTCAGTACCTACTTTCCGTGTTGGATATCCAGTGACAACTGATGCTCTTGATGCACTGTATGAGAAGGTACGTTGGCTGAATTTGTTGATTCACTTAGTTCATTGTGTTTGAAACGTTAATTTAATATTTGGACTTGATTAATTGCTTCAAGTACAGAAAATTCTACTAACTCAAAATCAAAGCCAAAATTGTATTAACTTGTGATAAAACTGTTATTTGACCTGCTACTTAGGCTATGGAGCATTTGATATATACAAATTAAATTATTTGATTGCATTTAGGAATTAAGATTCACGCTAGAAATTATGTTAAGTATTGGTTGATTTTTTTAGATTATTGTTGTTTCTTTTATGATGATCAGGTGAAACCAAAGGGTGTGACAATGACTGCATTGTTGGCAAAAGCTGCAGCAATAGCACTTGTTCAGCACCCGGTCGTGAATTCCAGCTGTAAAGATGGGAAAAGTTTTACGTATAACAGTAACATTAACATTGCTGTGGCAGTGGCAATCAATGGTGGGTTGATAACTCCTGTTCTTCAAGATGCAGATAAGGTACTAACACTAGGTCTTTATTTGCTTTTTTTTTCCCTTTTTTTTGTATTGTTTTAAATTTTAATTTTGGTGGTGTAGTTGGATCTGTATCTATTATCACAAAAGTGGAAAGAGTTGGTGGAGAAAGCCAGAGCAAAGCAACTTCAGCCTCATGAGTATAATTCAGGTTTTTCCCATTAAATTATACCTATTTTATGTATTTTTATGTAATATCCTAGGAGCTCGGATTCAGTGTCTAAAAACTTTAGCAGCAATCAAGTTAAACCATAGTTGTATGCAGGGACATTCACTCTTTCCAATTTGGGGATGTTTGGAGTGGACAGGTTTGATGCTATTCTTCCTTCTGGCCAGGTGAGTTATTATGGATGGAATTTTTGCCTTTTCATTTTCCTCCCAGATAGAATATTACAAAGCAGGCACCATGTAGACTACAGCACATTGTACACTTTTGACTACATTAAAATAAAAGGAAAAACAGAAAAATGTGAGAAAAGGAAATTGCACATAATAAATTTTGTTAAGAAGTATTGAATGATGATGCTATATTTGAAAAGCTTGCAAATTATTCTCCAAGTAATTGACAAAAAGAGCTAATGTGATGATATGATATCCTACTTTCCTTTTAGCTCTACCATAAGAGCTCTTCAAATTGTTTTGAGCTCTGTCAATCCAATTTATCCCAATTAATAACATATACCAAGTACCAATGAGTTCTTTCCAATTCCTTGCAAAGAAAATGTATGTTCACTAATTTTCTTTTTATCAAATTATCAAATATTGAAATTAGTGTTTACTGACTCCTTGTTTGAAACTATTGGGAAAAGAACAAGAAATTTATTTTTGTATGAATCCCCTTAGTTAGATTCATGCCAAAAGTTAATAGAAGCACCATCACCAACTTCGACACTGAAGCGAACGCTTTCACTCCTTCCTTGTAAGCTTCTATAGCATATTTATGTGTAAATATATTAACTCTGAAAATCCAACCATTATTCTCTTTTTCAGTTTACCCTATGCCAATACTTCAACTATTATCATTCTCCAACACATGTCTTTATCAGTATTTTCCCAGGACAATTCTATTGGGAAATGAAAACTCTTTTATCCCTTATTCTTTCTTACAAATAGTAAAAATTCGTTTCCTGTACATCCCAAAAGAGCCTCTTTTGCATGCCATTCAATTTTCTTTCCAGCAAAGTGGAAACAGGAATAATGGACATACACTTGTTGCTCTTTGTCATTTAAAATTTTGGCATGATGTTCAGGGGGCTATAATGGCTGTTGGAGCATCAAAACCAACTGTGGTGGCTGATGCAGATGGATTCTTTAGTGTGAAGAGCAAAATGCTGGTGAGTTTGATTTTTCTATCTTCTATTAATGTTTTGTTCAATGAGTTGTGTGTAACCACAAAAAGGGATACATGATAATGCTATAGGCCATGATGAGGCAAACTTTTAATTGGCTTAAATTCTATGCTTTGAAGTAGCAGTTACCATACATATTATTTATAATGTTTTTCACTTACCCCTCACATATTCATTGTGTTTTCTGATGACAAGATTTTCCCAAATTAACTTTCTTCATTATGATAAAGAAGTAGCAGTAAATGCATAGGACCTAGGTCCAAGTGTATCTTTCAGTTCACGAGCATGAGCTGTGAAGAAACCATTGGAGTTTTATAATTCTTAATAGGTGTCATATCATACTGACTTATAGATGACATGAACAATAGTTGACATGAACTATTGGCTTCTATGGCATACCGTACTGGATGGCCATTTTATTTGCTGACCGAGGAAAGTAAGATATTATAGTAAGAATATTATAAGTTAGGAGTATTCAAACATCTTATGGTTGCATTGGTTTGATCTGATGTGAATCAGACAGATGCATGGGAAACGCTGGAAAATTTGGCACATTGCTAGTGTAAGTTTTAATGAGATTGACATGTTGAGTAATGTGGAATAATGAGATTCATAGGCCTGACCTCTAATGGTTACTACCTGTTTTCCTTTTTATGGAATTCAACTTCAAAGGTAATGTTGCTGTGATCCAATGGGTATGGTATTTTATCACAAGGTTCATATAAGCATCATTGTTAAAATAGTGAGTTAACTAGCAAGATTTTACAAGTTACAAACCTGTACTCTAGTCAAAGCATGCACAAACTTGGCATCGAGTAAAGTTAATCTAATATCTCATTTTTAAATTGTAAAATTGTTATGAATTTATGATTTTACGTATTTAATGTTACTATTTACATGCTCCTGTATTAGTCATACATACATGCTGCTTATATTATTAATTTATTATATATTGTTACTATAACATGCTCATTGGTAATATATTACCATTATCATATTATTTTTCTTTTAAAAAATTGAAATTATGTACACTTCAAAATATAAATAAAAAATTGGTTCTTAATAATGTATTAGAGAGCTTACATATATAACTTCATACATAGATACATACTTTTTAAAAATTATGTTATATAGTTTGTAAAATCATCAATTTGTGCTTTTATGATTTAATTTTATGGACCCTCACTGATTCTAGGTTAAAAATGTGATTTTAACCACTTTGTACCTAAGATCTTTTTTTTTATGTGGAAAGGAGGCTCTTGGGGAGTGAGGATTGTTGCAAGGATAAAAAATTTTCAGTGTGCAGCTTTAGAATGTTGGTGTATGGTTCATTGTTCATCTCATGTTGTGATTTGCGGGCATCAGTTGGACTAAGTTGTTCTCTGTGATCTAGCAATTATTCATTTAGTTGTTCTCTGTGATCTAGAAATTATTCATGTAGCACAATTTTCTAGTTAATTCTAGTTGTTAGTTGTTCTCTGTGATCTAGCAATTATTCATGTAGCACAATTTTCTAGTTAATTCCCTCGATAACATATATGTTGAGCTGAAAGCAGTCAATGGGTTCAATGCATTCTTGTGCATAATGGGGGGTTAGTTAATTATACCATTATTTTTCTATCTTGTTAAATCAAATGTTCCTCGTGTCAATACCTGCTAGTAACGTGGATGAAGCCTTGGTTTAATTAATGATGAAATGAAAACCATCTTCTTAAATTAATCATAGTTCATGAAGTTCCACAGTATTGTAGAACTTAACATATTGAGACCAGAGAAGCAGTTGAGAGCTCTACAGAATTTTGCCTCTCTATCTTTCTCATAAATAAGGCAGTGATACTGATTGTTCTACTTCTATAGCTTAACATGTTCTATATCTTACTAAATGGCTGTTTGATTTCCCAAGTTCATTTGCTTTGTTAGGAAGAACATTAAGGGTATATATTTGTTATACCAACCTCAACTACAAAACGTAATAGCTACTGCTTGAAATTGTTTATGGCCTCAACTCTGGTACTTTTAATTGGCAAATGCAAAAATGTTCCCTTACTGGGTGCATGTTTGTGGCAGTTTTCCTGCTAGTTAAATACTTTCCATAGGAAACCTTAATTATATTTGGTTTTTATTTTTCATTTTTCAGGTGAATGTAACAGCTGATCACCGAATTGTCTATGGTGCTGACTTAGCTTCCTTCCTTCAGACCTTTGCAAAGATTATTGAGAACCCAGAAAGCCTCACATTGTAGATTTCGTTTTGGGTTTTTCTTGCAACACTGTACTTGATTCTGATATTATCTGGTTGGACAAAATGCTGGTGTCTGCTAAACAGAGCACTTGGCCGAGGAACCCAGTTTTGAAGCTTGTTATTTACTTGTTATGTTTGATTTTGCACGAATTTCAGTTAAAAGACAAATACTGTTGAGGAAATTTTTAAAGGAAAATAATAAGCTATTCAAAGCTTTAGTTTTTTGATAGAACCCTTTGAGTGCTATATTTTGGTTGGAAATGATCATGTTTAGTAGTGTGCAAATTAATTTTAAAAGGGATCCATACTCTGCAGGTTATTAAATGTGTAAAATATAGGTCTTCTTGGGATATTTATTCCTGCCTGGAGTTCATACTTCTTAGTTCATTCTGTTACTTTTAGTGCTAGTTTTCAGTGCTTTTATTATTTATTTTCGTGTGAAATTTATGCTTGCAAACTGGGATAATTGTTTTGTTCCATAATCGCAAATGAACTCGAGCCTTCAACCAAAATGTTTATTGTGAAATAAGAAATGGGAAAATTGATCAGTATGTGATGCGTATGTGCAAATCAATTTAAGGTAATTATTGACAGGTGATGGTTTCTCAGGAAAAATGTGGCAACAGATAGATGGAAGCTAATATTAAATTAGACTACAAGCTATTACAAGTGACCGCAAAAAGAATAACAAATCAGTGCATTGTCTGAATTTGACTTTCCATGCGGGTGAACGAGTTACCAATCTAAGCCGATGTTCCTGTCAATGTAAAGCTTATCAATGTATTCTATAACTGGAAGTGAGGCATTGATGTACCTTCTCATTTTCTTCTCTGCAGACTGAGCTGCAATAACATCGACAACAAAAAAGTTATGATATGAGGTATAGAAAAGACTTTTATCCATATCTATAAACTTTTATATATTCTAGTTAAAGAAAGTTCAATCTTTTGAGTTCTTATAGTTACATGCTCGAGTAATTACATGTGGTTTTTAAATCTCAAATTTCCAGATTATGCAATGCACAATAAAATTAGAGATAATGTTGGCAGAAAGAAAATCTCTGCTAGAAACTAGAATTGCAGGTTCATACTAAGCACAAGAATAACATATTTTGTGCACGGATAGACTCAAACTCACCAGATTCGTTGAGCTTTTGCAGAAGTTGATCTCTTGAAGGGAGAGTGTACATTCCAGCATAAACGGCTGTCCTGACTGCCCATGTGTGGTATGGTGCACAAACTTGTGAATAAGCAGTTGTGGCTGCATCCTTTAAAGAGTAGTCACTGTAAGGAAATTTTTTTTTTCATATGCATTATACACTACACAAGAACAAGGCCAAAGCAATAATTTGGTAGATTGGTTTATAAGCAAGACCTGTGACCTAATAGATAATGTATTAGAGGTAAAGAGAAGAACATACTCAGTTGACACAAACTGTTCAAATAAAGCTCTAATGAGGTCAAGACCCTGCCTGACTCTGCGCAAGTTTCTTGAATGACTGCCTGCTGTTCTTACTGTGCCTTTTGCAACATCCAAATCAAGCACTATTTGTAAGCTGTTATGCCTTTTTGATGCCTCAACGAGACTGCAAACCTGAATAAACCATATTATAGAATTAAATTCCAATATTTTAACCCATTTGGATTTGGGCACCCATAGAGCAAGTTAATATTTTTTTTTGATGGCGTAGCCCATATATATATATATATATTCCTAAAATAATATTATAAGTCAATTTTCCGTATCATAATATTAATAAATTTATGGAAATAAGTGGGTCAATCTCATTTTGCTTATGGAAAAAGGGATCATACAACTGAGTAATAACTTGAAAAATTAGGTTAGTTACTTTGGATTTAATATTATTAAATTTATTTTTATGATAAGAAATAATTATATAAAAAATAAAGCAAATCAACCTAAAATAGCCAATCATTAGGATCCACGCACGGTTGTACTTGTCACACAATTTTGGGTGTAACGTGTGCGACGATGAAATTAAATTAAAATAAGGCAACAGAGGAGAAAGAATCGACCTTGGCGACGTACTCAGACTCGGCGAATTTGAAAGCGAGACCGAGACAGCTAAATAAAACGGAGACAAAAGAACATGCATCACAGAATGTATCCAATCGAAGCTCTTCATCTGCTCCGAATTTAAGACGCTTGGATAGATCTTCGAACGCCTCCACGACCACCGTCAACGGTTTTTGTCCTCTTTCATTTGCTTCTGGTGTTGTCGTCATGGCAGTCGAATCTTGAAAAACGCGTTGCTGCTGCGGTTGGTTTGATTCTTGCCTTGGATTGGCATTATAAAAATACCTCTTCATGATTAATTATAAAAATTGATCACTGAATTCAGCAAAATTTTAACGAATTCTTTTGAACATGACGACGATAATCAAAAAGGGCTCAGCGTGCGATTATTGAGCTGAATTTGGGAAAGTTCGCTAGAGTTGCGGTCTGCCTAACGAAAAAATTCCATTTTTTTTCCAGGTGACATTTATAATATACATGTTATATATATATATATATATATATACACACACACATATATATATAGAGAGAGAGAGAGAGAATAGTCAATTTCTGTTCCATGGAGGTTTCGTGCTGCTTTGGCGCGCATCTCTGAGAATTGATTGGAACAGATACTCTCATTCGTCTGAAAATTATGGGTTGGATTTTTAGCTTATTAGCCCATGGACAATTGGACATAGCCCATAATCCACATTTTACAAAAATATTTCTAGATTTTTTCCTAGTCAATCGCGTTAAAATTATGATTTAACCAAAAATTTAAAAATTACATTGACTATAATCAAATTTTAAATTAAATAATTTTGCAATTTTAAAATATTAATCCTTTTATTATTTATCTCTTAAAATTTAACTTTTAAATAAAAATGTTTTGCTTTATTTATCATTATTATTTTTTTTGTCATTAATGGATGCTAAGTCCCACATTAAGAGCAACTCCTGATAAAAAACAGATATATACTCATTGGGCTAAATCATGATTATGCTATTAGAGTAATTTATACTTGCCCATGAGCTAGGACTGGATTTAAAAAAAATATTAATTTTTTTTTTAAATTCAGTCTATTAACTTGCAATTTTCTTCGCAATTTGAAATCTGCAGAGCTCTATTTTAATTTAATAATGTGCTTACAAGCAACTTTGCATTCTCTGATGTTTCCTTGTCTTTAAATTTTTATTTCACTAATATTAATTTTTCATTTTTATCAATAGAAAATTAAGAAGAACAAGCACTGTATGTATAGCATGAGAATACCAGCAAAATTAGATTCATTCATCTGTTACATAACTTTATTTAAAAAGTAAAATATAGAAGGGGCTTGACTCTACATTATTATATATATTAATTAGTAACTTATTAACAATAAGTTTCAGATTTCTACTCTAACATTGTCGACAAGCTATGTTCCCGATGCCATGAGATTGATTCATGGTACAAACTATATATAATTAGCTTATTACTTAATACTTAAACCTTATTATTTGCAGCAAGCTCTACTGCTCCGCCATCATCACGACTGTCGTCTTCTTTATTGAGGCTAATCTGATGCTGAATTGGCTTAAAAGTATACATTTTCGCACATACACAGTAATACACAAAATTACCCACCTGCATTAACGTTATCAACCAGTAAAAATACTCTAATTTTCCCTTATTCAAATTATTGTCAGGAAGCCAATTTGATCCATCAGGTCCAGCACTAAACTATGCACTAAAGTAACCAGAAGAGCGCTCATATAATTCCCAGCAGATATCTCCGTCCAAAACAACGTCTCTTGATCATAGAAAAATTCCAAATGCCCAATTGACATAAAAGCCTCTGCTATTCCATGAAGGCAATATTGAGGCGCAAGCCAGAACACTGGAATTGGAATTATTTGATGTGAATTTAACAACCCATTTGCCTCAGCTACCTTTTTTCTTTTAATTTCCGCGAACCCAGCAACGAGAGTTGCTAAAATTGAAATTATAAATCCAATTCCCATTCTGTGTAAGAAGGTAATGCCACGATCAAGACCTGTAAATTTTCGAATAAAAGGAACAAAGAGACGGTCGTATACGGCAATTGTAGTAAGCATTGAAGTGATTGTGAAGACGGACATTGAACCAGCTGGGATTTGAAAGGATTTAGAGAGATGTCTGTCCATGGATTTGACTTGTTGCAAAGAAAATGTGCTCTGTTGAGCATATGCTGTTATTAGGAGAATTCCTGCAGCCCAAATAGGTCCCATTCTGATTATAGATTTGAGTTCTTCAACTCTGTGTACTGTGTTTAGTCTCCATAGATTGGGCGCTTCCCCTGGTTTTAGGTTGTCTTCTTCTGTCACTATTGCAGCCTTGTCAAGAAACCTGCATTTTTGCATTAGCAAAAGTGTTAATTAGGACTCACTCGCTGGGATCCATATATGAGACCTCAAACCCTCTTCAGTCTTCAATTTAAAAGGTAAAAGCATATGTTGATTCATTAGGTATGAAAAATGAATGATTAATAAATTTGATTTTTCACATATATTTGTACTCAACTCCAACTTATTCAAAAAAAAAAAAAACCAGATAATAAACAAAAATTTTAAAAATGACGAGCTTATAAATGGAATAAATTTAACCAACTCATAGTACATAAAATTTTATATCCATCATATCAATTTTAATATAGCAAGTCATAATTACTATATTTAATTTTCGTATTTCATATTAACCTTATGTTGTTAACTATCCACCTTAAATTATAAGAGATTTATAAATAAAAAAAATATATCATAGGTTGCTTTTTCAATTTTTTTTATTTATTAAGCAGTATTAAAATATGATAATAAAAAAAGTTATAGCATAAGCATTATGCAACAAAGAAATAAACTATTGCAGGGCTACTACGTAATAGCACAAAGATAAAATAAAATTTTCAATAAATTAAAAACAAAAGAGACTAGATATAACTTTTTTTAATTCCTCGGGTGACCATTTTTCTAGTCTCGATCTGATTGATTTCCTTGTTCTTTTTGTTCTTTTTCTTTGAGGTTACCAGGGTGAAATCATCTTCAATTGGATATTCAAGATTATTAGCTTCTATCTCCCTGATGTCTTCATCATCTACTGCAGGGGTTGGAAGAGGAGAATTGGAAGTTGAGGCTGCAGGGATTCTTTTAGCTTCAATGGCAGCCAAAGATTGATTTATAAGTTGTTGGGAAAGTTTGAGGTCTTTTTTAAATTCTTCTAATGAAGAGTAATCCTTATATCTTGATTTCTTTGTAGATTGGAGATTGGTGGCAGCAGTTTTTGGAGAATCTATATTGGGGCTTATGGTTGCTTGGTCCGAAGGTTTAGGAGAAGTATGCTGCTTTACTGTGTCATTTAGCTGCTTGATTCAGTTACCGCTTTGTTCCTTTGATCAATATGATTAGTGAGGCCAACATTGTCAACCATAGAAGCTGTAGAAGCCTGGTATTCCAGCTCAGCAAGAGTTTCATGCATTGAGACATCATCCTGAACTTTAAGATTAGATGGACCAGTTTCTGCAACACAGTAAGAGTTATGCACCGATTTAATTGCTGCGTTCGGAACTGAGTTAATATCTTTCCCGATGATTTCCATAGTTTCATCAATTGTAGCAAAATTTGGTGCATCGGCAGAAGTTGTAGCAGCAGGGTTAGAAATATGAGCATAGTTCTGAGTCTGAGCTGATTTCTTGTCATTGAGGATAGAGGGATTATCATTAATAGAAGCATTTGAAGCCATAACAGGATCTTTTGGAACCCAAACTTTAGAAATTGGGGCAGAAGGATTTTCTAAATTAAGTGCAGCAGTTTCATTGTTATTCTGATCATTGAGGGTAGGCTTATTCTTAAGTCTACAAGATTGAAAAGCATGACCCAACTTATAACATTCTTGACAATATGAGGGAAGATTTTCGTATTCCACGGCCTGAAAAAAGCCTTTCTCGCTATTACCTATCCATATTCTCTCAGTTAACTCCTTGGAGAGATCAATTTCAACACACACTCGAGCAACAGATGGCCTAATCAAGGTAGCTGTAGCAGCATCTACCATCAAAGGGGAACCAATCAAACTAGCAATAGGAAACAGGGCAGCTTTATGGAAAAAATGAATAGGCAGTCCCTTCAACAAAATCCAAGCAGGAAAGATTGGATTATCAACATATGGTTGGAAATCTGGGGACCATTTAAAGACTTTCATCTCAAATCCATAGAAAGACCATAATTGACGAAGCCAGCATCTCAAAAAATCTTCCTCTAGGCTAAAATTTATAAGAACATGTTGAGAGTCAAGTAAACCCAATGTGAATTTCCCTTTAAAGCCCATAACCTCAAGAACCTTGTGTAAAGCCTTCATATTAGGTCTACCAGAGTTAAAGAATCCAATCAAAGCATATCTAAAAGGATGTGACAAAAGACCAATCTCTTCATCCGAGAAAGAAATTGCAGGAATGCCTCTGTGCTTTGAAGGTTGTTTATTGGCTATTTGAGGAAAATCTGCAGAAGCATCCACAAAAGAACGATTGATGGGATTGGGAACCACGCCCTGTTTGAGAGCATCGATAAACGACCGACCGGCCGACCCATTACGGGTGGCCGGAGATGAAGCGACAGGATCCGTGGTGGTCAAGCGGAGTATAATATTCACATACTAAAACACTGACCCAAAATATATAGTCCTCTTGTAGGCAATAAATCAAACACTTTATGTAACGACCCTCCCCGACCAGGTCGGCTGCCCGGACCATTAGTGGCTTACGACCCGGCCATTTCACCACCTGGGCACGGAGTCCGCAGGAGCAGAAATGGTACTGGATGGTTCTCGCTGGCTCTCTTAAGTGGGAGGTCAGGGGTTAGATCCGGGGAGGCGACCTCTCAGTGTGACAATGCCTGGGAGGCCAAATTAACAAATTCCTGCTGGGTGGGCCGCGAGGGCTGTCCAGTACTGTAGCGATCGCTTGCCTCCTGCGGACTCCGTGCCCAGGTGGTGAAATGGCCGGGCCGTAAGCCACTAGTGGGCCGGGCAGCCGACATTGTCGGGGAGGGTCGTTACAGTTAAAAAGGTTGTTTTGGTATCAGAGCTTAGGTTCGAGATTCTCGGCCTAAGTGAGATTAAAAAGAAAAAGTTTTGAAATGAAATTTGTAATACATGCATATGCATTGACACCTAGGTTGGTCTCGGATGTGGCATTATATGAATTGTAGAATATTTTTGTTATATGAGATGTTCAATATAGTTGATGATATATGTGTATACTATTTTGATGTGATGAGAAATTATGATTGTTGGCAATGATGTTGGAAATGAATTATAATTGAGGCATAGTGCCTAATTGATTATGAGAAAAGAATTGTGAAATGTAATGTGATATATGTATATTGATGATGCATATGAAAAATGTCATGTTGTGTGCAACATGGAATGTAATGTTGATGTTTATGAGCAATATTATGTAGGACATAATGTGAATTGAAACATAAAGAAATGAAAAGGAGAATAAAGTTGAAAATGAGTAGAAATCAAATCAAGATAAGAGTATGTACTCTTTCTTCTACACTTTGAACCTCTTTATAATAAAGTTTATGTTGGGGTTATTAGACAGAGAAAATATTGCTGGATTGTTATTATTGAAAGGTATGTTACTAAAATGAGGAAAGAATGGTGGAATATTGAATGAGTTGGTTATTATAGACAAAGTGTGATTATTTAAAGTTGGGATATATATATATATATATATATATATATATAAAGTTAAGGTTTTGTTTAAAGGAAAAAGAGATGATATTGGTTAAGTAAGAAAATAAGTTGATATTGTTATTTTAATGCGAGCATAGTAAATTCAATGTTAGAAATGTGAGATGCTTGGATATTGTGAAAGCTCATGATAATGGTGATAATATGTGATATTTGAGATTTTTTTTTTAAAAAATGAGCTTTATGATTTTGGAAATTATATGTTTTAATATTGCTTTGTGATATATATTTTTAAGATGTTTTTAAAGTGATGTTAGAAAAGATGAGTTTGGCAAATTGAAGCTTAAACGAAGTAGTAAATTGAGAAGTTAAAGTTTTAGTGGAATTTGATAAAGATTATTGGGATATTGATGGTTTAATGTATATTCAATACATGAGCTAGGTGAAATGACTAATATTTCATATTAAAGCATTATGAATTGAGTAATGTGATTGATAGTATGAGAAATTGTTTTAAAGTAATAAGGGGAAATGGATAAGCAAATGAAAATGAGTTATTTTAAGTCATTTTAACTGCAAAGAGTAAAAATGGTTAGGAAAGTATATTAAATGTTTTTAAAGACGAAAGTGAAAGAGATGTCACATTGGGAATATGATCAAGATGAATGTGAAGTGTTAGTATAGTTAGAATATATATATACATTGTAGTGTGAATAAATACTTTACATCACATTGGAAGAATGATAATTACAATGTTTAAAAGTAAGTGATAAACATTAAATTTGTATTGAATGTATGAAAAAGGAAAATAAAATAAGAGCATATAATTAAGTGTAATATGTAAATGAATTGTGGTTGATGATAAAGGTTGTCTTTATTGAAAATGTGATTCATGATTGATATGATATGTAATGTGTGTATTGCAATAATGAGTGGTATGATATGTAATGTGTGTATTGCAATAATGATTGGCATGATATGTAAAGTGTGTATTGCAATAATGATTGGTATGGTATATATAATGCGGGGGTATTAATATATTGGTTTTGAGTATTGGTGATGCATTGGGGTTGGTGATAATATTATGTATATATGTACATCATATATGAATTAGCTAGGATATATTAAAGATGAAATTAAAAAGAAAAGGAGGTATGATAAGAACTAATTATATATTGAATTGATATATCATTATATGTTAATACTTCTATACTATATGTTTATATTTTATATTTGGACTACTAAGCTCTCGGGCTTAGCGCGGGTGTTTATTCGCGCAGGTATATAGATGGAAGATATGAAGTCTTTTGTTATGCCACAAGAAGAGTAAAGTTTGTCGAGACCAACTAGAGGGAAATGCATACATGTATAACTTTTATATTGATGTATTTATGACGAGAAAATAATTATATGTATAAATGAAGTTTTTGATAAAGATAATGATTTGGTAAATGTTATTTAAATTAATGTATTATGGTTTGGAATTCTTTTACAGGTTTTAAAAAGGTAACGAAAAGTGGCATCCTTATACTTTATATATTTACCGTATGTATACCATGTCTATATATAGTACTTATATAAGGTATCGGGGTGTTACACTTTATGGGCAATATATATATATATATATATATTAAACGATCTGAAAATGAAGGGGATTAGTGGTAGACGTTACCTCTTTTTCTAAACTAACAACAAGAGAAAACTCGATTGAGGTTGAGTTGTTCGGAGAGAAGGATCAGGCCGGAAGCTGCTGGCTTGTGCATTCGATGGCTTGCCAGCAATGGAGAAGCTGGCAAAATTACCAGGATTACCAGGATTGGAGAAGCTGGCCAGCAATAGCTTGTGCATTCGATAGAGCAGCGAAGATCCGGTGAAGCTCGAGTCCAACTGGTCTGGAATCACGAATGGCGGCCACCTGGCCTTGATTGATCCTCGTATAGCGAGCTGCAGGTTTGGCTGTTAATGGGTCTGAACCTCGTGGTCTGGATCTCTATTATTAATTTTCTTTTGCATAGCCAGATTTCTCACTTTAGTTGATCAAAACCAGACAATAATTACCATAGGAGCGCGGAAAATTGAAAGCATTTTGCAGGAAATGAAATTGGTGAGGTAGTGGACGGCAGCGTGCGGTGATTATTGTGGCATGGACTTTTTTCAATTTTTTTCAAAAAAAATCTTACTATTATATTTAATATATATACTCTTTATATATTAAATGTATTTATCTCGGAATTGAATTGTGGTAATTTTAGAAGAAAAAATGTTGTTTTTTAAAATAATTTTATTTTTTTAAAGTATTTTTGAAAAAATTCTAAAAAAATCAATTATAAAATCAATTGAAATACACCGAAAATATATATACTTAGATAATAAAAATTAATATATACCAAGGTATAATCCAATGATAAAGAGTACATCCTCCTGACAATTAATTTAAGATCGATTCCTTGTCATCTAACATAATATTAAAAAAATTTTAAAAAAATTAATTATTTTTTTATTATCACTGTATGTTAGAATTTCATATAAAACCAAACCCTAATTTACGGCCGAGCTAATCTTTTGTTGGGGGCACAATGGACCCAATGCGGCCTGACATATTGATAAACCCGTGACTACGTCGTACAATGATTATAAAAGATACAGAAGGTATATGAAATAGATGAAGATGGACACACAGAACAGATGAGCGGATAAGACACCGATAGCATGAAATGAATGGCAAAAAGTTAAAAATTGTGCATAATTGTTTCATAGCAAGGCAGGTGAGTGTGATAACAATGCTCTGGCCTTTTGTTTTTTTTGCCAAAAGACCCCATTTTTAATCAAAATCCTAACACTCCCCAAACTATGACAAATTATTAACTCATCTTTTGTCTTTCAGTATTTCACCTATATATAATTATATTTATGAAGATAATGTTGTGCTGCCCAAATTGCTCATCTCTATCACCTACCCTTTACTAAACCTAGTATATATCTCTTGTTTCTCATTCTAGTTAATAATTGTTTTTAAAGTTTATAATAAGAAGTAAAATTCTTACCTCGACTAATAAAAATAAAAAAAGCTAAATAATTATATTACTAAGTGCATATAATAAGTCTTTTTCATTTATAAAATATTTGGAAAAGACTAATATAAAAAGAAGAGTAGCACTTATCTTTAAATTATAACTTATTTATTATTTTAATGAATTAATTAATATATTAAAACTTTATTATATTTTTATTTATTAAATATATATATTTTTATAAATTATTCTTTTCGAATTAAATTGGATATGATCATAGGTATGATAAAATATTTTTTATTAAATTTTAATACAGTTACATATCCATGAGTATTAATAAAATTATTTTTTATTAAATTAAAATAATTTTTTTATCGATCGATATACAGTAGTATTATTTATTAAAAATATTTCATAAATATATTTTATTCTAAAATAAAAATGTAATAAATATATATAAAGAGAGAGAGAGAGAAAGAGTTACTTCATTTGTTTAGTGTGAAGAAGTCTTCCACCAATAGAAATGGGAGCATCAATATCATGATACTGGTACAATAACTTAGGATCCGACACCAGACACAACTTCCTCTTCCTAAATGCAGACACCGACACTTGTACCAAACGGGTAAACGGACTCCCAGCTGGATCCAAATTCCGGTAAAGTGGGTATCCAATCATAAATACTAAATCCAATAATTGATAGAAACATTGCAATTGTTGGTATACCAAGCCCCCATCCCCATCCAATATTATCTTGTATATATACTATTACTGTCACAGCCACCAATATTGACACTCCCATCACAAAATAATACCAATTGAAGTATCCCCATGTCTTTGTTGTTTGTTTTGGATCCGTTTCGTCGAATTGATCAGCCCCGAATGCTACCACGCATGGTCGGATCCCTCCGGATCCTAATGCTCCTAGTAGAAGGGAAATATATAATATTGCTAATTGTCCTGTATTTGCTTCCTGGCAAAATTCTTCTCATTTACATGGTGGTGGCCTTAAATTTGGTAGCACAGCTGATAGTGTTAAGCTTGTCATGCCCTGATATTTACATTTATTATCATACCAAAGTTGAAAATTTTAAAAAAATAATAATAAGAATTCAAAAGTACGTATATAGATATTTTATATTGTATGCGCCCATGCATATATAAATATATAAAAGAATAATATTAATTATAAATTTGTTAATAAGAAGGGAGAAAAGGGAGAGAGGTGTAATATAATTACAATTTGGTAAATGATGGAAGCAAAAGTAATAGTCCAGAAACGGCCGGCGTAGGAATTGGCAAGGAAGGCACGGAGAAGAGGAGTCAAGCTAGAAGTTCCTCCGAAGTTGGTTTGTGTATTAGCTGCTTTAGTTAATGGCATATGAAGCTGTGTAGTTAAGTAACTAAGCATATTGGTATTAAACCCCATCACAGCCAGCTTCTCACACGCCTCATTTACTGCACCAATAATAAATATAAAAAAATAAATAACTAATTAATCACCATATACGTATAATTAAACCAAATTAAATTGCTAAATATTAACAAACTTAGTTAATTAAGAGCTTACCAATTATGAAGGGCATTGTAATCATTCCACCCTTTTTCCTTTTGGCATGTAAATCTTTCTCCTCCATCTTCTCCATTTTTGATTTCTTGAATTTGAATGACTTACCCAGAAACTCTATTTATAGGCCTGCATGTGATCATATTAAGGTTTATTTATTTTTACTATTTTATCCCACTCTTACGTAAATCCATTTTAAAAAATTAATATTAGTTTTTTTTGAAACTAAAAAAATTAATATTAGGTAGCGCTTTATAAACTGAAATAAAAATGTTAAAATAATAAATAATTAATAATTAATAGAAAAGAAAATTATGCATAATGGTGAGGAGTGACAGGTATGGATACAGAATGATATTTTGTAAGTAATAGGCTAAATTTTGATGGTTTGTATTATTTGGGTGATGAAATGGATATTACTGTAATAGTCACTGAAAAACACTCCACATTTCTTCTTAATGTAATTTTTGTTTTTAAGTGCGTCATATAATATTATTTCGTAAGAGCACGTTTTAGAAAATTTCCTCATGTACCTGTTAGGTTTTTGGTTCTTAATTAGATGGCTGTATTAAATTATTTATTACCTTTTCATTTACAATAATTAATTGTTTGATAATCCTTCATTTATAAAAATTTTAATTTTATATTTTTTAAGAAATTACTGCTTGTTGAAAATATTTAAATAAAAATAAATATTAATAATTTTTCTTATTAACAGAAGAAGCTAATAATAATTTTGTTAAACACTTTAATTATAAACTAGCATTATAATAACTATCAATTATAGCTATTAGCTAACAATTATCAATAACAATCAATAGAAATAATTAAATCAAACGGCCTAAGCATGTCAAGTTTTTAATGACCTAATATAAATTATTTTGAGGTAATTTATTAATATATATCTTATAACTTTACTGAATATAATTCATCAAAATTGAAGGATTTTAAGAAACGCATAAATTATTTATATCCTACCTTTTACTTGCCAAAAAAATCTATATATACCTCTAGAAGTTATAAAAAGAAGTCAATATCACCAATGAAATTTTAATTTAAAGATATTAAAATTATTTTTAAGATAATGAGGCACGAATTTTTAATTATATATATATGTAAAAAGGTTAATAAATAATAAATATAAATGCTGGTTTTGTCATTCATGAAATAATATATACGAAATAGATAAAAATAAAATCCTTATTTTCTCATAACAACTATTTTTAACTTTAATTTTAATTTAAAATATTTTCTACATAATAAAGAATTCATATCTACATATTGTAGTTGTGATTTTAATTAAAAAAATTTATGTGGAATTTAACATATTTCTTAATTTATGAAATTCAAATTTTATAGAAAAAGAGAAATTATATTATTATTTGCTTACTAGTTACTTCATCCTAAAAATCAAATGAGCACATTAGTCATCAAACATGTACAGAAATTTTTCATGATCGTATATATCATTATATATAAAACAGAAAAAAGTCAATAACTAGTATATGACTTCATTATTTTATTATGAAAATATTATTATTAATTAATTATAGCTTTCATATAGGTGGGTAAAATGTTTCTCCATACATGTATTTCTCATATTTTTATGAATAATAGTAAATCAGGCAATAATTTCAATAAAGGTAGAACATATTAAGTTTATAATAAAGTTAAAATTTATAACATAAAATAATTTAGATTATTTAAGTTAGATTGTATTAAGCTAAGTTGGGTATATTAGTTAAGGATTTTAGTAGCCACTATCCGGCCACCTAGAATTATAGTTCAATATTCTAATAGTTATTTTTTGAACTCATAACTCGGATATCATATTAAATTTTGTAGGTTATAGTGAATCAGAAAGAAATTTCAGTAAAGGTAGAATATATTGGACATATAACAAATTAGATTTTATTACAATACAAAATAACTTAGATTAATATATTAAGTTGCCTTTTTTATTTTGAGTCCATTACATTTTGTGTATCTTTAGACGCGAGATGAATTTAATATGTATATGGATAATTAACTTATAATTTTTGAAAAAAAAATTAGAATTTTTTTTTAAAAAAACTTATAATTTTTGAATTTTTGGAGCTCTTAATTTTTAAATCCGACTTGATATGAAAGAAAATTCTTTACTTATTCATAGCTATGATCTAATCATAATTTAAGATGGTTTCAAGTTGTTTAACATTCAATATAATAATGTTTTTGTTTCTAGACATGTTCTTTTTTATGAGGATTTGTTTTCATTTCAAACTTCAGTAAACATTCAAAGAACAAAAAATACTGGCAAACCTAAATGAGTACCAATGTAGTCTACCTAGAATAAACACAAATCACACACAAACAATAGTACCTCTCACCGCTCAGCCCACTCATATACCACATCACACCAGTCCATATACTCTTGCATCAGTAATTTCATACAACCATTTATCAGACACACATAAAGCCTTCACCACATAGTTAGATTTCATCACTGAACCAAGGTGCTACAGTGAAGCTGTTGAACATAAATGTTGGAGAGATGCAATGCAGGCTGAAATAGATGCTCTTCAATCCAATAACACCTGGACCCTCACTGAATTGCCACTAGACAATTAACCTATTGGTTGCAAATGGGTCTTCAAAGTGAAAGACCATGCTGATGGTTCCATTGATCATTGTAAGGTGATTCTAGTAGCAAAGGCTATACCCAACAAGAAGGGATTGACTTTCTGGATACCTTTTCTCTTGTGGCTAAGATGACTGCTGTTCGGAGCTTACTTGCTATAGCAGCAGCTTGTAATTGGCACCTTCATTAACTAGATATTAATAATGCATTTCTTCATGGTGATTTGCAAGAAGATGTGTACATAAAGCTTCCCTCTGACTTTAATTCTCAGTCTCCAGGCACAGTATGTAAACTTCAAAAGTCTCTCTACGGACTGAAGCAAGCTAATCGCCAGTGGCATATAAAATTGACTGATGCTCTTGTTCTTTGTGGTTTTACTCAAGGCCATACTGATTCCTCTCTTTTTCTCAAGAAATCCGGAGAGAATTTCATTGCTTTGTTGATTTATGTTGACGATATGATTCTTGCGAGCAATATCATTTGGGAAATTCAGTCAGTAAAGGATTATCTTTATGATGCATTCAAAATTAAAGATTTGGGCCAACTGAAATTTTTTCTATGGTAAGAGATTGTAATAAGTTAAAAGGGGAATAATCTCTGCCAATGTAAATATGCCCTCGATCTCCTCAGGGACACTGGTTTGCTGGGTTGTAAACCAATGTTGACATCGATGGTAGCATCTCTTAATTAAGCTTTCTGATTCCACTAGGTCACTTTTATCATATAACACTTTATATAGAAGACTTGTTGGGAAACTATTATAGCTCTACACAACCAGATCGGATATCTCTTATGTCGTGCAGCAACTTTCCTAATTTTTAGAAAAACCTAGTGATTGTCATCTTCAGGCAGCTAATCATGTTCTTCGATATATCAAAAAGGAACCTGGACAAGGTTTGTTTTTTCCATCAGTTACCACACTTCATCTTAAAGCCTTCTCTGATTCAGATTAGGCTTCTTGCCCAGATTTAGGAAGTCTATCATAGGCTTCTATGTATTTATTAGGAATTCCTTGGTATCCTAGAAATCTAAGAAACAATCAATGGTTTCTCGATTCAGCTTTGAAGCTGAATACCAAGCTTTGGCTGCAATAATCTGTGAAATACAATAGTTACTTTACCTGCTCAATTATTTAGGAATTTCTCATCCTACCTCTGCTCTACTATATTGTGATAACAAGTCAGCTCTACACATTGCCCAGAATCCAGTATATCATGAGCGCAAAAAACACAGAGAAATTGATTATCATGTGGTTAGAGAGAAACTTCGATATGGTGTTATTCATTTACTTCTAGTATCCTCATCTAACCAGCTAGCATACTTTCTCACTAAACTATTGCCTCCAGGAGTGTTTCTTCATTCCATTTCCAAGCTGAGCATACACAATGTATATGCTCCAGCTTGAGGGCTGCTAACACAAGAAGAAAGTCAGATTTAGCTTCAACAAATTATCTAGGTGGTCCCATATTCAGTTACAGTTGTTACAATTAGTTAGGAAGTTAACAGATTTTCTTAGTTTGTTAATACGTCTATTTGTTAATAAATCAGCTGAACTCTTTCTCCTTCCTTCCTTTCTATATAAATATCTTACATAGCTCATTGTATCTTTCAGATTACACAATAGCAAATTCACATTCATTTCAGCCTGTTCTTTGAATTCTGTCATATTATCATCTTAATCTTTATTATTATTATTATTATTATTATTATTATTATTATTATTATTTTTGAAAAAGAAAAGGATCAAACAATTTAACTAATTGGGATCAGTGATAGTACCAGCTAAGCTGAGCATCTGAGTCCACAACTAACCAAATTACTTGACCATGTTGTTTGATTAATAGATTCAGAAATAATTACAGAAGAAATAAAAGGAGGGACAGTACCCCACTCCTTAAGACCAGATAAAGAACTGGTATTAGCAGCTAACAAATGCGCCGCACTATTCACTGATCGAGATGCAAAACAAATAGAAATATTTGGGACTTCCTCAAACAAAAGAAGACAATCTTGTACAATAATATGAAAATAGGAATTGCCCTTATGCTTTCCTTGAATTGTTTGAACAAGGACTAGACAATCAGATTCCACTAAAACATTAATAATACCTTTGCATTTTAACCAAGAGAGAACCTCACGAAGACACAAAGCTTCAGCAACCAATGCATCAGTAGCACCATCCAAAACCATTTGACAACAAGAAAGCACACTACCCAATGAATCACGGATTAACCAACCAGCCCCCATCTCCCACCTATCATTAGCCCACAAGGCATTCATATTACATTTTAATATACCCACAGGTGGAGGGCACCAACGTTGAATCACTGGCCGTGAAATAGAACCTGCTAGAACAGGTTGAACAGACTTCCATTCCTGCAAAAATTTTGCTGCTCTAAAATTGACCTGATTAAAATCAGGGTGCACTTGATTCCACACAACATCATTTCGATGATTCCACAGACCCCATAGCTACATACAAAACTTTTGCCGTAGTTGAACATCATTCAATAATAAAACATTAGCAACCCAATCATCAATAGAAATGGATGGCATCAACTCAAAAATCTCAACCACATCAGGCAAAACAGAAGACCAACAAGAACGTGCGGCTGGGCAGACAATAAATAAATGAATCTCAGTTTCAGCTTCCAAACCACATAGAGAACAGATAGGATCCACCTCCACTGAATGCCTAATCAGAGCAGATTTAACAGGAAGACAAGAACTTACCAATCACCAAACTACATGCCTGACCTTCGGAGGAAAAGGAGTAGACCAGAAGCGATGCCAAGCAGGCGTCATAGCTGTAATGGGGAACATATCTGGTGGCATAACAAGTTTTTTATATGCACTCCGAACTGAATAATCACCACTTCTCTCTGCAGCCCAAATCCAGGAATCATACACATCGTTAGACAATGGAATCTGAAGAATACGATGAACATCAGCTGGTAGAAAAAGCTGCCTCAAAGTATTCTTATTCCATTCCAATCCAGAACCTGATTTCAAAGAAGCCACAGAAGGAAAATCCCAAGAATATTGCGAGGGAACAGTTTCAATTCGAAAGGTAGGAGAATTTGGAATCCATGGATCAGTCCATATGGAAATTGATCGACCAGATCCAACACGCTTATAAGACCCATCACGCACAAGAGGGATAGCTGCACTTATACTCCGCCAAATAAAACTAGAATTACCACCGATAGAAGATTGAAGAATCGAGCAATCCGGATAATATCGCTTCTTGTATATGTGGCTAACTAATGAGTCAGGAGAAGTCAATTGATGCCAAATTTGCCTCCCAAGCATTGCTAAATTGAACTCATGAATACGACGAAAATTCAAACCCCCAGCTGCTTTTGGCTTACACATTCGTTCCCACCGCTGCCATCTTATACCAGAAGTATTAGAATCCCCTCCCACCCACTAATAAGCATTCATAAGCCTTTCAAGGCGATCACATAAATCAGCAGGTAATAGGAAAACAGACATAGTATACATAGGAATAGATTGTAAAACAGCCTTCAATAATACCTCTTTTCCTGCTCGTGACAATAATTTTCGTTTCCAACCTTGCACTCTTTTCCAGATTTTCTCAGTTAAAAATGAGAGAATTTCCTTCTTATTACGCCCAATAGAAATCGGGAGTCCCAAATAAAAGCCCAACTCAGCAACTTCATTCACATTCAACAAAGAAGAAGCAGTACCTCTCATTACCAAAGAAGTATTAGCACTAAAAGAAATAAAGGACTTGTTAAAATTGATTACCTGTCCGGAAGCCTTTTCATAAGTTACCAAACAATCCTTAATCTGCAAAGCCTCCGAACAATTTGCCTGAAAGAATAAAAAGCTATCATCGGCGAAGAAAAGGTGCGAAATAGATGGAGCTCCCCTGGCTATAGACACCCCATGAATTAAGCCTTGAGATTCCTTTGAACGTAGCAAAGCCGACAAACCCTCAGCACAAAGAATAAACAAATATGGAGATAGAGGACAACCTTGTCGCAAACCCCTCTCAGGAATTATAGGCCCAATCATAGAACCCTGCTGAATAATGGACAACTGAACAGATCGAACACATAACATAACTAAGGAAACCCAATTGGTAGCAAACCCCAACTTCAGCATCATATCCTGCAAAAAACCCCATTCAATACGATCATAGGCTTTACTCATATCGAGCTTTAAAGCCGAATAACCCACAGTTCCTTGCCTTTTACGCTTTAACCAGTGAACAACCTCATAAGCAATCATAATATTATCTGAGATTAAATGCCCAGGAACGAAAGCACTTTGCACCGGAGAAATCAACCGAGGAAGAACAGCCTTCAACCGGTTGGCTAAAACCTTCGCTACCACCTTATATAACACATTGCACAGCGAAATTGGCCTAAGATCAGCCTTTGTTTCAGGTGACTTCTTCTTAGGAATCAAAACAAGTTGAGTATGATTCAATTCAGGAGGCATAAAACCACTATTTAAAATATTTAGGCAAAAATCAATTACATCAGAACCAACTACAGACCAAAAATGTTGAAAAAATCCAGGATTCATGCCATCCAAACCTGGACTCTTATCAGATTTCATAGAAAACACACTCTCTTTCACTTCATCTGCAACAAAAGGCCAAAGAAGTAGTTCATTATCTTGAGCAGAAACTGAGTTAGAAACACAATTTAAAATTTCACCCGAAGAGCAGCCAGAAGACCGAAAAAGGTCTGAAAAATATTCCACCATTAGATGATCCAAACCAGAACCAAAGCCACAAATATTACCATGAGCATCTTTGAGTGATACAATATAATTTTTCCTCTTTCTAGCAGAAGCTTGAGCGTGGAAAAATTGAGAATTCTGGTCGCCCTCTTGGAGCCAAAACTGCTTGGCTCTTTGTTTCCAATACAGCTCCATATCCTCTAAAATCTTATCATACTCCCTCAGAACAACAACTAAACGATTAATAGAAGCCTGATCTCTCTTAGAACGAAGAGATTCAACCTCTCTTTTACATCGAATGAGCCTCCTACGTTGGGCTTTTAACAAACCCCCTCCCCATCTAGTCAACTCCTTACCACAAGCTTTCAATTTATCAACAAGAGGAAGAGAAGAATGAGACCAGAAATTAGCAATAACTATCTTACATTCCGGATTCTGGAGCCAGATATTTTCAAAACGAAAGCGTTTAGTAGCAGCAGTAGCAGCAGAATGTTCACCCATCTCCAATCGTAACACTAAAGCAGCATGATCAGAAGCAGAAGTAAAAACACTACCCAAAGAAGCAGTGGGAAAAAGAGCAATCCAAGAAGAATCCATCAGAGCTCTATCCAATCGTTCCTCAACCCAATCTTCACCAGAGCGCCCATTATTCCAAGTAAATTGGTAACCATCCATCCCAAAATCAGTCAGATTACAATTTAACAGAGCCTCACGAAAGCGATCCATCTGCGATTGCGGATGGGGTAAACGACCATGCTTCTCCAATTGATTAAGGAGATCATTGAAATCACCAATTACCATCCACGGAAGAGAAGATTTAGCTTGTAAAGAGCGAAGTAGGTGCCAAGCTTCCTAACGTAAATGTCTCTCTGGTCGGCCATAAAACCCAATAAATCTCCACTCCGATTGACCCACAATAGAAATGCCAAGATCAATATGAAAACTAGAAAAACTAATTAACTTAGCAGAGTCTTTAACCTTCCAAAGAAAAGCCAACCCGCCACTAAGCCCAATAGGGTTGACACAAAAACACCCTTCAAAACCCAACGAAACCTTCAGAGACTCAACTTTATTTCTACTACATCAAGTCTCAATAAGAAAAATAAAAGTAGGTTGATATGCACAGATAAGGTTCCGCAAGACCCTAGCAGTGCCGGGATTGCCAAAGCCCCGGCAATTCCAACTAATGCACGTCATTGGGCTCGGTGGGCCACGCCCACCTCTCCGCCATCCATAATTGTCATTGAACCATCTTGAGTACGAAAGGCCTGGCCATCTTGCACCACTGGCCCAAATTGTGCTCTCTTTCGCTTGGCATCAATAACCACGAGCCCATCTTGATACTCAGTGTCAACTGGCCCATTTACAAAAGTCTTCTTAGGCAACTCAACCGAGTTTTCCGAGACCCCACTTGCACCACTATCTCCATTAGAAACCCCACAACAAGCAACCACCTCCTTAATTTTTGAATTCCTCTCTTCCCATGCAGCAGCAGTTTCCTCCGTGCGCAACCACCGCTCACCGATCCGAGAACCACCACAGATAGCACTAGACCTCAACTCAGGACCAAACAAACGAGGAAGTTCAACATCGGGATTTTCAGCTGGAAGGTTGTAAAAACGCTCAGAATGATCAATCATTCCACAGTAAACACAATGAGTTGGCAATCTCTCATACTCAAAAGTGACCCAAAACCACGATCCACCCTGTTTCTTCATCTTCATGCGTCTCTTCAAAGGCATCCTGGTATCAAACCAGACACGAATACGCATAACAGGTTTCCACAAGCCAGAATAATTTGTTGGATCAGACTCCACAAACTCGCCGATGAAATTTCCTATGTCTTTAGCTACAACGGTAGGCATGAATCCATTCGGCAACCCCATAACCTTGACCCAAACAAAGGTGTGAAACAAAGGAATGTTTTCCGGTTGATCAACTTCGGCAACACGAGCCACCAATAACAAACGCTGATTGAAAGTCCAAGGACACATGCTCAACACCCTTTGCAAATCATGAGAGCAGAAAAACAGGAACATATACATTCTAAGCACAATTTCAGTTATATTCACACCCTTCACAGGTCGCCACAATGCAGCCATCAACTGTTTCATCGCTTGGAAATTAACAGGCTTATCAGAAAGAAATCTACCTACAAGACAAAAAAATGTTGCTGCTGCAGTCTCTGAAACCAAACCATCCTCTTCACCATACACAAATCCACCATTATTCTCCTCTTCAATAGATAGATTTCTCATTGATCCAGACAAAATATTGTGAGTGGTAGGTTCAATATTAGGTGGAGAAGGTAAGGATTGGTGATCGATATCTGCAACGTTATTCGAAGCCATAATAGAACAGAAACAATACTATCCTAAAGGAAAACAAAAACTCTCAGAGAGAGAGACAAACATCTAGAAGTCGAGTATTAATTAATTGATGTGTTATGATATTATTTAATTTATTAAAATTAAAAGTTATAAAATTAAATAAATGATAAAATTTAAGTATTTTATTGTATTTTTTACCTCAAATTGTACTTATTATTATTATTATTATTATTTTGATAGTTTTGTCTTCGTTATGTTGTTCTGTTTCCTAAATCTCTATTCAAAGAACCTGTTAAATTCTAGAGATTTATTATATCAGTGGCAAAACAATTCTTAAAGATAGTGTTTTCCAACAGGTATCAGGTTAATCAATTTGCTGCCAGATCTAACAGGAATTGCAAAGCTCCAGCTCCACCCAATATTATCTTGAAAGCAGAGTAGCACAACTAATGCCAATAGAATTGATGCCCCCATTACAAAATAGTAACAATATTTTCATCTTTTCCTTATCAACAAACTCGTCTCCCCCAAATGCAGCCATGCGCGGCCATTCCTCCTGATCCAATAGATGTTAGGAGAAGAGGACCATAGAGAATTATCAGGTAACCCGTATTGGCTTTCTGGCATACATGATTTGCCTCATCACATGGTAGTGGTTTTAGCTGCGGCAATGCTTGCTGATAGTGTTGGGCTAAACATTCCCAAATCAAACAAGCATTACTGCGTTAATGATTGTAATTTTAGAAACTTAATTAATTTTCTTTCTATAGAATCGAATCAAGGAATGAAGAGAGGTAATTAATTAATTAGATTAGTGAGTTATATATATATGTATATATACATATATACAGCAATACTGCAAAATCTGCCAGCATAAGAATCAGCAATCAAGGCCCCAAGCAAGTTCCATTGAAATTGGCTAAAGATAAGTAATTAAGCATGTTGGTTCCTAAACCCACCATTTCAGGCTTCTCAAAATCTGATTTGCTGCGCAAAAAATAAATTATATATACATATATAAGATAACTGACTTGAAAATAACTTAGGGTTCTTGTAAAATTAATTTTGAGGAGATTACATGAAAATTGACTTGAACATAGCTTAGAGTTCTTATAAAATTAATTTTGAGGAAATTACATGAAATACTATTTTTTTCAAAATTTATTTTTATTATCTTTTTGTTGGGTTTACAAAAATACTTTATATGTATATATATATATATATATATATATATATTTTTGACATATACTAAAGATCTACTCAACATATACTCAACATCTATAAGAAAATATACAAAAAGTCTACTATATTTTTGTAATTTTTTTTAATTTATACAATATTTTTGTAAATTTTTATGTACAGAGTATTTTTATAAAATTTTCTTTTACTTTTCAGTTATTTTTGTAAATTTCTTGTTAATTTTCATTACTACAAATTAAAAATGACCTTTCCTAAGATAAATGTGGCGATTATATCTCACCCTTATTTCACATTTTCATGGATATTTTTTCCCTTCTATTCCATCCAAATCACTCAAGTCTTCATTATTTATACACCATTTAAATTTTATATAATAATGCTAGTACTTAATACTTTTCCTTTTTTTTTTATTAATCTCCATTTCTTAATTCAGTTTGAATAGGGGTGAGCACGGTTATAAGTAATCCAGAAATTTAAAAATCTCCAAAATCGAACTAAATATTAAATATTTTCAAAATGTTATCTCTGGAATTACTCCAAAACTAAAAAATTTCAGTATTATTTTGCTCCAAAATTTTGAAGAACTTCAATTGGGAGTTTCTGATGTTTTATTTTTAAAAATTTTTAATTAATAATAAATTAAAATCATTACATAATAAAATACTTCAAAACATATATAATAAAATCATTACAAATATCTAACATTCAATATCCATAATATATAATATAATAGAAATGATAAAGTGAATATATTACATAACATAATATGAGAAATAATTCTAATACATCTTATAAAATTTTAACAATTTATCATACTTATATCTAAATTAGTATGTATATTATTCTTCAATACATTCACAATTTATTTATTTTCACAATCACTAATATTACTTATTATTATTAACGCTTAAATATATCATTTTTATTGACAACTACTACTATTATTATAAAAAATTATTTAGTATCAATTATTTATATAAACATGTCGAATATTAATTTAATTTAAAATATTTAGTTAATAGTTTATTAACATTTAAAGTTTTTAAATTTAATTTATATTTTATTAATTTAATAACATTATAAAACATGTAAATCAATATCGATTAGCTAATAAATTATTATATATATAACTATTAATTATATTTATATTTATTTTATTTTATTTTTAGTTAAATTAAAAATTACCAAAATTTAGTTATATATAATATTAAACTTTAAGTAATAATATAATATAATTTTATATTATGAGTAATTGGATATTACAAATTAAATTTGAGAGATTAATTAAATTTATTTGTAAGGGTCAAACCTATAAGGTCTATTATACACAATATTCTCTTGTAGTTGTAAGGTGATGTTTCAGCTACTCCATTTGTAACCTCATATCACAATGCAATAATATTTACTATTGCGACTAAACTCCCATCAGATGAACTTATTTGATAATAGGGGAAAAATTGAAAATTATTCAAATAATTGTTGATACTAAGGATTTTATTTTCAATTTTTTTTTCAATAGGTACCCCAATAAAATTTGTTAATAAATAAATATTCTTTAAGTTGATTTTGATTTTTGTCTATGTTGATGGATAATAAAATAATTAACACAAAAAAAATATTTGAATTGTACCACTAGTCTTCAAATATTATATAGCGAGGAATTGGACTATATCTAACAATAAATACCCCGAAATTAATACAAGAATAATAGATAATGGACCAAATAAGAAGACCAACTTCTTAATATGCAACAAGTAACACATACAGTACTTAATCGCACTAAAACTTCAAAATTAGTAGCTTCTTTGTATAAACACTATAACATAACCTGTAATGCTAAAAGAAGGCGTGATATTTGTAGTACATCTGACCTTTATCCACATTCGTTCCAATCTTGTAAAATAGGAAAACCCCTTCTGCTTGAACTTTGACCTATCATATTATATTCATGTGCTTTTTAAAAAGCAAAAGCTAATACCATACCTAACTTCTTTTATTACTGCTAAACTTTTGCAGCAAATTCGTACCTTAATTCTGTGCCTTTTGCGTTAAAATTAAAATATATACATTCTATTTACTAAACTTGAAAGATTACCAGATTCGAGGCATGATTTAAACTATTTACTAAAAATGTCTGTAGCATTTTATTGGTTTGAATACTCATAAGAAGCAAAGCAAGGACTTCATATTTTCGGACTCATCAAATGTTTTTGCAACGAAGACAATTTCTTGTTCAGCCACAATCCAATTCATAAGCATAACAGCGCCAAAACCAGAAGCTGCAACCGCAACTACATATTACTCACTTCTCTTTTTTACTTGATAAGAAACAGAGCCTTGTTCATCCCCTTATAAGCTGTCTCAATATATTAGAGGGTGTTTCTCAAAACTGGAACTTTTCAGCTTATTGTGAATAAGTGATTTTTAGATTATAATCAGATTAAAAATAAGCAGTTAAGTGTTTCTATAAACTAGTTAATAATCAGCTGATAATCAGTTTATAATCAGTTAAGTATTTCTGTAAAATCAGCTTATAATCAGTTTTTAATTGCAGAAACTGTCAAAATGACCAAACTGTCCTTGAGTTTATTTATTGTATAAAAATAATTTTTTAAATGTCAATCCAAAATTTATTTTGTAATAATAATAATAATAATAATAATAAAATTTATTTAATAATAATAAAAAAATTTATTTGATTGGAACTAAAGTGTATAGGGTGGGCAAATTTGGAATATTGAAGATTAGATAGGGATAGTATAGTCTTTTACTTGGTCAAAACTGCTTAAAAAATAAGTGCTTAAAAAAAAGTAGCAAAACTCAACTTTTAAAAAACTGATTAAAATCAGATTATAATTTACTATTTAAATTTTCAGAAACACTTAAATAAACAACTTATAATCTAAAAACTGCTTATAATCAGTTTTGACCAGCTTTTAAGTTTTGAGAAACACCCTCTTAGTATCCCCAACTTTCTACAATGGATGGAATGAAAACCATTAAAAGCCATCTAAAAACCTGAACGAAGTAAACATTCCTCGTCCAAGGCCTCAGAAAATCAATCTCAAATACAATTCAGTGAATACCGGCCAATTTGATTTATGGCGTAACCAGTCCAAACCAAGGCTCCCATGTATGCACCAAGGAAACAAATTACCAAGACCATCATGTATATAAAATATTGACAATCCTAACAAAGAAGAAACCAAGGGGTGGAAGGGGGATGTTACATCTTGTTCCTTGTCTAGAAACTTCACATTATAAAATTCCAGACTCCAAACTTGATTATAAAATAAAGTTTGAGAATTTAGAAAAGAAAAAATCATAAAAGGTTAAAAAAGAAAAAAAAAAAAAAACAGCATTTTTTCCCTTAGCATTGGGCAGCAGAATTCAGAATAGTTCCATTAATATTAATCCTCAAACTCATGTATGTGATCTAAAAGGTAGTTGGCTGCCAGCTCCTCATTCTTGTTGCAGGCAAAGAACACCTCTAATACAAGTGCCCGATCAAAACCCATCGCTTCAAGCTGAAAAATCAGAGCAGGACATGGGAAAAAATACCAAACAGGAGGTGACATCAATATGCATATCATGATAGATACAAGCATTAAACCGCGAAAAGAATATAGCTAATAGACTAGCAGTAACACGAACTTAAAATTTGTAGCATGAGGCAAGAAGCTCAAAGCAGCAATTATAACAAACAGAAGCACAAAAAAAATCAACCTGGCTCCACCTCTAGACTACCTACGCTTCCTCAAAAGCCACTCTCAGCAATTAAAAACCAATATGATTGAAGTCAAGCAGCAAAAACAGCTGAGTAGTAATCTTGTCTTCACCCAAGCAAATATATTTCAAAGAAGGTCCAAGTGCTCGCAAGAATTTATTTTAAAGACAAGAAAAAACTTACACGTTCTATGGCTTCACGTTCCTCAGGTGTGACTGTTACTGCCTGTGGCATTGCTGCAGCAAGCTGCCCCAAGATGTTCCTACAGCACATTCTTAATGAATGAGTACAAAAGGCAGCATACATAATTACTTCAAGAAGACAGGTGTACAAAACCAACACTACCAAGTCTTACCCCTCTCCACCTTCAACAGGTTCATTGATGAGGCGAAGAAAGTCAGCCTGATGTTCTTGAATAAGCCTCATTAGCTGAGGATTTTGTTTCCCCAACTCTTGAAGCATAGGCTGCAAAATTAAAGATTTTCCTATGGCCTCTTAAGAAATGAAAAAATAACCATTTGGTAGGGAATGGTTGAGGGTTTATTAACCTGCAGTATTTGTGGGTTAGCCTGCACCATAGCTCTCAATGCTTGGAACTGACAATGAACAAAAAATTAAGGTTTCAGTACCCTTGATTATGAATGAAACACAGACAAACAGAGACACAAACAAGTGGATATGGAACCTGTTGACTGTTCCGCAGAAAATCAAGAGTTCCCACGCCAGCAGCACCTGAACCCATGCTGGGAAGGCCCTAAAATTGACAAAGAGGATGAAAGGAAAATCCAGGGAGTAAAAAATAGGCAGTCGCTTGATTTCATCACTGATACGATCAATATATTCATTTGTTGCGTGCACATATAAGCTACCTGTGGGAAAAGATCCAGAGGATTAGCATTGGGTCCAGTGGAAGGAACAGGTGCAGGTTGCACTGGTTGCTCAGGTTGGGCTGGAGGATTTGCAGCTTGCCCGCTTACAGGGACACGAGGTACAGCTGGAACTTCAGCTTGCTCAGGAATACCCTGATATTTGCAAATTATTGAATCAACAAAATTACACCACCAAAGGAACATTAAAACATAGGAGGTTGAATGAAAAAAAAATGAAACCAATATAGTTCAAAGTTGAATGTTTAAATTTGTCGAGTATAACGTTTTGGACATCCATGCAAAAATAATGGTCCACAACGACAAGCAAACAGAAAACAGCAGTGACAACACAAAAGAAACAACAGGTAAAAGAAAATGTGTTGTGGCAATTACTAACCACTTGCTATTTTCCAGAATTACAATTTTAGATATTTATAAACCCAAATTGCTGATTGAAAAGTATGAAAGAATGAAAATGCTAATACCATAGAAAAAAAGAATTGGAAAATTCTCCGGTCCATAAATTTCCCAGGTAACTAGATTTATATTTTATCAAATATGAATATTAATCCTAATAGTATTTGAAATAGAGCACTAGAATTAGTTGTATATTATTGTGTGACATAAATATCACAAAATATCATACAACATATAAATTCTGGCAGTAGCTAAAACCTGTACTCTCACAGTAAGAAAAAAAGAAAAAAGACAAAATTCGACTCATGTACTCTTGCGGTAAGAAAAAGAGAAAAAAAGACACTCTTTGGCGAGGAAACTTGTACATATTAGTGTGTTTCCTCCCTATACAAGCTTAACCCCCCTCCCTCCAAAAAAAAAAAAAAGCAACAGCACGTGACACTAGACTGAAAAAACTAAAAGAGAGTCATCAGAGAAAATTTACTAACTGAATATAAATATTCAACAGCTCTCTCAGGATTATTGTAAGCTGCACGTAAAGCACGAACAACAGTGTCTCTATCCCAAGTCCCTCCACCTATGTCAAGAATTTGTTGGATTGCTCCCTCCAAGTTACTTCCCGCAACCAGATTAGATGCTGCTTGACCATAAACATCAGCCTCTACCCTGATTTTACAAATAATTTTAAAGTCTTAGAAAACAAAACCATAACAAACCAATAAAACGGGAATGATCAGAGGAAAAATAAAAGCAATGGCACACACGTAGTAGCAGTTGACGGAGCAGGAGTAGGAGCAGGAACAGAAGCAGTAACAGGAGCAGAAGCAGGAGGTTCAGGTACAGTAACAGGGATGGAAGCGGGAGCAGGCCTGTGAAATTTTACAAAACAAAAAATAAGAAATCAGAGGTAGCATATTAACATCTTTTGAACAAATAATTTGCAAGGATGATGGTGTGGAACTTAAGACTTACGGTGCTGGAGTTGGAACAGAAGCCTGCGGTGCCTACATAACAACAATTTAAAGTCATACTGTTATGAACAGGAAGTTGATGAAGAAATAAAAAGGAAGACAGATTTACAACTAAGAATTTCTAGCCTATGCCAATCAGATATTCCAACAAGGTTAACATTATGTGCATAGAAACAAAAACACAAAAAAGAAGTGGCAGCAAGGACTATTCACAACAGTGATTGAACTATCAAAGCCAATGAACTTCACCCCCTTTTGGCACAAAGCATCATAAACAACAAATTTGTCATTACCTTAGTTGTAGAAGCAGCTGATGCAGTTGAACCCTCTCCTGGCGAGCTCTTATTCTAGCATTGTCAAAGCAAGCAAATTAAAATCAAAGCAACAAGTACAATTAGTCAATCACAATAACCAATTCATCTACATACTTGTGCATGCACAGCAAAGATAAAGATTTATTGAAAAACACTGGGACATGAGAAAGAGCTAATTATAAGTCACAGCAGATACTCCAATTGATTTCGAATTAGATCCATTTCTAAGAAAGGAGTTTCCATACAGATTTTAAAAGGATGTAATAAACTATTTCAAACAACCAGTTGCATTCCAGTGCAACTATCATATAAAAATGAAAGCCTCCGCACAAGATAATTATACAGTCATAGACAACATACCCAGGCATATATGGATATATCATTTCTCAGTGAACATAGAAATCAAAACAAATAAAAAACAAAAACAAAAAAAGCTCTTCAAAATGAAAAAGCATATCCCACCTTTGTTAACATGATCACAACAAAACTATTTTCAGCAACCTTATTTTCATCAATCGTTGTGTTATCTTTAAGGACTTTCCCTTGATGAATAAGCATAAGTTTTTCAGCAGGATAAACATCTGCCCCTTGAGAAGCTTCTATATTCTTTTTGACATCAGAAATCTGGGAAATTTTGTTATAAATATCAGCTGTTGTAATAAATTAAATCAAAGAATAAAATGCGAGGAAAAAATAAGAATGCATGTCAACTAAAACATGTTCATGGCCAATAAGGAAAGGAGGCACTGCAGCTAACAGTAATAAATCGTACGAAGGATTGAAATACAAAGATTAGACAATGTATGAAATAACCTCCACTGAACTGCCATTTCCTAATACTCTGCCACCCATCGAAATAACCTTTCATTGAACTGTCATGCCCTAATACTCTGCTACCTATAGTCATACCACATGGTGAAGAGGACAACCATTTTACATAAAGTGGCCCGACAGATTATTGTTAAAATAATAACAAAAAAAAGGCTATAATTATTATTATTATTTTCTTTAACTAGCCTTATTATTCTGCTACGTTAAGGAAGAGTAATTATCCACTAAGGAATCAGGATTGATAGAATAGCATCCATCCGTTTCAAAACCGCAACATTAGTCAAGTCTCTTTACTGTTATCCCTTTAAAACACACAGCACTACGACAGCAATCATAGCGTGCAGCTAACAGACAGAACTATCAATATTGTTGACTGCCTCACAGCACATTCTTTGCCCCCATTGTGACATAACCCCACGCATGATACATCTAATTTTACTTTCAATTTAATTACTGCCACATAAAATTCAAATCTAATTGGATCATTTTTCACTCAATACTTCGTAAAGTGCACAGCAACAAAATTTTCAAATTACAAATTTCAACTACACAAGAATCAGCTCACACGGCCAAAAACACTCAAAAACCTTAATTCAAGTTCAATTTCCAAAAATTGCCAAATTCAATTCATTAACAAGTTAACTAAAATTAAACATAGTAACACGCAAATCAAGAAACCGATAGACACAACAATCATAATCATACCAAAACAATTTCAAATCTCAATATAATTTCAAATTTTCCCAATTCAATTACACAGATGTAAAACCTAGTTAAGAAAAAATTACACAAAGATATTTGATTAAAAAGCATACAGTATCTTCAGGTTTCACATCGACGTCGAAGGTGTTTCCCTTCAAGGTCTTTACAAAAATCTTCATTTCTTCTCCTACAATCCGATCTCAGTGACCGTACTCTCGATTTCACTCTTTTTTTTTTTTTTCTTTTTCCTCGCCCGCTACAAAAGTTTTTATTTTAATATATCTGAGGGTATATTATCGCCATAAAACAAGAAAAGAATATCTGAGGGTATTATCGTCATTGCATATATTTTGATAATTTTTATTTCTCGGAGTTTTAAGACTGCCACGTAACTGGTTATCAAATTTAATGGTTTGATTTGCCACGTGAGAAGATGGGTCCATGTTGCTTACGTGGCATTATCATTTTTGGCAAAAGTTGTAGAACCCAAACTCGATTTGGATCTCAACTTCATTAAAATTCATTCAGATTCAAACTCATTTAAAAAATAGTCGAGTTCAAGTTGCTCTTTTATTAAATAAGCTAAGTCCAAACTAAAAAATACTCGGTTCATTAGACTCGCGAGCTAGCTCATTTAAGAAATTCGTGAACTCACTCGTTTATTAGGCTCGAAAGCTAACTTATTTATTAAGCTCGAAAACAAGCTTGAAATTAGCTTGTTTAATATTTAAATATATTAATTTATTAACTAATTCAATTTATATAATTTATTATTTTAATTATATATTATAAATAAATAAATAAACAATATAAAAAAATAATTTTTATAGCATATGATAAATAATAAAATTTATATAAGATTGTATCTTAATATAATAATAAAATTGGATAATATGAAAAATATTATAAAATTATATGTCATGTATTATATATAATAGCTATAAAGTTTTAAATTTTTTTATCCTAATTATTTTTATTTAAATTATTAGTAATACTATTTATTAAGCTTATATTTGAATCGACATGTATTAATTTATGTTTTAGAACTAAAATAATACTATATTTTGAATAAGTTTTACTTTTATTATTTTTTTATCAAGTAATCATAACTATTAAGTCATATTAAAAAAATATATTTTTTATGTATATTGATAAATTATATTTATTAATTTTACTATTAATCTTAAATTTTAAGAATTTATATCTCAAATTATATTTATTAGTACTATGTCTCTTATATGATACGACTACTTATGTATTATGAATATAAAAATATTATATAGTTATTAATTAATAATTACTAGTTTTTAATAAAGTTTTAATAAATAAATATAATAAAATATTCATATATTATTAAATTTATCATATTTATGTTAAACAATATCAAAATTCATATAAGAATAAATTTGATAATGCCTCTTATAAACTATTAAAAATAACAATAATATAATTAGTATCATTAATTAGTTATCTATCAATGAATATAGTATTAATAATTATTATATTAATTATATAGCTCAATAATTTATATAGCTCAATAGTAAATATTCTGAATATCAATGTGATTTGTTTATTTTATTTTTTAATTAATTTATTAACATTAATACAAACTAAATATAATTTAATCAAATATATATAATTTAAATTGAATTTATCTTTTAAATATTTTAAAATATATTATTAATAATTATTATATTAAATACATGACTCTATATTTTAAATACAAAATAATTTCTTTATTCTTTTCTTAATCAATATATTAATACTAATGCACATTAAAATATAACTTAATAATATATAAATAAAAAGTTTGACTACTCAATCTAAATTTAATCTCTTTTATTATTTTTAAAAAATATTATTAAAACAAAATAAAAGTCATTTTATAAAATATTTATTTTATTGATTTATATTAATATATTATATATATTACATAATATATTATAATTGTGATATATAATATTTTTTGAATTTTGTCATATGTTTATATATGGTAACGAGTCCGAGCTCGAGTTCAAACTCAACTTGTTAAACATATTAATGAGCCGAACAATAGTCGAGGCCAAGCTAAGCCTGAGCTTTAAAGTTCGTGTAATACCCCGATTTTTGATTTACTTTGGAATAGTAGTTATGAGAGAGTATGTTGGTGAAATAGGTAAAAAAAATATAATAAGAGATAGATGTGTATGAAGGATGTTATATATATTGTATTTAAAATATATAAAAAATATAAATGCAATATATAATACATATACATATATCAACATTTACACCATATATACATGATGTATACATTGGTGTAGGAAAAGTAAATTTTAAATAATTAATTAATAATAATAATGATAATAATGACAAGAGAAAAAGAAGAAATGAAAGTCAAAAGAATGATAAATATTATTGGTGGAAAAATTTTAGGTGAAAATAATTATATTATTTTATATATATATATATATATAAAAGATAATGATGAAGATTAAAAAGAGAGCTTTCTTTCTTTCTTTCTTTCTTTCTTTCTTCTTCTTCTTTCTTTTTGAGCGTGGGAATAGGGAGAGAGAAGAGTTTGATTTTTGTTCATATACACACCAAATTCATAAGAGTTTTAAGAGAATTGAAGGTGGATATTGAAGATTTAACAAAGAATTCAAGTAAGTGCTATTTTCTTTGAGCTGATTTTTATAGATTTTGAGTTTATATGTGATATGGCCAGTGAAAGAAAGTTATGATTAATTGAATATTCTAATGAAAATGAAATATTGAAGTATATATATATATATATAATTGGTGCTTAGATGATAACAATATGATTATTTAGAGGATGATGATGAGTAGTTGAAATTGAGGAATAAGGGTGATAAGGAAAAGAGTAATGATTTAGTATAAATGAGTTGAGAATTGAGTAAATTGATACATGGATAATTGTATAAATAAATTATATAATGATTATTATTATGATATGTTGGAGTTATATAAGTGTTAAATTGATGGGTGAATTATGAATATAAATTAAGATGGTGATTAAGGGTGTTATAGTATTGATTTTGGAATGATTGTGTTCATATGGATGAGAGTTCGAAATGCAAAACTTTTGCCTGATACGTCCAGTGACACGCCATGTCGTTGGGCGTATCAACGGTGCTGAGTTTAATGTTAAAGATACGACCATTAACATGACCATATCTCTGAACGTGTTGTGGCTACTGTGAGATAAGAAAATTGACACGGCCTTGAACATTCCCGTGTTGTTGGGCGTGTCAATATTTTTGTAAGACGGAATGAATGACACGGACAGTGATATACCTATGTCATTGGACGTGTCCCTGTCAATGCTTCTATATGAATGAGTTAATAACACGGTCATCAACACACCCATGTTGTTGGGCGTGTCACTTGAGAATAACTCTTTTTGTTATTTTTCATTTGTAATTCCTATTTAAATAATTTGAATGTTAAGAATGCTTTAGAATGTGATACTAAATGGTTGTTTATGATCACATTTGGTATATGCATTAAAAGAGAGTAATTTGCCCAATCTTAGTGTTTCATAAGGTAAGTACAAACTTTGAATAATTATTTATATTTACATGGCATTGGGACTTAACACATTGGGTTGAAAAATGTGTTAAGTTACTTACTACATTATTGATGCATGAGTAATATGCTATGATTTGTATGATATTACAAATGCATTATATGTAATGTGAACTATGTGCAAAATATAATAATGACTCAAAACGTATGGGTAATGTAATTTGTTATGTATACATTAAAGATGGTATGTAAAGACATTGGTGATTATTATATTGATATAAATGAGATATGTGGAAACATAATGAAATGAATTGATATCGATATAAGTGAGAAATATGAATAAATTGTGTGCCTAATATGTTATTCAATTTGTTCTGTGCTTGGCGGCATGCCTATTATTTGCCTACGGGCTAGACGTTGGGTGTCACTATAAAATTATTTTTGAGGTAAAATTACAGGGTCGTAAGCCTTAAAAATAAATCCTTGAAGCTAGGCTGAGAAAAATGACCGGGTCGTAAGCTCAGACCTAGTTGGATTATTACATTAATATATTACCTACAAGGCTAGACATATAGTATCATTATAGACTAAAGCAGTAATTCTGAAATTTGAATAGCATATTAGATCTTTTTGGACTCATGCTTGTGTTTGCTTTTATGTGAATTATGAATTATGGAACAATTGAGCAATATAGTAAGATATAATGTTATGAAATATATAATGGTGATCATGGAATGATATGATCATAATACATAAGCAAATTAATGAAAATGAATGTAGCTAAAAAAATATGCTAAATGATGAGAAATGAATTGTTGAAAGACTTGAGCAAAGCTAAGTCTTGATATTGAGAATGAGATTATAGAAATATAATGTGATGTGTAATATATATATGAGTATGAAAGTTGTGTGTATTATTTTATGAATATTATGATAAACTATTGAATTGTGGCTTATGTTGAAGATATATATAAAGTATGAAATTAAAAAATATATGAAAAGTGCATTGAAAATGAAAAATATGATAAAAATATGATGATAAATGATGTTAATATGTGAGTATGATTTTCTGTAATGTATGTATATAATCCCTGTAATCACCATTATCTCCATTATTGAAAAACCTTCAAATTCTTGATTCTGTTTCAAACAAAACATTTACTAACGACTCCATCAACTCTGCTTGAATTCAGTTAATATCAAAGCACAAAAGCTTATACATTATTAGGTAATTGTGTTTGGGTATTGAACAAGTTAACTCAATAATCGGTGTTTCCAGGAATGCGTCGATCATAATCATCTGGCGATGGACTTGACCAGTGATAGACATAATGGGAACCCTATCAAGGAGAAAAATAAAAAAATAAAAAAATCAAACACTCATCACAAATCAAAATCCAAATCAAACACTCATTATAAATTAAAAAGCAAATCGAACACTCATCACAAATCAAAATCCAAATCAAACACTCATCTTTATTTCATTTTCTTCCTCAAAGAATAAAAAAATAAATCCTCACAATTTACTCTCTCTCTCTCTCTCTCTCTCTCTCTCCCTCTATGTGCTACTCCATAGCCAAATCTAGATGTAATAACATCGATGGCTACGATTTAGCTTTAGCATCATACTCTTTTGACCTAAAGCACTTATCGGTCATAGTCGAGACCCAAAAATATTAGATCTGAGATTTAGACAAAAGAGAGAGAAGTGAATGAGAGGTTAAGTGATGGGTATTAAACCTATCAAAAATAAAATTCCTCTTCTCAATAAAATTAACTGGAAAAATGGTGAGCATGGTTAAATTCATACAAAATTGACAATTTAATTTATTTTAAAACTAGTTACTAAATTAAAACTAAAAATAGGGGTTTTGTAAATAGAATTAAATTTAAATTTAATTGAAAATCAAAACTTAAAATTTAATATGGTTAAATTCACACAAAATTGACAATTTAATTTATTTTAAAACTAGTTACTAAATTAAAACTAAAGATAGGGGTTTTGTAAATAGAATTAAATTTAAATTTCATTGAAAATCAAAACTTAAAATTTAATAGCAGCAAATATAATATAGAAAATACTAATGAAAATAAACTCAATTGAAGAAATAATTTTAATTTCAATTCTTTAGATCGATTCTTAATGTAAAGATAATTCTTTCTAAAATTTTAATAAATCGATTCTAATTTTTGGAGACGCTTGCAATAACTAATCTTTTCTTAGTTTTAATTTAATATCACAATCTTTTGACTAATTAAAACTTCAATTCATCCTTCAACTGATATGAATATTAATTTCTCATAACTGAATGAAGAAAACTCAAAATAAAATTAAGAAAATCTTGGAAAATCAATAGCAAAATCGTGTATATGTTGTCCTCTTATGTCACTTTTATAATTTCCTACTTAAGAAAATAAAATCCTACCTAAATTTTATTTAGAAAAAATAAATTAAAAAAATCCCAAAATGGGAGTTATCCTTATCTCTAAGTAGAAATAAAAAATCTAGATGAACTTTTAATATTCTTTCCCAAAATCACATCACAATTATCTCCTAATAAATAGATCCTTCAAGCTAATAAATTATCTTCTTTTCATTAGGTGTGGAGTTGATAAGCCTTACCCAAGGCTTATACATGTAAATTTTTAGCTTTTTCTTCTGTCAGATGTAAAGTTTTGAGAAACACTCTCGTAATAAGTCTTGCACACGGCTTATCTCATTGATTCTTAACTTTCTCTCTTAATAAGTCTTTCCCAACCAAGGCTTGTTTTTTTTCTTGGTAGATCATTCTAATATATTACTTCTTAGAATGGCTTATTTTCTCTTTTTCCTGTACAATTTCATTAAAATCAATAGAAATCTATGACAAGCTTAAATATAGGCTCAAAATAAGCAATTAATATGAATAATATGCTTGCTATCATTGAGGAAAAGGAAAGAACAAAGAGTCATGAGGAGATTTTGATAGAAGAAAGAGCCTCGAATGGGAGGTTGAATCTAGAAATTAAGATTGGGGATTTGGAAGAAAAAGGAGGAGCAGTAGATTTAGACAGAAGATAGAGATGTGAAAATAGACAAGTTAAAAAAATGATGATATGGCATCCTACTTGATACGCTAGATGGTGCTACATTATATTGTTGTTAATGGTAACGGTGGCGAATGGGTTAAAAGAATTTTTCTATTACAAAAGTCCACGCTTAGAAACAACTAGTGAAAAAATAAAATTAAAGAAACTATAAAGTACATTAATCAATTCTTTAAAAATGACCAATGTAATTTATTCGAAGTCTTTGGATCAAATGAAATTACTATTGAGTAAGTCTTGTGTCCCAAAAGTTATCCCTAGCATCCCATCCTACTTTAATATGTAGTCTTCATTTTTTTTAAAGGACTTTTTTTCAAATCTACCAGAAAAAACATTTAATACTATATTTTTACTAGCTTGAAAAAACTTAATGAAAAATACCAAATTTCTTTTTATCAAATAACATTAAATACTAAAAGGTATACATTAAGTTTATTATACACACTATAGAATTGATTATTTTTTTATTTCTATAATATTTTAATGATTCACATAACAAAATATTATTGAACAATAGCTCAAATATAAAACAAATATCAAAAAGTATATATTGAATTTATCATACACAAACTACATAATTTTTTTATTTATTTCTGTAATACTTCAAAACTAATCACGCAACTTAAATTTTTTTCATTTGCATATTAATATTCCAAAAAATCCCTACAAATACAAACCAACAGGTGCAAAAGTCAAAAACATTCAAACATATATTATAAAATATATTAATACTAAATCAATAATGTACTAATAATAAACCAAAAACCAATACCGTACTGATAATAGCTTATATTTTTCATTTATGTAAGACAAAGTAAAAAAGCAATAATAATCTTCCAGAAGTTCTATAAATACATGACAAATGAATATAAAAAATCGAAAAATAATCGAAAATATACGATAAAATATATTAATAATAAACTAATTATACACGAATAATATACATCAAACAACCATTTGAAAATCCTTGTACTTTTTTTTCAAGCATATTGCAAGTTAAACTACAATTGATCAAAAGACAACGAAGAAAAATAAGCGAAATGAATGGCATAATTATGAAGAAAATGTTGATATAAAATGTAGACATCAAATACCGAAAATGTGTGCATCGAATAGCAAATGCCCTTACTATAATGATTCAATGAAGCATCCATTATCCAATGCCTAATAAAAAAAAAATAAAAAAAACTGAACTCCAAAATATAGTCAAAAGCTTAGACAAGAGCCTAAAAAGAAGATTTTCCCTTCTCCATCTACAATTTGTACAAATATCCATTCAAATAAAAAAAAAAGCCACATCATAAATGTTTAATCCATCTCATAGCTAATATAATGGGTTTAAAACAAGAAAGACAACTCAATTTAAATGATCTAGGTTATTTTATATTATAAAACACAACTTATTATTCAATATATTTTATCTTACTTAAATTACTATCTTTACTGAAATTACTATCTAATTTACTATGACCTGTATAAAATTTAATGTAAAACTCAACTTCTAATATTCATTCCCCATTATAACAATATCATTAGGGTGTGCTACTTTATCATGGCCCAAGTCAATAACTCTCGGTCATGAGAAAGGCATCAACCAATTAGGCTTTTAAGATTTTTTCTTAAATTTATTTTTTGATGTTCACTCGCGTAGCCTCATGGCCGTTGTCCGTGTAATATATTTTGTATCTATTCACATCAATTCGGGTTTACGCTAATAGACTATCATCATCGCCCACATGCCAAACTTCAATTCATTGGTCCGCCACAAATCTCAAGGTTGTATCTAGTCCTCCATTGTAGCTGAACACATCAATGGCAAAGTCATCATTTAGTCGCCATCACCAAGCACCAATCTATGGTATAACATATATTTGATGAGATAAGGATTGTCAAAACTTGATTCATCTGCAATGATGACCACAAAGAGCAAGAACAAGACCAAAGAGAGCAAGTTAATGGACGCACAAGCCATATCTATCCCTAGATGCATGGAGTTCTTGGGTGTGAGACTGAAGAGGATGGTAAAGAAATTTTGTAGTTTTAAAAGAAATAATAAGATTCTGGCAAAAAAAGAAAAAAAAAGAAATACCTTTATAAATGACAAAAAAAAAGTTATAATAAAAAAAGTCCGAAAAATGGTAAGAGTCTAAGACATTTAATTTCTATAAAAAATATTCATAGTAATTAGACATGGAATGAGCTTTATTTTAATATTGAACTTCAAATTTATAGATCATCTCGGGTTGACCGAGCTAGTTTAGTCAATGGGTCGAACTTGTTGGGTTTCTTAAACACACTCAATTTTTCACTGCTTTTCTTAAAATCAGTGGCCGTAACCTTTCCAGCCAAAGGTGGACCAAAAAACCATTCTCAAAAGAAAATCAGTTGCCTCAACTGATCAACTCAATTACAATTATTATTTTATAAAATTGATAGTTAACGAATTCTTTATTTTATTAGAAATTAACATATTCCAACATTTCATTTTCCAGGCAGTCAGACTTGGCGCATTGTTCTGAAGCCTCGTACATCCACAACTCAAAATTCAGTTCCTGAGTTTATATTTTATAAAATATAGACCTACAAATTCTTATATAAAAAAAAGATTAACAAAAACAAAGAAAGAACTTAAATTAAATGAGATTACAACAAACCCATAAAAAAAGATTAACAGAAACAAAGAATGAGCTTAAATATTAAGACAAACTAGAAAAAAAAATAATAAAAACAAAGAATAAACTTAAATTAACTGAGATTACAACAAACCTGGAAACAAAGATCAACAAAAAAAAACAGAATCATCTTAAATTAGATGAGATTACAACAAACCCCAAAAAAATAGATTTTAAAAATTGATGATTAAGATCAGCCAAGGTATAAATGAACCTTAACATTGAGCAAGAAGACACAAACAAGAGCAAAGTAAAGCAAAGATGGACCATAATTGAAGCACCACTTCAGAAAATTTCTAAATTTAAACACAGTGGTGGCGGTCAGAAACTTGAAAGAGTAGCCCAGGAGTTAAGAGAAACTAATATAATAACAGCCATAAAAAATGAGAAAGAGAAGGAGAGGGTTCTGTTGAGAGGAATGAGAGTGATGGTATAGTAAATGAACGAGAGACATTAGGGTTTAGAGTGTATGCATATATATCCTTAAGCCGGGTCAAGTTGGCCCTAGGATTTTTTTATAAATCCAATGCCCAATCCAAGTTAAGCTCGAGTTAGACAATAAAACTCTTAGCCGATCCTATTATTAATTTGGATGAGCCCAATTCAGCCCGAACATTTCAGGTTAATATTAAGACAAACTAGAAAAAAAAATAATAAAAACAAAGAATAAACTTAAATTAACTGAGATTACAACAAACCTGGAAACAAAGATCAACAAAAAAAAAAACAGAATCATCTTAAATTAGATGAGATTACAACAAACCCCAAAAAAATAGATTTTAAAAATTGATGATTAAGATCAGCCAAGGTATAAATGAACCTTAACATTGAGCAAGAAGACACAAACAAGAGCAACGTAAAGCAAAGACGGACCATAATTGAAGCACCACTTCAGAAAATTTCTAAATTTAAACACAGTGGTGGAGGTCAGAAACTTGAAAGAGTAGCCCAGGAGTTAAGAGAAACTAACATAATAACAGCCATAAAAAATGAGAAAGAGAAGGAGAGGGTTCTGTTGAGAGTAATGAGAGTGATGGTATAGTAAATGAACGAGAGACATTTAGGTTTAGAGTGTATGCATATATATCCTTAAGCCGGGTCAAGTTGGCCCTAGGATTTTTTATAAATCCAAAGCCCAATCCAAGTTAAGCTCGAGTTAGACAATAAAACTCTTAGCCCGATCCTATTATTAATTTGGATGAGCCCAATTTAGCCCGAACATTTCAGGTTAAGCTGGATTTGTCTGACCGTTGATTTTTTTGAACAGCCCTAATATATTGGCCCCTCTTTATACAATTTTTGATTATTCATGTTTATTGCATTTTGTTTTGTTTTTCTTAAGTTTCTCAATCAATAGAGGGTCCTTCTTTAATGCTCTTGACCATATTTATACCTCTCAGTCAAGAATATCGCCATACTCTCGACTCTTTTTGAGCTCAATTTCTTTTTACTTTTCGTTCTGGAATTTTTTTGGGGGAAAGCTGTCTTGACTGCTTTGTATAATCAAGGGGCTATTTTGTATGATTTCCGAATCATACAAATTATGACTTAGGGCTATTAATAATGATATAATTTAAAAATTCATAACAAATAGAAATCAAGGGGTTCTAACGTTATATAACTAAGCTGGTACAAATAATAATAATAATAAAAGCTGATCCAAGAAAAAAAAAACCTTATATAACTAAGCACACCTTTGTCAATTTGCTCTTTTTGAAATTGATTAGGAGTTAAGGAGTTTTGATCCAAAAAAAAAAAAAAACAAGGAGTTAAGGAGTCATAGCCTTTTAAGGTCAATAACACCTAAAAATGACAATGTTGGATGTGACATCCTAAAATAATAAAAATCCAACACCAAATTAATAAGTATTCAATATGGCCCAAAATTATTAATTATTCAAGTTTCATTGGGATTGATGGGAAAAAAAAAAGTTTAATTGGGAGCTTTTTCGTTTACAATCTTTTTCTTTTTTTTTCCCTTGCAATTGAATTATAAGTTATTCATGTCTTTAAAATATCATGTGAAAAAAGATATATGCACGGTAAAACTACATGTGCTAAATTTGAGATTTGCATATAATCAAAAGTTAAATGCTTGATATGATCATTGAACTCGATCAAACAATTTGTGCCAATAAAAGGCTAGAGAATAAATAAATTTATGATTAAATAATTCAACCAAACTATTTCAATAAATAAATAAAAAAAGACCAAGTTGTGCTAATCATTGCAAGCATAAGAAACATAAAATAGAATAATCTATTATTCCTCAAGCCAAAGGAAGAAGAGATATCCTCATGCCAAGATTAAAAATCCATATTCCAACTTAGAGAATTAGATATCTCTACCATTTGAAAAGTACAAAACTACTTTAACCTTTAAAACTTAAACCTTTGTTTGTTATGGGAGAAATGGATGAAAAAAAGAGAATATAATTTTTTTTTATTTTTCCTATTTTCTTTGTTTGGACAACAATAAAAATGAAAAAAAAAAGGATTAGAATTAACTTTCTCTAATTTCTCTTTAATCCTCCAGAACATGAAAGTGAAAAATAAAAAATATATATAATTTAAAAAATTACTAATTTATCATTTATAAATTTAGAATAATGAGGATATAATAGTAAAAAATAAACTTTAAAACATTTACTTTCTTTCATTTTTTAATTAGATAAGTAAATAAAAAATATATTTTTTTTCTATTAAAAAACCAAACAAAGACTAAATGTTATTTAGTATTGAGTTTAAAATGCTTCTAATAAACTACTTTGGGTTTTTATATATAGAGTGCTTTTTTTTTGGACCAACTTTATATATAGAGTTTAAGGAAACCATGATTTTGAAAAGCTGGATTTTTCCAAACTATGACAAAATAGGAAATTACATCGCATAGTCATATTGTCTTTATTATTTTTTAAAAATACTTCACTTTCTTTTATACATTTAATATATCAAATATGTATCCAATGTATACCTATGAAAATAGAGTATACCTTTAGTAACTAAATATATATCAAATACATACCTTTGAAAATGGGTATTTTGAAAACTAAAAGTTAAAAAATAAGTATTTTTTGAAAGAGGAAAAAGAAAAGTGGATAGTTTTAAAAAATAATTGTATTTTTAAGGATATTTTTGAAAAATCCCAAAATGAATAAATAAAAAGAGTTTTCCAAAATTGTATTTTGCCTTTGTGTTTATTTCTTTTTAAAAAAAATTGTTGCTTTTAGTAAATTATAGTTTAAAAAAATAATTGTTAAATTTTGAATACTTCAAATATAATTTATCAAAAATTATATAACCATAATACGAATAAACACCCATTTTGAGGGAGGATTTCAGTCCCATCTCCAAGCCCATTACTATTTCTTTCTTATTCCAAAATTCTTCCATGTCAAATGCAAATCGCCAATAAAACTTCCCTTGTAATTAAAAAAAAAGTACAAACCACCGCCTCCCCGTTTTACATTGAGAATTGAAAAGAATTATTTTTTTTTCAAAACTTCATTTAATTTAATTTGATACCTTACTTTAATTTGTATGAAAAATATAGTTAAATAAGAAAGTTAAGAAATAAATAAAAAACCAATAGAGAGGCAATAAATAAATAAAAACATATATAATTTTTTGAACTTAATATTGTTGCATGAATTAAACGACTACTATTGGCATCCTTTGAAGCAAAAATAAGGACATGGAAGTAAAATTCAATTTTGAAGATTTTTTCTTCAAACTGATGTGGAGGGGGAGGATAAGTCAAATTTCGTTGGGAATGATTAATAGCGTGGCATTATACACAAGTGAAAAGTATTTTGTTAAACATAATTTCGTATCATTTTCTCAAGGCATCAATAATTTTTGAAAATTGTCTATCCTTCCAAAAAAAAAAAAAACTTAATATCTTTACATGAATTTTTTTTATTTACACACCCCATCTATTAAAATCTCTCTCAAAAAATCAGTTTCTTCATTTTTTTTATTTATCACAATTTGTTGTTTTCTCTCAATAAAGGAAGAATCAACAGTATATCGAGTGTGAAAAATTATTTCCTTTCAGTTTTAAATTCGTCTTTTATATGCTTCATTTCAGTAGTAGTGGGAGATATTAATATCTCAGAAAAATTCCTTTAATGTAATTTTATTTAGTATTTTTGTGAGGTGAAAGTTGATGAAGCAACTAAGATGGTGGTCAAAGTAGGCTTCGTATGCTACTTTTTTTTTTTAACGTTAAATCGCAGCAATTTTGTTGATGAAACAACTGATTTTAATCCTATTGATATTGTTCTTGTAACCTCGAATTGGATTGCGGAGCTTGCAAAAACACATGTTACAATTGAAAATAGAGTCGTGCGACCTCTTTTATAAATGTTAAAATGTGGGGCTTCGTTGCATCTTTCGAGATTTTGCAGGTCAAATCATAGCATGCGCCTATAAAAAAATTTTCGGTAAGTTGGAACTCTTATAAGACTAAAAGTTGCTTGAGATTTCTTCTTCTCAAAAATTAAAATTGAAAGTGACTGCAAAATAGTTATTGATAAGATCATCGATAAAGTGCAACAAAGAAATGAACATGGTGTAGCCTTAAATTTTAAAAAAATAATAAATAAATAAACTAACAGGCCAGTTATCTGATAAAACTGATCAACTATCTTTCCTTAGTGTCTGTTTTTAGTTTTTTTTTTTTAAAGAATAATATAGTATTTTATTATAGTACTCATTATTTATTTATAACACGTCAACTTTAAAAATATGCACATATTTGAGTTTTCTAAATGTTTCAAATTAAAATCTTTATCAATTTATTAGAATTTTAAATTTCAATCTTAATATAATCTTTTTGCTAAATAAAATTATGAAGAAAATTCCCATTAAAAATGAGCTTGGATTTATAACTACGAAGTACATACACAATGTATACAATCGTGTATTATTATAATTTTATAATAATTAGCGTATTATGTATTATTTTTTTATAGGAATATAATTTTTTTTGTTTGACAAATTTAACGAATATCAATTGAAATAAAAAATTATTAGCATTACAGATGATTACAGTATCACAAAACTATAAACTAAAATCTTATTGGTATAGAAAATAAATGTTTCGATTTATCTTACACACTCGTTGATAACGTAGGATTCTCCAACATTAAAATATTCAAATTTCAAATTTCAAATACTTAAACATTGAAAGATAATTATACTTTCGTAGCCGACCCAAGTAAGATCATAAAAATAATAAAAGTCTTTCCATTAAATTTTAATATAGTTGCATATTCAAAATTGGATCTCTAGACCTTTAGTTAAAGCATTAAAAGATTTAGCGTCATCTTTACAGGATACGGATTTGCCATTTTTCATCTCCGTTCTCAAAATACTTCTCTCGAGTACTTTTTTTTTCAACCATTCTCTCGAGAACTTTAGTTTATTATCTAATGATCAGTTAAATATTGGGTTTTTTTTTGTAGACTTATGATCTTGTATATGGGCCCCCAAAACGTTTAGGCACAACTATGAAAGCCTTATTACTGGTACGGGTCCAAATTGAAATGGCTTGACATATGCATGTCAATTCCTGAGAATGTTGCTATAGAGAGCCCATATTTTATTGAGAAAACTATATTGCGTAGCTCTTTTTAATTTTTTTTAAATATTCGATATTTTTTTAAAAATTCTAAAAATATTTCCTTTTTAAATTTAACTGAAAATATATTATATGTATAAATCTAATATAACTCTAAATATACAAGATGTGGACATAGTATTTTTTTAAGATTAAAAATAGATAATTAGATTTTTTTTAAATATTTTATTTTTAAGAAATTTTTTTATGAATTCCTATTTTATTTTATAATTGGGTTACCCGACAAAAGCTTTAATTTTTTTTATTTAATTTTTTTATTTTTCTTTTTTGTAAAAATATTGCTTTTCTTTACAATTTTAATATTAATATAAAAATAAAAAATAGTAATATAAATATTTTATACATATATGAATTTATTTTGTGTATGCTAAAAAATAAAAGACAAGTACTTGTAGAGTAATATTAAGGTTTTTTTTTTTTTTTTGTCAGAAGAGAAGATTTGCATTAATAAAGAAAACGTACTAAAGCCCCCAAGGGGGAGATTACAAACCAAATAAGGCTAGAATAAAATAAAAAGTAAGAGAATACGTATTAACCCTTGCTTTTCCTAGCTTTGCCTCGTTGTGTGTCTTCCTACAGCCTCTATCATAAAGGGATTCTAGATGCAAAAATATGCCATTTATGTGTTAAACAGTGAAATTCGTTAATATTTCATAATACAACATATATAGTTAAATTTGAAATTCTTAATTTACATTGAGTTTATATATATATATATATATATATATACATTATACTTAATATAACGACGACAGCTTCATCCTTAAACCAAAAAAGAAAAAAAAATCCATGAAAACTCAAAGAAAAAAAAACAGTTAGAATTTTTATAAACAAATAAATATTACTATTAAATAAATAATGCAAAAACAATTCATTTAGAGATACATGCTAGTGCAAGACAAAGTGGATTTGCCTTCTTATTTTGTTTTTTTAAAAAAAATTCTAGCATGAAATAAATCTAATTGATAATAATAAATTAATAATTGAATGGTAATATAAAAAAATAATTTTATTTTATTTTATTTTTATTAACTAAAAATTTATTTTACCTGGGCGCAGTGGTAAGTGTTGTTGCTGTGTAACCTGAGGTCACGGATTCGAGTCGTGAAAATGGCCTCTTGCAATTAATTACAAGAAAAGGTCGCGTACAAAGATTCAATGAGTCCGACCCTTCTTCGAACTCCGCTCATTGAGAGAGCATTCGTGCACCGGACTACTTTTTTTTTTAACTAAAAAGTTATTATTTGGATTTATATGTGGAATCATATAGGTGATATGTGATAGTATTTCTCGTTTGAAATTATATTTTCTAGGTTTTGAAGTGCTTTTAGATGTTTTCAAACCTGAATTTTAGTTTCTATATATAAATTATTATTTAAAAAAAAAGCTCGACCTCCGATATATGATTTTTATGGGGGATCGAACCCCTGTCCTCTCATTTAAGAATAACAACAAGTGACCAGCTGAGCTACTCCAGCTGTTTATATAAAATTTTCTCTCTTCGAACTTTAAATAATAATAATAATAATAATAACAATATTATTTAAAGTTCGGAGAGAGAGAATTACTCGCAAATCTCAAATCGGCTCGTAGTTCTAGATTTGAGAAAGACTTCACAAGGAACATTCAAGATTCAAAAGTTTGGAGAAAGATTCACCATTTTAGACTTTTCTCTTTTCTTTCCTAAAGTTTCTCTAAACTATATTATTTAGTGTTTTTTAAAATAAGATGTCCAAAATTGATGATTAATTTATAATTTAATTAATTTTACTGAGTTAATTCATATTTAATAATATAATAATATTATAAATTATATATATATATATATTAATAAAAATAAATATATAAATACTTAAATACTTTTTTATTTAGCAAACATTCATTGTTAATTATATTATATTATTTATTTTGATAAAAAAAATTTATTCATTAGGGATTATTAGTTATAAATTTATTTCTAATTTATCTCAATTTAAAAATAAAAATATTTCTGTTTAAAATTTATCCCTAAATTATTAAAATTTTAAAATACCATATATGGATTTTATTTAAGTTTATAAATTTGATGAGTATAAATTTATATTTAAATAAAATAGTATTTATGTTGTAAAATTTTTATTGCTAATTGTAAAAAAGAAGAATAATATGATATTAATTTTGTAGAATTGAATTTACTAAAATTAAAATTTAAATAATATCATTTTAAACCGTTAATATATAATTTATCAATCAGAATATAAAAATATCAAAAATTAAATACAGACTCATAGGCTACAATTATCATTTTTTAATTATAGTCAAACTAATAGTAAAAATTAGTTGTCATACAAATATGATGTAAAAAGAATTACTTTCGTTCTAATTTTATTTTGAGTTTGTTCGCAATAAGCTTACGTGGTAAATATAGTTTTTTTACTTTAAAATTTTGACTTTCTCAATTGAATCTTGTTTCTATTGCTGTTAATATGTATTAAGATACTATATATGGATGGCTACAAATATAATGTTTAGATATTTGTAAATAATTTTTAGCTTCAGAATTTATCTAAGAATGATAAATTAAGTTTAAAAGTTTAATTGAAAATGTTTAAACTAAATATTTATCAAAACATAAAATTACAAAATATACCAATAATTTTTAAGTTCGTATCAAATCTTAATTGTGTATTATTAATAGATTAATTTAACTTGTGCTAATTAATTTTAATCAATTCTAATAATCAATATTTTTAAAAACAAATCAGACATTCGAATTTAATGATTAATTCATAATTTAATCGATTTAAATAAATTAACTCAAGCACAATAATATAATAATATTAAGAATTTTTAATATAAAAATATTTATAAAATTTTAAAAAGTATAGATATTTTAAAATAATAAAAATATACTTTATCAACTCAAAAAATATCACATATTAAATTCAATAAATATGATAAATAAATCTAAAATTTTGAAATTTCATCATAAATTTTAATAATTTAAATATTTATATTCGGTTAGGAGCCGCATGATTTTTTTCTCTAATCTTTACTTATCTTTATTCAAAAATAATTTAATATTTACTTATTTAGAAAATTGATTTGATCTAGTTTGATCCCTAATTCAGTCTAATTCATCGATTTTGGTGATTTTAACTAGTTTTATGTAATTGAATTTTTTGAATATTTTAAATTGGATCAATTTTTGGTTATAAAATTTTTTTTAAAGAAGCTTTGAAGTTAAATCAAATGTGGGATTATAAAGTTCCTATTTCATTGATAAGTGGATATATATATATATATATATATATATTTTTACAGATGCAGAAATTTTGACACAAATTATAAAAAAAAAAAAAAAAAGCACTGCAGAGAATGGAATTTTAAGAGTCAAACGTTAGAATATATATGTATATTATATGCACGTACATATTTATACAAGCATATATATATATTTATGTATATATATGTATGAACCAAGGTTGTTTATGAATCCCCAGGACCCCCTTGATTTCGCTCTTGTGTGGGGGCAGAGACGGGAAGAACCCTCTTTCTATTTCAGTGCGAGGTTGGGATGAAAAATATACTCTCTGCACTGCCCTGCGCGCCCCAGCCCACGAGGACCCATTTCTAAGAAACCAGATTCTTAAGAGCTATTTCATTGAATTAATATCATGCAAATTAAGGAAGCAAAGATGTGAATTAATAAACAATTCAAAACAAACCTAAGTTTCTTTACCATATATAGTATGGCCATGATGGCTAGACCAATTTTCCTTCAAGAGCCGAGACGATGCCTAATGTTTAATGGAATTGGCAAAAGTTTTATGTTTGGTTGGTTGGATTAAATTTGAACAATGAGGTTAATTATGGCTGTGGTGATTGGATTGACGGTCTTGATTGTATTGCCTCATGATACGATAGTATGTGGAAAGCAACCCAAAGTGAAGCTTTAGCTATCAAATTTATACTTCAACATGTATGGGCTGTCATTTGGTCAGGTATTTTACTTAGAGATGTCTAATGTAGCGTTTAGCCAATGTACTCCAACAGATATTAAAAATTCCATTATTAGCATTTTTAAAATCAAAGAAATGGAGGGTTCAGAGGTATACTTGGGGCTACCAGCTTGGTAGGGAAGATCAAAAGTTCAAGCTTGTAATTTTATAGCAGAAATGGGTAGAACAAAGATCCAATCATGGAAACATAATTTGCTTTCATTTGTTGGGAAAGAAGTGTTGGTTAAATCTATACTTAGCATCATTCCCACACACCTAATGTCTTGTTGCTTTCTGCTTCCTAGAGGATTTTGTCAGAAAATAAACAGGTTAATTGCATCTTTTTGGTGGAGTCAAGGCGGGAGAGAGGGGCATAGCTTAGAGGGAATAATTATATGCTACAACCGTTGTAGCAATAAATGCCTACAACGGACCAATGAGATTCTTACACTTTGATTAAATGCTTACAACGGACCAATGAAATAAATCATTTAATCTACGTGTAAGAATTCCATTGATCCGTTGTAGGCATTTATTGCTACAACGGTTGTAGCATATAATTTTTCGCTTAGAGGAGGTAGGAAGTTCTAACAAAGTCTTAAGTATAAAGGGGATTGGGATTTAGAGAAATTGAACTTTTTAATGTGGCTTTATTAGCCAAATTGTGTTGGAAATTGCTGACTAATGTTAATTGTCTTTGGGTACAGATAATGAAAGCCACTTATTTTCCAAATGGGTATTTTCAGGAAGCGAGGATCCAAATGGCTATTTTCAAGAAGCAAGGATCACAGGAAAGGCTTCAGGGTCTTGGAGGAGCATGATCAAAGGTTGAGATTGTATTAAATGAGGGATCAGAAGGTTGATAAGGAAAGGATCTCGGGTACGTATATGAGAAGATCCATGGATACCATCATTGCCTCATTTTAAACTCATTTCTGCCAAACTTCAAAATTCTGTGCTTTATTGGGTTTCAGACCTGATCAATGGGAATGAGGCCTGGGATGTTGAGATATCGAATACTTTCTATCTTTTATTTTAAGTATCATGTAAGAATAATATATATAGATTAAAAAAATAATTAGTTATTATAAATTTTATTATAATTTATTTAAATATTATTTTTCATCTTTCTCAATAATTATTATCTTTCATTAATTAATAAAGGGTAATATTAAAATTTTTTAATTGATATATCTTTGAATTTTTAAAAGCAATGCTTGAAGTGAAATAAAAAAAACTATATAATATTTAAAATAAAATGGAGGGAGTAATTTATTTTCAAATAAAAAGGTTAATATGGTATTGAAAATACCTATTGTGTGGGCTGATAAACTGATTTGGCGGCCTGACAAGTTTGGAAAAATCTATGTAAAATTAGCTTATCAATTTTTGTGTACTTCTATATGTGAGTCTAGGAATGGGACTGTGAGGAGATCTAAGTTAGATTGCTTGAACTGGAAATATGTATGGGAACTTCAAATTCCCCCTAAAATTCAGAAATTTATTTGGAAAGCGTGTGTTAATGCCCTCCCGACTTGTGTTAATATGGTGAAAAGAAACATTATCAACTCTGTAGCTTGCCCCATTTGTAACTTGGAAGATGAAGCAGTCATACATCTTTTGTTTAAATGCAACCACTCAAGGGCTGCCTAGTTTATCTCAGATATTGGATTAAATTCTTTGGCTTTCAATATCAATTCCTTTATTTTATGGTGGTCAGATTTGTTTAGGAGCCTGCATAGTTATAATACAAAAGAAGTATTGGGAAGAGTTGCATGCTTGTGTTGGAGTATATGGAAAGCTAGGAATGAGTGGTGTTTCAAAAATAAAAGACTCGATCCATATTTTGCTGTTTATAGGGCAACCACAATTTACTTTGCATTTTGCAAGCCCGGAATATTAATAATCCAGCATTATTGAATTCTTTAGATATAAGTAATGATGCTGGACAAACTGGCAATGATTCAAGGTGGATGCCTCCTCCCTCTAATTGGATTAAAATTAATATTGATTCTAGTCTCTCTCCGGGTCAACCAGTTGCAAGAGCAGCTTTTGTCTTCAAAGATCACAATGAAGTTTTGGAGGACGGAGTTTCTTATCTGATTCATTCTTCGTCACCTCTTAAAAACGAAGTTGTGGCTATGTTAAAGGCACTGCAATGGGCATTGCATATTTTCATTTTGATTTTTGTATTTTCGAATCAGATAATTTGTATAAATTCTAGTGATTTATGTCCTATTGAGATTGATTTTGAAGAAGGCTTAGAACCTCTTTCAGGGGGGATTCATTTTGTTTTTGCAAAAAGCTGTAATAGAGTTTGTGATTGGTAGTATCTGCCATAAAGATGTCAAAACTAAGACCTGATTGGTCCTGCAACTTACCTTCCCAACTGCAGTTGTTCTTCTTAATGCCATGGTTTATTATTACTCATAAAATATATAAATAAATAAATAGGAAGAGGTCAGTCGGATTACGTAGCTAATATTAATTTCAAAACGAGTCAACCTGCCATATAAGCTCTATCATTAATATTTTAGACGAAAATCAAATTCAATAATTTTTAAGTGATGAAAATTAAGTGATTTTTAGAAAATGAAATTAAATTGAATAATCATTATACGTATTATTATTAAATTGCTGAAACTTGAAAAACACAATTGAAATTAATGAAAAAATTAAAATTTTTAATTTCTATAATTTTTTAAATTGAAAATTGCTTCTCTCTGTGTAAATCTAAAAGCAAAACTCCCTTGATTGTAAAATCAATACTCTCTCAGGAAATTAATATTTTTTTTAAAAAAATGCTTATTAAAAATATACATATTTAATATTATATTCTTATTTTATTATATATTAAACATTTATTAAACAATTTTAATACATAATAATAAATTTGATAATAAAACAAAGGTGTACCTACATAAAGAATTACCTTTGTGTTTAGCTTATGACATTGACATGATAAATTCTTAAAAAATATATTTTAGAATTTATTAAAATAAAATTTTCAATTTTTAAATAAAATAAATTATTAAATAATAATAATAAAATATGCGAAATAAATCATTACATAATTATCTAATTAATTTATCAATACAGATAGAATTACTCAATATATTATAAAATTTCCCCATAAATTCATCTAAACTCCTTTTATTTTTCAAATATTAAGAATCAAAGAGAAAAAAGAAAAAGATAATGAGAATTTAAAAAAATAGTGAATAGAAAAATGAATTGTAGCAAGAACAGGTTCGTGAATAATCCAAAAAATAATAAAAAGGAATTAATTTCTCACTCAGTCAAGGCTTGTTCATTTCAATCCTACTCCTACATAAATTTTCTTTTCCTCCCTCTTAAATAAAAAGTAAACATTTACACAAACAAAAAGGGAGGATAAAACGGTCTCCTGCCCTACAACAATTACGCGAAACGTTTCGTTTTAAACGTCTCTTCATTTTTTTTTGAATTTTTACTCGGGCGGTACGGTTCCCGGTCTCAACGAGTATTCAGGGTAATCGGACGAATCAAAGCAAACGTTTGAATATTCAAATAGAGCGCCATCAAACGCCGCGTAGTCGGTATAATTTTCAACGATTCCCATGTGAAACGAGTCGTAACTCGACATGTGATCCTCAAATCCCCAAAATCCATCATTTACATGACCTGACTCAGCCGAGTCTAATATGACCACTTCATTTTTTGCCTCCTCGCCAGAGGAATTTACCGACGAAGGAGGTAAACCAAGCTCATCATCAGAAGCTTCTAAAAGGTAACCAAGTTCCGGTTGAGAATCACTGGAATCTGATGTCAGATCGACAATAATAACTGGAGAAGAGGATGAAGCAGAGATCTCCTCTTCAAAACTCTTCATGACAGAGTCAAGATCCTGATTAGTCGAGTCAGGATCTAACTCATCAAAAATACCTAACAAATCATCTCTTATTTTCTTCACCTCGGGCAAGTCGAACTCACACTCGCCTTCTCTGTATCGCTTCTTATTGCTTTGCTCTTCCACGGCCATTTTTTGACAGACAAAGAAACCTTAAAATCAGATCAAATTAATTAACAATAATAAAAACATTAAGGTTATGGCTTCGCTTTTTTTTTTTATTTGCTTTTTCACCGGTTGTTGTGTGGGGTGGTAACAGAATGAGATGCTTATATACAAATCACAATAGAGAGAGAAAATGTAGAGAGAGAGAGAGAGTGTGTGTGTAACGATGGTGACACGCAGGCGCGTGGATTAAAAAATACTTAGGCCATCACGAACATCTTGCCTTTGTTATTTGTTTTCTTCTTTTCCATTATGCCTTTAATTAATTAATTCATTTAATTAAATTAATTATTTTCTTTATTTGCCTCGGGGTTTCCATTTTTTTTTTACTTTTATTTATTTATTTTATTATAAAATTTTATTAAATCCTTTTGAAATCTGTCTTCAGGTCCGGTCTGAATGGGACCTACAAGCCTAGTCAATCACGGCCTTCGGCTATTTCTTTCGCTTCAAATGTTTGGCTCAGCTCAGCTCATTGGACATTGATAGGGGATTGGATGTTGTATCTTTGTTCGGTGGTGAAGTAAGTTCAGGGTAAGTGAAGTGTATTTTGGTCATATAAAATAAACAGCATATTAAATTTGCATGGGCATGGAAATCATTTGAAAAGTTTTTTGTACTTAGAATAATTTATTAATTAAATCAAATATTAGAGATTATGAGTATTTAAAATTTTAAATATTTATTTATTTATTTATTTTAAATATTTATAAGTAACTGATAAATATATAATATATTTAGTAAAAAATAATATATAAATATATTCATTAATAAAATAACTAAAAATAATATAAAATTATAATATATTTAGTAGATTATTGAAAAAATTAATTATTGAAAATGTATTTTTTATGGGTATATTAATGTATTTATATTTTATTGAGAAAAATTATATTATTGTATTTAAAATATGTAATAAAATATTGATAAAGTAGATTAAAACAAATGATAGTTTATTTAGTTACAATTTAAATTTACTGAGAAAATTTAAATAATATTTAAATTGCCCTTGTTAAGCCACTAATATTACCTTATTTGTTCTTAAAAAATAAAATAGGAGTATATTGTCTTTTATTATAAGACTCCTTCAATTTTCTTTTTTCCAAATATTTTTTTTTATCTATGCTTATATAAAATATTTTACCAACTAGTTAATAAGGTTTAATAGAATTAATATTTTATTTTATATAGTTATCTGTAAATAAATATGATATTATTGGTCGAAAAATAAGAGCATTTATTAAAATAAATAGAGAAAATATAGCAATATTACTTAGTTAAATTAACTTATAAATGAAATACTTATAAATACCAAAATATCTCAACTTATTTTTTTTACCTTATAAGTTGAATTTATAAACTTATAAAATTGATTAAACAAATATATCGACTTAAATTTAAAATTTTATAAATTGGTTTGATCAGTTTATAAAATCAATCAAAAATTCTCAAAATAATATAATATATTTTTATATTTTTAATCAATATTGTCTGCTACTATAAAAAGTTAAAAAGAGAAATATGATTATTAACAATTTTAAAAGTATAAAATACAATAATTTATTTGAAAATAATAAAACAAAATTATTAAAAAAAAAAGATAAAATATTATAGGCAAATCGTTCTATACAGAATTGAGTAAAGTTGACAAGGTGGTGATATGAATTTTCCATATAAAAAAAGTTTTGAAAGATTAGATAGAGGAAAGGAAAAGGAAAAGGTAGAGGGAGCACATTTGTTAGAAAACTTTCGAATTAGACAAATGGGTTGATGATGACAGGCATTACAATTTAATAAGCACACAAATAATAATAATAATAATAAATTTATGGAAATGAGAATCACATTTTTAAATAGACAAAGCACGTTAGCAAATCTGATAATATTTGAATTGGTATGATTTACATACTATAAATGAGGACATTTTCCATAGGTGTGATGGTGGTATATCTCCTTGTAATATTAACAAGAATATCATCTTTCCCTACTTTAATTTCTTTCACTTTGCGTGTTCTTTTATTTTTATTCTTTTATTCTTTTCTTATTTTATTTATTTTTGGGTAAGTATCTATAATAGAAGAATATTTATATTACCATAAGAGGCAAAGCAGGTGAATTAGATTAAAATCATCTCATAGGTTATTATTTAAGCCAAATTTATTGCGTGTCACACATATTTTATTATAATTACAAAATTAAGTCACCTCTTTTTCTTAACATTACACAATAACACTTAACATTTTTAAAAATTTTAATACCTTTGCTATTAGTTGTAGAAATATAGTTCACTCTTATTTTAAGTTGTCATAAATTATTATTCACTTTTCATTTGAAAGATACTTGATTTATTATTTTTTCTATTGTGCTTCTATTTGAAATACATTTTTTAACAACAAATATTAATCTCTTAATAATAATGATGTATACACCTCAATTCAACAAAATCTTAATTTCAAATTTATTAATGTCATCTACATAAATTCTCTTTTTTTTTTTTTCATTCAATGCGATTTAGGACATCTTTATTAAAATATATAGTCGTAAGATCATTTTAAATAATTTTAAAATTTAGGTCTATCTCTGTCTCTCATAGTTATATATATTTTAACTTATTCAATCTTTCTGGTATATACATCACCAAGTATTCATTTTATATGGTCAAATTCATAATACGAGTTACTCTATCTTTTTTCTAATACGCTCGTTATGATTATATCTGTCATAGTATGTCCACATCCATTTTAACATTTTCATTTCAACAATATGTATCTTATCTTATCATATGTTGTCCCTTCAATATTCAATACTTCCGCCATATACTATAGTATATTGTATTATAGTGTGGTAGAACTTTCATTTCAATTTAACTGATTGACATCTTCAAGTTCAATAAAACTTTTGTGACAGTCATTCACTTTATTTAACAAACTTTAACACTATAACTAGCATATTTTTACAATTTTATCCTCTTAAATAATAAAGTTAAGGTACTTAAAATTAGTGTTATGAGATACTATCATTTTATCTAAAATAACTTTGTCATTTTCTGCATTCGCATTACTAAACCTATAATCTACAAACAAAATTTTAGTTTTATTTAAAACTTTTGGATTCCATGATATTTCTCCACAACTCTAACATCTAGTCATATACAAGAAAATATCATTTACTTCAAATATTTAACTATTTTTAAGTGTGTATTGAGTCTATTAACAAAAACATAATAATTAAATAACAAAAAGCTTTTTCCCTCCCCTGTGAAGCAAACTCTCTGCCCATAGAGCTCAACCACTACGACTTGTGGTTTCAGCCCTAAATCAATTATTTCATCACTCTTTCACCGTTTTCTCTTTAGGTTTTTGTTTTCCTTCTCTTCCTGATTTTTGATGGAAGTTATTTGCATCTAGAACTTCTAGGAGAAGACTCACCATTTCTTACCGATCTTGAGCTCCGTTGGGTTACTTATCGGTGGTCTTTCTCAAAATTTGGGTAGTTTTGGCTCTTAAATTTTTTTTTTTTTGTCCCAGATTTAACTTTTTAAAGACTCATATTCTTCAATCTTCCCTTGGAAGCGGTTTCTAGAGAGCAAATCGTATTTTTGTTTCTCTCTTAATGCTTGAGATAGAGGCCATTTTTCTTACATCATTTTTATGTTGGTACAATCTATATAATGGGTTTGTTCTTCCTCTTTAGCCTTAGTTACAAGGTTCAATCTTTGCTTTTCTGTTGGGAAAATCGCTATTTTCCCGCCCTTCGGACCGTATTCAAGCAGGAACAAATGAGAAAATAAAATAATGACTGTGAAATTAAAGAGAATAAAACACAATGATTTAACGTGGAAAACTCCCGAATGGAGAAAAACCACGGTCGTTGTCTAACGACAACCAAGAAAAATATTCACTATGCGGCAAATTGTTACAACCACAAATTACAAAATATTTTTCTAACCGACACCCACAAAACAACCCAAAAATATTTATACTCCAAGGAACTCCAAGAGATTGATTCTCTAATTCCTAATATAAACTACTTGGTGTTTAACCTATAGCTCTCCTTAAGCTACATTTTGTGTTTTCTTGGTGTATTTACAAATGGAGAGAATGAGCCTATTTATAGGCTTCAAATGCAAATAAATTGTCAAACTAAATTAGGTGAAAATTAGGCTAAATTAGGCACCTCCCATTTTCACCTCCCATTTTTGACAATTTCTTCCTTGTTAGGCACCTTGCATATTTGACTTTCTTTTTTTTTCATTTTTATTTTTCAATTTTGGTGTGCTACCACCAACAATCTCCACCTTGAAAAATAAAAACACAACATTGTCTGTTACCGACAATTATAATTCTTAACGTCAAGAATTAACATACTCCACCATAAAAGAGTATCGACACTTGGAATTATTTCGCCAACTCCAAGAATTTTTCATCGGCCATGTCGGATCCCGCTAATAGTTTATGGTGCAACCCTCCTGTTGACTTTCCGAGAGTTCATTAGCCATCGACATAATTTTTCCACCACGCACCTTGCATCAACTGTCAACCAATGCAGCGCGCATTTCCGTGGACCAGCTACCAATAATCAGTCCTCTTCCATGGCATCTCAACGGGTAGCAATCATGCCATGAGGACACACTTCTCTCAACTACAGAGACAACTCATCATCTCCTTCGCCACAGGAGATCACATTGGCAGCAACAACGTTAGAGCTTCTAGCCGAATCAGCTCCACCGTTCGGGCAATCCTTCCTCACGTGTCCAGTTTGACCACACCCCCAGCAGACAACCTTCCTCTTTCCGGAGCCTTTATTCTTTTTCCTGATACCGACAGATAAAGCTGAATTCTCATAAGATTTATTTTCCATTTCATTCAGTCTTCTCTCCTCAGTAATGAGCTTACTAACCACATCCGCATACACCACTTCCTTACTACCATATTTCAGAACAGGCTTCATGTGCTCATATGTTGAAGGAAGTGACAGGATGAGCCGGAGAGCTTTATCTTCATCTTCGGTTTTCACTCCAAGAGTTTCTAATTCAGAGATAATACCATTGAGGACACTCAGGTGATCGGACAGCTTTGTACCTTCCGCCATTTTCAACGTATAAAATTGCTCTTTCAAATATAACCTGTTGGATATATTTTTTCCCTGATACAATTCTTCCAGTTTCTCCCACAGCTCCTTTGTCGTGGACAATCCAAGCACATTAGCAAGAACATTTTTTGCTAGACACATGCGAATTTGACTTGCCGCCTTGATATCCAGCTCCTCCCATTCTTCGTCACTAATCTTGGATTTTTCTGAGTCTCCACTGCCACCGCCTTTTTCTGAATTTCTTCCGCTGACTGGTTTACCTTGCAAAACCTTATGTAGTCCAGACTGTATCAACACGTCTTTGACTTGCACTTGCCACAGTGCAAAATTCATTCTCCCATCAAATTTCTCAATCTCGCATCTCATTGCCGACATGCTTACTTTGTGCTTAATAAAGGACCAGAAATAAATATTACACCAGGTAAATTCCCAGGTAAGAGGAGGAGTCACAAAGGTCTCACTTAAAATCCACTTGCCTTAGACTAAATTCGTGTCGTTTGACAGAATTTACCTCGACATGTAATTATTTATCTCACCACCAATACTCAAGCACACCAAAGCAAAACGGCTCCACCTTTTCCAAAGCTCCACCAGCTTAAAAACAAAAATAATTTTTAACAAAAATCTTTTTTGATGTGGAAGATCAGACCAAGCTGCAACCACAGAGCATACTAAGATTTTTGACAAAAGATTATAACACCTAAGCTCTGATACCACTTGTTGGGAAAATCGCTATTTTCCCGCCCTTCGGACCGTATTCAAGCAGGAACAAATGAGAAAATAAAATAATGACTGTGAAATTAAAGAGAATAAAACACAATGATTTAACGTGGAAAACTCTCGAATGGAGAAAAACCACGGTCGTTGTCTAACGACAACCAAGAAAAATATTCACTATGCGGCAAATTGTTACAACCACAAATTACAAAATATTTTTCTAACCGACACCCACAAAACAACCCCAAAATATTTATACTCCAAGGAACTCCAAGAGATTGATTCTCTAATTCCTAATATAAACTACTTGGTGTTTAACCTATAGCTCTCCTTAAGCTACATTTTGTGTTTTCTTGGTGTATTTACAAATGGAGAGAATGAGCCTATTTATAGGCTTCAAATGCAAATAAATTGTCAAACTAAATTAGGTGAAAATTAGGCTAAATTAGGCACCTCCCATTTTCACCTCCCATTTTTGACAATTTCTTCCTTGTTAGGCACCTTGCATTTTTGACTTTCTTTTTTTTTTCATTTTTATTTTTCAATTTTGGTGTGCTACCACCAACATTTTCCTCATTCGATTTCGCATCTAAGGATATTTAAGGCAACAACTTTGTGAATATGATCCACTTTTTTGTTGTTCAACCGATGTGGATGGTCTTGTACTACTCAATTCTACTAGTTGTATTAATTTTCAGCCTTTCTACTATTATCTTTTGGCCGTTGATGATAAATTTGCACAGTCTACTCCATTTATTTTGCACCGATGAGATATTTAAGTTTTTTATTATTTACTTATGTTATTTGGTTGTTTAGTCTTTTTTATCTATTTATTATAGTCTTAACTAAAATTTTCTCACTATTTTAATTTTTAAAAGGTCGTTTTTGTTTAATGATATTTATTTCCTTCGAAAAAAAAAACAAACATAATAATTGAATTTCAAGGCTGCTTTTGACAACGATGATCTTATGAAGCTGAAAGTCGATGGCAAAAGATTTGCCTTTGTAGAATTACAAAAATATCTTCCCTATAATTGTCAATATATAATTTTCGTGTGAAAAACTTTGAATTATAATAGATTTCCAATTTAAAATCCGGTTTTCTTTTTTCAAATATATATATAAAAAAAAAAAGAAATTTTTTAGTTAAAAAAAATCAAATGGATGAAATTTAATTATTTTAACAATGAAATTTTTTATTTTCGAGTTTGATGTATTTTTTTTATTTAAATATTATTGCACTTTTTAATCCAGTTGCTTAAAATTTAACCAAAAAAAATATTTGTGATTGAGTTATTAAGTTACTAATGTATAAACTTTTTTAAAAAATAGTATAATATTATAATTAATCTTGTATTAATAATAGTTAGTATTTAATATTTTCAATAATAGGTTTATTTTTATTTTATTTTAGCCCAACTTTAAATTTTATATTTTACATAAAAGAAACAACTATTAAAGTCATTTACAAATTCTCTAATTTTTGCTTACTTTTTATTTAAAATCTTAAATTTCATATCTATATATATTATATAAAAGTTAAAGATTGAAAAAGATACATCATTAATTTTTTAAAAATAATGTTATCTTATTTTTTAATTAATTTTAATAGTTTATATAAAATTTAATAGTTAATTATATTAATAATTTTTAATTTTTTATTAAATAATTATACATTAATATAATTTTATAATATTGATTAAATAAATTATATTTTTAATTTTTAATTTTTTATAAATTAATTATATATTAAGATAATTAAATATATTAATTGATTTATACATTTTTTAAAAAAATTTCAAAAGTTTAAAAAATATTCTTAATTTTCATAATAAATTAACTATATATTAAATAATTTATTTATGGAGATGATTAATTTATATTTTTTAAAAAATTTAAAAATAAAATAATAAAATATATAACTTTTGACATTCCTAATAAATTAATTATACATCAATAATTTATTTAAATAATTAATTTATTTTGTAAATAATTAATTTATATCTTTTTAAAAATTTTAAAATTAAAACAATGAAAATATGACTTTTGATTTTTCTAACAAATTAATTATATGTTGATAATTTATATTATAATAATATTTATAGTAATAATAATTTCAATATAAATTTATAATTATAAATCATCTTACTTGTATTTTTTCAGTTGAAAAAATTTGTATGAATTTTTTATTTTTTTCTCATTTTTTATAAAATTTATAATTTTTTATAGAGAAAATGTGTATAGAATTTATTTTTAATTAGTAAAATATTACATCTACTTATCAATATTATTTTTAAAAAACTGTCATAAAAATTAAGATAAATATTTTATTTTATATTTTTTAATAGAATTTATTATTAATCTTTATATAAATTTTTTGATATTTATTATAATATATTTACATATACTATTTATTAATTTTATTTATATTTTATTATTTTCATTAATACGTATTGCACGGGTAAAAGACTAATTGGTAAATAAAAGTTTAAAATTAGTTTAATTTTTTTAATGAATTCTTATAAGTTTTTTCTCTTTTTTAATTTAAAAATGAAGTTGTCATCAATTTATTGATGGAAGCGAGACATTTTTTTTTGTTATAATAATATTATTTAATTTTTATATTGTTCTTTTTTGTTAGTTCTGCCTATTTTTATTTAGTAATATATTTTTAAAATAATTTTTATGTCAATATAAATTTAAAACTTAGTATTAATTTTTATTTTTATATTTATTTATCTTTTAGAATAAAGTTAAACACAACTTAAATTTATATTATAGAATTTACAGAAGGTGATTCAATATATTTTTATGGACAATGGATTGAATGATTGTTCTGCTAAAAATTTAATTACTTGCAATTCACTATTTATATAGAAAAATTTAGAAAAATCTTATAATTTTATTGGCTACATATATCATGCATACTTTTAAATTATATAATTTTTTTATCAAACAAATTTTATAAATATATTTTTAACTTATTAATAAAAAATTATCTTGCATTAAAAAAGTTTGAAAGTAAATAAAACAATGTTCAATATAAAAAATGAAAAAAAACGAACATAGTTTTTCTCTATCAAATTTAAAATTAATGCATATATCCTTTTATGGATGAAGTGCCATTTCCTATTTTCATATATTTAATTTGTTGCCAACTTTTTCGGTGCATGGAAGTTTTTTGAATCAATTGATTTGGGTAGCACCCTGCAGTCAACTGGAAAATAAACTAAATTTAAAAAAAATCCATTTTATGAAAAAATAAGAAATTATTATTTTGTATAAATGGTAATTAATTAACAAATCAAATTTTATTGTGTGAGTAATTAAAAATATTTTAATAAAAAAATAATATTAAAAATTTAAAATAATCAACAATTTTAATTTAATAAGTCAAATAATTTAATTTTTAAAAATAATACTAAAAATTAAACCAAACCATATAAAACCAGGAACCCGATTTAACAAGCCAAACCGAAAATGAAAACGAACCAATTTTAATTTAATGAGTTTGGTTTGGTTTTAGGTTGAATTGGGTTAGGATTCACCGTAAAAACTCCAGACGTAAATTTCGAGTTAACCCGAAAAAGATAGACAGAAATATGGCAATTTGCAACTTTTGCCGCAAGTGGCGGCAAATGAAGCACGTGAAAACAACGTGCTTCTTCCAAAAAATGAACAACCCACTATCGAGTTATGCTACAGTGTTTCCAGGCTCATGTTTCACGGTTTTTGCGCTTTCTTTTTTATTTCTCCTTTTTTTTTATGTTCTTGTCAGTGACAAGACAATTTTTTTTAAAAAAAAAATTAATTTATTGACCTTTTTTTAATTTAAATGAAATTATATTTTAACATGTCTTCTTAATACTGAATTGCTAATTTTACTAATTAAAATTATTTGCTTCAAAAGCCTTTCAAGTAAATATTGTATTATTTTATTTGAATAAACTTGACTAGATTGCCATCGACCTTATATATAAAGAGGATTCATATTTTGTTTTTATTGGAAAGTAGGATTCATAAAATAATTATATATTTTAATATAAATAGTAATTATTATTTTTTTCAACTCCGATCTTCAAAATTTGACACGTTTTATTCATTTTTAAAATTGTAACTTAAATTATCCAATTTTCAAATTTAAGGTAGCCTTATAAAGAAGATTATTTTAATTAAATTTATATTCTTGAAAAAAACATATTATTTTAGAAATGGACAAACGCATTATTTAATCCATTAATTATAAATAAAAAAAGTCTAAATTGACCCTTAATTTTTTTTAAACTTTAGTCTAAATTATTTTTTTAATAAAACTATTAAATAGCTAAAGGCACAATTTAATTTTAACTAAATTTAAATATTAAAGGTTAAATTGAATATTTTAAAAAAATTAATATAATTTTTATAAAATTATTAATTAATATTTTTAATATTAATAATTTATAATATTAATTAATAGCTTATATAATTTTATAATTTTTAATAATAATGATCTATAATTTAATAAATTATTTAAAATATTAAATAATATATAAAAATTTATATTATGTAGGATTTTTATATTTTTTATCTAATATCAATTATAATATTCTGAAATTAATATTAAAAATATTAATAAATGATTTATATTAAACATTATAATTCATAATATTAAAATTTTGAGTATTAATAAATATTAATAATTAATTAATTTTAAAAATTATAGATTATTTATTAATTAAATTTTTTAATATCTATAATTTATAATATTTATAAATATTTTTTATAATTTATAATAGTTATCTATCTTAAATAGATAATATGAATTAAAATTATATTATTTTTTTAATTTAAGGTCATTTAATACATTATAAGAGCATATAATATATTATTCATTATTTTTTTTGATGATTGATTTATTTTTGAAAAAAAATTATAAATTTTTTGAGCCCAAATTATATAAATATTATTAAATTTTAATTTTAAAATTATAGATTATTAAAATATAATGAATTATAAAATTGTAAAAAATATTTATTAATATTGTAAATTATTAATATTTTTACTTAATAAATAACTTTTGTAAAAATATTATATTAATATTTTTTAAAAATTTAGATTAACCTCTAATATTTAATTCTTTACCAAATTAATCTCTATATTAATTATTAAATTATTTCACTAAAAAAATTTTGAACTAAATTAAAAAAATCAATTTTATCCAAAAGAAAAATATTTTAAAATCCAATTTGATCTTCTCACCGTTCTTTAGGAATCTATCGTAATTTTATTTTATTTTATTCTTTTTGACAGAATGTAATTTTTTTTTTTAATCAACAGAATGTATTGATCCCACAGAAATTGTAGTGATGATGTGACATTGAACCTATCAAAGTCTCCTAACGAATTAAGTTAACCATAAATAGTATACATACATAGTGGTACTGTAGAACGAGCCGAAACTTGGTCGCCCAGCCATGGATTAATTTTTTTTTAATGCAAAACCAATGGATTATTTTTTAATTTAGTCAGTTTCAATCTTTTAATTCAAAACCTCAATCCACTTCGAAATTAATGTTGAAAAATATTTTCCATTTTTTATTTTTTATTTTTTAAATATTTATTTTTAATTTTTGAATAAAAAATATAAAAATAAGTATACTTAATTTTTTTAATTTTTATAAAATATTTACATAATTTCATACCAAAATATAATTACTTAAACTATTTCGTAATTTAAATATTTCATGTATTTTTTAAATTAGATAATTAAATTATAATTAAATAATTACTCTAAATAAACTAGAAAATTTTAAATTATTGTTAAATCAATCTAAAAATATTCTAAAATTTTATAATATTTACATATCAACTATTAGCTAATAAAATATATCAATTTTTTAATTTTTCCAAATAAAAAATATTTTTAATTAAAAATATTTTTTTTAATAAATTTTTGTATTTATAGAAAACTTTTTTTTATTTTTCACTAAATAATAAATTTAATAGCTATTAGGCTTTTCTAAAAATTATAAAATCATATCACATAATTATATAAATAAAAAAATAAATAATAAATATACAGTTAAAATTTAATAAATTATAATTAATATATATTTGAGCAGCGAATATTAAAAAATAAGCATGTAGATTTGATCTTAATTAATTATAAATAGTAAAAATATATTTTTTTATATTTATCTGAATCATTTATAATTATTCATATCATATCTTTCCTAAGAACAAATCGAACATATTGAATATGCGAAAATATCCAACGATTACCGGCGGCCCATCTTTTATTATCGGATGTTTAAATTGGATGGGATGGAATGCACTAGAAGTAGTGGGACCATATCTTTGATTTGGGCGTAATTAATAATTAATAAAAATTATTTGTTGATGGAAAAATAAAAATATCTAAAAAAGCACAAGTGGAGTGGTAGTGGTGGACAGCCAGATCCTATCTTGCACAATGTCCGAGACCGAGACAAAACCCAAGCCTTAACCCATCAATTTCAAATCAATTACACATTTTTGGACCCCACAGACATGTCTCCATCATATCATGCTATATGCCCTTCCCGCCTCAACGCAAATCGACAAATCCTTTTTTTTTTATTACTTTTCTTTCTATTATTATTACAATAATTAATCATCATAATAAGAAATACTCATAAACAAAACCCTAGCCACTTCAGAAGCAATCACATCTATTAAATTAATTATTCTTAATAAGGCTAGTTCCAGAAGCAATCACATTCAAATTAACGTAATTTTACATATTATATTAATTTATTTTTATATTTTTAATATTTAATATTTAATTTTTTTATTTATATTTTTATTTCAAAATTATTAATTAACTATTTTAATATTATAAAATAATTTATTTATTTTTTTATATATATTTATCTTTATTATTCATTAAATTTATTTTATTTTTAATTTTATTTTATATATAAATTATATGTAAAATAATAAAAAATATTATTTATATTATTTAAAATTATTTTTAGTAATAATTATAAAATTAAAATAAATAATATATATAGATTATCTGTAAAATAATAAAAAAATTTATTTATATTATTTAAAATTATTTTTTAATAATATTTATAAAATTAAAATAAATTATGTATAAAAAATATAAATAAAATAAAAAATAAGCATAATTTAATAAATAATAAAAATACATATACACATAAAGAAAGATGAAATGAATTATTTTATAATATTAAAGTAATTGATTAATATTTTTAGAATAAAAATATTAATAAAATGGCTAAATAATTTAATTTTTAAAAATAAAAAAAATATAAATATTAAATATTAAAAATACAGAAATTGACTAATATAATATATAAAATCTTAAAAATTTTATAATTATTTAACCTTTTAATAAATACTTAAAATTTCTTTATTTGTACATATATCAAAATGATTTTATGCCCCATTTTTCAAGTCTACAATTTGAATTTTTGTTGATCATCACTATGACGATGTAAATGAACGGATAATATCTCTCTCAAGAAATGGCATAAGATATATTTGTTGGATAGTGTTCAATCTACTCAAATCAATTTATAAATTCTAAAATTAAATTATTATGTTTGTTTAAAAAATTTTATAAATTTACAAATTAAATAAATAAAATAAATTAAGAGATCAATTTTAACATTTTTAATGCATATAAATACTTTTTCTATAAGCATTTTGACGATAAAATTTATTATATTATTTTTATTTATTTTAATAAATTTTATTACTAATATAATTTTATATCATCTTTAACCCTATTAATAATAAATACGCCTTTTATAGTTTTTTACTAAATATATTCACTATTTATCCATCATTTATAAGTAATTATTTAAAATTCTAAACACATAATTATTTAATTTTTTTTAAGTTAAGCTAAACGTTCTTTAAATTATATATTCATTTTTTAAATATTATGTCAAATAAGTGTTTAATATAAAATTAAAATAACATAAATAATGTATTTTTTTAATATTATATTGGGAGAAAAAAAAAATAAACCATAGATCTATTAACTTTAAAAAAATAAATTTATTGTTAGATTATGCTTCAACATGTATTTAAATAATATTTTTATTATCTTACATAAAATAAAATAAAATAAAATAAAATAAAATAAAAATAAAAGTCACGGGCTTGCATTTTCCACATAAATGGGAAAATAACCATGACATTGAAAATAAAATAACAAAAAAAACTCGAGAAGTTACGCGTTTTCATTTTTATTTCAAATAACGTTACCGCGTCCATAGCTTGGTCACTAATTTCACCTCTCATCTTTCAACTTTACGTTTAATACTATTATATTTTATTAATTTATAATACAATTACCATTAATTTATTCTTAATAATATTTAAAATCTCTTTATTTTTAATTTTTAACATTAACATCATATTGATATTAATATTACGATTACAAACAATTTTTTAATAATTCTTCAATAAAAAAAATTATGCATAATTTATGCATTACTAATTTTATTTTTACAGATTTTATCAACTATGCTTATTTTTCTTCTTTTTTTTTCTCAAGATTACATAATTTTTCATATTTATTATATATTAATTTCCGGCTTTATTTAATATAAGAGCAGATTTTTTTTATTTATTTAATTTAAATTCAGCTATCTTTTAATTTAAGTTTAAAATTCACATGCATTATATGTGTTTCCAAATCCTTCTTAGGAAAAAGTGAAAAAGGAAATCATATGATGTCAAACGGAAAAAAGAAAAAAAAAATAGTATTGTGAAAAAAATTAAAATTTTTATTACGGCATTAGTTTTTTTTTTTCTGAATAGATTTTTAAAAAGAATAGATTTTTTAATATTAAGGACAAAAATTAAATAATATTATAAATTAAAGTAATGTTATAAAGCCATCAGTTTTTTGCGCCTTCACAATGGGAGGGTCAAGTCCCTTCCATTGTGTCTCATTAAAATACGATAAAGATATTATATAGAATTTAAATAAAATTAAAATTTGGTTTTCAATAATAAGACTCAAGTCCTATTTTAACGGGATTCATTATTATTATTATTATTATTTTATTAATTATTTAATTAAATTATTAATTTTAATTAGATTAATTTTTAATTATGTAAAAATATTAAAAATTTTTAAATTATTTTATTTAAAATTAATTCTTAATAAATAAAATAATATTTTCAAGAACAAACTATATAATTAGAAATAATATATTATAATTTTAAATATTAAATTATAAAAGAAATTTAAATTATAAATAATATTACATATTTAAAATTACAGATAACATTACATAATTGAAAAAGCCACATAATATTAAAAAAAAATAAAAAGTTGCATAATATATAAATGTAAATATTCAATTAATATTGTACTTTATCTTAATATTTTCTAATAATTTAATATTAATATTTTATTAGACTGAGTTTATTGAGAAGATATCTATTAAAATGAGTTATATATTCATCTCTTTTGATTTTAAATGTAATTAAAAAAATTAACATTAAATTGATTTGAATTCATTTTAGTAAAGTGGAAAGAAATAAAATTTTTAGTAAAATTTTAATAAAGGGGAAGAAAAATAGAATTTGATAAAATAAAAAAAGACTATATTTATAGATAAAAATATAAGAGTTTAAAAAAATAAAAAAAAATAATGTTACTGTCACACTGTTTATAAAACCATTGCACTGTGCAACGGTAAAAAACTTTATTTGTTAAAATTATTAATTTTTTAAATTTATTTTTGTATGCCTTATTGAAGCCTCTGGAAGGAGGGACCGTTTCTACTTTCTCCTGAAAGAGACGTGAGACTCATCTCATAATGGGACGGATTCTCTGTTTCAGTCCCATAAAGGATTGGGACCAATTGGGGATGCTCTTAGGCCCAGTTCCCTGTCAGATCGATTTTCTTCCTCAAATCAAATCAATATCGTCAACTTCCCGCTCCTTTTACGTTCACGTGGCAAAACCATTTTATAAATATTTTAATCTTTATTAAAATTTAAAATTTATTTAACAAATGATTTTAATTAAAAATGAAAAACTCTATTAAAAATTTAAAATAGAACATATGAAATACAAATAATGAATGATAAAAATATTTTTAATTTTCAATTCTTATTAACTTGTTGATAAAGTGAACATTATGACGTTTCTAAATAAAGATAATTCCTTTATGTGCATGTATTTTTCTTTAAAAAAATTTATGTATTTTTTTTAAATATTATATTGAAAAGAGAGAATTGAATCTATTTTTTTTTATTTCAGGAAATATGCATTTAAAATTAAGATATATGTCAGCGTGTAAATCTATTTTTCTTAATATTAAAATTTTATTACAAACGGAGTTAGGGTTTCTTAATTTAGATAGGTTCATTGAAAATGAAATTAAAATAATTTACAAAAATTAAACTGTTTGTTTAAAAAAGTCAAATTTAATATAATTGAATATGATTTTATCCAAAATAATAAAGAAATAGCCGTAGTCATCTAGAATTTTTTTTTAAAAAAAAAAAGAGAGAGTGACAGGTTTTCTTAAAAAGAATAAAAAGAAAAAAGAGAATTATATAATTAGATTAAAAAAGCTGGGAGCCGGTGGACGATAAAAGGAGATATAATTCATTGTGTTTGGTGATTTTTCATTAGTCACGAGTCTTCTGGTGATTCGTACGGCAGTGAAGTTAGATCGGAAAAAGCTTTTTTGTTTGACTCATTAAAATTAAAATATTATATAATTGTACGCAAAATAATAAAAATAATCAAAAGTACACAGATATTTTAATTACACGGCTCACCCAGTAACAGAGCAAAATTATATAATATGAAGTAGATATTTTATTAAAATAATAATTTAATTAAATAATAATATATTTTTTAATATATTTTTTTATTAAAAATTAAAATATTTATCTAGAAAAATTTTAAATATAATTATCTAATTAATTTATTTTTTCAACTCAAATATCTACTTATAACATGATTTCTTAAATAACAAATACATAATATCCATCTATTTTTATCTTAAAAGAAAAAAAAAATAGTATTTAAAAAAAGAACTGGTCAAAAAAAAAAAGGGGGTTAAATATGCAGATAAAATAGATATTCTTTTATTTATTTATTTATTTTAAGGGGGATATATCGATTAAAGTTATGGGCGGTTTCCAACGAGCATATTTAACCTTTTTCGCGGGAATGCATAATGTCTTTATTATGCTTTTTTGCTTTCTCAAGTAAGAACCACACAATCAATCAACTGCATCTTCCTTAATTTTATAAAAATAATAATTTCTCCGTTCTAAATGGATCAGCGATTTTAATTATTTTAAATTATAATTTACTTATTATTTTAATAAATTATTTATATATTTAAATAAAATTATAATAAATAATACGTAAATAAATTTATATTTTTAATAAAAATAATTAATTTTTCTTAATTTTTAAAAGATAAAAAATGAGATTATATATTTAAAATAGATAAAGTATTATTTTTTAAAAAGTTTATTTTAAAAGTTACTTAAAATTAATATTTTATTTTATTTTATCTATTACAAAGAGAGCTCTACAAACATCTTGTTTGTTTTATTATTTATAATAGTATTGTATGATATGATTTGGTTTAAATTTTATTTGTTTTGATTTTTATTTTTAATTATATGGTTTTTATGATAATTTTATTGTTTGAAATAATTTAAAAACTCAAAATTTTAAAATAACTAATTTAGTGATTTCTTAAATTTTTATTTTTTTAAAAATATTAAAAATAAAATTTTAAAATATTAAATATATATTAATAAATACTTTTTCTGTCCCAAAATAATAAGAACGCTTTTTATATATTTCAAAATATAATTATATTATTTTATTTAGATTATAATTATATTATAAATTACTTGTTATATTTCTATTTAAATATTTTATAATTGATAATGTTGTATTTAATTATTTATATTTTTTAACTTATAATTATTTTAATTAAATTAATAGCTATTTTAATTTTTATAATGGTTAATAGTCATTTACTATAAAATAAGAATAAAATGAGTAGATTATAGAACAAAATTTATCTATTAACTAAATAATTTAATTTTTTTAATTTATGTGAGATAAAAAATATTTTCATAATTTTAAAATGAATCAAGTAATTTTTTATTTTAATAATATATTATATTTTTAAAAATATTATTAAAATAAATAAAAATATTTTTATTTAACCATATTATATTATAATATTTTTTAAAATATAATAAATATTATTTTTAATATTATATTATATTATATATTATACATTATTATACTATATTGTCGGTCATTTAAATAAAACCTAAGAGGTTAGTTCACAATATGCCTCTCATTAGACAACTCCAATTTTGTGATGTTCCATCCAACATAGAACACGACGAAATGAAAAGCACGTAAACCTAACTAAGGATAGGTCAGAAAAAACTAATGGATCTGTCGCCGACATGAAGAATCACCGGTTCCACCAAACCCTCACCTATTCTGTCCCTGCATGTGGAAAAATATAAATAACCATTCTACCTCTTATATTAATAAAATAAAATACATATTTATTAAATATATTAATTAATAATTTAATATTTTAAAATCAAATTGCATAATTTTATTATAATATGTGGTAATAACCCTTGTATATGCATGCGTTTTTTTTCTGAAAAAATTTAAGCCTAGGAGAACTAGTTAAACCTTAAAAAAAATGAAGAAAAAGCAAATTATAAATATATGTTATGACATTTATTTTTGGATATTGCAAATATATTACTTCATTTGGAATTAATAAATTCACTTCTCATTTTATAAAAATTAAAAAAAATTAATTATTTTTATTAAAAATATAAATTTATGCAGGGGCGAAGCCAGGCTTTGGAATAAAGGGGGGCGAATTATTTTTTATAAATTTTAGCTTCCTCGTAATTATTTATCTCTCATTTTATTTTAATAGTATTTTATAAATTTATTAATTTATTAATAATATATTTTTATTATTAAAAAATTAATTAATAAAAAATATTAATATATGAGTTTAATTATATAAAAAATATTCATAATAAAAATAAAATAAAGAGAAAAAAATTAAATAATAAATATAATTTCTTAAAAAATAATTAAAATAAATGAGTTCTTTAATTCATTAAATGTGTTCAAATTAATTTAGTTGAAAATTTTATAAATGTGATTAAATTAATTTAATTAAAAAATTTATCATTTTATTTATTTTTTTTTGTATTTGTATATTATTAATATTTTGTCAATTTTTTAAATGAGAACTATTGCTATAGAATAAATAATTTATTATATTTTTTTTATTTGTTGTAAAAATTAAAAAAAAAGAGAGGGTAATTTAAATTTTTTAAAAAAAATTAATAAATAATTTAAAAAATTTTAAAAAACATTATATAAATATATATAAATTTTCAAAAAAGAGAAGGGGGGTAACTGCCCCCTTCCCTTCAATGTAGTTCGCCGGTGAATTTATGTATATTATTCAATTATATTTTATTTTAATATTAAATATATTTAATAAATAATATTAAATAAAAATATTATAGAAATTTAATATACCGTATATGATAACAGATGAGCCTCAATAAACTTAATAGTTCAAGGGTCGAATGTTAAAGATCGGCTCATCTACTTGTAGACTGACTATGACTATAAGTAGATAATAGAGTTTTTTTTTAAATTTATTCTGCTCTCTTATGTATTATAGACTGACTGACTTATTTAGATATTAGAGTTTATCCATTTGGATCCTAAATCTTCTTTTTATTTTGCAAGTCGGTAAGCCTATCCTATCCTGAACACGAGCTCTCGAATCTATTGAGATTGACCGATAAAAAAATAAGTATATTAATTAGGACGAAGAGAGTAAATAATGAATGATACTTTTATTTTACTTATCTTTCAAAAACGATACGAACCGAAGAGCGGCACGCCGTACGCAGGCTGTCGGCTTTGAGTGTTATTTTTTTTTTGTGCCGTGGCTGTGAGTGTGTTAGATGAAGTTATTTATTATTGTTCTGTAAAGTGAGCATTTCATTCTCTTTTCTGCACTCTTTTATTGAAGTGTGAAATACAATCAGAAAAGGGGAGACGTGCTTTTTTCTTGTTATTTCATAATTTTTTATTTGCAAATTTCATTGTATTTAACAGTTAAAAAAATGTGTCTAATTTTATTTTTAGTCAAAACTCGGTTATTTTAATAAAAAAATATTTTTAATTACGTGTCTATTTTTTATTTTTTATTTTGTATTTTTTTATCCCAAATAATTTGCTTCTAAAAATTGTATTAATAACCTCGTGAATTAGTAAAAAATTTTGTCCATTTGTTTATTGAATATGTTCGATTCCTAAAGTCAAATTTGGACAAAAAATTTTATTTATAGGCTTTTTATTTACTTTTGTTAAATCAGATCAATGAGCATAAATCAATGTATAAATATTAGGATGAAGATATTCCCATTTTTCTAAATTTTTCTAACACTTCTATTATTTATTTAAAAAATTAAATGCTCAAGTACAAATTTTGTTATATATATTTTAAAAAACTTTATATTAAATATTTAAAAACAAACAATTATTACTTCCGACTGTATACATTTCATCTATTTCTATCTGTTAATTTTTAATGTAATAAAAATAATTGTACAAAAAATTAATTATTTTGTATGAGTTCTAGAAATAAAAACAACAATATAGTTAAAAAATTATATAGATTATAGTAAATTTGCAAATAAATTTTAATTTATATATCTTTTATTTGTTTATCATTTTATATTTTTAAGATTACAAAAAAAATATTTATCATAACAATGGCATATTTGACTCAATAAATAATAAAATATTTTGAAAATAAAAATCGATGTTTTATATGAGAATAAAATTAATTTTTTTTGTAAAGCATTTGAAGAAATATACTTTTAAATTACTCATAATATATGTATTTATTTATTACGTGAATATCTAATAATTTTTTAAAGTTTTATAATATCATAAAATAAATTTATAAATTTTGAGCTTATGATCACAAACATCATATGAAGTAAATTTCTTTATTAAAAATAAAAAATAAAATTCATATATAATACAAAATATTAAAATTAACATTTTTTTAAAAAAATGACTACCATCATGATTGAATATCAAATACTCCAAAAAAATAAAAATAAACAAAAATTCAAAAGTGCATAATTCCATCCTAAATATCAACCTTGCATCCCATCTTATGGCTAAAAAAAAAAGGGGGAAAAGTCTAGTAATAATACGACCTGTTGCGCTCGGGCCGGTATACTAAAATCACGTCGAGATCACCGTGGCTAAGCATAAACCATAAAGTTTTTATGATTTGGTGCCTAATGTCACCGTACTTTAATTGGCTATCAAATTGATAAAAATAATTTGCCAAAGATAATGACAACAAATTTGAATCATGATTAAAAAAAAGATACAGAGATATCCAACAGCGCAGCATAGCTTCGAGTCCTTTGGTATAAAAATTAGCCCGTAGATGAATTGAGGAGAAATGAGCGTGCAAAAATAGCATTTGCTAGCCGATTACATTGGCATTTGTGTGTAAAGGAAGGCAAAAGTAGCTCTTGGGGAAGAGCAAGGCAATTGGTGACCGAACTTGAGTGCTCTTCTCCTCGTACTCTGGGCGCTCTCCTCCTCGGATAACCCAGTTTGCTCCAGAAGCATATATAGGGGAGGCTGCAGCAGTACATGTTGACCCAGTCGGAGAAATTGGTGGCCAGGGATAAGTTGTCAAGCCAAATGACTCGAGGGAAGCCAAATATGTTGGTAGAAAATTGCTAAGCTCCATAGGCCTTGGTGGTAGGCCGGTTTGGTGGAAGTCCATAGGTTCGATAGGCCTGTTGGCATGCGGATCCCCTGGCCAATAGGCCAATTTTGTGGCAATTGTATGCTTGTCCCTCATGGAAGTCTCTAGAGACTAGGCAGATGTGGAGCAACGGTTGGCAAGAACACTTTAGAATCTTACGGAGGATTCTAAGAGTATCGGCGTGCCAAGGAGGCAGCCAGCCACCCATTGTGGGTAATATGCGAGTGTTGACTTCGAAAGACTCTAGAACGTACTAGAGCTTGCTGGAACGCTGTGAAAGATTGTGGATGATTAGAGAATGTCCATAGGCCAACCAGAGTTAGTGAAACTCCCTAGGCCAATCTGGAAGGCAGCAGCGCAGTGGCTAGCCAACCAGTAGAAGCACCGCCCCGAAATATTTTAGAGAGGGCTGAAAAGCGACAGAACCTCCTAGCAATGGAAGTTGCTGAAAAATTTAAGCTCCATCATATGTTAGGTCGGTGGAGATGGGCTAGGTCGGTTGCAACAAGTATAAATATGCGTGTTATGACATTTGTAATGTAGAATGAATGAATGAATGAATGAAATATTTGAGAGGCGAGGCTAGGTTAGGGTGTCAACCAGCAGAAGCACAGGCCTAAAATATTTCAGAGAGGGCTGGAACGTGACAGAATCTCCCAACAAGGGAAGTTGCTGGAAAATTTAAGCTCCATCACATGTTAGGTCAGTGGAGATGGGCTAGGTCGGTTGCAACAAGTATAAATATGTTTGTTGGGACATTTTTAATGTACAATGAATGAATGAATGAAATACTTGAGAAGCAAGGCTAGGTTAGAGTGTCAACCTAGTGTGTACCGAGAGCTTTCCTTTTGTTGTAAATAGCTTGTAATTGTAAACCTATTCTTTGTGCAATAAAATAGTCTTCATTGAAGTTTTTAACTCACTTGCGCACTCTATTATTGGCTTATTTGCTTGCTATTTCGTTGGCTAGGGTGGAAAGGTAGAACTTAGCCAAACTTTGGGGATAACGTTTTGCTAGGTGCCACACGGACATGTAGGTTGAGTCTTGCCCAGTGACACGTGGTATCAAATCCCCGTTGCAAAGCATAGGGTGTCTCTTGATAAATTTCTAGCAGCGAAGTAGAAGTTGGTACTGTCTAGGTGGGATAGGAGAAACGTGGTCGAAAGGAGACACGCGAACAGCCTCGAAGGAACGTAAAGTCCAAAGACGTACTAACGGATGTCGCAGTTGCTTCGGACACGGTGGATGCCCTCAATGCTAGGGTGGCCAAGCTAGAGTTAGCAATGGAGGATGTGCTGGATACTCTTGACTCAAGGGAGGATGAGTAAAAGTCTCGGGCCTAAGAAATGAGAGAGCTAGAGGGTCGGCTCCAAGGTGCGTTGAATGTTTTCATATATGAGTTGCAGAAGTCTATGGAAGAGTATCGTGCCATTGTGACTGCCGAAATTCAGTCTCTCAAGAAAGAGATACGCTAGGTAAAGGGGAACCTTGCATTATGTAAGGTTACCATGACTACTAGATCATTATCGGTTGCTGCTCCAAGGGTGAAAGTCCCTGATCCGCCTAAATATGCTAGCAAGTGTGATGCCAATGAGCTGGATAATTTCCTTTGGCAGATGGAAAGGAATTTGGATGCAATCAAGGTAGTAGATGATGTTACCAAGATCAACACAGTGACTCTTTATTAAGAGCATGATGTTGCGCTGTGGTGGCGTCAGAGGCATGCTGAAATAGAGAGAGGCCTTGTGCAAATCTATACATGAGGTGCATTCAAGAGGGAGTTGAGGAAGTAATTCTACCCCGAAAATGCGGAAGAAGTGGACATGAAGAAGCTGCGTGGCCTAAAGCATACGGGTTCCCTCAAGGACTACATAAGGGTGTACTCGTCGTTGATGCTTGAGATCCCCGATATGCCGGACAAGAGCCGCCTGTTGTACTTCATGGATGGTTTGCAATGATGGGCCGAGCTGGAACTCAAGCGAAGAGGCATCCAAGACTTGGAAAGTGCCATTGCGGTTGCGGAATCGCTTGTAAAATTCTCCAAGGAGTCCTCCTCTAAAGGGAAAAAAAGGAAGAATGGTAACTTGGAGAATGGTGGGGAAGATAAATTGGATAAATCTCCCAAGGCAGTTAACAACTTCTCCAAGGTTAAGGAGAAGCAAAATGATGGCAGTAAAAATACTCTAAAGGGGCGTGGGACTGCTTTTTTGTGGAGGGCCTCATTTTGTGCAGGATTGCCCAAAGAAGAACAAGTTGAATACAATTATTTCTTCTATCAAAGAGGCACCTCAAAGGGAGAGGTGTGACGCATGGCTGAGTTCGCTGCATATGCTAAATTCAGTAAAAACATTGGCATCAAAAGAGACCAAGGGGGTTGGTGCCAAAGCTAAGGTCGAGATGGGACTTCGACCAGGCAAGACCCTCATGTTCATTAACGTTGTGGTGAATGGGAAGTTTGCCAAGGCTTTATTAGACAGCGGGGCTAATGAAACCCTAGTGTCAAGTGAGGAAGCAATTCAGTTGGAGCTGAATGCAGCCAAGTGTGAAGGCTGGATGCAAGGGGATGATCAGCCAGCCAAGGGGTTACTTGGCATAACACGGAGAGTCCCAATCAAGCTTGGATGTTGGGTTGGCACAATTGATGTAAATTTTGTGCCCATGCAAGAGTACAAGTTGCTGCTTGGGTTAGACTTCAATGAGAAGGTCTTTCCCTTGTCCTTCACTGAGGATGGGTGTGTGAAATTTTGAAGTGAGGGAAAGGAATACAATGTGGCTGTGGGTCAGAGGCCAGTGGGCAAGAGTATGGTCACAACTGCGTGGGTGATGCAAGACGGCCTTGGCCAATCTAGAAAGCCTAAGCAACACAAGGCTAAGCAAAGAAAGCACAAGGAGAGTACTAGTACTTCTGCCAAGCACGGGGATGGCAAGCCCTCTCCAAGGGAATCCATGGGGAGGCAAGATGACACGAATGCGACCTGGGCAGACAAAGGGAAGGCAAAAGCCCATAGGAAGCATTGGGCTAGGAGAAATGGTCGAAGCTTTGGGGAAGCTGATTGGGTAATACTTCATGTTTTGCCTAGTGGGAAGGTGAGAAGGCTTGAAGTTTCCTTCCTGATTTTGCAAAGTGGCAATGCAAAGGAGGTTAACTCATGGCAGTTCTCCAAGAAAATCCCAAGACAAAAGGATGAAGACACGACGAGGGCGTCGTGAGTTTAGGTAGGGGAGAATTATCACCACTTTCCAATTGGTTGTCAAATTGGCAAGGGTGATTGGCCAAGAAAGGCCAAGGATGGTGGTAGCAAGTTTGGATAATGATTGGGGAAGTGATCTAGAAGTGTCCAGCGGCGCAGCGTAGCGTCGGGCCATTGGTGCAGAAATTGGCCTGTAGACAAGTCGAGGAGAAATGAGTGTGCAAAGTTTACATTTGCTGGCCAATTATTAGCATTGGGGCACGGCAGGCCTGTTAGTATGCGAATCCCCTGGCCAGTAGGCCAATTAGGTGGCAATTGTATGTTTATCCCTCGTGGAAGTCTCTAGAGATTTAGAGAAGCCTCTAGGTAGATGTGGAGAAATGGTTGGTAGGAACACTCTAGAATCTTGTGGAGAATTCTAGGAACATTGGCGTGCCAAGGAGGCAGCCAGCTTGCCCATTGTGGGTGATTTGCGAGAGTTGGCTTTGAAAGACTCTAGAGCGTGTTAGAGCTTGCTAGAACGCTATGGAAGATTATAGACGATTGAGAAACGTCCATAGGCTAACCAGAGTCAGTAGAACTCTCTAAGCAATCTGAAAGGCAGCAACGTATTGGCTGGCCAACCAGCAGACGTACGGGCCTGAAATATTCCAAAGAGGGAAGTTGCTAAAAATTCAAGCTTAATCACATGTTACGTCGGTGGAGATGGGCTAGGTCGGTTGCAACAAGTATAAATATGCTTGTTGGGACATTTGTAATATACAATGAGTGAATGCATGAAACACTTGAGAGGCGAGAGCTAGGTTATGGTATCGGCCTAGTGTGTACCGAGAGCTTTCATTTATTGTAAATAGCTTGTAATTGTAAAACTATTCTTTGTGCAATAAAATAGTATTCATTGGAGTTTTTAACTCGCTTACGCACTCTATTATTGGCTTATTTTCTTGCTATTTTGTTGGCCAGAGAGAAAAGACTGAACTTAGCCAAACTTTGGAGAAAACGGTATGCTAGGTGCCACAAGAACAAGCAGTTTGAGTCTTGTCCAGTGACACTACTTTAAATTTGTATATTTATTATATAACATATTAAAATTTGAAAAAAAAATTGTCTTATTCTAAAAATAAAATTTATATTGATTAAATATATTTTTATATGTTGATTTGAATATATTAAATAAAAATTTATAAGAAATAAATTATGTTTACCACTAAAAGTGATAACGAATAGACTTTTATGTCTGTTCCGCAATTAGTTAATCCAAACTAGGAAGGGGTTTGGATTTCAATAGAGAGATTCTGATGAGTAAATAATTTGCATGATTGATCAGCGTGTGTCAAAAGATAATTTGTCTGTGAGTTTGGTCTTTTATTCACAGAGGGTAATATAGGAGTCCGATTGCTGAAATCGTCTCTGGATATTCCACTTGTCCACGTATCGCATCACGACTATGTCGGAGAGTTTGTTCTGTTGTAGTTGAGTTTGACCTGGGAGATAAGTTACTAAAATGACTGGATGTGGTACGATCAATTGCGGGTGAATGGCTCGGCCTTGTAAGATCAGTTTTCATCTACGTAGTACCAATAAGTTTGAATGATTTAGTAATACAATTCAACTTAATTAAATATAAATTTTGAGGTAATTGAAACTAATTATATAGACTCTCTTTTTTATTTAAAATGATTATGAGCAATATATTAAAAAAATATAAGATTATTAAATCATTCTAAATCATTTATTCTTGCTTTAATAATACTTGTCAAAATTAATTAATGTTAAAAAATGTCATCCTACTAATTTTTTTTAATAAATATACCCACTAACAACTGATTTGAATTCAATTAATTTTATAAACTTTTATAAATTAATATTATATTTTTAAAAATTACATATTTAAAATATTAAACAAACACAAATGTTATTAAAATTCACCAAATTCACAAAAGGATATTGAAAATAAAAATGTCGTTAATTCTCGAACCTTGATGAGTTATTAAGATGGGGTAGATGATGATGATAAATTATTCTATAATATAATAAAATATGAGTGATCTCATATTTAAAAAATATAAAAATATAATCAAATTAATATAGAAATAAATTTTTTATTTTTACTAATTAATTTTTAAGATTGACATTTTAAAATTTATATTAATAAAAAAATATATAATATAAAAAATTTAATAGGTGGTTTATTGTATATTTAATAGCTGAAACGTGGCTTTCATTTTTAAATGAATAATTCAATAAATTAAAAAAAGACAATTTTTGTTTGTATATTTTGTTATATTGTGTGGCAAATGTTGGTTGTCGGCAACAGCTTAACTGTTGAGTTGTTGATGGTGGTTGTACTGAGCAAGCGGTGATGACAGCTATAAGAACAAGTGCAATAATATATAATATAATGTAATATAATATTTCTATGAATTAAATTAGTTAATAGTTATTATTTTTAATGAAATGAATCAAATTAGTTAATAGTTATTATTTCGCTATAGTTTTGATTAATTACATAATACCAATTATCTTTTGATTTACTAATATTACTTGACTTGTTGTAAAACAGTTATGCATAACTAAGTTTTTTTTAGACAGAATAAATATTCATTAATTAATAAAATAAAATAATATTAAATTACAATTTCTTACAAAATCATAATTCTTAAAAATTAATATAAAAAAAAATTAGAGATGATGACGATGATAATAATAATTATTGAAAAAATGTATGTAGACATAATTCAATCCTAAAACTAATGCATGGGGCGAGTATTGAATATATTGAGAGATCTGAAGTGTGAAATTTGTAAAATTAGATATTTGTGGATAACTCAATATTAAAAAATTTTATTTGTTACTTTGATATCATATTAAAAAAATGAACTTTAGTATAACTTAAATTCAAAAGCTAACTTATAATAAAAAAAAATTTATCCAAACTATCATAAGAAGTATAATATTATCATATTTAGACAATAAAAGATACTCAACAATAATAATCTCATTTGTTTCTTTATAGAATTATATTTTAGTTAATAGTATCATAAGTCTATGTATTATACAAAAATAATTAATGCTGGTATAATATTATATCACAAGGCACTGTCAAAAATTTATTATTGTCCTAATTTATTAATATTTTAAATTAAATTTATTATTTGTTATATAATAAATATTTATTTGATATTTATTTGACGAGTTTAAATAGAGATATTATATCTGATGATAATTTATTTTTAAAGAGTTCAAATATAATTATAATATTCTATTTGATATTGATAATAATTAGTTATCTCTTTCTGTATATAAAAATACAAATAAATCATAACTATTGCCTACTATCATTTTCTTTCGTAACACTATTCAGCTTTAAAAATACGATACCATGATTCAATATTATATTATTATTCAATTGATGTGTAGATAATATATTATTTTTTATAGTTTTTATCTTTATTTTTGATATTTTTCCTATTTTTTTTTATTATTTATTTTTATTTGATTATCATATTTATAATTATGATGGAGAATATTATTTTTTTTCTTTCATAATCATTCTTCGCTCTCTTTCTTGTCTTTCCTCCACTACTGGTTACTATATAATACTATTTATTTTAGTATTTTCTATTTATATAATTATTTTTTTGAATAATTTTTTGTGTTTTTTTATTTTAATTTATATTTTTTGTTATTGGATTCTTTTTCTGATTTTTTTACATTTTTTCTATTTTTTTTAATTTTAATATTTACTTAAAATAAGTGTAGATAAATCTATATATTTTTAATATTATTGCTTATAAATATATGAAATAAATATTATCTTTTTATTTTAAGTACATATTTAATAAATATGAGAATATATTTGTATTCAAAGGTGATAAAATACTCTCTACTAAATTTTAATTATTTTAATTAGGAGGAAATGAAAGATAAAAAATCAAGTATTTTAGGCGGTAAAATACTTTCTACTAAATTTTAATTCATTTTAATTAGAAGGAAATGAAAGATAAAAAATCAAATATAAAAAATATAAAAATATTCTCATATTTTATTAAATAATTAATTTTATAGCAAATTAAGGTAACACTTAAATATTTAATTAAATGGAGTAATAGACATATGTTGGAACTAAACATGACCTAATTAATGATAAACTTCTAAAAGGGAATTTTAAATTGGATTATTTATAAAGACTTTAACTTGGACTTGACCGTTGCATATTGAATATATCCCTACACCAAAATATTAATTAATTAATATACTTAATAAAATGAAAAAAAGAAGAAGAAGAAAAATAAATAAAAAAAAGAGTAGGAGGCCGGCGTTGGCCATTTTGAAAGGAATCTATACATGCAAACTGCAAAGGATTCTTGACTGATAAAAAAATTCAAATTAATAAAAAGAAAAAAAAATTCGAAATAAAAAAAGAAAAAAATGGTCAACGGTCAAATTCGTTGTTCTTCAATTTTGTTCTTTTAAAAAAAAATTCTTAGCTTTATTTTATTATTCCAAAGGGCTGGCTTTTTAATTTGTCAATATTTGCTTCTCAAAATCTGAATTATAATTCATTTAATATTCTTGATAACTTGTTGCAAATATCGATTGCTACTACAACGCATACAGTTCATTTCACTACGGACAAATAAATATTTATTCTTCCTAAAAGTATGAGTAATACAACAAACTATATTTTATAACTAGAGAGCTTTAAAAATTAAAATACATATATGTAGGATAAAATAATCAAACAGAGCATAAAAATTAATTAAATAAAATAACCATACAAATGAACAAACCACGAATTATAAATAAAGATAATTAACCCAACTACAAAATATGCCTTTTTTTTTTTTTGCAAACATTAGTAAAATATAATATATGGTTAATATTTTAAATCAATATATTTTATTAGAATGTTTGTAATATACTAGCTAATCAGATAAGTCCGACTTTTTTTTTATTAAAACTAATTAATGACTCATATCAATAAATATATATGTATAAACATATTAAACATAAAAAATTAATTACTTTGTAAAAAAAGAAAACATAATTAATTACAAATAAAAAAATAAATTTATTTTATTGGGAAGAAAAGAGGAAATATTTTACATACATGTATCAGATTTTATTGCTGAACTTTCCATTAACTAATTAAGAAATTTCAAATTATTTTATAATTAAAACAAGGTGCTATTAGGGGTAGATAGTATTTGTTTTTTATTTAATCAAATCGTGCCTTTCATTTTCAAATCAACAATTCAATAAAAAGACTATTTTAGTTTTTATCTTTTTCTCTATTGTGCGGCAATGTTACAAGGGCAACAGCTTAATGGTTGAGTTGTTGATGGCGTCAGCGGGCCGGAGGTTAGTGGTGGTCCGGAGGCTCTACTGAGCAAGTGACGATGATAACTAGAAGTAAAATTAAAAAATGTATAATGAAATATTAAAATAATAAATATTAACTAATTTAATTCATATTAATATTATATGATAATATTTTAATATAATTATGATCCCATTATAATTTTGATTAATTCCTTCACATCATAATTTGATTAATTATCTTTTGATTCAATAATATTGGATGTATCTTTAAATTTAGCTATATATAGAATTTTATTTTGTATAATATATATATTAATTGATAAAATATAATAAGATAAAATAATTACTTATAATATTGTAATTCATAAAAAAGATATCAAAATAAATTCAGAATGTAAATAATTTTAATAACAATCTCACCTTGAAAAAATTGGATCACATTTGATGATAAATAATAATTATTGTTTGATTTTTTTAATAATTTTTTTCGTCTGTTTGACCTGAGCACATTAGTTGAATGTAAATTCATTATTAAATAAGATATATAATTCATATTCACAATTCACCATTTATGGAATAAAAAATATATCCCCGTATAGAGAATAACATAAATAAAAATATAAAATAAAACCATCATAATGGAAAGCAATATAAAAAAGAGAACTAAATATAAATTTTAAATTTTCAGGCCAGCTATCTTATCTTTTGATGTGAGAAAATTAGTCACTGTGTCTAACAGTGTATATCTAAACTTGATAAAAAAATAAAAATAATTTGAATTATCAAATAATAAAATGAAGTAAAATGAAAATTAGGAGAAAATGAGACGTAATGAATTTTGTTTTTTTTAAAACAAATGACAGCCGCTGGGACAAAAAAAATAGTCTTTTGGACAAGGTTACATGAAATCTTATTAGGTGGATGATTTTACAGCTTTTGTCATTTTATTTGGCTCAATTTTAAATAGATAAATTTTATTAAAAAAAATAATTGTCTTCACTTTTTTAAAAAAATTCCATTAAAATTATCTTTTTAAAACTATAAAAAAAATTTAGTTTTTTAATTATATTTTTATTACTAATGAGTTAATTAATAAAAAATATTTTAATTAATTTTATATTAAGAATTTGAAATGAGATTTTTAAAGATATGAAAAATGGGAGAGGATAGTAGCAATAGATATATGAATAATCATTTATCACCATATTAAATTGTTAATATTTTTATTACTTTTTTAATGTAAAATTGTATTTTTAATACTCTTTCTCAAATGACAACTGAGATAATTGACTGGGACAGTTGGCGCTTAGTATACAGAATTTTAATATTTTCTCTAAATGACGGGATCACTTGTATAATCGGTAAAAAAATAATCAGACCGAAATAAATATTGGACAATCAGTAAAATTCAACAATAATCAATTATACAATTGAGTCAGAATAAATGTCAAACAACCGATAAAATAATACAATAAAATGACTATTTTCATACCATATTAAAATTTAAAATGGAAATTTTTAGACATTTAATAAAAAAATAATAGGTTAAAATAATTAATCTAAAATATCTAACATTAGATATATTAACTTTTACTATAATTAGATTATGGATGTTTTTATTTTTTTTTCTGTGAAATTATATTTTTAATATATAATTTTATATAATATTAAATAATAGATGTACGTGGATACAATACAATAATTTCGCTTAAAAGAAAGAAATATGTCTTAGTCAACACGGCTCCTATATTCACAAATTAGTGTTTTGTGGTAAAGCCGTGAACCACAACCTGTTCTCATAAAACTAATTTGTCATAAGCCTGTTATTAGATGTGGATTGAGCAAAGAATTTTCTACTCTTTTTTTTATTATTTTTTAAAAAATCAAAGATGGATGTGATTGGTCGTCATTGTTGCGATTGATTTTTTTTGAATTATTCGTTGTCATTATAATTATAATTTCTAACAAATAATACCTAAAATTATACCATTAATTATTAATAGTAACTAATTATCAATATCAGTGTGCCACTATAATTCTGAAAAATCAATTACTTAATTTTTTTATTAAGAATATTATATTTATTTATAAATAATTTATATAAAATAAAATACTAAATTCACTAAATTTTATCAATTGATAAAATATTTTATATAAAAGAGTAGAAAAAATAATTTTATTGAAAATATAAATTATAAAATTTTTTTAATAATCTATTAAACGATCCAGAAAACTTAAGATATTATTGGCGTAAATGATTCATAACTAATTATATTTTTTATCTTAATAAAATTCTAAATGTTTATTTTTCAATAAATGATAAATATAATTTTAATTTTTAGACAAAAATTAAGATTATTATGCACGTAATTGATGATTTTTTATTTTTAATTAAGGTTTACTTTAGAATTAGTTCCACTTTTTTAAAATTATAATTTAGTGGGAATTAGTCACTATGCAATTACTAGCTTGCATAATGATTAATATTTAACATAACAATCCCGTGGAAGAAAGTTTTATTTGAATTATTCTACAACTTCGAAATTTTAAATTGAAATTTGATTTCTTAATAAAAAATAAATTATCTTTGACAAAAGGAAAAAACAAAAATGATTCCGTATTCACATCCAAACTTTTTTTTTTTGTGTATTTGTGGGTTCAATTATTAATTCCAATTCTTTTTTTTTATTATTATTTTTTAAATTAGGGGTGACACACACTTTATGGGGTTCTCTTATTTTAAGAAAAATAAACAAATTCTTCTCTTTAACAATGACTTTACGTAATAGAGATTGAAAACGACATATGTTTGTGTATGGATTCACATTTTTCTTCATTATTTGCTTAACTTTCAAGGAAACAAGAATCAGATCTAAGTTGGAAATTAAAAAATAAATTAATTTTTTTTTTCCCAAAAGATAAGGGTTTCTTTGCCCCCTTTCACAATTTTTGAATAATGAAAATTCCTTGAAAGCAATACTTACGTGTATTTCTACTCTTTTCTAGTATTATTGTTATCCTCCTCCTAAGGTTGATGACTTGACTTTAAGTTTTACAAGTCTTTTTAAGTTTGTTAAAATTCATTCTCAAACTTCTTATCTTATTAATTTTTTTTAATCAAGATCTTAATTTTTTTTCATATTCAATTCTTGATTTTTTTTTTCACATTTAAGACTTCTTAATGGTAAACGTCAAATTAATAAAAAATTTTGTAGCCCAGTTTAAAAGTATTAAATTTTTTTATTAATTTTCTTGGTATTAAAGTTTATTATAAATTTATTATAAAATAATTAAAATACATCTGATAAAAATAAAAAAATATATATTATAAAAAATGATGGAGGATATATTTTTTCATAAATTTTTATTATGCAAAAAGTTTTTAATAAAAAAATATGACAATCCATAAAATAATTAATCTAACTCCAAAAATTTAATTGATTTTATGAAAAAGATTAAATAACTTGTATACAAGATTATAAGGTTTCACTCATATATAAAATTTATATTTCATATTCAGCTCAATTCAAACTTAATCTCATAATTAATTTTTTGCATTGTATTTTTCGTTTAAATATAAATTGATCTCAAAAATTTATAATTCTTATATTTCTAAAAAATAATTTCGCCCAATAAAGTTTACAATTTATACTTTCAACGAAGACAAATTACAAATTAGATATTTTACATAATAATTTATATTTAAGTTTCGTGTTAAAATTAAAAATAATTAACGCATAGGGAAAATTATTATAATTTTACATTTTTAATCAATAAACAAGATTGCATAAAAACAGAAGAAAAAACAACCTAAAAGAAAATATTTTTAACACTTACAAAAACAAGATGACGTATAAAAAATCTAATATATCGGATACAAAAACCATAAAAAAGATTAACAATAAACCGGGAGGAGAAAAAGTGTCATAAGTTCATCATTGGATGACACATTAGAAGAAGTTTACTCAAAATCATGGCTGGAGAAGATGCCCAAAGTTGAAAAGGAATAATTTGAGCACTGGAGCCAAATCACCTTTATAGTCCTCAAACTGTCGAGAGTAGTAAATTCATCTGGAGTAAAATTACAAATTGCCAAAAGCCATGGAACACATTTCAATCCAAGGAGATCTTCTAGAGCTTTTTGTTGGTTTTCTTTTCAGCATATCAGATCTAACAAGTTAAAAATCTATCGCCATAAGATGGAGGATAAAATTGACCTTATAAAGGTCAGATCTAAACATAAAATAAATCAAACCATGAAAAGCTCAAATATAACTAAAAAAAAGATAAAAGATCTAAAATTGTCAAAGACCAAAATACCGATAATAACCCTACAATGGAGAGAAAAAGGGCTTGTTACATGTATAGAAAAGAAAAAAAAAACTTTGGAGAAAAGGGTACTATAAAATATTATATTACATGCTAGTATTATAAACAAGCAAGGATTAATGGATTGGTCCGAGTGACAAGTGACTTGATATTACTTATACAAGTTGCGAGTTCGAATCTTGAGCTCGTAATTTTGTATATATAGCTATCTCTTCTGGAAGACTCATTCATCATTACTAGATTTATGATCTAAATTTAGTCCGAATTAATCTGAATGAAGCCTCAGATGAACATAAAAATAAAATAAAACAAACATGATTAATGAAAGATGTATGTATTAAAATATTTAGTCAACAAAATTAATATATCTAATAATATCAATACACCGCAAAACAAGGGGCAATCAAGACTGATTTTTTATTTGCCTTTTGAATTGACATTACACTATAAATCTTATTTATATAGATATTATATACATGAGTGCTGATTAACATAGTATAGAGCAAAATTGTTTATGCACAGTTAGAAATGTTATTTACTCCTTATTGAATAATATTATCCTTATAATTAATATGTCAAAATTTCTTTTTACACTTTTAAAATATTGTTGTAATGGTTTATATTAAAAAATATTGGAGAATCTTAAGGTGAGAAAATTATATCATCATTATATTGATAAAATTAATTGATTAATATGTGAAATAATTTGTGGCTTATTGCAATTTAGAATTTGATATTTTTCGTGGAAAAAATGCTTACAGAAAATCGAATTATCTTTGGAAATTTTGGAGTGAAACTGGTCCAACCGGTTTAGAAAATATATAAAACTGGTTTGGTTGGACTGGACTGATTAATTTTTAAAATTTTAATCTTTTAAAATAAAATTAGAGAAAAAATTATATTTATTTTTTCATATATACTAGATTTAATATGTGATATTTTAAATTAAGAAAGTATATTTTTAATATTTTTAAATTTTTATTTTAAAATTTATATTATCATTGGATTTTTTATTAAAAATCTAGAAATAAAAAATTTATAATATTATTCTATCATTAAATTTAATGGATTGTTCGATAAATTATCAAAAAAATTGATTACTGATAATATATTTTATAAAATATATTACTAAAATTATATTTTACTGAAAAAGATTATATTACCGTGTTTAAAAAAATAATATAATATTAATAAAATTAATTAAAAAAATATTAACTTATTTGATTATAATATAATTTTATTAAAAAAATTGAATAATATTTAAATTATCCTCGTAATATTTTTTTTCTAAACTATCTTTATATAATCCCTTTTATTAGTAAAATAATTTTTTTTACTCTATGTGGGTAAAATATTTTATCAACTGATTGATAAAATTTAATAAATTTAATATTTTATTTTATATAAATTATTTATAAAAAAATATAATATTCTTAATTAAAAAAATTATTTTATCAATTTTTTAAAATTATAATGTAATCAAATATTTAATAAGTCAATTCAGTTCAACTAATTAAATTTTAAATTAATTATTAGACTAATTTAATATGCGGTACAATTTTAAAAACAGTAGACGAAATCTATTGCAAGCGCGTGGTGCCAGACATTTGATGCCTTTCCCCACTTCTTAGTATTGAATATTTTTAATTTCTCTCTTTATCAAATTAGATTTTTTTAATACTCCAAAAGAAATTTGGTTTATATAATTTGTTTAATATATTTTTTTCAATAATATGTGTATATATGCACATGGATATTGACTTTAACAATGTTTTGCACTAAAAAACCCACTAATATTTTATGACATTTTTTTAAGAAGTTTGTTTGCACTAAAAAAATTGGGCGGCCAGACCTGTAACTATTTCTCCAAACAATTAGAGCATCTCAATGGGGGAGAGACTCTTGATCCCACTAAAATGTCATATAAATATTTTAGGATGGCATTGGCTCAAATAAAAGTCATTATTTTTTATTAAAAATTTATTATTTTTATTAAAAATTATTCATTCATATTTATAAATTTTATTTTATTTTTAACAAAGGATTGTCAAAATTATTGGTTGGATAGTAATAAAGACCGTTGGTGGGGAGTTCTAAAAATATTGGAACCAAAAAAGTACCTTCATTAGTGGTGCTCTTACTTCCCAAAAATATTAATTTGGTCATTTAATTTAATTAAGAGATTTACATCTTACGCGAGATTTTGTTTGTTTTGTTTTCGTTTAAGGCCATATATATATATATATATTATATTTACATTTCTATACTTTTATGTTTTCGATTATTTAGTTTTATGTTTTCAAATATATAAAATGGTTTAATGTTTTTTCATTCATATAGTAAGTGTACACGTTGGGTTTTTTTTTATGATTTTATGTATTTTTTTATTATTGCTTATTTTTATTTTTTTTGTTTTTTTATACTATTTACATTTTTATGCTGTTTGTATTTTTATTTTTAGGCAAGTTTTAATTTATATTTTTAAATATTAAATTAAAAATATTTACAACAAGTTTTTAGATTATTAAATTATCATAGAATTATAAGATTTGGATTTAGTTTAGTAGATAAAAAAAGTCCTTTTTGATTTTATAGATGTTTGTACGTAAGTTTACTAGATAAAAAGCACTCACTTTAACATATCACTTAATTATTTGATTATTTTTTCACATTTATAATCTTATGAAATTAGCTACTAATTAATTAATTATATATATTCTATAAAAAATATGTTAATCAAAATAATTTATATTATTTTAATTTTTTATTAATTATATATTTTTAGTTGTATATATGTATATATATATAATAAACACAAACAACATATATTAGTTTATATATTAATTTTTTTTTACAAATCAACCAATATATACGTTGCTATATATAATATATACAAATATATAATACTATATATTAGTTTGTATATAATTTTTTTATATAATAACTGATATACATTATTACATATAACAATATATATTAGCTTGTATATTAATATTTTATAGCAAATCAACTAATATATATTATTATATGTATTTTTATGAATATATAACAATATATATTAATTATATATTAATATTTTTTTATAAATCAACTAATATATATTATTATATATAATATATATGAACTTATAATATCATATATTAGTTTGTATATTTAATATTTTATTACAAATCAACTAATATATATTATTATATATAATATTTATAAATTTATAATTATTATATGTAATATATATAAACATATAACAATATATATTAGTATGTATATTGATATTTTATTTAAAATCAATTGATATATATCAACATATTTTATATATAAATATTTTTAATTTAATATTTTAAAAAATTTAATTTAAAACTTGTCTAAAAAATTGAAAATAAACAATATGAATAATAGAAACAGTATAAAAAAGAAAAAAAGAATAAATATACTAAAAAATAAAAAATAAATAAAAACTGTAAAAATAAATAAATAAATAAACAAAAAAATAAATAAACAAAAAAATAATCACCACATAAATAAAAGTATAAAAAATTATAATCATGTGATGAAATTAAAAATATATATATTACATGCAATTTATAGTAAAAAAGAAAAAAAAAAAAGCACAGTCGCCAAAAACTATTTTTTTATACCGTCGTCAAACAGTGGCCAAATAAAAAAATTAAGCAATGGCTACAAACAGTGGCCAAAACAAACATCGCATTTTTTTACTGTATCTTTGTAAATATATATATATATATATATAAATATAGTATTTTTAAAATTTCTAAAAAATATAGTATTTTGAAAAGAGGAATTATTTTTAGGTTAGTTTTGAAAATTTCCCTTTAATTAATTGATTAGTTAATTATAAGTCAATATGATTAATGATCCATATCTAATAATACTATATAAAATAGGAAAATCTAGAAAACTCTACGTCAATAGACGTGTCCAAATTAAAAAGAACATGGAAGAAAAAAAAATATAATGAAAAAAGGATGATATTAGACGCTTTCTCGGTTTGCAATTGAGAAAAATTTTATTATGGATTCGGTTTAAGTGTAATTATCTAAATATAAATTATTAAAGATAAATAATAGAAAAAATAATTATATTTTACTTAGTTTTTATTAGTTGAATATATGTACCGAATAAATAGAATTTTTCTTTTCTTCAAAAAAAAAATAGAATTTTTCTGTAATTAATCTAGTTGCAACTTGCAAGAAGTGTAAAGATTATATATATATATATATTCCTCAATAACACTTTAATTGAAATATAACATTAATAAAATAAATCATTTAACACTTTTATGCTGTTATATTTGTATAGATTTTAATAACAAAATTTCCCAAATTTTAAAAATTTTCTTGGCCTAATCTAAAAAAATTATAAAAATTATCTTAGCCCGTGTGTACTACTTAAATTTGTCTATTAAAAATATAATATGAAAAAAAAATGAGAAATTTATACCATTTACCCTATTCAATTTTCTTTTTTAAATTTATCAATTTTTTTATTTTTAAATATAATTCTCTTTTTTTTTGTTCACTTTTTAGTTTTATTTTATATTTTTTTAAGAGACTGTTAATAGATGTTAACGCTACTTATATCTATTTTAACATGGTCATTTTTATTTTTTTGTTTGTTTTTCTTTATATTATATTTTTCTATTAAAATAATTTTTTATATTTTCACAAATATATAATATGCATTAAATATTTACAAAACATCTATTAAACATCTACCTTACATTTATTTAACTATACATAATATCTATAAAATTTACTTAACTTTAATTTTTTTAAATTTTATATTTATACAATATTCACGTAATATCTACATAACATACAGATAACATACACAACAAAAACTTAAAATATATGCAACATCTATTAAAATATCTACATCCACTAAATATATACAGAATATCTATCAAATATCTATATAAAGAAATTAATAATTTTTTAATTTTTCTTTTATATTCTTCTAACACTCAAACAACATTCACACAATATATACATAATAAAACTTTATATATAATATATTTCAAATATCAACAATATCTGTTAAATATATAGTGTCTGTGGAATATCTATTAAATATTTACGTAACGAAATTTATATTTTTTTAACTTTTTATCCTCTTCTAGCATACACCAAATATGTATAATACATTAAAATAATTTATTCTTTGTTTTTCATATTTTTATTTTTTCATACATTTTTTTATTGCTGATTTATTTTCGGAACAAAATTAAGATTTAGTTGCATGCAATTTTTTTTTTTGCTTCAAAAATGATTTTTTTTTTGTGTTTGAAGCCAAGTTTTTAAATATAGTTGCATGTGAATTTATTGAGTTTCAATTAATAATTTATATCTGACTTTTTATTGATGAATCCTCTGTCTTTATGCTGATGTTGATGAAGAAGAAAATGAAGGTTTGTTTTTGATACGTTTTTCTTGATTTTTTTATCTTAGCTTCTTCCTTTTTTAGTGCTTTTTTTGAGTTGCGATTTTTCGTTGTTGGTTAGTGATGGTGATAATGAAGAAAAAGAAGGGATGAGGAGAAGAAGAAGAATACAAAGAAGATAACAGCGCCGTTATTTTTGTAGTAGTTTTATTGTTTTTATAGAATATTTTTTAGATTTTTAATTTTTTTCTTTTTATCATATTTGTAAAAATAAGGTGCTTTTTTTTGTTAGTTTTGCAGACTATATTGCTTAAATACAAATACATAAAATAATTAATATAGAAATAAATTATCTAATTTTATTAGCAAACTTTTAAGATTGACATTCTAAATTTATTTTAAATTGTTAAATATTGTCAAAAACTTATTTTATTTAATTTATTCAACACTTAAATTCAACAATTAAATTTTAATACTTAATTTTCAATTTTATTAAACATCGCTTAAATTACATAAAGAAAATATCAAAATTCAAAATACCAAATGCGGCGAAAACTCAAGCCGGTTAGTAGTTTCTGCTTCTAATTAATTAGGAGCGGCCCTCCTATCTAAGATTGAAAACTTAATTATTTTATGTTGGTCTAAAAATGAAATACCTTCAAAAAAAATTTGTAACTTATATATATATATATTATTAGAATTAAATGAGTCATATTTAAAATCAAGTAACTTTATTATTTTCTTGATATAAATAAATAATTTTATATAAATATATATAAAAAATTCAGTTCAATATGTCCGGTGTTTTTATTTCAATCTTCTATTCTAAAAGTTAAATCCAAACAAAATAATAGAATTACCTTAAATGCAAAGGAGAAAAATAGTAGAAAAAACATTATTTTGATAATTTTCTTTTATAAAATGAATAGGGCTAATTTGATAATCTTTCCATTAAGAATGTTATTGTAAAAAAAAAAAAGGAAATAAAAAATGGAGTTGAGAGTCAACATCAAAGGATAGTTTTGGAAAATAAATGTAGAAGCAAATTAAAAAGGGAAATGGCCAAACCCAATGAATAGCTAGTGATGGTCACCACCCGCTAGCAAAAGGAAAGAAGGATGAACATGCCCATTAACATCAAACTTCCCACCACAAGTAACATCACATGCCCACACCTTCTCTTCTAACTTTATCTTGTTAGGTTAGCTCACCCCTTCTTTTTCTTTAAATCAGTTTTGTAGCTCCCTTTCTTTTCTGATAGGTATTTTTTGAATTCATTAAACTATAACTAATTTTATTTATATCAAATCAATCCAATAAGAGATAAAGTATCACAGTAATTTAATTAACATTCTTCTTATCTTTTTTTTTTAATTCAAAATATCATAATTATATCACAATTGGTACAAAATAGTATTATTATTAATTAATTTATTAAAATTTATATTAATATATGAGAAACTAGAACTCTTATATTTTATAATATTTTAAAATTAATGAAAAAAGTAATTATTGAAAATCAACATTATATTTTTTGATAAGCCATATATATATGTACATATTCTTTTATTTACTTAATAATTTGATGGTCTTGATCAGTCCCATCTTTCAAGTTTGTTGTCTACAAATTGTAATTTGCTTGCTTTATTGTTCAACAATATTAATTTAATAAAAAAATAAGACAACATGTCTTCATCAAAATTTGTTTCACTTGTATATATCATGCTTCTCTGTAGATTTTGTTGGGTTAATTACTTGGATATCTCCATATCATTTTTCTGTTTGGTTGCCGAGAAAGATACCAAGAAATTTTGGTAACTTTTGACATTAGATGCCTTTTTCAGTCATTAAGAGGACAAAATAGAATTTTAATTAGCTGGCCGATCCATTCCACTTTGGCTTTTATTTGGAACTCCCAAGCGATTTATTAATTCACTTTCTATCTTTACATTTATATATGTATATATGTATGCATGTATGTATGTATTTATATATTTAATTTTTTAAGTATATTATAAAAGTTAGCAGTTAGATGGTCTAATGTACCCACTTTTGCATATTGTATTAATTAAGGATTGGTTTGATATGATAATTATAGCTATATATTATCGACGAAAAATACTATTTTAAGCATACTTATTGAAGTTATTAATATTAATTCTAAGATTGTATATTGGATTTTGACTGCAAAAATTTCATAACTTAAATAATAATTTTAAGCGTTTTTCATAATTTTAACTATAATATCAAACCAACTGTGAACCTGATTCTCTTGCCAATTGGAAAATTTTTACATACATATGTTGAAAATTTTAAAAGGAAAAAAATTGTGAATATAAATTTAAATTTTAAATTACTTATATTTTTTCTTTTTCAGTATATTAATTTTTTTAAGGAGAGAAATTCTCAAAATTAAAATTATTTTACTTTTATATATTCTTAATCACATATTCCTTTCGTTTTGAATGAATAGATATATATTTTCTAAATTAAAGTACACTAACTATTTTAATAACTTAATTAGTTATTGCATTAAATAGGAAAAATATGCAAAAATGTTATTAAATTTTACGTGAATGTACAAATTAATCCTTAAAGTTTGTTTAGATTCATTAATACACTTAAAGTTTTAAAAAATAAATAAATTAGTACCTTTTTTAAAATAATGCTAATTGCCATTAATTATGTGTTTAATTTTTTGTTAGAATGTATAAATATAACTTTTAAGTTTGCTCAAAAGTACATCCCGACACTGAATTTTTTTATTCAATTATGTACTAAAATAATATTTTAATTAATATTATTATTTAACACTTCTTCTAATGAATTTTTAAAATTATTAATTTACAGTATATATATAGATATTGTATCAGATATGTTATGTTATTTAGATGATATATTTAAATTTTTTTTTAAAAATATAAAAAAATAAAAATATTTTGAAAATATCTATTTTTTTAAAAAAATTTATTGCTAGTTTTGAACTGAAATTATTTTTAAATTTTAATTAGCTTTAAAAATATACTATATAATTAATCAATTGAAATTATTTTTTATTTTAAAAATATCAATTTTTAATTTTGAAATTAAAATTAAAAGCATATTTTTTAAAAAATGGATATTTTTTAAAAAATTATTAAATATATTATTTTAATAATATAACATATCTGATGCAATATATGGTTTAAATATTCATTAGAAAAAAAGTATTAAAATTTTATTTCATTACAAATTCGTACTTCAACACATATTTAAAAGGCATATTTATATATTTTAATGAAAAACTAAATATACAGTTAACAACAATTAGCTTTTTGTTAAAAGATGAATTAATTTATCAATTTTTAAAATTTTAAATATATAAATCAGTTAAAATAAATTTTAAGGGGCTGATCCGTATCTTTGTGTAAACTTTAAAAATATTTTTATACTTTCTTCTTATATTAAATATATATTATACCTAAAAAATATTTAATAAATACATCTCATATAAAAATAAAGATATAATAACACAGATGATTGTAAATTTATATTTAAAGAAATAATTAATTTTTTTAATTTTTAAAATAAAAAATCTATTAATTAATTCGGGATGGAGGGAGAATCATGGAGTTGTTGAGTCATTGAAGAAATAATAGACTAATAAAATGAATAATTACTATTTCTATTGTTGGCAACCCATTATAATAGAAATAACCCAAATTCATATTGCTTATCTTTTTGACATTATGTTCCACCTAGGGATGAAATGCTTAAAACCTACAATAGATTTCAAATAAAGAATCTTTTGTTTTTTTTTTTGAACCATAAGAATCATTTGTTTAACAATAGAAGGAATTGTCAAAATAAAGCTTCCAAAAAGAGTGATCTGTTGCGGCACGCAATTATCAGAGTTTGTAGAAATTCCTGTGCCGAGTCATTTAAATTGAAGCATTGATTATGACAATGAAAGATATCTCATTTCTCTATCTGAATGCTGGAGTTTGAATAAGATGGAATGCCATAATTTTGCCAGCATTTGATGAAAAGTTGTAACATCTTCTAGCAGTATTTTTTTTGAACTGTTCTAGCAGTATTTAATATCCCATTCAAGGTAATCGTTTGAAAAATAGAGAACAAAATTTTATTAAGCTTTTCAATTATTCACTCATAATATACAGGTTTGTCCTCAAATTGTCACAATTTTTTTCATTTTAGGAATTTTTAGCATATTTATTGAAAAATTTAAATTTGTCAAAGAAGTCTAATAACAATGGAAAGCCACCACCACCAGGCATAAAAGCACATAATTTTTTTATAAAAAAAATTAATTAAAAGTAGTTAAAATTCAAATTCTAGGTCATCGGATTGGAAAGAGACTTAAATCATTTTCAGGAACATCTAAAAATTACAATAAACAAGTGGCTGATGGTTCAATATAAAAACTTGAAGATTCCACAAGACGTCTAAAAAGAAATAAATAGAAAAAGAAATAATTGGATTATTCTTGCAATTTGTGTGTGTATAGAAGAGACAAACAATGTCCTGGCCGGTTAGAATGTGCATATTACTCCTAGTTTAAGTTTTCAATTAGTTTTTTTCAAAATTTTTAATCGATTTTTAAAATTAAATTTTTATAAACACTTGTAAATATTAAAATTTTATATATACATATATATATTACTAAATAAACAAAAATATTATACTAACTAATTTCTTAAATTAAATCTTCTATTATTATTTTTATTATACATTAAATTTTTCATGTAGTAGAATTTTAATTTATCTATAATTTCCTATGTAAATAATTTTTTTTATCAAAATTTCCCAAGCTTTTCTTATCCTTAATTTATATTTATTGGTGGTTTTTGCTATGAGGTAATTTTTTGTTTTCAATTTATTTTCAGTATTATTATTTTTTTATGTCATTTCTATATTTGCAAACATATATATATATATATATATATTTGTTTATACAATTTTAACTTTTTTTTTTCTTGAATTTGAAGTTAATATATTTAATATCTAATATTTAATTCACGTATTGCTTATAGTAATTTGATGATAATGACCACATCATTAAAGTTATAAAAAAAATTGCAAAAATATATTTTTTTTAATTTATAAAAATTTATAATTAATATACAAAATTACTATATTCATATAATTTATTGCATTTTTTATTATAGGTCTATTGTAAGTTTATTATATACTTTTTAAAAAGACCAATAAATTGCTAGTAAAATATGAAAAAGAATTACAAAATTTGATGATTGCATAATTTTCTCTATATTTTATTGGATTTTCTTTAAAAAAATCCTAAAAAATAAAAATATTTTTAAAAATACTAACCTTTTTTCTATTTTAAAATATCAAATTTTCAATTTTTAATTTCAAAAATACCCTTTTTCAAAAGTAATTTTTTTGTATGTATTTAGTATATTAAAGATATATTTTAATATCAAAATTATATATTTAATATATTAAAAATAAATTAAAATAAATAGAATATTTAAAAAAAATAAAAAGTGTGCTATAAAATATAAATTTTACTTTTTTACACTACCACTATTTCTCCTATTGCTGCTGCTATTGGATCACAAGCTATGTTTTTTGGGCTGTTTAACTGGGGACAGATCACTTGAAATTATTTAATTTAATTTGGGCTATTTAGCCCATAGTACATTTTTTAGTGGATTTGAAGTTTGAACTGACAAAAGCAAAAAGACTTGCCATCAAATAATGTTGGGGATTATACTTATACTTTTTATAAAAATATAAGAAAATTTAAAAATAATTTTAAATTTATTATATTTATAAAATATTTATCAAAATATCAGATTTTTATTAATTTATAATGAGTTTACAATAAATTTATAATAATTTTATAAATTTTACACCGTTTATAATGAGCCTATAATAAATTTATAATAAAATGACTAAAATATCTCTGATAAAAAATAAAAATTTATAACAATATGATGGAGAGTGTCATTTTTTTTATTATTCTTTGGGGCTTGTATCAAACTAATCTTTTTTTTTCTTTACAAAAATACTACAAAATAAAAAATATTTATATTTTTTAAAAAAATTAAATTAAATTTCAAAAAAATCTCACTTTTAACTAAAATAATTTTTTTAAATATCTCATCTCTCACCAAAAATAATAGTTCTTTTTAAATTTCAACTTTTTTTAAACTTCACTGTAAAATAAATATTTTCAATTAGATAATAAAAATTAATATTTTAAATTATATTTTTAACATATAAAAGATATTAATTTTGCATACAAATAACTAATAACACTCAAAAAATAATAAAAATAATAACAATATAAAAATATATTAATAAAATTATTAAATTTATTTTTAAATAAGTTTTACATGTTATAAACATAAAAAATAAAATTAAAAAATATTAATTTTATTATGTAGATGTTGTATAAATATTATGTGTATGTTACTTAAATATTATATATATGTTGTGTGTATGTTATGTATTTACTATATATATTGTGTATTATGTAGATATTGTGTGTAGAAAAAATTAAAAAAATAAAGTTAAAAAATATTAAATAAATTATATATTTGATAGATAATGTATGTATGTTTAGTGTATATTGTGTAGATGTTTTTGCTTGTTGTGTTTGTATTATATATATATTATGTAAATATTTATGTTTTTATATATATTGAGGATATTAAAATAAAAAAATTATCTATGAACAAAAACACATAAATCGAACAAAAAGATCAAAAAACGAAAGAAGAAAAGCAAAAAATTAAAGCATAAAAAAAATTAAAAACACCACCATTTATCCGCGAAAGAGAAAAAAAAAGTTCCAAATTTATAAGCATGTAAAAAAAAACCCTCTATTACGGCAAATTTGAAAACTAACACACCAAATTACAAATCTGGTGTAATTTCCCCGTATTCTTTTTAGAAATTCATTTAAAAATATCTAAAAAATAAATTTATTTTTAAAAAAATACTTATTTTTTTTATAGATTATTCTCTTTTGGAGTTAAGCCGGCTAAAATTATAGGAGCAATAAAATTGTTTTTTACTGAAATTTAATATAATTGTATGGTTGGTTTTAAACTTGAGACTTTTAAATAAATTAAAATAGTCTTTTATCAACTGGTCTAGCGATGCGTCTGTTAGAAAAACCGAACAAGTTAGAGTAGATACAGCTAAGAGAGGCAGAGCTAGGCCTAAACTGATTTGGTCAAAGGTAGTCTATAATGATCTTATGATGTTATATCTATCGGAAGAAATAATCTTAAATCGTATTGAGTGAAAAAGAAGAATCCATATAGCCGATCCCAATTGACTTGGGATTAAAGCTTTGCCGTTGTTGTTATTGTTGTTGTATTGAAATTATATTATAAAATAAAAATAAAAATATCAAAACCCTTAAAATGTTAAGATTCCCTGTATGTTTCAATTAACTTAAAATTTTTATGAAGACGATGGCATTCTTCTTTTAGTTTTTGGCATTCCTTACTCTTTTTATCATTTAACTTGATTATGAAAAAATAGAAGTAAATGGAATTTTTTTAAGTACGTAATTTAACAGAAAATTGCAGATGTAGAAGAAATGATCTGACTTTGTTATTGCTAATCTAACTGTACAAGAAGATGTTAAGCCAACATATATACAGAGAATGTTAGCTTCTTCAGCAAACTAATATGTTATACAAGTGGTAAATCTGTTAGAACTAAATAACAAACTATAACTGACTGTGGGACCACCAAGATAAGAAGCTGGAGCTGCTGCAAGTTGCTGAAAACAATTCCTACTCGTGTTAACCCCCCTTCAAGCTGGAGCATAAACATTCTGAATGCCCTTCAGCTTGGAGATAGAATTAAGAAATACAGCTGGAGGCAAAGGCTTAGTGAAAAAATCTGCAAGCTGGTTGGAAGATGTAACTGGAAGTAAGTGAACAACACCAGATCGAACCTTCTCCCTAACCACACGGCAGTTAATCTCTATATGCTTTGTGCGCTCATGATTGTTTATCTATTTTCCAAATCGAGAAGCCATAAAAAAATGGTGGATTGAAGTTTAAAAGAGAAAATTACACTATGAACTATATTTTTAATTTTACTATAATTTATTTTTTTTTAATTTTTAACTTTTAGTTTTTCATTTTTATCTTGTTTTAAAATTTGCTTTTTTTTTTTTTAAATATGGCACTTTGCTTTCTTATTTTCTTCTTCTCCTTCCCATTGCCGTATCTTTTTTTTTTATTTTTTTATCCCTGTGTATTCGTCGTTTTCATAGCCAAGGTGCACGTTCTAACTTCAACGTAACTGGTAACTTGTATGTGATACCCTTTATTCTAGCTTACCTGGAGCCTCAGTTTGATAATGATAATAAGTGGCGAAACTAGATAGGGTTGCGTGGAATTGTATGATTTCTTGACCGGTCGGCCAAAAGCATATATGAGAAAAAATAAGGAGCTTTTTTAGCTGTTGGTTGTACAACCACTGCAACAGAGCCCCTTTCTTTAGTTGTTGGTCTGATTTTCTTTCTTTTCTCCTGCACAGTCTCATTAATTTTATCTCCAATAATCGACCGGCCAATATTTTAGTAATGACTGTAAAAATTTTGTCTATCTCTTAATAAGTCACTAATTCTGCCACAGTTGATCATACTATACATATTTTTAATTTAGATTCTTATTTTGAGCTGAGAGTTTTGTTGGCGTAAACAAACACCAATAATCAACAAGGAATCTCTGAGTGGTAGGAAAAAAATTGGCATAAAGAAAGTTCAAAAGTTGATTAGCTAGAAGTTATTTTGTCTTCTATTCTTTAACTGTTATATTTGTTTTTCATTTTATGTTATTGTCGTCGTGTATTTGCAGAGAGGAAAATGGGTTTAATTTTCTGGGTTTAAATCGAGAAGAAAATTAGTGAAAGCAATTATAATTTATAGGGAAAAGGTTTTCACTAGTCATTGTAATTGTAATTTTTTTTTATTTTAGCTGTTTGATTGTAAATCTTTTATTATTTTTTATTTATTTTTTGGATTTAATTATATGAATGAGATTTTTTATTTTTTAATTTAAATATATATCATATATTCAATAAAATGTTTAAAAAAATAATTTTTTAATTTTTTAGTTTTCAATAAATTAACAGATCATATGAATTTATATGTGAGTATATTTTATGGATAAATAATTAAATAATAACAGTATATATAAATATATATTATAAAAAAATAATGATATATATTATATATGTAAATTTATGTCGATACATATTTAAATATATCTAAATATATTTTATAAAATAATAATAATATATGTTATATACACATGGATATATATGAGTATATGTTATTTATATTTTAATTAGATAATAATAATATATATGAGTATATATCAATATATGTAACATATATTTTAATTAAAGAATAATAATATATACGCCAATATATATTAATATATGTTATATATAAAATATATTTTCATAAATATTTTGTTTGTTTAAGTAATCACCGTATTTCTTTTAAAATTTGTCATAAAGTATTATTACAGATTTTTTTATAGTCTTTTTAAAAATAAAGGCACAGAAAAATTTTTGTATTCTTATTATATTTTTCTTTTACATTTTCTCATTATTTTCGTGTTCAATAAAGGCACCGAAAAATTGTGTATTATTTGTGGAATTTTAACCATCTTCTTGCATGTTGACTTTTACCTCCTTTTATGAAAGAATTTTTCGTTAATAAAAAAATAAAATAAAATGAAAAGTAGTTGTTAATTTTTCGTTAATAAAAAAATAAAATAAAATGAAAAGTAGTTGTTAGAGATTATAAATAAATTTCATATTAAGAAAGTATAAGAATTTATAATGATATAGAAGTAATGTAAATTAGATTTTAACATAAGCTAATTAATTTTGTATTGGATGAGATTTTAATGTCATTTATGTATCTACTGTGAAGCTCATGAAATTTCTACAATAATATCAAAGAATAAAATTGATGATGTAATATTCTTTTTTCCTCCGTTTTATTAAAAAAAAAAACATGTTACATTTAAGATGTTAAAATTTTTCAATATAACTAGATTTAAATAACTCTTATGCTCAGAAACGAACGATATTAATAAGAGTTTGTTTAGATGTTAAAAAGAACTTTAGTTTTTCACAATTTTTTTTAAAAAATAGAAAATAAATTTATTTTTAGTTAGAAATATTTTTTATTTAAAAATTTAAAAAATATTTTTTTATATTTATTAGTTAGAAGTTGAATTTTAAAAAAATATTTTTAGTTTTTTCTAAATAAAAAAATACACTCCTAAAAAAATTAGAATTTATTTCTCACTTTAATTATTATAAACTCATTTTCTATTATTATTATTATTATTATTATTATTATTATTATTTATAAAATAATTAGAAAATAAAAATTTTAAAAATTAAGAAATAAAAAAGATAACTAAAAAATAAAAATAAAAATATTTTTCGCTGCTTAAAATTTCAAAACCTACCAATGATTTTTTTTGTCCATAGCCGAAACTGTTTCAAAGTTTCACATATTAATATTTGGATTGTGATTTTATTTTTTCATAATTATAAATTTATTTATTTATATATTTCCGCAAATTAATCGACAATTCAATTCAAGAAATGGGTGTTTAATTTAACTATTGGAAATTAATTAATATTTTTTTTATCTGAATAATTTTAAAAAAAATGCTAAATATAATTATTTTGAAGAATGATTATTTACTAATTTTTTTTATTGGCTAAAAAATATTTATTATATTTTTATTTATTAAAAAAAATATTATAATAAATATTTTTTATACAATTAAAAAATATTATTGAATAATCACCCTCTAGAGTGAATATGTTTTTCAATAATTGTTTTAAAAATTTAAATTTAATTTTTTTTGAAAAGTTGATAATTGATTTAGATTTAGAGTATTTCATTTCCGTAAGAAGTTATTATTAATAAAAATATTTTTAAATTAATTTTTATAAAACTATGAAGATAATAAATAATTACTAACATATAATAATAAAAAAATATTATATTCAGAATAATAAATATAATGAAAATTAATTGAACATTTTTATGAATTTGGGATGTTTCGAGGATAGTAATTATTATGATTATATTTGTTTGTAATTGTATCTAATTATAGCCACTCTTCAGTCGATTCATAACAGTAGAGTGGGGACAAATTGTTTCGTTGTCTTCTGATCATATGATATGGAACACAAATAAAGGTGTAAATTCATTTGACATGTAAAATATATGGAATATTTACTATATAATGGTTTCATCATTCAAAAATATAAGAAAATAATTAATCCTGCATACCTAGAAAACATTTATTAATATGGAACACATCAATTTTAATTTTTCTCAATTTTTAAAAGATTTTAGTTTCATCCAAGCTCAAAGTTAATGCTATTATGTTTGCATAGAAAAAAAAAATTCAACATTTAAAACATTTATTAATTTAAAAATATGATTCAAATGATAGATAACTATTTAGATTCATGAATAAAGAAATTATTTAATATGTAAATGGGACAAATATTTAGACATCTTATAAAAATTTTCCCCATTATCAGGGAAAAAATGTGTAATTTTTATGATGAAAAAGAAAATAAATAGTATTGAAAGTGTTAGCAATAACATTAATTTAAAAAAAACATGTTCAACAATAGAGCGTTAGTTATTAAGTTGACGAGATAAAAGGACTAAAGGAGTTAATTAAAAGAATCATTATCTTCCGATGGAGGATCCGAATTGAGATCCAAACCCGTACTCCCATCCTTACAATCTTCATCCTTCTTTTCTGGTTCATCATCGCCGGTAGCTACCTTCAAGTCCTCTTTTTCAAACGACGGTTTCCATCTCTTTCCATCATTCTTTTCAAAGTATTTAACCGCTACGTGTATCCTCCTCAATATAGCGAAGAACTCTTCTACTTCCTCATCTGTAACCGCCGACTCTCCTCCATCAATTGCTCCCTTTTCCTTGGATCTGCTCCTTTGGTCTCCGTCATCTACGACTCCGCGTTTTCTTTTCCCCGCCTCCATTAGGTTTATAGAAAAGGCTGAGTATAGCTGATGAAAAATTGAGAGAGAATATGGTATATTACGGAAATTGTATGTTTATGGTTGCACTTGTAGAATAAGTTGTTGTGGTAGTGGAGGTGGTGGTTGTTTAGGATCTGATTTTATTCAAAAGGTTGGGTGGACGGTGGTGATTGGAAAAGTAACGTCAGGGTGAGTTCAAATGCTTCCGTCACCGTAATGGCGACAAGATGACGTTGGAAACGTGGAGAAGCCACTTGGAAATTGTATTGGTAAATGCTAAGGCTTTTGGGAGTCTTTTTAGTCAACGTAATATAATTTTTTTTCAAAAATTATGTACATGTTTAAAAAAAAGAATTCGAGATTTATTTGCGGATGCGGTGGTCAATTCGGAGAAATTATTAGCTGCTCACCTATTTTTCTTAAAAATTGTATTCCTCTAATTTAATTTTAATATTAAAATATTTAAATTTTTATAAAATTCATTTTCTTAAAAGTTATTTTATAGCTTTAAGAAAATAATTAATATATTGCTTTTTAAGAAAATAAAATCATAAAGAAATTACAATAAATTTAGGAGGAAAATCCTAATAAAAAGGTTAACATTATTAATAATTACTCTAACTAAAACATCTTAACTTGCGGATAAATTCAAACATATTAGTTAAGTTTAAATTTTTTTTAACTGATTATGGATTATAAAAAAAATACATAAAAAATATTAAATTGTAAATTGATTGAAATTTTTTTATATAGATTGTGTATATGTATTTCAGGTAATTAAAATTAAATAAATTAATTTTATTTATTTTTAATTAAATGAATTTTTATATATCTAATTAATTGATTTTTATTTAGTTTTATTTTTAAGTTTTATACATCCTATGTTTGGTAGTATTTTATAAATAAATACACGTTATTGATAGAAGTCACATTCGTTAATTAGTCAATGAAATGTGTCTTTCGACTCCAAGTCCCTAACATATTTTCTGGTGCATTCAAAATAATTAATAAAAAAAAATATTAATTCTTATCAAAAATGAAATTTTATTTTTTAAAGAAAAATATATTTCTTAAATTTCATAAAAAATTATTATAATAAAAATAAAAATATATACGAATAAAAACCTTTTTTTTTGACAAAAAACCTATTAATTTATTAATTGCTATTTATTATTTACAGGGTTAATTACAACTATAGTATTCACACTTAACTGTTATCTCACTAAAATTTTTAAATTTCATTTTATAAAAATAAAACTTTTAAGTTTCAGATTTTATCTCAATAAAATTTTTAAAGCTATTTTCAATTGCCAAAAAGTGATATGACGGTCATGTGGCAAAAAAAAATTAAAAAAGAAAGAAATTTAATTTTAACTTACACAATAATTAACAAATAAGAGTACTAAAACATTTTTTTATCTAAATACTATAAAATTTTTAGTATATGAGAAGAAAAGCTCAATCCTACAACTCCTTTAATTAATCTTTTATTTCTTTCAGACATTTTACTTTCACATTCAATTTTATAGCTCTTTCTAAAATTATAAATAATCTCATCAACCTTCAATTATTATACTCTTAGTCCAAAATATACTGTTAATATAAATTAAATTTATTTTTTTTAAATTTATTTACCATATGATAAAACATGACTGCCATATTAATAAACAGTAATTAAAAAGCTATATATACTATATTAGATAGTAAATTTATTTTTTTTATTTAATGGATTTTTTAGCACTCCTAGTAAAAATTGAATTTAACTAGTTTTTTTTTCCTTCTTTTTAAAATATGCGAAAATTTCAATAAATACCTGATTTAATAAGATTGAAATTATTTCAAAATCTCAAATTTAATAATATTGAAGTGAAACGTAACAAACAGAAAAACTGAAAATGAAAAATTCAAATAAATTTAATTAAAAAATAAGTCATTTATTCAATTTTCTATTTTCACAGTTGACATGGAGCTATGACAGGAATCATGTATGATGTAGCATTTGTTAAAAAATAAAAGTTTATTATTTTAATCACCATAATTAAAAGTCGGTATTATAATTGTAAATTTAGGGAAATTTAGGTATTTATTTTTATTGAAATGGAAATTATGCAAGATTTATGAATTTATTTTATTTTATAATATGTGCAGAAATTTTTGTACAAATGAAATTAGTTTGTCATGTAAAACTCATAATTGACATTTTCATGGTTTATAAATTATAATATCTTGATAAGAAAAAAGAAAAAAAAAATCCTGGCAAAGACAACGTTAAACATGCAAAGAAATAACATAAATGAGAATGAGCAATTAATCCACGTGGAACATTTTTTTAAAAAAAATTTTGGACTCGGTCAGCCCACTTGTCCAGGAAATTTATTTAGTCAAAGCAATTTTTGTCCTCAAATAAATCAAGTTCATTTGACATTATATTCAATACAATTATTAAATGTACAATCGAAAAGGGGTGCTATTCATTCTCCATTTTTTTTAATATAAAATTAAATGAATGAACAACGGAGCAATCACATAATAAAATATTATCTATCAATTCAATAATTCTCTTAGAATTAATAAAACTATCAGTATATTATTTAATAATACATAATTCAAATACGAGAATATTACGTATTTATTGATATTTTATTAGTACTAGTATATTTTATTTTTTGGATTCTGAATCCAAAAGGCAGTGTATTTTAAGTTATTAATACGATAACATTTTGTGTTTAAGTTTAGCATTTTATTTTAACTTCTATGCACCATTCCGTTTAACAAATTTAGACTGCTGAAATTTGTTTTTCGCACTTTTATGCTTTCTTCTCTATTGCTTGTATATAACTCAGCTTGTACTTGAGATTTCTTCTCTAGAAGATACTAGATATTTTTTCCCATGGTATCAGAGAAATTAGGTTGATTGATAAAGATTTTATCCAGTTATTTTGATCGAATTTGATTGTTTTATTGATATTTGTTTCTTTGAGAAATATGGAATAAATTGGAACTTCAGGAACTTGGAGTGCTGAGGTTTCGAAGACGCTCAACAATGGCAGTCCTTCGCAACTTCATCCATTGGATAATTCTGATACAATACTAATGACTAATCTTCTTGATAGTAGTAACTATCTTACTTGGAGTAGATCTATGAAATTTGCTCTTAAAGAAAAGGACAAACTGAATTTTATTGATCAAGATGGAAAAATAACTAAAGAAAATATAGAGGAATTTAAACAATGAAGTAGAGCAGATTCTATGATTATTTCGTAGATTTTGAATGCTATGAAGAAGGAGATTGCAAGAGAATTGTGGAGGCATTTGGAAGAGAATTATGGTGAGAATAATGGACAAGAAATTTATCAATTATAGAGGGTAATAGCTTTGGTGAAGCAAGGAAATCTTCCAGTACATGAATATTTTACGAAATTAAGAAAGTTGTGAGATGAATTAAATTGTTCAAGCCCTACATCATGTTGTAGCTGTGGCAAGTGTGAATGTAGAGCTGGTGAGAAGATGGAGGAAATGACTTTAATGAACAGGCTTATGCATTTTTTTAATAGGCCTTAAAGACACTTTGACAATGCTTTTAGCCAAATCTTAATTTTAGATCCGTTGCCTTCTGTCAGTAAGGCGCATTCTCTTGTGTTGAGAGTAGAAAAACAACAAACAGCTAACATGGCAATAAATGAGAATATGGAAGGAAATGTGTTGTTAGCTTGGCCTAGTACTAATGTCAAATCTAGTTATGGTAATTATAGAAAGAAGGAGTTCATTAAGAATGAAGATAAGTTCTGCGAGCATTGTAAGAGATAAGGTCACTTTAAGGATACATTTTTTAAGCTGGCAGGCATACCAGAGTAGTACATTGAACTTCTACGGAGAAGGTAGAGGGAACAGGGAAGAGTTCAGGCTAATTTGGCAAAATATGATACAAAAGAAGCTACTAATCCTAAAGGACAAGATTGGAAGATGCAGCAAGGAATAGCAGAGATGATAATGCTGATATTTCCAAATACATGAAGAATCAGCAACAAGCACCTGCAAAAAGCTATATGAATTTTGTACAGACAGAGAACTTTGCAAGTACTTTAATGCATTCTTCTGCAACTCCTAGGGTTTAACCACATTGGATTATAAACAATGGAGCCTCCAATCTTATTAGTGCTATTAAAGAATTGTTTAGTGATATGAGAAGTAATCCACAACCTATTAAAGTACATTTACTAATAGTACCTTAGTAATTGTTTTTGAAATTGGTATTTTTACCTTGACTCCAAACTTAACTCTCATAAATGTCTTGTATATACTTTCTTTCAACTATAACCTAATCTCAGTTAGTAAACTCAGTCAAGATAATCATTTATAATTGTTTTTTGATCATCATACCTGTCTTTTATAGGACCAGAGGAGTGACATCAAAGTTGCAAGTGGAAAAGTTTTAGATCTTGAACCTAATACTAATCCTTATAATCAATCTGACCATGTAAAAGGTCATGTTTCTTCTCATTGTGTGAATTAAGTGTCAAATTCTTCTATATCTCTTTGGCATAATAGACTTGGGCATCCTTCTCAAATTGTTTTGTCTCGTTTGGATTTCTTAAATAAAGTTGATGCATCTTTTGTGAAGTAGGTCCTTTAGTTAAACAAGTTAGAACACCTTTTCCAATAAGCACTACAAGAGCTCAAACACCTTTTGATTTATTTGCATGTTGATATATAGGGACCTCATTCAGAGGTTCTTGTACATGAAGTACATTAGTTCTTAACTTTGGTTGATGACTATCGTAGAGGAGGATATTTCTTATGAATACTAAGTCTCCAAGCTATATCGTTACTTGCTAAGTTTTTCAAAATGGTTGAAACTTAATTCCAAACCAAAATCAAAACCTTGAGAAGTGATAATGGCACTGATTTTTAAAGTCCTTAGTGTCAAACCTTGTTGACTCATTTTGAAACTTTGCATCAAAAAGCTTATCCCTATAGCCCTCAGCATAATGGCATAGTTGAGAGGAAGCATAGATATATTGCTCAAATAGTTAAAGCTTTACTTCTGCAAGGCAATCTTCATGTTAGATTCTGGGATTTTGCCATCTTACATGCTACTTTTATCATACAAAGATAACCTACTACAGTCTTAAATTGGCAGGCTCCATTTGTGCTCTTGTATGAAAAGAAACCAGACTATGCCCTTCTAAAAATCTTTTCTAGTCTTGTTTTTGCCAAAAATAATTTGCCTCATAAAACTAAGTTTTAGTCCATATCCATTAAATCCATCTATATTGATCATTCAACTAGTCAAAAAGCCTTTAAACTTTATGATCTTGAAACTCATACGACTTTTACTTCCATAGGTGTTTTGTTTCATGAGTATATTTTCCTTTTTAAGCAACTTTCTTCTATTGAGTCTTCTTCACAACCCTGTTTAGTTATTGAGGATATTTTAGTTTCTATTCCTTCCTCAATAGTTCCTTCGTCTTCAACTTTACCATTGCCACATTCTTCTGTTGAGTCATGTGCTAATACATGTGCTTCTTCTCCTCCACCACAAATTAGGAGTAGAAAACCGTGAAAACCACCCACTTGGCTCTAAGATTGTGAAACCAACCTTCCTTATACTTCACATACATCAGTTTCTCATATCACTGGGCAATTCAATAATGCACATCTTTGTTTTCTGGCAAAGTTGTTTATTTTGCAAGAGCCCAAGAATTATTTAAAAGTTGTCAAGGATGAGCACTTAATTCAGGCTATGCAATAAGAACTTCAGGCTTTATAAAGGAATCATATCTAAGAGCTCACTGAGTTATCACAATGAAAGAAGCCTATTGGCTTTAAGTGGGTCTACAAGTTAAAACTCAAGCCAAATGGTTCAATAGAGAGGTTCAAAGCCAGGTTAGTAGCAAAAAGCTATAACCAGATTGAGGGTGTTGATTACACAAACAGCTTCTCCCATGTGACCAAGATGGTTACTGTTAGACTTCTCCATGCTATATCAGCTACAAACTCTTGATCTCTTCATCAAATTGATATCAATAATGCCTTTTTTCATGGCTTTATTGAAGAAGAATTGTATATGCTACCTCCAGATGGCTATCACATACCATTTTCAGGGCAAGTCTGTAAACTAACTAAATCCCTTTATGGCTTGAACAAAGCCTCGAGACAGTGGAATGCTGAGTTCTGTAGCAAGTTGCAGCAATTTGGCTTTGTGCAAATGATCCATTTCTTTTCATTCTACAAAGGGATTGTCAATCTATTGCTTTATTATTATATGTTGATGATGTTCTTCTTACTAGTACATTAGAAGATTGGATACTGAAAGTCAAAAGTTTTCTCCGTACAGCTTTTGCCATTAAAGATCTTGGCCATGTTAAATATTTTATGGGGCTAAAAATAGCTCGTTCTACATTTGGGATATTCATTAATTAGAGGAAGTACATTTTAGATCCCATTGCAGACATTGGTCTTAGTAATTATAAAGCAGCGGCTACTCCTTTAGTTAAAGGCACAATTCTTTCTTCTTCTGATGGAGCTTTGCTAGTTGATCCTCAACCCCATAGAAGGTTAATTGGTCGTGCATTATATCTCAGTTTTACTCTTCTAGACATCACATTTGTTGTTCAATAGTTAAGTCAATATGTGCCAGCCCCTTGAGATGCTCATTGGAATGCAACTTTGCATGTTCTTAGATATCTCATGGGTAATCCTGGTTGAGGTTCTTTTTATCCAGCTTCTAATTCATTTTGATTGCAAGCCTATTGTGATGTTGATTAGGCTATTTACAGAGATTTTAGATTATCTATAATTGGTTATTGCATATTTCTTGGTGAAGTGCTCATCTCATGGAAGACAAAGAAACAAACTATTGTTTCTCGTTCTTCAGCTGAAGCTGAGTATCGAAGAATGGAAAGTACTATTTGTGTGTTCCAGTGGTTAAGTTATTGGTTCGTGAGTTCCAGATTCTCATTTCGCTTCTAATTTCATTGTGGTGTGATAAATCAGGCTTCCCTTCACATCTCTACAAACCTAGTTTTTCATGAGCGTACTAAACATCTGGATATAGATTGTCATCTGGTTCGTGATAAATTCAAAGCTGGCTTTTATTCTTCCTTAACATATTTCTTCCAGTGCTCAAATTGCGGATATGTTCACTAAAACTTTGGCTACTTCTCAGTTTGGTCTACTCTGTGACAAGCTGGGCATGTTTGCTCTGCAATCTGCGCCAACTTGAGGGGGGATGAAGATAATTATCCAAAACGCAACGTATTTTAAGTTATTAATACGATAGCATTTTACGCTTGAGTAGCATTTCATTTTAACTTCTATTCATTGTTTCGTTTGACTAGTTTAGTTAGCTAGAATTTATTTTTCGCGCTTTTATTCTTTTTTCTCTATTGCTCGTATATAACTCAGTTTGTACTAGAGATTTCTTCTCTAGAAGATATAAGATATTTTCCTCCGAATTGCTTTGCTAGTTTCTATTCATATTAATCATATTTTGTATCAAGGATTGATAAATGGTACTTGGCATTTAAATTTACAATCGCTATTATGAGATGCCTGACAAATTATGTATTCAGAGTAACACTTTAAAATTTAATGGTTTAAAATTATGATTGTAAAGTCTGAAACATTAAAAATTATAATTTATAATTATTACCATTAAATTCTTTTTCGGCATTTGTCCCTAATAATTAATTATCAATTAGTCTTTCTGAATTAAAAAAGAATCATATTTATTAAATTTATTAAATAAATTGAATAGAATAGTAGAATGATAACACTTATATAAAAGTTAGTTACAGGGTGTGCAAAAAAATCAAAATTCGACCATCATCTGACTAACTTGATCGATCACATCGATTTAAACCGACCTAATTGGTCGGTTTCGGTTTATTTATTTACTGAAAAAATCGACCAAACCCGATAATTCTAAAAAAATTCGATTAAATCTATCAAACCAACTATTATTGATCGATTTTCAAAAATATTTTTTTGATCGCTATTAAGTAGTCGGATTAGTCGAGTCCTAAAAACTGACCAACTCGGCCGATGTACATGCCTAGTTAGTTGTAATACCTTCTAAACTTTTAAAAATAGTATAGTTAAAGTTAAATGAATTGTTAACGTGAATTTTAAAAAAATTAACCTAATTAATAATAATAATAATAATAATAATAAAGAAAGTGAAATTAGTTAGGTAAAAATGATTAAAGGTATGGAAAATTAGGTAAGTGGAAGCTTTTAATTTGGATCATTAAAATTGCACTTAATGACCATTAATTTTGGGTTATTAATTGAAGAAAGAAATGGTAAGAGAAAGTGTAATATCCGTAATTTTTAAACATTAAATAAAATAAATTAAAATTTAATTGAATAAATTAAATAAATAAATAATTTAAATAGAAAATAATAGGTTTAGACGTAAGAAAATGATATGTATATGTGAAACATATATGAAATATACATAATATATAAAAGTCAACTCAAAGTCAACACTTTAAGAAGAAAAGTCAAAAGTCAAGTGGCAATATTGTAAATATAATTTAAAAAATTAAAATTATTTAAATAATTTAAAAATAATTTATTTTTGGTTGGAAGAAAAAAATTATGATTTTTATTAAGTAAATAAATAATTCATTAAAAATATAATATAATAATATTATATATATAGTCATTTTTAAAGTGGAAAGAGAGAGAAATTTAAGAGTAGTCTTCTTCTTTTTCTTCCTTAGGAGCCGAACCTCCATTAGTATGCAAGGGAGCTTTTTTATTCTTTCAAGCTTCATCAATTAAAGAAAATTTAAGGATTCAAGTGAAATTTTTAAAAATTCTTCATCAATTAGTAAGTTTATTTACTAATTTTATAAGTTTTTTGGATTTTTATGAAATTTTGAATACGTTGAGTTTAAGTTTTTGTGATAGCATGATTTAATTGCTTGATTGAGTATGTATGGAGTTATTTTGAGTAGTTATTAATGATTTTTTAGTTGGATTGAAGAAATGATTAAGTTTGAGTATAGTTGGTTGAAGGGAGATAATTTAGGGTTATGGAACATATAGACTTTTAAATTCATGAATTTTAATTATGCAAATTGATTTCAAATATGTTGTTTTGATGCATAAATAAGAATTTTAAAATCAAATGATGGATTTGATTAAGTTTGATTAGAGATTGGATAAGGTAGTGTTAAATTTAGGATTTTGGAAGGAAATTTTCAAAGAATGGTTGATTGTTTGATTTTAAGGCTTAAATCATATTATTTAATTATATAAGTGATAGAAATAAGTTTAGACTAATAATTGAAATGAGTTGGAATGAAGAACCTTCATTGATGAAGGTTATGACATTTTAGGGTTTTGTTTAAAGTATATCTATTTATTAAATATAATTGGTTAAAACATGTTATAATGTGTTTATAATGATATAAATAAATTTAAAACACTAATTTAAATAGTTTAATATAGATTTCTAATGTTAAAGTAAGGTTAGACTTAATTTTAAAAATTTATATGAGTGATGTTTAAGTAAGGTTTAATGTTGAAGATATCTTAAAATATGATATTAAATTATTGTATTTGATCACATTGTGTATAGTCATTAAGAAGAAGTAGATTGCCTAATCCTAGTGTTGAAGTGCAAGTTAAAAGTGAAGGTTGGTGGGAGATTTTTAGTTTGGATTGGAGTGCTATTTGAGGCATGTACAAACTTGTAATAAATTGGATATGTTTGCATTAAAGTTGACCTAATACATTTTGGATAAAAAATGTGTTAAGCTATTTGGAGAGCTTGAACATTCATGAGAATTGTGCTATGACATGTGAATTATTATGTATGCATTATATGCATTATAAAAAGTTATTATTAATGGCTAAATTGAATAAAATGTGATTCATGTGAATTATGTGAAATTGACCCAAAAATATTTGGGTAAGATGTTTGAAATGTTAAATGAGATATATTGTGATAATGTGATGAAATATGATGAATTAAAGTGTATTGACATTGATATGAATGATAAAAATGAGAAAATAAAGCAATGTGATGAGAAAAGTGAGAAATTGAGACAATGTGATAAGAAAAGTTGATTATGGGAATATGAATTATTTTTGTGCCTAGTATATTTTTTAATTTCTAGAGTTTTATGTTTGGCGGCATGCCTATAAGGTTATCCTCATTATTTACCTTCGGGGTTAGACGTTATGCGACATTAATACATGATTTTACCTACGGGGTTAGAAGCTAGGCATCACTAATACATGATTTGCCTTTGGTGCTAGATACTTGGTGTCAATTTAGATCAAAATGGTAACTCTGGAATTTAAATGATATATTAGTTTGTTTGAAGTCATGTTTGTGTATGTGTTAATGTGAGTTATAAAATGATTAAAAATTATGTTTTAAATGCAATTGTATATCACATTATGACATCACATATAAAGGTATTATGCATTGGCATTGTATTAAAATTTTATTATTGTCAAAGTTTGTACTACTAGACTTTTAGCTTAGCGCGATTGTAATTCATCGCCCAAGTGACATGGGTGCTCCAGTTAGTCCGGAGAGTTTTTCTAGATTAGGTCGAGTTTAGATTTGAGGTTGCTTGTTGAATTAATTTTGGTACGTTAAGATCAGAGCCATTTGTCATCATGTATATATTTTATATTATAGTGTATTTTGATATTATGTATATTATGTTATGTTTTATATGCTTTGTAAATTATAAAAAGTATTTTGGATAAATTGTATAATGTGGAGTTTAATATGTGTTTATATATATATATATATATTGAGAAAATATGAAAAAATTGAGAAGTTGTGGTGAAAGATGTGATTTATTGTTTATTGGGAGTATTTTTATGCAGGTTATGTTTTGTTTAATTTTTAAACTGTCCAAATTACAGACAAAACTATGACGAATTTTTTTCAGAGATTTTTATGTAAAATATTTATTTTCGAACCTATAATTAATAAAGAATAATTTATTTACTATTTAAATATACATTTTTAAGTATTTAAAATTTAAAATTAAAATTTTAAAAATTTTATTAAATTGAATTGTGATATTTTTATATTGTATGTGTATATTTTACATAAATTGGGTGTATGTATTATATATATATATATGGTATAAAAGTGTTACAGAAAAAAATAGATGAGATAGAGAAAGAAATCGGGAAAGAGGGACAGAGAAGGAAATATACAAAAATTAGAGAAAGGAAGGGCAATGAGAGTTTTCCTTCCGTTCACCGCCTTCTGGCTACCAATACTGACATGTGTTGGTCACCGTGAAAGTATACTTGATGAGCTTTCCAACGCCATCAAAATCGTCGTGATCTGCCGCCTGACCGAGCCGCATGCACTATCCGAAATGGTGATCAGAGTTCACGCCGATGATACTTTATAAAGATGATTCTGACCTCTTTTTCTAATAACTCGAATATTTTTGAAATCTTTTCGTTTCAAGCTTCGATTTGGTATATTACTTACAAATTATAGATGTAAATTTTAAAATTCATATGTATATATGCATGAAGTTATATTAAACAAAAATTTAAATTAAATTTTAAATTAATTAAAATTTTAATAAAAAATTTAGGATTTAAAATTTGATGTAATATTATGATAAATTATAAACAATTAAAGAAAAATAAATTCTAAATAAATATAAATATAAATAATGAAAATAATAAATCGTTAGTTAAAAAATTAATTAGTTAAAATTAATGAATTGGTAAATTAGAAGTTATAATTTTAATGGATTAATTATTATTATTATTATTAAAAGAGAAATTAGAATAAAATATAATTAAATATTATAAATAAATAGGTAGTAAATTAAAATGAAAATATTAATATTAAATATAATTAAAATAAATTAAATATTTAAATTCTAAATATTATTAGTAGATTGTAGATCAAATTAATATATATATTAAATTAATAAAATTATGAATTAGTAGTTAGTTGTTAGCTAATAAATTTAAATTTATTATCAGATTATGTTTAGTAATTTTTGTTAATATATATATATAGTTGTTTATTGATTAATTAGAATAAATAAATATATATATATGTATATTAACTTTAGAATAAATATATTTATGGCTAAATCAAGTTCAATTCTTGAATTATAAATTTTGTTAGTAAATTTTAAAATAAATTGGTGATATTTTAGGTATAAAAAGATAAATAAATTAATTGAAATATAATAAATTAATATTTTATTAAATTAAGTTATATTAAATACTACTATTAAATTATTATCTATATAAGACTTTTATTTACAAATTTAATTAAGTTAATTAAATTACTTATAAATTAAATTAAGTTAATTAATTATTAAATAATTAAATCGGGTGATAAACAAAATATGATTTAAAAATTATAAGAATTCATAAAACTAATTATTTAATTACGATTTATATTGTTATAACTATAAGAATTAGGTTATTATTATTTCTACTTAAGCATAAATTATAATAATTGTTAAAATGTAAATTATGCTAAGTAACAATTAATTAGTAATATTGTTAGTATTATAGTAGTAAAGTATTAAAGCTAAAATTTTATAAATATTAGTAATTTTTAAAATTAGTATATTGTTACTCTTAATATTAGATATATATATATATTAAGCCTACAAATTTTTTACTTAAATTGTTATATTATTATTATTATTATTATTATTAACATAAATTATTAATTTTAAAATAATAAAATTAAATAATTATTTTTAACTACATAAATAATATTATTATTTTTAATGACTTTATTATAAATGATTGTTGAAAAATAAAAATAAAATATTATTAAGTAAATAAATTGTATGCTATTATTTTTATTATTATTGAAATCAATATAAATTACTATAGTTAAATTAAAAGTAATTAAGTAATTATTTTAAATAAAAAAAAATAATCAAATAATATTAATATCTAAGTAAATATTATTAATATCACAAAGTATAACAAAATAAGAAAATTTAAGTAAATGATATTATTATTATTTTCTTTATTCTAACATTATTATTATTATTATTAGCATAAACTTATTTTGAAAATTAAGAATATATATATTGTAAATTAAATTTTAAAAAAAAACTATATTGGATCTGTCCAAATTTTCTAACAATGTTCATAAGTTATCTCGTCTAAGAAAAAATAAATAATAAATAATAATAATATGTGCTAGTGTATGATTTGAATTTTGATTGACAATAGGTGTAATTTATCCATTAAATTAATGTAGTGCTTTGAAAATTTTTCATTAAGCTATATGCGTATTTATGTTTTTTCCTACTAAATAATAATTTAAATTTCATTAGAAAATTAAAATATTTAGAATTTATAACTCAAGTTTTTGAAAATGCCTTGATTAGCAATAATGCTAAGTACATTTTAGTGGTAGTATAGTGCAATCTCAATGGTATGCTGTACAAACGGAGTGAGTCCTTCTTCCCTTTACTTTTTTATTGTATAAACAATTTATGTGATGAAGATTGACTAATATAATTAAATTAAGATTTTGTAAAATCATATATTTTAAATTTATAATTAGGTAATAATAATATAACATAAACTTATAAAATTTATATCATATAAATTTGTAAAGTAATGGTACCAGCCTATGCAAATTCGACCACACTTTTCCTACCCACTATCTTTTATGTTTAGACTTTAGGCATAGGGATAATCTAGTCAAAGGGACCAATCCATTCTCCTCAGTGGAGTTAGTCGTGTAATAGCATCTTAAAAATAATAATAATTAATGAAATCAAAATTCTACTGAAATCGCTCTTGTATTTATAAGTGCTGAAATCTAAGTCCATGTTTGTTTTTGTTAGGTGTGTACATTCCGTTAATTAAAATATAAACAAATTAAAACATGAAGTAATTAAAATTTTTAAAATTTTAGAAATAGTAACCAGTGATGAGGTAAACTTTTAAGACTTTAAACTCGACTTCGGATACATCATGTGATGGCTTTCTACCTGCAAGATAAATTGAAAACTCGAACTTCAGTGAAAAAATTGTTTAAGTCAAAATTTGGTCTGTCTCACAAATATAAGTATATAATAAAATAAATAAGCAGAGAAAAGAAAATTTTTTATCTATGGGATCCATCTCTGTTTATAGTTAAGGGGTAAAAAATAAATTCTGAATGTATCAAGGGATCTTCTAAGATAGTCAGAAAATATGTAAGAGATGTCAGGACTGTACAATAATTATATCAAAAATAAATTATCGCCCATGAGACTCGGTTTAAGAATCACATCTTCTATCAACTCGATGCCTCAATCTTGGGTGACACGAATAGTTCGGTTTGAGCTAATAAATGCTTAGCCTGAAATAGCGATCATGCTCACAAGCTTATTACCGACCTATGGGTATATGCCAATTAGATATAGACTAAGTTTAATATTGAGTAACTGGGCAAAATAAAAAAAGTTTAATGGTGAGTACTTAAAAAAACAGATATTTTCAGAAGGAGGTGGTGCATATTGGTTGGTGTTTACCTCCATTGGGCTGGTTTAAAATGAGATGGGGCTTATAAGGCTCGCTCGAGGAAGGCTTTTGCTAGTTGAGTTGCCAGAGATGATAGTGGAGCGTGGGTAACAGGTTTTGTGGTGAACCTGGGGTCATGCACAATAACAAGAGCTGAACTTTGGGTATATTCTATGGGCTTCAGCTTGTCTGGAGTAGGGAACTAAAAGACTTAAAGCTGAGATTGATAGGAATTGTGTGGTGAGGATGATTAGGGATGGAAATAGTAAAAGTGGCTCTAATGCACAGTTGATTCATAAGATTTGAGAGCTTCTAGATCGGGAATGGCAGGTTGAGCTCATGCATGTTTACAGGAAGGCAAATCAGTTAGCGGACTACCTTGCTTCAGTTGCTGGCAATTTTACATGTAGTGTTCATGAACTTCAAGATCCGCCTACAGAGGCCAGAACGTGGTTAAGATATGAATTTGTGGGAGTGGCTCAACCTAGGGCTGTTGTCATTTGATTTGTTTGAAGGATTTTATTCCCCTGTGATTTAAAAGAAATAAATTGATAGACATTTGTCATGGATATTCTCCCAAAAAAAAGATAATTTTAAAATTATTTTACTTTTAGAGTTTTTTTTTATAAAAAGGGTTTTTCAAAAATGACCTAAAAAATATAAATATTTTTAAAAATATCAAGTTCTCTTTTTCAATTTTAAAAATATCATTTTCGGCTTTAATTTCAAAAATATTCCTTTTATGGGGTATATTTTTAATATATATTTAGTATATTAAAGATATAATTAATTTTTAAAGATATATATTAAATATATATTTAGTATATTAAAAATATATAAAATAAAGAGGATATTTAAAAAAAAAAAAAGGTTAAAAAGTGTTACAGACAGTAATTTCCTCTTTATAAAATGCAACCATTTAAAGCTTTCTTAAGGCCTTTCATTAATCAGCTTATCCAATTCTTAAGGCCCTCCTCAACTTTTGGGCGCCCAAGTCCAAAGTTGTGGAATGGTCATAAAACATGTAAAAGGCCGGAGTTAGATTTTTCAAAACCTTAGATCCTTATTAAAATAGAGGAAATTACATCCTCTTGAAATTTCATTTTCATAGTCACCGAGCCGCTGATTTTATTTTCAATTTTATGTTTGTCAAGGTATTTTTTTTAATGTCATATTTTTAATATATATATAATATAAATATAATATATATAAATATACATTTAATAATATAAATTATATTTATAATATATTTATTACATATTTATATAATATTTTTAATATTAGTTTAATTTTATTTTTTTAATTTTTTATTCTTGTAATATTCACATAGTATTTAATAATTTTTATATAAAATACACACAACTTATATAATAAATACATAATATATATACAATATCTATAAAATATGTACAACATCTATAAAACATATGCAGAATATCTATCAAATATCTAAATAACATATACATAATAAAATTATGTGTATTTTTTTTCATGTGTATAATATATAAAATTTATTTGAAATAAATTTAACCATTTTTGTTAATATATTTTTGTATAGTTTATTTTTTTAGTGTTATTTATTTTTTATAATTAAAATTAAATTTTTTTTCTTAATAAAAAATTATAATTTTTATATGATGAAAAATAATTTAAAATATTAATATTTATTATTTTATTAGAATATTTTTATTCAATATTAAAGTTTAAAAAAATAAAAATTAAAGTAAAATATTGATTGTAGTGAGAAAAAAGAGATATTTAAAAATAAAAACTCTTATTTTAGTGAGGAATGAAATATTTTTAAAATTGGACTTTTGATAAAAATATAAGAAAAATTAAAAATAATTTTAAATTTATCATATTTACTAAAATATCAAAATTTATAAAATATTTATCAAAATATCAGATTTTTATTAGTTTATAAAGAGTCTATAATGAGTTTATCATGAGTTTATAATGAGTTTATAAATTTTACACAGTTTATAATGAATTTATTATGAGTTTTTAATAAAATAACTAAAATATCCCTTAAAAAAAGTAAAAATTTTAAAAAATTGCAGTGAGGGTCTTATTTTTCTTTTAAAGTTTTGTTTTAATTTTTTGTGAAAGCAAAGATTTTTTTTATAATATTTTTAAAATAAAAATATTTTTTAGATAGTTACATCAATGTCCCATTAAAATATGTCAAAATTTTAATGAATGAATTAAGTATTTATTGATAAAATGAAATATTAGAATCATTTTAATGTATTTTCAATAGTTAAGCAACGGATAATGAAATTTATTAAAAAAATAATATTAAAAATAATAATTTTTGTTTTTGCTGCAAAAAAAAAAAAACCCATTGAATGACAAAAGTTGACCAGAGGTTTTATCAGTCCAAGGAAATTTTTTTTTAAAAAATTTCAGGAAAAGATTATTATATAGTATTTCTTTCATATCCAAAAATAAAAAGATAAAATAAGGGTGGCTAGAGAGCAATTAATTAGAGGATCATCCTGTCCTCAGCGAGAATACAGCTTGCTAATTAACCATTTGCAGCATTGATTATTATTAACATTCATAGTTTTAAACACTTTTCAAATGGAATAAAGTTTTCTTTTGGATTATTACATATATAATAAATGTCCAACTTTATTATTAATAAATATTCTTATTAATATTTTCTATTGTAAAGGCTTTAATGCAATTAGAACTATATATATTAACATTAAAATAATAACTCAATAGAAGTGCATTTATCATTATAGTTTTATTTCTTGAATCAATATCTGAAAAATTAATTATTTTTAAATAGACTAATATAATTTAAATAAAATAAAAATATTATTAATTTTGGGACACAGATAATATAAAATTTGAAATTTCAGTAAACAACCAAGCAAGTATGAAAACGCCTCAATTAAAATGTCTTATTGGATCTGAAATTTGGTTTTGAATATTATTGAAATAGTCAAGTTCAGAAATTGGTCATTATTCAGAAAAATCCAGCCTTTGCAAGTACAAAGCTGATTTCCCTTAGAGAAGGAAAACTAATGGATTGGTTATCTTTTGATTCTTTTTAGGGGTATGAGTATCTGGCTAACACTCTAATCTATTAGACATTGTCACCTTTTGTGTGCATATATATAATGTTGCTAACTGTATGAAACATTTAAATTTAGTTATTATATAAAATTTTAAATTCTTAATTAAAAATTATATATTTTTTTTAATTAACACCCCCATCACAATGGGCCTTATTCTAAGAACTTCCTCTCAAAATTTTCTTCTCTCTTAGTGTGTTGCTTTTCTTTTTTTTTTTTGTTGTCCTAGATTTAGGATTGTTATCGATCTTTAGCAGGCAATAGTCTCAAATTTACCATTATATTTTTGTGTTTTATTTTCTTTATGCTTCTATTGTAGTATTTCTATAATAATTTATAGTTTGGGTTTTATAACTTTTTTTATCAAGTCCTAAGATATCTCTTTTTATTTTGAGACCAAAGATCTTACTGGTATGATATATTTTTAAAATATCAAAGAAATCAGAAGCAAAATAATCTTCTTCCTCTTCGTTAATTCTTTTATTATATAATAATTTATATACTGCATGCGGATAGATACTACCACGTACAACAAGATATTAGCCGACATTTGCTTTCACGTATATTATTATATAGTCCTCGTGTGATGTGCAATCATCAACATCTTCTTTCCTAATATTATTTTTAATATTTTGATATTTTAAAAAAAATTCTATATTAAAATTTATAAATTGAGATATATTTAATTAACGTAACTAATCTGATTTTTTAGCCAACAAACATTTTTATGTATTATTATTATTATACAAAAATTGTACGGAAGCTTATCTAAACTGATAAATGGATAAGTGTGGGAAAATATGTAGGATAAAAACAATTATATTTGAGCTTAAATTTATTAAAAAGAAACTTTCCCACTTAATATTGTTGGGCCCCGTAATAAAATTACGAGAAGTATAAAAATAGCGGAATAATAAAATATGACACACAAAAATTTATGTGGTTCACCCTTAACTTTTTAGGGCTACGTCAATAGGACAAAATTCGAATAATTCTTCTACTATTAAAAATAGCAGGCTTACAAAGAGAGTAATACAAAAATAGTGACACTTATAAAAGTGTTTCCCAAACCTCACTATTTTTCTCGACCCTTAGTCTTAAGACTGAACTCTCACAAACCTCTCAATTCTTTCACAGATGAAATGATCTGTGGCTTGGTGTTTTTCGTATACCTTCCTTGGCAATTCTCTCCTCTATTTATAGAAGAGAAATGCCGCAAATCATGCAAGCATTTGGCCTAAATTAGGCCATCAACTCTGCCTAACATTTTGAACTTTTAAAAATTCAAACTTTATATTTTTTACCACGTTTTCAATTAAATTCTTTTTTTTAATATTATCATGTGGTGGGTCCCAATTAAAGGACACCAACCAACAAATCTCCCCCGTGGTCATTTAAGTGGGAATGTTAGCCATACCGGCTATCCTTCTGCAAGCAACAAGCTTCTCTGTGGGTAAAGCCTTTGTCATCATATCCGCGCCATTGTCATCAGTATGAACTTTCTATATCTGAAATGACTTCATCTCCAGCGCATCACGTATCCAATGATACCTCACATCAATGTGCTTTGACCTTGAATGAAAGATCGAATTCTTGCTGAGATGTATAGCGCTCTGACTGTCACATAGCAGGACATTGTTCTCTTGTTCTATACTCAATTCTTGTAGGAACTTTTTCATCCACAAGAGTTCTTTGCCAGCTTCTGTGATAGCTATATATTCCGCCTCGGTCGATAATAGCGCAACGCATTTCTGCAATTTTGATTGCCAAGAAACCGCTGCTCCTGCAAAGGTCATCAGATATCCAGAAGTTGATTTGCGTGAATCAACATCTCTGCCCATATCTGCATCTGTGTAACTATCTAGCATAGGTCTGTTATCAACAAAACATAAACAAGTTTTGGAAGTGCCTTTAAGATACCTAAGAATCCACTTCACTGCATTCCAGTGTTCTTTGCCCGAATTTGAAAGAAATCGGCTGACAACACCAACAGCATGAGCAATAACTGGTCTTGTGCATACCATGACGTACATTAAACTGCCAACGGCAGATGCATAAGGAATTTTCTTCAGTTCTTCTTTTTCTTCCTCACTTGAAGGACATTGTCTGGAACTTAATTTGAAATGACTTGCAAGTGAAGTAGAAACTGGCTTTGCATTACTCATGTTGAATCTGCTAAGAACTTTCTCAATGTACTTCTCCTGAGACAACCACAGCTTTCTTTTTGTCCTGTTTCTAGAGATCTTCATTCCGAGAATTTGTTTTGCCGATCCCAAATCCTTCATGGCAAAGGATTTCGCAAGCTCCTTTTTCAAGCTTTCAATTTTCTCAGTATTATGACCCACAATCAGCATATCATCCACATATAATAAGAGAATAATAAAGTCGCTATCTGTGAACTTTTTCACAAATACACAATGATCAGAAGTAGTTTTCTCATACCCGTGATTCACCATAAAAGAGTCAAATTTTCTGTACCACTGTCTGGGAGCTTGTTTGAGGCCGTACAAGCTCTTCTGCAATCTACACACCAAGTGTTCTTTGCCTTTGACTCTGAAACCTTCATGTTGCTCCATATAAATTTCCTCCTCTAAATCACCATGGAGGAAAGCGGTCTTTATATCAAGCTGCTCGATCTCCAAATTCAAGCTAGCTGCTAAACCGAGCACGACTCTGATAGAAGACATCTTAACTATGGGTGAGAAAATTTCTTCAAAGTCAACTCTTTTCTTCTGACCGAATCCCTTCACAACCAGTCTCGCTTTGTACCTTGGCTGTGAGTTATTCTGTTCAGTTTTCAACCTGAACACCCATTTATTCTTCAGTGCTTTCTTACCTTGAGGCAGTCTCACCAACTCATAAGTGAGGCTCTCATGCAAGAATTTTCATCTCATCTTGCATGGCTTTCAACCATTCATTCTTCTTAGAATCTTCCATTGCCTCCTGGTAGTCCTCTAATTCTCCCCCTTGAGTCAGCAAGTCATACTCATTAGGAGAATATCTCTGGGAAGGTATTCTGCCTCTTGCAGATCTTCTCAATTGAGGCGGTTCTTCTGTAGGAGCTGGTTCAACATCATTCTGAACTGGTTCACCATCAGCTTCTGGCTCATTTTTTTCATTACCTTGTGGTACTACACGAGGTTCTGCATCAAGATCAACAGGAAACTCATTGACAGATTTTGGCTTTTCATTTTTCTCAGAATCTTCAATGGTTTGGTCCTCCAGGAATACTACATCTCTGCTTCTTATGAGCTTCTTTTCAACTGGATCCCATAATCTGTACCCAAAATCATCATTTCCATAACCAAAGAAGATACACTTCTTTGACTTCGAATCTAACTTGGATCTTTCATCTTTTGGAATATGAACAAAAGCCCTACAGCCAAATACTTTAAGATGATAGTAAGAAACATCTTTTCCTGACCACACCTTTTCTGGAACATCTCCATTGAGGGAGGTTGAAGGTGAAAGGTTAATCAGGTATACTGCAGTTCTCATTGCTTCAGCCCAAAAGGTCTTTGGAAGTTTGGCATGAAAGAGCATACATCTAACTCTTTCTACAATGGTTCTGTTCATTCTCTCTGCAACTCCATTCTGTTGTGGAGTTTTGGGAACTGTCTTCTGAAGTCTGATACCGTGTTCTGAGCAATACTTCTCAAATGGTCCTTTGTACTCGCCACCATTATCAGCTCTAACACATTTCAACTTTCTTCCCGTTTGTCTTTCAACACTGGCATGAAAGACCTTAAACATCTCCAGTACCTAGTCTTTTGAATTTATTGGTAAAGCCCACACCTTTCTAGAATAGTCATCAATAAAGCTGACATAATACGAACACCTACTCAAAGATTTGTCAATCATTGAGCAAACATCAGTGTGTACAAATTCTAGAATACCAGGCTTTCTAGACGGAGAAGGAGATATTTGAAAGGAAACTCTATGTTGTTTACCAGACAAACAATCAATGCATGTTTTCAGAGGCAAACCTTTCAAAGATAGCATTTTCTTCTTGGTGAGAGTCTCCATTCCTTTCTCACTCAAGTGACCAAGTCGTTTGTGCCACAATTCAGCAGATGAATCTTCAGCTGCATTTACCACTCCTGTGCAAACTTTGGTTGGGGTGTAGTAGAGGGTGTTGAACTTTCTTCCTCTACCAAACACCAGGTTTCCTTTGGAAAGCTTCCACGTACTGTTGACAAACAAATTTGCATACCCCAATTCATCAAGACGATGAACTGAGATCAGATTGAAATTTGCCATATGAGTGTATCTCACATCTTCCAACCAGAGATCAAAACCAGCATTGGTTTTGATGCATACTGTTCCAATGCCGTAATTTTTCACATAAGTGCCATTCAACATCTTGACATGGCCGTAATCTCCGAGGGTAAGTGACGAAAAATATTCATTCTTAGAAGAAATATGATATGAACATGCAGAGTCAATTATCCATAGAGAATCTTGACTAGTGGAACACTTACTGAGACCAGCATGAGAGATCAGTGCACTTCCATCACCAAATGCATCAACATCAATAGCTACTAAGGCTACCTCCATATCATCTTTCTTCTCCTCATCATTTTCCTTGGCTCGTTCCTTCTTCCACTTTCTGCAATGCTTCTGGATGTGACTAGGCTTGCCACAATAATAGCAAGTGACACCTTTTTTTTAACTTGGATCTCTTCCGTGAACTATCACGTTTGTCTGAATTTTGGAGATTTCTGGTTTTGCTTCTCCCCTTTCTTTCTGTAACAGAAACGAGTGCATCTGAGTTGCTACTCGTACCATTCTCTATATGTCTGGTTTCTTCATTCAGAATACTTTCCTTAACTGTTGCTAAGGTTAGATTTCCTTCTGGCATATTACTGAGCGTGACAACCAACGTCTCCCAACTGTCCGGCAATGAACTTAATAAGAATAGTGCATGCACCTCATCTTCTAGCACTATTTTTGACATCGTCAGTTGATTCAAAATTTCTTGGAATTTGCCCAAGTGATCTGAAGCGCTTTCACCATCTCTGTACTTCAGATTTACAAGCTTTCTGATTAGAAAAGCTTTGTTTTGAGCATTCTTGTGTTCGTACATATCCTCCAGCTTCTTCCAGATTAAATAGGCATCTTTCTCATGAGCGATATGGTTAATGACGCTCATTTCAACAGACTGCCTAATAGTTGCGACTGCTTTTCTGTTAGTCGATTTCCATTCGGTCTCATTTGTTGAAGCTGGCCTGAAACCTTTCAACTCAATCGTATCAAAGATATATTTGCAACATAAAAGATCTTCCATTAATATCTTCCATACTGCATAGTTCGATGAGTTGAGTTTCACCATCGTGCCTGTCGTTTTATCATCCATTTCGATTTGTGCAGAATACTACCACCAACAAAAAATCCGTATACGTAAATAGTAACAGTATTCGTGAACAGTAACTGTACACTTAAATAGTAACCATACACGTAAATAGTACTATACATGAAATAGTAATAATACTATACGTGAATAGTATGCCACCTTTGGGTTACTATTTTACTATTCACCTAAAAAGAATTCTGCAACGTTTTTCCGAACGGACTACACCGATGGACTCGTCGTAATTTTCTCGTCGTCGTGATATATTTATTTTTAAAATATATTCACGGATCCGGTACCGCTATCTGGACCTGCCGAAACCTTCAGCTCTGATACCACTTGTTGGGGCCCCATAATAAAATTACGAGAAGTATAAAAATAGCGAAATAATAAAATACGACACACAAAAATTTACGTGGTTCACCCTTAACTTTTTAGGGCTACGTCCACAGGGCAAAATCCGAATAATTCTTCTACTATTAAAAATAGCAGGCTTACAAAGAGAGTAATATAAAAATAGTGGCACTCATAAAAGTGTTTTTCAAACCTCACTATTTTTCTCGATCCTTAGTCTTAAGACCCTTCTTAAGAATGAACTCTCACAAACCTCTCAATTCTTTCACAGATAAAATGATCTGTGGCTTGGTATTTTTCGTATACATTCCTTGAAAATTCTCTCCTCTATTTATAGAAGAGAAATGCCGCAAATCATGCAAGCATTTTGCCTAAATTAGGCCATCAACTCTGCCTGATATTTTGAACTTTGAAAAATTCAAAGTTTATATTTTTTACCACGTTTTCAATTAAATCTTTTTTTAATATTATCATGTGGTGGGTCCCAATTAAAGGACACCAACCAACAAATATACCTTTTTTTTAGGTAAATATAATTTTGTAAATTTCTTAGTAATTCCATTGCTTCATCGTACTTAAAAAAAATATTTGGGTCTTTGTTTTTCTTTTTTAAATAGCATAATTTTCATTTTTTTTAAAATTAACTTTTATTGAAAGAAAAAAAAGTAAAAAGCACTTCTTTAGAATTAACTAAATTCAGAATAATAAGTTTATCCATGTATACCTAACCTCAGTCCCAACTCAAGATGAAAACCTGAGTTCATTATAGGAATTGAAGTAGGAGCATTAGATAACAAAGCACATCATAAGCAAATTAAATGAGAAATAGAGATGGATAATTTTCAATCCAAGTCAAAACTTCTTCCTTTGGATTACCAAAATTCCCAAGAAAACACCAACATTTGTTATTCTTGTATTAGTGTTCATTTTAATTAAGCTTTCTGCAAGAGACCATCTTGTTTGCACATGTAGATTCTGGTAGTATTCAAACTATCCACAACATAAAAAGACAGTTTCGAAATCATATTCTCCACCAAACATTTTAGAAAAATACTAGAAATTGATGTCTTTTCATAGAAATATTTATTTCTCATAAATCAAATACTGTAACAAATTATGCAAGGTATCAAAAGCTCATCACTTCTAAAAGATTTGCATAAATAATGAAGAAACCAAATTTTAAAAGTGAAACTATCAAGGTTGCGACTCTAAGCTGGCAAAAAATGGTCCTAAATATCACAAGTAGATTATAATTTCTATATATATATGTAAAATGGTCTCATTTGTTTCACAAGAAGCATGGCAGACTCAGAATTAAATATTAAGAGGGGCCAAATTGGCTATCATCTAAATTTTTTAAAAGTTAACATCCAAATTTACTAATATATGTATCTTAATATATAAAGATTTTTTAAAATATTATTATTCTACTAATAACTTAATTATACTTATCGGTCAAATATCTATAAAAAATTTTACAAATTAATTCTTTATAAATTAAAAAAATAATTATTATTTTTTTAATTTTGATAAAAATAATTATCTATGTTTTATTCCTTTTTTATTTTGACTAATAATTATTACTATAAATTTAAATAAAAATTATATTATTATGTTAATGAATTAAATGGGATAAAATTTAAATTTTTCATATAATATGAAATCAACAAGCCAAAATATATTTTAAGTTAAAAAACTTATTTTTACATATTGTCTATAAGAATTGATCTAACAAGAGAGAATTTAATTAGTGTTACCAAAAGAAATTAAACTATAGCATTTGCTAAAAAAAATTGTAATTAAATTCATGGTACTTAAAAAAACAAAAATGCATTATAATTGAATCAAAAAATTAATTTTTAGAGCAGTAATTTTAAGAAAATTTATAAATTTATAAGGCTAAAGAATACAAAATTAAAATAATAAAAATAAATTTTCTTCTTTTGATTGAAGATGATATATTTTATTATTATTTTAGGATCATGCAGCTAAATAATTAATATTGTTATACTTTTTGTTTAAAATAATCGTATAATTAAGTATTTAAAATTATTGGGTTTTTTTTTAAAAAAAATTACTATATATACTTAATTTATATTATATTATAAAGAAACTAGCCCCACTATTACGTACACTAGAATTCGTTCCTAATTTTCAGTGAATAATAAACCTAGTAGGCAAAATATCCAAACAAGCTTGCGAAAAGAAATTTATCATTTTTTAATGTATTTTTAATTTCCACATTAATTTTTGAAAACCAGAATTCGAGGAGAAGCAAGCCACTTCATCTAGAATCCAAACTCGTTGAAAACCAATTCTATATCCACTCTCCATCATATAATTACTCACATAATGATAATGAATTGAATTATATATAATAATAATTAATTAATAGAGTAGAGAGAATATTTTTAATAATATTATTAAAAAAATATAGAAGATAAAAAGCATCCAAAGTAATTCAATGATTAATCTGCGTGCGAATCAAATGACAGTTAGAATAGAGACTATGGCTAGGCTCGAGTTTGATCGAATTATAATAATTTTTTAATTTAATTAAAAAATAAAAAATTAAATTAAAATTATCTTATTTGATCAAATTGATTGAATTCAAATAAATTAATATTAAATATTAAAATTTATTATTATTTCAGTTCAAATCGGTTCGAATTATTTAATAAATTAAACTAAAAAATATATATATTTATATATAAATCTATATAATTTGAATTGGTTCGGATGGAGTTCTATAATGTATATTATAAATTATAAATATATATAATATATATATCGGTCGAATTCGAGTTGAATTGAAATCACCTGATCGAATTTAAAATTTGATTTTATTCATATATATAATATAAATCGACCAAATCTGATCAAAATACATATAATTTAGTTGAATTCGGTCAAATTTAATAAATTTCCATACCCTTAATAGAGAGTAATAGAACTTTGGATCCCGTCTCCTGTGGGTTAATACGACATCACTTTCATGGTTTACAACTACAATTTATGAAGGCCATATCAAGTAGATCTCCATTAAATTCCCTAAAAAATGCAATATATATAAAGATGGGATAAAATAAAAAAGAAAAAAAGAAAAGAAAAGAAAAATGATCCATATTCTTGATTCATACATATTATACATGATGTCATTATCATTGTCAAAATTAGGGCTGTAATCGAGCCGAGCTTTGTAAAGCTCATGCTCGGCTCATTATAAAATAATCGAGTTCGAACTCGAATCGAGCTCGAGCCGAGCCCGAACTTGTATCGAGCCAGCTCATATATAATGTATCTCGAACTTGAACTCGAACTTGATTTAAATAAGTTTAACGAGCTCAATAAACTTATTTTAATTTTTATTTTTTATTCACTTTTTCTAAATTTTTATAAAAGATACACTAAAATTTATGTTTGTATGTAAGATGAATAATATAATTGTATATTAATAAAAATAAAATATTATATTACTATAATTTTATATTTTACTATAAATTACTAAGCTATTTTATATTGTATATTATTTAATTTATTTATCTTATATACCATATATTAATAAATTATATAAATTAAGTTAGTCAAAAATTAATATATTTACATATATAGTTTAATATATATAAATTAAATTATATATATTTTTAATTTAATACACTAAACGAGCTAGCTCGCGAACTTAACTCACGAGCTTTTTAAATGAGTTAGCTCGCGAGCTAACGAGCCGAGTATTTCATAGCTTGAGCTTGGCTCATTTAATAAATGAGCAGTTCGAGCTCGAGCCTGAACGAGCTTTTACTGAGCCGAGATTCAAGCCGAGCTCGAGTAGCTTGGCTCATTAACAACCCTAGTCAAAATATAGGATCTATTCAGCTGAAAAACAGTAGTAAATATAATTTTTTCAGTGAGTTCTTTTTTTTTTGTATTTTTTAACATTAAAAAGATAAATTAGTAGATACCTGCTACTAATTAATAACAAGATTTAGGCGTCATTTTTTATTCATATAGTTAGATTAGAGAAAATATAATAAAATTAGTTGTCAGATTATGAATTTGTCTAGCATTATGCAAGTAATTCAACGAATAAATAGTATCTTTTTTTTAAAAAAGAATAAATAGTATCTTTTAATATATTAATTAAGTCAAAGCATTATATTCCAAAAGCTGGATAATTAATAATCTTAATTTTTTAGTATTGAGAACATAAATTTAACATTGACAATATTTTATTTTTTTTCTATTGACACATTAAGAAAGAAGAAATTGGTTACGGGTCTATTATCTATAAGAGTTATACTTTATCATTAGATTATATGTCGATAAAATTTAAATTTTACAATACACTTTAATAATATTAACTCACCACTACCATAAAAACACTAATTATTAAGAATTTTAAGAGAGTGGGTTTTAACATTTTAATTTATTAAAACTATACCCAATTTAACATTTTTGAAATTTGATATAATTTGAAATTTGCTATAAAAGCGCATTGCTCAACTTTTTTTTTTTTTTGGATACTAAGGAGGCCACTAACGGACCGGGTAACATTATGGGCTACACAGCAGGGGGTAGCCCTCTCCTTGAGCACCATAGAGGCACTAGCATGCACCATAATGGTGCTGAATGTGTAGTCGGCAGGAATCGAACCCGAGACCTCCGCATCCTACCAACTTTTTTGGAAGGTAGGATGACCAATCAGGCCACACCCTGATTGGTAACTTTTTTTTATTAATCATACATGGAGAAGCAAAAACAATTATATTATAATTTTTTAAATGAAAGTAATACATATTTTTAATTATCAAATTACATATTAGTGATTGGACACATTGCTCAACTTAAAGTCTTAACAATTGTTCAAAAATATATATATATTCTTAAAGTCCTAACCTTATATTTTGAATTTTTCCTTGGCCCTACCATATTTTATTAATATATAGCCATTTGTATGAAAAAAAAATTCTAAATAATAAAATATTTATAAAAATATTATTTTTTAAAAATAGCTATATTTGTATTTATTTTTTCGCTTTCTTAATTTGAGAGTGGAGTTATCGTTAGTTCATTGACCAGCGACAATCTCATCCGTCTTTATTTTCTTTATTTCTCATCTATTATTAAACTTTTTTTGAGTTTTATAAATTTTTATTTCTAGTTTATCCTTAAACTAATTTCTAGATCAATATATATCTAAAATTTAAATACTATTATTTTCTTAATTTTGTATGTTTTTATTTATAAATTTTTTTAAAATAAATTTTTAAAAAAATAAAGATGTGAAATTTAACGTTTATTTTTATATTTATATTTATTTTTTATCGTTTAGAATAAAATTAAATACAATGTTATAAAGTTTATCTAAAAATGATGTGTCATCTTCTAATAGAGATTTGTCATTCTTTAATAGAGACTTGTTCTTATTGTATGAAAGATAATTTGATATTTTTTTTAATAATTGATAGATAAAATGAGTGTCTTGCTGAAAGTCAAATTATCTGCGGTATGTTACTATTATCCACTGTTTGTATCAAAAAATTTATAGAGATCAAATAACTTCAGTAGTTATATGCATATTGTATATTTTAAAATTATATAATTTTATTTATACCTTGCAGATATACTTTTAATTTATTAATAAAAATTTATTTTACATTAAAAATAAATTAATTTATATTTTATAGGTATATATTTTATATTTTTAGTTAAGTTAAAAATATGTTGTTAAAATTCTTAGAACTGTAGAATATTGTTGGAATTTTTTTTAAAAAAATAACATGTCTATGAAATTTATTTTAGGAACAATTGTAAAATTACTAAAAAATAATTTTTTTTTAAATACTGCAAACAAATATTTACACCTTTATAATGTTGGAGCAAATTTTTAAAGGTCTCATTCCTCATTAAAATAAGTTTTTTTTCAATATAACTTATTTCTCACTGCAATTAATATTTTACTTCAATTTCTATCTTTTTTAAAAATTTTATTATTAATAAAAATATTTTAATAAAATAATAAAAATTAATATTTTAAACTATATTTTTAACATATGAAATGTATTAATTTTCATAAATAAAATTTTGATTTTAATTATAAATAATAAATAAAACTCACAAAAATAATAAAAAAATAAAAAAAATATCTTAATAAAAATTATTAAATTTATTTTTAAAGAAATATTACATGACATAAAAAATAAAGTTAAAAAATTTTAATTTTATTATATAAATATTGTGTAGATAGATGCTTAGTATATATTCAATGCATGTTATATAGATGTAGATGTGTATATTTTATACATTTATTATATATATTATATATATTGTATCGATATTGTGTAAAAATAAATATTAAATAAATTTTATAAATATTTGATAGATATTCTGTATATGTTTAATAGATAATTAGTAAATTTTGTATTTATAAGTATTTAATATGATATTAAAAATTATTTTTAAATAAAAAAATAAAAAAAAAACCAAAAATTATTGTGGGAAAAAAACATAAAAACGAAAAAAAAAAATACACGTGCACATAAACCTGGAAAAAAAAAACACTTTTGACGTATAAATGAAACTTTACCGCCAAAATAAGATAAATAATTTCCTCTTTATTTTAATACATGTTGCTAGCAAGTCCAACCTGAGTTAGGCCCATCAATAAAAAAGATGGGCTTCTGAATAAATATCTTTGCATTTGTAAAATCATAGACCATGTAAAAATTTGGAGATTTAATTTAGGGGATTTTATAAAGTTAGCCATAAAAATAATTTTAAAAAATATGTCAAAATTTCAAAATATATCATTTTTTACTAAAATAATTTTTTTTTCAAAAACATCTCATTTTCCACTACAAATAATTTGTTATTTTAAATTTTATTTTTTTTCAAACTTTACTATCAAAAAAATATATTCTAATAAAATAATAAAAATTAATATTTTAAATTATATTTCAAAATATTAAATATATTCATTTTTATAAAAAAAAATTAATTTTGATTATAAATAACAAATAACACTCAAAAAAATAATATATTAAAACAAAATATGAAAAAACATTAATAAAAATTTATAAATTTATTTTTAAATAAAATCTTCCTATTATAAACATAAAAAATAAATTTAAAATGTGTAGATGTCACGTATATATTTTATGTATCTTATGTAGATGATATAGATGTTATATAAATATTATGTACATATTATATATATATTATGTGCATATCATATGTATAAAAAAATTAAAAAATAAAGTTAAAAATATTAAATTAATTATATAAATATTTATTAGATCTTGCATATATGTTTAGTATATATTATGTAGATGATGTGGATTATTGTGTATATTTATTTGTATATATTTGTATTTTTTGTAGGAATATTTATAAAACTACCTTAAAAATAAAATTTATTTTTAAAAATACTACACATTCAAAAAAGTTTTCAAAAATAACAAAATCAATATTTAAAATAAATATCCCACGCCTCTTTCGAGTCAATTTTTTTAAAAATACACCATCTCTCATTTCAAATAATATTTTACTATAAAATTCATTATTTTAAAATTTATTGTTAAATAAATATATTCTAATAAAATAATAAAAATTAATATTTTCAAATATATTTTCAAATAATAAAATATTAATTTTATATAAAAAGAAAATTTTAATTTTGATTACATATAATAAAAATAAAAAAAATTAAAAGATAAATATATAAAAATATATTAATAAAACAAGTTTTATATATTATATAAATAAATAAAACAAATTCAAAAAAATATTAATTTTATTACGTAGATATTGCATGTATATTTTATATATGTTATGTAGATATTGTAAATATTGTGTAAATGTTATATTTATATTTATATATTTATTGTGTATGTTGTATACATATTATGTGGATATTGTGTTTATATAAAATTAAAAAAATAAAAGTTAAAAATATTAAATAAATTGTGTAAATATTGTGTATATAATATGTGTATATTTAGTATATGCGTGTATATATCATTATTTTATTTTATATATTTTTTATATATGTTGTATATATTTTGACAATATAAGAATATAAATTTTATTTATAAATAAAAAAAATATAAATACAATTTAAATACTAAAAATGAAATTAAAAAATAAAAAAAAACACCATTGTTTTTAAGTGAAAATGAAAAAAAAAAGAGTGAAGCCTTATATTTAAAAAAAAAAAAAAAAGCGGTCGTAAAAATGAAAATGAAAAAAATATTTTTGGGTCATGTGATGTAATTTTTTTTTTATGCACATTGAAAATATGATGCAGCTATGGACCACAAGGTGCCAAATCTAGCCAAATGACCCATTGAGCTTACCCCATAGATTGGTGGGCTTTTGATAAAAATATAAAAAATTAAATTAAATTTATCATATTTATAAATTATTTATTAAAATTTTAAAATTTATAAAATATTTATCAAAATATCATATTTTTAATAATTTATAATAAATTTATAATGAGTTTATCATGAGTTTATTATTAGTTTATAAATTTTATTTAGTTTGTAATGAATTTATTATAAGTTTATAATAAAATGATTAAAATATCTCTATAAAAAATAAAATTTAAAAAAAAATATGATGGAGATTGTCTAGATTGGTTACTAGTGGCGTCTTCAATTATGATAATTCAAGATTATTATTTGTTAAGCCCCTTTGAAATTGCCTTGTTTAAGCGTTGTATATTTGAATTATATAGATATTTGCAAAGTTGTTCAGTCTGCTGAAATTTTAGCTTGGATTTGGATATTATTGCCTCTTTTAATTAGGCCCTTTATTGTCTAGCAGCCCATGTGTGATATAGTCTGCCTATGCATAGGAAAGGTTTTGTGTTAAGAGTTCAAACACCTCAATTATCAAATACTTATATTATATTTAAACAATCTTATAAACATTTGCAAGGGTGAATCTTGAATTTGAATAAAAATGTCAGAACTTGCGTTCTTTGAGAGAGAAATTTTCTTACATTGATTCTTATTGAATCAAACCATTCACAAAAAATAAACTTGAGTAAATTTTAATATCAAAATTCTTTTTTACATTTATTGGAATTGGGTTGAAGTCTTCACAATGTCTTGATTTAGCACAAAGGTATAGGGTCTCAAAACTATATTATTGTGAGTTCACATTAGAATATGAAAAAATATATATTTATGAATAAAAACAAGTAAATAAAAATATTTAAAAATAAAAGGAAAAATTAAATAAATAAAACAGAAAAAAACAAAAAAATAACATTGAAAACCATAAAATTGAAAATGAAACCATATAATTGGGAAAAAAATCTTCGTGAACTTGAAAGAGAGCTAAATTGGTATGAAACCTTACTAACTCCAACCAAAGCCCAGACGAAGTAGTTCCTGTGAACCAAGAGCCCAAGTCATATCCTCCTATTTACACAGAACTTATACCAATTTCCATTTCAAAAGAAGCTCTAAAGAAGGGAGTGAGCCCATTTTACATGCTAAAAAGCCTAGAACTGAAATTCCTTCATCTCATAAACAAAGCACGGAACCTTCTCTAACTCGTTCCTTGGTGGCAATGCTCAGAACGGGGCGGTTCTGTAGCAATTGGCGCTTTCTTTTCTCCCCACCTAGCCCACTTTTTTGTGAAGGAATATTCTTCGGATTCCTGCAATAGGAACCTTTTTTATGATATTTATGTTTTTTATATATTTTATATTTACTATATTTCTGGCAATGTATCTTGCTGGTATTGGAGGTCCTTATCAGAAGCCATTCAATCTCTTAAAAGGTATTTTTGTCATCAACTCGTTAACTTTAAGGGTGTTTGGAAGTTGGTTTCGCCTTCTTCTTTGATTACTCACATAGGTCCATCGGTCTCTCTCTCAAAGCTTTTGTCTGACACTTCGACAGTGTCACAAGCTTTTGATCAGTATAGTATATTTTTCGAAGCTCTGCACTCACTCATGTCACACAATTCCTTCTCATACCAGTGTGGCCTTCCGTTCAGGAAGTTATGGCAATGCTCAGTCCCTGAGCTGTCTTTATGCATGGTAACCCTAGGGGTTCTTTGCTTAAGTTCAACAACTGCAGGAGTGTGATTCATGTCAAATTTCATTTTAAGTTGTCTGCTAAGTGTGATCTTTGAGCTGTATTTGCTGGATATTTTTGTGAATAATAGATTGTTATGCTTCTGGGATTCAACCCAGACCCCATGGGCAAGCGCGGAGGGAGGGGATGCTGGGAGGCAATGGACTCCCCCTCCCCTTCTTCCTCCTTATATATATATATATATATATATGTATACACACACATATATATATAAATATAATTTTATAATAATTTATAAAAATTATAAACATATAGTATTTTATATACATATTAAATTTTTTTATCATATATATTTTTTAATTATTTGTGTATTTAAAATTTTATAATTAGGTATTTATATATATAGTATTTTTATAAAATTTTAATATTATTTTATATATAATATTTTATAAAAATATAAAAATTTTGTATAGATAGTATTTTGTATACATATTAATTTTTTTAATATATATATATTTTTTAATTAGTGGATATTTAGAGGTTTGTAATTAGGCATATATATGTATAGTATTATATATATATTTTTTATTTTTTTCATCATATATATTTTTTAATGAGTGAATATTTAATATTTTTGAGAATAGTTGTATATATATTATTTTTACAAAATTTTATAGTATTTTGTATATATATTGATTTTTTTATCATATATTTTTTTAATTAGTGAATATTTAAAGTTTTGTGATTAGATATTTATATAGATATAATATTATATATATTAGTTTTTTTATTATATATGTGTCTTTTTTTATTTTAATTAGTGAGTATTTAGAGTTTTATGATTAGATATTTAGGTTAATACTAGAATTTTATTATTTAATTAAGAATTGGATAAAATTAATATTCTCATTTGAAATAATATTTAATAAAATACTATAATATATTAATAGATCAAAAAATTAAAATGAAAATTTATATAAAATTTTTAAAATTTAGTAAATAATAAAAATTTATGATAGAAATTTGTAATAAAAATATAAATTTTATTATAATATTAAATATTTAATTTTATTTTTAATTCATTTATAATTTTTTTAAAAAAAATTATCTCCCTCTTTATTCTATTTCTGATTTCGTCGGTGCCCATGGATTTATGTAATTTGCATATCTAGTAATGAAATCTTAACTTTTCTTTAAACTTTATTTATTTTTGGCTCACTTTATTTATTTACTTTAAGCACTAAGTACTTGTTCTTCTTCTACTAATATTGAATTCATGAATTTACTCAATTAGTTTAATTGAATTTGTAGGCATGAAATGAATGTAAGAGTAGTTCATGGGTTGTGTTTTAAAAATGATGATTTTATTGATTTGTTTAAATGTTGTTTGTTGTATCGTGTAATCATTTTCTTGATGAGAATTTTCTTTTTTACTTGAAGATTATTGGTACGCTTGTTATGACTTGTGGACTTGATATTTGAAACTGCAAACAAGATCGCATAATTGATATGAGATACAACACAACAGTGAACTTGTGGTATCATGCTGCCAATAAAAACATGGGTTTTTGGTGTAGCAATGATGAATGATTCATATTTTTATGCTAACATTACAATTTAATTTTAATGTACATACATTTTATGTTTATATATAAATTTCATTTAAATTAATTATTCAAAGATGATCTGAATATTTAGTCTCATTTATAATCATTTTACTGTTCATTCAGGTCTGATTTCTATTAGTACTTGAATTTTGAAACACGTGGTGTTGATAAAATTTTTCTAATATTTTTAAAATAGATATTCACTTTTGTATTCATTGTTGCTTGGTTTGTGGATGATGTTTGATTGAACTTATGTGCCTCCTCAGTTCTGGTGGTGATGATTGATTGATGTTATGAGCTGATAGAGGGCTAATATGGGCTGATAGGGGCTGATACGAGTTGTCAGGGTATGTACCCCTAATAGCCCCTAATAGTCCCTAACGACTCTCTATCAAACCCTAACAGCCCCTATCATTTCTGTCAATCCATAACATAACTTTAAACTTCACTAATATAATTCAGTTAGAGGTATTGGACAGCTAAGTTACAGTAAATAATGAACACATCGAAAAATTATTTTTAAAAAAATAATGAAATATAGATCACGAGATAAAATTATCATTCGATATCAACTCATATCAATAGTTCAACAATCTGTCATGATAATTTGGTGAAAAAGATACATTTTATGTAACGGTTGAACAACTTGTCAATTATGCTAACAACATTCAATAATTAATAATTAATTAGTTTATAAATACAACAAATAATACAGCACATTATTTTATTTTTTACTACTTGTTGATCCTAATATGGTGTGCAATGAGATGAATTTTTGACAAGTGGATCTATTGTGTCCACACGCACGGCAACGATTGTACTTAGATTGAGATTTTTCCTCACCAAAAGAAGGAATTTTGTTTTTTTTTGCCTTTTAGTTGATGTGCGAACATCTGGTGAAAGCGAAGTGACATTGTGTATATGTTCCGTATAGTTCATGTGTATTATTTTTAAAAACCACAAGAGCATGCTCACACGGGAGTTGGTCTAATTGAAACTTTCTGCAACAACAACTCCTTAGAGATATATCAATAATATAATTTTTTTCTGCTTCCTTAACGTAGTATTTATTATTGTTCAAAGGCTCCATCTGCAAAATATCATTAACAAAGATATATGACAATATTATAAATAATGACAAATGAGGAAGAATAAATAAAGAAATTTCACATTGAAAAAATAAAAAACTTACAGTCATTTTTTGTGCTATCATCATCCTCTTTCTCAATTTTTTTTCAACATCTCTTTTGATTTTATCTGTGGACTTCTCTGCTTTCTTTCGACGTTCATAAAATCATTTTTGACACATCTTTCTAGCATCATCGACAAATGCAGTAATTGAAAGATCGAGCATTTACAAGTACAACATTAATTGATTCAAAAATGTTACTGTTTCAATCTGCTATGGGGTGTTAAGAGTTGAACTGGGCTACTAGATAGTGTTAGAGGCTGATAGGGGGCTATTAGACCTTGATATGAGCTATTAGAGGCTGTTAGGGGCTATTAAAGACTGTTAGTGGCTATTAAGAGCCGGTAGGGGCTGTTAGAGGCTGGCAGCCTCTAACAGGCTCTAACAACTACTAAAAATCCCTAACAGCCCCTATCATTTTCTAACGGTCCCACATCAATATTCAATAGCTTCATATCAGCCCCTAACACTGTCTAGTAGTCTGTATCTGCTCCTAACACACCTAAAGACCTCTAACACCCCATATCAGACTGAAATATTATACAATATTACTACACATAAAGTCTATAACACTGCATTACAACTCTTGAAACCTATTACAGCCTCCTGCCATACCATATCAGCCTCCTAATAATCTACTAACAGCCCACATTAACCTCCAACAATACACATTATTACTTCACATGAAATCCATAATACTTTATTCAACTTTTCATAAATTTAGAAATTAAAATAAAAGATTAAACAAAGGAGTAGATTCAAACCTATGGAGAAATAAAATAAAATCAACTATAAAAAATATTCAAAACATACAGTTTTTTAAATCTCTCATTTCATTTACAAACTTGAGTTCAACAAAAAAAAAATTAACTTGCCGCAATATTAAATTCCTAATATATTGGAGAAACTTCAAATATGATGTTTTGGATATTACAGTCGAAGAAAAAATATAGTGAATGAAATAACAATGGAGTTGAAGTTATAGATGAGTAGAGTTTTGAATTAATTTAAAGATTATAAACTAATTTGAATTGATATTGAATAGATCTATTAATGGATAAAGTGATGTCTTTTCATTCTTAAAGTTGTTTTATTAATTGTAAGAGATAATTTTCATATATTATTTTTGGGTATGTAATAATTTGTTAAACAAACTATTTTATGTGTATATATATATATTTATTGGATTGGAAAAATTATATAATGACATGGCTGTTTTCGGCTACATTACATTAAATATTTTAAAATTATACTACTATTTCTAAATTTAGTTCAATTATAAATGCATATTCAAAATCGAAGCATTGGAAATCAAGATGTATTGACTATCGAGTTGTTTGTCATTCTAATGTTGTTCCATTTTTTAAGTGTAATTTATTGAGCAACATACTATTTACATTTTAAAACAAAAAATTGAACAACTAAATCATTGACTACAAATTGATCGAAAATTAATTATACATTTGTAGTGGTTAAAACCGATGATTATTCAGATCAAATTGAATGATAAAACATAATTACATATTTTATGAGCAAAATATTATTTCGTTATTAAATCAACTAAATGGACTATAAGCAAATTTATATCATTGACACTTATATGATTATAGGAAAAGGTATAAAAATATTTTTGAAGTTTATATGAATATATGGATTAATTCTTAAAATTTATTTGGACCCATTTATATATTTAAAATTTTTAAAAAGATGACAAATCAATTTATCTTTTAACAGAAAACTAATTATCATTAACTTAATTGTGTATTTAATTTTTTATTTAAATTTGTAACTATATTTCTTAAGTTTAAGTGAATGTACGGATTCACACTATTTTTTTTATCAATTATATACTAAAATGATATTTTATATATTTATATATTAAATAATATTTTGATTAAAATTATTATTTAATATTTTTTCCAATAAATATTTAAAATTATTTATTCACAATATATATACATATTGCATCATATTGTTATATCATTAGGAGAATGTATTTCAGATATTTTCTTAAAAATATAAAAAAAAATAAAAATATCTTGAAGATATCCATTGTTTTTTATTTGCTCATAATTTTCAATTGAAATTATTTTTAATTTTAAAAATATTAAATTTTAATTAGCTTTAAAAATATACCATATAATTAATCAAATAAAACTATTTTTAATTTTAAAATAACAATTTTTAATTTTAAAATTGAAAATAAAAGCAACATTTTTTTAAAATTTGATATTTCTAAAATATTTTTATTCTTTATATTTTTTAAAGAAATCTTTTAAATATATCATCATAATAATATAACACATTTGATACAATATATTTATATAATGAGTTAATGATTTTAAATGTTCATTAAAAGAAGTATTAAAATTTAATTTTAATCAAAATATCATTTAATATAAAATACTTTTGAATATATTTAATTTATTTATAAATATGTAAAAATATAATCTTAGTATATAATTGAGCCAAAAAATACATTCAGTGCCAATATGTATTTTTACATAAAACTTAGTTAATGATTATTAGCTTTTCGTATAAATATGAATCTAATTTATCAATTTTTTAGTATATAAATATGTATAAATAAGTTTAAATAAATTTTAAATTCTAATTTATATATTTACACAAATTTTAGAGATATTCTTACACCTTCTCCCTTTCATTATTTTTATTTTTAGAATAAAAAATAATATAATAAAAATAATATAGTAAATAAAATATAAATTTATAAATAAATAATAATAAAATATATTTATAAATAATAATAAATAATATACTAAATAAATAATAATAAAATATATTTATAAATAATAATAAATAATATACTAAATAAAATATATACTTATATAAAATGTAGATATCATGGATAATTTGATTCATTTTTTTTTAGAAAATGGTTAATTAAAATAAAAATAAAATAAATATTTTACATAAATAAAAATAAAATAGCATTTCGTCAAATAAAAATAAAATAAGTATTTCACATAAATTAATAATTCAGTATTTCTTTAATTAAAAATTAAGTATATGATAATTAGTATATGAAATAATAAATTTAGTAACATAAAATTTTAATTGAATTTTTAATTTTATCACAATTTATTTAAATATATTATTTAAATTTATGAAATATAAATTTCATAAAAAGGTAAAAAATAATTATTTCAATTTATTAAAGAGTTATCTTACTGTGCAAGCCAAATCATATTTATCAAATTGCAAAAGATTGTAGTAAATCAGGTACATCATATTTGTCAACTCTTGTCGGTTGTTTTGTCATAGGGTCATTTCAAAAGATTGTAATAAAAAAGGTAAATCATATTTATCAAATTTCATACGTTGTTTTGTCTTATAGTAAAATAAATACTAATTTCAATAAGAATATATTAAATTAGGGACGAATTCAAAGAAGATTATAGAAGAATAAACGATCTCCCCTGGCCCATATTTATAGTGAATTTATTGTGTTCACAGGTAAGAAAGGGCAAAACTCATCGACTTTTACGGTGAGTTTGTTGCATTTACAGATAAGAGTAGAAAGAAAAAAATAAAAAAAAAAGAAGAGAAAAAAAAAAAGAGAAGACCGACTATTAAATTTTATCTTTTAATTGATGTGCTGGATCTACTACTATATTATTTTTTATATTTTAATGAAATTTATATTATTAAGGAATGATTTTATAGTTTGAGGGTGTTTTTCAAAATTGGAACTTTTTAGTTTAAATTATAATCAGATTAAAAATAAACAGTTAAGCGTTTTTGTAAACTAGTTAATAATCATCTGATAATCAATTTATAATCAGTTAAGTATTTCTGTAAAATCAGCTTATAATCAATTTTTAATTGCAGAAACTTTCAAAATGATCAAACTGTCTCTAAGTTTATTTATTGTATAAAAATAATTTTTTAAATGTCAATTCAAAATTTATTTTACAATAATAATAATAATAATAATAATAAAATTTATTTAATAATAATAATAATATTAGTGTTATCAATAAAATATACAAATAAAAAACTACCATGTAAATATTACCAAATTAATTAGAATCCTAAAAATATTTTTAATTAGACAACGAGAGTGGATATTGTTTTTAAATAAACTTAAAATGTATAGGGTGGGCAAATTTGAAATATTGAAGATTAGGTAAGGATAGTATGATATTTTACTTAGTCAAAACTGCTTAAAAAATAAGTGCTTAGAAAAAGTAACAAAATCCAACTTTTAAAAAACTGATTAAAATCAGATTATAACCTACTATTTAAGTTTTCAGAAACACTTTTAAATAAACAATTTATAATTTAAAAATTATTTATAATCAGTTTTGACCGACTTTTAAGTTTTGAGAAACATTTTTTAAATTAAAAAATTGTTATTAAATAAATTTATATTTTTTATATTTATATTATTAAAAAATATCTAGCAATTTTATGAATTTCGATTTTATTTCAAATTGAATGTAAATAAATTCAAAATTTACAAAATTAAATAAAATTTCCAAATAAATTTCATAAAACTAACAAAATAATAATAAGTAAAAAATATTTTTATTTTATTAATTAAAAAATACTTTTATTTTATTTGTAAATTATTTTTACTTATAATTTTAATTTTTTGAAATATACTGTAAAAAAAGAAAATAAATAAATAAATAGCAAAGCGTGTAGTACGTTAAATTCGCCTTTTCTTTTGCTTGGGCAAAAGTAATTTCGTCAGTGGTAACATCTGTAAATATCAGCAAAATAGCCCTAATTTCTGTGGATAATTTATCATCGCAGGAAAAAATCAACAGAAACTGCCCTGTCAACTAATAAGGTAACGTAGCCGACTCGCGGCGCTACGTTTTTCCCCAAATAAAGCTTCAGTGCAGGTTCCACGCGCACATTCAGTCGGGCGTCAAAACCCATAGATGATCACCATACCTAGCTAGTAATCAATAATCATCGACGATTTGCAAGTGCAAGTCACGCGCTCATATTATTGGTAAAAGAAAATTGAGGCATGATATGCATTAAATAGGATATCAGATATGGATGGTCATGCACCATGAATGTACCATATTCCATTCATTGATAAATAAATCACACTATAAAGTGAATATATAAATTATGTTATTTTCTTTCTTATTCACCATTTTAATGGTTCATTTTGACCGCTTAGAAAAAGGTGAATGGCATAGAATAAGAGACAGTGAAGGTGTCGAAGCTCATAGAAGAGGGCAGATACCACAAACCACCAGCCGTAAGAGAATCGGAAAGACATAAAGGTAAATAAAAGGTTCCGTACCTATAATTAATTTTTTTTAAGGGTTTTTTATAATTTTTTCTTTGATTTTTGTTACATTGAGATTTTCGTTTGTTTTCAATTCAATTGGCCATTTAAAAAATAAAAAAACTCATATTACTGGGTCTCGGTTAGAACGATAACAACTACTATTATTTTTAACCAATCTTTGTCATGTTATGGAGAGAGAAATCTTGGCCTTAGATTTGTAATCTCTTCTTCTAAAACCCTACATTTTTTGTTTCGCCGTCTTAGAAGTAGAGTAACTTTATATATCACACTGTCTCATCCATTTTTCGTTTGGTTTTTCTGTTTGAAGGAAAGCTAGAACTCGAGAGAGTTTCTGTGTTTTGAGTACTAGCGGATTTATGTCGGCTGAGTTTGATTTGGCTGTGATTGGGGCTTTATCGAAGCTCTGGCATTTTTCTTCTTCATCATCATCAACTGCTCTTGTTCCTGTTTGCTGTTTCTGTGGTCTCTGTTCCGGTCATTTCTGCTATTTTATGCTTCTCTGCTGTTTTCAGCAGCGATCGAACCTGGGTTTCTCTGCTGTTTCGATGCGTTTGAGACCAAAAAGGTAGGTGGGTATTTTGTATTCTTTATTTGGTTTTTATTTTTTGTTTGATTTTGATGTGTTGGTAGAGATATCTGATGGGTTTTTGGATCTTGATGATTTGGGTTTTGCAGGACTTGTTCTGGTGTCGAGTGTTTTGGGGGTTTTCATATAAAGAGATTTTTCTATTTATTCCTGTTTTTGAGAGGGGCTCTCACTTGATACCACCTTGATAATCTGAACTTTTCTCTTCATTCATTTCTCCTGATACTTTCTTTTTTATTTTTTTGAAAATTTTCTGGATATCACTGGGTTGTTTTGGAGGGTTTTTACCCATCTTTCGTGATGCCAGAGCCGAGAAAACAACCTTTGAACCAGAGTAAACCCTGCAAAAAAGCCGTCGATACCAAATCTATCTTCCCTAAGGAGTCCACAATGGCGTCCAAAATGAGAGTAATTCGTGTCATTTGCCGTGATCCTTATGCGACTGATTCTGATTCAAGTGATGATGAATCAGGGAGAAATGATAGAAGATCGGTTAAATCGAAACGATTTGTGAGCGAGATCAATCTCCCTTTCATTATCCTTCCTCAGTCAAAGGCCTTCTCTGAGCCTGAGAGTTCCTGTCAAGACAGTAACAATAGTGGCAAAACCCCCATCAAGAAGAAGAGGGTTTTGGGGAAAAACCTCAATCCAACCATCACAACTACCGCAGCAACTGCGACTGCTGTGACTAAAACAGCCCTAAAGAAACCTGCAGGTGTTAGGCAGAGGAAGTGGGGTAAGTGGGCAGCAGAAATCAGAAATCCTATGACCAAAGTCAGGACTTGGTTGGGTACTTACAATACTCTTGAAGAGGCTGCCCAGGCTTATGAGGCAAAGAAGCGGGAGTACGATGCTATGACTATGGCAGCCTCTGAGAAGAGCCAAAATGTTTCTTCTGCGGCAGCTTCTCAATCGCATAACATCAACAAGAGCAGCAAATATTACTTTAGTCCTGTTTCTTCAGATGACACTGGGTGTGTCTTATCTCATACTTCTCCATCTTCGGTTCTCGAATTGGATACCTCTGCCATTTCTGATGTCAATGGTGACTCTACTGACATTTCCAAGGAAGATGAAGGTTTTGATACTGACGCTGTTGCAGATCTTGAGATACCCGACTTGGGTTTTATGAATGAGTCACTGGATACTTGTCCAATTGATCAAGATCTTAACTTGGGGCTAGACTTTGGTAACCTTATTGGCGAATTTGGGCAACTCTATGATGATTATTGTGGAATTGAAGATCTTGAAATTTGTGGGTTGGACAGTGATGAACCGAGTGCACTTCCTGATTATGATTTTGAGTTTGGCAATGAGGAGTTTGCTTATTTGGATGATCATCATAATCAACAGCAGCACCAACTATCGTTTAATGTTGCATGCCCATAAGTTTTGCAGCTAGGCTTTTTATTATGTTCTACTAGTAGTTAATATTTAAGTTATTATATTACCGTAAGAAGAGATCTCAAGGCCAGAACATGGGTTCTTGAGATTGGTTTTGTGAGTGAGTTTTCATTTATTTGTTTGTTAAAGGAGAGGTATGAAGGAATGAGCCTTTTTTCATTGAAAAGAGTCCTTTGGGTTTTCCTGTGCTATGAGAGCCGTCCAAGGGATTCTAAAATGTTTTGTGAGGAGTTTAATGCTACTGAATTTTTAGAATTTTGCTCAGTACGACCTCTTTCTTGTTTCTGAATCAAAACATATCAAAGATTAGACATTTTGTGTTATCTACAAATTGAATATGGTGTTAAATGGTTCAAGCATTTTGTTGTTGGTTTTTTTCGTAGTGTAATTATTTGTTTTATTTGTGCTATGGGCAAGTGTTTTTTTTATTCATTAGGTTCTGAATGTCATTTTAATTCGTAGTTTCACAATTTATCTAGTGACATAATTGATCAGTCCAATGAAATTGTGAATGATGATAGTGTGTTGAACACGGCAACCTCTGAAGCATTTTGACCATATGTCTGCGGTTTTCCAATTGGGGATCTTTATAGGCGGGGGTGAGAAAGATACCTACTTAATAATCTTTGATTCAGAGTATCTTTGGGGATTATTCTACAAGAAGAAAAGGAAAGGGTGTGTGTGTGGTATTTTTCATGTCGTTTAGCTGCTGATTTTATAATTTTGTATAGGGCAGAAAATAATGAAATTAGATTAAAAATAATCTGAGATTGGTTTTACAGGTACTCAGGTACTTGGAGAAGATTGTGGGGGGCAAATGTAAATTTGCCTTTTTCCAGAGCAAAGCCATAATCTACAGGTAGAAATTGAAATAAAGATGAGATGAGTGTCCTTTTTATAAAAGCTTAGCTGGAGCCTGGAATTAATTGGCTCTCTTAAACTTGTGACCTTATTGTACATTGGCACTAGCTTGAATTTGTTTCCCGTGCAAAGTACTACTCGTGATTTGCTTTTCTGGGTTGAGATTGTCTTCATGTCTCCCACATTTTTTTTTTTATGATTTTCAATCTATATTTCAAATAACCTTTTTTTCCTTTCTCCATTTTAAAGTTAAAAAATTAAATTATAAATATATTTTTTCTATTTTATTTATATTTTGTATTTGAAATTTAAATAATCGGATTTATTAGAAAAATAATTGTTGAAAAAAAATATATCTTTGTACTTGTTTGAAAAAACAAATTAAATATAAAAGAGTCACAAAATGTTATTGACATGTGGAGATGTTTCTTCTTGTGAACAACTGGAGAATAGAAAAATTAATGTAAAATAAAATGTGAAGTGTTGATTTGGTATACTAAACTTGTACCATTGGGTGCAGCACTTACAGATTCATAATGGGGTCTCACCAACTCCATTGCTGCACCACACTACCGAATTAGAAAAAAATTATTTACTAATATTGTCGAATGTGGGAAGTCAACATTTATAATTGCAATCAATTTCCTGTCAATTCCAATGTACTTTTCTTGTTGAATTATACTTAAATTGGCAACATCCTTTACTAATTGGTGCTTCAGCCTATTTTAAAATTAAAACTGAATGACAGTTAGTTAAATTAAATTTAAATATAAAACTAAGTTAAAAATTTTATCAAGAAAGAATTTAATTATCTAATTTTTTGTAACGATAAATGACTTCACAAATTTCTCTTATTAATTCTTTTTCTTTTTTATATGTAATCACCATTAGTTGTTGGATAAAATATAAGGGTTAAATTTATTAAGTTGAATTAATATAATATAATATTTTAAATAAATTTGATAAAAAAAATGAAATTTGAAATTTTAATTTTAGCTAAACTGAAAGGATATACATGAAATATTCAAATTCAATCTGTTGAATTTGATTATCATTAAATATTACTTATTTACTAATCTCAAATTTAAATTTAAATTGTTCAAAATTTTAAAATCATAAAATTATTATTTAAATTTAAAATACAGTCGTTGGCGTTCTTCGTGTTCTATTTGGCGTTCTTCATGGTCTTCAAGAAAGTCGGAGTAGGGGGTTGGAAGCAAATTGAAGTGCATGTGCAAGTTGATAATGTTAATTATTCCGAGTGGCCAAAATAAATATCATCCAAAGAATTCAGGCGCTGTTGTTTAAAAATTGGAGTGTTATCTAATGGAGTGACAGCTGATAGGCTAGCCAATATGGCATTGGAGTAAGGAGGCAGATTTTAATGACACGCATTGCTTTTGGAGGATCGGACAGGTGTTAAATTTATCATTTATTAGAGCTATTACTATGCAAGCTCTTTGTTCTTTCTCAAAAAAAGAATAAAAATATCCTCTAAAAAAAAAGAATAAAAATAAAAAAGAAATTCACTTTTTAAAATAGGACAAAGATTTAGTTTAACTCCTTATAACCAAAAGTTTAGATTCACCTTTAAAATTTCTTCTGACGAACTTTTTTTTAAAATTTAATTTAAATCACCTCTTTTTTAAAGGAATCTTTAAATAGTTAATAATATAAATTAATTTAAACTTTAGTTAAATATTAAAAGCTAAATAATTTTTTTAAAAATATTAATATAATATTTTTAAATATTATTTATTAATTAATTTTTAATATCAATAATTTATAATATTAATAAATATTTTTTTTATAATTTTATAATTTATAATAATTTAATAGTCTATAATTTAATAAAAATATTAAATATTAAATAATTTTTATTATATAGGATTTTTATAATATTTTTAATATTATATTAATTATAATATTATGAAATTAATATTAAAAATATTAATAAATAATTTATATTAAAAAATATTATAATTTATAACATTAAAGAATAATTTTTTAACATTATAATTATAATATTATTACATTTTATAATTTAAAATTATTTCATATTTTTTTAATAATTATTTAATTATTTAATATTATAAATTATTTATTAATAAATATTTTTATATTTTTATAATTCATAACATTTTAATAAGCTATAATTTAAAAAATAATTAAAATTTTAATATTTATACATATAATTTGATAGTTATAATTTTTAATTTTTTTTGAAAAATATAAAAAGATTCAAAAAATATTAAAAAAATATCTAATCAGCGAGAAAGAAAATAAAAAATGTATAGCATATTATATGCTTTTATAGTATATTGGATGAACTTAAAATATATATAAAAAAAAGTATAATTTTAGTTGCTACTGTCTATCTAACAGAATTAAAGGTATAGAACTAAAATAGATAAATATTATGGGTTATAAAACTATAAAAATATTTATTAATATTATAAATTATTAATATTAAAAATATTTATTAATAAATAATTTATAATATTAAAAATTAAATAATTATTAAAATATGAAATACATTAAAAATTAAAATTATTAAAGTTTATTAATATTATAAATTTTTTAATATTATAAATTACAATATTTTTAATATAAATTATTTGTTAATATTTTTAAAATTAATTTCATAATATTATAATTAATATTATATCAAAAAATTTAAAAATACTATATAATATAAATCATTTAATATTTTTAATTATTTTCAAATTATAGATTATTAAATTATTATAAATTTTAAAATTATAAAAATATTTATTAATATTATAAACTATTGATACAAAATATATTAATTAATAAATAAATTTTTAAACGTTCAATTTGACCTATAATATTTTGCTTTAGTCCAAATTGACTCCTGCCATTAATTATTTAATGGTTTCATTAAATAAGAGGTAATTTAGATTAAATTAAAAAAATATTAATTTAATTTAAAAAAATTTTAAAGGTCAATATAAACTTTTTGCGATAATACATAGAGTTAAATTGGACCTTTATAAAATATATCTGAATTTATATAAAAAAAATAAATATATATATTTTTAAAAAATTTGGAGAAACTCAAAATTAAGAAAAAAATAAAGAAGTTTTATTGAAAAGAAAAAGAAAACAATTAAAAGGAATGTTAATATGAAGTATATATATAAGGGAAGGGGTCCTGAGTTCACTAGCAGGAGTAGGAGTAGGACAATCAAACATATGATCTCATAATGTGATGCCTGTAGCAAAGGCATAATTAAGAAACAAAGGGTTTTTTTTAAATATAAAATTTGCTATAAATTTTTTTATCACTATTGAAATTTTATCTACTAAAAAAGGATGATTTAAACTAAAGTAAAAAAATATATAAATTTTAAATTAAATATGAAGACAATAATTATTTTGAAATATAAAAAGGGTTTTGATTATTTAAATTAAATATAAATTCACTCAATTATTCATGATCATATGAAAATGGAATTTGGGCCCAAATCCCTCAGCGCAAGTGTATTTGGACAATTAGGCTTAATCAGCCACCTAATTACGAGCAGCCTACTGCTTAGAAATCAAGAAAAGCTTGATTAATAATTTAATTAAGCTAATATAGAGGTTGACTTTTGTGTTGCAGAATTTCATTGTCGATTCGGTTTGCGCATAAATTATAATAATCAGAGCTGGCGTAAAATTGACAAAAAGCAGCATCCATATTAGCAAAATCTAATCGATGCCCACGTTTGTCTTTTAACTTCTCTACGGTTTTATCTGTGCGATTATTACATAATTTTGAAGGCAACCATTATTAATTAATTTTGAAGGCAACCTTTATTAATAATTTATTATTAGTGCGTAAAATAAGAAAACGAAGCGTGACAAGTTGTCACTATTGAAAAAATTTATATATTTATTAAATAATAAATTTGAAATACAAATTTTTAGATTTTTGGCTCATCTGAATTTATAAATGATAAGTTACATAATAAAAATAATTGTTTTCTTCATAAACTTCTCAACTCAATTTAAAATTGGAATATTGAAACTTCTAAATCTTTAAGCTTGGTTCCCCATACAAAGAAAGAAATTTATTTAATTGAGATTAAAATAATTTCTTTAGCACTGTTTAGTATCAATTTTTCTTTTACTTTAAATTTATAGTGTATCGTTAGGTCTTAAAGTCGAATTAATTGAATACAATTAAGACAAAAAGATATATATGCTAAGTCCACTCATTCAGTTTGAGATTAGATTAGATTTATTTTATTTAAAATTAACAAAAAGTTGATAATATGTATACATATATTATGTTAATTGGATATGTGATAAATTTAAATTTTTATTTTTATTTTAGGGTTAAAATTATAAAAAAAATAATTATTATAGTAATAAAATTTGCATTGAATTTTTTCTTTTAATTTCTTTGTCTTTCTTTACAAATGGACCCCAGTCTCCCAACACTAGGAAAGTTCCTTCGAGAATTCCCCTTTTTTTTTTTGGTCAAAATGATATGTATTTATTTATTTTATTATAACAGGATTCATATAATTAATGATCCAGTTGCTTTGTCTCCAAGAATGATCGTTCAAAAGTCCACATCATCCCCGTTTCTTTACTATTCCATTAGAAAAAACAGAAGTCATTCTTGTGGAAATGCAATCCTCCAAGATTGGAATGCTATACTTTATCATCGACTTCTTAATCCCATGTGTTTTATTATTATTATTATTATTATTATTATTATTATTAAAGGTGGGCGGAACCACCGGTGATTTTTATTAAAACCTCAAATAGGAAAAAATATTGTCAGTCAATACAAAGCCCTTAATAAACTTAGGCAAGGAATTGAAATTTTCAAAAATTCTAGTCACTCTATTGATACGACTATAGTAAGCTAAATAATGAGCTGCTAGATTACCCTCCTTATAAATATGAACAATAGTAACAGATTCAGGAAGAGAAATAAGCCAAGCTAAAGAGGATGGTACAGGGTTATGATGAGAAGCGAGATCAACCACCTGCATGGAATCAACTTCAGCAATAATCTGCTTATAACCCAAAGAAAAAATCCATTGAAGACTATGAAATAAGGCTTGAACCTCAGCATTAAAGGGACTTGATGCCTGCAGAAGAAAACATTTGCCTATAATAAAATTACCATGATCATCACGCAACAAAGCTCCTCCCGACACTAAAGACTCTGAATAGGAGGCATCAACATTCAACTTCACAAAACCACATCTCGGTTTAACCCAATATACCAATTTCGGTTTCACAGCCCTCTTCCCAAAATTGGCAGGTAAAATATCTCTAAAAGCTGTAGTATGAGAAGCAAATTTAGATGAAGTAAAAGCCACTCCCCAATGTAACAAAGTTTTTGAGATAAGTAAATGAACAGAATTAAAATCCACTGTTTCACCACCCCAAAATATCCTGCAATAAGTTAACCAAATGGAATACAAAATAATCAATGGGATAAGACGACAAAGTCTGCTTCTTAGGTTGGATGATTTAGCATTAAGCCACCAACTCATAAGCTCTCCTCGAAGAGTAATAGAGGAACTCCTGTCATGAGGAATGATTTGGGCTCTATAATACTTCCAAATATTGCTACTAAAAAGGCATCGATATAAAACATGATTAGAAGAGGCTTCATCCCTTAAACAAAATGGACAAACAGAAGCTAAATGAACCCCTATACGTTGCAACCTATCAGGGAAAGGAAGAGCACGGTTCAGAAGTTTTCATCCAAAAACTGAAAAACGAAGAGGAATAGTCGAATCCCATAAATATGAAGAAGATAGAGACTGACCTTTCTTGGGACGAATGGCATCGTAAATTTCACTAAATTTAAAGTGAAAATCAGAGTCCCGGAATCGGTCAAACAAATGCTCACCATTAATCTCAACATTTTTGTACCTGTCATAGGCCCGACAAATTCGCTTCCAACCATGAGAGTCAACAGGAAGAAAAGTCATATCACCTTTCCGGCCATACTTTCCATGCATATAACGAGCCCATAGAGATTCCCTGCGCCAGTACATCCATAAATTTTTTAGGGAAAAAACTTCCTGAACCACATGCAAAGACCGAATTCCCAAACCACCTTCCTTGGTCGGATATATGAACTTTGAAAAACTGAGCCAATGATGTTTACTTGTCTCATTATCAGAACCCCAGAAAAAATTAGCAAATTTTCGCTCTATTAGACTAATCACAGGCTTTGGAATAAGCAAAGAACTCATCATATGTAATGGAAAGGAGGCTAGAACATGATTAATTAAGACTACTCGACCACCTGGAGAAAGAAATCTTTTTAACCATCCAACAAGCTTAGAATCAATCTTAGACAACAAATCTTGACAATGAATCAATTTATGCATGCCTTGATGAATTGGGATTCCCAAATATGTAAAAGGGAAAGTACATCTTTTAATAGTGAGAGATGATTCATAATCATTAACAACTTCCCTTCCCACTGACGATGAGCAATAAAAAGCACTCTTCTCAAAATTGATCAGCTGACCAGAAGCATTTTGATAAGTCTGAAGGAACTTTGTAAATTCTCGAATTGACTGATTATCACCATTAATAAATGCAATAAGATCATCCGCGAAGGCTAAATGGGAAACCACTGGACAATTGCGAAAAAGCTTATAAGGAAGGATAGTGCGATTATTAATCAAAGCCTTTAATCCCCGGGAGAAAGCCTCTGAAGCTAGAATGAAAAGAAGAGGGGACAGAGGGTCACCTTGTTTCACCCCTCTTTTAGGCTGGAAAAACCCATAGTTAATGCCATTCACACAAATTGAAAATCTTGAAGCAGAACGATGATTCATAATTAAGCCTAATACCGAACCGGAAAAACCAAACCGACCCATAACAGCCTGAAGAAAAGACCACGAAACCCTGTCAAAAGCCTTAGCCATATCTAATTTAATAGCAAGATTGTGGCCACAAGTTATTTTGTCAATATCATGGATGAGCTCATTAGCTAGCATAACTTGAGCATGGATAGAGCGCCCTTTCACAAAACCCGTCTGTTCTTCTGAAATAAGCCTGTCCAATATCTCAGAGAATCTATTAGCCAAGATCCGAGTACAAATTTTACTAACAAAGTTCGCCAAGCAAATAGGCCTGTAGTGACTAAAGCAAGAAGGATTGTCTTTTTTGGGAAGTAAAATAATTTGAGAACTTCCAAAAGCACAAGGAACAGGAACACCAAGAAAAAATTCCTGAACCGCACTACAAACATCTTTCCATATAATTTCCCAACAATGACGAAAGAAGAATCCATCATAACCATCTGGTCCAGGGGCACTATTGGGGTTAAGTTGCCAGACATCTGCCTTAATCTCTACAATATGAGGAATAGCCACAAGGTTAGAATTATCCAAAGAAGTAACCAAAGTAGGAATAGCAGATAATATATAGTCCATATGATCAGATGAAGAAGATGAGAATGAACAGAATAAATCAGTGTAAAAATTAACTGCTTCTTGACCAATCGAGTCCTGATTAACAATACAGTCCCCCTGAGCATTCACAATAGAAGAGATACGATGTTGGTGTCTGCGTATCTTACTTCGTGTTCCTATCACCATCTTTGATCCAAGCAATATGAGATTTTTGTTGCCAGTATATTTCTTCCAATTTAAGCAATCTCTCCAAGTTTGATTGCTTATCCTGCCAACAATTTAAATTATGATCATTGGAGTCAAGAACATAGGCTGCTTCAGTTTCCTCCACTTCAGATTCAGCCTTGGAAATCCCATGGAAAATATTGCCAAAAATTTCTCGATTCCAAGTTTTTAAATCTTGCTTGAGATCTCTAAGTTTAGCAAAAAGGCCCTTCATACCCCCTCCATTGAAAGGAGGCTAATGCCGCTTAACAAAAGGCATGAAAGAGTCATGAGTGGTCCACATATGTTGAAATTTGAACTGTTTAGGAATCTGAGTTCAAACTGATTGACAAGAGAACAACATAGGAGAATGATCTGAAGTAGTACTACTCAAATAACTTGTGTTAAACACATCAAAAGTATCACAAAAAACATCATTAATTAGAATACGATCAAGTTTCTCCCAAACTCTACCATTAGATCTCACACCTGTCCAAGAGAAATCAGACCCCGAGCAAGGAGCTTCAACAAAGCCACAGTCATTTATACAATCAACAAAATCTTGAATACTCAACATATCAGGAATCCCATTACCTTTATATTCCGTAGGAGACTTAATAATATTAAAATCCCCCCCAATAATCCAAGGAGAAGAACAAGATCTAGACAAAGTGAATTCCATAAATGATGGCGAGTAGTTCTAGAATGATAACCATAAACACCAGATAACCGAAATTTCAATCCAGAACCATGACATATTGCCTCACAGGAGAGAACTTGAGAGTAGTCCATAAATCCAGACAAAGAAAATTGATGAGCATACCACATGATCCATATTTTATTATCCTTAGAAGAAACAACCTCTCGAAACCCAAGTTTATTAGCATAAAATTTATTCTTCTTTCTATTAACTAAAGGTTCCAAACAAATAATCAAACCAAAGCTTATGATTCTTACAAAGACGACGAAAACGATTTATAGAAGATCTAATTCCCCTAGCATTCCAAATAAGCAAATTCATTGGGAAATATGATGCTCGATAAAAGTTTGAGATAAAATAGCACCTTTTGATTTACCTTTTGATTTACCTTTTGATTTACCTTTAGCACCCTTAGGTTTTCCTCTCTTTCGAACTTTCTGAAATCCTTCCGCATCAATAAAAACATCAGCATGTTTATGGGAGATATCCTGAGCCAGATTATCATCTGAATGGAGTGTTTCATACTCCGACATAGTATTATCTTCAGTATTACTAGTCACAAATTGCATACAAGCATCCTGCTCATTATCCACTTTGGGGCATTGCTCACTGTGAAGGCTTATTGGAATGTGTTTTGACCTTTCGTTCATCAGATTAGAACCATTGGCTTCCATTCGATCGATCGGATTTGTAGTGATAGCCTCAAGTTTTTCAATCAAATTTGGATCCATATCATCAAGACGATTGGCCAAGTCTGTTGCTCCTAGTTGCTCAACCGGGATTGCAGAAGAGTTTTCAATTCGATCGACTGAACCTTTAACATGCACATCATGGTAATCAATCCCGTCATTCATTCTTCCTTTTGAACCTTTAACCGTACCCCTGTTTGCTTCTGTTTCTCCTGTAACAATGTGAGTTTCCTCAACTACAGCAGCAATAGTATGTGAAGATTCACCTTTATGAGCATTATCAATCAAAACCGAAGCAAGTTTAGGATTGTTCTGTTTTGGAACCCAAATTTTTTCCGGAATATTATCAGTAAAATTAACTCCACCATCAGCATTTTCCTTTTTCCCACAAGCAATTGAAGAGTGACCCAGTTTATAGCAATGAGAACAATAGAGAGACAAATTTTCATAAAGAACAGATTGAGCAAAACCAGAAATCTCATCTCCAATCCATATTTTGTCAGGCAATTCATCCACTAAGTTTACCTCAATACAAACTCGTGCTGCTGAGGAACGAGCCAAGGTAGCAGTTGCTGCATCAACCATCAAAGGGACTCTAATAACAGTTGCAATATCCATCAAAGCCAACTTATTAAACAAATGGATGGGCAGGTTTGCGAGCGAGACCCACACTGGAAAAATTGGACTATCAGATTGAGGAGAATAGTCTACTGTCCATTTGAATACTCTCATACCGTATCCATTGAAGAACCAGTGTTGACGAAGCCAACACCTATGAAAGTCTTCTTCCAGTTTAAAATTAATCAAGACATCACAGTGATTGAGTAATCCTAGAGAAAATTCCCCCTTAAACCCAATAGAATCGAAATTCTTTTTCAATTGTTTCATACCTGGTCTTCCAGAGGAGAAATGACCCACCAGTGCATACTTGAAGGGTTTGGCAAAACTGGAGATTTCCTCTGCCGAAAATTGGACAGCAGGGAGACCTCTGTGTTTGAGTTTCTTCTGACCAAAACCAGTCCGATTAATTGAAGAGAACGAACGATCAATAGAAGCCACATTATATAATTTAAATAATATGCACAACAATTGTATAAATTTAATAATATAATATATATGGTCTTAACTTTATTTTATAAAAGTTAATTTGGCATGCTTAAGAAATGATAATATCTTGTGTTTTAAGGAGGGTTAAGGGAAAAAGGATTAATTAAATCTGGAAATAGTAGTAGAGGGACAAAGAGTTAATTAGTTACATGCAAATATTGTATTAACTTATGGCTGATCTTTCAAAGATTGTACCGCATTGTTAAATTGTTATGACAAGATTACTTTTAATTTTTTACAGGTAACGCACCTAAAACTTAAAAATAAAATAACACGAGTTCTTCTTCTCAAAATTTATGTTTAAAGTTATATTTTACTGTTTTTAAAGGAAAATAAATTATGAGAATTTCTTGAATTTTTAATTCTCCTCTGTGTCTTTCGGGATCTTCTTATATCTCTCATGCTCTTGCTCGTCATTTCCTCGCATGCCATGCCACCACTCTCGATTGTAAATTTTTCCCCCTGTTTTTCAAATCTCAATCCTCCCTCTTAAATTGCTTGTCTCTGACTATGAAATAGGGTTAATCAATTAGGTTATAGGAACGTTGTAAAAAACATCCTTTAAAGCTAGTTATTTAGATCGAAAAATCCAATTATATATAATCTAAGCTCATTCAATATTCTGTATAATTAATAGATATTTATTTAAATAGATAAAAGATAATTTTTATTTTAAAAATACTACAAAAATTAAAAATATTTATAATTTTATAAAAATTGGTGTAAAATTTTAAAAATACTTCATTCCTCACTAAAATATTTTTTTTTAATATACCCCTTCCCTCGCTATCAATATTACTTCAATTTTCATATATTTTTTTAAAAAAATTCATTATTAAATAAAAATATTATAATAAAATAATAAAAAGTAGTATTTTAAATTATTTTTCATCATATAAAAATTATGTTTTTTTATAAAAAAATTTAATTTTAATTATAAAAAATAAATAACAATAAAAAAATAAAAATTATTAATAAAAATTATTAATATATTAACCAAAGAAAGCTCTTCCAAAAGAGTCCTATGAAACTATTAATGATAAATATGAATAAGCCTCTTGACTAGAGCCTAATTCATTTATAAGAACCTGAAAATTTGTTTGAATTATTATCGGAAAATAAGTAAGTCCCTTTAATCAGCTCAAAGCCTCTCGAAAATATATTGCCTTACCAATATGTGGATCTGACAAACCTGAATAAACAACTAACCTTCCAGCACAACAATGACCTTGTGAATTGCGAATCAATATTCCACATCCAAAAGAGCTATTTTGTAATATTGCCACATCAACATTACAAATAAACGATCCATTTATGGGTGTCTTCCAAACCGATTGATGTCTTCGATCCATCACTTTATTACCTTCTATTTTTGTTCGTATCCATTCTTATAAATTGGTTCTAGCACGATTCAAGACAAAATAGTGAGTTTGCCATTTATCATCCCATAGAATATCATTTCTACTAGTCCAAATGCTCCACATAATCATAAAAGCTTCCTGTTTCTTTTCTATAGACTCACCCATTAGAATATTTGCAAGCCAATCATTAAAAGACATAATAGGTTGCCACCCAATATTAGATAGTAACCAGACTGACTTTGCAAAATGGCAATTATATAGCACATGGCCCACGGTTTCCTCATCAAGACCACACACTAGACAAATTGAATTATCTCTTACATGTCTGCGTTGGAGATTTCTATTGCATGGAAGAACATCTCGAATGGCATGCCATACTAGAATAGATACTTTTCCAAGAACTTTGACTTTCTAGAGCTTGTCCCATGGAAAGATGATATTTTCATATCCATCCAAATTGATATCCACAACCACCATATATCCTTCTTTAACAATATATATTCCCTTGCGATTTAAATTTCAAAACCATGCATCTGTGTGAACTCTATGGCTTAGAGGAATTTTTAAAATTTTCTGCACATCACGAGGGGTAAAATTTTGCTCTATAAACTGCACATTCCAATGCCCGTCAATAATAAGATCAGAAACTGAAGAAATGTTTAAAGAATCTTGAAATTCAGTTTGAATATATGGATTCACCCTATCAAGTAACCATGGATGTTTCCATATATTTGTTAAATTTCTAGAACCAATTCTTCTGCAACAGCCATGTTGAATAATTAAAACGGGATTGTAAAATACTTCTTCATACCCGACTTGGATTGTTATCAAATTCTGCTTCTAAAAAATGTTTCGTTTGAAAATATCTGGCTTTTAAACATGTAGCCGCTAGAGAACCCGGGCTTTGTAAGATCCGCCAACATTTCTTGGCCATAAGAGCTAAATTAAATTGACGAATATCTCTATATCCCATTCCACCATTTATCTTTGGAATTGCCATTTGCTGCCATCGCATCCACCTTATACCAGAACTATCCACATTACCATTAACCGAAAAGAACCCATTTATAAGAATCTCAATATCTTTACAAATGTCGACAGGTAGCAAGAAAAGTGACATAATGTAATTCGGAATTGCTTGCGCCACTATTCTCAGTAAAACATCTTTTCCAGCTCTTGATAACATTTTCATTTTTCATCCCTGCAACTTCAATGTAATCTTCTCCACCACATTACTAAAGACCTGCTTTTTATCTCTTCCGATTACCGAGGGCATACCTAAATAGGTTCCATGATTCTGTACCTCACATACACCTAAGGCTTGGCATACAACAAGACGAGCAGAAACTTTCATATTTGGTGTGAAAGAGACTCCCGATTTTTGTAGATTTACTTTTTGTCCAGAAGCTGCCTCATATAGATTTAAACAATACCTCAATTGAGTTGCTTCTTCAACTGTGGCCCTAGTAAAAAATAATGCATCGTCAACAAAAAATAAATGTGAAACCATTAGAGCACCTCGAGCTACTTTCGCACCATGAATCCGCCCTTGGACTTGAAATTTTGATAGAATTGCTGATAAACCTTTCACACATAAAATGAATAAATAAGGTGAGATCGGGTCACCCTGTTGCAATCCCCTTTCTGGAATGCTTGGTCCATATTCTTCGTTTTCCTGAACAAAAAAATAATTCACAGTTGAGATAACTCTCAGTATCTGTTGTCTCAATTTTCTGCAAAACCCATCTTTATCAGCAACAATTTCAGATATTTCCATTTGACCCGATCATAAGCTTTGCTCATATCAGTTTTCAATGCTAAAATGCTTGATTTACCTTGAGTCTTCCTTTTAAGAGTATGAAACAGTTAATAGGCCACAATAATATTATCTGTAATTAAACAATTAGGAATAAAAGCACTCTGAGATTGTGAAATCACCTGCACGAGTACCTTTTTTAATCTATTAGCAAGAGCTTTACAGACAATGCGATCAACAAGATTGCTCAATGATATTGGCCGTAAATCTCCAATCACCTCAGGGGTCTTCTTCTTTGGTATTAAGATTATATTTGTTCTGTTCAAACCAGTCATTTATTTATTGCTATTAAGGCACTTCAAACATGCTTCCACTATCTCCTTCTTCACTATACTCCAATATGTCTGGAAAAAATCAGGATTTAATCCATCAAGTCTAGGTGATTTGTCAGGGTGCATAGAGAAAAGAGCTTGACGTATATCATCTTCTGTATATGGCTGCTGAAAAAATTCATTCTGTTCCATAGTAATATTTTTATCAACAGGATGCAAAATTGAATTAGGATCTCCTGCACATGATGTAAAAAGATTTTTATAGAAAGTCAAAATTGAAGAAGCCAAACCTGTTTCCCATGTCTGCCACATACCACTAGAATCTTTCAATCTTGTGATATAATTTTTCTGTTGTCTATGGGATGCCATAACATAAAAATATTTTAAATTACAATCACCTGCCTTTAACCAATGTTGCTTGGACCTTTGTTTTCAGTATAACTCATTTTGCAATAGAAGCTCACTATATTGTTTCTCAACCGATTTCAACTATTTTTGTTATTTAAGTTGTGCATATTTTATATAAAAATTGTTGAATGTTGTATGGATATTGTGAGAATAAAAAATTTTAAAAAAATAAAATTAAACAAATATTAAAAATATTATGTAGATGTGTTGTAAATATATTATAGATATTGTAGTTTGTATTGTTAAGTGCGTATTTTGTATATATTATGTATATGTTGTATATATTTTTTTCTTTTATATATTAAAATTTTAACATAATTTTTTATATAAAAAACATAAATATAAATAAATTATAAAAAAATAAAATTAAAAAAATACAAAAAACAGAAAAAAAAAACAACGTTTAATACGTAATTTTAAAAAAAAAATTTCCGCATGCCGTATATATGGAAAGGAATCATGCGTTTGAGGTCATATATATGAAAAGGAATCATGTGTTTCAGGTAGAGGATGTAATTTCCTCTATAATTAACATTATAAATATACTTTTTCCAACAGTTTTTCTGGTTTTTTTTTCTCTAAGATGTGTCTCTCTTTGGGCCTTCAAAACCTTTAAGTTTTTTACAGACGCCTTACTGTGGGGAGATTTTTTTCAGTTCTCTTTAGCTTAGGTTGTTTTTCGCAGATTGTATTGCTTCTGATCATTTATGCCTTCGATGGTCCTTTTTGATCATCTTTTAGGCTTTGTATTTATTACTACTTTTCTTAATGCAATGCTTTTCCGGCAAAAGAAAAGAGAGTTTTTAATAACATCAACACTATTTATTTAGCTATCTATGTTTGAGTTTATTTGACGATCATATGAGTTTAATTTTTTTAAATTAAAACACAAAGCATCAATGTTTCTCTTTATGAATCCACTATTCTTGATGTAATCAGTTGTTTTGATTGGGTAAGAACTCAATTAGATGCCAAAAAAGAAGCATTTACATTGTTTTTTTTTTTTCTAAATTTGAAATAATCATATATTTTAATTAAGGGCAGCTAAATTTATTTAAGGGAAGATTATACATATTTTTATTTTTTATAACTATGTCACATTTTAGTATGTTCTTAATATAATAAGGGAAAAAAGCGTAAAAATGTCTTTGAAATTTGCACAAAAAATATATTGACTTTTATAGTTTTTTTTAGTTTATTTATATATTTCAAATTTGAACAGAATTAGAAATTGGGGAAAATATTATTCTCTCTCTCTCTCTCAAATTAATTCAGCAATAATTACAAGTATTTATAGTCCTCACAATTGTCTATTTACCTACTAATCCCTTAAACTAATATCTAATTACCAACACATCCTTACACCCCCCTCTCAAGTTGAGCATGCAATGCTCAACTTGCACCTATACAATCTGCATATTTTCTATAAACAGGAAGGAAAAAAAAACAAATCCTATATATTTACAAATTTTCTTGAGTCTTCATTTCATCAAATCAAGAACACTAGCAACATCATCGTGAATTGGAGCATCCCAACTTGTCTATCATTCTTTTGGTAAGGTCATTAAGAAGTTTGACATCTTCAAACTCCATTGCAAGTGTCTTCAAGCCAACCATTCTCGAGTTGTAGTACTGCTAATTTTTCATGATATATTTCCCAGCACATGGCAAAACAAAACAATACAATCTTTGCGGTTAATTGCATATCAAAAACTGTACCATCTTCAGACTCCTCAAACTCCCAATGTGCTTACGCATTTATATTCAAAGTACTTCATTATTGAACATCCAGCAAGGAAAAATGCAATAGTTGTAGTTTCACTGAACTATGAGTATTTATTCCCAACCAAACATAAAATTCAGTATAAAAGATGGCTATACCAATTACAACCATACCAACAATCTCAATAGCAGACAAGCCACCATCAAGCTCAAATCATTTCAGCCATCTAACTTCAGTCCTCTGTTTTGTTTAATTTTCTTCAAAACACACATCACCCAAAATCTCCAAGCCTTCATAACCAAAGACAAAACAATAACCAAATCCAAGTTGCAGTATAGTCAAACAGTCATCCAGACTGTCTTCAAGTTCTTCCATGTAGTACATTAAGTACCACTGGGACCGAGACCAAGTTCCTCCACAACATCATCCAAGGAAATGAGTTCCCTAATATCCATAGCTACAGGACAAAAAAAAAACCTACTACAGCAGCAAATACAATAGTACTTTCCTCCATACTGTTCAAACTTTCTTGTTTTGTTTTCTATATATCAATTTCTCTTCAATTCAACAACATTATGCTCTAAACTCAATTAGTAAAATGACTGAATCATCAAAATGTTATTCTCAAAGTCAGTCAAATCAATTTCCAATGGATACCAGTTTTCGTGGAGAGAGAGCCCTTAACCAAACCAGCTCTGATACCATGAACAGAATTAGAAATTGGGGAAAATATTATTCTCTCTCTCTCTCTCAAATTAATTCAGCAATAATTACAAGTATTTATAGTCCTCACAATTGTCTATTTACCTACTAATCCCTTAAACTAATATCTAATTACCAACACATCCTTACAAAATTTTAAAAAACTGACAAATTAACTTTTCTTTTAGAAGAAAGCTAAATATTATTATCTATGTGTTTAGTTTTTTTTTATTGAAAAATGTAAATATATTTTTTAAATTTATGTAAAAGTACATATTAACATATATATATATATATGTTTTTTCTTAATTATATACTAAAATAATAATTTTACCTATTTATAAATAAATTAAATATATTTAAGAACATTTTATACTAAATAATATTTTGATTAAAAATTAAATTTTGATACTTCTTTTAATGAACCTTTAAAATCATTAATTCATATTATATATAATATATATACACTCACATATTTACATCAAATGTGTTTCATTATTAGGAGAATATGTTTAATAGATTTTCTCAAAAATATCAAAAAATATATATATAAATATTTTAAGAAAATTTAAAATTGATATTTTTTAAAATAAAAAATAATTTTAATTGACTAATTATTTAGTATATTTTTAAAACTAATTAAAATTTAATTTTTTAAAATAAAAATATTTTCAATTGAAAATCAGGAGCAATTTTTTTTAAAAAAAATTGACATTTTGAAAATATTATTTATATTTCTGAAAAAATCTATTAAATATATTATCTTAATAACATAATATATTTGATACAATATGTATGTATAATATAAATTAATGATTTTAAAAGTTTATTAAAAGAAATATTAAATAATAATTTTAATTAAAATATTATTTAATATAAAATGCTCTTAAATATATTTAATTTATTTATGAATATATTAAAATATAATTTTAGTGTATAATTAAGTAAAAAAAATATCAATTCATACTCTCACATAAATTTAAATGATATATTCACATATTTTAACGAAAAATAAATATACAGGTAACGATAGTTAGCTCTTCATTAAAAAGACTAATTTATCAGCTTTTTAAACTTTAATTAGCTCAAATAAATTTTAAATATACTAAATATATATTTTTGAAAGTTGAGCATTTTTAAAAATTAAAAAATAAATATTAAATATTTTTTTTGAAATATTTATATTTTCAAAGAAATCCCTTTAATTAAAGGTGTGGAGAAATGAGCCTAGAGCCCTAAATATTCTTAAAATGAGCCCATGCTTTTCATAAACTCAGCTGCTCTGGCAAGGTAGTTTTGTTGGGCCTTGTACATGGGTTAATGCTTTGGCTTTCCACAAGACTAACCTAAAATCGAAAAAATATTACAAAACAACAAAAATATGCGTTTGTAACATGCATTTAACGTTCTTCATCTTCTCTTCAACCTTTTCTTCAACAAAACTTTATCTGTCTTTTTCTTCAACAAATACTTATCTTAATTTTTTCTTCAATAAAATTTTTTATCTTCATCTTTTTATTTAATAAATCTTCATTTTCTTCACATAAATCTTCAAAAACATTAAAATAAGAAGAAAAAAAATTGAAAAGAAAAATATGCATGCAAGTCAAAAATAAATTACAAATCAAAGCTCAAAACCTTCAACGAAAAAAAGAATCAGACACAAAAATTCAAGCAAAATCAGATAAAAAGCAGATAAAAAAAAGTTAATTGAAAACTTTATCTTCAATTTAATCTTTATAGTCATATTCTTCTTCAATATAACCAAAATTTTACATTGTGAGTATGTTATGTATATATTATATGGATGTTGTGTGGATGTTGTATGAATAGAAAATTAAAAAATAAAGTAGTTAAAAAATATTAAGTAAATTCTATATGTTTATATATTCTATATATATTTGGTAGATGTTTAGTAAATGTAGTAAATATTTGAAGTATGTTATATATTTGTGAGAATATGATATTAAAAAAAGTAATTTTAAATAGAAAAATATAAATAAAAAAACTTAAAAAGAAAAAAAAATAAAAATCATGCAAAGAATGGACGGAAAAGTGGATGAGCTATTACCATTACATATAAATGAAAAAAATGAAATTAAAATTAAAAAAAGAGATATAATTGAAAATAAAACGCTTGATCAGTATATTTGAAAAGGGGAAATGAAAGAGGGCTAAATAGTATAAATGGTGTACATTCTTCTAATATATTTGCTTGTTGCTGTAAATAAAGAAGAGAAGAGATAAAAATATAAGAAACATGAGAAATTTCTGCATTTCAATTGTATTTTCTGAACATGTTATAATAGAGTATTTATAGTGATGTAAGTAGAACTTAGATGAGAATAAAGATTACAACTATTATGAAATTGAATTCTAATTTGAATAAGATAAAATTAATCATAATTTTGATAAGATAAAGTTAATTTAATATAGTAGTCATCCACATATTATCTAAATATTTTTCTTGGATGACTATCCCTATGAATGTGCCTTGTTAAAATCTTACTAGAAAAAATTCAGTAGGATAAAAATTTAGCGAAGGAAAAATAGTATAATATCCATAGGTAACTTCCCCTCAAGATACAACTGACTAAGACATATCTCTAAGTGAGCGTATTCCAATATTTTGTGCATGCTTTTTGAAAATTGATGTTGACAATACTTTTTTGAACAAATCTATTGAATTGTCACTTGAACGAACTTTGCAAATATCAACTTGTCATTCCTTCATAAGTTCATTAGTATAAAAAAAAACTTTGGTGATATATGTTTAGTTCTATCACCTTTTATGTAGTCTCTTTTGATTTGTGTAATACATGTTGTATTATTTTCATATAATATTATTGGTTATTTGCTTATGGGTAATTCACATGCTCTTTTTATATGTTCAATTATGCTTCTTAACCATACACATTCACAGCTACTTTCATGAATAGCTAATATCTTTGAATAATTTGATGAAGTAGCAGTGATTATTTGCTTCACAGATTGCCATGAAATAGTAGTGTTATTATATATAAAGACATAACCTGTTTGGGATTGGACTTTATGAGGATTGGAAAAATATCCAGCGTCAGCATATCCTGTAAATTCATACTTTATTCCTTTTAGGAAAAATAAACCCATATCAGATGTGTCACGTAGGTAGTGTAGAATATATTTCACATCATTTCAATGCCTTTTAGTTGGTGTTGAACTAAATCTTACAAGTAAGTTAACTGCAAGAATAATATATGGTCTTATATTGTTAGCAAGATATAAAAATGTCCCTATTATATTGAGATATGGTATTTCAGGATAAAAAATCTCTTCATTATCTTCTCGAGGGCGAAAAAAATTTCTTTTTACATCAAGAGAATGAATAACTATTAGAGTGTTTAATGGATAAGATTTATCCATATAAAATTGTTTCAAGATTTTTCCAATATATGATGATTAATGGAGAAGAATTTTATTTGACAGATATTCAACTTGAAATCCAAGACATAATTTTATTTTTTCAAGATTCTTCATTTTAAATTCATTTCTTAAATAGTTTGCAGTAATTGAGATCTCTTTTGGAGTTTTCACCATATTTAAATCAACATAAACTGCAACTATAGCAAATCCTGAATTTATCTTTTTAATAAAAACACATGGACAAAGAGGATTATTTTCATATTCATTATTCATTAAGTATTCACTGAGGTGATTGTACCACATTCGTCCAGATTGTTTTAGCCCATATAAAGATCTTTAGAGTTTAATGGAGTACATTTGTCTAGATTTTGAATTATATGCTTTAGGCATCTTAAATTATTCTGAAATTTTCATATATATGTCATTATTCAATTAACTATATAAGTAAGCTGTCACAATATCTATCAAATATATGTCAAATCCTTCAGATGCTGCCAAACTGATAAAAAATTTAAAGGTAATAGCATATATAACAGAGAAATATGTCTCATCATAATCTATCCCAGGTCTTTGTGAGAATCCTTGTACCACAAGTCGTGCCTTATATCTCACAATTTTATTTAATTTATTTTTCTTACGGACAAATACCCATTTGTATCCAACATATTTAACATCTTCTGGTGTCACGACTATTTGCCCAAATACTTTACGCTTAGCCAATGAATCTAGTTCAGCTTGAATAATCTCTTTCCATTTTAGTCAATCATTTCCATGTCAACGTTCTTCAACATTTTTAGGCTCAGGCTCATTATCATTAATTATTCCAGAGGCAACAACATATGCAAACACATAATTAACAATAATGTCATCTCTTTCCCACATATTTTTAGATTTCAATGAGATCTCATAATTTTTTTGGTACCGAAACTACTTCTGGGGTTACTTCTCTAGAAATATGAAGTTGTTGATTTATGTTAGCTTTGATCTCTTCGAGAGAGTCACTTGGTAAAATTTTTACTTCCTTTCTTTTCCGAAGAACAACATCTTTTGAATCAATCGGTCTATCACGCTTCAGACTTGTGTTAGATTCATTGGTTGCTATATTAACAGAATGTCTTGTAGGGACAACCAATCGAGTAGGCATATTAGCAGCTGGAACATATGATTTAGACACCTTCTGGGTATCTGTAAAGATATTTGGTAATTGATTTGCAACATTCTGCAAATGAATTATTCTTTAAACTTCTAGTTCACATTGATTTGTGTGTATATCAAAATTAGATAAAGTTTGTGTATTCCAACTAATCTCTTGTGCTTTTGGCTTTTTACTTTTATCTTTCCCTAATGGTGAAAAAATTTACTCATCAAATTGACAATATAAAAATATTGCTCTAAAATGATCACTTGTTAAGGGTTCAAGATATCTAATAATAGATGGAGAATCAAAACCTACATAGATACCAAGACGACATTGATGACACATTTTAGTTCTTTTAGGAGGTGATATTGGGACATATACCGCACAATAAAAAAAATTCTAAGATGAGATATATTTAGTTGTTGGTCAAACATAAGTTGTAAAGGTGAAAACTTGTGATATGCAGATGGTCGAATACGAACTAAAAATGCAACATGAACTATAACGTGTCCCTAAGCAAATGCTGAAAATTTTAATTTTATAAGTACAGGTCTAGCAATTAATTGTAAATATTTTATAAAAGATTCAGCTAAACTATTTTGGATGTGAACATGCGCCACATAATGTTCAATTGTAATTTCTATTGACATACAAGAATCATAAAATGTTTTTGAAGTAAACTTACATGTATTATCTAAACCAATTGTTGTAATAAGATGATCAGAAAATATTGAACTTAACTTTATAATTTGAGCAAGAAATTTAGCAAAAGCAATATTACGAGTTGACATTAGATAAACATGCAAGTTGAAACATCAATTAAAACTATAAAGTATCTAAATAGTCCACAAGGTGGATGGATATATCCATAAATATCTCTATATATTCTTTGTAGAAATACAAGAGACTCTAAATATAATTTAGATTGTGAATGTCTTACAATTAATTTACCTTGAGCACAAGAAGCACAAAAATAATCATCAGATAAAAGAATTTTTTGATTTTCAATGGATGTCTATTTGATTCTCAACAATATATCACATCATAATTAAATCTGGATGATTAAGATGATCATACTAAAGTATAAAATTTTTAGAATCTATGCACTTTCTATACATATAATATATTTGAATCATCTTTATTTTTGTATAATATAATCCAGTTGATAAACCTGAAAATTTTTCTAATATGAACTTCTTGTTCAAATTTGTAGAAGTGATATATAAAAATTCAATATCACCTTCATTCTTTGTTTCAATATGATATCCATTGCAACATATATCTTTAAAACTTAGTAGATTTCTTCGGAATCTACTAGAATACAATACATCATCTTTATATAACTTTGTTCCATTTTAAAATATAAGATGAATTCTTCCAGAGCTTTCAACTATATTTACAGGATCAAATATTGTATTAACATTAATTTGAGCTAATGTTAATTGTAAAAAATATTTTTTATCTCAAAAAATTATATTTGTACCACTGTCAATCAAGCATATGTAGTCTTCCATAATATCAAGTATATTATGCTTTATCTAGTAAGCAAAATAATTATATTAAAAAAATAAAATCTAGTATTATTATAATTTTTCGAGAAATAAAAATCATATGACTTATGAAAGAAAAATAGAAAAATAACATAACTATGAAAAATATATTTTAATAATTAACATTTTCATCTCCTATTAAATGATTAATCATATCATCCATATCTTCAAAAAAATCAGAAATATCAAAATCAATATTTAAATGATGCACATCATAATTAGTAGGGTCTATAACTTCAGAAAAATTTGTTTCAATATTTTTTTCTTTCTCTTTTAGTTATGATTTGTAAAGATCGATTAAATATTTTGGAGTATAACATATTATTGACCAATGATCCTTTATTCTATATTTATAATAGGTAGTATCATTGTTTTGCACATTTCCTTCAGAAAATTCTTCATTCTTGACATATTTCATTTTATTATTTTTAGCACCTTTGCTTTCATAATTGGTCGAGAAATTTATTCTACCATGACCTCTTTTACCACGACCCTATCCATGGCTTTGAGAAAATGTCGCATTCACTTCAGGAAATGGTGTTGAGCCAGCAGGACGAGTTTGATGATTTTTCATTAAAAGCTCATTGTTTTGTTCAACTACAAGTAAACAAAAGATTAGCTCAGAATATTTTTTAAATCGACACTCTCGATATTGTTGCTGTAGGAGCACATTCGAGACATAAAAAGTTGAATATATTTTTTTTTAACATATCATCATCAGTAATTTTTTTTCTCTTATAATTTCAATTGAGAGCTAATCTTAAATCAAGCTTTTGAAAGAATCACAATTTTTTGGTATTCATATCTTACTTTTAAAGAATTTCAAAAGACTAATGGGTTCTTAATAGTAAGATACTTAATTTTTATTTCTTCATGTAAATGATGTCGAAGGAAAATTATTATTTTTGCGTAATTCTGCATGGATGCTTTATTTTCTTTCTTAATAGTATCTCTAAGATTTATAGCATCAAAATGAATCTCGACATTAAGTACCCATAATAGATAATTTTTTTTAAAAAGATTAAGGGTAACAAACTCAAGCTTTTTAAGATTCGATATTGTAAAGATATTATATTTTAAAATAAGAGCTTTAAATTAGATAATTATAAATATATAATAAATCTATAATATATATATATATATATATATATATATAGACACACACACACACACGTTACATAAAGAAAGATTGACAGTTGTTATATCCTTGTTTACGTATGAATCCATGTTGCAAATCAATTGATTTATATGTTTACATTGCACTGATAAATTTTCATTAGTTTTGATATCCAATTTTACGGTTATATATATATAGCAAAGCAAGAAACTTGCAACATGAATTTATAAAAACTCAATATTACGAAACTATACATATAAAAATTGTAAAAATAATGCCGAATAATTATAGCCGAAACAATATATGTGTTTTAAAATTTTTTTATGATTTTCCTTAAAATTATGAGTTTGTAAACTTATATCTTAATATAAACTTACAAAAATTTAATAGTTACTATATTAAAAATAAATAAATAATTATTAATAAAATATACCTTAATTTATAATAAATTTTTTTTTTAGAGATAGCCATGCTGATAACGTGTTGTAAATAAAGAAAAGAAAAAGATAAAAAAATAAGAAATGTAGGAAATTTTTATATTTCAATTGTATTTTCTAAACCACATATAACGAGGTATTTATAATAGTATAAGTAGAATTTAGAAGTAAATAAAGATTACAACTATTATGAAATTAAATTCTAATTTAAATAGGATAAAATTAAACATAATTTTAATAGAATAAAATTAATTTAATACAGTAGTCATCCATATATTATCTAACATTTATGATTTTATATAAAAATATCTTAAAAATAATTTTTTAAAAAATTAAAAATTTTCTTTTAAAAATTTTTAATTTAAAAAATACTGACTTTATTTGGAAAAATTGGAATAACAAAAATATACATGTAATATTAAAGGTATACATATAAAATATTTTCAATTAAATTAAAAAATATTTTAAAAATTTTCTAAAAATTATAAGATATATTTAAAATATGAAATATAATATAGTATTTTTTAATGTTATTACTTAATTATTAGATAATATTTTCTGCACTTTCACAAAACGTACATTAATTAATTGACATGCATTAGTGTACTAAAATTTTAAACAACTGGATTTCTATTATTTAAAAATTTATAATTTAATACATAAAATTTATTTATAAACTAAAATTTTAATATTAATAATAATAAGTTTCTTATCAAAATTTAATCTATTTTTTGTTTGGATAGTGTTTCTTTCACGAAATTAAAAAAAAAAATGAAGCATTTTAAAATTACTGATTCATATCATTTACTAAAAAAGTAAAATTTAAATATTTTCAACTTAAATTCTTCTTTAACTTTTAAAATTTAACTATATTTTAATATTTAAGTAATTATATTTTAGAACACCTCAGTTTCTTAACCTTATGGATTTTCTTGATACTAGTATAGTAATGGACGGTGGACAAAGCTTATTTTAGGTATTTCTTTTTCTAGTCATTTACTACCTGATAATTTAAAAGTTATAGATTAATTTGAATTCGTGCAGGATATGTCCAATAAGGAGATAAATCACTTTTTTTTTTCAAAATTTAAAAATACTTCATATCCAGAACTCACACTAAAAACCTATAGTTAAAGAAGGAAAAACACCTACTATTTTATCTCACCCTTAAAAATTATTTTAGGCATTTATTGTGAAAGCCTAAAATCACTGCTGTTATTGTTTCATTTGTTTTTTAATTTTTAAAAGAAAATAAGTCAAAAAAATTCTTTTTGAAATTCAAACAAAATTATTAAAAGAAAGTTTCATTATTAAAAAAATGGAAGCACATAGCATTCAAATATATATATATATATATATAAATCTAAAAGTTTTTATTCAATATAGGAGCATACAGTTATTAGTATGATTATTTTCGGAAACATTAGTGTTACATGAAATATTTAGAAACATAATAAAAGCCTCAGGCATGAATTGTGGGTTTCAGAGAAACCCTTTCTCTTGAAAACTCTTAATGCAATCATCAAACATCTGTTGGAGAGTTTTGAAAGGAGGGAAATCCAACTGAGCAATTTTGGTAGTGTCCATGCTATGCGGATTGTTGTCTCCTTCCTGACTGCTACACCTAAATTAAAACCAAGGCCACAACAAATTACACAGGGGGAGAATCTATTCAATATCGTTTCTGTTTCTAATTTTTGTTGTTTTTATACTAATTAGTTGTTAATAAAAAAGATAAATTTATGCAATGGAATCAAATTAATGTTTAATGTATTTGATGACTTGCTTGTTCTCAAATGGATAAGAAGGATATTTGGCTCTCAGCATCTCGATTATGTCCGACCAGTGAGCTACTGTGCTTGAGCATACTAGCCTGCCTGATGCTCTTCCATCCTCCATTGCTAAAATGTGAGCACCTATCACATCTTCTATGTGTACAAAACCCACAGTTAAGTTCGGATATTCCCCTCTCAAACCTGTTAAACCAGCGATATGCCAAATGTTTACAAACTCTCTATCTTCATATATAATATTTTTTGCATGCAATTTTTCTTACCAAATATTCAAAAAAAGTTCAACATTTGCATAATTTGCAACAATTAGGCAATATATATTTATTACTTCTTTCTTTAATGTAGATGTAAAGTGAGGTTATTTATGAATGATTATCAGAGCTTGCATGTCGATCACAATTTTTTTTTAAAAAAATATTAATTCTCCCTAAAGATTAATGAACAGATTATGAAAATCAAACCTTTAACAATGGACAGGATAAGGAGAAGGGTACTGGTAGGCTGTGGGGCAAGTAATGGACCAACTACAAAAGATGGATTCACGACCACTAAAGCAATCCCATTATCATTTGCTATTCTCCAAGCCTCTTTCTCCGCTGTAGTCTTTGCCCATGCGTACCAAAGCTGCAATCAATCAATTCGATAATGAAAACATGCATATAGAGAATTAGAAATGAGGAAAGAAACAAAGAGTGGTGATTACATTGTAGCGTTTGCAGTATTCTGGATCGCTCCAATGTGATTCATTTAGAGGAGAAACTTGCTGTACATCATATCTGTATCTAATTGAAGAGCAAGAAGAGGTAAGCACAACTCGTTTCACACTACTAGCTTTACTGCACGATGTCAGTACATTCAAAGTTCCCTTAATACATGGATCAATCAGAGTTGCCTGCAAAAATTTCAATCATGTTTCAAAATCTAATCTCAGATCTTCAAAAAAATTTTAGTGGTAAGCATTTATGCATGTACTGGCTGTTATTAGTTAACAACAAATGTTGAATTAACATTACTTGAATATTATCATCGTATGGAACGAGCACAGGTGAAGCAGTGTGAAAAACACCATCAACACCTTGGATTGCTTCATCGAAGCTTCCTTCAACCAACAAATCAGCTTTTAAAATCTTTAATCTCTCCTTGGCTCCATTCAACTCTTTAAGAAACCCAATCTTTGCAAAATCACCTAACATAAAAGAAATTAAAGAAAATGAACATGTTATTAATTACTCAAAAATCATTATTAATTTGAGTAAAATAAGGTAATTTGGGGCATGAACCTGGATCTCGCACAGTGGTCCTTACTGTGTGCCCTTTTTCAAGCAAGGACTTGATTAAGTAAGCCGCTATGAACCCTGAACCACCGGTTACACAGTACTCCGGCATCTCTCTCTGTCACTCTGTCTCAACGGCGCTGCTTAATTAGCTTTAAAGGGCGAAGGGACATGTCAAAATATATATATATATATATATATGAGTAAAATTTTAAAATTTTTTATTCGCTGCCCTTTAAATTTTGAATTATTTTTTATTTCTTGTTTAGATTAAATAAAAAGATCTCACTAAATTATTTTTTTACCAAATAAATATATTTTTCTAAAAAAATTAAAAAATATATACTCTTCAATGGAGAAAAAAAAAAAAAAAAATGATAAATTTTTTCAATTAAATTAACTTGAACTCATCCAATAAATTAAGAGATTAGGAAGAAATTGAAAGTAGAAAAAAAAATTAAAAAATTAAAAAATAACATAATGTTAGAATTTTCGAGTTTTTTTTTTAAATTCTTTAAATTTTTTTTATTTTTATTTTTAATTTTATTATTTCTGCATTTAATATTATGTGATAATTTTTTTATTCAACTTTTTTCTTAAAAGATTATATTCGTAAAATAATATTATTTTTTTTATTTTTTTATGTATTATTAAATAAATTTGCAAGTGTGTATATATATATATTATTAATTCAGTAAACATTGAGATAATAATATAGAAAAAAAATAAGAGATGAAATTAAAATTATAAGTAAAATTTTGCCTCTTTTTATTGAAAATCTAGCTTTGCCTTGGCTTTACATGTATATATTTCAATGATTTAATTTATTCTAACTTTGTTTTTCACATGGATGAAAAACAGAGCGAGTAGAAGTAGATGATTCATGCAATGTACATTTTGCTTTGTTCTGCGAGTGATGTAGGTTGTGGTTCCCAGCTCATTGCTTATCTTTAAAGAACTTGCTGTTTAGTCTTTGGTTTGCAAAGCGCCAATAAAGACAAATTTCATGTTATTTTCCGTATGGAATGAAACCAAATAATTGGATATACACTCATTTAAAAAAAAAAAAAAAACGTTTCTTGCGTTTTCTTTTTAATTTTTCTTTTTCGATCAACCGAGGTTATTGATTTTCCAAATTTCGTTTTCTCTTTAAAAAGCCGAATTGTTTATTTTTTTTTGAAGCTTTTTTTTTATTGGTATTGCTCAAAATTTTATTTGCCATATAATTTGAACTTCTTTAAACTAAATATAAAATATAAATTTACTTGAAACAATTAATTGTGTTAAAAATATATATTAAAAAAAATTTAAAAAAAATTTACACTCTCTACCATCTTTTATATTTTTTTTATTTTTATCGAAAATATTTTAGTCATTTTATAATAAACTCGTAATCAACTATGTAAATTTATAAACTAATAATAAATTATCTGAATATGGTATTTTTATAAAAAAAAACTATAAATTTTGATAAATCTATAAATATTTTAAAAATATAATAAATTTATTTATTTTTTTTTCTGATATTTTGATAAAAAAATCAATTTTTTTATCAAGAGAAGTTTGATATCTCATTCAATCAAGCAATTTGAAATGAAATGAAAAAGCTTGTGACGACTCATATATATGGCAATTGGCCGGGTGAATCAGATTCATCTTGCTTATAATTTTTTTATGATGTGTTACATCGATCTAAATAATTAATCTTGTCATATCAAGTCATTTTAAAATTTAAAAGGTAACAATTTGCATGATCCATTAACTCAAATATGGTGTTGTATCATATTGGGCTATATTGTATCATGCTAAATATTGGACTAACCTAATTTTTTTTACACAAAATTTGCAATTGTTTTTTTTATAAATAAATTATACATAAAACTTGATAAAAAAAAATAAAAATTATTCATTAATAAAAAATATAATTATATGTAAAAATTTAAAAAATAAAAAATAAGATACATAATTTATTTGATTCGGTATAAAAAAGCCTATATTTATGGAAAAGAAAAATATTATTTATTTATTTATCAAAATATTAAAAATTTAAAAAATATGTTACATTAAAAAAAATTAAACAATTTAAACTATATTTTTATCTTTATAGAAACAGAACGTGTTCAAATAAAAAAAAATTATTGTCTGTGCTCTGCATCATACTAATATTAAATTATAATAATAATTTAACATAAATTAAATTATAATAATACTATAATAAAATGAACTATATCCAATTAATTAAATCAAACAAATAAATATAATAAAATAAATATCAAAAATAATTTAATTGGACACGAAAATAACTTCTATCACAGTACACAAAAAAATAACAAATTGATTGAGAGCATAATCAAACTTTCAAATATCAAAACACTTCACAAATTACAGTAAAACAAAACAAAACAACAATTAAAATGATAACAATAATATAACACAAATTAAAATAATAATAATAATTTAACAAAAATTAAATTATAATAACAATATAAGTAACTATGGCTATGGTATACAGTGAACTATGAAGTGGTGATCCGATTCATGTACCGGATCTAAATAGAAAAAATTAGTTCTTAATCAAAACTAAAACCGGATTATAAGATTTTTGTTCAAATTTATAATTTTTTAAACTAGAACTAGAACCGGCAGTTCTAAATAGTGAAAAATAAAAATTAATATATATTCTAAAAATATATATAAAAAATTAAAATATATATTAATATTATATATATAATATATAATATTAAAACATATATTAATTTTTAATATAAATATATATATGTCGAAACATATTTAATATTTAGTTCAAAATTAAAATTTTAGAGTCAATTTTTTAAAAAAAAATTTACACTTCAATTTCAATATTAAATATATAAACTTATATAGTTTAATACATATATTTATATTAAAAATTAATATTTACAAAAATTTGTCATTATTATTACCATTATTATTACTATTATTATTTAATAATAATTATTAATATTATTTTTTAATAATTAATATTATTTAATTTAACTTATATTATTAAATTTGTAATTTATGTCTTTAATCTCATGAAAAATATTATTAATTATTTATTAAAAAAATAAATTATTAAAATTAATTTGAAAAAGGGCTGGTGGGCCGTGTCTGAACTTTGTACCTGTCATGCTGGGGCTGCCCGACCCAATTGCCTTCTATACCGACCCATTTTGCTTTTAACTGCAATTTCAAGTCATTTAAAAAATAAAAACAAATATAGTCTTCTCTTTTGAGAAGGGTTTTGTCTTGCCGTCCTTGGCAAGGTTTCTTTCTTTCTTTCTTTCTTTCTTTCTTTCTACAGTTTCCTATGGAGGATGATAACATATCAATAGACATGGCAAGCCTATCTGTTGATGACGATGAGGTTGATGGTTTCGTTTTCAAGCCAGATGAGGTAACCAATGACATAGAGGAGGGTGATGCTGATCTGAGACTTGTGGGGCGATTCTTAACAGATAGATCGATTAATTTCTTGGCTATGAAACAAACTTTGGCTTCTCTTATGAAGCCGGTGATGGGGATGCTAATTAAAAAACTAGAAGGTGGTATTTATATTTTTCAGTTTTATCATCCTATTGATTTGGAAAGGGCACTTGACATGTGCCCCTGGACTTTTAATAATCAGATATTATTACTAGAAAAGATGGCAGGCTATGCTCACCCGTATGAAGTTCCTCTTTCCTGTTTGTATCTTTGGATTCAATTTTATGGCCTGAGAGATGGTTATAAGTCTGAGTTTGTCCTGGAAAAACTGTCCAATGGATTGGGAATGTTTATCAAATCTGATCCAGAAAACTTCACAAATAGCAGGAGAGATTATTTTCGGGTTAGACTGAAGTGGGATGTCAATAAACCAATTAAGGATGAAATAAGGTTGCGAAAGGAGAATGAGGACGAATGGTTTTCGGTAAAACTTGTCTACGAAAGGCTTCCGAAATTCTGTTTCATTTGTGGAATTATTGGCCATAATGAACGTTTTTGCCCTACTCCTGTTTTGTCTAATGGAAGGTCTGTTCATAGAAGATTTGGCCCTCACCTTCGAGCTTCTTCTCGTCGGACTATGACTAATGTTGGTTCAAGATGGCTACGTGATGAAGGGTACGGTGGTCCCGGTGGTTGCACTGGTGAGAGGAGTTGGTACACTGCTGGAGTCCGAGCAAAACATGCTAATCCCGAAGTTGCAGGCGACAATATTGCATCCAATGTGAATCGACATGTGGATGGAGGAGTGAATATGGAAGCTAATCAGGGAGTTAATTTAGCAGGAGATAAGGGAGGAAATCACGAGGTCAATCTTCTTGAGAGTTTGAATTCCAAATCTGCTGAAGGGGTTATTTTGATAGACCCTAAGAGACGGCGCATGGGCCCTGAACATGAGGTTGCTACGGCCCATCTGGCTGGAAGTGATGATGGTTTGACTGTTTATCCAAAAAACGGGGACATGGCGGGTTCTGGCTCCCAGGCCCGCCGAACGACATGAGTCTATTAAGTTGGAACTGTCGTGGTCTCGGAAATTCCAGGGCAGTTCAAAATTTAAGGCAGCTTGTTTTAGATAAGAGGCCTAACTTTATTTTTTTAGTTGAAACTTTATGTAATTTCAATAAAATTTCCGAAATAAAAACTCTCTTGGGTTATGATGGGTATTTTGCTGTTGACAGTAGAGGCCACAGTGGTGGATTAGCCCTTATTTGGAAACATGTTGATAGTGTTACTCTTTTGAGTTATTCACAGCATTTTATTGATGTTGAAGTTTGTATGCGAGATTTAGGCGAATGGCGTGTAACTGGTTTCTATGGACAAGCGAACCGGAATAGGAGGAATGAGACTTGGGAAGCCCTAATTAACTTAGCTGGAGTGTCTACCTTACCTTGGGTGTGCTTGGGGGACTTTAATGACATCTTATATAGCTATGAGAAGAAAGGAGGTCTACCACAACCTGCCTATTTACTGCATGGTTTCCAGAATGCCATTTATGAAGCGGGGCTTATGGATCTCAGATTAGATGGGTACCAGTTTACCTATGATAATGGTAGGGACGGTGCTGATCACGTGGAGGCTAGGCTGGATAGATGTTTATTTTCTAGTGGATGGAGGAACAAGTTTCCTATGACTAGGGGAGCGGTTCTTGATTTATCAACATCGGACCACCTTCCACTATGGATCCAAATTAAGACGTATGTTCCAAGGCAACGTACTCATATGTTTCGTTTTGAAAACCTTTGGGCTAGAGAGATTGACTATCATCGAGTGGTTGAGGAATGCTGGGCTACTGACAATTCAAATGATGTTTTATTGAAGTTGGTTCGCTGTGGCAGATTGCTTGATTCTTGGGGTTCTGAATTTCGCTGTAAATTCAAACGTGAAATAGAGGATTGTAAAGCTGATATAGTAAGGTTTCGAGGGAGAAGAGTTATTGGAGAGCGTAGGAAGTTTTTAAAGGCAAAAAGGCGGTTAGGGGAGTTATTTGAGCAGAGGGAGATTTTCTGGAAACAAAGGGCTAAGGAAACATGGCTTAAAGAGGGCAACCGTAACACAAAGTTCTTTCATGCCAAGGCTAGTGCTAGGCAGAGAAGGAACAACATTGACCAATTACGGGACGCCAATGGCACTTGGAGAAGTTGGGATACGGGTCTTGAGCAGATAATGCTTACTTATTTTCATAATCTATATACCTCCCAGGCGAGTGTATCGAACAATGTGGCTAACTTGATCTCTAATTGTGTTACGAATGAGGATAATGGCATGCTAGATGGTCCTTTCACAGCTGAAGAGGTTAAAGTGGCAGTATTTAGTATGGGCAGAGATAAATCACCAGGTTTGGATGGGTTTAACCCAGGCTTTTATCAATTTTATTGGGATGTTATTGGGTCAGATGTTACTTCTTTTTGTATTAATTGTGCCAATACAGGTTCATTCCCAGTTAGCTTGAATGAAACTGCAATTGTTCTTATCCCAAAGAAGCAACGTCCAGAGTGTATGAATGAGCTTCGACCCATAGCATTGTGCCAAGTTTTGTATAAAGTCATTGCTAAGATGTATGCCAACAGATTGAGATCTGTTCTTCCTGGTATCATCTCGCCTACTCAAGGTGCTTTTGTAGCGGGGTGCCATATTCAGGATAATACTGTCATTGCTTATGAGCTTATTCATCACATTACAGCACGAAAAGTATGGTAATACGGGTTTTGCAGCCTTGAAAGTTGATATTAGCAAGGCTTATGACAGGCTTGAGTGGGGTTTCTTGAAGGTAGTTATGGAGCGTATGGGGTTTAGTAAAGGATGGATTGACAAAATGCAATTTTGTATCTCGACTGTAACTTATAAGATTCTTCAACAGGGATGACTTATCGGTCCTATCATCCCTGGGCGGGGGTTACGGCAAGGATGTCCATTGAGCCCATTTTTGTTCATTATCTGTGCAGAGGTCCTATCTAAGTTAATTCAAGTACGTGAGGCTGCTGGGCTGATCCATGGGGTCAGGATTATCACGGGTGCACCGGTGATTTCATACTTATTCTTTGCGGACGACAGTATTTTTTTCTTTAAAGCTAAGATTAATGAGGCCACTGTTATACGCTCAGTCTTGAAGCAGTATGAGGAGGCTTCTGGACAAGCCATAAATTTCAATAAGTCATCTATTCTTTTTAGTCCGAATACTGCTGCAATTGAGAGACAACGAATCTGCTCGACTTTACAGGTGATGGAACATGATAATATGGGTTCGTATCTGGGGTTACCTATGTCTGTGGGAAGGAATAAGAAGGAGATTTTTGGATTTGTCAAAGATAGGTTGTTCAAGAAGCTGAGCTCGTGGAAGTCTAGACATTTGTCGAAGGCCGGAAAGGAAATCTTAATGAAAACGGTCCTCCAATCAATTCCTAATTATGTGATGATGCTCTTCTTGCTTCCAAAGAATTTATGTGCTAAAATGGAGAATATCATGAACAGATTTTGGTGGGGATCTACAGACAATAGACATTGTATACACTGGATGAGTTGGCAACGTTTGTGTAAGAGGAAAATGTTGGGAGGGTTGGTTTTCAAGCAACTACGAGAATTTAATGTTGCACTGCTTGGGAAAATGGGATGGAAGTTATTAAAGGAACCTGATAGCTTGGTTGCTAGACTGCTCAAAGCTAGGTATTTCCGTAATTTCTCTTTTCTTGAAGCTCCAATTGGTTCGAACCCTAGTTATGTTTGGAGAAGCATAAGGGAGAGCCAAGATTTAATAAAAAGAGGGTACTGTTGGAAGGTGGGTACTGGGAGTCGTGTGGCTATTTGGTTGGAGCCATGGTTGCGGGATGAAGATCCTTATGTCTCCACTCCGTTTGATCCACTTGGGGGTGTTTATTTTGTCAAGGATTTGATCAATGGAGGGAGATGGAATGTAGAGCTAATTCGTAGTGTTTTCAATGAACGTGATGCTCAAATAATTGTTCGGATGCCTCTAATCTTGGGAGTGGTGGATGAGATAGTTTGGCGTAAGGAGGTGAAGGGAGAGTATAGTGTAAAGTCTGCTTATAAGGAGCTAGCTAACCCTTTAACTTCTGGGATGGATTCTGACTTATGCAAAATGTGGATTAAGATTTGGAAAGTTAAGGCCCCCCCACAGGTTATTAGTTTTATTTGGAGAGCTATCAATGACATCATTCCTACTTGCAGTAATCTTCAACAAAGAAGGGTGGAAGTTGTTAATCAATGTCTGTGCTGTAACCTACAACCTGAAACAACGGTACACTTATTGGTGCATTGTAATTACGCAAAGCAAGTATGGGATACATCCTTTCTGGGTTGGTTTTCGCCTGTTGTTAGTTCTTTTGCAGAATGGGTTAGCAGAATTTGTGGGTTATTTAATGATGAGGATGTAGGCTTGGCATTTGTGGTATGCTGGCAAATTTGGAATCATCGCAATGACGTGGTCTGGAAGCAGAGGTATTCTTCGGCTATGTCAACTTGGTTACGTGCATGGCGCTGCATGGAGGATTGGCGACGAGCGAGTAAGGTTCCTGATGTTGCCCGAGCTTCACTCACTGCCCATGCATGGCAGAAACCACAGGTTGAGTGGGTGAAAGTGAATATAGATGCTGCTTTGGCTGGAAATGAAGGCTTTACAGGTTATGGGGTGGTAGTTCGTGATTGTGAGGGTATTTTGCTTGGGGTAAAATCTGGACGTGTTGAGGCAGTATTAAATCCTCGTAAGGCGGAAGCAATGGCAGTCAAAGAAGCTTTGAGTTGGATAGAGGGCAAAGGATGGTCTAAGGTGATATGTGAGAGTGACAGCCTATTGACAGTTATAGCTCTTCAAAACCAACAGTTCAAGGAATGTTCTATTTTTGGTGAGATTATTAGGTGTGTTAAATTATTTTGTTTACAAAGTAGTAGTACAATTGCTTTCTCTCATGTCTTTCGTTCAGCTAACGGGTTTGCCCATAGTGTTGCTCAGACAGCTCGTTCAACAGTGAATGTTGGGGAGTGGACTTCTGATTTCCCTCCTTTTGTATTAAGTATTATGAGTTTGGAGGAGTTTGGAGGTTTAATAAAGTAATCTTTTATTTCTCAAAAAAATAAAAATAAAAATAAAAACAAATAAGTAGGGCGGAAGCAAATTCAGCTCCGTTAAAAGGGAAGTATAACAAAAAGCCCATAGCCCAACTGCAAATGTTCCAATTCAGGAAAGACACATAACACTATAAATTAATTGATAAACCCGAAAATATTATTATTAAATTTAGTAATTTATATATATTTAAATTGTATACCAAAAATATTGAAGCCAAACATGATTTAGTGTAATTCTCTAAAAAACATGATTTAGTGTCTGTCAATGTCAGTAAGGTATTGTTTGAATCACCCTAATTTCATAGAATATATATGATTTCATAAAATGTATATAAAAATATAAAAAATAAATGACTAAATCACATAAATGTATAAAGTAAAAAATATATAATAATTTAAAGAAACAAAATAGGACCCTTCAACTGTCCAAGGAATCACAGCATGCATTGTTGCCTGTTGCTTCTTATGCTAACTAGCTTTTTAATTTCTATTTTAAAATGTTAATTATGTTGTGGTTATTAGCTTTTACATTATCAATCAGTAATTAATTCGAGCATCCAACCTTTCGCCCATATGACATGAAATGAAGCATTTTGAAAAGTAGTATGTCAAACAACACCTAATCTATTCATACGGGAAAAAAATAAAAAATAAATAAATTTACGGAAAAGAAATAACTTTAATTTGATAAGAGCTATTGGTACTGCAAAATCTATATATAGAGAGAGGATATTAAAAGAAGTAAAAGAAGTAAAATCTATATATATATGAGGGTATTAAAAGAAGTAATTTCGTTTCATTAATTGCTGCTAAATAAACGTACAAAATACTTTCATCCAGTTCTGTACTTAATTAATTTTCCAATCCAATTCAGTAGTTGTTTTTTCCCCCTGTCTGGCTTTGCCTTTTGCTCTTCTAAACACCGAATGTGCAAATATTATAAAATTATTCTAATTAGATATTTTATTTAGAATAGTTAATCAATTAGATAATATAATATCATTTATATTTATCATTAAAAAAATGAAAAGATTCACATTCTTTTATGATATATTTTTTTTTTAAAAATCACCATATATTATTATTTAATTAATTTATTATTTTAATTAGGATTACTAGTTGGAATCTCATACTAGAGGGTCTAAGATGATGTTCATTCAATATTTTTCTTTTTTCACCACCTTTAAGTAGGAATGAGCAAAATTATCCGAACTCAAAATACATGATCGTAATCTGACTTATTATATTGGTTTAAATGAATTGAGTTGATCGATTTCTGTTTATGTATTTACTAATAAATCTGATTAAAATCAACTGAGCTCGATTGAATTAAATTGAATCGACTCGTAATAGTTAATTTTTTAAAAAAATAGATATTTTCAATCAATTAATACTGGTCGAATTAGCCGACTGCTAAAATCCGACTAATCTGACCGCTGTATATTCTTACCTTCGAGCATTGTCATCAAGGGCGCTTGCTAATTTAAATTTCAGTTTAGTTTAATTATTTTAATTTTTTAAAAATATATGTTTTGATCATCTAATGAGAAAATTTAGCAAGGAATAGTTTTTATTGGCAATTATCGATGCTTTAGCTAGAGAATAACTACAAAAATAAATCTATAAACTATAAATTAAAATAACTACGGATTCAGCGATGAAATAATAATGGAATATTTGCTGACGATAAGTTTCGTCGCTAAAAATTAACTTTATACAAATGTGTAAATTATAGCGACAGGGAGTAATGGAAAGTATAATTTTATAAATTTAATTAGGCATTTAAAGGTAACGGTGGAAGATGTTTCTTGCTAAATATAGTAATAAAATTTTTAAAAATTATTAATTAATTAATTGTGTAAGTAATGATAGATTTAGCAATGTTTTTTGAAAAAAAAAATATTTGTAACAAGGGATTATTTATCCCTCATTAAAGCCATGATTTTTATTTTATTTTAATTAAATTATGGTTATAAAAAATTACTAAGAATAAAAAAAATGTGTCCCTCATTTAGTTTTATCTTATTCAATTAATAAGTTATTAAAATTTACTACAAATTTAGCGAGAAGATCAAGATATTAAAATAATTTAATTAGGGATATGGTTTTCCTCATCAATCTAATTATAAATTTAATTAAAATAGTTAAATAGTGTGTATTAATTGGAGTGTAAAAGATTACTTTTAAAACCCTACGTCTTCATTCCTCTTGTTGTTCTCTTTCCAAACTCTAGAGAATTTCTTTGTTGGTTGCGCGATGTAGAGATTTCTTAAATCCTTTTCGCAACTTTTACTTTCTGTCTTTTTATTCTTTTTCTTCTTATTCAAGACTTGGCTCAATTAGCTTTTTTATTCACCTCATAAACTCATCTCTTTAACTTTAGAAAGAGTTGAGTTACTGAGTTTTTGGTTTTATTTTTGACTCGTCCTTTTATTTGAAGATTATGATGCTTCTTATTTGCACGATATGAAAGAAGAGATCTATATGCGGTGATTTTCTTTAACGGTTGTCGATATAGAAGAAGTTTGCTGGTGAGTTCATTATTTTTTCCAAGTTTATGTTTTTTTGTCTTATTTGCTGGTATAATATAGAGTTATGGTGTTTTTCTTTTATTTGTTGGAATAATTTATATTGGATTTTATTTGAAGCATGTAATTGTCTCTTATGTGTTTTGAAAAACTTGAGATGTGCTTTGAGTTATATCTTTTGAATATGTGTGTCGTACTATCACAATGTATATAATGATAGGGCTCATGTTTGTCTTCTTAACAATTTGCTGTCATTAGAAATCAGATTAATCATATTTTTAATGGTAATTAATATAATATCTATAATGAATTTTTATTAATCATACATAGTACAAAACATTTATTTCTTAATAGTTATTATAATTATATTTTTATTGGCATAACTCAGCAATAAATGCAACTCTCTTAGACTGATCTAGAATCGATTTTCTCTCTTACAATTATAATATTTTTTTTTAAAAAATTAATTAGTATAGTATAGTATTATGTGGAAATTAAGAAGCGTTAAGACGGTTGCCTTTACAGAGAAAAATGCTAAATACAAATAAAGTATAAAATGTATAATTTCATCTTGGTCTTAAAAAAAATTGAGATATATATTTTTTAGTGTCGTAAAGAATTGTCATATTTCGATTACTAGTTAAAATTGTTAAAAAAATCAAAATTTTCTTTGTCATTTGTTTCTAATTAATTCAATTTTTTATTTAAGAATACAATTAATTTATTTATTAAATACCATCTGGGGGGTGTTCTTAAACTTACAAAAGGTTATGATATTATAATCTCTGCAAGTATTGGTACAATGCATTATTATCCCTCCTTAGACATGCATCAAAACATGCTCATAGCCAGTAGACGTTGCAAGGAGATTTTTAGCTTATATACCATGTACATGATTAGATCTTAGAACAGAGCATACTTGTTCTATAAACAAAGGTAAAGATTTGTCTGAGGTTGAAGATACAGATCAATCTCATGCATAGTCCAACAAGGAACTTTCTCTTTTGATTATCTATATCAAGAAACAAAACGTCTGGGATGGATTACTTCATATCAATGGATCTAGACTGTTGGATGAATAAGTAAAACGTAAGTGCATGAAGGAAAATAGAAGGAATTTAGAAAGCCATACGTTTATTGATAAGAGAGAATTTACAATTGGATAGATAGATATATTGATATCCCTTAAGGTTACAAACAGATCCCTTATATAGACAAAGGGATAGAGATACAACAGATAAGAAGTCATCATGGCTGAATTCATTACACACTTACATCCACTATGACTGAGTGGAGTTTGATTATTACAAACAATATATAAAGCAGTAATAGCTACAGTACATCCACTAATATGAATGGGACGGCGATAAATTCATATTCTGATAGCCTTCACCGTCTGAGTCATAAAAAACACGTACTAATAGGATCTGCTCATATGCAATTAAGTCAAAAGTAGCTGCTGGCTGTCTGGTTATCTGTACTAATGCTAATGAGTCATCAATATCTTATTGAGTTGTCAATGTTCCATCTGCATTTCTTATTGCTAATGAGTTGGCTGGGGCTTGAGTTGTTTGGACAACTGGAGGAATCTTAGCTAGAGGAGATAACAAATAATCTCTTTCTGTTGTCATTGAGTTGGAGCCAACTTCAAAAGAATAGAAAGGACCACTATCATGGAATAAGTCACCTGTGAGTTAGAAAGGTAACTCTGTAGTGGATTCTGCATGCATCTGATCATACTTGTTCCAATTTTTGTTTGGAACCATTGATGTATAGATAAGTGGTTGTCTGATGTAGAGAGAGGAATTATTGAGTTCACAAAGAGAAATGTTTAATTCCATTTGCAGCTGAGGATTGTTGACAATCTTACCGGGGTAAGTTTTCCAATGATAAGTTGTATTGTGAGATAAAATAACTCATGTTTGAGGAAACTGAACATAAGGTCTAGTAAAATAAATATTGAATGATAATTTCTTGCATCTGAATTAGGGTTTTTCCATAGCTTATTTCTTCGAGCAATCTGTAACAATTGTCTTCTCCATAAAGAGATAAGATCATACCAATGTAGAAACTTCCATGGTAATTTGTCTGAATTTTCTTCAATGGGGAGGAAATTAATCATATCCATGACCGGAATTTCAAGAGCATGATTATATAGGGTAGATAAACACCATAAAAAATATAACTCTGCTGAAAACTGTGGATTATTAGGAGAAAGAAAATAAATCAACATTCATGTATATTCTGGGTAAAATAGATCACATTCAGGGTCCACATAAAAATAATTATGAATATGCTCAAGGTAGACAGAAATATGTGTTCTGGCATACTGTTGGATTTCAAATGGAGTAGTAGGATGAAATCTTGGCGGGAACTCCAATGCAGGTTGAGGCATGATAAGTCTAGGTCTAATCATCATGATTAAGGGAATAATTATTATTTTTTTTAACACAAAATAAATTTTCATTAGTTTTTTTTATCAAAAAATAGAGATTAAATTAAAAAAATCTCATAATACATGAACTCCGCTAAGATGAGAGAAAGTCATGCAAAGAAAGATTAATACATAAAACAGAGTAAGAAGCTTTACAATAAAAACTTTTGGACGATAAGACTTTTGGGAGACCTTGCAAGATAAGAAGAAGAGGCTGGATAATCAAGAGAAATAGCCTATGATAACTCCCATACAACAAAAAAGCAACTAATATATAACGGGTTGCACTTGCCATCAAAGCATAAAGCTTAAAATTAATTGGGAGCCATAAATAAAGGCTCCAAAAAATAAGCGAGGCAGAAACTCTTATGCTTCAAAAGCAAACAATGAAAAGGTTGATTTATCGTGATGATATTGAATCCTAAAATGAAATCCAACTTGTGAATGCAAATGATCTTGATTGAATAGCTTTTGACCTGAAGAACCAAAAAACAAAAGCTAGAAAATAGGACATCTTGAATATAATCCTCAAGAAGATGAACCTTGGCCAAAATTAATGACCGGAGAGCACACAAACAAAGTTAGACCGACATTAGATGAAGAAACAATTGAGCTCTAAACTGTTATGACTCGCCTCCAACCATGACTAAGGCGACCGTTAGCTATCATGGCTCAAGGGGTGGCTTTTCGCAGGCCATAATCGCCTAAGGCCGCATTACCATGCATGGAGCCGGAAAGAATTTTACCTTTGTTGTGAGCCAAAAATTTCTATTGTGCTATGGCTTTTTTAGAAGCAACCCATTGTGCTAGAGTCTTAATGCCCAATAGTTTTTGGTTCGTCAAGTAAAATTATATAATTTTGAAGTATATAAAATATACATCATAACTGATTAAGTTACTTGATATCTCTGAATTTTATCAATAAAATATTGGATAATAATAATAAATTACGAGTAATTTAACTTTTAACAAAATACTAATTTCATATATTATCTGTGAAAAAAAAGTAATCGAATAATCTCTATTCGAGAAAGGCACCTCTATTCGAGAAGAAATAAAAAAAGATATCTCCATTCAAGAAGAAAAAATAAAAACACCTGAGAAGAAAAAATAAATTTTATTAAAGAAAGATAAACTATATTTGAAGAAGATACAACCTTCAAATAAGAAATGAAAATTTCATAATAAAAGGTTAAATTGGTTCAATTTTATTTTAAAACATAAAGAAATACGAAAATAAAAAAAAAACTAAAATTTAGATATATATTGATATGAAAATTATTTTAAACATTATAGATAAAAACACATAGCTAAAAAGAAAATAACATAAAAATTAAGTAGTATATGAGAAAGAAAAAAAAAAAGATAGATCAGATAGTTGCCTGTAAAAAATGACGACAATTATACTATCAAATTAGAAAAAGAAAAAGATTATGATATTTTAAAGAAAAAGAAGACGGCTAGGTTTAGAGTTTTTTAAAATTAACCTTTTTCTTGATTTAATTACCTTATTATTATTATTATTATTATTATTATTATTATTAAAACAGCGAAATATTTAAAAAATTAAAAAATATATATATGTATATATGTAGTGGTGATTTTGCCCTTTTTAGAGATAAAGGCTACACTGCTCCAGCGAAGGAAGAAATCAAGAAAAAAGAATACGATCGTGGTTAATGCCTTAAGAACATTATCTTAGCATATTTAAAATACCATGAAACAAATTCTTATACGGATTGACTGGTAAATCATACCATTTTAGTGAAATTGAGAGTGTCGACTTTCTCTTTTCCTCTGGTCGATAGTTAATATATTCTTTAAAATATTTTTATTAGTCTAAATTTACATATGGATTGTAACTATCACTGTAATATAAACATATTTTTCAGTATTTGAGCAGTAGCGTTTAAAAGTCCCAAAACAGACATAACAAAATAAAAAATGAGATTACTGCCACACTTTATATATATATATATATATATATCGAGATCATTTTAATAAAATGATATACCTTTTTATCATTGAGATTTCCTATTAATTTATAATTACATATTGGTATTTGTTAGTACTATCCAAAAAATAAAGCACAAATCTAATTACCTGGAATTGTCACTGTTCAATTATTTCACCGGCTCACTTGGAGTCGATCCAGCTATCAACTGTTTTATTTAGTCAGTGGTTGCAGGCCAATTAATATAGTCAAACATCCACCACTCAGAATTTATAAAATTTCTGCTAAAAATTCATATTTATATATTTTGGGTATATACTTTATAATATCCAAATCAAAATTAAAAATTTCCCTATAAACCAATCAGAACCAATAACTTCAAATGATGTTCAACATGTTAAAGTGGAGATATATATTATATTTGTATATGCAAATTCATAAGAAAACCAAACTAAATAATAAAAAAGAAATATATTGATAATTAATCATGATATATGATAATTAATACAGTGTGTGGCAAGGAAATTGAGAAGAAGAAAGAGCAAATTAAAGGGAGAAAACACATAAGATGAGAAAAGAGATGATCATAGAGAATGCAAATCCCATATTTATTTTTGAGGACGCAAACAAGAAAATTTAACCAAATCCCACGGAATATTGTAAATTATTGAAGCTAGTTAGCAGAAATTTTAGAGCTTGACAACTTCAGGAATATGAACAGGGTACCTATCAATGCAATCAGCCCAAGGCCCATCAACAGGTGTCTTAATAGTTCTATTGCATCTCCAAACTGCACTGTTACACTTAAATCCACTTCCGAATGCAATTTGCCAAACTCTATCAGCTCTCTTCATCCTCCCTTTTGATTCAATATAGTTCATTTCATACCAAAGTGAAGAAGATGAAGTGTTCCCAAAACGGTGTAGTGTCATTCTTGAAGCCTCTACGTGTTCAGCAGATAATTGCAAGTTCTTCTGTAGTTCATCTATGACTGCTCTGCCACCAGCATGGATACAGAAATGCTCAAAAGCTTGTTTGAAATCAGGAATATACGGCTTCCATTTTGGATTAAAGATTTTTCTGCCAATAAGTGTTAATAAGAACAGAATCTGTTCTGAAGCTGGAAGAACCAATGGCCCAATCGTTGTTATGTTTGATTTTAAGGCTTCACCAGCAATTGCCATCAAATCCTTTGATAAATTAATCCCAACTTTACCTTCTTTATCTTCCTCTTCAAACACACATCTGTAAGCTTTATCATCTGCTCCTTTGTGGGTACGAACAACATGGACAAGGCGATACTTAGCTTGCCAGCGCTGAGACCTGCAGTTAGACAAGAGAAGTGCAGCACCGCCCATACGGAAAAGGCAATTTGGAAGAAGCATAGCTCTTTCATTTCCTTGGTAATAGTTTTGTGTTAAAATCTCTGTACTAACAACTACTGCATTTGAATTTGGATTAACTTGGAGAAGATCGCGAGCTAAGTCAATGGAGATTAGCCCAGCACTGCATCCCATACCAGAAAGATTAAAACTTTTTATGTTGCTTCTAAGCCTGTATTTGTTAATAATCATGGCAGAAAGAGATGGTGTTGGAGAAAAAAGACTGCAATTCACAATGAGAATATCAATGTCTTTAGGCCTTAACCCTGTTCTTTTGAATAAAGCATCCATAGCAGAGAAAATAACAAGCTCTGCTTCTCCTCTAGCAGCTTCCGTAGTTGGTTTTGGAGGAATATAAAGAGCAGCAGGAGGCAAACAAGTTTCTTCTCCAAGACCAGATCTTTCAAGAATTCTCATTTGAAATTCAACACTCTTTGGATTATCTTTCAAGATAAGACTAGAGTGCTCCATGAAAGTAGAGAAAGGAACTCTACAAGTAACAGGAGGCTTATAACAAGCATAATCCACAAGATAAATAGTTCTGGGATTTGACATGAAATAAACAGTACAAATAAAGATGATTAAAAAAGAAGAACAAAGAATTTGAACACGATCAAAATGAAGTGAGTTCCAAAGATTCAAGATTTCATCTGGTCCTAAACGAAGAACCTCAATAGCAATACCAACCATAACAGGAATCAATAAAAGGTAAAGAATGTGATTAACAAGATACTGATAACCAAGTTTGACATACTTAAGCTTAACAGAACTGGAAAATTCCGGCAAGATTTGAGGCATTTTTGGGTGGCAAAGAACAGACTAGTTTGTTTCTTGAGAAAAAAACAGAGGGAATTGAGAGGGGGGTTACTGGAAGATGATGGCAAAGAAGGCGGGATGGTGGAGATATATAGGCAAACGGGGCCGTGAGCAATGAAGGAGGCAATGAGAAGATTAAATGAGAGAAAAACGTCACTCAACGCTCACTTAACTTGATATTAATTTTCTCTACTTTCTTTTCTTCCTTTCCTGTTGTAACTAAACACCCAACATTTACCAACTAGGCCTTTCGTTGCATCTGTCTTTATGGCTTCTCCTATTTGCCTTTTTCCATTTTTTCAATCCTCTATTTCCAATCATCATAATAAATCTATTAGCATATTAGCTAATATTTGTTCAAATATGTGAAATTGAGTTTCTTTTATACATCCAAAATTGATATTCAAGTTTTTGCTTTTTAATTTCTGATATAATGGATGAAGAAAATGTTTACAACCATAAAAAAATGATAATTCAGAGAATTTGATAAATTGATAATATTGAGATGTGGATCAAAATAGTAAAATAAAAGTTTAAATATATTTTATAAATCCTAAAGGAAAATAAAAAAATAAAAACGGGATTTAACGCATAATTCCAAAAATTAGATCCAAATTAAAAATAAAAAAATTAATATATATAAAAAATAGAACTGGTTCATCCAAAAAAAATTGAATATCATTTAAATTAATATTTTTAATATATTAATATTTAAAACTAACACTGGATTTAAATGTTCATCTATTCAAATGATTCAAAATTTTGCACTAACTTTCAATTTCAACTAAAATTAGAATATTATGGGGGGTATATAATTATAAATTATATATATAAAGTGGTAAAATTATAAGAGTAGTGAGAAATTTAAAGAAATATCAAAATAAGTAAAATTAAAAAATGGAAAGTAAAAGTGGACTCAAGCGGGAAATATTAACGCAAGGTAAAAAGGCAAAGAGGGGGCAATTCAATGGAAAGAGGAAATCACACAAAGCATCCTGCAAATCTGCAACTCCTCAACTAAGGGCAATATTTGACTTCCCCCAACTGCAACTCGACAATATGATACAATTACAATCTATTCAACCGCAAAATGGAAATTTGAAAAAGTCAAAGCAAAGCCCGTTTTTCCATTCTCTACTTTTTGATTTCTTTCTTCTTTTCCTCCAAAAGAAATGGAAGGCAACTTTAGGAAAGATATTTATTTAGTAATATGCAATAAAAAAAAAATTGATTCTTACTACTAATTTACTCTTTTCTAATTTTATGCGAAACCCTTATTTGATTTTTTAAAATAGTATTTGATATTACAATTAGAATTTTTTAAAAAAAAGAATTATTTTTTTAAAAAAATCAAATCACGAACCATTCATAAAAAAAAAAAAGATAATTCAAATTCTCAACCTATATGATATTTAATTTAGTTTATAAATTGATCAAACTAGTTTATAAACTCTAGATTTACTTATTTAAATAATATTATAAGTTTATAAGTCTAGTTTATAAACTAAAAAAATAAGCTGAGAGGAACTAACTTATTAATTTTATATTTATAAACACTTAGATTATAATTTAGTTTAATTAAATAATTTATTATATTATTTTTATTTATTTTAATAAATTTTTTAATAATATAATTTTATATCCTTTTTATAGTAATTTTAATAATAAATACTTATAAACTATTTCTTACTAAATATGATATATATTTATTAGTTATTTATAAATACTCAAAATAAATATATAACTATTTAAAATTTAAAAATACTTATAATCACATATTAATTTATAAATATTTAATACTTATAAGCTAATTTTTATAAGTTAAACCAAACATCTTTTTAATTCTACCAATGAACAAGGAGCTCTAATTAACAAATATGCTACCACATTCCAATGACAGATAAAAGGGAATTTCTAACATTTATATTATTAATTATATTAGTTAAAATAAAATTTTCAATAATTTTTAATTTTATTAAATATAATAATATTTTTTAATTTAAAATTCTTGAATTTTGTCTTCTTTGTATTATCTATATGGCGAAATTTTCATTTTCAATTTCATATTAAGACATACTCTTGTTTGGTCAATTTTTGTCTGTTTTTTCAAATAAAATGCCAACAGCAAAAGCCAAATAGAACTTTTCTGCATTATGTGGCTTCTCCACGGATATAATCACTATTGCTATATTTGTTTAATCAAATTATTTACAGTCCAATTTCAAAAAAATTATTTACAGTCCGCTAATTTATTATATACAAATACACATTTAAACATAATTTTACAATAAATACATATAATCTCATTTTTTTTCTTTATATGATAAAATTAATTTCTTCGAGATAATCAATTTCAACTTATTGCAATATTATATAAAAATAGAATATGTAATTATTCTTTTATCCACTTATATTTTGTGTATGCACTATTAATATTTTTTTAACCATATAAAAGTCGTCATAATTTTGTCATTTACTGAATATTTTAACATTAAACTTTACAATATAAACAAAATGATTTTCATGAATATAAATATAAAATAGTAAAAATATATGCTTTTCAAATATTATAAAAATTAATAAAAATTATTAAAAAAATAAGATCCATTTATGAAAATAGACATACAAAATACTCAATCAATAAATATTTACATCATTAAAAACAACAATATAAATTGAGTTATTTAATAAATTTTATAAAAAATTTTATTTGAATTAATAAGAGTCGAGTAAAATTAAATAAGTTGTAATATAATTATCAACTTGTTAAATAATAGAAATAAAACATTTAAAAATTATTCAAGAGATTTTGGGACAATAAATATGATAAAAAAAAATTGAGTGTCATTTTAATGATACCTATAATAAAAAAAAAAAGAAAGAAAGAAAAAGTGAAGCTGTTGTTTAAAATAAAATTTAATTAATTATTCCACCAATAAATCATATTATTTTCAAGATCTTTTTCATTTTATTTATTCAAACTATATATATATATATATATATTCAAGCTGATTGTTTTTGCAGCACCTTATTGCGCAATTAATATTATTATAAGGATAATAAGAAATATAAATAATAATATATACTAAATACAAAATGTCTGTTTGTATACAAAATATATATTCGTATACAAAATATATAAAATATACTATAATATACAAAATGTTTATTTACATATAAAATACATAAAATATAACAACAATATATTTAAAATGCATTGATGAAACATTAAACATAAAGTGCAAAAGTAAAAAAATAATAATTTATTTAAAAAAATAAAAAAAATAATTTTATTTAAAATTAAATCGTATTTTACTTTTAAGATAATATATACATAATTTAATGTATGTGTAATTAACAAAAATATAATATTTAATATAAAATATAATAAATAATTAAGTTTGTAATTTTTTTAAAACTCAATTTTATTGTTATTATTAAACCAAAATACTATTAACATACATTTAACAAATTAAAACCTTTAAATTAGATAAATTTAACCTTGATATTTAGTTGTCTTAATAAAAAAAGTGAAAACTTTAAATTTAAATTATTTATTAATTAAAAATAATTTTTAAAAATTTCATCTGATAAATATAATTTTAAATTTTTTAAGCTTTAAAGAATGAAAATTTTAGTACTAAGATAATTTGAATTATATATTTATTTTTAAATAATTTCAAATTATCACTATGTTATAGAATTTTATTTGGATAAAAATATATTAAAAATAAAGATAAATAATATAAAACTCTAAATATAAATATAATTACTAACATATTTATTTTAAATTATTTTTAAGATAATAAAATTTATATTGTCAATTTAAAAGTTTGAATAAAATAATAAAAAATATAAAATTTATTGTTCTAAAAATTATGACTTTGAAAATTCATTAAAATTTAAAATAAAAATAAAAATTTGAGAAGTAAAATAATATATATATATATATATAAGCAAAATCATAATAGAGAAAAGTAAAAAAAATAAAAAGGAAAATAAAACCCAACACGAAAAAGGACTGTACTAAAAAAAAGGATAACATTTGTTTTATCCACGTGGCATACTGCTATTTGTTAATAACTTTCAAAAGTTTCTTGTTCCAGTAAATTCTCAATTAAACTATATTTATTTTTTAGATTTTCATTCTTAGCCTTTTTCCTTTTTTTCCGTTGCAGTTACACATAAGCATATCATTTTTATTGGCACGGTGAACCAATGGAAGACGGATTGATATTTTAGAGGATGCTTTTTGTTTCCTTTGCTTTACTTTCTTCTCTTTTACTTTTGCTTTTCATTCTTTGTTTTCTTTTTTTTCTTTTTTTCATTTGTTGTTTTTTATATTTGTTTTTATGTTTTTAATTTTTTTAATTTTATTTTAATTAATTAACCAAAATGATGAAATAATTTGTATATAGCCTCTTTTTTACTTCTTTTTTATTTTTTTTATTTTAATTCTTAATAGATATTATGAGTAATAATTCTTAAAATGATGGCTTTTCAAATTTTTGAATTTTGATTTTGACTTTTAAATTGCTAATATAAATTTAATTATCTTAAAAGTAATTTAAAATACATATATTACTAATTATAATTGATTTAAAGTTTTACTTATTTGAATTTATTATTAATAAAATTTTATCCGCATAAAATTTTTTTTATTGTATTATTTTAGTTTAAATTTTAATATATTTGTTTTCCTATCACTATATATATCTTTTACTCACTATCAGTGTATATTTCTTTTGCTCATATTGTTTTTAGATAAATTTATAATTTTTTCATTCCAAAAAAAAAAATAACAAGTATACTTTAATTTTGCACATCATTTTTATATAAAATTCATGTAATATTAAATTTAATATATTTATATAATATATCTTATTTTAATTTGTAAAGGGGCCAATATAGTCCTTAACTTTTAATATATATATAATAAATAATAAATACAAATATAAAAAATAATAAATATATAGAAATATAAATAAATTATTAATATATTTCATTTTTATATGTTATTGACCAATATATTTAATATTTATTTTTTCTTTATTTTTAAAATTTTATTAAAATTTTGCATTAAAATATTTATTATTTATAATTGTTAAGAATAATTATTTTATTCTTATAATTAATTTTTTGTAATTACATATTAAATTAATTCTCTTGGTTTGTTTAGTATATTAAATATATATTTTCTGTTTAAATTTTATTTTGATATTTATTTTTAATTTAAAAAATTTAAAATATATATATAAAATAAAAAGAAAAAAAATATCATATAAAAAAATTTACTTTCCGCAACACCGTGCGGCGTTCAAGAGTGTTATATACTAAAAGAGTTCTGAAATTCATTGTTTCTTATGAGAGTGAATTTCTAATTAAACTATGTTTATTTTTTTGATTTCCAATTTTAATCTTTTCCCTTTTTGTTTTGTTTTTTTTTTAAATCTTTGGTGCTATACAGTAACACATAAGAAGAAAAAAAAAAGGATTGAAACCCACAATACGACTAGTTATATCACGTGAAAGAGTAAACTGCAACAATCCGGCAATAAACAGCAGAAAAAATCATGTTCACAAAACTAATAACACAAAGCAACACTGCACTGATAATTAAAATTTGCAATTAGCAAAGATAAAAAATAATGAGGCCTTCTTTTATTGAATTTGTTTAATTGAACATTCTTCTTTTATTTTTTAAAATTAATTGATCCCTATTAAAAATAAAATAAGTTATATAATGTTAATTAAGTAATACAAAAATAATTAGTGTCACTTCCACGTTTTCTATCGTTTTTATAAATTAATGATTTTTTCTGAGATTATAAATTAATATATTTTGCAAAAAAAAAAGAGAGAGAAAGTTTGTTGTTTGATTTTTTAAAATATGAAAAGACAAAGATTATGAGAGAGATGAGAGGCAGAGATCGACCATAGCCAAAGTGCATGGCAACAACAATTTGTTAGTTATATTGATATTTTCTTTTAGAGTCTCTTATACTTGGACTTTTTATTGGACTCCTTATTGAAATTTTACTATGCCAAGGATTTATGGAATTGCCTTTAAAAATAGATGACTTTGTGGTTTCCTGTTTGGATTGGCTTGATTTTCTGTTTCTGCAGAATTTTTTTATTTAATAATAGATTATTGCCTTTAAAAATGAAAAAAAAAATTGATGATTCCCCTTTTTATGGTAATTACATTTGCGTGTAATTTGACACTTGAACAGTACCAAGATTTTTGCGGTAATGACATTTGGTCAGTTGAGAGTTTATGAAAATAAGTACTTTTTTTTTCTTAGTCAGTAACAATATATATATATATATATATATTATTGTATTAACTTTCAAAAAATCCATCTTACGAGGAAAAAAAATCTATAATTGGTTAGTGTTATGATAACGTCTAATATGCTTACGTGTTATGTAAAATTGTGTTTTTAATAGTGTCCTATAATTGTCCCCTTCTCTCAATTATAAAACAATTATAAAAAAAATTGCTAAATAATTATAAATTCTCTTAAATTTTATATATTACACTAGTCAGTCTCTGTATTTTCAATATCTAATTTTTACATCCTCCGATTTTTAAAAATTAAACTATTTAGTCATTTTATTAATATTTTTTTTAAAAATATTAGTCAATTACTTTGATATTATAAAATAATTTATTTATTTTTTCTTTATATATTTTTTTCTTTATTATTTGTTAAGTCATGCTTATTTTTAATTTTATTCATATTTTTATACATAATTTATTTTAATTTTATAAATATTATTAAAAATAAATTTTAAATAATACGAATAATATCTTTTATTATTTTACAGATAATCTATATATATCATTTATTTTAATTTTATAGGTATTACTAAAAAAATAAATAATTTTAAATAATACAAATAATATCTTTTATTATTTTGCAAATGATCTATATATAAAATAAAATTAAAAATAAAATAAACTTAATAAATAACAAAGATAAATATATATAAATGAAGAGCAAATAAGTTATTTTATAATATATTTATCTTTATAAGAATATATATAAATTAATAATATATTTATCTTTATAAAAATATATATAAATTAAAATAACTTATTAAAATATTTATAAAATTAAAATAAATTATGTGTAAAAAATATAAATAAATTAAAAATAAGTATGACTTAACAAATAACAAAAATATATATATATAAAGAAAAAATAAATAAATTATTTTATAATATCAAAGTAATTGACTAATATTTTTAGGATGAATATATTAACAGAATGATTAAATAGTTTAATTTTTAAAAATTGAATATTGTAAAAATTAAATGTTGAAAATACAAAAATTGACTAGTGTAATATGTAAAATCTCACAAATTTTATAATTATTTAGCAAAAAAAAATTAATTAACCTGCAGCGGGGAGCAGATTGATTGTACAAGCTCATCCACATATGAGAGATCGATGCTGTATGTGATTTAATCCTTGGCATGGTTGTGCAACCAAAGGACTTTATTTATACTTTGAATTTCTAAGCTTTTAGAAACTTCAAAATATCCCTGGACTTTTTAGATTTTTAATGTGCCTATGAATACAGAATTTTTTGTAATAGATATAAGATTTTAGTTTCTCAAGAGTTGTGAAAGAGAGGAATTAATTCAAGTTGAAACTCCTGCAAGTATTGGAGCTGATTTAAAAATTCAAATTGTTTAATGAGGATTGTTTATCCGTGGAAAATAACTATTGTTTTTTAGATTTTTTTAAAAAATAGAAAATAAAATTTATTATTTAGCTAAAAAATTTAGAAAATAATTTTTTTTATATTTATTAGCTAATAATTGAGTTTTAAAAAACTACTTTTAATTATTTTTTGAACGAAAAACATAGAGTTCTAAAACATGTCAGTACTTATTTCTTACTTCAATTTAAACTACTTTTTTCATTTTATTTTTTATATTTTAATTCTTTCAACTTTAAAATAGGTTTTTTATTTTGATTCATTTATTTTATTTGTTTATATTTTGAGATTTGAGAATATTTTTAGGTTGATTCTATAATAATTTAAATTTTTTATTTTAATTAAAAATATTATTTAATTATAATTTCATTTTCAAATTGAGAAAATACATATAAATATTTAAAACGTGAATTTTTTTATTTAATTATATGTTAATATAAAAGTATTTAAAAAGTTATTTAAATATTATATAGAAATAAAAAAAAATGAAACATGACATTAAGTAAACATATTTTTCAGTTTTTTAATTTTTCATTTAAAATAGTTAGAAAATAAAAATTAAAAAATATAAAATATAAAATATTTTCCGCAACTAAATAAGTGTTTCTCACTCTATGTTATCCTTTTTTATATTTAGCTCAATAATAAATTATAGAAAAGGATACAAAAATGGCCATGAACTATATCCGGAATATTTTATTTTGGACTCTAAAATTTTTTCGATTCATTCATGATCCTTTTTTATTAAAAATAAAGCCAATTGGATCCCGACTTAATAAAAATTAAGTTGTTCATTTATTTTTATAACATGCAAGTAATTAGGACCTGCTATTTAAATATTTTAAATAAAAAAAATTAAAATCCTAAACTATTTTTAGATCTCGAATTAGATTTAAAAGGTTTTATAATAAATTATTCTAAAAATATATATGTGTGATATTTTATCGATATTTTTAAACTAATATAAATACTTAGATCACCAATTGTAATATTTAATAATGAAAAATACAAGAATTTTTTTTTTTAAAAAAGTAAAATATATAAAAATTTATTTATTTTATAATGTTATTTTTATTTAATTTATTCATATAAAGTCATTAACTCACATTTATTTTAAATTATGTTTTAATACTTAATTTTTATATAAAAATTTCATATTATTTATCTTGTTAATTAACTTATATTTATTTTAAATTATTTTTTAATATCTAATTTTTATATGAAAATTTTAAAAATTTATAGAAATTATAAATAGATTAGTAAGTGATGTAGATAATTTTAAAAATATTTATTTAACATATATTAATGAATTTATATGAATAAATTAAATAAAAATAACATTATAAAATGAATAAATAAATAGATAAATAAATGTGATACATTTTATTTATTTTTCTTTTAAATTTTCTTATTTTTTTTTATTTTTAAACATTATAGTTGATTATCTAAATATTTTTAATAGTTTACAAATATTGATAATATTGTGTTAAAAATTTATAATGATTTTATGTGAATAAATTAAATAAAAATATAATATTATAAAATAAATAAATAAATAAATAGCTAAATAAATTTTGATATATTATACTTTTTTTAAAAAAATTATCATCTTTTTTATTATTAAATATTGTGGTAAGCGATCTAAGTATTTACATTAATATAAAAAAAATTAATAATATTATTATATATATATTTCTAAAATAATTCATTATAAAAATTTTAAAATTTAATTCGAGATATGAAAAATAGTTTAGGGTCATGTTTGATTTTTTTATTTAAAATATTTAAATAGTAGATCGCACGTAGTACCATATCATACAAAGTAGACAACTTAAAATATACTCAGAATCGTTTTTGTTATTTAGTTTTAGTTTTTTTAGAAAAGATAAATTAAAATATATTGGGTAATATAATTAAATTTTAAAATTTTCTTATTAAATAAAAATCATTTCAGGTTAAATACATAATCTATAAAATATAATTTTGAAGATTTATTTTTTAGAAGACATTATAGATCAATAAATTTTTTTTATATATAAAACATTATATATATAACTCTTTTTTTTTACAATAAAAATTAGTTTTTGACTTAATTTTTTTAAAATTTTTTATTTCTTTATTTTTTAATAATTAAAATTTTAATAATTATGATATATTATTTTTAAAAATATAAAACAGATTTTAAAAAATATAAAACGAAAATTAAAAACAATTTTTAATTTAAAAAACAAAAAAAAAATCTAGAACGAAAATGACACTTTGCATATATAATTGACAAATTGTCAGCGGGCGTTGTTGCCAGAGCTTTAGGTGGGTCTAATGTGGAGCTAATTCTTCTCACTCCTTTTTTTATCAATCGCAATAGAAGAAATAGAGCTAATTACTTGGCTGATATATTTAGGCATGTAGATGATATTACAGCCAAATCAAAATTAGATTTTAGAGCTATATAACTATCCACAAACACGGTTGATTTGATTTGGCAAAGTTTAGTTGGATTGAATCGGATTCAAAAATAATGGACCGAATATTAGACTTTTCTTACAGTGGAGGTTAGGGCATTCCTATAAGTCATGTTAAAATCACACATTTGCTATTGTTCATGAATATTTTTCAATATAAATTATCCATATCATGCCATTGAGAATAGATATTTGTACATGTTGACCCCATGTGGTCCAAGGTTATATACAGTAAGATTAGGGCAAGTATAAAAAGTTAGGACATTTCTGCAAGGGAGGTTAAAATCCAAATAATTAGACCATATATATAACTTTAAATTTACATAAGATATTTAGGTTAGTCACTTCTTATCATCAATGTTAGATACAAAATATAAACAATTTACATCATGTATTAAAATATTCACTGCTCACCATCACTGTGATATAAACCAGCATGCCTCTGTGTTGTATGGTACTATAAGCAACATATGGTGGTGTATCTCATTTGCTTCATATTTTTATGGTTTCTTTGTCAGATATCATAATTTTAGGACATTAAGAATTCAATGAACTTAGAAACAAATATCATACAATCTGAAATGTTAATAAAAAAGAAATTAAATCTCATATTTAACAATCAATAAAATTATGGAATATCAAATTGCTAATATGATCAGTTACTTACCCAATCTGCTGTAGACATAAATTCTTTTCATATTTGACATTAAGCTTCTTGCCTTGATATTTTTTAAGTTCTGGAAAAAATTTGAAAAACCCAACATGCTCCAATGCAACTGATAGCATTTCTGAAATTAGAGTCACAAAATTCATTCTTTCATTAATATACTTTTTCCTGAACATTGAATCATAAAACAGTGATAGTCTAATATATAAGTGATATCTCCATCATAAACCAACTGTTGCTTCTGTGGTTTGCTGGCAAATAAATAGTGTCAACCTCCCATGATGTTTTGCCATACCAAAGATCCCCTCTCAAAAATCTTTTGATACTCAATATGGGAACCCATATTTTATTTTCAGGAACGGACTGACTGAATGATCTATGTTTCCACATAAAACTCTGGTTAATTATACATTCCCCACACGTTATTCTCTGATCAAAACAGCTAGAAAGAAAATGTTGCTTTTGTCTCGTACTATATTTATATCTTGCAACACGGTTGTATTTAAGTTATGTTAGTTGCAGAGTATTGCTTCACATATATAAGTATTAAACATATGGTATCGATAATATTCACTTACGTCATTATTGAGCCATTGATCAGAATTCCTCATGTATCAGAAAAATTTAAAGACTTGACCAAATGTACTGTAAAATCATATACAATACCATCTGGCAGCATTTGATCCATAAGGTTACCACCAAGGAAAAAAGGGCAAAATAACAGCAATTAGAACCCCTAACTCTATATTATTTGCCATAACTATCACTAGTCATATAGTATTAACATCATTGTTCATAACTTACTATTTATAATTAGTGAAATTTAGGTTCCACCATTCGTTGAATGCAAATTCTTCTTTAAAAGTAGGCCTATGAATAAGATTCAAGGGGAAAAAATGGTAAATATTCGTCTGAATTGCCCAATCTTCTTTCAAGGAATTATAATTTATTATATATGTGTCTTCGCAGCTCATTCTTTCCTCATGGTGTCCAATCACCACCAATGTACTTTGGATTGCGAATGATCTTTCCTTTTTCAGCAACTAACTCAAATGCATGTTCTAAGACAGTCATGAGAGATGGACTACCTCCATATGTTTCATTCTTATTTGATCCACTGACAGTTGCAAGTTCATACCCTTGCAATGGAGTATGAAAATCAAATTATTTCTTCTCTTCAATGTTGCACTCAATCAAAGTAATTTTACCATTTAACTATTGAATCAATTAATGTATTTCTTTATTTTGTATACCAACCATCATGTGCAGCTCTTTATTTTTATCTCTCAAAGTCTTCATCTCCTTTTTCTTTTCTTCTAATATTTTTCTGAGTTCTTTATTTTAATTTTCTAGAGAAGACAACCGTCTCTTACAATCTGCATAAAGCATTGTCTTCACTCTCTCTAATTGAGAAATCCTTTTCATGATACTTTCAGTATCTGAAGATTGAGGACATTTACCTTTGGTTGTGTGGCTTGGTTCAGGGGAAGCCAGTATAAAATGCTCAAGAATCCCCCCTCTGCTGAGAGTTATATCATAAAAAGCTGGATCCTATGATTCTTCTCTGGTCTAGAAAGCTGGATCTTGTGATTCTTCTCTGGTTATGGTAAATGAAATAATTTGCAGCTTATGTACACAATATATTAATGTGAGAAAGGCAATGATATAACAAATAAAATAGAGATTAGTAATATTAAATTTGTTAATAATGAGAGAATGTGATGTACCGATTCACGAATTTTTGCGTGGATTTTTTATAAGACACTTTTGACTCCATGATCCAATTCATCATCCTAGGAATCTAATTACTAATTCTCTTAACCCCGGCCCTATCTAAAGATGGCAATATCTCCATTGCATAAATTGTTATGGTATCAAAAAATCCACTTAAAGAGTATCCACTAAATTTTTCTTTATTCTTCAAGCTCCAAATAGCATGTACACGTTTGAACATACAAACTTCTAACTCAATTTGCCCCACGTAATGTTTTTATAGTTGTCAACATCATCAACAAGTGACAGAATCCGGAAATCAACTTTTGCTTTAGTAGCTTTGCCCAAAACCATAAGGTCAACCAGGCATGCAACCCCTAACTTAACCTGAATATTCTTGTCCTTGCATCCTTTAAATACTGCAAGCATCTCCTTGCGGGTCATATTTCCATACTCATGCATAAAAGAACTGCTGGCAGCAACCAAATCCTTATTGCCATTATATTTCAGCCTAGAATTTAGACAAAATACTCCTTCTCCCATGGTGACCACTTCGCTATAGAACTTAAATGACAACTCATCTGCTTTTGGATTGTGAACTTAGTTTAAGAACATGTAGTTTATCAATCTAGGCCAATGAAAATTCTTTTTTTCATTCACATTCGGTAAGTGGCCGATATTATACTTTGAAAAAGCATCAATCTATATAAAATTGAAAATAAAATTAAGAAATAACTACTTCAAAAACAGAAACACAAATTACTTATAAGTTAAATATATTGCAATTACCTTTTCATTATTATCAGCAAATGTGTTTTGAATGACACTTATAATTTTCAAGCCAGCACCAACAGTGTTAACCTGGTGACATCTCTACATTGAGTATTCAATTATATAATCAGATTGAAGTCTATCAACATTTATTCCTTTTTGGGCATTTTCTTCATCGCTTTGAAATTTAACAACTCACTTCCTCTTGTTGGATGCAGTGGGCTTAACACTTTTTCTTCTTTTGAAGATATAACGATGGCCAGATGAGGATATTTCCTCAGGGCTTACCATTTTTTTTATCAAGTACGGTGGGTGTTCCTTCACTAGGAGAAGATGATGCAAAATCTGACGCCATTTACCTGAAACAATTTGAGTTAGGACGAATTAGGAGTAGTTATGGCAGTTTAATTCAATAAATTTCCTCTAAAAAATAAAAAACAAAAAACAGAAAACAGATATCACTAACATGAAAAAAATATGCAGATTAAGATATTTTATGATGGTAGAAACATGCAACTTCACCAGTATCAGGAAAAGTTATAGATAGTTAGGGTAGTTCAATTCACTAAATTCATCCTAAAAAAAGGAAGAAAAATCAAACGGATACCATTGCAAAAATTAAGTGTTTAGATTGACTTAGTAATTACATTGGAAATTTTCAGATGACAGAAATATGCAACTTAACCATGGTTTGGGTAAGTTATAGGTAGTTAGGGTAGTTCAATTTACTAAATTTCTCCTAAAAAATTAAAATAAATCAAAAGATACCATTAAAAAAAATTAAGTGTGCAGATTGACTTAGGAAGTGCAGTGAAAATTTTTAAATGGAAGAAACATGCAACTTCACCACAATTAGAGTAAGTTATGGTAGTTCAGTTCACTAAATTTCTCCTGAAAAATCAAAATGAATCAAACATATACCATTGACATGACCAAGTATACAGATTAAATTAAAAAGTTCATTAGAGAATTTTCGATGGTAGAAACATATAACTTCACCACAGTTAGGAAAAGTTAGGGTAGATCAGTTCACTAAATTTCCTCTAAAAAAATAAAAAATATTAAACATATACCATTATAAAAATCAAGTGTGCAGATTAACTTAGGAATTACAGTGGAGATTTTTAGATGGCAGATACATGCAACTTCACTAGATTCAGGGCCAATTATGGGTAGTTAGGATATTTCAGTTCACTAAATTCTCCCTAAAAAATAAAAATATCAAACATATACCATTGAAAAAATCAAGTGTGCAGATTGACTTAGGAATTGCATTGGAGAGTTTCAGATGGTAGAAACATGCAACTTCACCAGAGCTAGAGCAAGTTAAAGCAGTTAATAGTGAAAACCTAACGACTCATACATTCCTCTAACTCATCTAACTTCACTTATATAAATGATACACCCTTAAAAAATAAAAATAAAATTGAAAATACATTCTTCAAATAGGCAAAATATCGATCATTGAAGAAAATACATTAATAAACAGTAGCTGCTACCACCCATCAAGACATCAACTTTCACACATGTATTTGCTTTATTATATATTAACACATTTCGTATCCAATATTTTTTTTATTTTTGAAGTAAAAAAAATAAATAAAAAATCCTAGAACACAGACTTGCTGTGGATATTGGAGAAAATGATGAAACTTTACCGAATGACGATGAAAAATGAAAGTTTTAGACGTTGAGAGTACAAAAAAGTTATAGGCGATAACAGAAAGAGTGAACGACGGCGAGAGACACACAGAGAGGTGGACGAAGATAGAGAGAGATCGATGAAAGCAAGTTGATTTTTCTCTAATTTAAAATAAAAGAAGATGATTCAATTCAGACGCAATTCATATAACAAGTGTATACTAGTTTTTTTCAGTCTATTTAAGGTGATATGTGTCCAAAAAATATTAATGCTTTAAAGAATGATATATTTTGGATGATTTCCCTAAAAAAAAAGGTAGCAAAAGCAGTGGTTGTGTCTGCATTTAGTAAACAAGTTCCTTAATTGTCAACTTTGCATGCCATTACATGTGCAAAACTACACCACCTCAGCACAAGGATTGTTAAACATAATATATACAATCTTATGTTGATCAAATATAAAATGTTAAATGGGTTTATATATAATTGAACTCTTCAATCTTAGTAGTTATTTTTTGAGATTCGCCCTCCTAAGAGTATATAAGCTCTTAATATTTCTATATAAGATCATAGCAGAAAAGTTATATTTGTACTCCTCTTCTATCATAATTAGACTATATATATTTTTTAATTTTCGTTATATCTTGAATTTAGTATCACTTTAATTCTTGCCCTATAGTGGATTTCTAAATTTATTCTTCATCTGATATAGGATGTCCCTTAGACTTTAATTCTTTCACCTAGTATGAAAGTCCCTTAAATTATAAATTTTCTTAATTCAGTCCATATCATAAATTTACAAATGTCAACTAAGCTTATTAAAAAATTCTCTTGGCTCAGTTGCTACTTAAGAGGGCTGTTAAGTATAATACAATCCTACATTGATCAAATATAGAATGTTAAATAAACTTATATATAAATGGGCTCTGTAATCTCAAAAGCTAACTTTTGATGTTGGCTCTCCTAAAAGTTGCCCAATTATTTATATGAAGAATAATTAAAAAGTACTCAAGAGTATCAGAAAACATATAATAATAATATTATATTTAAATTTAATTAATTAATTATGATTTTGAAATGGCAAAATCATAATTTTGAATATATGTTAATTTTATAAATTTGGATAAATTCAATTTCATAATTTTGCACTAATAGTAGTATCATATGTTGAGACATTCCCAAATAATAGAGTAAAGGTCGGATATTAACCCTGTGATATCCGCGAAAAACTTGAACCGTTGCTTATATCACTAATTGCAAAAGACAATCACTACAGAGGAAGAACTCTTATTTTTCATAATCTAAAAGCTAAAATAACCTTATAATTGTATTCTTACTCACAAAGAGAAGATTTCTTATGAAAGAAGAAATTTATAGAAAACTTAAGATAGAAAAAACTAGTTCTTTTTTCCTCCATGAGATATATTTGCTAAACTTAAATTATGATCCTTAACCTCCTTTTATAGGAGTTTGTTTATCAAGAATCAAAGTCAAATTAGAAATAGGATTCCTAATCTCATTCATACTCCATAAATATTATCTAAATATAATATTAAATTATTATTTAGATATTTTGAACCCCACGGATCTTATCCATTCCTCATAAGCGAATTGACCCAAAAACCAACATCATATTTTTTGCTTTTTTTACTTCCTTTTTTTCACCTTTTTTATTCTTTCTTTTTATAATATTTTTTATTTGTTGCTTTTTTCCTTTTTATTATGTTTCCTTTTTATGTTTTTACCCTTTTACTTTATTTTGTATTTTTTATCTTTATTTTTTATTAATTAAAATAAACAATGTAATAATTTATTTTTATCTTTTTATGTATTAACTAATTAATTAGTAAGATTTACAAAAATAATTTTGTATAGATAAACTAATTAATATGGATGTGCATATATTGGTATGGTCAGCTTTTAAGAATTTGTCAAACTGATTACCATTGATCAGGTTGAAACTTTTATTCTTCAAAATTGATCACTTAGAATGAGGATTACAAATTCAATTACCATCCGTCGATTTTGGTCGATTTTGTCAAGTTCGGTCCACTTCGACTTACAAAATATATAAACCAAAATCGAATTGAATTGATAATATCGATCTATTACAATTTAAAACTAAAACCAATTAATCTAATCGATTTAGATTAATATGGTCATTCAGGTTGGTCGATACTGTAGTCGAATCGGATGGATTCGACCCATTTACTCATTCCTACTAATTAATAAGCATTGTTTTCAAAATATTTAATATGGATATTTGGAGGGGAAAAAACCTATTTTGGAGCCAAATTTATAATAAAAATATTTTTATATTTTCATGTGATTTGGCCGAATTCAGACAATTAGAGTATAGCCAACTTGCTTTTTCCTTTATAAATTATGTAATAATCATAATAAGCAATAGCAATGGAACTTGGAGAACATATACATGTTATCATTAATTAGTATTAGTAGGAAACGTGAAACTTCTTATCAAAAAGTTGTCAACAGTACAAGTGGCTAATAAATTTGTGTTAGATTAGTTTGTTTTGGGTCCAATAGCACACGTGGAAGAACGATCAACACCCACAACCACAAACCTACGTGCATGGAGTCGTTGGTTGTTGAATGGTTGATACGCAAACCCAACCATCACTAAATCAACATTTTTAATTAGTAAAGAAGTTTTTACAAAAATATAAAAAATAAATAAAAAAATTTAAATTTATCATATTTTTTTAAATTTTATAGATTTATCAGAATTTATAATTTTTTTACAAAAATATTAAATTTAAATAGCTTATTATACATTTATTTTAAATTTATTATGAATTTTATTATAGATTTATGAATTTATATAGTTTATTGAATTTATTATAAAATTATCAAAATATTTTTGATAAAAATGAAAAAAATTTATAAAAGATGGCGAGGAGTGTAATTTTTCATTAATAAATTTTCAACCCCAAATGATTTTATTTAGCATTAAGATCGATCGATCGAGAATTTGATTGTTAAATGATACGAAGAATTTTTTTTTTTGCCATGCCATGATGAATTTGGGTGGTTTATGGATACCGTAAAGCTGAGAAGCTCAAGTCCATACTGTTGAGTGGTAAAGGAATGGAGTTAGAATGTAATTTCTCAAAGTCTCGGGGGAAGGAGTAATTAAGTATCCTATGAATTTTGAAAAAAACAACTTTTAACATATATTGCTCAAAAAATTAAAAATTATTGAATTTTAAATGAAATTAATTTATGATAAAATATCATCATCCAATGTTATATTTAATAATCATATAACAAGAATTTGCAAAATGTTAAAAAAATAAGTTTAATTATACTCATTTAGAAATATTTATAAAACAATTAAATAAATAAATAAATCTTTGTAAGAAATATTTATTTTTTGCTATAATAAATAACAAATATATAAATTAGCAAAATTGAATTTTCTTTCAAATTATTAGCTAGAGGAAAATTATTTAGAAGAAATTATATGGTATGGCACTTTTATTTTTTTTTAAATATATACTCTATAGTTTCTTTTAAAAAAATTAAAGGTATCTCTTTTTTTAACTTTAATTAAAAATATACTGTGTATTAATTACATATTGGATGCATGTTTTTAAATATAAGTATTTTTGAAATTGAAAATTGAAAAATTAATATTAAAAAAAGAAAATAAATATTTTTTAGAATATTTTTAGACAGTTGAATTATTAATGAACTTGAGAACCCACTTGACACAACCAATCAATTTACTTGATTTAGACATAAATTTTCCCTTTAAAACAAATTTGGAATGATTCCAGTTTGGGATTTACTTACATAAGTAACCTTTACTCAAGATTTCAGTTAGCACAATTTCCAAAGATTTTTTTTAGATATGTCAATCTTTTCCTTTAATGTGCTGATTTTCCTTTATCTAAAGAATACAATTTTTTTCCTTTTTTTTAATCTGCCATTTTTTTTAATTTTTTAATTTTCTTTAATGTGCTGTTTTATTTTATTTGCCATTTTTTAGTATTTTTTTAAAATTTTTCATCTATCATTTTTAAAAATGATAGATTCGTCTGAATCTATCATTTTTTTTAATTTTTCTTTTAATTTTTTTTTCATCTAACATTTTGGATGTTCCATTTTTACAGTAATGCCTAACATATTCTGATATGGCATTTATTTGGGTTGTTTGGTACTTTTTTCTTTATATACATATATATAATTTGAATGAAGTAATTTGGTTGGATTGTTTTTACTTTTTAATGCTATTGTTGGTCCATTTCAAGACGTCGAAAGTGAGACTTGTTTAGTTAGATTTGAACTTTAGTGTATTTATTGTCATTGTAATTTATTCTTATAGAACTTGTAGGCGAGTGGTTCGATTCCAGCATGAGCCTACAAATAAATAGATCTACCTATCATATGTACGTAATTTTCAATAAACCATTAATTAAGTGTAAAAATAATTGAAACATAATGAATGACAACGTTGATGTCACTAAAAATATATATTTAGAGCGTGTTTCTCAAAACTTAAAAGCTGGTCAAAACTGATTATAAGCAGTTTTTAGATTATAAGTTATTTATTTAAGTATTTCTGAAAACTTAAATAATAGATTATAATCTGATTTTAATAAGTTTTTTAAAAGTTGAGTTTTGTTACTTTTTTTTAAGCACTTATTTTTAAGCAGTTTTGACCAAGTAAAAGACCATACTATCCCTATCTAATCTTCAATATTTTAAATTTGTCCACCTTATACACTCTAGTCCCTATCAAAATTCTTTTACATTTATTATTATTATTATTATTATTAAATAAATATTATTATTATTATTATTATTGCAAAATAAATTTTGAATTGACTTTTAAAAAATTATTTTTATACAATAAATAAACTCAGGGACAGTTTAGTCATTTTGACAGTTTCTGCAATTAAAAACTGATTATAAGCTAATTTTACAGAAATACTTAACTGATTATAAACTGATTATCAGCTGATTATTAACTAGTTTACAGAAACGCTTAACTGTTTATTTTTAATCTGATTATAATTTAAAAATCACTTATTCACAATAAGCTGAAAAGCTCCAGTTTTGAGAAACACTCTTTTACATAACGAGTGAAAATTTATATTTTTTTATAACAAAATTACTCCATCTATCTATGTAAAATTGTTACTTTTACAAAAAAAATTTCCATTAAAATTTTCACTTTATATTATAATAAGAGTATAATAATTTTAATGTTAATGAATATATTAATGAAAGGAATTTTATAATTTTGTATAATATTTAAAAAAAATTAATAATTTTCTTAAAAAGTGTGCATAAGATAAAGGTAATAATTTTATTGAGATAAAATGAGTATTTAATAAGTTATTTTTCATTCACAAAAATTAAAAAAAATTATTTTTATTAAAAATATAAATTTATATTTATTTTTCATATTATACTCTTATTTTATTATGAGATATATTTAATAAGTAACATTAAATACATATAATAAAAATTTATCATATTAACAAACTTATTAAAATAGTAAGTATATTATAATTTAGAATAAATAAAAAAATATGCTTATCAATTTAGGATGAATTAAATATTTTCTTAGATAAAAAATTTATGATTAATTCTCTCTCTATATTAATACTAAAAAAACAACAAATTAAAATATGATAAATGACATTATAGGTAAGTTTCAATAAATGTATAAACTTGCGTGACAATTAATTAGAGGTAAGAATTTTTTGTTAGTTGAAATTATTGCTTTTACTCTACATCTAATGAGAAACAATTCACTTATATCGATCATTTTACTTCAATTAAAATTTGTTGTTTACTGGATTGAAAATAAAATAATATAGCTCAAGAGACTAAAGTGGCATTTAATTTAAGGTAGCAATAAAAGTGAGAATAAGAGGATGTTCAATCTAACTTAAGATCAAGGGCTTATAAGCTAATATGGGCTTAGCAATAACATCTATTAAAATAAATAAGGGCAATATAATAAATTATTTGTTTAAACTAACTTATAAATTAAGTTCTTATAAGTACTAAAATAATAAAATGATTCCCTAAATTTATTTTTTTAGCTTATAGTATGGGTTTATAAGCTTATAAATTATTTAAACAAATACATCATTATAAATTTAAAGCTTATAAGTTAATTTGACCAGTTTATAAGCCAAGCAAATACCCTCTGAGTAATTTTCATTACTACCATTTGGTTAAATAGAATAAATAGTGTAATAAGAATCTAATTATCCTAGAAGTGATAATAGGTCATTTCCCACAACTCCCTTATTAATCAATTTTAGTTCATGATGAGAACCAAAATTAGAAAATGCATTTGTTTGTGAAGAAAATAAAACACAAAAAACAAAATCAATTTTTTCATCAATTCCACTCATTCATCTTCAAAATAGATATTTATTTTTTGATTTTTTATTATAATTTTTTTATTATGAATATTTTCTCTCATTAATAAATTAATGCACAATATTTTTTCAGCACTTTCCCATTAATCAATTTCCATTCCTGATGAAAATCAAAAGTAAAAATCACATTTTTCTACAAAAAAAAAAATACACAATCAAATCAAATCTCTTCATTGGTTCTTTTCATCAATCTTTAAAAATAAGTATTTATGTCTTAATTATTTATATTTTTTTAATTATGTATGTTTTCTTTTATCAATTAAATCAATAGATATTATTTCTACAAATGTCAATAAAATTTATTATAATAGTATTGTTAATCTTTGATTCATCAAAATAAAAAATATATAACATATATATATATATGTATATATATATATTAAAAATTAATAATGATTCCGATTTCAGTCCTATTATTATCCAAATAATTTTAAAGAAAATCAAATTTTAAATTCTGATTAAACCAAATAAAAATAATAAATAGTCATTTTGATTCTGAATTTTTATTCTAATTCTAATTCTAATTCCAATTTCAACTGTGATTCTAAATTCGAAATTTGAACTAAACATCCCTTGAACTCTATCCACAGCTTTGAAATTAATCGACAAATCTTACAAATTCAATAATTTAAGTGGTATTTGGTTCAAATTTTGGAATTGAAAATAAAATCGGAATAAAATGAAATTGATATCAAAATGATTATTTATTATTATTTTATTTTACTTTGAAATCTGAATCAGAATGATTATTTTAAAATTTTTTATTATTTAAAAAATCAGAGATATTATGATTAGAAAAAAAAATGAATTTATTATATTTTATTTTAAAAATTCAAAAATTAATTTTTAATTTTGTTATAAAAGAAAAAATTAAATTCATTTTATTTAAAAATTTTTGAGATATTCATAATTAGAAAAAATTGAATTAAAGTTATTAATTTTATCATAAAAATGTGTTTCTTTTAATTTTTGATTTCAGTCTGAAATCAAATATAATTAACAGAGAAGTAGCAGAGATTACTCATTCCCTTTTTTAGAAAATGGGATTCTCGTTGCCTCATCTTTTTTATCCTACCAAACAAAATTAATAGAAATAATTTATTCATATTCCCATTTTTATTTTCATCCCTAACCAAATGCCTCATTATATATTACTGACTCATACAGAAATCAATCAGATGTGAAAATTGAGAACCTTAACATTTGATGAATAATGGTTGATTAAAAATAACAATTATTTTTTATATATTTTAAAAGTTTATTTTTATTTTTAATTCTTTATTTTTTATTTAACTATCAAGTTATATGTTGTCTCAAATTAGCAACCAAGAGGTATAGAGTGAATTGGTTGATTAGAGAAGTGGTGATCAATTAAAAAATTAAAGAATGAGATGAAGAAAATGTAGAAGAAGATTGAGTAGAGAAGAATGAACATAAAAGATTTATAGTGGTTGAATTTATCTCAATCTTACATCTACTACCTTAACACTCTTGAGTTTTTACAAGTTTAACTTTAACTTGGTATTTTTACAAGCTCGCACCAAACTTTTACAAGGTTTGAGATTAATCCTCGCAACCCTTACAAGAGTTTTTCCAAGGCTCACTCTAAAACCTAACGTTTCAAAGCCAACACTCAACTTATAATGGTGTTTTTGATGCTCACATCCAACACTTTAATAATTCAAATGTTAATTATAGTAAATAAAAATGAAAGTGTATTGCTTTAGTTATTAGAATCACAAATTTTCTCAAACAAAAGATTTCTAGGGGGGTATTTATAGCCATTTGGACTTGAACTAACCATTTGAAGTGGTTCTCACATGTTTAGAGCTTGTCTTCCACTAATTTGGTGGCTGAGTAATGTTGTACGATCGCTCGGTCACTTGTGCAATCATATAATTTAAAAATTACTCTAACGGTTAATTCTAATAGTAAGATTTTATTGTCTGATAGGATCTTAACTGTCCATGCTGCCATGTCGTGCAATTGCACAATGCTTTGTATAGTTGCTCGGCATAAAATTATCATTTAATTTGAATTTCTTCATCCACGTGTTCGGTTATCATTGGTCCGAGGTATTTGGCGCTAAGATTCAAATGTATTGAACTGGTAGGGTCACTCGGTTGTCTCAGGCAATTGCGCAAGAGATTGAGCATTGAGAAAGCACCATACAACTTGACCTCTATCTCTTTTGCCATTCTTGAGCTTTTGGGACATTAGGGTGTGTGGTCGCTCGGGCTAGTAGGGCGGTCGCATGCCTACCATGCTTCCTGACTTCACCGCATGCTGATATCGTTATCCCTCCTGTAAGTTTATGAGTTTAGCTCGGCTCTTGGTGCAATCGCTCAGTGCTCAGGTGTGGTCACTTGTCTGCCTCGCGACTGGACTACATCACGCACTGAGATCACGAGCTCCTCTGTGAATTTTATGGATTTTTAGCTCCGTATGTGTGGTTGCTCGGTTGGCTCGAGCGATCGCATGTCCAGCTGGCGTTCCTGCTTCACCGCTCGAGAAGCCCGCTATCCTTTTTATAACTTCGGTTCATATGTCTTCCAACTCTGTGCTGTCGCTCGGTAGGCTCGGGTGGTGGCACAAATGTTAGGATTTCATGCCTACAATAACAAACTTGTTTGAAATCATTAGTACATATCAATTTGATTGTTAATGATTAAAATAGAGTTTAATTGTCCAACAATCTCTATCTTTTTTACTTTGGCAATCAAATTGATTTTAACTTAAAAATAATTTAGTGCATGCATCAATTGGAATTTCAATACAAATATTTAATGTCAATGTTGTTTGATTTTAGTTGCTCCCCTTCAAATTATTCTTCCTTAAATGTATATGGAAAGCTTGATCATTTAAATTTAAGTTAGGTCTCTTCTACCCCTTAATGTACGGAGTATGTTTAATTTTAATTTTAAGTTTTCTTTGAGTTTTCTTCACTTTAATTAAGTTCAACCCTCAAACAATTTCTCCCCCTTTGACAAAGACAAATAGAAGGTGATAATAAATTACAAGAAATAAAAAAATAACCAAGTGAAATAGAAAAAAAGTAATTTCATTTCATTAGAGGCAAGAAAGAAAAAAAGATACAAAGTAAAACATAACAAAGGAACTGAAAAAAAAAAACAAAGCAAAGAGAAAATTAATCAAAGGAAATGAAAAATAACAAAGCAAAGAGAAAATTAATCAATAACTTTTTCTTTTTATTTTCTTGGTGGTGGAGGAGAATTTGGAGTGTTTTCATCATCATCATCACCATTAAGAGAATGAGAGGGAAAGTAACTATGAGATGATTATGATGATTCTTCGTAAGGGCTTTCAATATGCTCACTCACATCCCATTCACTCAATTCACATTGAGAAAAATCAAATTTTCCTTGTAAGTCATATATGTCATGATGAATGTGAAAAATAATATCAAACTTTTTGTTGAGTTTGTTAATCTTCTTGGTTACATCCTTCTTCAAGTGATTGAATTACTTTTGAAGAGAAGTTATGGCCTTCATGATGAGCTTTAGGGTTTTGAAGGACTCACCCTTTTCTTTGGTAGGTTTGGATGGTCTAGGGGGTGCTCAACTTCTATATGGGTAGGTTCTCCTTCTTCCTCAGGAATGTGGTATCTAAGCCTCTTCATCTCTCTTTAGATAACTTTGTTCCTCCCAAAGGTATACTCATAATGATCATCAACATTTTGGATGCAACTAGCATGCTAAAGGTAGTCTAGATTGATGGAGTTAGTGACCAAATCAAAGGGATCACTTAGGGTTGCAAAATTTTCAGGGGTTAAAAGGCCTAAGTGTCTAGCAAGTTATGTGATTTGAAAGGAGAGAAAGAAAATACCTGCCTTATATTTCCCATGATGTAAGAAAGTGTCAATGAGTAACCTAACACTTTGGATTGACTCATTATGCACTAAAGCATAAAAAAAGAATAAGTTATGTTGAGTGATCTTTTTATTTCCATCACTTTTTTGGTGGATGCCACACACGGGGCGACAAGGAGCCGACGAGATATTATGGATTTAATTAATTTTTTTATTGGCTTATATTTAGTTATTATTATTTTTGTTAGGTATATTAGGAGTCGTCACAAATCAATTATAAGGTTTGATTGAACACCTAATTATGATCTGTATTTCTAAGTTTAGGTAGGGGGTTGATTACGTGCAGAGAAGGAAAAACACCTTACAACGCCCAAAAATTACTTCTATAATTATTGTGATGTTATATTATATTTTTTATATTTGTAAAAGGAATTATATTTTTTTATTTTATTTTACTACTATATCAATTGCCTGAAAATAAATATTTTTTATTAAATTTTATTTTTTTTATTTTTAATAGTTTTGTTACTGTTATAGGTATTATTTTATTTTTATTAATGTATGACTTAACATCCACATTCACTTTCTGAATGTAGGATTTTCATATTTTCATATTTTCATATTTTATTATTATTATTTCAAAAAAAGCTCACTTTGAGCATGACTCTTCATGGTTATTATTTTAATTTTATAGTTTTATTATTTTATGATGATTTCATTATCTTTGGAAATACATATTGTATTTATTAGTTATTTATTTAATCTTTGTATTCATTACCTGAATATAAAAATTTTATGGTTTAATATTTATTAAATTTATAATTATCATTTTTAAAATTATGCTCACTCCTAGACATAACTATTCTAATTTTATATTTTTATTAAATATTTTTTATCTTTTATTTTTTTTGTAATTTGTTAATATATATTTTAAAAGGTATTTTTTATATTATAGTGGACTTAAATTCAAAACTTAATTTAGACTGTCTAAGTATCCGCTTGACGAAATCAAAGTTTTCGTAGTTTAATATTTTTTTATTGTGTCCACTTCCTCCACATAATTCTTCTTCTTATTGTTGTTCTTTTTATTTTCTCACAAATTACTTAAAATATATTTTTTATATACATTATTTTTAATAATTATATATATGCTTTCTAAATATAATTATTAAATCAACTTAATATAATTTATACTTATACATATATGTTCATTTCTTAGATACAAATATTAAAATTATTTGCGATTATTATATCTATTGTTTTGGTATACTATTTTTACTATTTTTGTCTTGATTTATTTTTTGGTTAGTAAAACATAAAAAAAAAATCTTGAGTGGTTGAAATATTAAAATTAGATAGGAAAGATTAACAATGAAAATTTGAATCAATATTAAGATTTGCAGACTTACAAAAAAAAAATTTTTGAAAGAGCAAACAAATATCTTTAAATATTTGATATAAAACATATTTCGCCAGCGCATTCCATCGTTTATTATTAAAAAAAAAGTAAAGTATCAATAAAATATAAATAATCATTTTCAAAAATGGCAATTTTATTAAAAGTGAAGAGGAAGCTGTCTTTTATTTAAAAAGTTCAAAACCTAAAACACAGCGTTTTTGAGAGATCACTCTAATCCTAAACTCCAAAATTCGTCATTTTCTTTTTAGTATTCTTCTTCTGTTCTTTCTTTTGTAGCCTATCTTTCTCTTTCTTTGTTTTCCTCTATTTTTTATTTTCACAAATAAAAATTTCACATATATATTCTATTTTTGTTTTTCTTAGATCTATCCCTGTAAATGGCTTCCTCCGATTTTTAAGGTATATAAAAAATCCTTTATTTATTTATTTTTTTTTTCAATTTTTCTCCTCATTTCTCTATTTTTATTTTACATACTAAATTTTTTGATATATACTGTAACTTTTTTTAAATGTGAAATTCCTCGCACTGTAATAATTTTTATTTTGCTACATATATATAAATTCTTTTTTTTGTTTCATTTCTTTCATTATGTATATTGTTTATATTATTCTATTGTAAAGAAAAAGAGCTCACTTTAGTCTTATTGTTTACCATCAAACAGTGAAAACTTGATATCTCCATTTTTTTATTTTAGTTTTTCTTCTTTGCTCTTTAAATTTCTTAATTTTGATACATTTTTTTTATTTGATTATACTTTTTATTAAGAATATAGATCTAAAGAGAATGGATATACAGTACGTGTGACTTATAATTTGAATTTTCCTATGTTGTTTTATTATTTTCCTTTTTATGACCAAGTATGCAGGCTTGATGATTATTGCAATTATTTTATAATTTAGACATATATATTTGCTCTTTTCTTGCAATTCCTAACCATTTACATATTCTTTATTTTGTAAGTAAGATGAATAAATTGTACTTATCTTGATATTATGTTTATTTTTATTTTGGAATTAAAACAAAAAGAATAAAATGTAGAATCAAATAAATAAGTAAATAAATGAACAAATGATTTGATTACAATAGAACATTTACATGATGTTGAGCTTTGAAAGCCAAATATAATTCTATAGTTTCCTCTCTTCTTAGATTTTTCGGGGCCTATTAAGTACACTTTTTGTACTTAAATAGAATTCAAGTTTTTTTTTTTTAATTTTCTCTATCAGGATACTTAGTTGTCTCTTCTCTTTTTTCCTCTGTATTTTTTTTTCCTTTTATACTAGATTTTAACTTTTTTTTTTGTATCCTTCCCTAATTTGTTGCAGGAAATATGGTAGAAAATAAGGAGTTGCTTTTGCAGGAAACATGGCAGGAATCATTAAATTACTTTCTCCTTCTTTTTTTATTTTTTTAATGTATTTAGTGTAATATTATAAATATATATTTTATTAATAATTTTTATTTATTTTTAATTACTGCCCCCTCTTTTTTTTTTTTAAAAAAAAAGATTACTATAGTAGATAGTGTAAATGGTGATTTTACGTAGGAACCAAAATAGGAGAGTTCTAAAGTGGATGGCTTTTGAGGACCTATTATTATATTTGATTTTAATGAAAAGCTCACTCTAAAAAGAAGAATAATTTTTTAAAAGAAAGTCGTTATCCACATAGGAAAAGGCTCCATGGGTTAGAATTCCCAAACACCAAATTTGTCTAAAGAGAGGGCAAAGTTTTAGTCAAAAAGCTTAAAGTAAACTCCATAAAATTCTATGGGTGCTTTATGATTTTTCTCTACCTATAGAGACATTAAGAATTCTCTTTTGAGACTTGGATAACCTAATTTATTTAGGAATACAAAGTGCCTCTACCCAATCCTATCAAGGTAGTTAAAGATTCACCTTGGATATTGGTGGATTCTTTGTGGGTTCTAAGGTTTTTTCTTAAGCATGTAGTACTTAATTTTCTCTTCCTCTATTTTATACTTGGGTCTATGGGATTGAACACTCTTCCTAGTAAAGTGTTTAGGCTTAGTTTGAGTTTGAAGTTGAGGTTGAGGCTTACTAATCACTATCCCTTTACCCATGGTTGTATCTTTTTTTATAGTTTTGGGTTTGGAAGCCATAACCTCACTTAAAGCAATACACAAAAGAAAGTATAGAAATATAGAAAATAAAAAAGAAAAGTAAAAGATGGAGTGCTGATGAAGCTTAAAAAATCTTCAAAAACTTCTTAATGAATAAAAACTTGAAAGATTTTTTAAGAATCTGTTTAAGAGTTTGTAAGGATGTATTTTCATGCAATAGGAGGTATTTATAGGCAAAATTTGAAAAACTAGTTGTTTCTGACCGTTTGGGGACAAAATGGGCCAAATTTTGAAAGTTTCAATGTTTAAAATTTTTTTTAGTTACACAAGATGTGTGGTTGCTCAACCTATTATGTGACTGCAAGCTCAGTCTGGTGGTCTCTACAGGCGCTGGGTGCTTGCACAATAGTGCTATAAATATAACGGTTGAGAAAATATAAAAATTTGAATTTGGGCGATCGCACGAGCTGTTATGCACTCTCTATAAAGAAATTTGAAGCTCGAGCTCGGGAGACACCGATTAGTGAAGTTCGAGCTCAGGAGACTCAAAAAATGCATATGCTGGTACGATCGCTTGGTATTTATGGGCGAGCGCACAAAGGAAACAAATAGGAATTTTCATGATTTTTGAAATACACATGATCAAAATAGATTTTGGAAGGGCAAAGAATAATCATACAAGGAATTTTCCATCAATCATGCCAATGTGTTGTTTTATAAAATTTAATCTTTCCTCATTTAAAGGTTTTGTAAAAATATCAGCAAGTTTATTTTCAGTGTCAATGAATTCTAAGATTACATCTTGATTTTGAACATTATCCCTTGAAAAATGATATTTGATGTGTATATGTTTTGACCTAAAATGCTGAATGGGATTCTTAGATAAGTTAATTGCACTTGTGTTATCTCACTTAATAGGAATGTAATCAAATATTTTTTTCATAATCAAGCAATTATTGTTTCATCCAAAAAATTTATGTGCAACAAAAATATACAACAATATATTTAGCTTCTACGGTAGATAAAATAACCGACACTTGTTTCTTACTCAACTAAAAAACTAGGCATTCACCAAGAAAATGACTTATTTTGGTGGTGTTTTACTATCTATTAGGCTACCGGCAAAATCCGCATCAAAAAAACCTAATATGTCAAATAATGTGTTTTTAAGATACCATAGACCTAAATGTAATGTAACATTCAAGCATTTTAAAATTCTTTTTGTGGCATTCAAATGTGATTCCTTAGGGTAAGATTGAAATCTAGTATATAAGCAAACACTATATATTATATCGGGTCTAAATGCAGTTAAGTAAAGTAGTGATTCAATAATACCTCGATATTTCTTTTTATCTACTACATTACCACTTTCATTTTGGTCAAGTTTCAAGAATGTGCTCATTGGAGTTTTGCTAGCTTTGCAACCATCCATTCCAAACTTCTTGAGAAGTTATTTTGTATCATTGCATTGCTTGATTTGTAGTCCAAGGAAGAATTTGAGTTCATCCATCATATTCATTTCAAATTCTCTAGTCATATAAGAAGCAAATTTCTTGCACAATAATTCATTAGTAGACCAAATATAATATTATCAACATAAATTTGCATAATCAAGATTTTATGCATTTTCTTTTTAACAAAAAGTGTTGTGTCAACCTTGCCTTTTGAAAAACCATTTTCTAGCAAGTAAGCACTAAGTCTATTATACCAAACTCTTAGAACTTGTTTCAATCCTTAAAGTACTTTTGTGAGTTTAAAAACATGATTTGGAAATTTATAATCTTCAAAACTGGGATGTTGTTCAATATAAACTTGCTCATTAATAAACCCATTTAGAAATGCACTTTTGACATCTATTTAAAAAGTTTAAAATTCATGTGACAAACAAATGCAAGCAATATTCTAATAGCTTCTAACCTAGCAACGGGAGAAAATATCTCATCATAGTCAATGCCTTCCTCTTGGTTATAGCATTTGGCTACAAATATAGCTTTGTTTCTAGTAATGAGACCATTTTCATTAAGCTTATTCTTATATACCCATTTGTATCCTATAATTGGATGATCTTTAGGTTTAGGAATAAGTTCTTATACTTTATTTCTCTCAAATTGGTTGAGTTTATCTGACATAGCAATCACCCAACATTCATCACTAAGAGCCTCCTCAATAGTCTTTGGCTCAATTTGAGAAATAAAGGCAATATTAGCATATAAGTATTTAAATTTTGATATAGTAGTTACTCCATTTGATGTGTCATCAATGACAAGTTCTTTTGGATGATCATTCTTGGATTAGCAATCTTTGGGTAGTTCTTGAGACTCTTCTTCTTGTTCCATTCTTGTCTCAATTTCATTGTGATTATCCTTTGAAACATTGTTTGTTTCTTGTTCTTTAAACGTACCTACAAAATTATCAAGACCACTACCTTTCCTTTGATCATGTTTAGTGGATTTATAAAAAATAACATGCATTAATTTTTTAACTACTAGTGTTCTCTTATTAAATACTCTATATGCTTTGCTAGAAGATGAATATCCTAAAAATATACCTTCATCCGTTTTGGATGATAATTTTCCAAGATTATCCTCGGTATTCAATATAAAGCATTTGCTTCCAAACACTCTAAGATATGAAATTTTGGGTTTTCTACCATTCCAAAGCTCATAAGAAGTTTTGTTTATCAAAGGTCTTTTGTGAACAAGATTTGAAATATAATATGCGGTATTAATAGCTTTCGCCCAAAAGTAAAATGTAATTTATACTCATTGAGCATTATCCTAACGATTTCAACCAATGTTCTATTTTTCTTTTTAATCACACAACTTTGTTGTGGTGTTATAGGAGCCAGAAAATTATGTGAAATACTAAACTCATTACAAAAATTTTTAAAGTACTCATTTTCAAATTCTTTGCCATGATCACTTCTAATAGATGTGATTACATGACCTTTTTCATTTTCAACTCTTCTTGCAAAAAATTTAAAATAGTTGAAAGCTTCATTCTTTTGAGCTAAAAAATTAACCAATGTAAATATTGAGTAATCATCAACAAGCACAAATGTACACAACTTGCCTCCTAGACTAGCAACTCTATTTGGTTCAAACAAATCTAAAAAAATAAGTTCTAGGGGTGTAGATTTGCTAACAACATTTTAGTTTTAAATTAACTCTTATGTTGTTTTTCAAATTGACATGGTTCATAAATTTTATCTTTATTAAATTTTATTTTGAGAAGTCCATCTACAAGTTTTTCTTTACTAATACATTGTAAATAATCCATTTTAGTATGTCATAATCTTCTATACCAAATTCATGCATCATTACTAATAGTAATTAAACATTCAAATGCATTATTAGAATGTAAATCAATTTTATAAATATTACCAATTCTAACTCCTTTGAATGCAAGTTCACCATTGGAAGAAGTAACTTTGTATCCTTTAGAGTCAAAGTTTATATTATATCCTTTATTACACAATTGACTCACACTAAGCAAGTTATGTTTCAATTCATCAACAAGTCATACATTATCAATCATATTTCTCCCAAGCATGCCAATGGAACCAATGCCTATGATTTTACCTTTAGCACTATTTCTAAAAGTCACATTACCTCCTTGCTTGTAGGTGAGAGTTATAAAATACTTTGCATTGCCCATCATGTGCCTTGAACATCTACTATCTATAAACTAAATATTTTCACTGATAGTAGACTTTAGGCATACCTATAAAATAATGAAATTTATTACAATAAGTGCATTGATACATGATTTTATATTTATGCACTCTTTTATTTAAATTTAAAGTACTATATACACAATTGCAAGTGTATGTTGAATGAAATTATTTTTGTGCATTTTTATATTTGTGTGCATGCCTTGTATATATGTATGCATGGTTTGCTCTTAAAACTTTAGTTCTAGAGCCTTATGAACCCAATATAATTCTTTTAGAATTTTTTTTATTTGGGGTGTACATTAGTGTTCTTTACAACTTCAACACTAGAGGTTTGAGTTGTAGATATTTTTACAAATATTGGTACATTAGATGTAGTGATAGATGAAAACCCTAAATCATGTTTCAAAGAGGGTAACCTTTAATTACTGATCATAGTATCTAAGGCTTCTTTTCCCTTGTAAAATTTTGAAATAGATTCTTTAAGTTCATTTATTCCATCCTTCTAAAATTTATTTTTCTTGATTACATTTTCTAAACTATGTGAGTTTTTAGATATTTAATCAATGGATTTATACAATTGTTCATTCCATGTTTTTATTTCTACAGTGGAATTTTTTAAAGAAACAAAGTTCTTTTCTAGCTTAGAACATTTATCTTTGTAAAATTTCATTTTAGAAAAATATTTTTCTACTCTAAAGTTCATATGCTCAATTAAATCACTATCATTTAAGGCATCATCAATATTATCATCAAATGCAATCAAGTTTAAGGGTTGAGTACCTACCTCATTGGTGTAATCATCATCCCCAACAACCATGAGACATAGCTTAGTAATTCCTCTTCTTCTTCACTTGAGGAATCAGCATCCCATATGGCATTGAATGATTTCTTCAATTTGAAGCACTCTGATTTGATATGACCCGTTTTGCCACATTCATAATATTTTACTTCATTCATCTTCTCTTTATCTTTGAAGGAGAATTTAGAAAATATACCTTTGTTAGCTTGTAGTCTTCTCTTTCTCTTCTAATCACTTATCCTTTTGGATAACATAACCATTTCTTCTTCATTATCACTATCTTCCTCATTTGTGCTCTCAACTTCCTTGATGACTTTAAGAGCTATTGATTTCTTTTTATCCTTTTCACCTTGTTCATTTTTCTTTTCGGTATGCAACTCAAAGGTGAGTAGTTTTCCCACGAGCTCATCGGTTCTCAAGGAGCTAAGGCCATGAGCTTCTTCAATTGAAGAAATCTTAGATTTAAAGCTCTTCTTTGCTCTAAGTGCTCTCAAAATTTTACTATTAACATCACCTTGATCGTAGACCTTGCCATATTTCTTTAATTAGTTCACAAAATAAGCAACTGATTTGTCATGTCGGTGACATTCTCGTTGGGCTTAATTCTAAAAAGCTCATACTCATGCACAAATATTTGCTTCTTGGTGAACCTAACTTGGGCAGTACCCACATGATAGTTCTCAAGAACTTTCCAAATGCTATGTGCACAAGTAAAATTTTGAACTCTCCCACCTTCTTCTCTTGATATTAAATTTATCAAGATAGAGCCTGCCCTATTATTCTTGAAATGAGCTCTCACCTTTTTACTTGTCCATTGTGCTTTAGGAAGAGGAACTTAGACACCATCTACTTCATGAGTGTGAGATTTTCACTCATTTTCAACATATTCCCAAAGCTTAATTTCTTCACTATCAAGGAACAAATACATCTTATATTTCTAGTAAGAGTAATCGGTTCCATCAAAATAAGGTCTAAGGAAGAAATTTAGGTTTTCATGTATAGAAACTGTGGAGTTAAAAGTAGAAGTTGATGTAGAGGTGTTTGTTGATGGAATGATTGCCATTTTGGATCAAATTTCACACTTAAGCTTCTTGAAATTTAGAAGGATCTGATACTAATTGTTGTCCCAAATTAGCAACCAAGAGGAGAGTGAATTAGTTGATTGGAGAAGTGATGATCAATTAAAAATTTAAAGAATAAGATGAAGAAGATGCAGAAGAAGATTGAGTAGAGAAGAATGAACAAAAATGATTTATAGTGTTTCGGATTTACCTCAATCCTACGTCTACTTCCTTAACAACTTATTACGATTTCATTAATCTTGAGTTAACTTGATATTTTTACAAGCTCACACCAAACTTTTACAAGGTTTGAGATCGATCCTCATAACCCTTATAAGAGTTTTTCCAAGGCTCACTCTAAAATCTAAGTGTTTCAAAGCTAACATTCAACTTACAGTGGTATTTTTAATGCTTACACCCAATACTTTAATAATTCAAATGATAATTATAGTAAATAAAAATGAAAGTGTATTGCTTTGGCTATTAGAATCACAAATTTTCTCAAACAAGAGATTTCTTGAGGGGGTTTTTAATAGCCATTTGGACTTAAATTAGCCGTTTGAAGTGGTTCCCACATGTTTAGAGCTTATCTTCTACTAATTTTGTGGTTGAGTAACATTGTGCGGTCGCTCGGTCACTTGTGCATTAGCATAATTTAAAAATTGCTCTAACGGCTAATTCCAATAGTAAGATTTTATTGTCTGATAGGATCTTGACTGTCCATGTAGCTATGTCATGCGATCCTACAATGCCTTATGCAGTCACTCGGCATAAAGTTACCATTTGATTTGAATTTCTTTATCCATGAGTTTGGTTATTATTGGTCCAAGGTATTTGGAGCTAAGATTTAAATGTATTAAACTTGTGCGGTCGCTCGGTTGTCTCGGGCGGTCGCACAAGGGATTGAGTATTGAGGAAGCACCGCATGGGCTGATTACTATCTCTTCTTCCATTCTTGAGCTTTTGGGTCATTATGGTGTGCGGTCGCTCAGGCTAGTGGGGCGGTCACACTCCTACCATGCATCTTAACTTCACCGCACATTGATACCGTGATCCCTTTTTATAAGTTTATGAGTTTATCTCAGTTCTTGGTGCAGTCGCTTGATGCTCGAGTGTGGTCACTCGTCTGCCTCGCGACTAGACTGCATCATGCACTGAGATCGCGAGTTCCTCTGTGAATTTTATGGATTTTTAGCTCTGTATGTGCGGTTATGCGGTTGGATCGGGCAGTCGTACATCCTGCTCGCTTTCCAGGTTTCACCGCATGGTAAGCCCACTACCTTTTCTGTAACTTTGGTTCATATGTCTTGCAACTTTGTGTGGATGCTCGATGGGTCAGGTGATCATATAAATGTTAAGGTTTCATGCCTATAACAACAAACCTGTTTGAAATCATTAGTACATATCTATTTGATTGTCAATGATTAGAATAAAGTTTAATTGTCCAACATTATAAAATATTTTATTCCATCATAAGATATGGTAAAGTTTTGGATAAAATACATGGTTGGTTTTAGGTTTCCTCCTATGTGAAAAACCCATATTTGAGCTCACTTCTTTTTGTTCTATTAGGACTATTAATTTTTTTAGTCTATACCGACCCTACGTTTTAAGAGAGATTTTTACTATTGATAGCCATTAAAAAGAAAATGAGAGAAACAAGGGAGAGAAAAGAAAAAAAGAGAGTTTTATTTTCTGTAAAAGGATTAAACAAGACCAGTCTCGATTTTTCGGCGATCAAACGACCATCCGTGCTCCGATCAGGCTAAAATTTGGTCATAACTTAGAGGACTCATTTTCTTCATTTTGAACAGTGGAGATCAATTTTGGATGGCTGGATTTCTAGCATTTGTGGTTCAAAGTTCCCTGTTCACATGCATTCTTGCAGTAGCAATCAGTTTGGCTTTCTCCTACAATTGGATAGTCATTTGTGGTCCAATTAAGCTGAAATTTGGTGAGCACATTCAAGATAAATTGTTCTTCATTATGGATAGTAGAGATTGGATTTAAACAATTAGAGCTCATCTAATTGCATGAACAATAGCTATTTTAGTGATATTTCTCCATACCCTTGTTCATCTCTTATTGTTTGGTTGATTGGTTGTTTGAGATTTTACTTGAGAGTTATTGTTGTAACTTATAGTTATTGTAAACATTTATTTTTGATAATTGAGATCTTTTACTTAGAACAAGAGATGTCTCGTGGTTTTTATTCTTCACATTAAAAGAGTTTTTTACTTTAAAAATTCTTGTAGTTCACTGAACTTTTTTTAGTTGACTCTTCATATATTCATTCAGGTATGAAAGGATTTATTTTGGGTATTTCCCATTAAAGTGGTATCAGAGTCAGTTCACTAGTTTATTGGTTGATTATAGCTATTTACTTGATTAAATGTTGGAGGTAAATATGAGTAAAATGATTTATTTAGATGGCACAAATTATTCCAAATAAAAAGAAAAAATTAAAGACCTTCTTATTGTGAAAAAGTTACATTTACTATATTTACTTCTAAAAAACTTATGTCTAAATCCAAAGAAGATTGGGAATTTAAGAATTTACAAGTATATGATTTTTTTTTTAGTAATAGATAGGTGATAATTTTTTGAATCATATTGCTAATGAAACAAATGCCAAAATCTTGTAGGAAAAGCTTAAAACTTTATATGCTTCAAAAATTATAAATAATAAGTTATTTTTTTTAAACAAGCTATATGCTTGCAATATAGAGAAAATATCTCTATACTTGATCATGTGAATGAATTTCAAGGTGTCTTTGATCAATTGTCTAGCATGGGTGTCAAATTTGATGAAGATGCAATTGGACTTTTATTGTTGACTACACTTCCTGACTCATAAAAAAACTTTCATGTATCTTTGATTAATTTTGCTTCAAAGAGTGTTGTAACCATGTAGTTTGCAAGGACTAGTGTTTTGAATAAAGAGATGAGAAAAAAACTCATGGGACATCTAGTTTACAGTAAGAAATCTGAGTTATTGAAAACAATGGGAGAAGATTGAAAATAAGGGGAGAAGTAAAAAAAAAATAGGAGTCAAAATCAGAATAGAGGAAAGAATAAGAGTAAATCAAAATCAAGGTATAAGAACCGTGAATGTCATCACTGTAGTAAATTAAGGCATATCAAGAAATATTATTACAAGTGGAAGGAAGAGAACAAGGCAGATAAAGGGCAGCAAAAAAAGAAGGATAATGACAATAATACTGATCGTATTGTCACTACCACTTCAGAGATGATTTGATAATAGTCTATCAAGAGTATGATAAATGTAGTCTATGATGACACCGTTTGAGTTCTTGACAATGGTGCGTGCTTTCATGTTACATCAAGGATGAAATTCTTCATATCTTATACTTCGGGTGATTTTAGAGTTCTGAAAATGGATAATGATGGAGTGTTAAAGGTGATAAGCATTGGAACTGTTTATTTAGAGACCCAAAATGAAACAAAATTAGAGTTCAAGAATGTTAGACATACTCTAGATATTAGATTTTATTTGATCTCCACTAGTAAGCTTAATTATGATGGCTATTACAACACTTTAATGATAGAAAATATAAACTCAGCAAAAGTTCTTTAGTTGTGGGTAGAGAAAAGAAGGCTTCGGGCTTATATTAGCTGTAAGCTTCAATCTCTACAAATCTTATTATTGCAGTTGAAGGTGATAACTCTTTAGAATTATGACACAAGAGGTTGAGTCATATTAGTGAGAATGTACTTTATTATTTAGCTAAAAAAAATTTCTTTCAGGATTGAAAGATATAAGATTAGATAGGTATGTTCATTGCTTGGCTAGAAAATAAAAGAGGGTTTCTTTCAAACATCATTTTTCTTCTAAGAAAAATGATTTACTTGAGTTGGTACATTCAGATGTTTATAGTCCTTCGAATGATTATCAATAAAGATCGCAAAGTAAAGTGCAGCATTGGAACTGTTTATTTAGAGATCCAAAATGAAACAAAATTAGAGTTCAAGAATGTTAGACATACTCTAGATATTAGGTTTTATTTGATCTCCACTAGTAAGCTTAATTATGATGGCTATTACAACACTTTAATGATAGAAAATGTAAACTCGGTAAAAGTTCTTTAGTTGTGGGTAGAGAAAAGAAGGTTTTGGGCTTATATTAGTTGTAAGCTTCAATCTCTACAAATCTTATTATTGCAGTTGAAGGTGATAACTCTTCAGAATTATGACACAAGAGGTTGAGTCATATTAGTGAGAATGTACTTTATCATCTAGCTAAAAAAATTTTCTTTCAGGATTGAATGATATAAGATTAGATAGGTATGTTCATTGCTTGGCTAGAAAATAAAAGAGGGTTTCTTTCAAACATCATTTTTCTTCTAAGAAAAATGATTTACTTGAGTTGGTACATTCAGATGTTTATAGTCCTTTGAAGGAAAAGTCATTTGGTGCTGCACTTTACTTTGCGATCTTTATTGATAATCATTCAAGGAGACTTTGAGTCTTACCTTAAAGTCAAAAGATCAAGTTCTTAATGAATTTAAAGAATTTCAAGCTTTTGTTGAGAAAGAAACTGGAAAAAAGTTGAAATGTATTTGCACTAATAATGGTGGTAAGTATTGTGGGCTTTTTGATGCATATTGCAGAGAACAAGGTATCAGACATCAGAAGACACTTCCTAAGACTGTTCAGTTGAATGGTTTGGCAGAAAATATGAACAAAATATTTATGGAGAGAGTCAAATGTATGCTTTCGGAGGCTAAATTTCCTAACTCTTTTTAGGGTGAAGCTTTATACATTGTTACACATGTGATTAATCTAACTCCCACTATTACATTGAAAAATGATGTTCCAAATAGGTTTTGGTATAGTAAAGATATTTCCTATGACCACCTATAAGTGTTTGGTTATAAATACTTTAAACATGTTCCCAAAGATGAGAGGTTCTAGTTAGATGCCAAGACTAGACAGTGTATCTCCATTGACTATGGGCAAGATCTTATGATCCAATTTAGAATAAACTTATCAGAAGTCATGATGTAGTATTTATAGAATATCAAACTATTAAAGATATTAACAAGATGGAGAAATCAAAGCCTCATATTGGTGGTTTGATTGACTTAGACCCATCTCCTACAACTCATATGTCTGATATAATTGAGGTTCAGAATCATGGTGATGTGCAAAATGACAATTATAATGTAGATGAGGTTGGTGCTCTTAAATATGAAGCAGTTAATGATCAACAAAAGGTAATGTTGAGGAACCTGAAGTTTCACTTAGGAGGTCTACCAGAGATCAAACACATTCTACTAGGTATTCACCTAATGAGTACATACTCTTTACAGACAATAGAGAACCTGAATGCTATGAAGAGCTATTGAGAGTGAGTACAAGGCAGAATGGATTGCAGCTATGAAAGATGAAATGCAGTCTTTAGCTGATAATCACATCTTTAAATTGGTGAAGCTTCCTAAAGATAGAAAAGCCTTAAAGAATAAGTAGATCTATAGAGTAAAACAAGAAGAGAATTCCACGTCTCTATGATACAAAGTTATATTAGTTATCAAAGGCTTCAGTCAGAAAAAGGGAGTTGACTTTGAGGAAATTTTCTCACCAGCAGTCAAAATATTATCAATTCGTGTTATTTTGGGGTTAACAGCTAGTCTTGATTTAAAAGTTGAGCAAATGTATTTTAAAACAACCTTACTTCATGGTGATTTAGAGGAGAAAATCTATATGGATCAACCTGAAGATTTTATGGTGAAGGAAAAGAAATTATGTCTGTAAACTGAAAAAAAGTTTATATGGGTTGAAATAAGCACTTGGGCAATGGTATAAGAAGTTTGAGTCAGTTATGGTTCAACAAGGCTATAAAAAGATTACTTCTAATTATTGTATTTTTGTGCAGAGATTTTCTGATGATAATTTTATCATCGTGTTGTTATATGTTGATGATATGTTCATTTTGGGTTCTATATCTTCCATAATTGATAGGTTGAAGAAAGAGTTGAGTAAATCTTTTACAATGAAAGATTTGGGCCAAGCAAAGCACATGCTTAGCTTGAGGATCATTTTTGATAGAAAATGCAAGAAGTTATGATTATCTCAAGAAAAGTATACTAAGAAGGTACTGTAACGATTTAGTATGGCTAAAGCTAAAACTGTAAGCACACCTCTTGCTATATCTTTCAGATTGAGTATCAAACAATCTCCTTCTAGTGAGTAAGAGAACACATACATGCAGAAAATTTCGTATGCATACGCAATAAGCAGCTTGATGTATGTTATGGTTTGTACTAGGCCAAATATATCTCATGTAGTTGATACTGTTAGTAGACTTCTATCTAATTCAGGGAAAGAGAATTGGAATGCTGTGAAGTGGATTTTGAGATATCTCCATGACACTGCTAGTTTAAAGTTGTGTTTCAGGACTGGAAAGAAAATTCTCAGTGGTTATACAGATTCTGATTTGGTAGAGGATACAGATTTAAGAAAGTCTAATTATTGGTATCTGATTACTTTTGTAGGAGAGTTGTGGCATGGCAATTTGCAAAACTATATTGTATTGTCTACTATAGAAGCTGAGTTCATTGCAGCGACTGAAGCATGTAAAGATTTGCTTTAGATGAAGAAATTTGTGAATGAGCCTGACTTTATATAAAAGAGATATATCTTATTTTATAATAGCCAGAGTGTTATTTATCTTGGTAAGAATCATACTTTTCATGGTAGATCCAAACACATTGATATGAGGTATCATTGGATTCATGATGTTTTGGATTCTAAGCAGCTTGAACTTGGGAAGATACACACTAATAATAATGGTTCTGATATGTGCATAAAGAATTTACCAAGAGTGAAGTTTGAAGCATGTCGTATGGTTACCAGTTTGGCAAACTCCTCTTCATAGTCGGGAGGAGGAGAATTGTTGAGTTTTGGATTTCCTCGTATGTAGAAAATCCATATTTGAGCCCACTTTTTTTTTGGCCCATTAGTGCTATTAGTATTTTTAGTATATACTAATCCTAAGTCGTATAAGAGATTTTTATTGTTGATAGCCCCCAAAAAGAAAAAGAGAGAAAAGGGAGAGAAAAGAAAAATGAGTTTTATTTTCTACAAAATGATTAAACCACACCACTCTCAATTTTTCGGTGATCGGACAACCATTTGTGCTCCGATCAGGCTAAAATTTCGTTAGAACTTAGAGGACTCATTTTTTCATTCTGAATGGTAGAGATCGATCTTATACAACTGGATTTTTGGCATTTGTGAATCAAAGTTTACTTTTAAGTGCATTCTTGCAACAACGACCATTTTGGCTTTCTCTTATGATTGGACGGTTATTGTGGTCCGATTAAGCTGAAATTTGGTGAGCACGTTCAAGATAGATTGTTCTTCATTTTGGATGGTGGAGATCATATTTGAATAATCAGAGTTCATCCATTTGTATGAACAGTAGCTATTTTGGTGATATTACTTCATACCTTTATTCATCTCTTATTGTTTGGTTGATTGATTGTTTAAGATTTTACTTGAGGATTATTGTAGTAGCTTATAATTACTGTAAATATTAATTTTTTTTATGGAGTTCTTTTAATTGGATCAAGAGAGGTTTTATGATTTTTATTCTTCACATTGAATGAGTTTCTACATTAAAAATTTGTGTTTATGTGTGATTGATTTTGTTCATCTTAGGGCAAATTTTACAATATTAGTTCATTGAATTTTTATTTAGTTGTCACTTTTCATAAATTCATTCAACTAGGAAATGATTTATTTTGGTTTCTTTTCATCAATACGAAAATTGATATTACACGTAATTAAAATTCATCAATATCTTATCTCATATCCAATTACATAAGATTTAATGAGCACTTTCTACACATTCAAAAATATAGAAAATTCACATTTACTACCTTTATTCTTTTAGAATAAAAAAAGAGAACTAAATTGAAGAATTGAAAAAACAAACCATATTCTATTAATATTTATTATATTTAATATCATTTTATTTAAAAATATTTTTAGTTATTAATTTACTTATTATAATGTTATTATTGTTATTATTTTGCTTAAGGAATAATTACTTAAGATATTACTAAAAAAGAACTTACGCGATATCGAGGATGCCATTAAAAATTACAAAAATTTAATATAAGTTATTTAAATTTAAATATTAAGTTTTAATTCAAACAATAAATTTAATATTTTAAAGAGCAAGACACGTGGCAAAAATACTGCATCAATAACTACCTTTATATATATAGATACTATTCTAAGCTAAATTTAAAAAATAATAAATTTATGAAATTTATATTTAAAATTTATTAAATTTTAAAATAAGTTTACTATTAAAAAGGAACAATATATTTACAGCTTCTTATACTTATCCATTTTAATCACTTTGCTTCCTATACTTATGTATTCATCACATTGCCACTTGTACTTATCTATGTTATATTAATAGATATTTATATTAATAAATATTGATAAATTTATTTTTTATATTTGTATATTTTATATCAAATAGATATATTAGTGAGAGTTTATGTTTATAAGTTAAAAAAATTAGTTTAGAGATTATATGGTTAAATTGAAAGTTTAAAATATAAACTAACTAAATGATTAAAATTCAAGGGACTATATATATTTGGTCTATTAAAAAAGAAATACAACCGGCATAATGCACAAGCATGAAATGATTATAATTAAATTTCAATGATAAAAAGAGGGTGAAAGGGTTAAAAGGTAAAATTAAATCACTACCTTTTTCTAATAGTATAAAAATATATAATATAATTTAAGATAGTGTTTGGTTTGAGGTGGAAATAAAAATGGGAATGGGATAATAAGAATCTCATTATCCTGAGAAAGGAAATAGTCATTTTTCATTACTCTCTGTTAATCGATTTTGATTTTTAACTTCAATTAAAATTTGAAAAATATGTTTTTTGTATGACAAAAATAAGATACATAAAAATAAATCAACTCTCTTCACCAATTCTATTTATTCATTTCAAAGAACAAGTATTCATTTATTGGTTATTTATATTTTCTAATTATGTATATTTTTTCTCATCAATCAAATCAATGCATTTTGCTTTTTTATTCCTTCTTCCACTTTCCACAATCTGAATGAGTTTTTTATTTCCTAATCATGCTTTCCAATTGTATAATCTCCAATCGTGATTTTATGTGCACCATATCACTTACTGCATACTCAGATTGTCTATCATCATCATCATCATTCATTGATTCATTTTGAGTTGCATGATTTGGTTCCATTGTTCTCTAATTTGCCCCACATTTCTTATTCTCTTTGACTTTCTCTTGGCCTTGGTCACATTATTAGCAAGCACATCTGCTAGGTCTTCAACCATATAAGTAACATTTTAATCACCATGTTCAACAAATTTTTCATCTACCTTTGGTTGTTGTATCAAGCTATTCTTATTGTTTATCATTTGTATAATCATTGAAATTAGACTCCGCTCCCCATTATGATGCAGGAATTTCCCTTTGGTTTGCTGCCACTTCACCAGGTCCTGCTTCATGTTCCCCATGATCTATTAACATTTCCCGTTCTTCTAAATTATGGAACTTCACTTTCCATTGAAATCCAAATGGAGCTTAGGTTTTTTCAATTTGTGTAGGCATTTCCTCTTGTGCATATGGTTCTTCCCCATGTTCAGATGAAATTTTATATTGATCATTAGACTTTTCAGTCTCTGCATTTAGCATTTCTCCTTGCCCTGCCAATTCCCCATCATTTACATCTTTAGAAGAATCAAGCAAATTTATTTCAGACCTCACTTTTGACTTATACGCTCTAGGTTTTTTCCTTCTAGGTGGTGTTTTATATTGCCCATCCTCATCTATCTTCTGTATCATAATTGTAGCTAGGTTCTTATTCTTATTATTGTATATGTTCTTCAATCATCTACTCAACTTTATCCATAGTAATATGCTCTACATAGACATTAACCTTCCCTGCCTTAGTAGCATGTCCATCTCCATAACATAAGCATCATCCTCCAAAGGTCTCAATCATATGTTAAAGTGTTTCTCTGGCAACCTCCACTAGTACCTCATCAACCATTTCACACTAATTTTCTACAATATTGTATTGATACTGCGATAATTCTATCATAACAACAGTCTCACAGGTAGTGCATCTCCCCATTTATATAGGACCATTCACCCATCTCTCAATTGTAATGTAGGTTGATAGTGAAGTACTCATTTGCACCTACAACAAATATGAACAACATATTTCATTTACATTTTAGTTCAAATTAAAATGTAATAGAAGGGATAAGAATGTAATGGCATTGTAATTAGGTTAATGCAAGTTGGAGGATGTTTGTAATAGAGAGGATTATTGTAATGTGTAATCTGTTTCAAATGAAAAGGATGGAAACATGCATTGTAAGTTTCCCCTGTAAAAAACAAATTCAGAACCAACACAGTACATATAGTTTGTTTAACTTAGACCAAACTCCATACAATTTCAATACCAATAGTCAAACTATAATGTGTTTTGTAAGTTTCCCTAATAATCAAACTAATGCAGAACCAATACATTACATGTACTCTATTTTATATAGACTAAACCCAACAATTTTAGTACCAATACCATTTTCAAAGTATAATGCGTTTTGTAAGTTTTCACCATAGTCAAACAAATTTAGAATTGTAGTAAAGATATTTTATTTGCAATAGACCAAACCCCACACAATTAACTAACATCATTTTAAAATTATAGTCCAATAAAGCCACATGCATTCCATAAAATCCTAGATATTGAAAGAGAGGAAAGCAACATGAGTTTTCTTTTTCTTCTTTTTAAATTACCTGTCTGCATCTTCACTTGTTGGTCCACCATTGAACTTTGTCGTGCTTCTAGTCTTCCACAATGATGGTCCACCACCAGGTTTCACACAAAATGCTAAAATTTTATCTGTAATCTTCAATCTTTTTCCTTTATTAATGCCCTTTGTTCCCTCCCAAGCTTTTTCCTTTTTTCCTTTGGGTTAAACACTATTTTAGACAAAACAAGAAGCGAAGATTTCAGAGAAGAGATTTTAAGAAAGAAACTAAAATCAAAGATAACTCAAAGAGAAAGAGGAAAATCAACAGAGAAAAAAGCCAATAGTTTTTCTAGGAATCAAGAAAAGGACATTGAAGCATTAAAAGATAGAAGAAAGTGGTAGGAGATGAACAGGAGTGATGTTAGCACGTACAAGTCTTCATATTCTAATGACATGGAAGCATTATGTACCAAGCTACATGGTGACACGTAGGACTGCTATTAAGGCAATGACGACAACTTGCTTGAGGGATCATCGGTACGAAGTTAAGAAACTATGAATGCAAAAATCAAAATATAGAGATGACAATGGGCATTAGTAAATTTTTGAGGGACGATACGTAAAAATTACCCTAATATATGACTTTTTTTTTTGAAAGAGTAATAAATGCTCTAATTTTTATTGAGATGCATTGTTATCTTCATTGAAATTTGTAGCAATCATTTTATAATGTATGTAATTTTTTATTAATCACTTTTTAAAAATAATTACAATAAATTCTAATGAAAATAAAATGCATCCCAATAAAATAAGAGTATTTATTAGTACTTAATCATATAACATGAAGTAATTGTGGGATTAAAATCTCGAATTGCATTCAAAAAAATGAAAATAGTTCCTGAATCAAATTGATCCAAATAAGAGGGATTCTTTTATTTTTAAAATTAATTATATTATTCATAATTAATTATAATTAATGACATTCAAATGTTACTTTCAATCATGTTACTTATTTATTGTCTTCAAGAATCTAGTAGTATGTAAAATTGTAAATTTGTGAATTCATCCTTATGAAATATGTGAGAGAGAGAGAGAGAGAGAGAGGAGGATCAAATATGTAAATAGTAAACTCATTCTTCTCAGTTAACTAGTTTGTACGGGCTAAATTTTTTTTTTTTCAGTATTTTAAATATAATCCTAATACTTGATGAATAAACTAAATAAAATTTTATTACATTGAATAACATAATCGAGAAAAATTTTAAGTACACTGGACAAATTATGTTCTCTGAAGTTAAAGAAGTTTTAAAGAGAATGAAAGTTGGTAAAGCATGTGGCTCATATGGAATACTCATTGAGGTGTGAAAATATTTAGAAAATATAAGAGTTGCGTAGTTGACTACTTTGTTTGATAAGATCCTGAGTATAAAGAAAACACCTAATGTGTAAAGATAAAGTAATTTGATACCTATTTTTAAAGATAAAGGAGATATTTAAAATTGCTCAAACTACAGAGGTATAAAGCTTATGAGCCACACCATGAAACTGTGGGAGAGAGATATGAGATACCATTTATGTTTGGACACTTGCATCTCCCTCAATCAATTTGGTTTGATACCTCGTCGATCGACTATGGAATAAGTTATCTTTCTTATTAGAGATTTAATAAAAAAGTACAAAGAGATGAAGAATAATTTATATATGGTTTTTATTGATTTGAAAAAGACTTATGATAGAGTCCCTAAAAAGTTTTATGATGGGTACTAGAGTGCAGGAAGATATCTATAAGATATATTCAAGTTTTAAAGGATATATATGATAGAACTATCACTAATATCTGTATTGTTGGAAGGAGTACTAGGGGTTTTTATATTTCTATTGGGTTACACTAAGGTTTAGCGTTGATCCCTTATCTCTTTGTCTTGATCATGAATGATCTAATAAGATATATACATGATGACATCCCTTAGTGTATGATATTTGTAGATGATATTGTGTTAATAAATGAGACACAAGCAAGAGTAAAACATAAGTTGGAGTTGTAGGGAAGTTTTATGATGTATGGTAATGAGTGTTGGCTAATAAAAGGATAATATATGAGTAAGATGCATGTTGCAAAAATGAGAATAATAAGATGAATGTGTAGATACACCATTATAATGAGTTCATTAGAGAAAATGCGAGAGTAGCCTCTATCGAGAATAAGATATAAGAGCATAGATTGAGATAGTTTGACCATGTAAAATATAGAAATAGTAATGCGCTTGTTAGAACATTTTAAAGTAGATATAGCTAGGAGAAGCAAAGATAGATCTAAACTAAGTTGGATAAAAGTAATCCAAAATGATCTTGCAGCTTTATATTTATCAGAAGTTGTAGCTCTAAATCATGCTGAGTCAAAAAAAAATTTATATAACTGACCTCAATTAATTTGGAATCAAAACTTTATTGAGTTGAGTTGTAACATTTAAGAAAAGTTGATTGTAAAATAAAAAATTCTTAATGTTATATGTTTAATAAGTATGAGGTTTTTGTAATTAAATGACAAATAATAATAATATTATCATTATTTTTTATACAATATTGCAATATACATGGGGTTTAATTAAAGCTAATTTTTATAGGTAAGATTAAAGAACTCATTGTCTAGGGCAATTCACCCTAAGGAGCAACTAAAATAAAAAAAATTATTAATTTTATACATGAATATTCATATATATAATATATATATATAGACAACTAGAATATATATATACGTATATATATTTTTTTATATAATTTAAGTTAAAAATATATTACAACTTTGATTTTACATATATTTTTTAAAATTGTACATATTTTTACATCTTTGATTTTACATATATTTTTTTAAATTGTACATATTTTTTAGTATTTAATAGTAGGTGAGCAATTAAAATTAGAGTTGATTAGGTAACTAAAATTTAGAGATCGGCCATGGCTTTAATTATGCAAAAACTCAATCCTCAAAGCAAAATATATAGAAATTTGAATTTTTATAGATTCTACCTTTTTATTATTTTATTTTTTAATGCATTTAAATTTTCATTAATATGTTAAAAAATATATTTACAAAGTACAAATAAAATTTTAAAATTTTAAAAGCTAATTTTTAGGTAAGGCCAAAGAACTCATTGTCTAGGGCAATTTACCCTAAGGAGCAACTAAAAATATATATATTAATTTTATACATGAATATTTATATATATAATATATATATAGACAACTAGAATATATATTTACGTATATGTGTTTTTATATAATTTAAGTTAAAAATATATTACAACTTTGATTTTACATAATTTTTTTAAATTGCACATAATTTTTTAGTATTTAATAGTAGGTGAGCAATTAAAATTAGAGTTGATTAGGTAACTAAAATTTCGAGAACGGCCATGGGTTTAATTAAGCAAAAAACTTAATCCTCAAAGCAAGATATATAGAAATTTGAATTTTTATAGATTCTACCTCTTTATTATTTTTTTTTCTGAATGCAAAATAAATTTTAATTAATAAGTCAAAAAATACATCTGTAAAGTACAAATAAAATAAAATTTTAAAATACACAGGATGTATACAACTAATTAGTGAAGTTAGTGGAACTAGATCTCAGTGAAATTTTTTAATACAAACAATGGATAATGGTAACATGTCACGGATAATCTGACTCTCAACGGATACTCATTTCATCTATTATTCGTTACCTTTCATACAAGAAGGACATCTTCATTTTTGAAAGATAAATAACTTTTATTAGAGAAGGATAAACATTCATTAGAGAATGACAAACTTCCATCAGAGAAAAATAAATAATCTCCATTTGAAGAGGACGCAAAACTTTTAAGCAATGAATGATAAAACTTCATAATAAAAATTTAGATAGCATTCAATTTTATTCTTAAAAAATATAAAAATACGATAATAAGATATAAATATTAAATTTCAGATATATAGTGATCTAAAAATTATTTTAAAAATAAACCACATAAAAAGAATACAAAACTAAAAAAATAACATTAAAATTAAATAATATATTAGAAAGAAAGATGGACAGAGCTGTCATTTATTAATAAATCGACGGCAGTTCACTCTCAAATTAAGAAAGAAGAAAAACTTATAAGAGTTCACAGAGAAAGGGGCGGCTAGAGTTTTTTATTGTTATTTTGATTGTTTTCATATATATGTTTAAGTTTTTTTATACACTAATTCGAATTACTAATTATTTTAACTGTTATAATATTTTGTGCATAAATTTAAAGAAATTTTAATATTAGATAGTTAAAATATGAAAAAATCTCATTAGCTTTATAGACAATAACTATTTATCAAACAAGATAATTATTAATGAGTTGATGCCAAATTAGAATATAAGAAATAAAAATATCTCGAAGCAGTGAAAGGAAACTAACCTAAACAACCTAATAAAGACTAAATATCAGTATGGATAAAATATAATTGTTGTTGATGAGTGAAAAATTAGAATATATATTTTGTTAATGTTTGAAAAGATCCTTGGCTAACAAAAAATGGTAATTTTTATGCAATATCGAGGAAGGCTACTTCATCTCCTAATCTCAAGGTTTATGATTTATTTGCTCCTAATCAATTGTGCTAGAATCGTATGAAGCTTAACGAGTTATTTGCGGAGGAAGTAGTATCTAATATCTTGTCGATTCCATGGATAGTAGGTAGAGGGAAGATTGCAGAATTTGGCACTATACAAATAATGATTCATATCCGGTTATGCCTGGATATATTTTAGTTATGAATCAATTTTTCTCTATAACCTCCTAGGCTCTATCAGGTAATTGGACTCGGTTGTAGAGACTTGATATTCCCCAAAAAGTCAAGATTTTCATTTGGAAGGTTTTATCCAAGAATTTGCCAACTAAATTATAACTTATTTCTAGAGAGGTGAATGTAGAAGCTGCATTAATTCACTTTATTTGAATTCTATTTTTTTTTTGTCTTTTATTTTTTTTTCTTAGACCTGTTAGAGGAAAACCATATGCAAAAAATTCAAATGGCATGCTTGGTTGCATAAAGTCTTTAATTCTCGCGGAATCAAATACTATAGAAGATCAGTCCATCAAACTATCTTTATATCAAAACAAATACAGTTCAATTTGAAGATTTCCAAAAAGGTTGATCTTTCAATGATTATTCAAGCTTGCCTGATATATGTACAATTGATTGGAAGAAACCTACAACAGGTCGTCTGAAGTGCAACCTAGACGTTGTTGTGTTTGCTGCAGACAACCAAACCAGCTATGGAGCAGTTGTGAGAGACCAATTTGGTGGCTTCATTTTGGGATTTTATAGCCATGTTGGTAGTATTTATGCTTCTTGAATTGCTGAGGCCGTTGCTCTTAAAGAAGTTTTCTCTTGGATTAAGAGCGAAAGTTTTTAAAATATAGATATTGAAATGGATTATCTTAAACTTTATAATGTTTTGCATTCATCTTCACTCAACATGCCTGAATTTGATTGCTTGGTTCAAAATTGTTTGAGCTTAAGTTCTGAAATCAAGGGTATAGCCTTCTATTGAATTAATAGATTGCTAACTTAGTTACTCATTTTATATTAGGGGTAGCTAAGTTATATGCAAATAACCATATTTAGAATTGTTTCCCTTGTATTTTTTCTTATGTGCTTCATTTAGATTCTATTCAAGAAGGAAGGTGCCTATTCTTTTCTTCTAATTGTTTTGATTTCTTTGCAGTAATAATATTTCTCTTTTCATAAAAATAAAAAAGTTAAAATGTTTCATATTGTTTTATTATGCATTATTTATTAATGAAATAAATTCAAATAAAAATATTATTATGGGTTCAATGTTAGCAAAATTTTTTGATGGTTGTTACTTGGTAGGTAATTAAATAGTTGATGTTTTCAAAAGCTCTATTTTAAGGTTTCTACCGAAACAACAGCAATTATTCAAAATAAAAAAAAATTAAATTATCTCCCCAAAAGTAGTATTTAAATGAAAAATTAAATATTAATATTATTGCCATTAAACATATTAACAGTAACAATTAATAATAAATTTTACCAAATATTTAACAACAATATGTTCTAAATTATACCAAAATTGGAGCTTAGTTATATTATTATTATTATTATTATTATTATTATTATTATTTTAAATAAAATACAATTTAACAATTTATTCATTTTTCTTTCTTGTTTTATTTTGAAGACGTGGAGAGGAGCGGCGGATCTTGAATTATATTTTTCTCTCCTTAACGATCAGGAGAGCCACCGGCACAAAACAAGCACCGGCGTCCCTCTCATATACAACACAGCACATGTTGCCTTGCCTGCTTTCTCCTTAGCTGCAAACGAACATACAACACAATAATTTGTATTTTGCTGCAATGAAAATACACTAATTTTAGATTTTTGAGATGAGTTATTCTTTGAAGAGTTTAGTGCACTAAAGCTATAAATTGTTAAGAGCTTGATGACTTATTTTGAAGTAAATAATTTGGATTTGGTCACTTTAAATTTGAGTTATATACTCCAATCATCCAAAATTAATAGATGCATTTTTCTTTTTCACTTTATTTCAAATTATAACTTATTTTTTTAATAAATTAATTAATATGCTATATTTCTATTTCCTAAATAAAAGGAAAACTTCATTTATTATTATGTCGAAACCTTACGAGTTGAACAATATTATTAGGAGGGATGGAGCACCTTTCTTAAAGACCAAATATAAAATACTTTGCCTTTGCAAGGGGTGGACAGTAGTATTTGTTGGATTATTTATATGGACTAATATTTATACATTAAATATAATATAAGCTTAAAATAATTTTATGTTATATATATACTATCATAAAAGGTTTGGCCCAAATATTAAAGTGACCTAATTTGGTTTAGGTTAATTATGAGCATATTTTTAAGTTATAAAGTATGGGTCTATATGTGTAGATATTCTAATGTAATTTCTAATTTTATGATGGGCTAAATTGGAAATAGAAGAAATCTTTAAAAGACATTAGGGTTATGGTTCCCAAATTATGTGTTTGAGTTTCTTCTTATATATATCTCATCATATATAAGATAAAGAAAAAAAAGTTTGAAGAGCTTAGAATTTCTCTAAAAATAAAACCTCTCAAACACATCAATTTGGAAGATCAAAACCATAAGGCTAAGGATTCAGATTTTCCATATGGATTCAGGTACGCTTCCGCTTTCAGTTTTATTTAATTATTCTTAATGATTTAACATGAATGATCTTGAATTGATGATGGTTTTCTTTAATAGATTTTGATCCTACAATTGGTATCAGAGCTTATTCATGTTTAATCATTGAGATTCAAGTTATTTTATTGTTGTTTTGGATATGGATTAAGACTTGGTTCATTTATGATAAAATTTTGGTTAAATTGAGTTGTGATTTATACAGTATATGTTTATGGATATGTATATTTGTTCCTTCATATGGGTCCCATTAATTATTATGTGTCGAAATATTTCTTCATATGGGTCCCATTAATTATTATGTGTTGAAATTTTTCCTCATATGGGTCCCATTAATTTTTCTTCTTTATTTATGTACAAGCCCCACATGTTTAAATTTAGAAAAAGATATATTTGACATGTTTGAATATTGATTAAATATATTTATATTTTATCAATTAATTTTGGATTTTGGGAATTTTAGATTTAAATAATGGAAAGATTATATATACATATATTGAGATAAATTGATTGACACAATAAGGCTTACCAAAGTGAACTTAGTGGAGATTAATTTATTTTAAAATATATAAAGAGTTAAGTGTGTGTGACTAATGTGAATATAAATTGGCCCAAATGAAAGTTTATATTCAACATAATCACATATGCTCTTGTGGTGATAAATATGTGATGATTATTTGGTTTTACATGTGAGCAATAAATCAGCCCAAAGGAGGATATATTGTTTGGTATGTTAATTTATCATCGATATTTAATTGCTACGCCAAGGTACCACTTGCAAGTTAATATTTTGTCTAAAGATGAAATATTAATGGAGCGCCCGTTATCTTGAGATGGGGTTTACCATTATTTAAATTTATTATTCAACTTCAGTTATACTTTGGAAATATGTTAGTATATTGATTGTTTGTTTTGTTTTGGATTCAGTTAATGCTACCGCAGCTAATATTTCTGCCAACATTAATTCGGTTCCTATGTTAAATGGCACAAATTTTAAGGCATGGTAAGAGAGTGTTCTTATCACTCTCGGAGTCATGGATTTGGACTATGCGATAAGAGTTCAGAAACCCGCTGATCTTACTAATAAGAGTACCTCTGAGGAAAAGAGAGAGATGGAAAAGTGGGAAAGGTCTAATCGCATAAGTCTTATGATCATTAAGCGTGCTGTTCCAGAAGCTTTCAGGGGCACTATGTCTGATCAAGTGGATACAGCTAAGGGTTTCCTTGAGGATATAGAGAAAAGATTTGCTAAGAATGAAAAGGCTGAAACTAGTATAATCTTAGCAAAACTTATCTCTATGAGGTATACAGGTAAAAGAAACATAAGGGAGTACATTATGGAAATGTCACATCTTGCTTCAAAGTTAAAAGCACTTAACTTGACCTTGTCTGAGGACTTGTTAGTGCATTTGGTTTTGATATCTCTTTCAGCACAATTTAACCAGTTTAAGGTGAGCTATAATTGCCAAAAGGAATCTTGGTCACTTAATGAGCTCATCTCACACTGTGTTCAGGAAGAGGATAGAATGAAGCAAGAAAAGATGGCAAGTGCTCATTTAGCTTCCACTTCTAAGGACAAAAGGAAAGACAATAAAAGAAAGAAAAATAAGGAAGCTGCAGAAGCGCCACAAAAGAAACAAAATAAGGAACAAAATCATATTACTTGTTTCTTCTGTGGTGCTCCAGGTCATGTGAAGAAGCATTGTACCAATTATCATGCATGGCGTGTGAAAAAGGGTAAGCTTCTTAATTTTGTTTGTTCAGAGGTTGATTTGACTTCAGTGCCTAGACACACATGGTGGATAGATTCTGGTGCAACAACTCACATCAGTGTGTCTATGCAGGGTTGCCTGAGTTACCGAAAGCCTAATGATGTTGAAAGATACATCTACGTTGGCAACGGACAGGAGATTGAAGTTGAAGCAATTGAGACATTTAGATTATTATTAAGAACTGGTTTGTATTTGGATTTGAATGAGACTTTTGTTGTACCGTCTTTTAGACGGAATTTGATTTCTGTTTCTGTATTGGACAAATTTGGTTTTTCTTGTTCATTTGGAGATGGAAAATTTAGTATTTTTCAAAATTCAAATTTATTTGGTTCCGGTTCTTTGTCTGGTTATGATAATCTATATATGATTGATACAGTTGCTTAATTTCATGAATCCTTGTCTATTAATACAATAGGCATAAAACGCAAATTAACAAATGAGAATTTAGCTTTGTTATGGCACAAGAGACTAGGTCACATCTCTAAAAGGAGAATTGAGAGACTTGTGTCTGACGGTATTCTTGATCCCCTTGATTTTTCAGATTTTGATGTGTGTGTAAACTGTATTAAGGGGAAACAAACAAATGTGAGGAGATTTGGTGCCAACAAGAAATCAAACGTCTTAGAACTAATACACACAGATATTTGTGGTCCATTCCCTAAGGCTTCTTGGAATGGACAACAATACTTTATTTCGTTCATAGACGATTTTACACGATATGGCTACCTTTATCTCTTACATGAGAAATTGTAATCCCTGGACATGTTCAAAAGTTATAAGGCTGAAGTTGAGAACCAACTCAACAAAAGGATTAAAAGTGTCAGATCTGACCGTGGTGGTGAATACTATGATAGATATGACGGTTCATGTGAACAATGTCCAGGCCCATTTGCGAAATTCCTAGAGGAATGTGGTATCGTCCCACAGTACACCATGCCTGGTTCACCCACTATTAATGGTGTAGCTGAAAGATGAAACAGAACACTTAAGGATATGGTAAGGAGTATGATTAGTCATTCTACCTTACCAGAATCACTCTGGGGAGAGGCTTTAAAGACTGCAGTTTATATACTCAACAGAGTTCCAACTAAGGCAACTGCAAAAACTCCATATGAGCTTTGGACAGGTAAAAAGCCTAGTCTTAAGCATTTGCATATATGTGGATGTCCAGCTGAGGCAAGGTCTTACAAGCCAAATGAAAAGAAACTGGACTCAAGAACTGTCAGTTGTTACTTTATTGGATATTCTGAAAGATCCAGGGGTTAAAATTTTATGATCCCACAACTAAGGCTATATTTGAGACGGGAAATGCCCAATTTTTTTTGGATGTTGAGTTTGCAAGGGGAGAAAGAGTTAAAGACTTTGACTTTGAAGAGGAATATGTAAATATTCCTTTAATTGCTCTTGACAATAATCAAGAACAATACTCCATACCTGATATTGTTCAAGATGCAATTCCAGACAATGTCATTGAATCTCCCACTCAAGTTCAAGAAATTATTCCAAAAGAACAAACTCTACAACCTCAAGAAACATTGCCATTAAGAAGATCCACTAGAGAGAGAAGAAGTGCAATACCAGATGATTATATTGTATTTCTCCAAGAACATGAGGTTGACATTGGAGTGATGGAAGATGATCCAATCAACTTTCATCAAGCCATAGAAAGTCCTAACTCTCAAAAGTGGATTAATGCCATGAATGAAGAGATAAAGTCCATGAGCGATAATGACGTATGGGATCTTGTCCCATTGCCTGAAGGTTCGAAACCCATTGGTTGTAAATGGATTTTTAAAACCAAGAGGGATTCGAAAGGTAATGTGGAGAGGTATAAAGCACGTCTTGTTACTAAGGGCTTTACACAGAAAGAAGGCATTGATTATAAAGAGACTTTCTCTCCAGTTTCCTCTAAAGACTCTTTTAGGATTATAATGGCTTTAGTGGCATATTTTGATCTTGAATTACATCAGATGGATGTTAAGACTGCGTTTCTCAATGGCAATATTGATGAAACAATTTATATGGTGCAACCAGAAAATTTTGTATCGGGTGATGCAAAGTCTATGGTTTGCAAATTAAAGAAATCCATCTATGGGCTTAAACAAGCATCTCGACAATGGTATTACAAGTTTCACCAAGTTGTCATCTCATTTGGTTTTGAGGTAAATTTGGTTGATGATTGTATATACCATAAGTTCAGTGGGAGTAAGTATATTTTTTTGGTTTTATATGTTGATGACATATTGCTTGCCAGTAATGATATAGGCTTATTGCATGAAACCAAGAGATTTCTAGCTAAGAACTTTGAGATGAAAGATCTTGGTAATGCATCTTTTGTATTAGGAATCCAAATACATCGAGATCGTTCTCAAGGTGTACTTGGATTATCACAAAAGGCCTATATTGAAAAGGTTCTAAAGAGATTTGGCATGCAAGACTGTAAACCAGGAGATACCCCTGTGGCTAAAGGAGATAAGTTTAGTCTTGATCAGTGTCCTAAAAATATCTTTGAGGAAAAGGAAATGCAGAAGATTCCTTATGCTTCAGCAGTAGGGAGTCTGATGTATGCACAAGTTTGTAAGCGTCCGGATATTGCGTATATTTGTGGAATGTTAGGCAGATATTTGAGTAATCCAGGAATGGATCACTGGAAGGCAGCCAAAAGAGTTATGCGGTACTTATAGAGAACAAAACATCATATGCTCACATATAGAAAGTCGGATAAATTAGAGATTCTTGGATATTCAGATTCCGACTTTGCTGGATGCCAAGATAGCAAGAAGTCTACATTAGGTTATGTTTATCTACTTGCTGGTGGAGCTATTTCCTGGAAAAGTGCTAAACAGTCACTTGTAGCTCCTTCCACCATGGCAGCTTAATTTGTAGCATGCTATGAAGCATCCAATCATGGAATATGGCTGCGAAATTTTGTCACTAGGCTGCGAATTGTGGATAATATTGAAAGATCACTTAAGTTATTTTGTGACAATAAATCAGCAGTTTTATATTCCAATAACAATAGGAGCTCGACGAAGTCAAAGCATATTGACATCAAGTTCCTAGTTGTTAAAGAAAGAGTTCAAAGTGGACAGTTGTCTATAGAGTATATTGGTACAAACTCCATGATTGCGGATCCGCTTACTAAGGGACTACCACCCAAGGTCTTTCATGAGCACACTTCTCATATGGGTGTTATGTCATTTGAAGAAATTCAGTTTTAGTGGGAGTTTTGTATTATGCTTTCTTGTAATAAACAAACTTTGGTTATGTTATGATTGATTTTCTGCAGAAATAAAGTTTTTAATTTATTCACACTTTGAATTTGGCATGATGTGGTTTCATCATGGTTTTAGGAGGATCAATTGGAAATAGACATGTTTAGATCACATTGCATGTAATTTTCATGCTACACATCCATACTTGATCTATGTCATTTGGTTATATTGGTATATGTGATCAAGGATGATTTTATTATGATATAACTATAATAAATAATGCCTTGGTTCTATATTGATATAGCTAATGGACGAGATTGTTCGGAAAACCATTTAGTTATGATAGATAAGGTTTGAGCTCATAAGGTTATATTATGGCATAAGATTATAAAGTTGTAAAAGTTATATTTATGTACAAATATAGTCCAAGTGGGAGATTGTTGGATTATTTATATGGACTAATATTTATACATTAAATATAATATAAGCTTAAAATAATTTTATGTCATATATATACTATCATAAAAGGTTTGACCCAAATATTAAAGTGATCTAATTTGGTTTAGGTTAATTATGAGCATATTTTTAAGTTATAAAGTATGGGTCTATATGTGTAGATACTCTAATGTAATTTCTAATTTTATGATGGGCTAAATTGAAAATAGAAGAAGTCTTCAAAAGACATTAGGGTTATGGTCCCCAAATTATGTGTTTGAGTTTCTTCTTATATATATCCCATCATATATAAGATAAAGAAAAAAAAAGTTTGAAGAGCTTAGAATTTCTCTAAAAATAAAACCTCTCAAACACATCAACTTGGAAGATCAAAACCATAAGGCTAAGGATTCAGATCTTCCATATGGATTCGGGTACGCTTCCGCTTTCAGTTTTATTTAATTATTCTTAATGATTTAACATGAATGATCTTGAATTGATGATGATTTTCATCAATAAATTTTGATCCTACAGTATTCGCTCATCGAATTATGCCTACATTTAATATTAGTAGTTTTTATTAAAAATATTTAATAAATATATCTCATATTGAAGTAGGTATATTATTGAAAAAATATATATGAAAATTTATATTTCAAAAATAAAAAGTGTATTTATTGATTCGGAACAAGAGTGTATTTTTATAAATGAATTAATATTATTTTAAATATAAATACTATAAATATAAAATTAATTATTTAATATAAAAATAAAATTGAATATAAATTCGTCCGTAATTTCTTTTGCTTGAAAATTTTGCCCCCTTTCGTATTTATTCTGGTTTCGCCACTGACCACAGGCAAGGCAAAATGATAAAATCAGATGAGTTTTTCATACCAAAAGTCCTGTTTTTTTCATAGAAAAATATCATTGACTGAAAAAAATATTAAAACTCTCCTGCAGATATTTCTTAAGATAAAGTTTATATATGTCAGAGCAAATGAGCTGAAAACCAAAGGGAAAAACCCTCAGTATTTCAATTTGAATTACACTTCAATAGAGTTAATGAATTGGGTACAGTGACTCTCCACCCAATAATTATTAGGGATTTGCTCATTTAGGTTGGTGGTGGAATAGTCAACAGAGAACACGGAAGTCAAGGATCTATGATCACCAACCCCCGTGCCATGCCCACTTATTAATTTCCCACCGCATTTTAATTCTAATATTATTTTCAAACGTCAAAGCGTTCTATATTATTTTTCACGAGTCTTTTTTTGTATGAAAAATATGTTTGACAAAAAAAATGACATAATTATTTTATAAAATAAAATTATTCTTTTTGTAAAATTTATATTTTATAAATATATACATATATAAATTATAATTTTTTAAATTAAAATTAATGGGTATAAAATTATTATAATTAAAATAATAATTTTATATTTATATTTAAATCAAATTTGAAAATGATTATATCCATCTTAATGACTCTATCTATATATGTTATTTTATGAACAGAAATGATATTACTGTATAGCAGGAAGAGCTTAGCTGTAGGAATGGTTTATGGTCTATCACAAAATATATGGGGAGACCCTCATGGAATTAGAGAAGCATGATTGAAGTGAGATATTTCATTCAAGGAGGGGCTAGATGGCTCATTAGGAGTGGTAATCAAGTCAGAATATGGGGAGACCTTTGGATTCCGAATTTATCAAATTTTAAAATACATTCCCTAGACCTAGGAATTTTGAGGTTTATTGGGTTTCTGATCTCATAAACCACAGAGAAGAATGAAAGGTAGAGCTTATTTCTAATTTATTTTCTTCATCTGACGTGCCGGCATTAACTAGAATCCTATATTTAATACTACCTTGTCTGATAAGCTGATTTGGGAGCTTTATAGATTTGGCAACCTTACTACTAGATCTGTTTACCATTATCTGATCAATAACATGAATAATCAGCACTATGCTAATGGTAACAGATCTAGCTCATTGAATATGAATTGGCATTTGTTATTGAATCTCAAAATTCCTCCAAAAATTAGAAATTTTATTTGGAGATGTTGTAATAACGCTTTTGCCAACTGCTGTAAACCTATTGTCAAGGAATTTATCATCTTCTAATTTATGCCATCTTTGCAATTCAGATATTGAAACTATTCGTCATATGCTATTTCAATGTCAACATGACCGTGCTTCTTGGTTTTTGTCAGATATTGGTATTAATTCTCTTGCATTTAATTATTCTTCATTCTGCACATGGTGGACTGATGTAGTTAATAGATTTAATTGTGCTAACAAACTTTCTGTTATAGGAAAAATTACATGTCTTTGCTGGTTGCTGTGGAAAACAAGAAATGAATGGTGATTTAAAGGCACTGCCCCTGATCCAGCTACTACAATTCAGAGAGCCAATTCTATTTTTGACGTGTTTGTTAAAGCCCAACAACATCTCAGTCTATCTCATAGAGCAAACTCAACTGATCCTTCTCTAATCCAGTTGAATGATATTACTAATAGATGGCGCCCACCTTCAAAAGGATGGATAAAAATTAATACTGATGCTACCTAATCCTCTTCTTCTAATTCAGCTGATGCAGCAATGATTTTTAGAGACCATCTTGGCAGGTTGAAAAAATGGAGTTACTTATTTGATTCAAAATTCATCAATTCTGACCAATGAAGCTAGAGCTTTGTCTTTAGTTGTTCTAAAAGCTGCCAATATGAACCTCAAGTTTTGCATTTTTCAATCAGATAATATGCAATTTGTTCGAGCTATCAACTCTGAAGATTCATGCGTAGTTGAAATTAATCATTTTGTTTTGTATATAAAGTCTCTTATTAGGAATTTTCATGCTGTTTCTTTTGTTTTTGTCAACAAACATGGAAATATGGTAGCTGACTGGATTTCTAAGAATGTTTCTAAGCTTAGATATGATTGGCTCATTCATCCTCCAGCTCATCTTTTATACCTCTGTAATTCAGACATGTCTTCTTCATATTTATAATATATCCATTATCAGTTTATATATATATATATATATATATATGTATATACATGATGTAAAAAATATATATTAAGATGAGAACTTGCTATGCAACAGCAAGGGTAGCTTTAGCAACCGGCACAATTATGGTTATTTTTAGTTTGTGTGAGTTTCAAAAATTAGCTATACAAATCAACATAAATAAAAATCTTTAAAAAATCTTTAAATTATTTTTAGATATAAATTATTAAGGAAAAATTAACTAACAGTCGTATAATAATACATGGCTCATGATTATTATCAATAAATTTATACTTTCTCCATTTTATTTCAAGTGTCGTATAAAAATAAAAAAAAATTATTTTACTTCAAATATCCCTTTTAAAAATTTAATAGAGTATTAATTAAAAATTTTTATTATTGCACATATTAATTAATGAAAGAGAATAATGTGCAAAAAAAAATTAATAAAAGAGAATAAATAAATGAGAAAGATGAAAAGCATATTTAAGTAAATTATAATAAAAATTTTATAAAATTTATAATAACTAATTATTTTTTGATCTATAAATAATATGCTTCAAAGTTAAAAGAGGTTGAACTTTGAAATTTTGATTATGTCAAATAATGTTAATTAAACAAAATAATTATATACACCAACGACTGCATGCTTGCTTTTATGCAGGGGTATCAAAATAAGTTGATGGGTCGTATTCGAGTTGGGTTGACCCACTCTATTGACACAATTAAAGTCAATACAAACACGATCTATTTATCAATCATGTCGACACGAATATGATACGAAAATTGAACGGATTACACGGATATGACACTTATAACAAGTTCACTTAAATGTGTCATATATGGATCACATAATCCGATACGACCTGTATAACCTATATAATATTTTTAATTTAAAATAATTTTATATTCATAAATAATCAATTAAAATTTATTCATAAAATAAAATTATAAATAAATTAATTTTAAAATGTAAATGTATTAAAAATTTCTTAAAAATGCACAAAAAAAATAAAATATATAACATAATTAATACGAAATAAATAATAAGTGTGTATTATATTTTAGTATTAGAAGTTAATAAAAAAAAGTTAGCGAGATAATATATTGTTTTCAATACAAATTTTGTAATAAAATTTTTTAAAAAATTTATTTTATTTTCTATTCTATTTTTTTATAAATTATATTCTAAATTCTAAATTAAAAAATATTATTTATATAAAATATATAATATTAGATTATTTAAATAATAAAAATTGTTTAATTTTAAATATTTATTTAGAAAAATAATTTTTAAAATTCATAAAAAAAATTAAATTTAAATTAATTAATAATTAAATTAAAAAAATAATTAAAAATAATTTAATAATTAGATAAAATCAATAAATTTTTAATAAAAATAATAAAAATTAAATAAAATATTTCTAAATAAATAATAGGACATCATATAATAATAAAATTATAATAATATAATAAATTTATAATTTTTATTTTTATTTTTATTTTTTTGGAATAAATAATAATAAAATAATATAGATTTTAGTTATATAAAACTATGTAGTTTTAGTTAAACGAATTGTAGTGGTTCATGTGTTAATCTATTAATGATCCGTTTACTCATTTATGATACTAGTCTATTTAATGTCAATATTAATACTCTAATTTTATATATTTTATATATCGTATTTATATATTATGATCTAGATTGATATTTCTATTTTTTTTTTACTTTAATGGTCGAAGGCAATTAAAAAAAATTATTCCAAATGTCTAGAGAAGTCTTGAAATTAATTAATAGGTCAAACACGCCAAAAATTCCAAATTTTCAAGTCTTGCATAATGCCACTGTTAACATATAATTATATTCTTTAGTTTATAAATAATTATCATTTTAAAATTTTATATAAAAATTTTAAAAAATTATTTAATAATCTATTTTATATAATTATTTTATTAAAATATTATTCTCTTTAATTTATTACTCATTTTATTATATATTAATTATATAGAAATAAATTTAGAATAAAAGTATAAAATAAACTTAATTTTTATAAAATGATAATTTTTTATAAATAAAATTTATGTCATAAAATGATAATTATTTATGAATGGAGAGAGTACTATAAGGTGAAATTAAAAAATTATTTAGAGGCCAAAGTTAATTTCTTAATTTAATTTAATATTTATTTTAAAAGTAATATTATAACTGAATTGAAATTTAGAACTTTTAACTTCTAAAATTTTGATTTAAATTGTTTGTTATTAGACCAAAGGTTTTATCAACGACTTACTGTTATATAATTAAAAAAATTAAATTCAATTCAATTTCGCTTCATATTGTATTTATAAGCAAGCTTTATGAAACATTTTATATATGCATTTTTATTTTATTTTTCAAAATCCATATGCATCCTCACCAAACCTGCAATCCCTTTCATGTTAGCCATGACTTTAATTCTTTTCAAACATGTAAACGCAAACTCCACCAACTGCCTCCACTTTCATGGATATATTATAAATAAATTTACTATTTTAAAAAAATAAAATAAAATAAAATATATTAATTATTATGTAATTAATAATAAAATTATAGATAATAAAAAAATAAAGAGCAAAAATTAATTATTTAAGAAGTAATTTTGAGAGAAAAATATATAAGTTTATCACTTCTTTTTTTATATATATTTAAGCCTTACAAATCAACTCTGTTTATAAAGTTAAAAATTAAATAAAATATTATATAGTAATTAATAAAATAAATAAAATAATAAATAATTTAAGAGATAAAATAATATAATTAAGAGGTAAAATAATATAATTAAAGAGATAAAATAATTAAAGCGATAAAAAAATATTTACAGATTAATATCTTTAATTATTCATAATACTAATAATATAATTGAGATCAATATTAGTAATATGAAAAGAAGTATGAATTTTTCTACATTATTAGAACTTGCGATAAAATAAGCAGAAAAAACTAGTTTTAATATGTAGCATTTTTGCTTTCAAAAAATATATATATATATATATATATGTAGCATTTTTTTTCTACAACCCATAAAATAAAACTTTATTTCTTTATTACAGGACATGCCATTTCTATAACGCTTTCCAATTTTGTAAAACAAAGAAGCCTACTGTTAGGTAAACTGACTATGACCATTCACAATACAGTCACTTTAAAAACTAATTATTAAATAATTTTATTTTTATTAATTAAAAAATATTTATTATATATTAACAATAAATAATTTGTAATCAATAAAAAACGACTTTCGAAAGTTACTTAGATTACAAAGGCTAATACCAGAAGGTGCTGAGAATTGAACCTGTATGTTATTTCGTCCGCATTCAAAAGCATAGACACTGTTAAAATCCCCAAATCACCGGCGCCATTTCCCAACATATTTACTCTCTCTTCTCAAATCTTAAACAGAGGAATGGGCGTGGAGAAAACAACAACATTGCTTGAGGATCTGCTAGAGAAAGCTGGAGGCTGTGCGGTTATCGACGGTGGGTTCGCAACCCAGCTCGAAATTCACGGTGCTGCTCTTAACGACCCTCTTTGGAGCGCTCTTTGTTTGATCAAAGATCCAGACCTCGTCAAAAGGGTTTCTCTCTTCCTCTCAATGCCCTATTCTTTCTTTTCTTTTTTTGAGGAGGGGTTTTGAAATTCTTTTCAAATTTTGATTTTTTTTAATGATATTGTGTAGGTTCACTTGGAATATTTGGAGGCTGGTGCGGACATTTTGGTCACTGCTTCTTACCAGGTTTCTGCTTTTTGGGATATTTCCTTTTTTGTTCATGATATGAATGCATAATGTAAAAAGCACAATGTAATGCATTATCACAAGGGTTGGATTTGTTTCTCGGACATTAAGAAATATTGAAAAAGAAAGGACCAATTCAATTAGGATTTTTATGATTTAGTAGTAATCGATGATTATTGGTTCTTCAGAAAATGGGTGTGAAAATAAAGAAGAAAATCATTTTATGTAATGCACTTTGCCATGGGTTTTTTAATTTGATTTTAGTCTTATTTTATATTTTTAGGCCACCCTACCTGGATTTGTGTCCAAGGGACTGACCATTGAGGAAGGAGAATTGTTATTAAAGAAGAGTGTTAAATTGGCTGTTGAAGCCCGTGATAAGTTCTGGGATGTTGTGAGAAATAATCCTATACACAGATATAACCGAGCTTTGGTTGCAGCCTCCATTGGAAGCTATGGAGCTTATCTTGCTGATGGCTCAGAGTACAGGTAGAATTCTACAAGACTGTACATAATTTGCCGAAACTTTGTATCCACTAATTTTAATATTTCAGCAAATCAGTGTTTTGGTTATATGCTTGTATTTACGTCTTCTCCATTGTGTTTATGTTTGCTTCCAGTGGATATTACGGGCCAGATGTGAATCTGGAAAAGCTCAAGGATTTTCATCGACGCAGATTGCAAGTTCTTGTGCAAGCAGGTCCAGATTTATTGGCCTTTGAGACGATACCCAACAGACTTGAAGCACAGGTTTTTTCTTTTCCCATTTCTGCTTAACACGATAATTCAGATGAGTGAGCTGATTTAGGTAGGAGGATATAATCCAAGAACATATTAGACTAAAAGAAATGATTTCATAATATTTCAGAAAAAAAAAAGTGCATTTGGTGCTCAACATAATAGAATGAAGAAAAAGGTGAATTTCCAATGATCTAGAAGTCCAAAGCACAAAGAAAATGAAATTGCAAAGCTGCGTATAATTTGAAGGCTATTGAAATAATATTGTCATCCCCCTATTTTCAAAGATTGCTTTTCTTTTTTCTTGAAGGGAGTTAACTCTCTTCAATCTCAATTTCTGATTGTACAAATATTTTATACTGTTTGCATAGTGTCGGTTGCACAGTGGACTATCAGATACTGTGGGTCATTTATTCATTAAACTAGTGGGCTATAGCAACTAGCAAGCGCACATAGAAAAACATTTTTATTTGAAATATTTGCTGTTCACAAAAGGAAATTATTGAGCCTAGTTCAGATGTGCTATCCTTTTCTTTAATTGATTATTTGGACAACTTTTCTTTTTACTTATTGTAGCTAGAGAAAAGACATTGGGAATAAATCTTTAGACCTTAGACTGTAATATTTATGTCCAGATAAACATAATTTGTTGAATGGTGTAAAATGCATCTTCATTTGAGTTTGAAGAGCCCTTCTAAACTGAACTAACCAAAATGAACCAGTTCAATCCGGTTATTTGGTTCAAACAGAGTGTTACTGAACTACATACCCTACTTAGACTTCTTGATCTTCATCAGTTCATCTTCCTCATCTTATGATTAATGAGGAAATTTTTTATCTTCCCCTTCTGATTAATGAGGAAATTTTATCTAGAGAGAAGAAAACATTGAGGTCAAAGACAAATGAAACACTTTTCTCCTGAGAAGAACCAAAAGGAGAATATATTCCAGGATAAGATGCTCTTCAATCCCTAAGTTAGAATCTTTATCTTGTGTCTACTAAAATAAACAGCAAGCTCCTGCTACCATCTCATGTATGCTTGTTACCTTATTTAACTGGCACTAGTAAATGCCATTATTAGAAAAGGAAAATTCTAGGCCCTTTCTTTCTGGATCACTTAAAATGAGACACCAATAAAATTAATGACATGACTTGCATGAATGGTGAACTTTATCTTTCGGGAATATGAATTATTGATCATATATATATATATATATATATATATATATATATGGCCTTTTTTGAAATTCAAACCTTCTAGCTTCTAAACATTTGGAAATTTTATTTGTGTTGCCTCTTGATGGCATCTGAATAACAATTTACAGGCCTGTGTTGAGTTGCTTGAAGAAGAAAACATAAATATTCCATCTTGGATTTGCTTCAGCTCTGTGGATGGTGAGAATGCTCCATCTGGTGAGAGCTTTCAAGAGTGCCTTGACATGATAAATAAAAGCAAGAAAGTAAATGCAGTTGGAATTAATTGTGCGCCTCCCCATTTCATTGAAAGCCTCATATGTAAATTTAAAGAGGTAAATGGCTAAGCTTCAAATATTTGTCTAAATGTTAAATAAAAAGTGGCAGTTTATTTTGTTACTGATTATACTATGATTTCGCCTGCAATAATTAATGGCTGCAGTTGACTGAGAAATTGGTAGTTGTTTATCCCAATAGTGGCGAAGTATGGGATGGCCGAGCTAAAAGATGGCTGGTGGGTTTTGTGTTTTTGACCATAATTTTCAAAAAGACACGTGCAATTCTGCTCTTAACAGATTGTGATGAAATTCTATAAATTAACGTCTTAATATGTTGTGCATTGACAGCCATCAACTTGTTTCAATGACGATAAATTTGAGTTGTTTGCAACAAGATGGCATGAGTTAGGAGCTAGCCTTATTGGAGGCTGCTGTAGGACAACACCTTCTACAATTAGAGCCATTTCAAAGGTACTGAAAGAAAGAAGCAGATGAACTGACCTTGAATCAAATCACTTCATAAATAGCTATATACACATTCTCACGTTGTTGTTTACCTTTTAATCTCGTAATTCTTATTTATTAATTATTCTGTGATTAGATTTTGCAAAATGAGATTGGATATCCAACCTTTCTATGGCTACTAGGCAGAAAAGAATTTTGCATTTCTGATCGTCCCATTAAAAATTATTTATCTCATTTTTGTTCTTTAATTTCAGATTACTCTTGTAGTCGTCCTATTACATAATTTAATGAATTTAATTTCAGATACCCTCTTGTTTAATGATTTATGATAAAATGTATATGTCAGCCCTTGTTCAAAACTATTTTCGGGCCAAAAATCACAGTTTTTTGCATGGTACGAAGGAAACAACTGAAGATTTCCATATAATGAAAATGAACTTACTAAAAATTAACTTGAAATAGGTTGATGAGTACAAAGATTTTCTTTTAAGGTCTGCTTGTCATGAATATTTAATTATTATAAAGAAAGATACTATATTTTTATATCTAAAATAGATATATTTTAGTTATAATAAAAATTGAAGGCTCTACTAATAAGTAGTTGGTGTGAGTAGTTTGATACTCTTATTCTTTAAATAAGAGATCGTAAGTTCAATCTTCGTAAATGAAATCACTAATTATTGGGAATACTTTATCCTTTAATTAGCCGGTTTGATATAAATATTATTAGTCTTGATTAAGTAGATTTATGAATATTTATGGTTACAAAAAAAAAAAAATCTAAGGCCCTGTTTGTTTAGGTTGTAAGTTCTTAGTTTTTTATTTTTTTTAAAATAAAAAACTATTTTCAGTTTTTTTTGGAAGGATTTTCACTTTTTATTTTATACTTTTTAAAAACTTGATTCATATTTTTGAAAAACTTATTTTATATTTTTAAAAATTATATAATAATTTTTTTATTATGCATATATAAATATATTTTATTTATTTATTAAAAAAAGTATATTATTTATTCTAATGATATATCATAATATTAATTACATATTATAGATAATTATTAAAATAAAATAAAATAATTAAAAACAAAGAGAATAATTTAAAAAAAAAGGTAATCCTCTCATTTTATAATTGAATTTACAAAATAAATTAAAAAAAAGAGTAAAAATATATATGCAAAAATAAAAAATAGCAGAGAAAAAAAAAGATCTTACTCATGTATATATCTTTTCAAAATCAAAATTTTAAAATCCATATTTTGTGAATTCTATATTTATCTAAAATTGGTGTTTTTATTTTTTTTAAATAAAAAGTTAAAACCAAAAAAATAAAAATTATCCCGATCACATCAAAATCTAGATTTTTGATTTTATAAATTTATATAATTACTTATTTGGTATAAAAATAAAATTTACAGATTTCAATGGTATATATTTTAATAAAAAGATTATTTACAAATTTTGGAATTCATTAAAATGATGTACTTTTGTAAAATTGCACCGTCTATGCATAATTACAAATATCCTCAAAATGAACAATTTATATCATTTATATCAAATTATTTATATACATTATCATTAATCATTAATATTAATTATTAATATTCATACTCATTATTATTACTAAAAACTACTAGTATTATTTTATTGAGTTACTTTATTAAGTATAAATTACTATAATTTATATGAATTACGATAATTAGTACTAGTGATAATAATTATTCATATAAATATATTAATAGATTATATTTAGTTATAAATAATAAATTAATAGCTATATATTTTAATTACTTTAATTATATATTATTTAAACATTAATTATATTTTTTTATATTTATACTTTATTTTGAAATTAAATTAGAAAAGTAATTATTCAATTATATTTTTTATTTACTTATATTTAAGTTAATGCTCATAAAATTTATATTATAAATGAAAATGAAATAGTTTTTATAGTGTAAAAATGAGTATTATAAAAATATTCTAATGACATATATATATATATTTCTAATATATTTTAAAAAATATCACATATTAAGTAATAAACTAATATACTAAAATATAATTTTATATTATTAATAATAAATAATATTATAAAAAATTAATATAATTTTGCTCAAAAAAATTAATAAAATTAATAAATTTTTTGGATTCTAGATATTTTAATATGAATATTTGAATCAGTCGAACATCTTGGACAATATCTTCAAGATTCGTTGCTAGTGCCAAATTGTGTCAGTGTCTTAGAATGTTTTGGCTACTATAACTTTCGCATAATGTATTTGTTTACCATATTTGTCTTGTGAATTGTGAGTCTTGTGCCTTGCAACTTTTTATGCCATATATATATATATATATATATATATATATATTTTTTTTGAATTATTCAAAAGTATCTCATTAATGAAAAATATTTTTTAAAAAAATTTCTTTTAAACAATTTATTTTTAAACTTTTTTTTATATAGATATACATCTAATATATATTTAATGTATTAAAGTACAAAAATAAGATATTATTTTTAAAAAATAAAAAATAACATATAGCGTAATTTTTCCTATTTTTAATGTACACAAAAAGTTTATTTTTCAGTTTTATGGATTAAAAAGAGAAAACTAAAAATTTCAATTGTGTAGTACCATTTTATAAATAGAATTTTTAAAAATCAATTTTATTACTTCTGTTTTATCAAATTAAATTTTTGCGTGGCGAGGTAGAAACCGAAGTCCGTCCGTAGAGCCATAGAGAGAATGATAATGATAAGTGGCTAAAAGGGAATTTCCCCACCACATTTGGGCTTCAAACCGAATCTGAGGGACATTATGTAGGCTGCTCATGCAATGGACTTACTCTTCTAAGGCCCACGAAATCTTATCTCTGGTTGACCCAGACTAGGACGGAGCCGTTGCATCATCATGATGTACAACATTATCCTAATATTTGGTTAAAATTTTGAGAAAATTACACCCATTTTTATAATTTTTTTAGGAAATTACACTGTAGATCATATTTTTTAATTTTTTAAAATATTATATACTTTTTATATATTTTTGATATATTAAATATATACTCAATATATACATTTAAAAATTGAATATATATATCTTTAATATATTAAATGTATGCTAAAGATACACCTCAAGGGTATTTTTAAAATTAAAAATTAAAAAAAGTATATTTTTAAAATTAAAAAAGAAAAAGTGGTTATTTTTAAAAATATTTTTACTTTTTAAGTTATTTTTGAAAAAACCCTTTTTTTTAGGATATTTTAGTTATTTTATAAAAATATATGATAAATTTATAAAAATCATCTTGTATATAATTCTAAAAAAATTCTAAACTAATAAGAAATTTTATTAAATTTAAAAATATTATGAAAATCTAGTAAATTTTAATTTTTTTTTCTAACAATTTTGTAAAAAATCCTATAAATTTTGGAGAGAGGTCTTTGGTAATGTGTATGACATTAAGATTAGAATTAGAATCATCTATGATTTTCTCTTTTCTATATTAATATAATAACATATAATAACATTAAAATAATTTTATTCAATTTATATTTTATAACAAACTATTTTAGAGTAGGACCATCTCAATTTATATTACCATCTCAATTTATATTAAAACATATTTTTAATTTTATATTTATTTTCCTTTTTAATGTATCTTTTTAGTTATAATATATATATTTATATATATTTATATTTACATATGCGTCTATAAATCTCTATTTTGTAACAAAATCTGGATTCTTTTTTGATACTTTTATTAATTATAATATTTTTGAAAATAACAAATAATAATAGCAAATAGACGTGCTATTTGAGGATTCTTGGCCTAAATTGTTGTTTTCAAATTTTCATCTAATATTAGTTTTTTTTTTAATAAAAAAAAAGTGAAATGGAGATTTTATGAGAATGAAAAAAAAATGTCCCCATCAGGGGGCGAGGACGAGAATGAGAAAGAGAGAAAATAATAGAGGGAGGGATGGGGATGGGATTGCTGTCCCCACCCTCCTCTTGTATGGAGACTCAAAAAATATTTTCATCTCTTCTACCATTAATCATTAATAATCCTTGTCTTATATAACAGATATCCCTGTAAACAAATATTTAAAATTGACATGATATTATAGATTATTCATGCTGTTCCTTTTATGATAAAAAAAATGGTTAATTTCAAATAGAAAAAATCAAATAAAGTGGCTTTCATTTCATATTGCCCAAAATTTTATTCCTTTCTCAAGACTATTGAAATTTTGTGTGAAAATTCTTATATACTGAGATTTAAAATTTTATTTTACCTTGAATACATATATATGTGTGTGTGTGTGTTGTGTGTGAGAAATGAAATGTGAAGATGAAAATTCTAGCACGAATCAGGTGTAAATACACTCAATCAATAATAAACTGTTGAATGAAAATAAAAATAATAAAAATAATTAATTTTGTTTAATTTTTTGTTAGTTCAGCGTATAATCACTCAGTCCGTAATAGTATTTCTCTATCTGAGGTAGGCTAATATCTAGATATGAATAAACATGTTCCCACTTGACAATATAATTGAGTTTTTAAAGGAAAAGCATATATAATTGTTCCTAATTATCATTTAAGGGATTGATATACGTGTGTAAGATGATTGAAATATAAAAATTGCCCTTTCAAGGGTCGGGAGTGATGCAAGGGTAATTACTATGAATTGTATATAAAATAAAAGAAATATAAACCTAAGGGCTAAGGCAGATGCATGTGAGTTAGAAGGAAAGAAGTGAAGTAGACAGTTGATAAGAGTCATTTTCAAAGGAAAGGAATATGTGTAGAGGTTTCTCCATGAATTCTCTCTCAGATATATATTTTGTTGAGGGGCTTCATTTTCCACATCATCATTATCCATTTATCCCGTAAATATTCACTCAATCCCTATCTCTTTAAATTAAATCAACCTCAAATATTTTAGTTTTATCTTAATTTCATTTCATTTTTCAATGTTTTGTCAATCTGTTGCCTCTTCTTCCACATGCGGAAACCTAATTTCAAATTTTCTCTTTCTTCTGATTGATCAACTTATATTCAATATATGTGTAACATATTTCCTTATGCATTAATTAATTGATTAGAACCAATGAGTAGTTTTTTGAATTCAAATTTGATTATTATTTTGAACTAAGTTTATAAAAAATATATATAATAATTAGAAGTTACTAATGTTTTTTTTTTCTTTATGCCCTATAATGCGTGGAAAAGGTTGCTAAATTCCTTTTATTATAAGTTAACTTCACTTGGTAAAACATTTAACATTTAAGCTTGTTCCAATCACTATTAAATTACTTAACATACAAAAGTTTTGCCTTAAAAAAACAAAATAAAGTTTTATCATTTTAAAACAAATATAATATGCCCTCCGTCTTTTAAAATAGACCTATAAATATTTTAATACGTGTAAAAGAATTTACATAATTTAATTAGAATAAAATATTTTTTCGTAATATATATATATATCTACGTTAAATTAGATAATTAAAATTTTTAATAAAAGTAGATTGAGAAACTAAAAAAATCAATTAAGGAAAATAGACTTTTTTTAGCTTAATTAAAAGTTTAAAGTTTAAATTCTGAACTTTGTGGTAGGTATTATTCGACTTGACTCTAAAATATAATTAAAAAAAATTAAACTATAATTTAGAAATAATCCTATTTTTGAGTGACATATATTAGTATTTGTGACTCCACCGTATTAGAGTATGATAAAATTAGCGAAATTGAGAGAGATTGGATGAAGGTGAAGGGGACCGCCAAGCAAAAGTCTGAATTAGGAAAAAAAAAAAAAAAGGAGATAAAATGGGGGAAGGAAAACATACCATCAAATATTAGGGCAGGGAAAAGTTGGACAAAGGAAGACCCAATCCCCGTCCTTACCAATTAGGCACTGCCACATTGAGCCCACAAGAAATCCCTACGAAAAGAGAGCCAACCAATAACAATGCAGAGATTAGGATTATCCTTACAAAACCAACCAATGAAAAATCAGATAAGGCCATGTCATGGACATGGTCCCAAAAGTGCAAATTCCTTGAAAAACCTCTTTAAAAGTGCGAAAAGTCCCCACTTTTTAGACTGTAAAAGCGCTCTTGGTGGGTCACTTTTTCTATATACTAGTACTAATATCACTGCCACACTCATTTTTTATTCACAACTCAATACTAATTTCCTTTTTTTCCTGTGAACATATTCATCTTTGTTTTTTTTTTTTTAATTTGATTTAATTTTTCGTTTTCAGTTGCATTTCTCTTTGGGTTTCTAATCTTATGATTTCAGACAAAAAAGTGGCCAATGCCTTTGGTGGCAAAACGGTAAGAGCCTGTGATAGTTGTATAAGAAAAAGGGCTAAATGGTATTGTGCTGCTGATGATGCATTTCTTTGCCAAGCTTGTGATTCCTCTGTTCACTCTGCTAATCCATTAGCACGTAGACATCAAAGGGTTCGATTAAAAATTGCTTCACTTAAATCCTTGGATTTAGTTTCAAAAGATATAAGTTCTGCACCTTGTTGGCATCGAGGATTCACCAGAAAGGCGAGGACTCCTCGACATGGAAAGCCTGCGTTTAATTCAAAAACTGATGAAAAGTTAAGGAACCCGATTCCAATTCCGCTTGTGCCTGAAGTGGGTTCCGATGAAATATCTCATGAAGACAATGAAGAGGAGCAATTACTGTATAGAGTTCCAATTTTCGATCTATTTGTTGCTGAGTTATGTACTTCAACAACAACAGCTACATCACATGAAGCAGAAACGACTATTGTTGCTGACGAAGATACTTGTCAAACAGTTGGTGAACGTAGTGGAAAGGGTTCGTTAGGTGGAGGACAAGATGTTGATCAGAATTTACATGGGTTTCAGCCATCTGTTATGGATCTCGCTGAATTTGCTGCGGATGTGGAGAGCTTGCTTGGTAAGGGTCTTGAAAATGAGTCTTTTGGGATGGAGGAACTGGGACTTGTGGATTGTGAAGAAGAGAAGGAAATAATGCAAATAGACTGTTATGTAGGGAGAGGAAAAGTAAAAATTGAAGAAATAAAAAAGGAAGAAGAAGAAGATGATGATGTAAGGGAATGTCATGTTGATACTGAAATTGATATGGCAAGAGAACAGCCTTTTGAGTTCAGCTTTGACTACGATTCTGCTACCTGTGGAGATGAAGATGAGAAGGTAAATTTGAAAAAAAAGAATGGAGAATATGAAGATAACGATGATGATGGTGGTGGTGAAAAGAAGAAGATACAGAGAAAGAAGAAAAACATATTTTTGAGTTTAGATTATGAAGCTGTTATAACTGCTTGGGCGAGCCAAGGCTCTCCTTGGACTACAGGCAACCGCCCGGATGTGGACCCTGACGAATGCTGGCCAGTCTATCCTGTAAGTACCATATAAGTTAAATATTCGTCTTTTAAGTTTTAATAAATTTGGATTGCTATTGGATTAATTTCAGATTGAATATTTCATAACATATATATGAGTTTAATACAATTAAACTAAATCTGATGATAAAATAATAATTTTCAGGGGATTTGGGGAGCTGAATTTTACCATATTCCATATGGAGAAAATGGAAATGGAGTAGGGGTACAGCCTGCAATGGGAGACGGAAGGAGAGAGGCAAGAGTGTCAAGGTACAGAGAGAAACGAAGAACAAGGTTGTTCTCTAAGAAAATAAGATATCAAGTCAGGAAATTGAATGCTGAGAAAAGGCCTCGACTGAAAGGCAGGTTTGTTAAGAGGGCAAACTTTGCAAATCCTGCTATTTACTAGTAAACCTTGAATTTTGTATTTTTTTATCATAACAAAAAAATTTTGAAATGTATTAATACTTAGGCCTTTAGGGGTCCTGTGCAGTATCTAATCAGTAAATAAAAATTTTGAGCTGCAAGGCTTATGTGTATAATACATATACATGATTTTTCTGACAATGTACAAAGATTAGTTATATAACCATTTCATATAAATTTAATTAAATTAATATAAATATAAATTAAGAATAGAATTGTATTTCGTTTTAAATAATTTCGATAAGGAATGCTTCTTCAAAAAAATGTTGAAATATAATTAATTCAATATCCAAAAGGATAATTTCAAGAATTGGATTATAGGAAAACACTATTTTGTTGATGCATATGCCCATTTGAATTTTTCAAGGATTTATATTTCTTTGAAGTTGTTTGATTTTCTAAGATATATACAAAGTTGGATCTACATCATGATTGTGATGGTCTAGCTTCGAGACCTCAATAAAAATGAGATAACTGAAGTACAAATTATTAGATACGTGGCCATATATAGCACCATTTGTTAACAACATAATACTTTAGCACCATTTGTTCAAAATTGGGGAAAAAAAACTTCAATTTGCAATTTGCATTTGCGTATATTGTTTGTTTGAGATTTATCAAATGAACCCTTTAATTCCTTTTTCTTAAAATTATGTTCACCTGCAGAAATAAAGATCTGTTAACAACATAATACTTTAATAATAAGCTAGTAATTCGTAACTTATTTTTTAGTATTTATAAATATTTGGTTTATGCTAGTTTGATCAAATAATTTATTTTATTATTTTTATTTATTTTAAAAAATATTTTTTTTGTAATATAACTTTATATCTTTTTTAGTTAATTTAATAATAGAAGTGTTTATAAGTTATCTTTTCTTAAACATGTTAAGTGTTTATTAACTATTTATAAGTACTCAAAATAAATAAATATATAACTGTTTAAAATTTTAAATACTTATAAATTCATATTAGCTTAATTATAAGCTAAATTTTATAAGTTAGACAAAATGCCCTCTTAATATAGAAATTAAAAGTATTTAAGTTCAAATGATAGAAACTAAAGTATAAATTATGAAACAAATTCAAAGGTGCTATTTAGTGAATTACCAAATAAAATAACTTTATTTTTTTTAATTTTTAAAAAGATTTGGCAATAAGATATCTCTTTTTCTTTTCTTTTTAATTACATCAAAACATGCTCTCAAAAATATCATGTTTGATGCTTCTTTTTCCATTTTTATGGTGTATTTGTAGTTGAAATTGTTCAAAGATGAAAAGATTATATTAAAAATGTATTTGAGGAAATGATTTTGTTAGATAAATCTTATGGAGAAATTATTGAATATACCCAATATATATGTGAATAATTATTTCTCAAATTTAAACTCCCGTCTAAATGAGGTTAAATGGAAAAAAAAATTGGAATTAATATTTTTCTTCTGTTAATTATTTTTTTATGAAGTGGTGAAGAAAAATTCCAAAAAGTTAAAAATTAACCCTTTTAAAATAGCCAACACCAACGAGAATCTTGAAGCAATCATCCATATAATGTAATAGGTACTTGTTCAAGAAAATATACATCAATAGGAAAGCGGGCATTATGAGAAGCAAGATGATCAAATTAAAATTTAATTGCATAATGTTTATTTGAAAATTTATATTTTGCTAAAATATGAATAAGAAATAAACATTTCAATCATCGCCCAATAGTTCCCTAGCATCCTTCTACAATTTTACTTATAATCTTTGCTATTATTTAACCCATGTAAAAATTTATAATAATTAATTAATTATTGGAGTTCTGCTAATATTTGGTTTGCACATAGAGTTTTCTTTTGGCAAATTAATTAGGATATTATAATATATCACAAATATGAATCATTTTATTATTGGATGGTAAATTAAGAAAAGAACGAAAAAGGAAATCTTGAAAGGAACAAATGAGTCGACTCAAAATACAACTGTGTGGTATCGATTATTTTATGAGCAATATTACTTTGAATTTTTTTTTCGAATATCAAACTTACTTTGAAATTGTGAATTATTACAAAAACAAAAGAAAATTTGATTCACCAAAAATAGGAAGTTTTGAGCAGTAAAAGCAAAAACATTTTAATGAGTTATTTGTTCTGTCCGAAAAAGATGTGGATAGTGGTCCTGCACCCTGCAGGCTGAGAAAATAAACAGAAATTTTTAACTTATAACAATCAAACAAGAATAATATATTTAAGCATAACAAAACTGTCTATGGAGCTTTATTTTTTTTTTAATTATAATTTGTAATTTATTTATATCGAATGTAGGACGAACCCATAGAGTCAGAAGTCAGAATACCTTTAACAAAACTAGGCAAAGAATTAAATGTATTAAAATTCGAGATACATAGTTTAATCTACTGTAAAGAGCAAAATAGTGGGCCGCTTGATTTTCTTCTCTGAAGGTGTGCTGGATAGAAGATGAATTGCTATTAAGAAGAGACTTAAGATGAGCAATGGCAGGATCCAAAGCTTGAGTGGAACTGGAAAGAAGAGCAACCAGAGTTTGAGAATCATTTACAACTTGTATGTTTAGAAGATGATTATGAAGATACGAGTCCATGCCAAAATGAAGAGCATTAAGTTAGACCAAGGTTGCGTTGATAGCACTAATGGGGAAAGAGAGACCGATTATGAACGAACCAGCTGCATCGCGAAGGACTGCTCCCCCAGTGGAATGAGAGGGAGTAAAAGAGGCATCTATGTTGAGCTTCAAGAAACCTGGTAGAGGTTTGTTCCAATAAACAAGGGGCGGTTTTAAGCTTTTCAGACCGAAGCCATCCGGGAGAAAATCAGAGAACGCAGGGATCGGTCTGGCAAAACTGTCATTAATATGTGCTATACCCCAGTTTAAAATGAAACCTGATATTTGATGATTCACCTTAGGAAAGAAAATCGGTTCGTCACCCCAGGTTAGCCGACAGTAGGCCGACCAAACGAAAGAAATAATAACCAAATGCACCAACTTCCTAATTCAGCCAGCCATAGAATTAGGCAAAGAGATCAACCACCAAGTCACGAGCTCATGTTTCAAGGAAGCTTTAGTGGATATATCAAAAAGAAGATAAGATCCATAAAGTTTCTAGTTTTTCTGAACCGGGTCATAAAAATAAAAAATATGGTCCATGGACGCTGCATTAGAGTAGCAAAAAGGACAAGCCGAAGCAAGTTTGATACCAAGCTTCTGAAGTCGATGTGGAAGGGGAATGGCTCCTCTCAAAATTTTTCAAGTGAGAATTGATAATTTCAATGGAATACAAGAATCTCAAATCATCTTACTAGAAAGAGTAGTAGACTTATGTTCCGTAACCACATCATAAGCTGATAATAAGGAGAATAGCCCCGAAATAGTACCTTTTCAGCTAACCAAATTGTCTTGAAAATCCACAAGATCATAGCCTAAAGAATCAGCATGACAAATCCATTTTCAGGTATAAGAGTCAATAGCTTGATAGGATATTTCACATTTCCTATAATACTTACAGTGCATGTAATTTGACCATACATAGTAATTAGAAAGATAAGACCATCATATTTCAAGAGAGTAGGCCTCTTGAAGAGAATATAAAGATCTGAGTTCGAAACCTTCTTCATCCTTAAGAAAACAAAAGTCCATGTATTTGACCCAATGATATTTATGTTGAGTAACATCAGTGCTCAATGATATTTATACTTGACCCAAGAAAAAAGAAGTCAATTTAGACTCAATAGCATTTAGAACAGGTTTTGGTAAAAGCATGAAACCCATAATGTGAACAGGAATAGAATTCAAGACATGCTTAATGAGAAGAAGCCTACCTCCAGGAGAGAGAAAACGCTTAACCCATCCCAACAGTTTAGAATCAATTTTCCTAAGTAAGTCTTTATAGTAGCTTGCCCGATATGTCTGATGCAATCAGATGTTTATAGCGAGCAATAGAAGCCGAATGAGCTTTTTTTGAGCAATAGAATGAGCATTTATCAAAGTTAATCATTTGGCCAGATGCTAATTGATAAGCAAACAAAAATGCTTGAAGTTGCGAATGCTTTTATTATCCCCATTAATGAAAATAAGCAAATCATCCGCGAAAGATAAATGCGAGACAATAGTACAGTTTCTTCCAAGCTTATAAGGAGTGATTTTTCCCTAACGAATTAAATTATTAAGACCTCTTGAAAATTTTTCTGAAGCCAGGATGAAAAGATAAGGTGAGAGAGGATCACCTTGCTTAAACACCTCTCATAGATTCAAAGTAATCATAACTAATGCCATTAACCATAACAGAAAAATGGATTGCAGCAAGATTTGATATGATTAGCAATAGATAATATAATTTTTATGAATACTAAAAAATACTTAAAACGAATGAAAATAAGATTAATTCTTGACTACTTATAATAAAATAAGTTGTAAATAGTGAATAATTAAATTAGATTTATTCTCCTTTAAAAAAGAAAGAAAGAAAGCAAATGCCTGCCATAAAAAAAAAGAGACAAAAAAAAGGAAATTAAAGCAATGATGAAAAATCAAAATTCAATTGATAATGATGTGATTGTGTAAATAATACAAAAGGAAAATTATGATAGTGATTCAGTGAGAGCGGCTCATAATATTAAATTTCAAATTTGGCTTTTCTTCATTATTATTATTATTATTATTATTATTATTATTATTATTATTATTATTATTATTACAAGAAGATCGTTTAATTGTAGACTCATATATAACAATATTTAGTCTTCAAATTTCTCCTTGTGTAAAAAGAACAATCACAAATAATTGCAGACCTTTTTGAACAAATGCCATTGTCAAGGCATATTCTAACATTGAAAAGTACTTTGTTGAGACCACATATATATTTTTCAATTACGATTTTTTTTAAGAGAGATTATACACATCACTATTTATATAGTGAACACATAGATTATAAGGTCTAATGCATGTAATAAATTTATCTTAAATTTTTATTATTTTGTAAGTATACTTTATTTTTAATTTTTAAATAATTTTATTTCAGTTTAGAAACTTAGTTGCAGTTGTTCCCTAAAAGCTAAATTGAATAAAAATATGCACAATATTCTCTACTAATTGATATTTTTTTGTAATAAAAAATATATTTTTATGGAATCCATCAATATCTTAATAAAAATGAAGAAAATTAAAAACAATAATTAAATAAAAATAAATAAGAAAATTTTGATCAATTTTAGATTAATGCATCAAGCTATTTATTTTTTTATTTTTTTGAAACTAGGCTATTTATTTATTTATATAATTATAATTTTTTGGGTACATATACAAATTATAATTTACTTATTAATTGTTATTTATTTATCCTAATGAAAAAATATCTGGAAAATAAATACATCTATTTGTTTGATCAATATTTATTTATTTATTTTATTAAGTTATATATTGATAGATTCTGTAAAAGTAATTTTTTATTTTATAGAAGTGACAACTAAAAGAAAATTATGCATATTTCTCCCAATTTAATTTTTAGGATACAGTTGCAACTAAAATTTTAAATTAAGATAAAATCATCTAAAAGTTAAAAATAAGACATGATGGTAAATATAAAAATGTTATATAATTATACCTTTTTTTTGTATCCAATAAAACAACTATATTATAATTCTAATTTAATATGAGTAAAAATAATATTAGTGCGCTATTTGGATATTTTCTTTGGAAATTGGCTTGTAAAATTATAATAAGACAATTGGGTTTAAATGCTCTTCACAGGGCAATATTGGTTCTCCTCCAAGATTGCATTTTCTTAATTTCTCTTATTAATTAGTTGTAAACTCTCAGGAAAGTTTGACTGAATGGCACACTTTGATCATTCTCAGATCAATTTCTATTTAATTTGTTCATTTCATTAAAAATATTCTGCGCTTTAACAGTATTCTTTTTAGAAAATGTTACATTGTGTACTCGATTAATCTACAATTAATTGGATATTTGATCAGTGTACTACACATCTTAATTCGACATATATATATATATATATATATAACAGATGATAACTCATAATTTTATAATTTTCTTCAACTTTCAACTTTTTATTATTGGATCACATATTTTGAATTTTTATAATTTTTAATCAATTAATATAAACTTATTAATTTATTATAATAGTATCACCGACTCATATTCAAGCGAAATTTTATTAAGAATCCTAATCCTATGCTAGGAATTACTAAATTTTAGTATATGGAATTATACAAGAAGTGCAAAAATTGAGATTTTTTTTTTTGATAAAAAGTAAAGGAAAAAAACTGAAAACTACAGGTCGTGTTGACCTGCCACAGCAGGACCAGGGTGGCATATACAAATGTCACATCGAGATGCAGAATATGTGGATTTCTGTATGGCAGGCAGTAAAAGTGATGAGTCAGAATTATTAGACAACAAGGAAAGTATTTTAAACAGTTGGGCCAATCAAGTTCCAAATAAATGTAGCCCAGGTCTATTGGGCCTTCAATAAAGAGAAAAAAAAAGAATTTCTTTAAAAAATCTAAAAATTAAAATTATTTTCAAAAATATTCATTTTAAAATTTTCAATTTCAAAAACATCTCCTTTCAAAGTATTCATCTAATATACCAAAAATATACCTCATTTTCCAAAAATATAATGTTTTAAAACTATGAAATATAATAAAAAATTAAAAAAATTGACATATATACAATGTAACTTTCCAAAAAGAAAAGAGTTTTTTTGTGGGTTTGAGTATTGCTAACTTCTTCCAAAGATAATGGGGATAGAAAATGAATAAGAGAAATATCAGGGGGAAAAATGGTTAATATATCTGTTCTTTTATTAACTTTTTTTAATGAAAAATAGTCTGATATTTGTTATAAGATTAATTAAAAATATATTTTATTAATATATATATATACTTATTTTATTGTTTTTCTTATATTTTTAATCTTTTATTTCAATTATTTTTAAAATATCAATTTGATATATTAGAGTAAAACCTCTTACTAGAAAATTATAAAAAATTAACTGCTATATTTAAAGTTACTTTCCCACATGAAGACATAATTTTATTAAATGGTATTAAAACATTATTTATTTTCTTAATTTGTTATTATATATAATATTATTAGAAATAACAATTTTTCCAATAGCCAGTTTTTAATTGTTCTTTAGATAATAAAAATAATTTATTCAAAATATATGGATTAAATGATTTAAAAAATATATGTTGCGACATAGAGATTTAACACTTTTTTTTATAAAAAAATATTATGTTAGAATCAAATTAAGGTATGATATTGAGCGTATAATTTTTATTTTATCTATATATATATGATAATTTCCATGATTTGGACTGGTATCGAGGACCGATCCTAGTTTTCTTCAGGAGTAACTAGCCCGGCAATAACCGTCTAGTCACCAATCATTTTTTCTTCTATTGTTAAAATTGACTGGAATCTGGTCAAAAATTGAATGAGATCCAACCATTGATTTTAGAAACAGGATTTCCCCAAGAAAACTGATTGGAGATGAAATTATATTTCAAATATTTTAGCAATTAAATACGATAAATTATTTGTTTAATATATAGATTAATTAAGAATAATGTATCGTATGAATGGATCAACTTGCAGGTACTGAGATTGATATATCCTGTCTAGAAAATTTTTTATTTTTTTTATAAATTGAAATTCAATTATGAAGTAACTACGTCATAAAATATAAATGGTGATTGTATTATAAATAATTAATTGGTGGTTATTTGTGTGGTGAGTCGATGTACTACTCAGTGGAATTAACTACATGTTAAGATTTATCCCCAAAAATCATTAACTTTAGACAAGTAAAAGTAGTGAGATGGAGGTAAAGGACCAATACATGCAATGAAACTTGGAAAGGTCACAAACTCCAATACGCCATGCATGAACAGCAGCTGTCTAAATATTTTCAGATCTATTCTTGTACGTGGACTCACGTCACTGCCATCTCCCCAACCACACCAAGAACATCCCTATGCTATTGTGTAAAGAAACATGTTCTAGGATTTACAGTGTATGAAAATACAGAGAAAAGATAGAAGAAAGTTTTTTGTACATTGTAAAATGAAAGTTCCCGAATCTGTTACAAGAAAATCATCTTCTTTATATACAAATGAACAATTACTGAAACTACCCTTAGAAACAACAGAAACCCTAATATACAATGGACAAAATAGTAAAATCACAATACACTAAAATATAAAGTATAATTTATCAACCCCCTCAAGATGGAGATTGATGAAGTAATCCCATCTTGGAAACTAAAAAATGATAAGCAGCAACAGAAAGGGACTTAGTAAACAAGTTAGCAAGTTGTAACTTGGAAGAGACATGGGCAGTAGAGAGAAACCCTTCTTGAAGCTTGTTTCGATCAATATGACAATCTATATCCAAGTGCTTAGTTCTCTCATAAAAGACATGATTCACAGCAATGTGCAAGACTGCATGATTATCACAGTGTAGAGAAATAAGTAACAATACTAGCAGACCAAAGTCCCTGAGCAAATAACTCAGAAACTACAAGTCACATATAGTAGCTGCCATACTTATGTATTCAACCTCAGCTGAAGATCTAACCACTATAACTTGCTTCTTAGTTTTCCAAGAAATCAAACAAGAACTCAAAAAAATACAGAAACTAGTTATATACTTCCTTGTTAATGCACAAATACCCCAATCTTCATCACAATCCTTTATAGACAAACCAGACTTAACATGAAAGAACAGCCCTGAAGATGGAGTACCCTTAAGGTACTTGACAATATGTAAGCTTGCATCTCAGTGAGAATGCCTAGGAGCATTCATAAACTGGCTCAGCTGCTATGTAAAGAAGAAAATGCCAAATCTACTAAGATTCAAATATAGTAATCTGCCTATTAGTCGCCTAAACTTATCTGGTTCAGGAAAGAAACTAGTAAACTCATCAGATAACCTTAAACCAGGAGGCAAGGGAGTCTTAGCAGGTTACAACCAAACAAGCCAACATCTGATATAACATCCAAAATATACTTCCTCTGGTTAAGATACATACCTTTACTTGTTCTATGAATTTTCAAACTCAAAAAATACTTAGCATATCCTAAATCCTTTATAGTAAAAACATCATCCAAATCCTTTTTAACAAATATAATAGCAGCTTCATCATTGCCAGTGATGAGAATATCATCAACATAAAGAATAAGGGCTAGAAAGACAGAACCAACAGACTTTGTAAACAAGCAGTGATCATTAGGAGACTGAAGAAAATCCAATTTCTGTAGTGTAGCTTTAAATTCAAGATTCCATTATCTGAAATCTTGCTTAAGGCCATAAAGAGACCGTTTAAGCTTACATACTTTATTATGACCAGTAACTCTATATCCAGCAGGCAAGGTCATATAAATTTCTTCATCCAAAAACTCATGTAAAAAGGCATTATTAATATCCAGTTGATGAATAACCCAATTTCGAATGTTTGCCACAACAAGAAACAGTCTGATAGTAACCAATTTGGCCACTGGAGAAAAACTATCATGATAGTCAATCCCTGCAATCTGGTTATAACCCTTTGCAACCAATCTAGTTTTATATCTATCAACAGTACCATCAGGTTTATATTTAATCTTGTAGACCCATTTGCAGCTTATAGGAATCTTACCTGCAGGCAAATTAGTCATGTCCCAAGTATGATTATGTTTCAGAGCAACTATTTCTTTTTGCATAGCCTCAATCCAGTTAGGATCATCTTTGGTTTAATTATAATTTTTGTGTTCTGAAATAACAGAAACATTTGGTATAAAATCTAAATTAGTTTTGTCAATAAAATAAAGAAAAATTCAGGGATGGGATCAATAGGATAAGATGAAGATGAAGAAAGAGTGTGAAAATTATAAACAAAATCTTGTAACCATTTAGGTTTAGTTTTTGGTCTAGTACTCTGTCTAGGTAGAAGTGGTAGAGAAGAAGAAATAGGGGAAGAAAGTATATTATCAGTAGCATCATTAGTGAAAACTGGAATTATACAATCGGTAGTTACTGGAGTAGAAGAATAAGACTGAGAAACTACAGGAGAACTAGAACTAAGGACAGAAGGATCAGGAGAAGAAGTATTAGAGGAAGAATCCATGGCATAATCAGAACAATCAAAAGACACAACAAGCAAAACAGGAAAAGAAACAGTAGAAGAAGATGACTGATAAGGAAAGTGAGACTCGTGAAAAATAATATCTCTGGATATTAACATAGAATGGGTCTGCAAATCATGCAACTTATATGCCTTTTGACCAGGAACATAACCAATAAAAACATATTTGAAAGCTCTGGGTTCAAACTTATCTTTGTAAGGTATGGTATTAGTATAATAGAGCAAACATCCAAAAACTTTCAAATAAGAATAACAAGGTGGCTGGTTATGTAAGATCTCATAAGGTGTTTTCCAATGAAGTACAGGAGTGGGCAACTTATTAATAATATGCGTAGTAGTAAGAATAAAATCTCCCCAAAAGTTTTTACGAAAATTAACCTGAAACGCTAAAGCCCTAGCTACTTCTAACAAATGTCTATGCTTTCTCTCAACTACTCCATTTTGCTGTGGATAATAAGATGTTGTTTTCTGATGAATAATACCTTGATCAACAAATAATTGCTGGCAAGTAGAATTAAGAAATTTAGTACCATTATCAGTTTTAATAACTTTGACAGTTTTAGAAAATTGATTAACAGTATAAGAGAAGAACTGCTTGAGATGAGTAAAAACTTTATATTTATGTTTAAGTAAAAAGATTCAAGTGGCTCTACTGAAATCGTCAACTATAGTAAGGAAATATTGAGTTTTACCTAAAGAAGTAGTATTATAAGGACCCCAGAGATCAACATGAATAAGATCAAATGAATTGTGAGTTATGATACACTTTCTGTAAAAGTCAATCTATGTTGTTTAGAGAAAGGACAAATTGAATAAACAGAAGAAGAAGAAGAAGAAGAAGAAGAAGAAGAAGAAGAAATTGAAATAGGTAGATGTTTCATCTTATCAACTGAAGGATGACCTAAACATTTATGAACTAAATCAAATGAGACAGAAGAATTAGGCAAATGTTTATTGAGCTTATGTACAGTGTTTGACATACGAGAATGAGGATCATCAAATTTAACAGAGTTCACACGAACAAAGGACAGACTCTGAAAAGCATGAATAGTACTTACAAGAAAACTACTGTTATCAAGTATGTACAATCCAGCATGAGATTTACCAACAACAATGATCTTGTCAGTCAAAAAGTCCTGTAGAAGACAATGAGTCTTATAAAAAAGAATCCTTATATTTTAATCTGAAATAAGTTTATTGACTGAAAGAAGATTGAATTTAAATGTGGGAATGAAAAGAACATCTCTAAGTGTTAAATTTGGATGTATAGTAACAGTTCTAGAAAAGCAAACTGAGGTTGTGGTCTTATCAGGCAGTCGGATAGTAGTTGGTAGGTTAAGAGTAAGCAAATTGGTTATGTTTGTATCAACAAAACTCATATGACAAGTAGCTCCTGAGTCTATTATCCAATAACTACCAAAAATATAATCAAACACATGATTAAGTAATTGAACTGTACCTACATAAGTGACACAATTTACAGAAGCGCCATTAGTAATGCCTCTGCCTTTCAGAATCTTCTCAACCACCAAAGTAATGGTTGCAGTAAGATAAGCTTAAGCAGTACATTGTGACTCTTGAGACTCTCCCTGTACCTGGATAGGTTGCTTTACTTGAGCAAAAAATCGAGTCTAACCCTGCCCTTTAGCTCTTCTGCCCTCAAAGTACCAGTCATGATATCCAATGAGTTTAAAATAACTCTCCTTCTCATGACCTTTGGTATTGCAATAAGTACAATACCTATGCGACTTATCTCTATTTTGCAAATACTTCTTGTTACCACCATACAAATAGCTTTTCTTACCACCACTCCTACCACCATTCTGAGTACCCCCTCTATTGAAAGAACTCTTAACAAGAAATGCAGAAGAATTCTGAGGATCAATAGCTCCAGTATTGACCTCTCTTTATTTCTCAACCCTCAAAATCATATAATAAGTTTTATTAATTGAAGGTAGTGGTTCTAAAAGAAAGATTTGACTCCTAACAATGTCATATTAATCATTTAAACCCATTAAAAATGGCATCAACTATATTAGACTAGTAAAATCCACAGTATCCTTAGTTGCACAATAGTCACATGTTGGCAGAGATACCAAATATACCATTTCATCCCATAACCTTTTTAGTCTAGTATAATAACCAGTAACTGATAGGTTTCCTTGACTCACAAGACTCATTTCCATCTGCATCTTATAAAATAACGGCCCATTACTTTCCCCATATTTATCTTAAAGCTCATCTCAGAGCTCTTTAGCAGTTTTAACATATAAGAAATTATTAACAAGATCTTTAGAAATCGCATTCAACAACCAAGACAACACCATATAATCAACTCCTTTCCAGGCAAGATACCAGCCGAGTTTTCAGCAAGCTTTGAAATAAATCCATCAACAAAGACTCCATGCAAGATACTTGTGTTCAGTTAAAGAGGAGCTTACCAGTATCATTCCAGGATTATCAAACGACTGCAAATGCAAAGGATCACCAAAAGTCTCACCAGCTCCTATCCGTGTCTGTTGCCTCACAGACTCAGTAAATGACTTATCACCATCAGCCATGATAACAAACACCACAAACTAGTTTATCTGAGTTTTGATAAACTAGGGTTAGAGAATACGAACAGATCTTGAAAAAATCAACAGAAACCACAAAGAAATCATATATGATGTTTAAAAATAATAGACCAACTCCAAATCAACTATTTAGACTTTCGATCTAAACATAATAGACACCATATCGCCTGTACGTGCAGATCGTGAAAGATTGAGAAGGAAAAGAACAAAAAATTAGAAGAATGATAAAAAAACATAGACGATTTGAAAAAATCGACATCACTAAACAAAGATTCAACAAGAAACAAAATGATCTCACAAGATTAAGCTCTGATACCATGTAAAAAAATATGATCTAGGGTTTACAGTGTATGAAAATACAAAGAAAAGATAGAAGAAAGTTTTCTGCATATTGTAAAATGAAAGTTCTCGAATTTGTTACAAGGAAATCATCTTCTTTATATACAAATGAACAATTATTGAAACTACCGGTAAAAAAAAACATAAGCCCTAATATACAATGGACAAAATAGTAAAAACACAACACACTAAAATATAAAGTATAATTTATGATATCGTTATCCTTACAAAAAAAGAAAACAATCCAATTCCTAATTTTTTCATCACTCACATGTCCCCTCGATAAATGGATTAAAACAACTCGGAAAAAAGTATTTAATTTTGCTTATCTTGTACTAATTAGTTGGCTAATTATTCTTTCTACTTTTCTCTTCTCATCAAACCCCCCCGCTCTTTCTCTTGATTTTTGAATATGACATTTAAAGGTTAAGTATATATTACCCTATAATATTTGTTTACGTTAATATTTAATGTGATCATAATTATGACAAATGTAAATATATAAAATAAAAAAATCACATTATTTAAATTGTTAAAAATTATTCCTCCTTTACTGAATAAAATCATGCAAAATCAAATCAAGAAATTTTAAATTTAAAAAATAGATCCAAGTAGTTTTATTTGATAGTTTATATTAGATTTTATGGATTATGTTTTGGTATTTATGTTACAAATTTATGAATAAATAAGCCATTTTCATAAAAATAAATTGAGTCATTTCACAAGCTCTATTAAAAAATTAACAGTGGTATCAGAGCTTTAATGATCTTTAAAGGACATATTATGTCTTTGCAAAAATATTCACAACCATACACAACCAAACGTCACAATCATGATTATAAACACATAACCAAGTCCAGAATAAAATACAAAAATGATGAAGATCGGTATGTCTATAAACTATAACAAAATACAAAAATGATGAAGACTGTTATGTCTATAAACTGTAACAAAATACAAAAATAAAAAAAAAATCGATATGTCTATAAACTATAACAAAATGCAAAAATGATGAAGTGATCGTCTAATCTATAAACTGCAATGCAATAAAAAGAAATTGAAGAGGCTTAAAACATGTCTTTAAACTGCTAAAATTTTACGCCGCAATTCTATGAGCCTTTTTAGTTGGTTTTTTATAAATAAAAAAATTAGAAGATTTTTTATATTTGAAGAAAAATGTCATCACCTAGGAGGAGGTTGATAAGATAAAGAAAATCAAGTTCAGAGAAGAGTTTCAAATTTGCAGCAAATGATGCAATGAAGAGTGTTGAAAATATCATTCATTTACTGCATAAAATCATACAAAATCAAATAAAAAAATTTTAAATTTAAGAAATAGATCCAAATAGTTTTATTTAATAGTTTATATTAGATTTTATAGATTATGTTTTGATATTTTTGTTATAAATTTACATATAAACAAGTCATTTTCATAGAAATAAATTGAGTCATTTCACAAGCTCTATTAAAAAAACCAACATAAATTATGTTTTAACTTATTCATTAGAGTGTATAAGACAGGCGAATTTTCCTATAAGAGAAAGGTGCAGGATTATTAAAATTTTCTTAATTTTTTTCAATTTAGTTTATTTATATACAAAATGTTAATTTAATTATATTCATTCACCATTATAACTAAAAAGGCAAAAATATGTGCATATACCTTATGTATATGTCTTTGTTTCTTTTGTTGTATATTTAATATAAACCAAAACTCAACCATTACAATTACTTGCTAATTAGGTTCTAGAAAAAGAAAACTTGTTCTTCGTTCATTTTCTTTTCTTTCGCCTAAAATTTAAAGAAAAACAAAAATCACTTTTCAAGGTTTTGCACTACTGCACTGGAACCAGACCCAGAGTCAGCTCTAAGCCAGCAACTTCATCTTTCCCATCACCATTTAACCCATTGAATTTCAAACCCAACTGGTTAGGTTGGTCCTTCACATCCTCCACTGTTTCAATGGAAAACATGCTCTCGTCATCTCTGCTGCTATCCCCATTGACCAGATGATGTCTCGCCCAGGGTTCATGGCTTGGTTCGAAGCTCAACTCGCCAAGGTTAACCCGACCACCTATAGACTCAGAAGGGGAACTTGCTTTTGCAACAGGACGTTTGAACCGGGTCCGATTCTTAACCTTGTTGAGCTCAACCGAGTTAGGTTCCTTGGAAACGAGGCGAATGTCGTAAATCTTGAGAGGATCAATCAAATGTGGTGGCGGTGCATCAGGAGCAGCAGGCATTTGCATGATGGGTGAGCCTCTAAGCACCGCATCAACGGCTGCTTGACATTGAGCCCAATTACCAGACCATAGCATACCCACTGAACCACATACTGGATTCACTATTCTCCCACAAGCCTCATACAATAGTGACCTAAATACAGCTGCATGCAATATTCAAATATTGAAATTGAAAACTTTAAAAAAAATTACAAATCTTTGATTTAGTGATTATATATTATGAAATCATAGTCATGAAATTGGAGTTAAATAAATATAGTTAAATTTTAAAAAACAATAAAAATAACCTAATAGGTGAGTCGTAGCTAGTAGTGCAAAAGTGTGCAGTTACCAGGACGGAGGTGTTGGGGACCGGCTTCGATAAGGTTGATAAGGCCAGCACGGCCATAGAATTTGGCTAAGAAAAGAGTGGCATTGGCTTGAGAATCAGGGGATATGATCCACTGGAGACAAGGTCTAATAGTACAATCATCGCTGCAACCTTTGCGCAAGACCCTACAGCCATTGCAGCTCATCCTCATGTTTACTGTGTGTACAGTACGGATATGGAGAAAGGGTATATGAGGAGAGAGAGAGAAGGAGCAGCTGGTTTATTAAATTAGAGGAAGAAAGAGCAGAAAACCAGGGGTGTTGTTCCAACTTTTTATCTTTGTTTAGGTAGAAGTTAACAGTTGTGAGCGTGCTTTCTTTGGAAAAAGCCATTGATTCCCTTGGCTTTTTCTTTTCCTACTTATTTGCCCTGCATGCACTTCTTTATTACTATCCAACCATATATATATATATATATACATATATATATATATATTTCCCCAACTCTGCTAGCTCTCACATTTTCTGTTTTCTTTATTAGAGATTGGACCCTCGTCCATCTATAATTCAATTACTTTTCTAATTTTACAAAATTGTCAAAAGATTACGTACCATTCAAAATGTGTTTCAATCATCTTGGAAAATATGTTTTTTAAGAATACACATTGGCCTCTGACAATATTCAGATTTTCTTACAGTTTTAATTTCATGCGATCAACATGATAAATATTTTGACTTAATTAGAAAGATTGATATACTATCAAAATAATATTATTAATTTATTTTTCTTGAGCTAATAATTCATTGAAATATATGTTACTCAATATTACATAATTGATAATTAAATTCATTATAATATATATACACTTAGCCAGGGACGAAGTCAGGCCTTAAAATAAAGAGAGTCAAAATTTTTTTATATATTTTAATTTTTTCATAATTATTTATCTCTCCTTTTATTTTAATAGTATTTTATAAATTTATTAATTTATCAATAATATATTTTTATTATTAAAAAATTAATTAATAAAAAAATATTAATATATATATATGTATAGAATTTTAAATTTATAAGATTGTTCATAACAAAAAATAAAATAAAGAGAAAAAAATAAATGATGAATATAATTTCTTAAAAAATAATTAAAATAAATGAGTATTTTAATTCATTAAATGAGTTCAAATTAATTTAGTTGTTTCTTTTTGTATTTATATATTATTAATTTTTTATTAATTTTTTAAAAGAGAATTATTGCATATAGAATAAATAATTTATTGTAAATTTTTTTGACTTCTTATAAAAATTTAAAAAAAAAAGAGGGGGCAATTTAAAATTTTAAAAAAAATTAATAAAAAATTTAAAATTTTTTTAAAAATATTATATATATAAAAATTTTTAAAAAGAGAAGGGAGGCAGTTGCCCCTTCAGATAAACGTATCTTTGCCCCTGCACTTAGCATAATATGACGGTAATTAAGTATATCTCTCTTGAATAATAGATGCATGATTAATTTTACCATCTCTTTATAATGTAATATTCAAAATAAGGCTTTAATGAATTTATAATTTAATGATATTAATTAAAATTATTTTTTGAATTGTATAAAATTTTATATTTTGATCGAAATTTAATTTATCAAAAAATACTATATATATTATAAATTTAGCTAATTTTTTAAATTTAAATTTGGAATATTCCCATAAAGTATTTTATTGGGAGAATGCTCTTATGGGCAGTAAATTTCCCTTTAAAAAAAAAGGCACAAAATAATCCTTAATTGCTGTCCTTGAGGGCATGAAAGTAATCTAGCGAAAACAGTGAGGGCAAATAGGGATGAGAAGAGGGATGAAAGATTAGAGTGGGAAGAAGAGAAGAGAAACACGTTCATGAGAAGGAAGCACGTGGAAGGCACGATTTAAGGCCTATGAACATCGATCGAATCGCCACGCCTCTCACATCATCAAAACGACTCTACTCTCAATAAATAACCCTTCTTTCTCACTGCACACTCAAATGTAACTTTTTAAAATATATATATATATATAACAAAAAACTCCTGGTTTCCAGGAGTCCGTACAAGTTCATTTTTTAATTGATTTAATTAAAAAATGGTAAAATAGAAAATAAAAAGTGAAACAGCGTTTCTTTTTTTATTTTCCATAATAATAAAAAGCTTTAAAAAAAAAACGTGGTTTTGAAATGGCACTGTGGGCGGCCTCTGGGGAACGCCAGTGGTTTTCCTAATCATGTAATCCACAATCCTATTAGTATAAATAGTCCAAGTGTGAACTATTTTGCTTTGTCTTTTTCTTTTCATCTCTCTCTCTAATTTTAATTAATTTCACATGCTATGCTATTTATTCATGGATTTTCTAGGTTTTTTTTTTTATTTTTATTAACATTACCAATATTTGGTATTTTCAGTTGCCTTTCAGCTTTCCCAATTTTTTTTCGTATCAGTAGTATATACTAAAATACTAAAACATGAACCAATTTTTTTTCGTATCAGTAGTATATACTAAATTATATTAAACTTAAAATGCTAAATTACTTAAAAATTATTTTGATTAATTCAAGTGTTGTAATATAATATTCAAATAATTAAATTTAGAATATATGTTTATATAACTATTTGTGGATATCTCAAACCTAAAATGATAAAAATTTTAAAAATAAATTGGAAAAGGAAAAACCCAAAGACTTTTAACTTAATAATCCAAACAGGCCCAGAAACAATGCATAAATGTTGGTCATGTTCACTGGAGTAATTTTCTTGATGTTGACTTAACAAACTTGCACATCGATATGACTCATTCTTCAATTACTAAATTAATATTCCCCTGCTTTTAAATGCCTAACAAATTATTATAATTCCAATGCATTAATCAATTACACACTTCCATTTTACATTTCATATTATTATTACTCTCCCTCTCTCGTTTCAAATACCTCATAAATTTTTTTTTATTTTACTTTAAATATTATAATTAAAATTTTAATAAAATATTAATTAAAAAATTTAAATAAAAGCAATGCATATTTTTTATCATTAAATTATATCTTGATAATTTTTTATATAATGTTTAAAATAAAATGGATTGAATATTATTATTGAAAAAAAAAATAATATTACTTATAACACGGTAAATATATATTTATCTTATCAAACAAAACCTTTACGTCACCCAAGAAAAGACACTAAAGAGCAGTTGCTACGGATGCACAACTTCTTTTTGAGCAATGAAGGATCTCTGTCAAAGCCAAAAGTTTGGCTTTCTAATACTATTCGTTCGGCTTGCAAGTCTAAATTCATTCAATTTAATATAATTTGCTTAAGTTTCAATCAAAGTAGTGTCATTGCGATCGAGAAACAACACAAAAGATGTGTCTCACATTCTCCTTTTTTTTTTTTCAGTCCAAAATACTGTCTCCGATCACAAATATGCTACATTAAACATTCCATAACGAAATCCAAGTTATTATATTTTTAAACTCTTCGCCGATGAATTTTAATATAATGGTATGATTTTTTTAAAAAATATATAAAGTTTAAAATTTAAATAATTTTAGTCAAACTAAATTTAAAAAAAGGGGTGTGGGAGTAGTTAAAGTTTTTGTTTCGTGCACAATTCTTAAAATACCAAGTTTGTAAGCTTTTAAATTATAGATAATTAAAATATTTTATAATTGTATATTAAGACATAGTCTAGTCTAACAGTAAAATAAATATTTTTCTCCGAGTAATCGATTCAGTATGGATTCTTCGGTGCAGGGGCGAAGCCAGACTTTGAAATAAAGGGGGGCAAAATTTTTTTTTATAAATTTTGACTTTCTCTGTAATTATTTATCTCTTTTTTTTGTTTTAATAATATTTTATAAATTTATTAATTTATTAATAATATATTTTTATTATTAAAATATTAATATATATGTGTAAAGAATTTTAAATTTATAAAATTATTCACAATAAAAATAAAATAAAGAGAAAAAAAATTAAATAATAAATATAATTTTTTAAAAAATAATTAAAATAAATGAATTATTTAATTCATTAAATGTGTTCAATTTAATTTAGTTAAAAATTTTATCCCTTTTTTTAATTTTTTTACATTTATATATTATCAATATTTTATCAATTTTTTAAAAGAGAACTATTGGTTAGGGGTGTAATTCGGTCGGTATGGAATGGAATCGCCTCTATTCCAATTCCATTCCAAAATATTTCGGTATTTAGAATTTTATTCCATACCAATCCAAATATTATTCAGACTAAAAAATTTCATTCCATACCATTCCATTAAAATTCGGTATAGTATTCGGTAATTCTAAAATTTTTCCATCAAAACTAAAATTAGAATAAATTTAAAATAAATCTGAAAATGGAAACATTATATAAGTTTAAATTTCAAAGTAGCTAAATAAATTCATAAAATTATATCATTCAAGTTAAATTACTAAATAAGTACTTAATAATATTCTTTTCAAAAACAAATGCACTTAATAATTTAAGAAAAACTTTTCATCTCAAGTAATCCTTTGAGCCTCTATATCTTTCCAAAAAATTTCTTCACCGCATCATGGTAGTCTTGACAAATTTGAATATTGAAAAAAAAAAGAATAAATAAAAGGTTGTTAAAATTTGTATTAAATAAAATATTTAAATTAAAATTATAAAAATTATTATATGTACCTTCCTCAAGCTGTTAAATATCTTCTTGTGATTCTTCATAATTGATTGGAAATGGAGAAACACGAGGCCAATCTTGTGCACATATAAGAGCCTTCACGACTTTAGGACTCAAAGAACGTCTAAAATTATCAAGTATACGACCTCCAGCACTAAAAGCAGCTTCAGAAGCAACAGTAGAAACAGGAATGGCTAACACATCACGTGCCATCTCTGCAATTATTGGAAATCTAGAACCATTGTGCTTCCACCAAAGTAAAATATCAAATTCATTTACATCCTCAATGCAATCTTCTTCAAGATATCTATCTAACTCAGATTTGATATACCCTGTATTTTTCTCGCATTTATGCTTATTGTATTTTTCTTTCATTATTTATTTTATTTTTTGAGAAGGTTGAAAACTATCCACCATGTCATTAGAATGCATATTTATTTCAGTAACTTGTGCCCCAACCTCATTTGTAGGTGAACCACTAGCACCCTTATACTCTTCAAACATGCAATTAATTGTCTCTCTCACTTTTTTAAGAATACTAGATGAGGTATAACAATCAAACAATTGATAAGACTCCATTCTAATAAGCTCATTTTGAAGCAAGGATCAAGTACAACTGAAATAAAAATCATCATGTTCATTTTTTCAGGCTTTCCCCAATACTTGTAGTACTTATCTTTCATTTTTTCAGCCATAAAACTCATGTTCAAATCAGAGCTATTATTCAACTCATTCAAAAGAGCATCTACAGCAACCATCTCATGAAAAAAATTATTAGATGTGACATATAAAGAGCCAGAAACACGCAAAGTCAACTCATAAAAATTTTCTAAGAAAGTCACCAACCTACCAACATTAACCCAATCATCATCAGAAGACTTTCCACCCCCATCTCTATCTTTTAACTCACTTTCATAATGAGTATCCTCTAAGTCATACCTATCAAATGCCTTTTTAAACTTGTAAGCAGCATCCAACATCATATAGGTAGAATTCCATCTAGTAGAAACATCAAGACACAATAATTTTTTACTTTGAATTTTCTCCTCTAATGCACATTTTTTGAACTTTTCCAATCTAGATGGAGATTGTTTCATATATTTTACAGCTTGTCGAACACGGAGAATTGATTCTTTTGCCTCATTCAATCCATCCCCAACCACTAAATTAATTATATGAGCCACACATCTCATGTGAAGAAAATCACCTTTCAAGACACTACCACCCCAAGTATTAAGTCTAGTTCTCATATAATTGATTGTTGTATCATTCGAACTTGCATTATCAACTGTGATAGTAAAAACTTTTTCAATGCCCCAATCTAATAAGCATCTCTCAATTGTTTTTCCAATTTGCTCACCCTTATGACTAGTAATTAGACAAAAATTTATAATTCGCTTTTGTAATTTCCAATTGTCATCAATATAATGTGCTGTGAGACACATATAATTGATTTGTTGTATAGAAGTCCATGTATCAGTTGTGAGACATATCCTCCTTTGGGGTAAGACTTTTTTAAGTTCTATCCTTGAATCACAATAAACTTGGTAGCAATCTTTAGCAACTGTTATTCGTGAAGGAACACGAAAAGAAAGATCCACAATACTAAAAAGATATTTAAAACATTGTCCCTCAACACATTTAAAAGGAAGTTCATCCACAATTACCATGTATGATATAGCCTTTCTCAAAGCAATTGGGTCCAAGCATGCTTGAAACTTTAGATTACTCACACCATCATTTTCTTTTGTGACACAAGGAAAGTTAAGTTGGGTTTGCTTACGATCCTTAGGCCTAGTATATGGATATTTAGGACATCTGTCTAAATGTGCCAATAAATCGCTTGTGCCTAATAAGGAGGTGTTATATCCATATTGTAAATTACAATGTTTGCATTGAGCTACCATACCTTTTTTAGGATCATTTTTTCGAACAAAGTGGTTTCAAGCTACAGATTGAGGGGCCATCTTTTTTCTTTTTGTAGTAATCTCTTTAGAAGGAGCATTTGCTTCATTAGTAGGTTGAGGGTTCCCACCTTCTCCGTCTATGAGAATTGGTTCGCTATTTTCAGTAATCTGATATTGAAAAATATATATACATATATATATTCAGCAATACTCACAAAACATTTAATAACATAAAAGGAAAAAAAAACTATTACCAGTAACGTAAAAACAATTTTTATTACAATATCATAATGGTTGTTACAACTTTGGAGGAAAAACATAATATAATCCTATATATATATGGATCTAATGATTCTAAATAATATACTATACATATATAAACTGACGCTAGCAATAAAAGTTGATGATTGTGTCAAGAACCCTAACCTATATAAATATAATCTCTAAGCCACCATTATTTGTAAAGCAAATAAAATAATAATTATAATAGATTGTGCCAATAGGTAGGATGAAAAGCCAAGAAGAAAGAGTCAGTATTCTAACCTTTAGGATTTGTAGCATACTAGCAGCTTTCCTGTGTTTTTTGTTTATTATCGGCATTCACAAAGCAAAGCTGCCAAAGCAGGCAATGAATATATATTAAATCTAATAGGGTAGGGTTAATAAAATATTGTATAAAATTGAATTGCATATTTTAATATTAATATTTAATGATTTTATTTAAATATGTATTATTAATTATATTATTAAAAATCTTATAATAAAATTTCGGTATATGGAATGGAATTTGGAATTTCATTATAACATTTCATTCCATATTCCATATTCCAAAATTTTAGAAAATACATTCCATTCCATATTCCACATTCCAAAATTCCAATCCAAATAACAATTTCAGTTTGGATTTCGGTTTAAATCGGTAATATTCCAAACCAAGTTACACTCCTACTATTGGTTATAGAATAAATAATTTATTATAATTTTTTTGACTTATTGTAAAAATTAAAAAAAAAGAGAAGGCAATTTAAAATTTTAAATGAAATTAATAAATAATTTAAAAATTTTTAAAAAATATTATATATATATATATTTAAAAAAAGAAGAGAGCAACTGCCCCTTCTCGTTGAGGTGGCTTCGCCATTGCTTGGGTGATATTTGAATAGCCCAACTAATTACTCTCACGTCAATTGCAGCCCACATGTAAAATATAAAATGATCAATTCCCTATAAATTTTATATTTTATTTTATATATTTGATTCCCCGCTTGTTGAAATGGCAAGGAGAGCAAATTGCGCTGTGTTTCTTCTTTTTCTTTTTTTTTATGAACTTCGTACGATTATAGCAAATTAAATTTTCTCATCAGTTTTGTTTTCCATTCCAAGAATCAATTGAAATGTTTGATTATTCTATAATGGCCCGTACAAATGTTGATTTGATTTTTTATAACTTTATATTTGAAAAGTATTAATTTATAAAAATAAATACAATCATAAATTTAATTATTTTAAATTATTACTTATCCAAACGAATCATGATCGTATTATTAACGCATTTTATGGACAATTTATATAATTATCTAAAAATATATTTTTTATTTTAAAAATACTATCAAAACTAAAAGTATTTATATTTTATAAAAATTTAGAATAAAATTTTAAAAATACATCATTTCTCACTAAAATAAGAGTTTTTTTTTTCAAAAATGCATTTTTCTTTATTTCCATCAATATTTTACTTTCGATTTTCTTTTCTATTTTTCAAACTTCACTATTAAATAAAAATATTTTAATAAAATAATAAAAATTAATATTTTAAAGTATTTTTCATCATATAAAAATCATAATTTTTTATAAAAAAAATTTAATTTTAATTATAAAAAATAAATAACACTAAAAAATTAAAATATACAAAAATATATTAATAAAAATTATTAAATTTATTTTTAAATAAATTTTATATATTATGCACTTGAAAAATAAAAAAAAATACATACAATTTTATTATACAGATATTTAATAGATATTTTATGCATATTTCATAAATATTGTAGATATTTTAGATGTGGGCATATTATATATTTGTTATCTAAGTTGTGTATATTTTATATAAAAATTATTTAATATTTTATGAATATTGTATGGATATTGTGAGAATAATAAATTAAAAATAAAATTAAATAAATATTAAAAATATTATGTAGATATTTTATACATATGTTGTAGATATGTTATAAATTTTGTAGATTTAATTTGTATTGTTGAGTATATATTTTGTATATATTGTATATATATTTAATTTTTTGTGTGTATATTAAAAATATGATATTAAAAGATTTTTTTAAATAAAAAAAAACAAATTAACCACGTAAATTTGTGTTCTTATTTATTTTTTTATTTTGTTTGTCATATTTTATCCAAATAAATATTTCACTTCCATTTTTAATCTCAATAGGTAGTATCAAAGCTTTGCTAATATTTATTTAGGAAATGTGATAAATAAAATTTGATATTAAGAAACTTGAGCGCAATATGAATTTTGTTATGTGGCAAGTCAAGATAAAAGCAATCTTGAGGCAGAATGATTTGCATAAAGCGTTATTGAGTAAGAATCAGATACCTGCTACGATGGATGAAAATAAAAAGGTAGAAATTAATGAGAAGACTCTATCAGCAATTCAACTATGTTTGTCTAATGAATTCTTGGGTGAAGTCTTTAATCATAAGACAACTAAGAATTTATGGGATAAGTATAGTCTTTGCATATCACAAAGAGCCCCACTATCAAGTTGATTATTAAACACCGTTTGTACATCATTTCTATGATAAAGGGTACATCAATTAAGTCTCATATTAATGAATTCTCTTTCATTCTTTTAAACCTGACAAATATGAAGATTAAGTATGAATATGAAGATTTGGCTTTTATATCGTTTCGTTCATTGCCTTCATCATATAAAAATTTTAGAGAAACATTAATTCACAGTAATAAGTCTCTAAAGTTGGAGGAGGTGAAACCATCTTTGTATTATAAAGAGCTCTTAGATAAAGAACTCTCCAGTAGGCATTCTGACGATTTAAAAATTTTAGTTGTTAGAAAAAGATCTTCTCAGTGAAAAAAAAGTCATCCAACTTGTAATTACTGTAAAAAAAAAAGTACATTAAAGCGGAGTATTTTTAATCTATAGAATAAAGAAAAGAATCAAAAAGAGAAATTCATCGAAGTCAGTGTTGTTCATGAGGACAGTGATATATACGCCGTGAGTGAAAATGATGTCAAATCCAAACAGTGATGGATATTAGATTCTGCTTGCTCATTTCATATATGTATATATAGATATTGATTTTCCTCTTATGAACATGTACGCAGCGGAGTTGTATTAATAGACAATAATCATTCTTGTAAGATTATCGGTATTGACACTGTTAATATTAGGATACATGATAGTGTACTGTGATTCAAACATTGACTAATGTTTGATATGTTCTTGATTTGAAGAAAAATTTCATCTCCTTATCTGCTTTGAATAATCTTGATTGCAGATTTTCTAGTGGAGGTGGAACTTTGAATGTTTTGAAATGTGCTCTTGTTATAATAAAAACTAACCGAATTGATAGATTGTATGTATTATAAGGATCTATTGTTATTGATTTAGCTGCAATCTCTTCTCATATGTCAAGTTCAAATGCGATCAAAATGTGACATATAAAACTTGGACATAAGAGTGAGAAGAGTTTGGTTATTTTAAGTAAGTCTAAGTATTGCTTAAACTTAACTTGCACTAATAATCATTGATTTTATTCTAAGGGACTATTTGGAGAAGATGGAGAAAAATTCTCTAATTTGATACAATGAATTCAAGTTAAGGTGGAGTTGTAAGCAAATTTCTGACAATTAAAGTTACAAAAATGTATTTCCTTAACATATATTTGTAAGAAGATTACTGGTATAGAAGTCTCAACCACTTGAGTATGAGGTGATAATTTATAGTGATATCCCACTCAGTAGTGGGATCCACAATAAAAAAAATTTTAAAAAAATAAAGAAAAGGAAGAGACAACTTTTGCAAGCTGTACCACCACCAAAGAATTGCAAATTGAGTTTGCAATTTAAAATTGGTGAGATAGCGCGGTACTAACATGGTTTATAGACCTTCTCCCTCCTCATTTCGATATATCAAATTTTAAAAAGAAAAAAAATTAAGAGAATTTTTTAAGAGAAAAAAATATATATTAGATAATATTTTTGAGTGATAAAATAGTGAAATTTTATTTTAAAGGTGTTTTTTTAAACAATTATCACTATTTTTTATTTATCTCATTTGTGTATTCTCTCTAAAATTTGTACCACTTTTTTATTATTAGTGAATTTATTTTTCTCCTTCACCCGTGGGCGTAGATTAACACTAAACTACATAAATTTGTGTTTCTATTTATTTTTTTATTTTATTTATTATATTTTATCCAAATAAATATTTTACTTCCGCTTCTAATCTCAATAGTATATACCTCTAGGCTGTAGTCTTTTTATTTATGCGTAAACATCAAAATTCATTTTAAAGTAATAATTTCTCAACTCTTTTTATTATATATTTTATAAAATTTATTCTATTACAACTTATCAGTCACTCTAAAAAAAATCGATAAGCACTGATATTTCTTTTTCTTTCTTTTATACTGTAATTGCTTTTTTTTTAAAAAAAATAACACTAAATGTTAAACCACTTAGAAATCTTTGTAAAAAGAGTTATTTGATCATATGTAATTATTTTTCTATAATTGACTTTATTTACAAATTGTATTTATGATCATAAATAATAGTTTTCTTTATTATTTTACAAATTATATCTTGAATGACAGCAAAAAAAAAAGGAAAAACGGAAGGAATAAGATACAGTATAAAAAATAAAGAAAAAAGAGCAAACGAAGTCCTATTTAATCAAGAAATCAAAGAATCATTAAAAAGCTCAAAATAAAATAAACAGAAAGCAAATTAAACAAACAGTAAAATATTGAACTCATTGTATATTTCAACCTAGCAAGTGATTTTATTCCAATGTACTTGTTAAACAGTAATCCTCATCAGACTAACTTCAAACGCTTGATTGAAATTCCAATTAGGTACATCAGTAATATTTCACATAAGATCAGATACATAAAGTTTAATACATAAATTTCATTTCTTGCTACGACTTTGGGACTTGGGGAGAGTTTAGAAAAATTAATACTCTTAGTTATCAACTTTTATACAGTGTTTAATAATAATAATAATAATAATAAAGAATCATATAAATAAAGTTGTTGGTGGTAGCACACCAAAATTGAAAAATAAAAATAAAGAAAGTCAAAAATGCAAGGTGCCTAACAATGAAGAAATTGTCAAAAATGTGAGGTGAAAATGGGAGGTGCCTAATTTAGCCTAATTTTCACCTAATTTAGTTTGACAATTTATTTGCATTTGAAGCCTATAAATAGGCTCATTCTCTCCATTTGTAAATACACCAAGCAAACACAAAATATAGCTTAAGGAGAGCTATAGGTTAAATACCAAATAGTTTATATTAGGAATTAGAGAATCAATCTCTTGGAGTTCCTTGGAGTATAAATATTTGGGGGTTGTTTTGTGGGTGTCGGTTAGAAAAATATTTTGTAATTTGTGGTTGTAACAATTTGCCGCATAGTGAATATTTTTCTTGGTTGTCGTTAGACAACGACCGTGGTTTTTCTCCATTCGGGAGTTTTCCACGTTAAATCATTGTGTTTTATTCTCTTTAATTTCTCAATTATTATTTTATTTTCTCATTTATTCCTGCTTAAAGACGGTCCGAGGGGCGGGAAAATAGCGATTTTCTCAACAAGTGGTATCAGAGCTTAGGTGTTATAATTTTTTGTCAAAAATCTTAGTATGCTCTGTGGTTGCAGCTTGGTCTGATCTTCCACATCAGAAAAGATTTTTGTTAAAAATTATTTTTGTTTTTAAGCTGGTGGAGCTTTGGAAAAGGTGGAGCCGTTTTGCTTTGGTGTGCTTGAGTATTGGTGGTGAGATAAATAATTACATGTCGAGGTAAATTCTGTCAAACGACACGAATTTAGTCTAAGGCAAGTGGATTTTAAGTGAGACCTTTGTGACTCCTCCACTTACCTGGGAATTTACCTGGTGTAATATTTATTTCTGGTCCTTTATTAAGCACAAAGTAAGCATGTCGGCAATGAGATGCAAGATTGAGAAATTTGATGGGAGAATGAATTTTGCACTGTGGCAAGTGCAAGTCAAAGACGTGTTGATACAGTCTGGACTACATAAGGTTTTGCAGGGTAAACCAGTCAGCGGAAGAAATTCAGAAAAAGGCGGTGGCAGTGGAGACTCAGAAAAATCCAAGATTAGTGACGAAAAATGGGAGGAGCTGGATATCAAGGCGGCAAGTCAAATTCGCATGTGTCTAGCAAAAAATGTTCTTGCTAATGTGCTTGGATTGTCCACGACAAAGGAGCTGTGGGAGAAACTGGAAGAATTGTATCAGGGAAAAAATATATCCAATAGGTTATATTTGAAAGAGCAATTTCATACGTTGAAAATGGCGGAAGGTACAAAGCTGTCCGATCACCTGAGTGTCCTCAATGGTATTATCTCTGAATTAGAAACTCTTGGAGTGAAAACCGAAGATGAAGATAAAGCTCTCCGGCTCATCCTGTCACTTCCTTCAACATATGAGCACATGAAGCCTGTTCTGAAATATGGTAGTAAGGAAGTGGTGTATGCGGATGTGGTTAGTAAGCTCATTACTGAGGAGAGAAGACTGAATGAAATGGAAAATAAATCTTATGAGAATTCAGCTTTATCTGTCGGTATCAGGAAAAAGAATAAAGGCTCCGGAAAGAGGAAGGTTGTCTGCTGGGGGTGTGGTCAAACTGGACACGTGAGGAAGGATTGCCCGAACGGTGGAGCTGATTCGGCTAGAAGCTCTAACGTTGTTGCTGCCAATGTGATCTCCTGTGGCGAAGGAGATGATGAGTTGTCTCTGTAGTTGAGAGAAGTGTGTCCTCATGGCATGATTGCTACCCGTTGAGATGCCATGGAAGAGGACTGATTATTGGTAGCTGGTCCACGGAAATGCGCGCTGCATTGGTTGACAGTTGATGCAAGGTGCGTGGTGGAAAAATTATGTCGATGGCTAATGAACTCTCAGAAAGTCAACAGGAGGGTTGCACCATAAACTATTAGCGGGATCCGACATGGCCGATGAAAAATTCTTGGAGTTGGCGAAATAATTCCAAGTGTCGATACTCTTTTATGGTGGAGTATGTTAATTCTTGACGTTAAGAATTATAATTGTCGGTAACAGACAATGTTGTGTTTTTATTTTTCAAGGTGGAGATTGTTGGTGGTAGCACACCAAAATTGAAAAATAAAAATAAAGAAAGTCAAAAATGCAAGGTGCCTAACAATGAAGAAATTGTCAAAAATGTGAGGTGAAAATGGGAGGTGCCTAATTTAGCCTAATTTTCACCTAATTTAGTTTGACAATTTATTTGCATTTGAAGCCTATAAATAGGCTCATTCTCTCCATTTGTAAATACACCAAGCAAACACAAAATATAGCTTAAGGAGAGCTATAGGTTAAATACCAAATAGTTTATATTAGGAATTAGAGAATCAATCTCTTGGAGTTCCTTGGAGTATAAATATTTGGGGGTTGTTTTGTGGGTGTCGGTTAGAAAAATATTTTGTAATTTGTGGTTGTAACAATTTGCCGCATAGTGAATATTTTTCTTGGTTGTCGTTAGACAACGACCGTGGTTTTTCTCCATTCGGGAGTTTTCCACGTTAAATCATTGTGTTTTATTCTCTTTAATTTCTCAATTGTTATTTTATTTTCTCATTTATTCCTGCTTAAAAACGGTCCGAGGGGCGGGAAAATAGCGATTTTCCCAACAAAAGTATGATATGACTCCATTTCTCCATCTCCAAATAGACAAAGTTGTAGGTGGTCGTCTTTGATATGTGTGGCGATCAGTGCTTCATTTTTCTTCGTCAGAATTTAGAGCTAACTTATTAATTAATTTTGGTATCCAATGTTTGTTTCCTTTTTCTTCACTTATTAATAAGTAATATCAATCTATTACTTAATAATTTATTTCACCATATGAATATTAGCGTAATAATAATACTGACACTATCTTTTAGAAATCATAACATAAGATTGTAAGTTCGAAGGAATTTAGTAGGAGAAATGATGATAAATTATATATAGTTGTAATAGTTTATTGATTGATCAAATACAAAATCGATTGATTGCAAGGGGACGGTGTTCAATAATAATAATAATAATAATAATAATAATAATAATAATAATTCAAAAAATAAATATTCTGTGAAGATTTTATTGATATACAAGTTGGGGAAGAATATTTCTTCAAGTTGGGTCACCTTGCAGGCCATGATGTTGGGCCTCGTAGTATTTTTAGTGAGATTTGTATAAAAATGTTATAAGTATTTTCAAAAATATTCATTTTTTTTTCATTTAAAACCACTCACTCTCTAGTTTACTAAAAATATACATGTAATATATTTTTATTCAAATTAAAAATAAATAAATATTTTTCAAATTTCTATTTTTGAAAATTTTAAAAATAACATATATCATTGCAATTTTTAGTAAAATAATATTTTATAAATTTATATATGTGTTCCAATCCAAATACTTTTTTTTTGATAATCCTGATCCAAATATTTGATTACACTGGAAAAATTTTTGATATTATGAATATATCTTTTACATCTAAATGTTTTTTTATCCATATTAATTTTATTTTTCAATCAAATATAATATATTAATATTATTTTATTTATCTATTTTTGAGTAACATTATTTTATTTATCATAGTATCTTTTTAAAAGTATGTTAATTTTATATATAATTAAGATCTATCAATAGCAAAGAATATAAATAATACAATAAATTGATAAAAAAAATATTAGAAAATATGGCTCCATGTTCTACAAATGGAAATTTATTAGCATTAGATTTCTGAATTCTCCCAGATAATTGAAAATTCTAGCGAACGTATGACTACCGACTGGCAACAAATTGAAATATGTTGCTATTTTTAGTATAGAGTATTTAAAAGTACATTATGACTAATTATTCTGCTAGTACAATGAAGTTATGAATTGAAACAAAATTTAATTTTTTAATTTAGGTTGTATTGAATTAATTTTTAGATTGAACCTTAAACGATCTAAAATTTAAATTCTAATGAGAATGAAATATATAAAAAGGAGCATAATGAAATTTCACACTGGAAGAAAATAAAAAACTCAACAAAGCAGAATCGTTAGTCAGCACATGATATGTTAACGACTGAAAACAAATTGATGAGTTAAGGCCCATCAATTATTAAACACATTGGGGTCCAACAAAACCCATCAATTATTTTTATGGAATTTTTTCAAAAATACCCTAAAAAATAAAAATATTTTCAAAAATACCCACTTTTTTTTTTATTTCAAAAATACCATTTTTTTCAATTTTTAAATTAGAGGTGTTTTTTATATATATATTTAGTATACTAAAGGTATACTTAATTTTTAAAATTATATATTATATGTATTTTGTATATCAAAAATATATTAAAAAAATATAAGATGTTTTTGAAAAAAAAAAAGTTAATTCTATTTTTATTGGACAAGTCGAGTTAAGGGCTTTTGGTTGGCCCATGTGCAGCCTTCATTATATTAGACAATGGTATTCCCAAGTTGTACCTTACATGTCCGCTTCATTTATCAATTAATTAACTATTTTTTTTAAGACATTATTGATTCAAAACCCACATTCATTTATAATAAATTACATATCAATAAGATTGCTTATGATTTATAGGTAAAATTGCTACTAATTTTTAATTTATTTTAAATAATTTAGATAATATTACAAATAATTTTTTACGCAAATTCATTTTTATGGTTTATTATTCATGTCGAGAAAAAATAATTTTTGAGAAAAAAAATTTTTTTGAGCAAATATGTTGAGAAAAATAATAAAATTTGATTACTAATTAAATTAATTTTTGGATTCAAATGCTTGTAATTCAATATAATAACTTTAAAGTTTCAACTTAATTTTTTTTTCAAATTAAATTTACGTCCTATACAATTGTGTAGCCTAGTATTATCCTTTAATAAATATTAAAATTTACACTATTTCAAAATTCATCATTTTAATAAATTAATTAATAAATTAAATTTGCATTATAATTATATCGAATAATATTTATTAAAAAATATTTAATAAATGTATTATATATTAAAATAAAATTATATATATTTAATAAAATTATTTTAAAATAAAAAGTCTGCATATCAATTTGGATTTTTTTTAACTATCAGCATTTCAAATTTGTGAAATATTATATAATTTAAATAAATAAAATATTTTATTTATATAAATATCATTATTAATAATTAAATTATGTAACACAATTTCACTATATAAATAGATATAATAATGAGGAATTTATATAATATACGTTTTTTCAATTTTAGATTTTATTTCTACGGTGACAAGTTTCGTTTTACACTTTTATACTTTATTTATTTCAATTTTATGAATCATTTACGATTATTTTGCATGTATACAGTGGGGCACATCATTTTCTTTTTGTTATATACATAATTAAATATTTAGTTACTAACAATAATTAACTAATATGTCTAAATGTTTAGTTAATTTTTTTAATATAAATATTGGATAATAAATTATTATTATTATGTTTTAAATTTTTTATTTAATAAAATTTTATTTATTAAATTAATTTTTATTTAATATCTATATATATTATTATTTAATATTATGCAACTTGTCAGAGTCTCTTAATTTCTAAAATTAATTTTAAATTTATATTAAAGTAAATTTCTTTAGAAAAGTTTCACTTATATATCATTATTCTCTTCAATTTTCTTTTTCTTTTTTTAATTTTTATTGTTTTTAATTGTTATATATAGTTATAATATATGATTATTATATGCTTAATTATAAGAGTAAATATTTCATATAAATAAATATATGTGAATAATAATATATTTGAATATATATTACAAAATAGTAGTAGATGTAGGTATATGTTACATATAACCATAGATATATGTGTTGATTAAAAAATAATAATAGTATAATTATTTTATATATTTAATTATATATAGATATATATTATCTATAACTAGATATACAAAAAAAATATCAGTATTTATTATATATAATTGTAAATATATGTTAATTTTGAAAATAATTTATTGGACTATTAAGAAATGTGTACTTGTTATATATTAACAGTTGTACATTTTTAATATCGATAATTTATTTTTACCTTAATAAAAGTTATATATATATGTTTTTGTTTGTTTACTTTTAAAGCAAATATAACTCATATATAATAGTTGTATATTGATATTCTTTCTCTAACATATAGATATATGTAGGTATATGCTATATATACTGAGATATTATTGTTTCATATTGAAGTTATTTTATAAAAGACAATAGCTATATGTAGTTATAGCTAATATATACCTAAATATAATAAGAGACGACAAATGTATACTAATATTTTTTATTTAAAATAATAGATATACGTAAGTAAATATTACATATACCTTCATATACTAAGGTATTACAACTATATATTAACATTCTTTTTTAAAAGATAGTATATATGTAATTATAGTAAGCATATACATAAATATAATAAGATATAAACCTGCATTCTGATTTTTTTTCTTCAAAATAATAAGTATATATTAGATATAACAATATATAACTAAATATATATTACTTTTATACTTATATTTATTAGTATATGACACATATAATAAAAGGTTGAATGATGAAATATCAAAAGAGAAAGATAAAATTGGTTGGAGTATTAATAAATGTATACTTGTTGTATATTAAAAGCTATATATTTGTAATATCAATAATTTATTTTTATCTTAATAAAATTATATATATATATATATATATATATTTGTTACCTTTGAAGCAAATATAACTACATATATAATAGTTGCTTATTAATCTTCTTTATCCAATATAGGCGGTATATATAGATATATGTTATATATATTCATATACTAAGATATTATTGATGTATATTAGCATTCTTTTATAAAAGACAATATATATATGTAGTAATTGTTAGTATATATCTAAATATAATTAAATATAACAACTGCATATTGATATTCTTTTTTCAAAACAATAGGCATATGTATGTATATATTACATATACCTTAATATACTAAGATATTATAGCTGCATATTGATATTCTTTTTTAAAAGACAACATAAATGTAGTTATAGATAGTATATACCTAAATATAATAAAATATAATAGTTGCATTATGATATTATTTCTTCAAGATAATAGATATATATAAGTGTATGTTATATATAATAACATATAAACATTAAATTTCAAAAGAATATATATATAAAAGTGATATATATTTAGTTACATGTTAGTAGAAATATAAAATTGGTTGGAGTGTTAAGAAATTCATACTTGCTATATATTAAAAGTTATGTATTTTTAATTAATATCAATAATTTATTGTTATCTTAAAAAAAGTTATATATATATATATATATATTATTTGTTTACTTTTGAAGCAAATATAACTACATATATAATATATGCATTTTGATATTATTTCTACAATATAATAGATATATATAGGTATATGCTACATATACTAAGATATTATTGCTACATACTGACATTCTTTTATAAAAGATAATAGATATGTATAGTTATAGTTAGTATATACATAAATATAATAAGATATGAAAGTTGCATATTGATATTCTTTCTTCAAAATAATAGATATATATAGGTATATATTACATATATCTTCATATATTAAGATATTACAACTACATATTGATATTCATTTTTGAAAGATAATATATATAGTTACAGTTGGTATATATTTAAATATAATAAGATATAACAATTGCACTATAATATTCTTTATTCTGGACTAAAAGGATATATAGATATATGTTACATATAACAACATATAAGCGTTAAATTTCAAAAGAATATGAGTATAAAAGTAATATATGTTTAGAGTTTAGTTATATATCAATACATGTTACGTATAACAATATATATTTATTAAAATTTAAACCAATAATAGAATAAAAGTGATATATGTTTAGTTATATATTAATATATGTTACGTATAACAATATATATGTGTTAAATTTTAAAAGAATAAAACTATAAAAGTGATATATGTTTATATATTATGTATAATAACATATATATTGATATATGTAAATATATTTAGTATATATCAGTATATGTGAGTATATATCGGTATATGTTATATATAAATAGAAATTAGCTACTAATTAATTAATTGTGCTAATTAAATTTAATAATATATTATATATAAAACATGTTAATCAAAATAGTTTATATTATTTTATTTTTTTAATATTTCTTTTATCAATTGTATATTTAATTATGTGTGAGTATATATTATGTATAATTAAATATATCAAAAAGAATAATAATATATATTGATATATGTTATGTATAACTAGATATAAAAGTATATATATTATAGAAGAATAATTATATGTATTACATATATATGAATATATATTATATATATTTTAACTAAAGAATAACAATATATATGAGTATAATAAGACATTTATCGGCAGATATATTTTAATTATATGTTGATATATAGTATATATAAGTAGAAACTTAATATAAATTTTTTTAATTTAATATTTTAAAAAAATTAATTTGAAACTCATCTAAAATATTAAAAATAAACAATAGAAATAATATAAAAAATAAACATACTAAAAAACAAATAAATATAAAAAGATAAAAAATGAATAAAAATAACAAAAAGTAAATACAGAAAAAAATTAATGGCCACATAACTAAATTAATTTAATTTATTTTATAGATAACAAATTTAATTTAATTTTGTTACATATATATATATATAATATGTGTTATCAGTTTTTTTTATCAGAGTAATCCGTTGGCCCATCCCTATAATAAGTCATTGGCAGTTGCTAATCAACGATGGTTTATCATTGATGGGTCAGCTACAAAATTAAGATTCCAATCCAAAATGCAAACAGACAAAAAAGTACGGCTACAAAATCACTTGCAGCTTTTTTTAACGTCTTGCGCCGCATAATACGTGGCGCTTTCTCACATTGGTTTCTCTGCACTTTCTTTCGTCCTTCTTTTTTTTTTTTCTTTCTTAATTTATTAATTTAAAGACTCCCCAGAAAATTACCAACGCTAAATACAAAACCATGCATTTATTAATTATACTCTTTAAAAAAAAACAGAAGAGAAAACTTCATTAAAATAGAAAAAAATATATATCATAGCTTTGAGTAAACAAAACAAAAATTCAAAAGAACATCAACACCTCCAATAAATACAAGCAAAATCTTCACAATAAATTTTTTTTAACAAATTTACACTCGGACCAACTACAAAAGAGAGGCCCCCATAGACAAAAGAGATAGCAGCCCTAAAGCATAAAAAAAATTCTTTAATTTCTAGATAATATCAGATTTTAGATTAATTGAGGAGAAGCAAAACCGTAAAAGGCAAATGTGGGATTCACGATCACTCAGCTCAAATGAAACAAAAATGGCAAGTTGGAAGGAAAACCGACTAGAGATCGAAGACGCCAACCTATAACTTAATAGGGAAAGATTGAGAATCAAATTGTCTGTACACACTTAAGAGGAAAGAGGACATCCATCTGAAGATAAAATGATCCATTACAGAAGCATTGAGTGTTTGACGCCAACTCCAAAAGAAAGGAAAGCTTTCTCGGAAGCTCAACCATCGGAGAGAAGTCACTGGACCACTAAAACTCTTACGAAATAGAAACCAAAATAACATCTGAAGTCAGATCTAACCTAAAAACTTATAAAAACCATAACAAAGGAAAATAATAAGAAAACACAGAAAAAAAAAAGGAAAAACAGAGGATCAAGGATTGGCACCGATGATATGGCCAGCAATAGTTCCGGACCCAAATTAAACAACTCGAAGAAAAATTTCTGGAGAGAGGTCAGAGAAAACCACAAGAGAGAAGCTTCAATTTTTTTTTTACTTTGGTTATTAACCTAAAAGTGAGAAGCTTCAATTTTTTACTTCGGTTATTAATTATTCTATTTGTTTTACATTTCAGTCATATATGTATATAATAAAAATTTTTAATTTGATTTTTAATTTTCTTGTAGATGAGAGTGCTTTGGATGGCCTTGGAACTACGTCTCAATTAGAAAGTCTAATTCTACATCTTGGCTTAAATGATATGGATTCAACCTCAATTCCCTCTTCAACTTTGATAAGTTTGATGAGTAAATCTCATTATGATTGGAAATGATTAATTTTTGGGCTTTTGATAAAAATACAAAAAAAAAAAATTGAAAAAAATTTTAAATTTATCATATTTATAATTTATTTATCAAGATACTAAAATTTATAAAATATTTATTAAAATATCAGATTTTTATTAGTTCACAATGAGTTTACAATGAGTTTATCATGATTTATTATGAGTTTATAAATTTTATATAATTTATAATGAGTTTATAATAAAATTATTACCCCTAGTAAAAAAAGTAAAAATTTTAAAAAGTACAATGAAAGATATCATTTCTCTTAATTTGTTGACTTTGAATAATCCAATCCAATTCAATTTTGTTAGATTTAACACATTTATTATTTCTATTAAAAATTACATTCTTTTTCAAAGAAATTTAAATGCATATTGCGCGGGAGTATTTAGTTATTTTTTTAATAATTACATTTTGAAAAATATTTTTTAAAAAAATTATTTTAGGATTTTTGTGCATATTAGCTTATATATATAATTGATATATAACCATCGATAAATATTTTTTATTAAAAGATAACTAAGTTTTTTTTTTTTTGCTAAAAGAATAAGATACATTGATTCTTAAATATTTTATATTTTTGACACTTAAAAATTTATAAAGAAGTAAACTGGATATATGATAGTTAAAGAAGCAATCAAACTTTCATATCCAATAAGATCAAGTTCAACTTGCAAACTGGATGAGCATTACAAAAAAATATATATGATAGTTAGATAATATCAATAACCGACAGAAGAAACAAAACAAAAACCCGAAATCAGACTGAAAACAATTACCTTTTCTAGCATTCCTGTTTGTATCAGGGCATTACTGAAAATTTTAAATAAATCATAAGGACGGAGAAAGAAACTCATAATTATATTCAGCTGACCGGCCATCATAACTCACATTAATTAATTTATTAATTACTAGAAAAAAAGAATAATAACTTGAAGGACATTTATTCATTTATATATATAATATCCCCTCCATTCACAAATAATTATCATTTTAGAATGATTAATTTTATTTACAAATAATTATTACTTTACAAAAATTAAAATTATTTTATATTTTTATTCCATATTTATCTCTATATGATTATAAAAAAAAAGTAATATTAATTAAATGAGTAATAAATTAACAAGAATGATAGTTTAATAAAATTATTATATAAAATAAATTATTAAATAATTTTTTTAAATTTTATACAAAATCTTAAATAATAATTACTTATGAGCGGAGGCCGTATATAATTAATTTAGTTATTAATTAAGTTTTCAAAACAATACTTTGCAGTGAAAAAGATTTTAACAAAGGACTTAAAATTTAAGATTGGAAGGGTGGCAAGTTTTTATCTTAACACTGCGTTGACTGGTTAATTTTTTTTATTTAAATGAATGTTTAAAGAAATAATTTTAAATTTATTTAACAAAATTTTTTCATCTCGAATTAATTGATCCGTTTTTTATTTCACAATTATTATAAAAAATTAGTTATTTTTATTAAAAATATAAATGTGTATGTAATTTTTCCTATTATGTTTTTGTTTTATTATCAAATATACTGATGTGGAACAGAGAACTTTAATTTTCAAGGAGCAGTTTAATAAAAAAATTACCATAGTAGCAGTTTGATAATTACTGTCAAAAAACTGACGTTGCAAACTAGGCGTTCTAAGATCCTAGCCCAATGAAAAATGGGCCAGCGAGTCAAAGTCACTGCTCCAGAGTTTTCGGCCAAATTATATCGTTTAAGCCTTCGAAAATACGTTTTACTTTTATAGCAGCTTAGGGTATATTTTTATTTTCTTATTTAGAACCCTTGTACCGAGGCGCCGTTTGAATATTTTATTAAAATATTGAATTATAATTTAGAATAAATAAAAAAATGGAAGAAATATTAGATTATACTCTATATAATAGAGTTTGAGTTTAACTCATTAAAACATCTAATGTTTAAAAAATAAAAACTTAATTTCAGAAAATCATCGAGGATTGTCTTTGTACCAAACATTACAGTTTAATAGAGATTATAATAATTGACATAATGAAACGAAGTGTTAAAGTAATAAAAATAGTATTTGCAGGTCTAACTATTTCGCTGTCTGAAATCGATATTAACTTGTCTTTATATGCTTTTTTTCCATGTAATGAGACAAGTGGTTAACTGAAAGTGGCAATTACAAAATAAATTACACAAATTTACAAACAGCTAAATTCCATTCTAATATTCAATCCTCTCTACTTTTTTTTTTTTTTCTAATTACTGTTATGTATGAAATCTTTGTGATGCTAGCGAATGGATGATTCTTACGCTTGCAAATCTTTTTTATTATTATTTACTTTTAGGTACCCAACTAAGCTTTTTTTTCACCAAATTACTATATTATCCCTTGCTTAATTCTAAGATTATATACAATTTTTTTTTTTAAAAAAAAACTTGGTGGTATTAATTAACCTATAAAATATGTGTTTTTTTTATTTAATGGTTTGTTTTGTTCTAAATCAACTGTTACATCGGCTGCAGCAAACGCCTGGTACATTCAAAAAGTCTCCATATGAATTTAACGGATTTGATTTTTTTTTTTTTTACTTTTAATTTATCAAAGATTTCTTTCTTCTTTCTTATTATGTTTAAGCTATACATGCTGATTGCAGGTTGATTTTTTTTTAACATTATAATTTATCTAAACATAAAAAAGTGGAAAAGGGGCAGAATGTCATAATTAATTTGAACTTCAAACTCAATGTTAAAAAATTAAATATTTCGATATTAGGTTGCTATCTATCTAACATCGTAAACAGATAGCAAACTAGAAATTTTGATGATATTGTAATTTCATTATATCAACTATAATTTAAACACATCCCGCAACAAAATTATAGTATTTTATTATAACATATTAATTAATATATTTCTCAAACGCATGTAATTTTTCTTTTGATATATCGGCCGAAATTTTCTGTTAGAGTCACTGCTCTCCTTTAAAAAAACTATAATTTATAAATTTAAATTTGAATTATTTAAAATAAAGAAGAAAACAACTTATCAATTGATATTTATTTTAATTTGCAATTAATGTAATAAATAATTAATAAAATTTAAAATGGAATTTAATTATTTGGGCAGAATGAGCATGTGATACGAGCAATCAATTTATTATAAATTTATTATTCTAAAAAATATAAATATAAAATTATATATTTACTTGTTGAGGAAAGGTATGGAACAAGATCTAACATGATTAAAAGTAAAAACTGTTGGGATAACAAACCAAATCTCACATTGGAAATGTAAAGGAGAGTAACCTTGCATATAAGTGTCCACTTGAACTCCATTAGTATGAGGCCTTTTGGAGGTGCCCAAAAACAAATTTGTGCGGGCTCAAGCCCAAAGCGGACAATATTATACTAATGTAGAGTTAAGGTGATGCTGGAAGAACCTACAACTGGTATCAGAGCCCGGGTTCGGATAGGCTGAAAGGTGGACTTGTTTTGTGTGGGAGGCCCTCGGTGTAACCTCGCGATTGAAGATGCCTGCTGATAATTCCTTGTGTCGAAAGTCTTCCTGAATGCTGGAGGTTAGGCGGCGTGTCCCGTTGGATGATAACGGCGGTGCAAGATGTTTGAGTAGATGAAATGGATTATCGCTTGAGGGGAGGCCCATGAGTTATGTGGTAAGGCGAGGTCATGGACTCCCTTTTCCAACAGGGCCTTGACATCGCCATTGAAGAAAAGAAACCAGAATATGTAGAAGATAATGATTGGAGTATCATAAATCAGTTGGCATGCGGAACAATTCGATCGTGCTTGTCCAGAGAGCAGAAGTATGCATTCAAGAACGAGACTTCTGCATCCTTGTGTCGAAAGTCTTCCTGAATGCTGGAGGTCAGGCGGCGTGTCCCGTTGGATGATAACGGCGGTGCAAGATGTTTGAGCAGATGAAATGGATTATCGCTTGAGGGGAGGCCCATGAGTTATGTGGTAAGGCGAGGTCATGGACTCCCTTTTCCAACAGGGCCTTGACATCGCCATTGAAGAAAAGAAACCAGAATATGTAGGAGATAAGGATTGGAGTATCATAAATCGGTTGGCATGCGGAACAATTCGATCGTGCTTGTCCAGAGAGCAGAAGTATGCATTCAAGAACGAGACTTCTGCACATAAATTGTGGAAGGCGTTGGAGGAAATTTTTTTGAAAAAGAGTGGTCAGAATAAGCTCCTTATGAAGAAGAGGTTGTTCCGGTTTGATTACCAATCAGGTACTACTATGAACGAACACATCACTTTGTTTCAACAATTAGTAGCAGACCTGTTAAACTTAGATGTAAAATTTGAAGATAAAGATTTGGCTTTGATGTTATTGTCATCCCTTCCCGATGAATTTGAACACTTAGAAACTACTTTACTTCATGGGAAGGAGAATGTATCTTTAGATGCTGTATGTTCTGCCTTGTATAGTCATGAATTGAGAAAACAAGATAAAAGGAGAAACAAAGTAGCTACAGCAGATGAAGCATTAGTGGCGAGAGGTCGTCAGCAAAGCCAGTTGAAGGGAAGAAGAGGAAGATCAAAGTCAAAAAAAAGAGTTGCCAAAGATGAGTGTGCTTTCTGTCATGAGAAAGGGCACTGGAAGAAAGACTGTCCAAAGTTGAAGAATAAAAGGAAGGCTCAGCAAGATGCAAATGTTGCAGAATGCAAAAGTGATGTAGAGTCAGATGTCTCTTTGGTGGTATCACCTTCAACATCCCATCCAGACGAGTGGATTTTGGATTCCGGTTGCACCTACCATATGTCTCCCATCCGGGAGCGGTTCTTTGATTTTGAAAAATGTGATGGTGGAGTTGTTTACATGGGAAATGACAATCCATGTAAAACAGCTGGGATAGGTTCAATCAAGCTGCGGAATCATGATGGATCCACAAGAATTCTGAAAGATGTATGGTATGTTCCGAATTTGAAGAAGAATCTCATCTCTTTGGGGGCCTTAGAGTCAAAAGGCCTAGTTGTGATGATGTGAGATGGAATTCTTAAAGCAACTTCGGGAGCACTTGTGATGTTGAAAGGCGTGAGGAAGAATAATCTGTATTACTACCAAGGTAGTACAGTGGTTGGGACAATAGCGACTGCAACGTCTAGTAGCAAGAAGGATTCAGAGGCAACAAAGCTGTGGCATATGCGTTTGGGACATGCTGGTGAAAAATCCTTGCAAATTCTTGCCAAGCAAGGATTGTTGAAAGGTACGAAGACTTGCAAATTAGAATTTTGTGAGCATTGTGTTTTGGGAAAACAAAGAAGAGTGAAATTTGGCACTGCCATTCATGATACCAAGGGTATTTTGGATTATGTGCACTCAGATGTGTGGGGACCTGCCAAGACTCCATCTCTTGGAGGTAGGCATTACTTTGTCACTTTTATTGATGATTTTTCCAGAAGAGTATGGGTGTTTACTATGAAGAAGAAAGAAGAAGTGCTTGGAGTTTTTCTTAAATGGAAAGCTCAGGTTGAGAACCAGACTGGTAGAAAGATCAAAGTTCTTCGAACAGACAATGGTGGAGAATACAAGAGTGATCTATTCCTGGAGGCATGCCAAGAATTTGGCATAGTTCGGCACTTTACAGTCAGAAAAACACCACAACAAAATGGGGTGTCAGAGCGTATGAACAAGACATTGGTGGAGAAAGTTCGTTGCATGTTGTCTAATGCTGGGTTAGACAGAAAGTTTTGGGCTGAGGCTGTGACATATGCTCAACATCTCGTCAATCGTTTGCCGTCATCTGCAATAGATTGCAAGACTCCTTTAGAGGTATGGTCTGGGAAACCTGCAACAGATTATGATTCTTTGCATGTTTTTTGTTCTACTGCATATTATCATGTAAATGAATCAAAGTTGGATCCACGAGCAAAGAAGGCTCTCTTTATGGGCTTCAATGCTGGAGTTAAGGGATATCGTCTTTGGTGTCTAGAGGCAAAGAAGACCATCATCAGCAGGAATGTTACCTTTGATGAATCTGCCATGTTGCATAAGGTAACTCAAGAAGGAACTGATGGTACTCCGCAGCAGGTGGAGTGTACGCCGAAGCAGGTGGAGTTTGAACAGATAATGGTGAGCCCAGCAAAAAGTACTATGAGTGACTCTCCTATGGAAGAAGCAAAGTCAGATGAGGAAGAGATTCCGACCCAAGAATCTCAACAGCAGTCAGAGTCAATTGCTGTTAGAAGGACAAGACGAGAAATTCAGAAACCTGCTCGTTTTGTTGACATGGTGGCCTATGCACTTCCAGTTGTAGATGAAGTTCCATCCACCTTTCCTGAAGCCATCCGAAGTTCAGAAAATGGTAGATGGAAAGATGCAATGGAAGAAGAGATGCAATCTCTTGAGAAGAACAAGACGTGGAAGTTGACACAGTTACCAAAAGGCAAGAAAGCAATTGGATGCAAATGGGTATTTGCAAAGAAAGAAGGATTTCCTATCAAGAATGATGTTCGCTACAAGGCAAGATTGGTAGCTAAAGGCTATGCTCAGAAGGAGGGAGTTGATTATAATGAGGTATTTTCTCCAGTTGTTAAACATTCCTCAATTAGAATTTTGTTGGCCTTGGTAGCACAGTTGAATTTGGAGCTAGCTCAACTTGATGTGAAGACCGCGTTTCTACACGGTGACTTGAAGCAGGAAATCTATATGTCTCAGCCAGATGGATTCAAAGTTGCTGGTAAAGAAAATTGGGTTTGTAAACTGAACAAATCATTGTACGGATTAAAGCAATCACCGAGGCAATGGTACAAACGATTTGACAAGTTTATGATGGGTCAGAAGTACACAAGAAGCAAATACGATCACTGTGTGTATTTGCGCAGGCTTCAAGATGGGTCCTACATCTATCTACTCTTGTATGTTGATGATATGTTAATAGCATCCAAGAGCCAAATTGAAATTGATAAAATGAAGGCTCAGTTGAGTGAAGAGTTTGAGATGAAGGATTTGGGAGAAGCCAAGAAGATTCTCGGCATGGAGATAAGAAGGGATAGACAGAGAGGCAAGTTTTGGCTGACACAGAAGCAATATTTGAAGAAGGTATTACAACGTTTTGGTATGAATGAATATACAGAACCTGTAAGTACTTCGCTTGCTCCTCATTTGAAGCTTAGCAGCTAGTTATCTCCAAAGACAAATGAAGAACGAGAATACATGGCGAAAGTCCCGTATGCAAATGCAGTTGGAAGCTTGATGTATGCAATGGTGTGTACGAGACCCGATATTTCACAGGCAGTTAGTGTTGTGAGTAGATATATGCATGATCCTGGCAAAATTCATTGGCAAGCTGTGAAATGGATTCTACAGTATATTCAAGGTACTGTAGATATTGGCTTAGTGTTTGAGCGGGATGAATCACTTGGTTAATGTGTAGTTGGATATTGTGATTCTGACTATGCAGGTGACTTGGATAAGCGACGATCTACAACTGGCTACTTATTCACTTTAGCTAAGGCGCCAGTTAGTTGGAAGTCTACTTTGCAGTCAATAGTGGCTTTGTCTACAACAGAGGCAGAGTATATGGCAATTACAGAGGCTGTAAAAGAGGCAATTTGGCTTCAAGGATTGCTAAGAGACTTGGGAGTTGGTCAGAAACACCTTGAGGTGTATTGTGACAGTCAGAGTGCTATTCACTTAGCAAAAAATCAAGTTTTTCATGCAAGAACAAAGCACATTGATGTTCGCTATCACTTTGTGTGGAAAATTCTCGAAGAAGAGGAGATACTTCTCCAGAAGATTCGGACTACGGAGAATCCTGCAGATATGATGACCAAGGTGGTGGCAAAAGCCAAGTTTAAATATTGTTTAGACTTGGTCAATATTCTGCACATTTGAGTTAGCGCCTGAAGGCGCAAATTGGAAGCACTACGAAGACTGTTTTGTTTGATTGGGAAGATGAAGAATGTTTGCATTTGGTGGGATTAGAAATTATGCCAAGGTGGAGATTTGTCAGATTTGATGGCTTTGGTTGGTGTGGCTTAATTTATTGCAATCCCACATCGGAAGTTTTAAAGGTAGGGGTGAGTTAATTGTCTTATAAATAACTCATCTCTTCCTAATTATTTGTATCCCAAAAATTAGTATACATTTTATAATAATTTGTATATTATAAATTTGGTCTTCTCTTCCCAAATTAATAAGAGCAGGCTGCCTCAAGTGGTGCTCGGAGACGTAGGCATATTTAGCCGAACTTTATTATCAAATTTCCGGGTGTGTTCTTTCCTTGTCTCTTTTATTTATTCCGCATTTATTTTGTTTCTTTTCTATATTAGTATAGTATTCAATATTTATTTGTCGGGTTTATTTGTAGTGTATTATACTATTTATTTGGGTATATTTTACTATTCACGTATACGGTACTATTCATATATACACGGGTTTAGGTTGTGATAATATACTGTGTAAGTAAGTTCTGTCTAGGAGACTGGATTTTAAGAGGGACCATTTGTGACCCCTCCAGCCTTTCCTGGAAATTTATTTGAAATGATAATTTTGTCTAAGGAGACTATTCAGTAGTCTTTCCTAAAAATTACCGAATCAGTGCAATTCACTAGTTGTAGTTTGAGGAAAAATTACCCGATTTTCCCGGCGCCTAATAAAAGAAGCAAAAATACTATAAGAAGTTTACCAAAAACATGAAAACTGGTAACTCATCACCGATTAAAGTCATGACTCATCATATATTCAAAAAACAAAGAAGTCATGACTCATCATATATTCAAAAAACAAAGAAGTCGTGACTCGTTGTACTCTAAAAATAAACAACAATAATAATAACGTCAATAAATCCAGGTCGCTATACTACTGTTAGACACAATCAATGAAGAACTGTTCAATAGCACTAAAAATAAAAATAAAAAAAATCTAATTAATTATAAACAGAATCTTTTTTGTATTATTGAAGAGAATAAGGACATGAATCCCTCTGTAATTACATTTCTTGCATTTTTTTTTCTTTCTTTTTTCTTCTTGGAAAATGATTCAAAAGAAGTTTGTACGTAAAAGGGATTCAAGAAAATATAAAGTCCCCCACAGTACTAACACTAAATCTATGAAAAAGGAAATTTCTCAGCTTCTATACAAATCTTGATCGTCCATTTTCATGTTCTTCCATTACAATAAAAAAAATAAATAAATTAAGAAGAAAGATTGAAAAAGATTTCCAAAATACCCCAGTTTTTCCCTCAGAATACAAAAATTCAATCAAAATACTAGTACGAAAATAATGAGAAAAACTTTGGTATTGTGGAGACTAAGATTCAGAGTTCAACAGAGCAAGAAAAAAATGGAAATTGAGTAAATATACTAGTTGTGGAGAGGATCTGGGCAACTGGGTACTCTTCTTTTGTTCTCTTCAAATGCTTTATCAGTTCTGTTGACCAAAGAAGAAGAAGAAGAAGGAGAAGAAGAAGACTTTCCATTGAAGAATTTATGAAAGAATTCTTCTTTGGTAGCAGCCTTATAATTATAATTATTTATAGTGGAATTTCTTATCTCTTTGAACTTTGCCACTCCATTTTCTGGAAATATCCTTATTGCCCCTGCTTTGCAATCACAGCAAACCCAAATCTGCAACAAAAATATAACCAAACCCACCACTACAACAGAGAAAGAAGAAGAAGAAGAAGAAGAAGGAAAAGAAATGGAATAGCCGATTCTCCTTGAGCTGCCAAACGACATATCGTTTGATAACCCACATAAAAATAAAAGAAAATCAAAACCCTCTCCACTTCACAATCAGAACTAAAAAAAATCTCTCTGGCTAAAATGAGATACTAAGATTGTTTGGGTCTCTCTTGTCTCAGCCTCTGGAAGAGTTAGTAATATTTGCTAAATAAGCTTTTCAGCCATAGAGTCTATGAGAGAAAGAAGTGACGGCTAATTTGGGTAAACGAGAGTGAGAGGGAGATAGAGAGATGGAGCCTCTCTCTCACTGGCCCACGTGATGAGAAATTTGGCAGAAAACTATTAATTTTATTTATTTATTATAATAATGTATTTTAGCAAATTGTTAACAGACATTTATTTTCATTATTTTTGTCTCTCTCTCTCTATATATATATATATATGCAGACTAATTAATTATTATTATTACTGAAATTGATATTAAAATTTTTTGTCCTCTGATGCTAAAAAAGAAAACATACACATTGACTACGTAGCCCTTTAGTAATCACCACTGGGTTTGAAAATCTGAATGTCGGTAATTGATTAAACTTCTAAAATCATTCCCACGCGCCTTTTTTTCATCTTATATTAAGTTTCAGTTCTATATCTAATTAATAGAAAATTTTAATATGGGTAAGGTTAATGTCCCCGTTTATTATCAGGTCAATTAAAAAAATATAATTTAAAAATAAAAATTAATAAAAATTATTTTTTAAAATATTATAATTTAAATTAATATTTTTTATTAATTTGGTCTATAAATAAAAATATGGACCAAGTCTATATTAATTTTTTTCTAATTAATTATGTACAATCTTTAATTAAAGTGTTAATTAGTACGTAATTATATAAAAAATATTTAATTATGATTTTCTTTCACATGTGACATGTCTCATATTTTATACATCATTGTGATTAAATTATGACGAAAGTGAGAGAATTATTCTTAATTTGGTTTCTAATTTATGCCCATTATTAATTTATATAAAAATGAAAAATAAATTAATATATAATGTATTTTACATCTACAAATATGAATGTTAAAATATATGAAACAATTATCATTTATTTGTTATTAAAAAATATTAAATGATTTATTATTAAATTATAAAGAAATATATAGCTTATTGATTTAAGCTTAATTCTATTAAAAGATTAGGATAAAATTATTGGTAAATTAAGTTGGAGACTAAATAAAACTTCCCGTTTTATTGGATTTAATTAACAACTTCTCAGATTTAATCACATCCTACATGTGTTTGTAAAGAAACTGAACAAGTTATTGTGTTTATGTAAAATTTGGATTTGAATAATAATGAAGTATTTGAGCATGATTTAATTCAATTTAATTTGTGTGGGGGGAGTATCCCAAAGAGGATCATCAACTTTTTGATATTGTCAAAGTTTTACACCAACTTTTAGATTTTGACTAGAAAAAAAAATTTTATAATTATAAAAAGTCATGATATGATTGTATGTGCCAAAATATTATAGATAGACAGAAATGGCATTTACCTCACATTTGGTGCAAAGAAAAAAAATATGTATATATTAAAGAAAAAAAGAAAATAAAAAGAGAAATGGACAAAATTATTATTTTGAGAAAATTAATAGCACGCGCCAAGAACGAGTGTGCTTTTTGTTCTTTTTCAGTGCTTGATTAAAATAAAAAACAATAATAAATAAATAAAATTAGAGGTGGGAAGGGAAACATGGGATTTGGCCGAGGCTCTGGTGGCCGGGAATCACGCGGCGGTGTTGGAGAAATAAGATATCGGTCGGGTTTGACGTATGTAACAAGGTAAATCATATGTCTCAGTGAATGTTATTCGTACGATCTTTGCTTAGACAAGTTTTGATGCCTTCTTGCGAATTTCTCCTCTTTATATATATATATATATATCTCTCTCTTTTTCATTTAATTTTAATTAATTAATTAATATATATCTCTATTTTTTAAATTAAAAAGTATATACATATTTTTATTTTTAATCAAAAAATAAAAATAATAAATCTTCGCTATTTGAAAAAATAAAAAATCAAATCAAATTTAAATTGGGAGATATAACATCACATCAATAAATTAAAAATTAAAAATTCAATTAATCAAAACATTAATAATTAAATTTACATTATAATAAATATGATATATTTAAATTCGGAACATCTCTAATACTGTATATATATATATATATGTGTGTATTATTTTTTAATTGCACTATGTGCATTTTGGAAAGGGAGCTTTAGCGCAGCAGTAAGTACTGTCGCCGTGTGACCTAAGGTCACTGGTTCGAGTAGTGAAAATGGCTTTTTGCAATTAATTGTAAGGGAAGATCGCGTACAAAGACTCAATGAGTCCGACTTTTTTTCCGAATCCCGCTCATTACGGGAGCATTCGTGCACCAGATTACCTTTTATGTGCTTTTTGAATTATAAAAGGATGACTTTAGGTTGGATAGATTTATTTGATTGAGAGCTTAGCTAGTTTTTATTAATATAAAAAAATATTAATTGTAGTTATTTTAAAAAATAATTATTGATCAATCTCTCTCTTATTAGATATTATAATTAATATTTTTTAGACAATAAAAAAATATATGATAATCACTTTTCACAATAATTATAATTAATATTTTTCTAATATAAATTAATAGTCTCTCCATTAGTTGGAAATTAATGTAGACTACTGCACATAACCCTTGACCTTAACCAATTAAGTTTGAAATTCATGGTGATGAACTGGAAAATTTTGAACACATGCCATGGAACTTGAGAATTTATTGATAATGATGATCCCACCTGGCATATTTAGTTTGACTAAATTTAATTTGGCAACAATTACTGTATTATTAATTTAATATTTATTTATGTAAATTAAATTATTTTTATTTAAAAACATTCTTAAATATTCTTGCCAAATTATTTTATTTTCAACCATTTTCTATTACATGAGTTTAAAGATACATTCCATGTTAAGAATGCTATCAAATAAAATTAATATTTAAAATTAATTAATTATTTTTTTTATTTTTTATTCGTTAATTTATATGTGATATATAGTAATTTATATTATAAATAAAATGTAAATATTCTGAATTTTAACTTTTTATAATTTTACTATATTCTTTAAAAATAAGCTATTATATATATACATATTTTTTAAGTTGTTACCAATTATACTTTTTGGTCAAAATCATTTCTTTAATTTTTTTCTCCTGTAATGGCATATAATATGAATTAAAAAATATAAAATAACATTATTATTTAGTCCTCTCACTTTAAATATAATTAACAAACTCGTTCCTCTTTTTTTTTTATAAACAAATTAAATATTTTCTCGTATGAACTTTTGTTCTTATAAATTCTTGAAAAGTCAATCTAAAGTATTCTATATTTAAATCCATGTGAGGTTATATTATGCTTAGCAACTCCCTTCAAATGGCAACTAGATTATGAGATTTTTTATATAAGCATATTTGACATTTAAAAATTTATGATATAGACTAGATCAAGTTTGAAAGATATTTCATATCAGATAAAAAATAAATTCTAAAAGTCTATCATCAAGCGAATAAAACTTTCCATATAACAAGAATTAAAACAATACTAAACTCAAAACATAAAAAAAATTAAAAGAGAAATCACAATGATAGAAAATGGGTATAAATATTATTTTTCTGCTCAGATACTATGTAGAAATATTTAGAGCTTATACACTCTTGAGAGAACCAATCTCAAAAATTAATTATTAATATTAAAAAGTTAATTATATATAAACATATTCAACATTCTATATTTAAGATTCTATATATGTGGGATTATATTATGCTTAACACTACCAACTAAAATTTCTATTAAGTGAACAAAAAAATAAAAATACATTTGTATATATTATGTGGTTATAGAATCCAATATACTATTATATCTCATTTTCTATTTCTTTTGTTAATAAAAGAGATTGATTTTTTTCTTTTCAGCTAATTTTTTTCTAAAAAATGAAAAATAATTCTACATATTTTAAATAATAAAAAATATATGTTTTATAAATAATAAAAAATTGAACACTATTGAAAAAATATAACCTTTCATTTCAACTATTGTGAAATGCATATATATATATATATATACTTATATAATTTTCACCTAAATTATAATTTATATATTATTAGAATATATAAATATTTTTTAGAATTTTCTAAAAGGAAAATTAAATTCAATTGAACGAAAATCTAAAATAAAATATATTATGTACCAAAATTAATTTTGGCTCTAATTAGACATTAAAAAAATTACTAATCAATTTGAATTTTTTTTATTTATTACAAAAACATTTACTTTATTGTTAAACATGCTATTAACTACTAAAAATTATGGTGGACAACTAAAAAAGTTTTTTGTTAACAAAATTAAGTATAACGGACTATTTAATTAGTTTCCCAAAAAAATATGAAATTTTTAAATAGATTAATATAAAAAATTAAATGTATTATATATTATATTATATTATATTATTTATATTATTAATTCATGTTATAAGTCACTAAAAGAGAGCAAGTTCAAAAGAGTTTTTTTTAGGAAAGTTAAAAAGAGTAATTTTGACCAAATGTATAATTTTTAATAATTTTAGAAATTTAGCGCATACAATTTATTTTTACAAAATAGAATAGAATTAAAAAATATATATATAAATACAGTATGTTTTAGATTAATAAACATAAATAAAATATTTTAACCTAAACGTATTTTACCAGAGAAAAGCAAAAAATAGTAAAAGAGGGAAAAACCTATTTTAAACCAAACATAAAATCTTTCGATACCTATCCATAAATCTGATGATATTGTACAATGTCTTATGTCAATGACGAGTACAATCAGAATCATGCGATTGGATATTTTTTGTGATGATTTATGAATATTAAAAAAAAGTCATAATATCAAAAGCAAAAATAAAACTTTGACTCATAGGCCATCTCCAACCGCAGATTTTTAGTGCTCGAGCGACCATTTTCAGCTCCAGCGCAGTGCTAAAGCATGCGCCGAAATAAGATGGAGCTATACTAGTGCTTCAGGTTTGGTGTACTATTGTAGCTGCAGTATTTATTTTTTTTAAAAAAAATATATTATATATTAAATTTTTAATATTATATTAATTTTTTTATTTTTTAATTATATTAAATTAATTTAATTTATAATTATTAAATTTCTAATATTTACATCATATTAAAATATATATAATTTCTAAATATCATATTTTAATTGGATATTAGATAAAATTTATTAAGTAATTATTTTAAATTAATTTTCATAAATTAAATTATTTTAAATTATTTACAATGTAATAGTTAAAAAAATATCATAACCAATTTAATAAAATAAAAGTAAAATGAATATTATGTAAAACAAAGAGAATATATTTTATAGAGTTAAAAATATTTTAAATGGATTAAAGATATAAATAATAAAAAAATATATTATTTTCTTTATTTTTAGTGTTAAAGTTACTTTAAAACAGAGTTAGGGTTAGAGATGGCAAGAGAATAGGACCATGTTTGATCGCTGTGCCAAATTTATTATTACTTTTTTTTATTTCATTTTAAGTATCTCATAATAAAAAAATTTTATTTGAATTCAAATATCACTTTTAAAAATTTTAAAAAGTATTAATTAAAATATTTTAATATTATTACCATTAATTATTGAAAGAGAATAAATAAAATAAGAGGTGAGAAAGAATATTTATATAAATTATAATAAAATTTATATAAAATTTATAATGGTTAATTATTTTCTTAATTTATATACATTATTTCTACGTAATATTTAAAATAAAAATATTATAATCATAATTATTTATTTTATTTTTATTATTAAATAAAATAAAGTGATAAAAGCTACAATTAAACATGATAAATTTAAATCCTAATTAAACAAAATTTCCAAGTTTCAGACAAGAAATTTGAGTTTTATTTGAAATTATGCATGGGAGTGGTGAGTTCTCATTTTCTAAAAAATCTATTTTTTTTAAAGAAATTAAAAAAAATGTGAAATTACAAGAGAGTAAAACTGACAAGTAAAGATTATCATTTAAGGAAATGTCATTTCATTTCAATGCAATAAATAGATACGACTAAACCAACGATGAGTAATATCCAAAAGTTGGGTACTGTAATTAAACCAATCATAGATATCTGGGCTGGGGGTACAAAGATATTACCATTGTCCAATTTAGTAATTTCAAAAATAAAATCATTAAGGGTAATATGGGAAATAAAAAAATATATATATTTCAACAGAGTTTGAACTCGTTTACCCATAAAGTATTTTTTTTTAAAAAAAAAGTGGGTTTTGTTTAGGTCTGTCACTGAAAAACAAAAGAAAAGAAAGGGAAATCTGAAAATGTGCAGGAAGGAATAAAGTTAAGAAGATGAAGTTTATACTTGGAGTTTGTTGTGGTTTTGGGTGTCGTTTTATATATACTTAAAAGCGTTTTAATACTCTTAGCCTGTCCTTTATTACATTTGCCATTTTCTTCTTGGCTTTTACTATTCAATGCCATTTTGACAACTTTCTTATCGCCTTTTTCCTCTCCCACTCCTTTTTAACGAGTAAAATTAAATTTGTAAGGTCAACAATTTGATACTCTGCACACCCAAATCAACTCTTTGTGATGTATCATTCTACATATTTGACAAAAAGAAAAATCTAAATCGTGTATAATTTTTTTAATTTTTACTAAATTTGTTTTTTTATCAAGTGTATAATTGGTATTTATGTTAATAATTTAGTGTCTAGTTGACACCATAAAATAATTATAGAACTCTGTAATTATTTCATTATGTTTTTGTTATTAAATTCTCAATAACTAATTCCAACTTGTTAATTTAATATAAATATCTAATTTCTTCGGTTGTATTTTTCACGAGAAATTTTATCATGAACTTACATATTATTTGTTTTGATGGAATTGAAGAGAAAAGAAAGTAAATGAAATATGATTTTCTTTAGTTTCTATTATTTGAATGTTTAATTTAGAAGAAAAATGTAATTTTATTAGGAAAATAATTTATCTTAAATGATCAAAATAATTTTTCACCTAAATTGTGAGAAACGAGAAAAAATAAGAAGAAAAATACTATTTATGTCCTTATTTTATTTTTATCTTGATTTAATAGACAAGGATAAAATTATAAAAATATATTTTATAGATTTATTTATTTATTTATTTAAATTATAGAAAAAAATCTCATTTCTTTCGTTATTTAATTATGGATATCAAACACATTAAAATAAATTTTATTTTTTTTCTTTTCTTTTCTACCAATTTCCTTCATTAAAGTAAATTTTATTTCCCTAGTACAAATTAGTAACCAAACAAAACATTAGTTCATGCACATTCAATAAATGAAAACTAAGTAAATATAATTATATATATAGACATCACAATTTAATCTTGGATTTAAAAATATTTGAAAGTACCTTAAAAACTAAAGAATTTATTAAAATACTGAAATTAATATCATTGAAGTCGTGCATAATAAATCGAACACAATTCGGCAAAAGAATAAGGTGATACTGATACGCCTTATTCTTGATCATGGCGTCAAAAATAAATTCAGACAGACACAGAATTTTGGCATGGTCGTGTAAGCCTTGCAGATTTGATCAAACTCTTTTCATTTTTCAATTATTTTTTCTTTTTCGACTTCTTTTCAACTTCTAGATTACTTTAAATTGCATCACAACTTCTCAAAAAATTTAAGAAAACATCAAATAAACTATAAAATTTAACAAAAATAAAGAAAATCAAAATATAAACAAAATAACAGATCAACTAGACGGATTAATCTTAACAGTTCTTCATCATCTATGCCCGATTTTATAGGTTAAAATGATTATATTATTCATTGTATTATATAATTTTTCCATTTTATATGCTAAAATAATTTAAATACCCTTATTTCTCATCGCTTAATTTATGTTTTTCTTTTTTTTTCCTATGGCTTTTTTTTTCTCTTCTTTTGTTCTTTATTATATTTTTCAAATATTTTAATTTTTTTTGAAGATTATAGAAACAAAAAAAATAGTTTATTGATTAAGTTTTATTTTATTTTTTAAAAATAGAGAGAAAATTAGTATTAATTTTTTAAATGATAAAAAGTAATTATAAATTTTTTATTTATATTTTTTTTCTTAGAAAGAAAATATACATTGAAAATTTTTTTTTAAAAAAATAACATTTTAAAAATAAAATATTTGAAATATATTTACTATCCCAAATAAAGTATATAATCATTTTATCCAGTAAAACCTATTAAAAATATCATATTATATAAAAATGAGCAAGTTCCATGAATTAAAAAGAAATTGAATAACCAAAATAAATAAAATTAAAATTTTGAATAGGATTGATGCAATTTTCCTATTTGAAAATTTCTTGCATAATATCATCATCAATAAATTTTATATGTGAAAATGGCAAACTCATATATATAGCTTCTCTCTTCCTTTAATTTAATTTGAGGAAGAGGGACCATGCAAACTGTAGTTATTTTAGCTTTCATTAGACATGGTATCTATTAGAGCTGGGCCTAACTCATCTTGAAAACCCGAGTTGATAAGAAGAGGATTGCCCAATCTTATAAGTGACTGGAGCTGCTCATTCCTTACCGATGTGGGATTGACATTCCCAACATCCCCCTCAAGTGCAACCGGACCTTTCAGTTGACACTTGCTAACACAAACCCGTTTGGGAGGACCGGCTGACATCTCTTCATCAGCTTCGGTCATGTGGGAGTTTGGCTCAGGATCTAGCCCGTTTGGGCATTAATTGCTCTGATACCATATTAGAGCTGAGCCTAACTCAACCTGAAAATCCGAGTTGACAAAAAGAGGATTGCCCAGTCTTATAAGTGACTGGAGCTTTGGCTTCCTTACCGATGTGGGATCATTATCTCCAACATTCCCTCTCAAGTGCAACCGGGGCCCGACCCGGTTGACACTTGCTACCACGAGCCCATTTACCACGTTGGGAGGACCGGCTGACATCAATCTATCAGCTTCGGTCTTGTGGGGGTTCGGCCCAGAATCTAGCCTGTTTGGGCATAAATGCTCTGATATCATATTAGAGTTGGGCCTAACTCACACTGAAAACCCAAGTTGACAAGAAAAGAATTGCCCAGTCTTATAAGTGACTGGAGCTACTCATTCCTTACCGATGTGGGATTCACATTTCCAACAGTATCAAGGTTTTTTTTTTTTTTAAATTATGATATAATCAACAGTGGAGCCGTATAAATTATCAATCATTAAAAATATTTATCAAATCTTACATATATAATCAATCCTATCATTGATAGAAATCAAACCTAAGATAGTCTCCACTTTCATCATATATCACATCAGGATTTAATTTTACGAAACCCAATTTTTTTAATGTTATTAAGATATACAATGCCTTTCAAATTAAATTAATATGTGTTTATTTTAAATCTTCAGTCTATATAATATTTAATTAGTATTTCGAAAGGATAATTGAATGATGAATTGATATATGAAGCAAGGGAAAGAATTCTATAAATAAAAAAAATCCATTTTAAATGAAAATATGATGAATAAATCTTGCTGATTTTTTTAACCTTTGAATAATGATGCAGAACTAGTAAAAGTCAAGTTGAGTATGCATTTTGACAGCAATATCACAACCATGTCGCTGTTTGCTCCATTTTTCTTCTTTTTTTTTTAACTGAATTATTAGATTTTATATAAAATATTAATAAAAATATGATGGAGGGGGTTCAGGACGCAGCAGTGAGCTCAAGATATACAAATAGGTAAATTGTATTTTTTTTTTAATCCGAAGGGAGAAGATTTCATTAAATCTTAAAGTATAAGTGATGGACGTTAAAATTACCAAAAATAATTTTTTATTTTAGAATAAATTAAATTGCAAAAATAGTAAATATGATTGAGTATTAAGAAATTGTTACTTACTAAAATTCTTTTAGAACCAAGAAAAATAATTAAACAAAAAATTAAACATGGGATTTTTTAAAAGGAATCAAAATCAAAACAATTTTAAAAGTTAATCATGAACTAGCAAAATTAAAGACAATAAATATTATTCATAATTATTAATAAGAGAAGACTCGGTTGAATGAATAGTTTTAGTTTAATTATTAAATTAATTATAGACTCAAAGATCATTCTTCTCAATTATTTAATAAATCAATTTTAGTATATATTAGACAAGTTTGCAATTACCAATCATTCTTTAGTAATAAATTAATTAGAAAATATTCTATAATTAACTCTTATTAATAACATATCCTATAAAATTTTTTTTAGAATATAATTATTGACAATCTTAAAAAATAAAAGGACATGATTTTAACTAATAAATTCAACTGCGTGATTTATTTAATTAGATTATATATTTCGTTAGAATATTTCTAATTACTACATAAATTAAAATTAAAGTATAAATTATTTAGATCTCACAATTTATGAATATAAACTTTAATTACCCTTCGACCAAGTTGTAAATTAGTTGTTCGGACAAAAGAACTTCAATTAATTGGTTATGATCGCAGCAAAACGTAAGTCCAAAGTTGCTAGGATTGCTGAATCCCCTAGCTTAAATGCTCTTAGATTTAAAATTTTTTTAAACTAAATCTAATTAGGTAAACTAATAATAATAATAATAAAATAAAATAAATAATAACATTCAAAATTAATTTCTATCTAACATGGAGATATAAATCAGATATATTCCTCAGTATTTGCTCTAAATTTATAGCTTTAAAAGACCCAAAGATAAAGAATGTCAGCTGTCAATTTTTATATCTCCATGTATCAGGTCAAATCCTGGCGCCAACCTTGCCCAAGACTTCTGTCAGTAATTTTTTTGCACTTTTTTACCATTCTACTCATATTTCTCTATTTGATTTATTGCCTTTTCTCCATCAATTTTCTTTGCAAAAACAGTTCAAAATCAATAAAGTAACCTAAAAACGAGCTCAAATTTCTCCTAAAATATGGCAATATTTACTAGTTATCAATAAATACAAGAACAAACAAAAGAGAAACAAACTAAGAACACAAATAGTGGCCACAATAAATAGAAAGAAAATTGAACCCAAACAGGAGAAAAGCATAACAAAAAATAAAACCAAAGCTATTAACACGACAAAATATAATATAAATAATATAATGACTACTGATTAAAAAATATATAAATAGATCTTCAACATTCTCCTTATAGTCAAGCACAAAAAAATCAGCTTGAATAAACCCTCCCATAAAAAATTAAAATGAAGGCCGAGATCTCAGAAAAATTACAAAGCCATGAGATTGTATGTCCACTAGAACTAATGGAACAAAAGGATGGTGAAAGTATGAACAACTTTACTACCTTATGTATCTTCAAATCTTGAATTTGTTGAGAAAATGAAAGGACTAGGGATTCCGTACTGGGGCCAAAGAGGAAGAGAAAACCCACCACGACCAGAGCTACACCAGAAAGAGAGTTTTACCAAAGCTCCTGAAGAAGTTTCTTCCTCAAACTTTAATAGAGAGATAAAGAGGATAAAAACTATGAGCCTACTATCAAAAAAGATTGAAGAATAAAAGGCTTAAAAATGATATAGTTGGATCGAAAGAAGTGATCTTGAAGCACTAATACCCAAATCTTAAAGAAAAACATGGTCAAGAAGCTCTAAAGAGCCCAAAAATGATAGATCCCAGAGTGTTTTCATCTAGAAGTTTTGATTGCAGAAAACTTCCAACAAGAACTAAAAAAATGAAAAGGAAGAAAAAAAAACTAAAACTAAAAAAAATAGAGAGAGAACAGGAGATTTAGGGCTATCGCTAATAAAAGTACTATCGGAAACTCTACATCTGGGGCTGAAATCGAAGAATGGTAAAATTCTATAAGAGAGAGCTCCACAAAGAAAGGGAAAAAAACATATGCCAAATTTTTGCAACTTCCATGAATTTTAATTTAAAAGTAACATTAAAGCTTCCATAAATTGGAGTAGTGAGAAAGGCCAAATTAATGTTTTGTTAGAAGAAATTGATGATGCAAACGTGAGGCCCCTACCATTCCCCATTTTCAACATTGCTTTGGATTTGATTCCACTCTTTCGAAACAAAGATCGGTTTGGCCATTCTTGCAGTCTTGTCAAACATGTTGCCTATGCAGTAGCACGTGAAGGTCATCTCAATATCCTGCTCTTATTTTTATTTTTATATTTAACTTGAAAACTCTTTTCTACTTATGTTTTGTTTGTTGATAGATCAATAATATCACATTCTGACAGTTCATTGTCCATATTATTTATTTTTAAATTCCATAAATGACAAAATCTAAAAATAAAAACTAGAGATTTCAGATTTATCAGAATGTGGTTTGCTGGTGGTTTTTAAATTGTTGTTTCACAAGAAAAATGGGGCAAATATATCGTAACGACAAACTGGCCTTGAAATTAATTGCCATTTCTTGGGGAAAGAAACAATTTTACTTGAAAAATAAGAAAATCAAAAATTGGCAGGCCCAATTCCAACAAATTGCACCCATAGCTAGTTTATGTTGTGAGCCTGCTCTCTGCATGACATCAACTCGAGAGACACACTAAAGAATCAGATGCAAAGAAAGAAGAGGAACGAAGCTCCACCGTTTCTATTCATTGAAAAACTTTATTCTTATATATATATTCAAATATATAATAACTCCTAAATATAATATTCAAATTATAACCGATACACATACACAGTCAAAGCCCAACTAACTCAATCAATATGAGAGAAAATCTTGGCGGCTTATCACAAACCAGCCAAATACTCTGCTTATACTATAATTTAATAATTAGTTCCAATATTTGTTTCTCGTCTTCCTCGGTTTTGTGATCAACTCTGGCAACTGATTCTTCTATAATTGGCAAGTAATCTGATTTTCTAAATCTCATTTTCTGTTATCCTGATAAAACTTGTATTAATTGTGATTTCAAAGAGAGTAATATTCATAGAATAGAACATTTAAACACACTATATATCACTAAATAAGCAAAAGGTATATAATCAGTTTAGTTGCATATAGGTATTTAAAAAGAGGCCAATCTCAAAATATCAAGAACCAAAACTATCTGGTCGTACCCATGATTCTATGGGTACCCAGTCATCCCAACATTTGAACCTGTACGATTTGCTTTGCTTGATACCTGAGGAGCAGTAGCCTTGGAGAAATACATGTAGTAGTATACATTAAGTATCATCGTAGCTACCACAAACACTGCTCCAGCAACAAAAACACCTTTCCGCAATGTTTCACATGAGAAATTTTGAGCATATATCATTCCTCGGTACTTGGTGTGATATGCATTTTTTGTGGCGCCTGCAATTAGACATGCTTCTGCAACTAGAAAAGTCATCCTGCAGATCCAGAAATGTACAACTTGTTCATTTTACCACAAAGATTAGTTCTAATACAAATTTAAATAAAAGGTTAATTAGTTCCAGAAAATGAAAAGGATCCTCAGCAAAAGGTTAAATGCAGATTAATTAATTGGGCCTTTTCATTATAAGAATCCTATTGTATGAGTAGAGGAATGTTAGGAAAGGTCATCTCCACCTTGATGCGGCATATTGTCATTCATAACACTATTGATTTCAACATTTACGGATGTGAGGATCCCAAATTGGGCAACCATAGTCCACAGTTAAAAAATAAAACACGTAATCATTCGGTATGGTGTATGGATGACATGTACCTTATACACATGCAGAGTGTGTGTGCACAAAAGTAGAAATTGAAATGAAGAAATCAAATACATGAAAACAGAAAACTGCTGCATGTCCTCAGAAAGAGACTGACGTTTGGCTTGATGTTTTGTTAATGCCAATCTTATAAGATGGGATTCCCATATCAAAATTGTGTGAGAATTCTATATTGCAGGTAAAAAATTCTCACCATGATGAGACAAAATAAATGATGGACCAAGCTCGATTTCCTCCTGGGGCTAATGGTCTTCCAAAACACATGCACTTTGTCACAACCATTAGCAGTGATTCACTTGAAAGGAGAAACAAGAAAGCGCCCACCCCATAACCAGTTGCAACATCAGAGTTGTATACACAGTATGTAGCATTTGTTGGACCTTTCTCAATACGACCCTGTCATACACAAAACAAAAGAATCAAAATGATACCAACAAGAAAAGACAATATGAATGATGGACTGCAAGGGTCTAAGTCAGCCTGAAATTTCCAATCATATAACACTGAAATGATTGTGCCAGTTTACTGATGGGGCAAAGACAAAACTATGTCTAACCCACAGAGGACTTTATGCCCAACATACTCTAAGATGAGTTCCTTTTATTTTTTGTATTCCTATGAAGGAATTCCAGTTGCCTGCACACAAATATCTAACTTCCCATTCCCCATCAAACAAATACATTTAGGAGCTGTAGTTTCTCACGAAAAGTATGCCTGATCTTCTTAAAAGGTCTAATTTGAAGAATTGCAATTCTGTTAGCACTATGAGTGCACCAATCAGAAAATTTTCTTAGATGATGGAAAAGAAAAAATTAAAGCTTAGTTTTATCGAAGGTATTGGAAGTTTGTTGCACCTCACAAACAGAAGACTTGATTCTTAATACCACCGTTTTAAAAATATTTGAGATCAAAAGAAATGCCTAATCATATGTGACACTGCATGTCTCACTGCAATGAAATGATGAAACCATGAAGAGTTAAAGCTTGCGGCATTAACTATATCTCAGCTTTTAACACTAGTATTTCACCTAATGATGTTCGTTAGGTCCAAGCAGCCCTAGCAAATAGGTTAGAGCCTACCAAAGAGTCTCATCATAGTTGTACACAACCTAGCCAATACCATTACTTGGATAAATTATTTTCAGCTACTTCTTTCGACATAATCCTAAACATTCTCAAGACCCCATACAACTGCATGGCAAATTCTCATTCCCTTGCAGCAATTTAATTTTCGATTATAGTACCCTACACTAACATAATTTATTACATAATCCATAATAATACCTCAGGCAAAGTAAGGTTATGGGTAAAACATTTCTTCGTTCCACACATTCTACTAAAAGTTAATTTTACAAAAATCCGTTGAGGTTTGGGACAGATGAAAATTGGTCAACTATAAAAGCATTTGTAATCCAACAGAAAGCTAAGCAATCTTACATTGTTTTACAAATACACAGAGAATAGAAGGAACTCACAAGAAACCCACCTGGGCGTACACTCATTAGTTTACAAAGTACTACTAGCTATTACTAGCCACCATTGAACACCATTCACTAACATACATTGTCCACAGAGGCCACGATTTGCTCTAAATTCCTTCTTGGAATTTTATCTTATATTCAAGTATTTTAAAACCTACTACAAAATAATGTGGAGTTCTTATAGGTTGAAACCACCCCCACACCAAAAAAAAAAAAGTAGTTTTTCAAAAAGAAATTTTTTGCAAGAAATAAATGAAATCTTAATAATCTTGTAGAACTTTCTCTTGATTAAATTTTGATGCCAGCATTAATCTTTAACTACCCCTCGTTTAGATCATGAAGTAAAAGCCATTAAAATTCCAAAAAAAAAAAAATAACAATGATAAGTTGATTAAAAGTTATTTTTGGGAATTAAAAATGAGAATAAATATTACGCGCAAAACCTACAAAGATTCTACATCACATGCAGAGGTCCAATAAGGCACGCCCAAATTCAAAATTTGCATATATCTAGAAGAAAATTAAAGCTTAAAATTTCACAGTATTGTGCAACTTCAAAGTTCAAATGGCCTCCCAAGATTGCGACCTTGTTACGGTCATTAAACTAACTTTAGGGATCAAAAGAAACACAGCTGCGTTGCAAACTGCCATTCTCCAACACAGGAATCAAGTAAGAAAACAAAACAAGTACCTATGAAATTGCTAAAGTAAGTACCAAAATCCTTCTAACATTTCAATTTACATATACTGTTTACAATATCCGAGAGGCTATAGGGCGTATCAGAGCTTATTTAAATAATCCTACTTAATCCTAAACAAATCAAGTATATCAATTTATCATTGCGCTCTGCATTCAATTATCTGAACTTGTTCATCTGAGCCACAGATACCGGTATTATCTTAGTAAAGGGAAAATAATAGACACATAAAACTCTTAATCTTTATCATAATCAAATAATTAGAGTCACAGATCTCCGAAATTCGAAGCATCTAATGAAAGAAAAATAGAGATCAGAGATAGAAGAATAAGGAATTATTGAAATGTTCAACTTCATTCACAGCTAAAAGGCAAATATAAAAACCTAAAAAGAAAGAGCCGAAGAGAATAAGAAAAGGAGGCATACAACGCTTCTTCGTCTCTCGGCGGCAATGGCGAATCCAAAGGCAACAAGGCTGAGAACCACCACGAGAAGGTGGACTAGAGTCGAGCCCTTCCCTTCTCCCATCTGAAAATCTCTTGTATTTCAATTTTGCTAGCTAGAGAAAGCTTACAAGCTGTGTTCTCTGTTCACTCGCTGCTAAGCTTAGTTAAGTACAGAGTAGCGAGTAGTGTGAAAAGAAGTGCAAAAGAAATTTTTTCTTCACGCTAGTTTTATTATGTTAAGTCACGTGCCCGTTAAAAGAGGCTCACGGTCCAATAAAGAGTGTGCGTTACTCACACGCAATGCTTAATTATGTGAATATTGACAATAGTAGCCTGTTAAAAGAGAAGCGGGTTTGGAAGATGGGGTCTTATGATTACATGCGACGCGGATTATGGTTTGAATTTACATCATGCTCTCAAAAAGACGGAAATTATAAATAAAAAATAACAATTTTAGGCAAGATGATTTTTTTTTGAAAAATAATATTTTGTCATTTAATTGAAATTTCAAAAACTGTTAGGAAAATATTTTTACAATATACTATGTGAATGAGCTAAAAATAAATTTAGTGATGAAGTTAGAAAATAATTACTTGTAATTTATTAATTAAAAATATAAAAAGTGATGGAATCAAGTTTTTGCTTAGGGATAGGCATACGACGGTAGTCCAATAAAAAAAAAGTGACTGGTAATATTTTTGGTAGAATTTTAGTTTATGCTGGGAGTAGGGTGATGGCTGCTGGAGAGAGGAAGATAGAAATAAATCACGCAGCTCTATTAATTTTTTTTTAATTAGTTTATGATGAAACCACATCATTTTATTAGGGACGTATTTATTTTTTTTAATTTAGCTCTTTTTAAAATGATGTTTTCCTGATTTACTAAAGATCGATTTTAAAAAAATAAATTTTATTTGTGAAACGACATAATTTTACTAAAGATCAATTTAAAAAAAATAAATTTTATGTACATCAAAAAAAAATTTAGCCCCTTGCTACTTATGCTGTGCAAACTCAGCCTCCATTAACAGGGTTTAGTTTTGTATTATCAATGGCCTCTTTTTTTTACCATGGATAAAGAGGTCATCACATATTACCCGTGATAGTTATGCCATTAAATACAAATAATCATATCATAAGAAATATAATAAGGATTAATTATTTTCTGTTAATATTTAAGAAGGAAAAGATATAAGCCTACAAGGAAAGTCTTTCTTTTTCCTTCACCTGAAAAGCCCTTCTTTTTCTTTTTGAAAACATTAAATAATTTACCTTCTTTCTTAAAGAAGATTGGGTATTCAAAGTAAAAGAATCTTTCTGCTAAAAAAAAAGAAGTAAAAGAATCATTTTAATCTTTCTTTTGTTTTTTGGGTAAGTTAGTTAAACATGATTGACTATCTGAGGCGAAGATGGATTTTGAGCAGAACTTGCAGATGAATTGAAGTTTCATGTAAAAGATCATCAACTCAGAAGTTCAAGATGGATTTTGAACCGAAATTTGAATATGAAACAGTGCTAACAGCACTATCCACATTTTCCAAATCAATTTAACAGACTTTCCACTTCCAGATTCTTCGTATTTGATAAAATAATACTGCAAATCAAGTGATTATCAAACAAACTCATACCAAAAAATTAGATTACAGTCAATTTTATAAGCTATTGATTTCATTATTATAATCTATATTAAAAATTTTTTGAAAGAATAATACATCTCAAATTTTAAAGATTATGCATATAATAAGATGCAATACATTCATATACAAGCTGCCAACAAAAATGAAAGTATTAATTAGGATTGAATATGAATTCTGAACATCTTCAATTTGATATAAATAAGCGGATTAGAAATATTTACAAATGAAAACTTCTATAGACTTTTGATATTTTTTTCTAAATCAAATTATATTAAATTTTATAATATGCAAAGATTCTGAATCTTAAATTATATTAATAATGAGAATTGTTTTAATTCAATTAATTTTATTTTATACTTATTTTAGTCTTTCCTTATTACATAAAGTTTGTTTTATGGATATTAATATTTGTTTTAATTAATTTTATTTTTTCCTAATTAGAAAGAAAATATAAAAGGTTGAGGGATATATAAAATCCAATGGTTGGCAACTCTAAACGATATGTTTTTGTTCGAGAATCTTGGGAGATTATTTTTAATATTATTTTAAGTTTTTTCTTCAAATTATGTATAACTAAATTCAAATTCAATTGAATGAAAATCAAAATTTTCAATTCACTGACTATTTATGATATCTAATCACTTATTTTTTTTAAAATTTAATATTTACGTATTTTTAATAGTTTAATTATATTATTATTTCGCTAATTAAATAATATAGTTCATTGTTTGATTGGTTCAATAGCATACCGCTATTTAAAATTTAAAATTCATAATTACTCTTAATGTTTTAATATTTGTGACAATTAGATATAACACTAAAAAAATATATAATTTAATTTAAATAAATTTTATAATAAAATTTATCGGTTAGAATTAGATACTTATAGTTTATAATATTATTAGTTGATTAAATCCTAAGAATATTTCCTAATTAGTTTAATTTCTAAGAAAATATTGACTACTATGAGCGTCTCCAATAGCTAAAAATAATTTATCAAAAAATTTTAAAAAATCTATTTTTATATTAATAATCAAATCTAAAATTTAAAACCATCATCATCATTATTATTTTTAAAATTTATTTTGCCACTATTTAATCTATTAGTTTTAACTTTTCAGTTCTAAATTTATTCTAATTTTCAATTATAAATCCTCTATTTAATTTTATTTAGTTTCACTCTGAAATTTCAAAAGAGATTAAATTAAGTAAATAATTCTGTGAGGATTTGATTTTTTTGAAAATGAAAATTTTCACAAGGAAATTTTGGGAAAGGGGCACACGCAAGTCTCGGGCTAGGTTGGGCTGAATTTCATCCTGGTCCATAGCCTAGCTATAGCTCAACTCAGGCCACAATAATTGGCCCATAGTCTGACCCTAGACATGCGGGCTGAGATGAATTTGGGTCTCGGGCTAACTATCTCGAGTTTGGGCCGGGTCACTCAGGCATTAATCCTGTTATCTGCTTTAAACAAAAACTATTTAAATTTCTTATAATAAAGCTCAACTTGGGCAGATTAATGAAATTAGGATTTGATAAACAAACCGATTCCAAACAAAAACCAATTATAATCGTCACAAAATCATAACAATCAAAAATGAAAAACAAAATGACAAAACAACAATCAAAAACTATAATCACAATTCGCAAATCACACTGAAAATAAACAACTACAATCCAAAGCTACAATTACAACAAAAATTACAATAAAAAAAACCAATATCAAACTAAAAAGGACACTCAAGAGATCAAAATCTTCATCATAGGCCAATCATCACCGTGCTAGAGAGAAGAGGTAGAGCAGCGAGAGTGGCAGGGAGCGAGGTTTGAGAGACTAAATGATAAACAAGAATAAGAGTAACAGAATAAGAAATGAAAAAAAAAAGAAATAAAATTAAACTACCTGAACTAAATAACGAAGATCGACGACGCTTGAACGACGGCTGTTGGGTGCTAGCTTTCTACTGGCAGCTGTGATGTAAAGAGAGAGCGACTGAGCGAGCGAGAGTGAGTGAAGGAGGAGGGTTGTTGTGGTGGTTTGTGTGGCTGCGTACTATGGCCGGTCTCTGGGTCGGGGGAGAGGAGAAGAGAGATTGGGAATTTTTAGAGAAGGAAGGAGTATGGCTAAAGACTGAAGAGTGAAGGGGAGCTAGCGGGCGTGGTTCCAAAATATTTATAAAATAAGTAAAAAAAATAATAAATCGGGCAAGGCTGGGTTGGCCCGAGGATTTTTCCTAAACCTGTAGCCCGACCCTAGAGTAGAATACGCTTAGATGCAAGGCCCGCAATCCTACCCAAATATGCAGTCAAGCCTGCCTAATCCAGCCTGAGTCCCTCAGGTTGGACCAGGTTTTTCGGGCGAGCGGGCCACTATAACACCCTATGAAAAGGGAAAAAGGAAAAAAAAAATCGACTTCATTGCCTTGCAAAAATAGACATTGACTTAATGGGTCACTTAAAAATACTCTCTTCCTTTGATGGATAATATTTCGTTTTCTTTTTCATTTTTTCGGTTTGATTATATTTCTAATTGCATTGCTACAATTTATTATCATTTATTTAAATTTTTTAAATCCAATGAAAACAAATGTTAATGAGTAGCCAGATACATTTTAGTAAAATTTAGCAACTTATTTTTATCAAAATTTTATTTGCTTATTTTTGTCACCTTCAGAGTGATATAGTTTATAATTTGTCTTATTCTAAATGATATTATGTGACAATTATATTTTATCAAAATATAATTTTATCACCTTTAGAGTGATATTTTGACCTTGTAACAAAATATAATTTTATCAAAGTTTTCATTATTTTAGTTCATTTGATTTCTGTATTAATTTAATCATATTTATTTAAGATAATCTTTTTATAACCTTATTTTTTATTGGACAAGAGCAATTAATTTTTTCTAAAGAGTAATATAGTTGGAAAAAAAATTGATTGATCTATGGTAAAATGAGAAAAACGAGAGACGGGCCATCAGACAAGGGCTATATTCTACAACCTTAAATGATTCGCTGGTTTATGTGTGGCCATATGGACTTGACGCTTTCAGCCCCCTCTGGCTCTATAAATACCAGAGAACTTATGACACCAGCTTAGATATAACTAGAAATTGAGGCAATTACATTAAGGTATTGTAATTGTCATGATGGGCACTACACTACTGGAAAATGTGGAAGCTAGCTGCCCATGTTATGTTTGGTCGCACAGATTCATCCCGAGCTCTTAAGGAGTTGAATGAACCCAACAAGACAACCCCCAATATCGTTCATTAGAATTACTGGATTTGACAAGTTGAGTGCTTTCATTGCCTATAAGCCTCCTGATTTTTATGGGAATTCATTTCACAAATTTCATTTCTTATTCATGAATCTGCAATTGATCTGAATTCGAAATAAATTTACTGGTTTTGGTTCACCCGCTTGAATGCTAAATGTTATGTCAATCCATTAATTGCAGTCTACATGTTTGATATTATGCCAAGTACAAAACCAACCTCAAATCTCCATAATAATATCTCTGTGGAAACAAAATTAGAACAACAATGCATTTTCTACTAAATTTTAAAAAGAAATTAAGCAATTCTTGTCAATCAAATTAGAGCTCTCTTATGGATTCGGTACCTGATTGATGCTTCTCAAGTTCCAAATATCATAATCCCAAACATCACCAGACATTTCACTATAAACTTCAACCATATAATACTCCACATCCCAAATTGGCAACCAAATTGACCCCCATGACATTTGCTCATCCACAGCGCCTCTCCCTAGCCACGGCAAGTCCTCCCAGCCTTGATAACTCTCTGCTAGCACTCTGGGGCTTGATTTTCCGTACTCATTGTTTCTCTCCTCTTCCACCTTCTCAACTTCTCTCTTGCCTCTCTTTTTCGTCATTGCCTTGGGAGATTTCATACTTTGAGCATTATCCACCTTTCTTTGCCTCTTCATTTTCTTGAAACGAAAATACTAATGCTTTCAAGAAATTAAATAAAGGGTAGAAGCTTAGGCGCAAACCAAGAACAAGAAAGAGTTGGTAAGGAGAGCGAACAGGAAAAGGTTGGTTGCATTTATGTGGAGAATGAGGAGTTGTTTACTTGTTTTGGGAAATTGAAGTTGCATGGCTAAGATGTAGCTGGTGATGATGACAGCAGTTTAAGAACTACTTTTTTAATCACATGCACACTTTCTTGGTCTTATGGGAGACAATATATATTGACAAATTATACCCTTATGGGCATCCAATGGAACACACTGTCAATGTGGACTAGTGTCCCATAAATTTGCTTTTGTTCATTGAATTTTCTGTGGTGCAGAGAGAGAGTTTGGTTTAAACAATCCTGAAATATCCAATCTTATTTTGTCACGACATGGGGAATAAAGATATTGTTCATCGTCTCGGCGGGCAGATTTAAAAAAAAAATTAAGAAAAATATAAAAATATTATATTAATTAAATTAATTCGAATAAAAAATATTTATACATTAATTATTTTAAAATAAAAACTATTCTAACTTTATATTTATTATTAAAAATAATAATAAATATAAAATTAGAATAATTATTTATCTAATACAATTAATATATAAAATATTTTTAATCCAAATTAATTTTATCCATTTAACATTACTCAAAAAAATATTATCTAACGAATTATTATTTAAAAATTAAATTAAAAGTGTAAAGGATTAAACGAATAAAATTCATATAATTATTTATATATTTAGTCAATATTTTAATAATTAATACTAAATAGATTAAATTGATCCGGATTAAATTATATTTTATATATTAATTATATTAGTAAAAAAATTATTTTAATTTTATATTTATTGTTATCTCTAAAAATAAATTTAAGATTAAAATAATTATTTTTTAAATATAATTAATATATAAATTTTTTTATTCGGATTAATTTTATAAATATAGTATTTTTGTATTTTAATATGTTAAGTCTTTTAACATCTCGAAAGATATAGTATTATATATATTGAAGCTTTCAAGAAAGTTTTTGATGCAAAGATAATAGTATTTTTGGAATGGCGAAAGGCTAGGAGGCTAAGAGTAGTTCATTGATATGGTCCAAAATATTTTGTCTTTATATTGTGCCTTCAATTCATACACAGCTCAGCCCCATTTGCCATAACTAACCATTACGGCTTATGTCTGTTGCCAATTGCCAAGCCACTTGGTTATTTGTACTCTGTTTTTATTTATGATATTAGGATTAGGTCGGTCTCTCTTCTTTCTAAATCCACTCACGTTACGTTATGATCACCTCCTTTTCTTTATATATATATATATATATATATTATTAAATGTGATTTTAGAAAAATTATTTTGTGACAATTCATCTTTTATTACTTCAAAAAATTGAAAATGTATTAATTATTTTCATTTTCTCATATGATGTTTAAGATAATTGTACAAGAATTCAGGAAGTATCAAATATTACTATTTTTATAAATGTATACATATATATATGTAAATTTATTGATTATTTAATGTAAAAGAAATAAAAAAGAGCCATAAAAAATAAATTTATTTCTATATAAATAAAAAAATATGATTTTTATTAGTGTTAATCTTTTTTTAATTGAAACTTTATGATCTATGATTTAAAAAATTTTAATTTTCAAATATATTAATTCATTTTATAATTTTTAATACTTTTATTTTTGAAATTAAAAAAATGAAAATGAAATCAAAAAGTTGAAACCTTATAAGTTTAAATTTCCATCAAATAATATAAATTTTAACACCTAATAATATTAAAAAAAATTAATGTTTAATTTTAGTAAAATCAATGATAATGTTAACTTAAAAACTAAAAAATAATAATTATGGGTAGCTAATTTTTTTTAATAATATCTTTTGCGATTTTTGAACAGAAAATTTTGTAAAATTAAACATTATTAATTATTTGTGTTCTTTTTAAAATTTCAAACTAGAATTAAATATGAACAATGATTTTAAATATTATAACAATGAAATTATATAATCAAATATGTTCCTCTATGTTGATAAATATAAAATATCAGTATATTTTACCATAATTTATTGATATTATATTTGTTTATAAATTTACTTACAATTTGAACTTCATTTTTTTTGTGTAATATAAATAATAGACAAAAAAAATTATTTTTAAATTTCTATTTTCACTCCCTTAGAAAAAATATACAATAATATGGTGATTATATAAATATAAGATTAGAGATGTGCATATGTCAAATTCGGTTGAGTTGAAAGTATATATTTTTTTCTATCGAATCCGATCAAACAATAAAAATCTCAAATCAATGTTGTCCGAATTTTTTAAAGTTTCGATCAAACTGATTTAATTTCAGATTTAGTCGAGTCGAATTATTTTCAAACGAGTTGATATTTAGTATTAAAACTTTATATTTGAATTTATTTTAATATTGTCGAATCGGATTAGATTTGGTAGGGTTAAGTGATAAAATAAAATAAAAATATATATATTTATATATAAATACATAAGAATCGATCGGGTTCATATTAAAATGGAAAAAATTATCTCAACCCAACCAGCCGATAGAAATCAAATTTTTTTAAAATATAACTCCGATTTCATCTGTATATACAATATAAATCGACCGAATCTAACTAAAATGTATCGGTTCAGTCGGATTCGAAGAATGTGCATCCTCCTATATAAGATCTCTTAAAAAAAATTACAAATATCAAATTTTCAATTCATATTTTCTTTAACCTATCAAATTTGTTCCAATTTCATCCGTATCAAGAGAGTTATTCAACAAATATATGATATAAAATAAAGATATTACAAATGAAAAAATATAATGCTAAATTAGGATGAATTTGAATGCTAATTTAAATTTATATTTAAATAAATTTAATCAAATAATTAAAATTACATTAAAAAGAAAAATATACCAATATTTTGATGTTGAGCACATAAAATAGTTATCAATAGAGCAATATTAATAACACACTAGCATAACAAGATACCAAAATAGAAATTATAGCTCAAACAATATATAATGATGTTTAACATTAATTCGGATCTTTCATTACCTTAAACTCTATCTTTTACAATAATAATAATAATAATAATAATAATAATAATAATAATAATAATAATATAGTTGGGATATACTCCAATTATAATTGAATATATTAAAAAAAATTCATCAAAAATAAATTTTTGATATTTTTATGTTTTTGTTTTGATGATATAATCTATTATGCAAGATTGCCTACTTTTTGAACACCGGATTTGCAGGTCCATACATAAGCATTATGAGTTTACGTGTAAGAAAATATTTCTTCCTATCTTTATTAACTTTTTTTTTTTTTTATCAAAGTATCTTTATTAACTTCACATGTTAATCATTCTCAAAATAAATAAATAAATAAAATCTTTCACTATTTGGCATTATTAAAAAATTTTTATAATAATTATAATTTATTTACTTTTATATTATTTTTAGATTATGTAAGATCCTTGCCAACATTTTAATTATAACAGTAATTACATTATGATATATAAAATATATAGTAAAAAAAATTCATACAAAATATATAGTTAAAAAAATTATCTTATTTTCTTTTTCTTTAAAAAGATAAATGATAATATTTGAAGAATTAAAAGTGTTGACTCTGCGAAAGGTATAAAAAAGCCTTTAAACTTAAATTAAAAGATCAATTAAATTTTTAAAGTCACTTTAAATTCAACTCGGCTCTTTATCTCTAAAAATTCATCTAGTAAAATTCTTCTTATCAAATTAAATCTATCTTTATTAACTCTGTTAATTTTTACAATCTGTCATTTGTAATCTCTTTAATATTATTTTTTAATTTTAGTTTTACATGACATTAAGTCTAATCTAATTAATTAGCAATCTATTTACATACTATAGATTACTTCATGATAAGAGACAAATCTTTTTTTCGTGTTATAGAAAAAAAAAATAAGAGATTAAAAGAATGTAATAATTTGTCTCAATTATTTTAATTAATGATATTTTTTATATTTTAATCAATACATATTCTGTTGTTGGCAAAGAAATTAAACTTGATAAATATGACTTGTATACAAAAGTTAATATGCAATGAGTAATTATAATTATATTACAATATGCAATATGATTTATGTATAAATATTGAATTTATAAAAAAATTATAAATGTATAAATGAAATTAATGTATTAGAATATGAAAGAAATAAAATAATAATTGCTTCATACAATTCATTCTAAAAAAATAATTTGATAGTTGTTTCAATTACTTCAATCGAAAATGTAATCTTAATCATATTATTTTTTTATATATTTTAAATCAAAATTAAAGTAAAAAATAATATAAAGAATTACAAATAGTAGACTATAAAAATAATTAATAGAATCAATAATAAGAAGTTTAATTTGGTAAAAATAGACTTAATTAGATGAGCTTTCGGAGTTAAAGAGTTAAGTAGAATTTAAAATTACTTTAAAAACCTTTAAGAGTTTATTACCTTTGATCTTATAGTATAAAAATAGATTGTTAACTAATAAAATTAGACTTTAAACTACATAAAGGTGAGATTAAAAATAATATTAAAATGATTACAAATATCATACTATAAAAATAATTAATAAAATTAATAAACGAAAGCTTAATTTAATAAGAGTAGTTTAATTAAATGAGTTTTTAGAATTTAAATAATAAGTTAAGACTCAAAATAATTTTAAAAATTTAATTAAACTTTTAATTTAAATTTGGAGACTTTTTTACACCTTTGACATTTTCCCCCTGGCTTATCAACACGCAATCCAGTAGTACTGAAATTGCCATGGTTTTGAAATTGAAAAAACAAAAATATTAAAGTTCGGCAGGCAAGTGGTGGAGGCACGTGCCAGGATAAAATTGCACGCTCATATATGTAAACGGTTAGAACTTATTAGAACCAACTGGCGAGACTCAATTTGAGAGTTTTTTTTTAATATTAAAAAATGGTGAGGTTTGGGACTTGAAACGCAAAAATGAAAGAAAAGAAATGTAAGAAATAAGGTGATTCTGTGGTCAGCTTTTGTCTTCTAAGAAATAAGAGCTGGTCCAAAGAAATAACCAATGAGAGATCGCCTACTGTCTGCACAAGCTGCCCAATCAGCATCGCAAAAGGCTTCTAGATGAAAACATTCATGAGCTGGATAAAACAGTTCTCTAGATGGAGAATTCTTTAAGTATTTAAGAACATGTAATGCTGATTCCCAATGTTGCTTGCAAGGAGACTGCACAAATTGACTCAACTGTTGAGTTGCATGAGTGATATCTGGCTTGATAAAATCCCAAATAGAGCAATCTCCCTATTAATCTTCTATACGGTTCTGGATCAGACAACTTAGGACCTTGATTGTGCACCAACTTTATGTTCTTTGGCAAAGGATTAAATGCTGGTTTTGTATCCATGAAGCCAGCCTCATTAATCAAGTCCAAAGTGCACTTACATTGGTTGATGTAAGTACCAGCTAAAGACCTTGAAATCTCTAAGCCCAAGAAATATTTAGAAGGAACTGCTTAACTGTTTGAATTTCTTGAATTAAACTGCTGGTAACAAAGATATCATTAACATAACCAATACAATTACCATTGTGGAGCTAGCCTTCTTGGTAAAAAGACAATTGTCATGTGAAGATTGTTTGAACCCAAATTTCTGCAATTTAAAGGTGAGTTATAGGTTCCATTGCCTAGAAGCTTGCTTCAAACCATACAAAGACCTCTAACTTGTATACTTGACCTTGAGCAGCCTTGAAATAACCCTCTGGAGGCTTCATATATACATCTTCTGTCAAGAAGCCATGTAAAAAAGCATTGTTCACATCCATTTGATGGATTGGCCATTATTTTACAGTTGACATTGCTAAAACAAGTCTCACAGTTACTCTTTTTGCCACAGGTGAAAAACTATCAATGTAGTCTATCCTTTCAACTTGGTTATAACCCTTAGCCACAAGCCTTGCTTTGTATTTATCCACAGTACCATCTGGTTTTGTTTTGATCTTACACACCCATCGACAACCAATAGCTTTTTTATCTTGAGGCAAATCAGTTAACTCCCAAGGTCCAATGGCTTCTAAAGCTTGAAGTTCCACTTCCATAGCTTTTTGCGATTCAACATGTTCCTTAGCTTGATCATAAGAATGTGGTTCGACCAAAGATGAAATATTTGCCAAGGATGCTATGCTAAGTAAGAGTTGGAAAAAGTTTGAGGCTGAACACCACACTAGTTTGGTTCTGTTTCTATGACTTATCCTTATTAGTAGGATTGACTGAGAATTGATATTAGAAGTACAAGCAATAGGTACATTAGATGTGGTAGGTGAAGTGGGTAAAGTAGCTGGTGAAATAGGTTTGGTACTTTAGGAATGCTGAGAAGTAGGTGCAACAACTGGGGAAAAAAGATTGAGGAAAAGGTGAGATATCAGTGGACTTCTCTGAAAAAGGAGTATTTGTATTTGAATTGTCAGGAAATATAGGAATTGGTATGGGAAGATATGTGTTATTGAAAGAGTTGATTTCAAGAAAGGGAAAAGACTGTAAATGAAAAACAACATCTCTTGAAATCAGAATTTTATTAGTTGTGAGATCAAAAAATTTAAAAGCTTTATATCCCATAGCATAGCCAAGGAAGATGCGCTGACTAGCTCTAGGTTCAAATTTGGTTTTATGAGGAATGATATTGGCAGCAAAAGAAAGATAACCAAAGCTCTTAAGAATGGAATAATCTGGTGGTTTATTAAAAAGCAATTGAAAGGATGATTTCCAAGACAAAACAGCTGAAGGAGTAATATTTATCAAACTAGCTGCAGTTAGAATAGCCTCTCCCCAAACTTTTGAAGGAAGACCAGATTGAAAAAGAAAGCTCTAGCTACTTGAAATAAGTGTCCGTGTTTTCTCTCCACTGTGCCATTTTGTTATGGTATGTATTTGCAAGATTTCTGGTGTAAAATACCAAGTTCAGTAAGCAAACTTTGACAATCATGACTTAAAAACTCTTGACCATTGTCGGTTCTAATAGCTTTCACAGTGGAAGTAAATTGATTTTGGACAAGCTTGAAAAATCTCTTAAGTAAAGAAAGAGTTTGGGACTTGTGATGCGTAACAAATGTCCAAGTACATCTAGTAAAATCATCAACAAAGGTCAGAATATAATGGGAACCAGAAAGGGAACGAATCTTATAAGGCCTCCATATATCAGTATGAATCAACTCAAAAGGCTTAACTGTCTATATGGTATGTGTTGAAAGGAAACTCTAGTCTGCTTGGCTAATGGAAAAACAGTACAACTTTTATTGCAATCAAGATTGTATACAAAAGGTAAGTGACTCGTTACAAATGAAGATGGATGACCTAATCTTTTGTGCCAAGTGAAGAAGTCATTATTTGATTTACAAGTTGGATAATGACTATCTTCAACGAAGAAGTTAAAAATATAATAAAATGTATTTTTTATATAGTTTTCCTAAAATTAAAGATAAAATAATACTCCATCTGTTTCAATAAGATAGGAAAATTTTTTTTTATGGTGTATCTTTTATATAGAAAATATGTCATTTTAGGTAAATTTTAGGGGGTGGAATGAGACAAAATATCATTTATACCCTTGCCTTAAAAGTTTAATTTGAGAGATTTTTTTTCCAATATTTCAGGGGTATTTAAGTAAATAGAGATGAAAAAAGTAAAATTTTCTTAATTTTCGTGTCCATCTTACTTTTTCTACATTAATGAAACGGAGGTAGTAGTATATATTTTGATAGCATTTAGTTTGAATTTTAAAATCATAACCCAAATAATATTAGAATGAAACGAAATTGAAATCGAAATAACTATTGTTCAGTCTAAAATTGGAATCTAATTTTTTTAAAATTATTTTGATTATAATAAGACAAAAATTTAAATCAATAACAATTATAAATATATATTTGAAGTATTTTATTTTAACAAACCAAATATTATTAAAAAATATTGTAATGAATAATTAAAATATATCATTTTTTCAATTTAATTAAGTTATTTTAAAAATTAAAGATTAGTTTAATTTTTATTCAGAAGTATGTATTACTTCATCCTAAATCAGCATAAATTTCAAGTTCAAACCTTAAGTATCATTCTCTCTCACATGTAATTAATAAAAAAAATAAAATTGATTTAATTATATTAAAATTAAATTTATTTTGTTTAAAATAATTTTTAGATCTTATGATTAGAAAAAATGTAAAAAATAAAATTTATTACATTTTATTTTAAACATCTAAAAATTTAGTTTAAATTTATTGAGAAAAAATACTTTTATTTTATTTAAAAATTCATAGTTATTATAATAAAAAAATAATGAAAAAATTAAATTGATCATATTTTATTTTAAAATTTTAATTTTATTTTATTAAAAAAGAAAAAATCAAAATTTATTTTATTTAAAAATTTCAGAGATTTTCATTAACAATAATTATATTTATTTTATTTAAAAAAAAAAAAAAGATTTTGATTTCATTTTATGGTAAAAAGGTGTTCTATAATTTTTAATTTCAATTAGAAATGAGTGAGAGAACTCCTTTTTGGAGGCTAATGGAAATCATATTATCCTATCTATTCTATTTACTTAAACAACAATAAACCAACACACTTTTTTTTAGCAGAGAAATTGCTGAGAAAGGCAAAACAAAAAAATAAACAAAATCTGTTGTGCACAGAAAGAAGAGTATCATGCGGGGCTGCTTTAAATCTTTTTATCATGCCATACGCAGATGCTGTTTGACAAAGCAAAGGTCCTTGGGCTCATCATTCTAGATACAGACAAAGGAGCCTTTGATCACCACTTTCTGCTTCCACAGGGCCCATTTATTTACCGACATTGGCGTCATTCGCAAGCGAATGACAAACAAACATCTCAATTTTTATTTATTTTTTAGAGGTTCCAATTCAAAAGTAAAAAAAAAAAAAGATTAAAATAGAACCATTTCATTTAAATGAACAAAAAATTGAAAAAGAAAAAAGTATATTTACATTGTAAATGACTACTTCAAAGCCTCAAACTGCCATCTTGATTTTTTGTACAAATTTTTTCCCTTTCATAAGCCGCTCATTGGAATTCCAGGACCCAAAAAAGAACAAAAGTAAAAAAATTTCACTCACCTGAGACTCACTCACAATAACAAAAGAGGATTGAGTGAGACTAGAGATTGGTTTCTCAGCTCAGACTCAATTCCTCATCTCTGTTCATCTTCTTAATCACAAAATTCTAATAACCCTCCATTATTTCCGTTAACAAGCACTGATTTCGACTTACAAAGACACTAGATTACATACATGAGAACCTTTTTAACATATTTACACCAGTAAAAGATCCCCTCATTTTTTATTTTTTTTGCCCCCTTGAGAATTTCAAAATTCCTCTGTTTGTTTTAGCTCCTCTTTTGACTATGTACCTTTTTTTTTTTTAATAATTGGAATTGGGTTTCTAAGCCAACGCAGGGATGCTGCAATTCCTGCGATCCCTGTCAAGGCAATCGAACCCCTCAATTCTCACCGCGGGTTTGTTTCCAAAATTTGTCCGAACACAGCCTCCTTTCCTTGCTGATGAAGTTGGAGAAGATGACGACCCTGATGGAGGTGGATTTGGCATGGGCATGAGTGGTGAGACGGGAGAGAGTTTCTCATCCCCAAATCGAGCGTCTTGAATCAATGGGTTAGCTACTCGGCTCGGCGGTGACCCACAAAAAAAAGGGGGCGACGAGGCTACTTGTGTAAAGGATTGTTCAACACCATAACCACCCTGTAAAAAGTATTTTACCCAATAACATGTTAATTACACAGATCAAGCTCAAACTCAATTTTTTAAGCTAAATTTGTCTTCAAATTATCAACAAAACAGATCCTCACAAATTCTAAAAGCTGTTGCTTCTAGAAATGATTTTGATGAACAGAATAAACTCATGACACCAACAATTAACAAACCACAAGTTCATAGATGGTCCCAATACAGGCCGTAAATTATCTACTCTGTTCAAAAATCGACAGCGTTATAAAGGACCACGTCCAGATTTTTTATTACCACAGCAATAATTATTTTTATTATAGATTAAATAATATAATAATGAGTACCATAAGCGCAAAACAAAGAAATTTAAATTTTTTTTTTTACCTTTGTAAGGATGATGTCCAAAAGATCAGTTCCTGCCTTTGAATCACAAAACTCCGTCTGGTGGCTGAAATTCCAATGAATTTTATAATGAGTAAACAAAAATACAAACACCTTTAAATTTTTCAAGAATTTCAAGAAGATATAAAATTAGGAAAAAAAAATTACCTGAGATGCCATCTTAGAGACCTGACAGGCTGGTCGTTAACGGCGGCGTTAAACATACCGAGACGCCTCGGTTTGGGGCAAACAACCGAATCTCTCCGTTCCGATATAGGAACCATAGCGGAGCTCCGAATCTCTTCGCGGGTAGAAAAAGCGCTTGTTTGAATTGCACACTGATTCATTTTTGTTTTTTTTTAAACTTCTCTGAAGAAAATTCCTGCAAAAAACCATTAAAAAAAAAGAAATTAGCTTATGAAAGTTCAAACTATGAAACGCGTCTTTGAACAGTTTAAACCTCAAGATCTAGTCATATAAGACTTAATAAAAAAATTAATTACCAAAAAAAAAATAACCTACAAGATAACAATTTGCCAGCTTTAAATTTCTGACACCTTAGATTAAAATTCAAAGGAATTAAAACATATATATATATATATATGTGTTTTATTGAATTTTTGAAAGGTAAAGAATCCAGAAATTTCGGTTAACTTAATTACGACCCAAAAAAACCGAGATCTGTTAAAAACCGTTCCAATATATAGCAAGCTAAGATCATAGATCTGGAAAAGAATTGAACAAAAAACAAAACTATACCTTTATATAAGTGCTCAACTGTACAGCTCTCTAAAGGAGAGCTTCTCAAAGTGTTAGTTATGTATATTGTTATTATTATTATTATTAGAAGAAGAAGAAGAAACAAAGAAGACAGAAGAAGCAGCAACAAATTTTAGGAGAAAGAAAAAGAACAAAGACGGTCCCGTTGGTTTTATAGACAGAGATAAAAAGAAGAGAAAATTTAAACAAGAGAGAGACGAGAGAATCAACAAAACGAAATTAGAGAGAGAGAGAGAGGAAAGTAAATTAAAATTTTAAAAATTAAAATAATAAAGAAATCGGTTTGGTAATTGGGCAACAGCACAGCCATACACGAAATTAATAAATAAAAAAATAAAATAATGTATGGGATGCCAAGAGGAAGAGCTCCACAGACGGGACCACCAACAGCCTTCTTTTTTTTTAATCACCAAAACATAACAAAAAATATATATATGACAATATTATAAAATATGTTTATAATAAAATATAAATTAATAATAATAATAATAAATTATTTTTTAAAAATTTATGTCAAATATGAAAAAATTAATTTGGTAACTTATTTCTCATAGAAAAGCAATGGCTAGAAAAAATCTGTTTTCTTTTTTAATTAGTGCTCCGGGATTGCGTTTTGTTTATTTTTAGTAATTATTACTATTTTATTTAATCACGCAGGCGGTTCCACTTTATAATAAATAAATAAATAATAAAATATCTGTAAATGTATTCTCACTGGCTATGTGTTATCGGAACGTGGAAACTTAAGATCTGGTTAGCATTTGGGGACGGCATGATTCTCTTTCTCTTATCGCTCTTATTATTTTATTTTTTATTTTATTTTATTTGCTTTTTAACTTTTTTTTTAAATTATTTTTACTGCTTTTTTGAAGCTCATGCACATGAAGCTTGGATTTATGGGATCAATTTGAGCTAAAATATCTATGCATCATATTTATCTACATTTGTTTTTTTTTATTTTAGAGATTTTAAATATTATATTTTATATGATATATTATGTAATTAATAAAAATTTTATGAAGGATAAAAAATGATATAATTTTTATAAAAAATATATATGGAAATTGAGTTAACATATCAAAAAACATGTTTTATTTGTTAATTATATTTTTACCACAATTTTTTTTCTATGTTTTCAAATAAAATTAAAAATATAACCATAATCTACCAAAAAAACAATATAAATGTTTAAGTTATTAGTCTCGCTAAAATTTTTATTATGAATACAAAATGTGAAAAACTTCCATATAAAAATATTAATTAAGGAAAATAAACTTTTTTTAAATAGTGAACTAGTTCATTTTTTTTCAGAAAATATTTCTCTCCGATTAATATTAAAAATACATAGTAACATAAAATTTTATGAAGGATAAAGAATGATATAATTTTCATAAGTTAAAAAAATATGGAAATTGAGTTAACATATCAAAAAACATGTTTTATTTGTTAATTATATTTTCATAAATATAACTATAATCTACAATATATATATATATATGTTTAATTTATTATTCTCACCAAAATTTTTATTATGAATACAAACTATGAAAAACTTTCCTTTTATTTTTCTTATATTCTAATTAATTTGAATAATAACTTTTTTAAAACATATAAATACAAATATTTAATAATACATAGAGGGCAAAATTGGGGTCCTAGACCCCTCCCTCCCCTATATTTTTATAAACAACAATGATTCAATTAATTTTGACTTCTATAAAATATCAGTATTATTTTTAAATTTATTAAATTTTAAATTATTATTTTTATATATAACATATATATATATATATATATTTTAATTAGTAAATATGTAGAACTTTATGATTATGTATTTAAGTTAATATTTATAATTAATTATGAATTGGATAAAATTAATATTCTCATTTGAAATATTATTTTATAAAAATTAATTTAATAAAATTTTAAAAATAAATTAACAGATCTAAGAATTAAAATAAAAAGATATATAAAAAATTTTAAAAAAAATTTACAATTTAATAAATAATATAAAATTTAAAATTTTTTTTTATAAAAATTTATAATAAAAAAATCTAAATTTTACTATAACATTGAATGTCTAATTTTATTTTCAATTCGCCTATAATTTATTTTAATTTGAAAAATTTATCCATTCATCAAATTCATATTTCTGTCACTAAATACATATATGATTTAAATGATAAATTTAATATTGAGTCTCCTTATGCTAAAAAAAATCATAAATATATATTTATAGATTCATTAAGCATTACTATAAGTTTAGTACATTTATTGTTGTAGCATTCATCACCTTAGAAATACATGCAATTATAAATCCACTATTTTATATTAAAAAGCTTGTAAAAATACTATTATATCAATAAATCTTTAAGTAATTTAATGAATCACTTCTCTCCAATTATTTTTCGTAATATAAAAATATTAAAGGCACTAGTAAATTATCAGCCAAAAATTTGTATGTATAAAAATATAATTAAAATAATTATTGAAGTGTTTGATAATTTAATAATTAAAATTATAAGTAAATTATAAAATAATGAATAAACACATTATTTTACATATTATATGATAAATTTCATTTATTGTGTGTATTACAAATAGTTTTAGTACCTTATATAATATTAATTATAAAATAAATACATTTACTTTTTTATTTTTATAAAAATCTTTTTAATTATTGTATTATATATAATAAGAAAGTAAATGACTACTATGCATGCTTATTTTTTATTCATAAAATTATTAATTTATTATATTGATCTTTATTCCCATGATTTTTTCTTCATATATGAACATATATATACCAATTTTTAAAAAATAAATAAAATTGTGTATGTGTGTTCACTTTTACATGAACATTTTATGAATATCTAAAATGCTAAAATAAAATTTATTTGGAAGAATTGTCGAAGAAAGTTTCGGAATGGAGGACACTAAAAATTATTAATTAATAATACTGCAGTATTTTAAATATTGAAATTACTATTGTAAAGATATTTTTTAAAATAAAAAATCATAATGTAATTATTTTTTTTAAACCAATGCATCGATTGGCGTTGAAATTAACTAATTTCATAGGAATTGTAATTGAATCTCACATTTATCATTCTTGTTACTGACGGTGTTATACATTAAATTTTGTACATTAGCAAGATTTTATTAAGAATAATTCTTGTTGATTTCAAAAAAAAAAAAAAGAATAATTCTTGTTGGATAAATAAATGAACTTGACGGTAAGTCTTACTTTCTAAATCTTTATAGGTAGGCAGCTGATATGATTCTCTAAAAATATAAATTATAATTTCTTTTATTTTTGGGATGAAAAATTATAATTTGAATCCTCCACTAGACATATAATTATTTTCACCTTATGATTTGCTCAATACTTTGATATATCATTTTCTTTTTAATTAATGTATGTTAGCTTAACTCTCTAGTTAAATTCCTCTTGAATTTTATGAAGTTACTTATTTTATGGTTTTGAATTATTTTTATAGGAAATCATGGACGAAGCTCCTTTAAAAAAAATATTATATATATAAATATATATATGCACACACATTTAGAGAATATTTAGTTGGGAGTGAAAATAAAAATAAAAATAAATTATTCCAATAAAAAATATTTAGTTTGATAAAATAGATGAAATAATTGGAATCACGTTATTTTAATAAAGAAAATTAGTAATTTTTCATCACTCATTGTTAATTAATTTTGATTTATGATTATAATTAAAAATTAAAAAATATTTATTTTTAAGAGAATAGCGTCATAATCCATTTTTTTTATTTTTAGAAGAAAATAAATGTAATTGATTTTATTTTTTAATTATGAATATTTGTAAAATTTTTAAATAAAATAAGTTTATTTGCACTTAATAAATTTAAATTAGATTTTTGATATAAAATATAACTAATTTAATCTTTTTTCATATTTTTTATAATTGCAATATCTATAAGTCTTTAAATAAATAAATTTATTTTAAAAAAATTAAATTAGTTTTTGAATTTTTAAATGAAAATACTTCAAATAAATATTGATTTCGATTTTGGTCTTGTTGTAATCCAAACAGTTTTAAAAGAAATCATATTCTGACAAATTCTGAATTTAGAGTGGACCAAACAAAAAGAATAAATAGTTAATTTCATTTTATTCTGATTTCGATTCTAATTCTAATTTTGAAGTTTGAAGTAAATGAAACCTTATTAGATTTTTAGAATCTCTAACTTATTTATTTCTTCAAAATTTAAAATTGCTTTTAATATAAAAATATAAAAAAAAAATCTTAATAAACTATCTTTCTCCAAGTTAACATGTCTTTCTTCTAAAAATTTGATAAAAAAATTAATAACAAAAAAAAAAGAAAAAAAATTAAAGAAGTGATCAAACACTTTTATCAAATTAATTTTAACTTATCAAATAAACTAAAAAAATATAACAAAGAAAATAAAATTTAAAAAGAATATAAGGTTAAAATCGTTATTTTTAAATATATATTTTTTAATATCTTTATTTTTAAATATATATATTTTAATTTTTTCTCTTTATTTTTAATTTTCAATTTTTCAATTTTTATTTTATTATTAAACTTCTAGTATCATATGATAATTTTTAACTATTTTTTTAAGAGATTATACTTGTGATTCATTTTTTTTATTTATTTGATATGTCATAAATAAATTTAGGTTGTCAAAAATATTATTTTTTTAAATATATCATTGCGTAAATTTTTCCAAAAGAAAAATATTAAAATCAAATATAAAAATTAAACTAATTTTTTATATATGGATAAAATACTTATACATTCTATTCAAATTATGGCTTTGCCACCATATGAAATGCAACATAAATGGAAGATTTCCAGTAAAGATTGGCTGAATTCGAGAAAAGATGGACTTGGTGGTGTAAAAATTATTTATTTACGCTCTCAATTTCCTAAACTGTGAGAAACCAAGAAAAAAGGTCATGGGATAATGCATGAACCTATATATTTTATGCGAGAAATGTATAATCACTTGAATCTTATAATTAATTGAATTAATAGAGCCCATATGAATAATATATATATATATATTGAAATTAGGATAGAGAGAAGATTAAACAATAAATAAAATGCAATACTTCTTTTTCCTTATATAGTTTATGTTGTTTTATCTAAAATTAGGTAAAGATAATATTATATGATGAACTAGAATAGAAAATTTCTCATTCACTTATATAATAAGATTACGATTTGAATAAAAGGAAAATTGAAGAATTTGAATTTGGATTTGTATTTGTATTTTGGGAGATTTTTCTTCAATCTTACATCTCAATTTATGCAGAATTCATATAGAGTTTATTTCTATATAATTTAAATCCAGTTGTAAAGTATGTACTGTTGAGTTCAATTAAATTTGTTAATTTTTTTCTTAATTATTTTATGAGTAACTAAATTCTCATTTAAGGATTTACATGTAAATTGATTTGATTATCTGTAATATTGTATATATGCTATTTTATAATGGTTTGATCGAAATTAATTCATTAAATGGTGAACTATCCTAAATAATTGAAATATGTATATTCTCACATCTAAAAAAAAATATAAAAATGTGACTTGGTTAATATAAAAATAGATTCTTCAACTTTGACAATTGATTTTTAAGATTGACTCTCTTAAATTTATATTAAAATATAAAAAATTTAACATAGTATCAAAGCTTGTTCCCTAAATCAACTATCCCAAATGAAAAACAAAGAATTTAATTAATAATTAATTTTTATGATTGACTTTTTTATATTTATATTAAAAATAAAAAATTTAATATGAATAATTTAACACGAACTTAGTGCTGCGTAAGTGTAAATATTTTATTATTGTAGGGCTCGATATCTCTTACAAAATTTAAAACTGTTAGGTAGAATTAGCTCATGTATTAACTTTTTTTTTTTTGACCAAATATTGAATATTTCATTAATCAAAATAAGATATAGCAGAATCCAGCAAGAGCAGCTTATTGAGCTGCTGAGGCAGGTTATATAATCAGTCATACTTAATTACTGTTGTGAAAATTGAATTAATTTTTTACTAATAATATGTATAGTGTGTGAACAATTACACCAATAATTATGCCAGAAAAATTTTTAGAAAAGAGAGATGGGTTACAATGGACACTCTTAAATATCAAGTCTTTATTTAGATAAAATTTTTCTAGACATATAATTACTAGTACAAAATATCACCACAACTATACTAAAAATAGCTATTAAATAATTAATAAAGAGAACATCAAATTTAACGAGGTTCGGCCAATTTTGCCTACGTCCTCGGACACCACAAAAATATTATTAATTTCAAAGAAAAAATATAAAAGAGAGAGAAGAGAAAAATAAGCCTTATAACAATTAGGCTTTATTTGGGATGATCTTAGTTAAGGAAGGAGGGGTCCTTTTATAGTCTTAGGACCCCTCTCCATATTCTTAATTTTTCAATGTGGGATAACTTTTTAGTCACTATTCACAAATCTTCACCTTGGCTAAATCTACAATATGCAAATCTTCTCTCAACAGAAACTATTTTAGTAGTGTCTCCAATTGCATTGTGAAACGCTCATCTTCAATTTTTTAAAATATTGATCAAGTCCAAACAATGGTTGAACTTGACAGCTGTCACCATTTTTGTCAACATATCTGCGGGATTATCAGTGGTCCGAATTTTCTAAAGTAATATTTCACCTTTCTCCAGAATCTCACGTACAAAATAATATCGAATATTGATATGCTTCGTCATTGCATGGTAAACTTGGTTATTTGCTAAATGAATAGCACTTTGGCTATCACAATGTACTTTAATGTGCTTTTGTCTAACTGTCAGTTCACCAAGCAACCCTTGAAGCCAAATTGCTTCTTTAACAGCCTCTGATACTGCCATGTACTCTGCTTCTGTAGTGGACAAGGCAAATGTTGATTGTAACGTAGACTTTCAACTAATCGACCCCTTAGCAATTGTAAACACATAACCAGTAATTGATCGACATTTATCCAAATCACCAGCATAATCGGGATCACAATATTCAACTGCACATTGAATATCTTTCTCATCCCGCTCAAAGATCAATTCAACATCTACAGTGTTCAGAATATACCGTAGAATCCATTTCACAGCTTGCCAGTGCTCCTTACCAGGATCATGCATGTACCTGCTCACAACTCCAACTACTTGTGAAATGTCTGGCCTTGTATATGCTATAGCATACATCAAGCTACCAACAGCATTCGCATATGGAACCTTAAACATGTATTCACGTTCCATTTCATTTTTAGGAAATGAAGATAAATTGAGCTTCATATGAGGTGCAAGCGGTATACTTACAGGTTTTGACTTTTCATTTAGTCTAAAATATTGTAGTACCTTCTTCAGATAATATTTCTAATTCAAACAAAATTTCCCTTTCTTCCTATCTCTGCATATCTCCATGCCTAAAATTTTCTTTGCTTCTTTCAAGTCTTTCATTTCAAACTCCTGATTCAGCCGAGTCTTCAACTTCTCAATTTCTTCTAGATTCTTTGAAGCTATCAACATATCATCAACATCCAAGAGAAGATATATGAAAGATTCATTGTGTAGCTTGTGCAAATACACACAATGGTCGTATTTGCTCTTTGTGTACTTCTGTCTCATCATAAAATTGTCTAATCATTTGTACCACTGCCTCGGAGATTTTTTCAATCCGTACAATAATTTTTTTCAATTTACAGACTCGTTTTTCTTCTCCAGAAACCTTGAACTCTTTTGGCTGAGTCATATAGATTTTCTCTTTTAAGTCTCCATGTAGAAATGCAGTTTTTACATCAAGTTGAACGAGTTCCAAATCCAATTATACTACCAAGACAAATAAAATTCTAATGGAGAAATATTTTACAATTAGAGAAAATACTTCATTATAATCAATTCCCTCCATCTGAGCATAGCCTTTAGCAACCAGTCTTACCTTGTAACGAACATCGTTCTTGTCAGGAAATCCTTCCTTTTTTGTATATACCCATTTGCATCCAATTACCTTCTTTCCCTTTGGAAGATTAGCTAGTTTCCATGTTAGATTCTTTCTAAGGGACTGTATTTCATCATCCATGTCCTTCCTCCACTTTTTCTTTTCTGAACTTTGGATAACTTCATTATAAGTGCTAGGAATGCCATCATTTGTAATTAGGGATGCATAAGCCACCATATCATTAAATCGAGCAGGTTTGTGAATCTCTCATCGTGACCTATTTGTTGCAATAGATTCTTGTTGTTGTGGGGTTCTTGGGTTGAAACTCATTCTTCATCCGACTCCACCTCTATCATAGGAGTATCTTTATCTGTTTTATTTATTGCTGAATCAACAATTCTTCTTTCAAACTCTACCTGTTGTGGAGTACTATCTGTTTGCTAAATAATTTCATTTGTTACCTTTTTCAACATGATAGACTCATCAAAGATAACATCTCTGCTAAATACTATCTTATTTGTTTATGGATACCAAAGACGAAGTCTTTTTATACTAGTGGTGATCCCTATAAAGAGCGCTTTCTTTGCCCTCGAATTTAATTTTAATTCCTTAACATGGTAGTATGCAGTGGAACTAAATACACGTATGAAATTATAATCAGTAGCAGGTTTTTCAGACTATATCTTCAAAGGTGTTTTACCACCAATAGCAGCTGATGGTAAGCGATTAACGAAATGACATGCATATGTAACAGACTCAGCCCAAAATTGTCTGCCCAACCCAGCATTGGACAACATACACCGAACTTTCTCTACCAATATTCGATTCATGCGCTCTGCCACCCCATTCTGTTGTGGTGTATCTCTAACTGTAAAGTGTTTAACAATGCCTTCATCTTGGCAGAATTTTAAAAATGGATCACTTTTATACTCTCCACTATTATCTGTGCGGAGATATTTGACTTTTCTGCATGTCTAAGTTTTCACCATCTTTTTTTATATGAGAAAAACTCTCAACACTTCATCCTTTATCTTCATAGTATACACCCATACTCTCCGAGAGAAGTCATCAATAAATGTTACAAGGTAGCGATTTCCTCCTATTGAAGTTGTCTTGGAAAGACCGCACACATATGAGTAAACATAGTCTAAAATACCCTTGGTATCATGGATTGCAGTACCAAACTTCACTCTAGTCTGCTTGCCTTTGACACAATGTTCATAGAAATCTAACTTTTGAGGTTGCACTCCTTTCAATAATCCTTGATCTGAAAATAGTTTTAAGGATTTATCGCCAGCATGTCCCAAGCGCATATGCCATAATCTGGTTGCTTCCAACTCTTGATCATTACTGGAAGCTACTGTTGCTATCCCAATAATTGCATTACCCTAATAGTAATACAAGTTATTGGCCTTTCTTAATCCTTTCATTATCACCAGTGCACCGGAGATGATTTTCATTACTCCATTTGCTGCATTTACAATGGAGCCCTTTGATTCTAGGACTCCCACGGAAATGAGATTCTTCTTTAAACTCGGTACATATTAGACATTTGACAGTGTTTTGATTAATCCTTCATGATTCCTCAATTGGATTGAACCAATTCCTTTAATCATACATGGACCGTCATTTGCTGTGTAAACAGTTGTTCCTTCTAGTTCTCTAAAATCAAAGAACCAATCCTGATTGGGACACATATGATGACTACAACCAGAATCAAGTAGTCATACACTAGAAGAGCTTATTGATGACACAACAGCTAATGAAAGGTTTGAGTCTACATCATCACACTCAGCTATATTTGAATTCATGACAGCTTTCCCTTTATCAGATTTGCTTTTATTACTCAGCTTGAGACAATTTATCTTCCAATGCCCTTTCTTCCGGCAAAAGACACATTCATCTTTAGCTGGTCTGGATTTTGATCTCCCTTTCTTTTCTCTCTTCCTGCTTTGAGAATGACCTCTCATAATTAATGCTTCTATTGTTCCACTTGAACTCTCTTTCTTGTCTTTCTTTCGTAGTTCGTAGCTGTATAGTACAGCAGTTACTTCAAAGAGAGTCACTTCAGCCTTCTCATGGTGTAGAGTTATTTCAAGAAACTCAAACTCCTCTGGAAGGGATCCCAACAGCATCAAAGTCAAATCTTCATCTTTGAAAGTCACATCCAAATTCATCAAATCAGCTACCAACTGATTAAAATTGGTGATGTGTTCATTCATAGTGGTACCTGAAACATAAGTGAAACGAAATAATCTCTTCTTCATATGAAGCTTGTTCTGACTGCTTTTCTTCAAAAAAATTTCCTCCAATGCCTTCCACAATTCATTTGCAGAAACTTCCTTAAATAACGTATACTTCTATTATCTAGAAAGGCATGATCGAATTGTACCACAAGCCATACGATTGATGGCTTTTCAATTTTTTCATCAATGTCTTCTGGTTTCTCTTCTTCAATGGCAATATCTAGACCTTGCTGAAAGAAAGCGTCTAGAACCTCATTTTGTCACATACTAAAATGACTCGTACCATCAAAAATCTTCACTGTAAATCTAGTATTTGATACAACAGTCTTTGATCAAATTGAAGAAGTGGATGCTGTCTCCTTTGGAGTGGATGATTTACCTGAGTCATCTATCATTTCTATTTCGAAAAATTATTTAATAGCTAACAAATGCGGAATACAAATAATCCAAGAAAATCTTTTCTTATGTGAAAGATCAGACTAGGCTGCAACCACAGAGCATACTCAGAAAACCTTAGCTCTGATTGTTGTGAAAATTTGATTAATTTTTTACCAATCATATGTATAGTATGTGAATAATTGCACCAACAATTATATCAGAAAAATTTCACTAGCACAAAATACCACCACAACTATACCAAAAATAGTTATTAAATAATTAATAAAGAGAGCACCAAATTTAACGAGGTTCGACCAATTTTACCTACGTCATCGGACACTACCAAAATATTATTAATTTCAAAGAAGAAATACAAAAGAGAGAGGAGAAAAATAAGCTTTATAAACAATTAGGCTTATTTGAGATGATCTTAGCTAAGGGAGGAGGGGTCCTTTTATAGCCTTATGACCTCTCTTTATATTCTTAAATTTTCAATGTGGGATAGCCATTTAGCTACTATTCATAAGTACAAATTTTGAAATAGCCGATGCAAGCCAATCAACAAGTCTATTACATTTCCTATTAGCATGAACAAAACAAAAATTAACAGAAGATTTTACAATATGCTTAATTTGCAGCACATAATTATCTATTTCAAAAGGACAGGAATCTGATAAATTTATAGCTTGAATGAGTTGCTGGTTATCTGATTCAAAGATACACCTTTGTAAATTGAATTGTTTTGCCCTTTGAACAGCCTTTAATATCACATGTGCTTCATTGCTTATAGGTGAAACAGATTGAATCGGATAAGCAACTCCATCTATCATAAATCCACTAGAATTCCTGACCACTATGCCTGCACTTGCAAAATCTGCATTAGGAATAAAAGTGGCATCAATGTTAAATTTAATCCAATTATGTGGTGGAGGTACCCAAGCATCTCTGTTAGCATGTAAATGACCAGGGGAAAATGAATTATTGCACTGATGATTATTGATTATTTGAGCATTCAAAAAATTAGAAAGCAGTAAGTAGGCTCTCTGAATAGTAAATGTTGGATCTGGTATGGGTGCCTTTAAACACAAAGTCATTTCTTGTCTTCCATAAACTCCAACAAATACATGCAACTTTTGATAAAATATCATATTTATTGTCACACTTCAATCTCCCCGACAAATCAGACCACCAGGACATAAAAGTGGAGGTGTTTAGCAAGGTAGGCCTCAACCCAACATCAGATGCAAGCCAAGTTGCTCTAGAGTGATCACAAAGGAAGAAGAGATGTATATCCGACTCATCTTCCTTATGGCATAGAGGGCAGATTTTCTGTTTGTAAATTTTCTTCTTAAAAAGGTTTACACAATTTGGTAAAGCACCAACACATGCTCTCCACAAGAAGTTTTGCAACTTAAGAGGAATTTTTAATTTCCAAATACTTAACCAGTTAAAACTATTGAACCCTGAAATCTCCCCAATACCAATCTGTACATAATTTTTTCAATTGCATAAATAGTGGTAAACATATTTAACTGAGATTTTTACTCCTACTTTCTGGCTGCCAAATGAGTTTGTCAGGCTCTGAAACCTTAGCAACTGGTATCTTAGTTATGGCTACTGTTTCCTGGGGAGTGAAAATAGAGGAAATCAGATTAATATTCCACCCTCCCTGGTTGTTAAGCAAATCAGCCATCCAGTAAGGGCCTCCATTTGAAGGTCTTTTCAAGTAGACTTTGAAATTTGGCAATCCTGGAACCCATGGGTCACCCCAAATTCTAACCTGGCTACCTTTTCTTATAAGCCATCTAACACCTCCTTTTATAGCATCTCTAACAAATAACATACTCCTCCATGCCCGAGAGGGTCTACTGCCCAGTTTGGCCTCAAAAAAAATTCCATGCTGGAAAATATAGTGACTTCATAATTCTAAACCAGATGCCATCAGATTCTTCCATTAGCTTCCAACATTGTTTAGCTAGCAATGCCAAATTAAACATCTCAAAATCGTTGAAGCCAAGGCCTCCTTTAAATTTTGATCTAGACAGGATCTCCCATTTTTTCCACGCCAAACCCGTTTTATGATTTTTACCCCCACCAAAAGCCTGAGATGATACTGTTTAATTTCTTACAAACAATTTGTGGAAGCTTAAAGCATGACATTAAGTGAGATAGGGATGGCATTAAGGACAACTTTTATAAGAACTTCAAGGTCAGAGTAGGAAAGTAAGTTATGTTTCCACGTCTGAGTTTTGGCCCTCACTCTCTCCAAAATGAACCTACAGGCCTCCACCTTTGACCTTTCCCAAACAGTTGGTAAACCCAGATATCTATCATTCTGAACTATTTCTTTGATACCCAACAAACCATTCACCGACTTCTTCAACTCAGCAGGTGTATTACTGTTGAAATAGACTCTAGATTTATCTATGTTAATTGTTTGGCCAGAAGCTAAGCTGTATTTTTTAAGAATGAGCAACAAACATTAAGCTTCCTGCTCTGAGGCTCTCCCACAGATTAAGGTATCTTCAGCATATAACATATGAGTCAATTTGAGGCCTGACCTTACTAATTGGAAACCTTTCACTTGATTTTCACTTAGGGATTTATCCAACAGAAAGGATATTGCATTGGTTACAAGTAGAAATAGGTAAGGTGAGAGATGATCACCTTACCTTAACCCCCTAGATGATTGGAAAGGTTTTGATAAACACCCATTTTTCTTCACTAAATAGCTAACCGTGGTCACACATTGTATGTTCAAATTGACAAATTTATTAAGAACTATGCCATCATGTGAATAGAAAATGTATTTTAAATAACATACAAAGTACATCAATACATAAATATAGGAAATCTCGTGACAAAATTATAATATTTTTTTATAACATATTAATTAATATATATATTTTTAAATATACATATCTTTTTTTCAATATAAGAGGCTGAAATTTTTATCTACACTATCCCACACTTGATCTAAATTTATTGGACCAAACTAAACTCACAAGGCCTAAAAGATGCTATATTGCACCATAGCACAATCTCATAAAACTATTTTTAATTGTATGTAAAATTCTATAATTTATTAAAATTTAAGAGACCGGTATTTGAATTTGTCTTTTTTTGATTCGTTATTATTTTTTAAAAAGCAAACCAAAATGTATTTTGTTATTAGAGATTGTATATCACAACACTAACTATAATTAAAAAGTAATAATCAAATTTTTATTGGAAAATATAGATATTTTAATTTTGAGAGTTAGCATCTATTTATATTAAATTTTAAAATTTTGATAATTATTTTAACGAGGTTGTTTGACATATATTTTAATAATTTAATATTCATTTTACAATATGAGAAATTAAATGTTCTATAACTTGATTTTAATTTTTGATAAAACATAATTTTGAAAAAAAGGGGAAAATAATGCGATAAGGATAATTGTGAGAGTGAGAAACGGTGGGTGGAGAGATGACTCGGCTCATTCTTTTATGGGTCAGTCATTACGGTCCATACAACTCTTTGTAATTTTATCCCATTAATAATTATAATTATAATATTGAACTTTCATTTTCATAAAAATTTGATAAATAAATATGTTTGTTTCGTTTTGTGGTATTAATGTCACGTGGAGGGTGTCGTTCCAAGAAACTGAGCAGCCATGTTTTCAGCTGTCAACTCTCCTGTTTTCGGCATAAAAGGACATCTTGGCCACGTTTCCAAGTCAAGTGGACCGTTTCTATTATTATAACTTTTCCTATTATTTTTGCTAATCCTAATTTTAATCGAGTTTGAAAACTTGAAATATCTAATCTTTATTTTAATCAAAATTCAATTACTATTGAATTAAAGATTAATCAACCTTTAATTTAATAATTAATAATGATATTGGTCTTTCATCTTTCTTAATTTAAGAGTAGAATTATCTTCTGTTTATTAATATAATTCTATCTATTTTTCTTTATCTTTTTAATTTTATATTATTTTATTTTTAATTTTATGTATTTTTAATTTTATTTTATTTTTTAAATAATTTTTAAATCAATATATATTTAAAATTTAGTATTTATTTTTATTATCATATTTTATTATTTATTATAATAAAATTAATTAGAATTTAAATTTTTATTATATAATTTTTATCATTTATTATTTAAATATTATATATCTTTTTCAGACGGATATTTATTATTTTTTAATAAAAATTATTTATTTATTTATTATTCTCAATTTGAGGTGTTCTTCTCACATAAAATATGATAGTAATTTAATATGTTTAAAAATTGAATAAATATTTCGCTAAAGGTAAGATATTATATGATATAATTATTCATTTTTTATATCATAAAAATTTATAAATTTAGTAATTTTATTAGTTATGAACATCTTATGTATTTTAAAATTTTATTTATATTTAATAAATGCATATTTTAATTAATTAATAAAATTTTATTTTGCATTAAAAAAATAATAATAATGTTATCTCCAATTTTATTGAAAGGAGACTTTCTAACCATATTCAAAACCAGATTTAGAATATTTAATAAAAAAATTATTTATTCCTTTATTAATTTAAATGTAGTTATCGAATCAAAACACACACCAAAAAAATTTTATTCAATTATGAAATTTCTGATTCTAATGTCTATATAAAATCATATAAATTGATTTGTGATATTACTTAATTATTATTCAATATAATTATTATTAAATAAATAATATGTAATCTATCATTATTATCATTCTCATTCCTATCATTAAGATCTTTCAAATAATCTACACATAATTAAAAAGAAATACAAAATTTTATTTCAAAAAATATATACATTATTTAAAAATTAATTAAATTAATATAAACATTTTAATATATAGATTAATTTATTTTTTAATAATATATTATTTTTAACTCACTATTGTTATTTGTTTTGAAATAAAAAATAATGATAGTCCGGTGAGGTTCTGTGCATGTATTTGAATTTATTTGATTAGATGCTGCTCTCTAATATGGACTACGACTATTACTGAACTCAACTGCTCTGAATCAATTCTGAATTTTGACCATGCCATTTTTCCTCAAACCCAAAAAAATCTCATCTCAACTCACTGTACTGCTACTCCTATTTATTTTATTTTATTTAAACATTTATTTATCAATGAGTTAATGTTTTATTTTTCTTCAAAGTCTATGTTATGTAAATTGGGTATTATTTGCTTTGCTTCAACATAATATTATACATAGTTGGTGATTGGCGAGCTAGAAAAATAAATATACAGGTGGGAAATTCCTACCTGTTTATTAATTTCAATTTCTTGTAAAAATTTCATGTAGCTTATTATTCTTTGTTAATTTTATATTCAGATTTGATGATGAGCTCTACAAAATGACTTCTCATTCCGTTTAATTTTACCTATAACAGATAAACAATTTTTGAGTACTGTGCTATAAACAATTTTTGAATACTGTGCTATCTTAAGTTCAACTGTTCAATAAGATCCCACTCTAATTCATATGCAATAATCACCGATTTTTTTTTAGTCCTGTGTTAGGTTAATTGTTTCAACAAAAAATATTACATGAATTAAATTGATCCGAATAAAAAATATTTATGCATTAATTGCATTAGAAAAATAATTATTTTAACATTGTATTTATTATTAGAATAATTATTTCTAATATAATTAATGTATAAAATATTTTTAATTCGAATTAATTTAATCTATTTAGAATTACTCGTATTTTAATTGGAATATAGATAACTCAAATTTTAATTAAACCTCGTTAGTTATTTTATTTTAATTGGAAATTTCAAATATTAATTATTGAAATCACAAAGAATGAAAGAGTTCTGTAGGATACAATACAATTAAAAACTCACTTAAACACGGAACAAATCAATTTCCAATTTGTCTAGTTCCAAAAATTTCTTACTCGTTGCAAAAATTGGTTGGAAACTGGAATAATAATATGGTCATTTTCATGAAAGAATCCTCGCCTTAGTTAAGACAAAGACAAGTATATATCTCTATCAATCTTCCCATTAAAAGACTAAGCAGGAAACTAAGAGCAGAAAGGTGTAATGAATACAGAAAAGGCCACTCACCTGATGGTTGATGCTGGTTCCGGCAGTCATTTGAGCAAATTTTTATGGCTGACACGTGTCGTAATTAAGAATCAATTTGTAAACCTCAAAGATATTTTGATTTAACTTTATTTGGGGATAGGCAAACGAAGGGTATTAGCAAGGGTAAGGTATCTCAAAGTTAAGGGTCTTAATCAAATCTTTAATTGATGAACAAATCAAGTTGTGTGTGAATTTCCTAACCGCATTAATTAAAGTTAACTGAGGCTGCTAAAGTTAGGTCATGCAATATTGTGAAAAGAAGAAAGAAGCAGTATTTGAGGTTGGTGCGACACCAACTTTGCCTTTTTTCACTCGTCTCTAAACAGCAAGGCCTTTTAAATTAATGGATTGATTCTTCGTCAAAAGAAGGAATAATTCCAAACTATTATGGCCTAATTGCAACTTGACAAGACCATTTCTTTTTTTCTTTACCACTTCTCCAATGGAGTCGTGACCCATTTGATGAAATCTCATGAAATAATTAATAATTTTAAATATATATATATATATATTTTTAATGTGAATCAATTTGACACATGTGACATATATATATATATATACACATATATATTTTGGGTGTTAATAGATATAATCAGTAGCAGAATGAAATAAGCAATGTGCGGTGCAATAAATTGACTAATGTTGATCCTCCTCTTTTATTTATTTATTTATTTTTTTTATCAGATTCCAATTTAATGATGCCAACATAGTTGGACCATCCCAATTCCAGAATTAAAGAAATATGGGGGCATAATTAAAAGCAATTTGGCTTTTTTCCGCATAGGATCCACACATTAAGTCAAGATTGGTGCAGTTACACTGTACATATAACCACTGATTAGAGGAAAAAATTATTATTATTCAGAAAATTTATGCTCACATGGCGTAAATTCCATTATATAAGTAGAGCCCACTTCATGTGAGATTGCTTCATCCCTAAAACAAATAACCAGAGAGACAAAGGTAAATATGGAAGTTAAACCAAATTGCACAAGGGCTTTGAATGAATAGAAGATACAAAAGCAAGAGATACCAGATACAGCCTGAGAGACCAATAATTCTTTAAAAAAAAAAATTAACCACCCTGCTGTTTATCTCCAAGAAAATTTAATGCCTCCTTAAACAGCATGATATTTAATTACAAATGGTTCAAGCAGAGACTGGCTCGGATGCAGCAGCTCCAGCCTTTTTCTTCGCAAAATATTCCTCTGCTCGTGCAAGGTTCTTAGCGACTGATGGTTTCACCCACTTCTTGCGGCCAGGTAATAAAGTTAAAGAGCAACCAGCAGCCTCAAGCTTCTCCTTCGCTGATGTTGAAAAGGCACGAGCCTTAATGTTCAGCTTCACGCTTAGCTCTCCATCACCAAGAATCTAAATTCAGAAGAAAATAATCAGCAAATTCCAAATAAACACTATTTTACCCTTTCTCAAGTACAACTACGCTATATTGCGCACTCTTTTTTAACAATCACAGAGTTTTTTTTTTTTTTTGAACTATGGCAAGGAATCAAGGCAAAATATGGCTATTTGAAACACAATATTTGTTCATAACCATCTTATTTGCAATTAGTATTTTATAAATAGCCTTTCAACAGTGGAAGTGACACAGCCAGAAAAATTTTTCAAGGGGGAGCCCAAATTTTTTATATCATGATTTGCATTTAAGTGATATATACCAAGTCAATTTCTATATATTCAAGAAATGAGGGGGGCTGAATCCAATATATGGCCAAAATTTTAATAATTTTAAACCAAAATTTTTTTTTGCATTTCGGTGGTTAGGGGTGGCCATGGCTCCTCCTGGTCCCCTTTTCCCTCCGTCATTAAGCAAGTGACAAAGACAATCATTATGGCTTGGGTCTCCTATGCTTGTTTTTTCTTAAAATACTGATAAAAAAATAATAAAATATGTCCAGTAGAAACTCTAAGCTCACTGTATGAGAGGCCTTTATTCTACTTTGACAAAATACAATACACTGAAGGGCAACAATTGACCTATTTTTTCTACTACATTGTCCAGTATATTAAAAACCAATTGCAGATACTCCAAAAATCAAATGAAAGAAGCTACAACATAAGTTAGATGTTCTATATTTTGCATCTTGGCATGCAAACCCTTCCAACACAAAGGCTTTGCAAGGCACTGGATCTAAAAGTCACATCATATATTTTCCAATACTTAGTAGTCTAGTTAATGTGATACCAATTATGTTCTGCATAAACAGCTGACCTGCAAGCTCACCAAAATAAAGCTTTACACATGCACCTTTCAAGTCCGTATTCTAAAAATGATCACAGCAGCAATTCCTAGATTTACATTCCAAATACTTGCATTCAGATTTAGACAAAAGGGTATCAGATAAAGAGTCCTTGAGCTTATAGGACAAAAAAAAGAGACATTGGAAGCATGTAACTCCAACAGAAATATTGCATAAAGCTTTAATGATCTTAAGATACAGTCACAAATATTTATTCATACGAGGAAAGAAGTTCTGGTGCCACATGTTAAAAAAAAAAAACAGCACTCATAACTCCTGAAAGTGTCACACAAAGTTAAAGATCATTCATACCTTCAAAGGCAGTCTCCTTTCTCGTTAATCAAAGCCCTTTTCTTTCAAACTCTCCAACGACACCTCTTCCCCTTCTTGAAATCCTGCCGCTTCTATATCTTTTAAGTTCACAGGAATATAATTAGGTAAACCCGCATGCATACCTTCATAAAAACAAACACATATATGTGAATATCTGAATGCATACACAAGCAAAGCCTGTGGATGCGAATATCAAACCTGTGAATACTGATACAGAGAGTTCATATTCAATTTAACAGCATGTGATTTCTGCCTTGTCAAAACAAAATTGAATCCACTTTTAAGATTATGCAGAGAATACAGGAAGAACAAAAAGGCATTATAGGAATCCAGAATCAAGAAGTTGAATCTAAATTGCTGCAAAGTGGCATTGCAGATGTGAGCTAACCGGGTTAAACAAAAGCTCAATTCTCTTCATCACTTCCATGTCACAATATCAATATTGAAATGTACATACAGAACATGGTACGATTCTGTATACTGGACTCTTCACCGCTTAAATGTCAAAAGAAGTGGTCAAAGAAAATTTGTCATAACATATTTAACTATCTGTCAGAGTTGCATAAGTTCAACAACCACAAGAACGATTTGCACCAGGGAAACTTTTGAATTTCCAATCCTTGCTTAAGTGAAATCCAAATCTGAAATCTTTGTTTAAATGTCTATGGTATCAGGAAAAATATGTTATCATTAAATTCCAATATAAGTTAAAAATAAAACTAAAAGACATTTACAACCAAACCAATATGCAAAGAAGGCCAATCAATGACCTCTTTGAAGACTAAGAAATACCATAATTTTAGCAAAATACTACCAACCATATGGATTCGAGAATCATCAATAAATTCTACAAATGCTCAATGACATATTTCTGATCCATCGTTTCGAAAGTTTTAAACAAGACGTCTGACTTGTAAAGATTGAAATTTTGTTAAATCAAAATAAAGCTTCTAATGAAACTATATAACAGTCTCAACCAATTGTGGTGACAACTCCATCATATTGCTTTACAAAAAATTATTGCTCCATCATATTGTGGTGAGGCATTCACTTTATTTACAGAAAATTTATTGCTCATATGGAAATACTAAGTATAGCCACAATATTAATAGAACGTTACCAATACCATTTTGCAAGGAGTCATAAATTATGATCCATAATACTTCTTTATTAAGGTTCCAGCTCTAAATTCCTTTTTTGAAGTTTATTTTCATCTGAAATTTTGGTTTATCTCCAATCATGAATTGAAAAATTAGCTAAGTGGCAAAATCTTAAAGCTCACAGTAAAAAAGAGCAACTGGATATGTCAATAGGATGAGGTAGGATAACTAATAGAATTCAATAACAATGAAAATTATTGTACAGATGCTTCACTAAATTCAAATACCAGGCAGGATCAAAATTCCTAGAGGGCATAAAAATTTCTGAAAAACAATAAAAGTTTAGACACAGCAAAAAATGTTCAAACTTGCGTTGACATTGTAAGTGTAGAAAAACTAGAATCCAAATATTTTTCCTTTGAATTATACAGTGTTGTTTCAGGTTACTTCTGGGAATATCTTCAATCAACTAAAAACCCACAAGAAAACAATCTAGAATAATTCACATTGGTCAAGGTCTCGACTTCAACGGAGAAAAATGGTAAAAATAATTTCTTTGCTCATTGGAATTGTTCAAATTCATTTTCCCTTGCTATTACAGTCACGGGATGCACTGACTAATTTTCCCCATTTCTTATATACTAACAAATCTCTCTGTAGCTCAAGAAAATGGGGTAAATTTTTAAGTCTAATTCTATAACTATCATTTCCCTACCAGTTCCATTTCCTTATAAACAAATTGGCATTTCATCAAACACATGTATAGCTCCAACTAAATGACTAAAAAAAAACCCCAAAAGAGATGGGTTGTCAATTGCCTCCAGCAATTCCTCGCAATTTGGGAATACGGCGGTAAAGGGGCATCTGACCACCCTCAAACCCTTTTCTAACACCAGGACCAGAACGCGTTTTTTGGCCTCTCATACCGAACCCACAACTGTTACCTTGTCCAGCAGAGATACCTCTACCCTTTTCTCTTTCCCCTCTTTCTCGAACCCGGTTGTGGACCTAAATTATCCAGTCTGAACCTCGCATTAGACACTGTAGAAGCACCGGAAACTGTAGCTGCAGCTTGATTGACAACTACTAACTGTGGTCTTCTCTTTAGTTTGCCATTGCTGTGGAGTTTAAGAGGATTGAAATTAAATGTCTTTTAACTTCAAATTTGTCAAGTTTCCTTTGAAAGGGGAGCAAGGGTAATGCAAGTACGTTGTCGTTTTGAACGAAGTACTTGCAGAGAGCGAGAGGATTGAAGCCATGGCGAAGATGAGGAGCGTTTAATTTTCGAGCAAGTAAACGGATATGGATAGGTCCAGGCTCTGACGAAAAAACGGCATCGTTTTATCGGAAAAAAAAAACTTTTGGCCTCCTGTTATCAAGGGTTGATCCGTTAAGTATTATTGAAAAAATAATACGCTTCACCGTATTTTTTTAATTTTTATTTTTTAATTAAAAATATTTTAATTATTTTATTATAAATTTATAATAAATTTATTATAAATTATATAAAATTTATAAATTCATAATAAATTTATTATAAATTCATTGTAAATTTTTTATAAATTAATAAAAATATATTATTTTAATAAATATTTTATAAATTTTAATATTTTGATAAATATTTTATAAATATAATAAATTTAAAATTATTTAAAATTATTTTTATATTTTTATCAAAAACTCAACATTATATAGTGGTGGTTAGGCAGAAGAAACAAATTTAAGAGAAATTACATTAGGGGTTTTATAAAACTATCCATAATTTTTTTTTAAAATACTATAAAAAATATTTATACTTTTAGAAAAAATTAAATTAAAAATTTAAAAATATCTCACTTTTTATTAAAATAATTTTTTTTCAAAAATACATCATCTCTTACTAAGAATAGTATTTTACTTTAATTTTTTTTATTTTTTTTCAAATTTTACTAATAAATAAATATATTCTAATAAAATTATAAAATTATTATTTTAAATTATATTTTCAACTTATAAATATATTAATTTTTTATAAAAAAATTTTAATTTTAATTACAAATAAAAAATAACACTCATAAAAATAATATAAAAAATATATTCATAAAAATTATTAAAAATATTAATTTTATTATATAGATGTTATATAGACATTGCATATATTTGTGTGTATAATATATAAATTTTATAAATATTATGTATATATTATATATTTATTGTATATGTTACGTACATGTTATGCATATATAAAATAAAAAAATAAAGTTAAAAAATATTAAATAAATTATGTAGATATTGTGTGTATGTTTGATATATATTGTATATTTTTTATGTTTATATTTTATATTATATATATATGTATTTTGCGTGTATACTGAAAATATGAGAATAAATTATTTATGAATAAAAAATAACTAAAAACAAAGTATAAAAAATAAAAAAATAGAAAATAAAAATTATCCTAGAAAACTCATAAAATGGAAAAAAGTGAAAGTTTTAGTTTTGAAAATAAAACTTGGCTACTGTAAAAATGAAAAGGAAATACGGAGTTTGTAATTGGTGTAATTTCTTCAATTACATAAAATACTATTTTTTTTTGGATATTTTACAACTTTATCAGAAAAAACTCTTCATGTTTTAAAAATATTGGCCTCAACAAATTTTAACATCAATATCATATATTTTTTTTTATAAAATAACATTAAATACAAAATAGTATATATTGAGTTTATATTTGACATATATTGAGTTATCATATACAAAAAAAAATATATTTTTTTCTTTTTGTAATATTTTAATGATACAAGTTTGGAATTATATTATATAATAAAATATTATTAAACAATAACTCAACTATTACATTTTGTATTAATAGTTCTATGTACTACATATAGAGTTTTTTTTCATTTTTTTTAAAGCAAATAAGTTTGGCTTTTATTTATAACGAATATATGGAATCCCCATATTGTCAGATAATACAATGCTTTTCAAAAATTTTGGCAAAGAATCAAAAGACCTAAAGATACCAAAAGATGTGTGGCATCGACTATTAATGGCAAGATAGTTCGCAGCTTGATTTGCTTCTCTGTAAATATGGGCGATGGAGGAGCCAGTTGTTAGAAGTAATCTATTTACGTGAGCAGCTAGCGAGTCTTCATGATGGATCAACTTCTAAAGAACGACTTCAGAATCAGTTTCGACAAGCAGAGGAAACACTTGGTTTTGATAACACCATTCGAGACCAGCAAGGACAACATTCAATTCAGCATTTGTTGGCGAGTAAGCTGAAATTTGACAACTAAAGGCAACCAAAAAGCATCCATTACTATCTCTCACTATGGCACCTCCAGTGGCTTGTAAGGGAGTATAAGATGCGTCGATGTTTAATTTATAAAATCCAGGAGCCGGTCTATGCCAGAAGATTAGAGATGGCCTTAAGCAATGGTTTTTACCAAATTGGGCAGGAAGCAACGCCTCAAATTATGGCAACAGTTTGGCTTTTTTGTCATTGGCATGTGTAATTCTCCAATTAGTGATGTAATCAAGAATATTTCTCAATATAGCTGGGAAGTAGATTTCTTCATCACCCCATACAAGCTTACAGTAGGCGGACCAGATTGAGTGTAGTATTACCTGAGGGATGAGTCTCATCAGCTTGCTTGCAACAGTCTTCGACGGAAAGGCCAACCACCATAGAATGAGTTCTTGCCTTAGAGTAGTTTGAGCTGTGCAGTTCGGAAGAAGCATGGTTTTAAAGAAAACCCATATTCTCATAACTGGATCACATAGATAGAATATGTGGTTAATTGATGCTGTTACTAATTTACAAAATGGATAGCAAGAAGCTAGAGCGATGCCCATCTTTTGAAGGCGTGAGGGAATTGGAATAGCGTTTAATAAAAGACGTCAGCAGAAAATAGAGATTTTCAGAGGAATTGATCGATCCCAGAGTATTTTAAAAGAAAGTATCTCTGATTTCCTTCGCCTTACAACTTCATAAGCTTTTGCCAGTTTAAAAACAGTAGCGCCATTATCGCGCCATATGGGTCTGTTTTCAATCTTGAATAACGAAATTGCTTGATCATTGGTTTTGCAGATTCGTTTCCAAGAGCAGGAGTCAACTTGTTGAAATGTCATTAAACCCTTCCTGTGGTATTTTTTATGGACCAGCTTTGCCCAAATTGAAGTGCCCTGAACATAGTTCCACCAGAGTTTCAAAGAATATGCTTCTTGAAGAGATGAAAGAGCTCTAATTCCCAGTCCACCTTCACTAGTAGGGAGACATAATTTTTCATAACGAACCCAATGATGATGGCGCTCTGATCCTGTATTACAGTAAAAGGATGCGAATTACCTTTCTAGCGCCAAGATGATTTGCTTGGGGAGCATCATCGCTCCGAGAGTATGTATTGGAATCGAATTGAGAACATGCTTGATAAGCAAAAGACGACCCCCTGATGTCAAAAGTTTTTTTGTCCAGCCATCCATTTTTGCCTCAACTTTCTGCAATAAATAGGTGCAATAGTCAGCTCTATTGATACCATGATAAATAGGCGCTCCCAGATAAATAAAAAGAAAAGAATGCCTTTTAATAGTGAGGATCCGAGATATCTTTTCAACAAAACCAGTGCTAGCCTTGTGAGAGCAGTAGAAGGAGCTTTTGTCGAAGTTAATTGCTTGACCAGACCCATTTTGATAAAAAGTAAGAAAGATCATAAAATTTTTTGCACTCCGAATATCACCATTAATGAATATTAAAAGATCATCTGCGAAAGCTAAGTGAGATATAATCTCGCACCCCCTGGCTGTTTTATACGGTGTGATTTTCCCGTCCATGACCATTTTTTTCAAACCCCTTGAAAATCCTTCAGCAGCAATAATGAATAGGAGGGGGGATAAATGATCTCCTTGTTTAACTCCCCTTGTAGGATTGAAAAAACCATAGCTAACCCCATTCACTAGTATTGATAAGCGGGTAGCTTTCAAATGAGTCATAATGAGAGAGATAATACGATTAGAGAAACCAAACTTACTCATACAAGCTTCCAAATATTGCTAAGATACACGGTCAAAGGCCTTTGCCATGTCTAGCTTGATCGCCAAATTATGACCCCGCGTTTTTCTGTTGATATCATGAATGAGTTCATTGGCTGTCAGAATTTGTTCATGAATTGAACGGCCTTTTAAAAATTCAGCTTGCTCTGGGGATATAATGAGATCCATAAGAGGACTAATTCTATTGGCAAGAATTCTTGTACAAACTTTAATGATGAAAGTAGCAAGACATATTGGTCGAAATTGCTGAAACCTCGAAGGATTGTTGATCTTGGGAAGGAGCACTATTTGGGCAGCACTAAATGATTGCGGAATTGGCAAGCCTAAGAAAAATTTCTTCACTGCACTACAGACATCCCAAGCTACTATGTCCCAACAGTTGCGAAAGAACATACCATCATAGCCATCTGGACCCGGAGCACTACTCGGATCTAATTGCCAGACGGCAGTTTTGATTTCTGCATCATCCGGAATTTTTTCCAAGTAAGTATTGTGAGAATCTGTTATAAGAGAAGGGATTTGCTCAAGCAATGAATCAAAACTGTGTTGCTCTTTACTTTGAAATAGATTCATGAAATAAGAAACTGCTTCGGCCCCAATTTCTTTTTGCTCCGACAACCAATTGCCCATCGCATCCTCTACAGTAGAAATTCTATGGATCTTTCTAGATATGCTAACATATTTATGAAAGAAATAAGTGTTTGCATCCTCCTCCCCTAACCATTTAATATGAACCTTTTAACACCAAAAGATCTCTTCAAGCTTATATTTTTGTAAAAGATCTGCTTGCTTTAATTGCTAATTAGAGCGCGATTCGGGAGTTTGATCTGTCAAGTAAGCAACTTCGGCTTCTGAGGCCATTCTTTCTGCTTCCTGAATACCATGGAAAATATTGCCAAACTTGGTGTTATTCCAATCCCTTATCGCATGCTTGAGAGAGCTGAGCTTTTTGAATAAACCTTTCATTCTCCCACCGAAAAAACAAGAGGTCTAATGTTGTTTGACAAAAGGAAGAAAGGAGTCATTCTTCAACCACATGTGTTGAAATTTGAAGGCTTTAGGAACTGAAGAAGATGCTCATTTACAATTCAATAATAGAGGAGAGTGATCTGAAGATGCTTTGCCCAAATGACGAATAAAAACATCTAAGAAAAAAGCATAGAAGGATTCATTTGCCATCATTCTATCCAGTCTTTCCCACACTCTTCCTGAGGATCTAATACCAGTCCAAGTGAAATCACAGCCATGGTATGGCACATCAATAAGTTCACAATCATTAGAGCAAGATATAAAATCTTGCATGCTTTGTAAGCAAGGACTGGAATTGCCACGGTATTCCGCCGGAGTTTTAACAATATTGAAGTCTCCTCCCACTAGCCAGGGTCCCGACAAATTATTATAAGAATCAAGCATGCTGTCCCACAAAGCTAGTCTGCCATATCTTAAGTGTTTGCCATAAACCATAGATAGAACAAAATGAAAAGAGAGAGGGTGACATGCAACCGAGCAAGAGAGGAGCTGCAAATCATCCTTGAAATTGGATAAGTGAAAAAATTGGCTCTTCCACGTAACCCAAATTTTATTAGAATCAGAGCAATAAAAATTATCAAAGCCAAGTTTAATAGCTAAATGTAAACTTTGATCTATTAACCATAGGCTCAATTAAAGAAATAAGCGAAACTTGAGAATCTTTACAGAGCTGAAGCAAACGATTAAGAGAAAAATTTATTCCACGAAGATTCCACTGTAACAAATTCATGGAGAAAAGAATTTTATTGATTTAGAGAGAGCGCCTTCTGCGTGGCTTTGCGAACCCGCTGAGATATTCTTTTATTTCCCACTTGACTGCGTTGAAGCGGAATGAAATTTGCTTCTTGTTCATCACCATCGCACAAAAGGGGAGTGACTGTTTTAAGTTTTTTACCAATGCTGGAACTAGAAACCTTTAGCTCTTCTTGTGACATAATGTCTTTTGGGTCCGGAAGATTCGTATCTGAATTATGTTGAAGTAATTCATCCTCAGAAGAGGAAACAATCTCAGAGTCAGACCCGAGAGAGGCAGGTAAGGGGCCCGGAGCAACAGAATCTATTGACACAGTTTTAGTATCATCAATTCGAGCCTGAGCAGTTTCAGATATCAGAGCTGGAATAACACTAGGGGAATGATTTGTGACATCATCAGAGTTTTGCCTATGAGAGACTATAGGATTTTGTGATTTGTTAATATTGAATTTAGTGGATTCAGTGTCTGGCCGTTTTGAATCAGTTAAATTAACCTTCATAGCAGTTGAAATTTCCTCTGAATTTTTTGCCCGATTCACATCCATCGGCACCCAAATTCTAATTTCATTCTCAGCTTTCAATTCGCTCGATGTAGCCTTAGAATCATATGCTTGATTATGCACTAAAGGACATGTCAAGTGATTATGTCCCAGTTTTTTACAATCTAGGCAATAAGGAGGTAGGCTCTCATAAGTTACCTGTTGAAAGAAGCTCACGCCGTCATCATCGATCCAGACTTTAGAGGGAAGATCATTCGAGAGATCCAGCTTAACACATACTCGAGCTCAACACATGAGAGCCTAGGTTTACACATATAGAGTTTATTACTAGATTATATTAGATATATGTTGGACTTGTTTGACAATGCTTTTTGACAATGCTTAGTATATATTGCTCGTACATTGAGTTTATTATGCAAAAACATAATAAAAAATAGATTAACTCATACTTTTTGTGCATAATAGAATATTATTAAACAACATAAAATAAATAACATAAAATATCAAAAAGTTATAATGAGTTATACTCAGTGTATATTAGGTTTACACTTAGTATATATAAAATTTATATTTAGTATATATATAGAGTTTACATTTAGTATTTATAAAGTTTATACTATATATATATATAAATAAATGATAAATAACCTTGAGGCAACAGTAATTTGCCCTTGCTATGATAATTTCCATATGATTTTTTTTTCAAAAAAATAAAGTTTAAAGTACTATAGCAGGCAGCAACGTGAGGAATTCAGAAAGCAGTTTGTTAATTTCCGAATGTAAAGAGACAATACTCTGTTGGAGTCTTTGAATAATAATGAACATAAATTTCTTTATCTATTTATTATTCAATTAAAATCACTCCAGAAGTAATGACAGATAAACAAAGAAAGAACAATGTGAAAATGCTAAATTCACTTCCCTTTCTTTTATTCAATTTACAAAAGAATGAAACAAAAACAAAAAGAAAAACAGAAAAATCTTATGTCTCCCTAAAATTGCCAACAAAGAAAAAAAAAGATCAAATTGAAATTATCAAATCTATCGACTTTTCTCCTGTTTAGCTATTACTTTACGTATAATCTTTTCCATTTTTCAAGTGTCACATAAATAAAGATTAAAATTTTCACTTTATTTTTGCTCGAAATCTTTCACTATCTCCATAACCAATATCGGTTTCTGCATTATATGAGTAGAATTTAGAATATATTTGATCAATGAACGTATTTAAATTTTATTATGTAGAGATTAATTCTTAGAGATTTTTCTATATTGATATAATTAGTACTTTCACCGTGCGAATTTTTAAAATATCTTATTTAACCTCTATAAATTCTTTGAAGTAGTCTAAATAGAGCTGTGAATGAGCTAAAACTATTTGAGCTCGACTTGAATTCCAGCTCGATAAAAACTCGTTCAAACTCGAATTTGAACTAATTGTTTGTTAAATAAGTCAAGTTCAAACTAAAAAATAATTGGCTCGTTAGCTCGTGAACTGGCTCATTTAAAAAGTTCATAAGTTATGTTCGTAAGCTAATTTATTTATTATATTATATTAAAAAATATATAATTTAATTTATATATATATATATATATTAAATTATGTATATGAATATATGAATTTTTTAACTAATTTAATTTATGTAATTTATTAATATATAATATATGTGATAAATAAATTAAGTGATAAAAAATATAAAATAACTTAACAGTATATAATAGAATATAAAATTATAGTAATATAATATTTTATTTTTATTAATATACAATCATATTGTTATCTTTCATAAAAATATTAATTTTAATATATCTTCTATGAAAATTTAAAAAAGATGAATAAAAAATAGAAACTGAAATAAGTTTATTAAACTCGTTAAACTTTTTTAAATCAAACTCGAGTCAAACTTGAGATATATGATATATGAGCTGAGTCTATAAATTTAGGCTTGACTTAGGTTCAGTTTGAATTTGAGTTCGACTTCGATTATTTTATAAGAAGTCGAGCTTAAGCTTTTTAAAATTCGACTCGATTATATTTCCAAGTCTATTGAACCCCTCAACTTTTCAATTTTATAAACATTTAATAAATTAAAACTTAATCAATAAATTATGAAAAATTATACGAACTCTTTATCATTAAGAGATACAAGTAGAAAGAAATATTATTTCTTAATGCCTAACTGCACGTTTAAATTCACATATTTAGGAGCATTGAATGCATACAAAGTTAAAAAGTGTACGGATTAAGAGGGTGTTTCTCAAAACTTAAAAGCTGGTCAAAACTGATTATAAGTAATTTTTAGATTATAAGTTGTTTATTTAACTGTTTCTGAAAACTTAAATAGTAGATTATAATATTATTTTAATCAGTTTTTTAGAAGTTGAGTTTTGCTACTTTTTTTAAGCACTTATTTTTTAAGCAATTTTGACCAAGTAAAAGACCATACTATCCCTACCTAATCTTTAATATTCCAAATAAATTTTATTAAATAAATTATTATTATTATTAAATAAATTATTATTATTATTATTATCAAATAAATTTTATTAAATAAATTATTATTATTATTAAATAAATTTTATTATTATTATTATAGCAAAATTATTATTATTATTGCAAAATAAATTTTGAAAAATAAATTATTATTATTATCAAATAAATTTTATCAAATAAATTATTATTATTATTATTATTATTATTATTATTATTGCAAAATAAATTTTGAATTGACATTTAAAAAATTATTTTTATACAATAAATAAACTCAGGAACAGTTTGGTCATTTTGACAGTTTCTGCAATTAAAAACTGATTATAAGCTGATTTTACAGAAATACTTAACTAATTATAAACTGATTATCAGCTGATTATTAACTAGTTTATAGAAAAGCTTAACTGCTTATTTTTAATCTGATTATAATTTAAAAATCACTTATTCATGATAAGCTGAAAAGCTCTAGTTTTGAGAAACACCCTCTAAATAGGGTAATTTGAAAATTTACAGCATTATACTTTTTTGATAAAATTAAAAATTCAACCTCTTTTTTTTGCCTTGTCTAAAATACCCCTTTCGAAAAATATTGAAATGTCAAGTCAAGTACTAGGTAGATGAAAAATTCAAAAAAAAGAAAGAAATATAGAAAAGAGACAGGGAGAGTTAATTGACAAGCGAGGGAGTAGAAAACATTTTGACATATTTTTCCATGAGGAAATGGATGCACGTGACAATTGCACACATGAAGCTAATAGTTAACATAGTACTTGAGGACAAATTGCCCTTATATTTAAAATGACAAGTTGTCATCTATACATCTTATATTGGAAAATAAAGTAAATTATAATATATTTCTATATCAGTAACTAGTGACGGAGCCAACCCCTTTGAAAAATGGGCTAAAAAAAAAAGGAGGGCTGAGGGTTGAAGCTGAGGGGGGCTGAGGGTTGAATACATGTCCGATGGTAAGCAAGAAGGATCATCAGCTCCACCCGACTCCATCTGACTCCGCCACTGTCAGTAACTATATATATAATTAATATATACAGTTAAGTCTCCTTTTGAGAGAGATCCTTTTGAGAGAGAACCTTTGCTACATCCAAATGCATAAAGACATTTTAAAATAAGAAACCCTTTCACTAAAATCCTGCTTCGATTCTCCGTATGAAAAAAAAAGAAAACTGCACAAAATCACTAGACAAGTTTTCATTTCCTGAAAGAATGGTCCGCTTGTCTAGTAGAAACTCTAATATTTATTTATTTATTATTTTTCTTATATAATATATGTGAATATCAAATATTAAGTCTACCTATCATATACATATATATTTCCACTGCCGCAATAAATCACATTTGAAACTATATTAGTCTTGTGATCAATCCTTAATATTACAGTTCCAAAAAAAAGGTTCTAAAAAAAATTCTTAATATTTTAATTATTGTTATATTTTAATATTTTAATAATATTATTTTTATTTTAAAAAAAAAATTATTACCTTTCCTTTGAAAAAAAAAAGGCTCCTGGCGCCTCCGCCCAGTGTTTGACAAGTGGCTGGTACATGATTTGTATGGGGTAGCCCATTTGGGCCAAATAGCTGTTTAGTTGTTTTTGTGCCTCTCCCCCTTGTAACCAAAAAAATATATATTACCTTTTGTATCATATAACTTAAGAATATAATAAATAGAATAACCTTTTTTATATCTTTAATAATATAATAAATAAAATTAATTTATTTTTTAAGAAATTAATTGCATCTGAAAAGATAAACATAAAAAATAGAGTAAAAAAAATAATTCTAACATACATGTGACAATCTTCTTAAAACATTTAAGAAAATGATAATTTTTTAAAACAATAATTATAAGTTAAAAAGATAATAATTATTAACTTGTTAGCTACAACACGTTAACTGCATTAAAATTATATTCTGGCTAATTGGAATTTAATTATAAATTTTAATAGTCATGGCAATTATTAATTGTTATATTCAACCATAATAATTTTTGAGTTTTTGAGTTTCTTTTTCATTTTTACTTCTCTTAATATTTTTATTTTATTTTTAACTTTTTCTTTTTCATATTTACTGTTTTAACTTATTCTTTTCAAAAAATCTTCTTCTTCTTCCTCTTCCTATATGCTCTTTATCCTCCTTTTCCTTTTCCTATACACTTATTTTTAGGTTTTGTTGTATTTGCTTCCAAAATTCAGGAAATGGGAATTAAAAGTTTTGAAGTACTTGAATTTTGAAATCAGTCCTAACAGCTATAAGTATTTTCTCGGGTAATGGCATAACTCATTATTGTCAACTATACCTATTGTTTTCTATATAGTCTCCTACAATTATTGATATTTGATTTTTTTTTTAATTATATCTTGCTAAAATTGCATCGCAATATTCTTGATTCTCATAATGGTTGTTACAGTTGAAGCATAAAAAATTCTTCAATTATATATATATATATATACTTGTGATAATTACTACGAGGGTGTTTCGTTTAGCTGTTTGATGCAGCCGATAGAGGTTTGAACCCCAAACAGCAGCTGTTTGGTAAAATTTGATGTTTGGTAAAATTTTAAAACAGCAGCTGATAGCTGTTAGGAACCCCAAACAACCGCTGTTTCAATAAGCTTCTACTCGGAGCTTTTTCATATCAGCTGATAGCTGATTCATATTAAGACTATATTAACCCTATTAAAATAAAATAAAAATTAATATTTATTAGATAATGATATGCTTATTGGTAATTTTACATTCAAACTGCAACGACTATTGTATTTTTACCAAATACTAACCCGAATCAGCTACCAGCTATCCGCCACCAGCTATCAGCTACCAGCTGCTATGAACAGCTAAACCAAACAGGCCCTACGTTCCTATATAAAATTTTCAAATATATGAAGTTAGCCCTTTACAACCTAAGAATACAAACGGTTTGTAATTAATAATCTTAAAATTAAAGAATCTGAAATGCACAAGAAATGATAAATTAATAACAATATATCAAATTCTTCTTCTATTACCATAATATCAAAATTAGTAAATCACAAGATAAGATAAATCACTAGATTATGTGTTTCTTAATTTTTAGCATTTCATCATATTTAATAGATTTTATACAACACATATATATAACATATAATAAATTATATACTATATATATAATATATAAAAATCATATTTAACAGATTATAAATAATATAGATAACATATAACAAATTATATATGTAATATATATATGTCATATTATATTAATTTATATGTAATATATATTTCATATAAGTAAATATATAATATTTTTTTACTATTGTCCATCTCCAATTCATCATATATATATGTATTTATATGTAATACATATGTCATATAATTATTTTTTGAATGCAAAATAAATTTGTATTAATGAATCAAAAAGTACATATCGAAAGTACAAAGAAAATTATATAATTTTAAAGTGTGTATGAAATACACAACTAATGAAGTTAAATCTCCTTGAACTTCTTTGATAGAAATAGTGGATAATGGTAATATGTTGTGGATAATTTGGCTTTAAATGGGACACTCATTTTATCTATCAACATATTAATTACTATTATATTCTATGCGAGAATGACATCTCCATTAGAGAAAGACAAATAACTTCTATTAACGAATAACAAATATTCATTTAAAGAAAACATATAGCCTTTAAATAAGAAATGATAAATTTTATAACAAAAATTTAAATTGTATTTAGTTTTATTTTTAAAGATAACAAAATATAAAAATAAAACAAACACTAAGTTTCAAATTTATATTAATATGAAAATTATTTAAAGAATAAAATACAATTAAAAATACAAAAATAAGAACATAAAATTAAAAAAATAAAAAATTACGGACGGAATTGCCATCCGCCAATAAATTGATGGCATCTTTACTCTCAAATTAAAAAGAAGGAAAAAGCTATGAAAATTTACAGAGAAAGAAATACAACTTTATATGTCATATAACTAAATATATAACATTTATATATTATTCCTTTTTAAATTCATCATATATATCTACTTATATGTCACATATATATTATATAACTCAATATATAACACTTATATATTATTATTTCTCTCAAATCCATTATATAAATTTATTTATATGTAACTTATATGTTATATAACTAAATATATAATACTTATATATTATTATTTTTTTAATCTATCATATATATATATTTATATAATATATATGTCATATAACTTAACATATAATATTAATATATTGTTATTTCTCTTTGATCCATCATATGTATACTTATATATAATGTATATATTGTATAACTAAACATATAACATTTATGTACTGTTATTCGTCTCTAATTCACCATTTATATCTACTTATTGGTAACATATATATATTTATATATTTTTTTTGATAAATAAGCCAATTTTATTGGATTAATGAGAAGAAAAAAAAAACATGGATTGGAGGAACAAACTACCCAAGCCATTAGGCTAACCCAATACACCTTTAACTATATTCACCCAATCCAAGTGAAAGAAACCCCTAGAAAAGATGCAAACACAGGTATAATTAGTATAAAAATAACAAAACTCAGATACTATTGCGGATGATACAGCAAAAAAGGGTTGACACAACATAAAGAAAGTCAGCAACCATCTACCACAACATTTGCACTTTAGTTGTAGGAAGAAAGAGCTCAGGCACATCCAAGCTTAAAAGCGAAGTGAAAGCAAATTTCCAGCTGCAAATACCCAGGAAGAATAGTCATATACTAGCAAATCCATGTACACGATTGAATACATCACTAAAACAACCAGTACCATACCAAAAGAATAACATGCTCAGTATAACATTGTAAATACCTCAATTGAAGTAACTTATATGTAATATATATGTCATATAATTGATATATATAATAGTTATGTACTGTTATTCCTCTTCAATCTACTATTTATATCTATTTATATATAACATATATACCATATAACTAAATATATAATACCCATATATTGTTATTCTTCTCCAATTATTTATATATATCTACTTATATGTAATATATATTTCAAATAACTAAATATATAATACCTATATAGTGTTAATATTTCTCTCCAATTAATCAAGTTTTGAGTTTTTATTTGACTCAAACTTTAATTTTTCTTAATTTTATTTGTAGAATTAAGTTTTAGTAAAGATAAATTGGTATCCCAAAATAAAAATTTTACTAAAAATTGATTAGATTATCAAAATTCTGATTCGAAATCCTAAATTTTTAATATAAAATTCTTGAATAATATGCTCACTCACATCATTTTTTTTTTTTGTACTTATAAATATCTAAATGTTGTAATTAACCATTTTTTTGAATAACTAATTATAAGTTTTTAATTAATTATGGTGAATTTTGAACAGAAATGAGATAAGACTAATTTTATGTTATTTTTGCAACTAAATAAATAAAAAAACTAAATAAAATATAATATATTTCATCTTGTTTACCAAAATTTCTAATAAAATTGGAAAGAATTTATATTGTAAAAATTTATTATTATTATTATTATTATTATTATTATTATTATTATTATTATTATTATTATTATTATTATTATTATTATTATTATTATTATTATTATTATTATTATTATTACTACATAGTTTTGGCCCCCTTGATGTAGGTCCGCCCATGCTTATACATAAATTTGCTTTTACCTCTCTACTCTACCAGCTAACTTACAATTTTTGTCTTTCTAGAAACCAACAGATAAGTATTTTTTTCCCTCTTTATTCTAATTTATTATTTTTATCTCAAAAAATGAACTGGTTGCATAATTTTTTATTTAGGATTATTTTCGGATTGAATAATTTTGATTGATTCATGTTGGGTGGAATCAATATTGATTATATTTGAATTTTAGGGGAATCATCAAGTTAATGACTAGAAAGTTTGGGTCAAATTCATATTATTTTTGGATTTAATTTAATATAGATCATTTTTTTCAGGTAAACTGACTTTAAATTCTAATCGTGTTTGAACCTGAATTTTAAATTTACTTTTTCAATTGAATTCGGATCAAAATTTTGAAAGGATAAAAAATTTGCCAGCTTAAACCAAAGGGTATAGTAGATGTGAACATTGGAATATATGAGTGGGAAATGGTTAAATATATATATATATATATATATATATATATTAGTAGATTACTACTGGACATAAGGTAAGGGATGGACCACATAAAGTAATAATTGAAATAGTTGTAAGAAAAATTTTCAGATGTTTGGGCACACAGCTTGGCTGGCCTGTCCATGCAAATATGTTATGCTAATCATAATGAATACCATCAAGTCAAGGCCAGAAGATCATAGCTGTGGTCCTTATGAACCCAATCATCCTTCTTCTTCTCTCTTATTCTTCTTTATATCTATGTTCTCCTTACTTAGCCCTCACTTTTATATTTTAACCCACCATCACACAAATAAGCTAAAACGACTCTATGTTAGTAGCCTTATATATATATATATCATGATTCATGATGATTTCTTATTGTTTTTTATTATTTCACAAGCATTCCCACTAAAAAATTACTATTGTAAAATAGTTTAATAAATAATTTTACCTTAAATTTTACCAAACCATATATAGTTGCAATTCTATCCTAAAATTTAATTGATAATAATAATAATAATAATTTCAAAGGTAAAATTAATATTGATCTTATAATTTATTAGTTTAACGTTTAAACTTCAATAATTAATTAATTAATTAATTAATTAATTAATCAATTAACTATTAATAATTGGATTAATTAATAATTAATTAATTAATTAATAATTAATTGGATTCTCCAATTTCGAATATTTAATGAACTATTAATAATCAAATTAATTAATCAAACATACAAAATGTAAGAGTTTAATTAACTTCACTCAAAATTTAAAAATTAAATTGACAATGCAATAATGAATTTGACTTTTTGCATTTTAACTAATAAATTTTTCTTAAATTTGTGATTCAAAGTAAAGTTACATTTAAAAAAATTAGTACATTTAAATTTTTAAGTATTTTAAATTATTATTATATATAATTTCTTATTAATTTTAGTTTTATCATTAAAAATATATAAATATGAAAAAATTAAATAGTTTAATATAGAATAATAAAAATTTAGTAGCTTAACATTAAGGTATCCCACGTTGATTTGGAATAAAAAATATATGAGTTAATATATGATAAAGAATTACCATCTAAATATTTAGTGTTAGACATTTTAGTCATAGTAGTATCCAATATATCAACATATATATTTTTATTGTGACTTTTAATTCTCTCATATAATTGTCAACCTCCGTCAATTCAATAATCATAATATTAATTTAATATGGTATCAGAATATATTTGTGTTGGAAGTTTAGTCCCAACAATTGTGTTTCTTCTTTCCTAATTTTTAGAGTTGGATGTCCCGTCTCAGATAACTTTGTGTTTCAGAAGAAGTGTTTGAATTTCATTCTTAGTTTATCGAGTTGAATGTCCAATCTCAACAAGTATAGTATATAGTCTAAGTGATAATTGGATATATAATTTCAATTATTATTGGAGGGAGAGTATTAAGAAAATTCTGCATTAATTTGAGATAAAAAACTATATAAGTTAATATATGATAAGTGACTATGATCTAAATGTTTAGTGCTGGATATTTTAGTTATGATAATATATAATATATCAATATGTGTATGTGTTATGATCTTAGTACTCTCATGTAATTGCCAATTTTCCTCGATCTCACACTAATAATGAAAAATTAGTACTTAATAAGTAAAGTATAAAAGGTTAAGATGTTTTAGATTGGATATTTTCCTATATCTTAATGAATATCTTTAATTTTAGTGAAATAATGTTGGTTAAAAAAATCAAAATATTAATCTTTTAAAATTTTTGCATTTAGTAGAAAATGATTATTTGACTTGAAATTACTACTATTAATTTTTAATTAATAAATTTGTAATTAACTTCAATGTTTAACGACAAAAATTATGTAAGTTTAGATTAAACTGACAAGAAGAGATATTTTTAAGATTTATCTGAACCATAAAAATAATGCATTTAATACCTTCAGCATAATCAGTTTCATTCCTGCCAAGTCAGTATGCCAAATAGACTAAACTGGATAGAATTGAAGTAAAATAGCAAAGGTGTGCCACTAACCGATACAAAATAAAAATTAGGATCAAATTGAGGAAAGTCAAATATTTTAAAGTTTACTGATTATTAGCGCTAAAAATACATAAAGTTCAAGTTACCTTGATTAAGCAATTGAAAGTATATTGTGCATCAATAAGTATTTATGAGAACAGTTAAAAAAAAAGGTATTTATGAGATTATTATTGAAATTATTACCTCTAAAACTATTGTACGACTATTTTGACCCTCTAGTATAGCTAAAACGAAAATAAAAACTAAACTAGATTATATTGACACTCTTGATTAGAAATAATAATTTTTTTAAAAAAATTAGTTTCACATATTTTAATTATACAATTTTAATTAAAACAAGTGATTAGTGTGAGTGATTTGACACTTTTACCTTTTAAGTAAGAGGTCGAGTATTCGATCCTTATAAATAAAATTATTATTTATTAAGAACACTTTACCATTCAATAGATTAATCAGATGTGAATAGAATTAATCTGGCCCAACAAATTTAGAAATACATATAGTTACAAAAAAAAATTTCAAAAATATATATTTATGATATTTTTTGAAAAAAGAAAGCTTCAGTTTGACCACCAATTAAATCTTAATAGTTAGATTTGAATGAAAATGAAATAAATGTAAATATGAATGAATAAAAAGAAAAAAAAAAGGAAGGAGAAAAGAAGTGCCATGTTGGTAAAGTTTGGTTCAGAATATCCAGATTGATTGATAACGACTATGAAGAAGCAAACTAGGATCTTCCAAAGAATAAAACAAGACATATGTGGGGTTGAGAGTATATCCCAAGTTAGATCTCACAAAACCCTAACAATTAGATATTGATGGCAACACTTCCATGATCCATGGCAACTCCACGGTACAATGATGCTGCTCAAGAACCCCTTAACCAAGCTAAGCTTTACAATATTAATAATATTAATTGGGACCATAACCATAACCCCAGAAAATCAAAACTAAAAAATAAAAAAATACTTGTAGCTATATACCTATCATCATAATGACCAGAAGCACACACATGTATGTTTTCACAGCAGTATATTTGTAAGGCAAGAAATTGCTCAGCTTTAATTAATGCCGAGTGATATGCAAAGGACATGAGTGCTTTCATTGCCCATATCTATCTATGTAACTCTCCTATGAAATTATATATTTATATTTATATATGTATATAATCAAAATAAATACATTTTTCTTTGTTAATTTGGTTTTGAAGGGTATATTGAACTTCAACCAATCATCATTGAAAATGATTATCAAAACTTGTAGCTATCATTTCAGTTTAACAAAGAAGATATTCGATTATGAAAAACTTTATACAAATTAGGTTATATACCTAAATAATTAACTTGAAGAATAAATATTATATCTTTGTATTATTGGACTCATATTAATATATATATATATAAAACTCAAAAGATAAAATATGATTGAACATGATAAAATAGTAGTTAGTAGGCAATAGACGCAGGTAGACTCCTCTTGTGAGGCAAAACTAAAACCCAGGCAACGTCCCTCTCATTCCCTTAAGGCTTAACCAAATGACACAAACCACCTGTGTGCACCCTTAAGCCATATCTCTCCCCATAGAAACCACCTCCCCCCCCCCCCCCCCCCCCCCTTCTTTTTAAAGTCACGAGTCCACACTAAGAAGAGAGAGAGAGATAAGTCCAGAAGAGTTGGCAGATTAACTGATAGAGAACTTTCAAAGCTCTTTTTCTCTACCTTCACTCAACTAGCCTCTATATTGCAGTCTCAAACTGAAAGTCTTATTATTTTCTAAAGCTTTACTTATATCTCTTCTCATCTGAAAGATATTTTCCCACCTCATATATTTTTATTTTTTTCTTTCTTCTTTTTTTATTTTTTTCTTTGCCTTCTGTCTTTCTCTGTCGGTACTATGTAGGTCTTCTCTTCCCCACAACCAATTCCCCTTCTGAATTTACAATCTTCTTTCCCTTCTCTTAGTTTTTTCTTTTTCTCTCTCCTTTTTATTATTTTTTCCCACTTTCTTCTATTACTTATGCTTACATATTATTGTCATTTCTTTGTTTCACCAGGAGACCTGAGAGGAACCCATTAGACCTTAATAACTTGCCCGATGATTGTAGTTCTAGAGATGGTACTAAACAAGTCTTTGATGATGCCTCTTCTTCTGGTATGTGCTATTTCACTTTTCTTCTTCTTCTTCTTCTTTTTTAATAACAATATTAAAGAAATGGAAAAGATCGAACTAAACAAGAAAATATACGATCAAGGAAAACGTAAACAAGAAAAATATATAAACACTCTTTTCAAAATTTTGAAAGGTGAAGTAAATGAATGAGCGAAAATAAAATAATTTTTAGCGAAAATAAAATATTTTTTGTTATTTGATGAAATAATATAATTAAAGGAAAAAGAATTGAGGAATTGGAGGGTAAGTAGGGTTGGGGTAAGAAAGGTCTCATCGAAGCTGCTCTAATTAGTTGCTTTTGCAGGAGGCTATAGGAAAAAGAAAAGCGGCGCTAAGGATGGGAAAGATGAGTGCGGTAAGGTCTATGAGTGTAGGTTTTGTTCCCTCAAGTTCTGTAAATCTCAAGCTCTTGGTGGCCACATGAACCGACATAGACAAGGCAACTCATTTCTCTTCTTCTTCTTCTTCTTCTTCTTCTTCTTCTCCTTCTTTCTTTCTTTCTTTATTATTATTTATAATTGTTATATTATATATAATATATATCTCTCTCTTTTTTTTTAAAGAAATGGGCGGTGGTTTGTTATTTACAATGATTTGTCATCTGAAATTAACACAAGTAGTAGCTTTAGTCATATCAATCTCGAGGAAAACCAAGTTGGTGTGATGTTGAATTTCTTGGTGGAGAGGTTTTCTGGGGGATTGAGTTTTATGTCTTTTATTTCTTTTTTTAGTTAGTCTGATTTGATCTTTGATTTGATTTGTGTCGTTGGCTGCACAGAAAGGGAGACAGAAACTCTGAACCGAGCTCGCCAACTGGTCTTCAATAGCGATAACCTAGCCGCCCAAGGTGCTTACTTAGGGTACGTATATGCAACATTGCTTCTCTGTCTCTCTCTCTCTATATATATTTTTACTTCTTTCCTTGATAGTAGTAAAACTTCAAAATGTTGAATCTTTAGATCTTCAAATCTTGAATCTTGAAAATCTTGATATGTAATTGTTGTTGCACCAATATATTCCGTAATATTGTTATTGTTTAATAAACAAAAACTGAAACCATGTAAGACGTGATCAAAATTGTTCGTAATTTATTATCTTGCTAGCAGTTGTGCACCAGGAAGCTACAATCATCCAGCAAGCAACATTGTAGATCCATATAGATCAAGGTACCCACCAAGACTATTTTCTGGATCTTCATCAACTCTCTTACCTCCCCCGCCGCCGCCGCCGCAACCACCTCATCATCAACCATATCTGTACACATCTCCTTCACGTCTCCCTCCTTATTCTTCACAGTACCCATATCATCAACAACAACAACAACAAACACCCTTAGACGATTACTACATTGGGCATGTGCTAAACAACAATTCACAAACATACCCTCCTCCTCCATATAACTACAATATTGGTAGTGGTAGTCAAGAATCGAATTACACTTGCATTGGGGCCCCAGTAGGACATGGTGTTGTTGGTGGTTTTGGAGCGAGCGGTTCAAGCCGTGGGTCAGAGGGTAGTGGTAGAGACGGGTCACTGAACAACCAGGAAAATGAAGGATTGAATTGGGGAAGGAGCTATGCAGCTGGATCGCAGCCTCCTTCATCGATCAATCGGTTTCAAGATGGGTTTTAAAAAAAAATTATTTAGATTAATTTGAAAAAAAAAAGAAAATTATTTTTGTTGGTAGGATTGATAGTATTACGAATGAAGTATTTATCTGCTTTGACACGGCAACCAGTGATAAAGAGAGGGACTTAACAAACTGACAAATGGGGTCATGTTATTTTTTTTAATTATTATTTAAATTTTGGGTTCGTGTACAGGGATTGGGGCAGCTTTCTGAGCTCAATGACACTCTCAGCTAGTTTGGCTTGGAGCAATAGGGATTGGAGAGGGGGGAAGAAAGGGGAGAGGTTGTGTTGGTGTAATTGTACTATCCAAACTGTGAAAGGAAGGGGACTAGAGCTTGTGAGTGGGACAAGGACTTGGATTTCAACTGAAAGTTCCTAACCCTTTTTTTGCTTTTCAACTTCATTTTGCATGGCAATGTATTATTATTGTTATTATATATTTTCTCTTTTTTCTTTTCTTTGTGTGCCTTCAATTAATATTATCTTTGACCAAAGAAGCTAGTTTTTAAGAGTTAATTGGGATCATAATTATCTTTCCTTTTTTTTTCTCTTATTCTTAAACACACACTCCCTCGCTCACAAGTCACAAGCAAAAAAGAAACAAAAATTGGGATATTATATCTAGTTTCCTGAAACGTTTATGATTAGGCCTTGCTTGTACAAATACAGGCAACATGGCCTAGGGAGAAGTGGTGATTGCCTTCGAATTTCATTCAAGACTTGTCTACTGTATCAAAGTTTTCTTGGCGAGCTATAGTACGTAAGCTATATATTCATCAAATAATCAAAATCTGATAATCTGTCAACCAAGTCTGTGTAAGAGCTGAGCAGCAGTTGATGGTCTTCCTTATATATAGCCTTGTAATTTGTTCTTCTGATATATTCTGTCCTGTTTTTATCAATTTATATTTTAATATTATTAATTGATACATGTTGCATTACAATGCAATTCTCTTGGAGTAATTATAAGGAGGGTAATTCATAATTTATCCCCTTAAACTTCATTAAACACTACATATTTCAATTTTTTTTAAAAGGAATAAAGAAAATTAGCCTAGTAATGGCTTTCAAGTCATTTTCAATACTATATATGCATTGATAAACGAGTATCTCTTTTAAAAGAGTCCCAAATACATGTGAGCTTAATTAGCAATAAAAATTAATACTTTCAAATGTCAATAGGACTTTTCAAAATACAAGGTAATATATATATATATATATATACACACAAAATTCAGGTGCCGATATTTATAACTAATACTTTTATTAATGAACTTAATTTAGTGAAGGTAATACTAGAAATATTTCAAAAATGCTAGTAATTAAGAGGTTAGAAATCTTAAAATAATGTTATTTTTGTCCTGAGTATGTTTTAAATTATAATTTATTTATCATTTCAATAAATTAATTAATATGTTAAATTTTTATTATATTAATATTCAATATTATTTATTAAAAATATTTAACAAATATATCATATATTAAAATAAAAGTATAATAGAAAAAATATATGTAAATTTACATTAATTACAATAAAAAAATAACTAAATTTTCTTAATTTTTGTAAAATAAAAAATGTACCTATCAATTCAAAAAGGAGTAAATAATAAAAAGAAAATCAAGACTTTGCTAACAAAATATATATAACTCTCCAAATGCTTTATTGGGTTTTCAATTTTTAGTTAACGGAAAATTATTGAATGTGCACTCGATGTAACAAGGAATAGTATATTGTACATGTGAGATCATCCACTTGAATTTATGAAAGGTAAATCTCAAATTTATGTAATTAATGGTGCATTATATCTAATGTACTAAATAATAGATTTTATTCATAATATATAAGCCAAAGCTGTGAAATTATGAATTTAAATACCGTAGTCAAATAACAAAGAAAAGAAAAGATTCAAACTCAATGTCTTAAATATATACACTTCAATCCTTATAAGGGCTTGTTTTCACATTTATTTATTTAAATTTAAGACCTTATTTCTATTTGAAGTAGCCAAAGTTTAATTAGCTTGCAATAGTATAAATGATTACAAAATACTACTTTTACTTTACCTCTCATAACAGAAATACTTTGAAATTTGAATCGGAATTTCTTTTAATATAGATTTAGGTTAAATTCTTTAATAAGAACTTGAAAGTAGCAATTCTAAAAGTTAATAAAGAGTCAATTTGTATATTAATTAAATTATATTTTTCTATTTGATCGATGTAATATTAACCATATTTGTTCTTTCTTACTACAAGATAGTTTTAACATAAATCCCCAGCTATCATTCGCCACTGTCTTTAGAAGAAGAAGAAGAAAAACAAAAAAGCCAAAGAAAATAGCCATTCAATTAATTGCAGCCCTTTATAATAAATTAACTATTGAAAACAAGAAAGCCTTGTGATTTTGAAATTATCTCAATTTTTGCACCTATAGTTAAAAATTTTTAAATTCCTTTAATTTATTTTTCTTCTTCTCTACTTTCAATTAATAGGCTTTGTTTCTTTCTGTCTTGGATTATTCATAATTTCAGACAGTTCTAAAGCTAGGCTAAAAAGAAACTCTACAATAGGAGATAATAAAAAGCAATATTATTTACTATTATTACCTACTGAGAGAAATTTAATGAAGCCTGGAAAAGCCTTCAAATATATGTATATATATATATATTTAAAATTAATTTTGCACATTGAATAAGATATAATAAGTTTCAGGTGCTTAAAAGTGCATGATTTATGAGAGGTAGAAGAATGATAGGGTAGGATTGTGCTCAAAATTTATCTGTATAGAGAAGCTATTTAACAGACATATTGTTTTATGATGAGAGGCAAAAATGAAAGTAAAACCCTAACCCTAGCCCCAATATTTAATATAATATATGTAAATGTATGTATATACATACGAAACTAATGAAGCAATAGGTTATGCTGGACTGGACTACTTGGCTTGCGATTCTGACACCAAAATGTCAACCATGGGAGCTACATCGTGGCCCCATGCTGCTATTGTTTAACCTAAAATGGTTACCCCAGGACCCGGAAATATACATTCAAAATAATTATATATTTATCTACATTTAAATTTAAATTTTTATATTTAATTCTTCCTCTTTGCAAATAGCTAAACCATAAACAGCTGGTTTGGCTAGGTCAGATCTGGTAAGGTGATATCCAACTTCAATTGATCAAGTACTACGAGCTATATATATATATATAGCTCGATCAAGAAATAAAAGACCACAATAGACTTTAATGGCCAACCAATCACCCACCCTAAGTTTCAAATGATTTTTCTTTTAGCCATTGAATGCCAAAGGAGAATGAATTATTAATTAGGGTAAGAAATCTTTGCAATTTTATAAAAAGAGCAATGACCCCTTCTCCTTTATCTAAAATAATGGACCATTAATTCTCGATTTATTTATGTTTTAAATTTGAATAGTTCACCTAGGGGTGAGGAATCTTCGAATTATTTGAAAAATATATACTTATAACTTTTGTAGATCATATGCATGCGGATGAATTGCGAACGAGTAATTTTAAGAAGAGAGAGTGCAGGATCAATCTCCGAATTATTTGCAACAAGTAATCCATCAGTATCATAAGAAATATGAATAGGATCTATGGCAAGAAATCGATGAGCAACTCTATAAAGATAGAGCAAGATTTACTGCAGTCTGCAAATGAGCCACCTGAGGTTGAGCCTTTCCAGCCTGATTGGGGCATGAGACTCAGAAGACTTGGGAGATTGGATCAATGTTGGGTTTATTTAGGAACTCTGACAAAGACAAAATTTGTGAGGGGTTGAGGGATATTCTTAGTAAAGAAGATACTGATGGATTTTTCTAATCTTGAGGGGCATGGGCAATCAACATGTGTTGAGGACACCACCTGCCTATTTTGTGGTATTTCGTATGTCATGGCTGAGTTCTCGTTCGTTGCTTTAGTTACATCTTTGGGCCTCCCTTATATTTTTGTGTTTCTTCTGTATTCTCTGTGTTTTCGGGGTTTTTTCACATTTTTGTGGGTTCTGTATGTTTTTGGGAATTATTCGGGTTGCTTTGCTCTGGATTTTCACCCCACAATTATATTTTTTCCCAATTTAAATTTATTAATAACATGATCATTCTATCAAAAAAAGTAAAGAGAAAGTATAGATACCCCCTTTAATTTGTAACGCAAATACAAGTTAGTCCTAATTCTTTTTTTTGGCCCATTTTTTTTTTATAAAAAGGCATATTAGTTTTTTTTTTTTTGCAAAGAGAAATTCTCGGCGGAGCTTAACCATCTATTTGGAGTGGAACCCGACCACCAAGATAAATCCCGAAGAAGTTAGCCCAACAATCCACCTTCAGAGCCTCCCATTTCAATATGGGTTTATAAAAGAGCTTCACACCTGGAATATCAGCGTTTTACACTTACGAAAATTGGTTGACACACTCAATGAACACCTCTTTAATGTTAACCAAATGATTTTGCCAATCCTTCTATCTATGGCGGATTAAAAAAACATGTTATTATTATTATTAAAATGGGAAAAAAAACATATTTTTGAGATACAAACTTCCAAAAAAACTCAAGTACCGGTACATGTCCATCCTTAAGCATTCCAAGATATGTGTAAAAAAAAAAACTTAGAATTTCATATTACAATAAATAACACAATCATCCCAAAGCAATAATTATGAGTTTTCATACAAGTAAATAACACACAATCGCCCAAAACAAGAACTATGAGTTTCTAGACAATTAATTAACATATTCCAATATACTAACAGAAAAATCAAATCAAGCAATAAGCCCACTTAGGTAAAAGCCAGCACAATGTAATAAAACCCCAATTTACATTTTGTGTAACACATGAACAAGCATTGAGAAGGATCTAAAGCAAATTTGCAATTGTTCATAGTCATAGCAGACTGGAAAAGGAGCAACCACTATTAAACCTACCCTTCACACCTTACGCCAACCAACAAAAGTATAGTAGCTAGTGGGTGTTGAATAAAACAAAAATAAAAATTTCTAGTCTCAAAATATAATTTGTAAATAGTGATAAATAGGGTCGTCTCCACATGGATCGGTTGATTTATTTCTCTTAGCAAAAGATGTGGAATTTTATAAAATTAGCTAAAATTAAAATTGAAAGAAAGTAAAATCACAACAAAATCACTTAGCCTAACACAACTGCAAGATAAAAGCCCAGCTAGAGAGAGAAGGAAACTGATTCGATCGCTATGCATCCATCTCAGATGCTGACAGTAAAGCTCATCAATGGTGGGGCGGATTAACAACATGAATGTCAATTTAAGCCAAGTAACCATTGACAGAAACATGTTCAACTATGATGCGACTATGAAGAAATTTTTGCACACAATATGCCATGTTTGACAGATATTTCAGAGACAATAATCCACATAATCGGTCCATGTCTTAACTCTAAACTCAAGATTAAAAAGCACCCACTAATCAAGCCAAGCTTCAAGGTTGTTTTCTCTAGTAGCACCTGCTTTGGCTAAAGAGTCAGCCACAAAGTTACTTCACGAAGAGTATGATGGAAGGAAATCTTATCTAGATGCACCAAGAAGGATTCAATCTCACATCTAATGGCTCTAGGTTTCCATGGTACACCATCGACGGGAGCTTTAACTCAGGAGATTGCATTTTTAGAGTCAGACTCAATGACAATAGGCAAGCCTCTAAAGCAGTATCTAGAGAAGGATATTTTAAGAACTGCAAGGATAGCTCAAAATTCTACCTCGTTTGAATCCATCATCCTGGCATAATAAGAAAAGATAGCCACAAAGAAACCCGAAGAATTCCTTAGTACACCTCCAATCCCTTCGTGTCCAGGCTTGCCAAAGGCAGAGCCATCAATATTCCACTTTAAAGTATCGTCAGCTGGTGGCATCCAGTGAATGAGAGCTCTACGACGTTTACCTTCTCCCAATTCTTTACACAGTTGGAATATAATAAAATTTGATCTGCAGTGTATGGAAATTGAGGGTTGGATGAAGAAATCCAAAAGACAAGCCTTAATAGAATTATATCAAACAACTTCTATGCATTTAAAGTGGAATTATTAAAAACAATATTATTTTGTTCTAACCATATGGACCAAATTGTAGGATAGAATAGGGAAAACCAGACCTTCTTCCAAATTTTCTTGTAGCAAAGGCCTCCCATTGCTTGAAAAGCAGAGTTAGAGAATTAGAAGAACACCAAGAATAGTCCGAATTAGGAGAACACCAAGAAGAGTCCCATCATGCGAGAAGCTTGCTAATCCAAATGGACCAAGAGACTGGGCATATTAGTAGGAGATGATCTACATCTTCTTTCTCGTTTCTACACAATGGGCAAATGTTGTAGATTGGATCAAGAAGCCCAATTCTGACTATGTTACTCCTCACATTGATTTTCCCGTGTAAAGCTTGCCAAGTACATATCTCGACCTTTGAGGGTGCTTGAGACTTCCACACATTTTTCCAATAGAAATGAGATATAACTATTTGGAGAGTGTTCAACTGATCAGACATCGATTTGACAGCGTAATTGCCAAACTTGTTAAATCTCCAAATAGGTCTATCGTTAAAACTAGGCTTAGGATGAAAATCTCCAAAGAGATTAAGCAAAGACATTAAAGTGTCGACCAATCAAATAGATTTCTTCTCCATTCAAAGTTTTCAGCTTCATGTACCATCAACCCATGTAAAGAATTGAAGATGCATATCTCTCAAAAGAAATCACTCATATCCATATTAACTTGGTGTATACTTTCATAATCATAGATATAAATAAAATTTATTAGGTTCTTTGGATGAGTATGAAGCATCATCTAAGTCTTCATATAAGCGTACTTATATTTATATGCGGTAACTGTTATATCTATCAACTCCATGATTAAGTGCCTCATTTCTACTTTCTTTACTTCATGAAATATCATAGTTCATGTAAATAATAATCCAACACTCACATATAAATATAATCACACAGAGAAGATCTCTGTCGACATACAGATCTGTACCTTTCTCGAATATATCTCGGGATCAAACGCCAAGAGAAAAGGAAGGACAAAAAGAAAATGACAATTAACACAAAAGGCAATTAGTTTAATTTAATTAATCACAGGCACCAAAAATAGACGGCTATAAAAGTATAGACTCAGCTTATTTCATGCTATTAACAAGTTTTACGAATGTTTAAAGCTGCTTTTATTGGCTTTATATCTCTTCAAATTATAACCTTGCTCCCCCCCTTTTATTTACCTATCAACTTTATTATTTAATTTCAAAAAAAAAATTACCTTTTTTTGTATTAAAAAAACCTTATTTTTTTAATTTGTCTTTTTCTGAATATTATCAACATATTATCATGTTGTGTTATATAATTTATAATTCCAAGTTTAGCTGCTTTTTGCAGTAATTTCTTTTTTTCTGTCACTGTAACTCTATTTTAACGTGGCTATATGTGTGTGTGCATATATATATATATATATATAGCTTATTAATTAATGTAAATCTAATAAGATTTCCATCAATGATATTGGACATCATCAAAAAAGAATTTAAAAGAAAATGTATAGAAAAAGAAATAATTTAATTTTTATATATAAATTAAATAATTTAATTTTTTATCCAAAGAAAAAATGAATTTGAAAAAAAAAAAACTAGGGATGAATTTGGCATGCATACACATAAATCAATAATTAAGTTTATAAGATATTCTAACTACTACAAATTTTTTTAGTAAAAACATACAGATTTTTTATTTTCTGGGATCACAGTATAATCTTGATTTTTTTTTTGTTCTTGATATATTTTTATCTTATTAGGTTATAGTGACTTAAAAAACAAACGAATGAAACAAAATTAAAGTAATAACCATTAACAATGGGCACCATGTCTAGTCTCTATTCTCTGCATTGAATGTAATTAATGTTTGCTTTATCAATCATTGCTCATCAAAGAAAATTTGAAGGACAATCACCTGATCACTATTTCAGTAACGTGACCCCGTTACTGAAATTTGTAAATGACTTTCATTTACAAATTTCCTTACAGGAGGGAAATAAAAAATAAAAACATAGATATTTATATATCATATAAAAAATGAGAATATTTACTCAACTGATTAATCCACTTAAATTTTATATATGTTAGTTTAGACTAAGGGGGGTGTATTCAATTCAGATTTTAAAAGATTATGTCAGATTTTTTATAATCCATGGATTATGTAAAATCCATGGATTGTTTTAATTCTACATAGACTTGGATAGATTTTAATGTATTTTATTATAAGGATTTGTTTAGATTCTAAAAAGTCCATAGATTGTTCTAACATCAATTATAGAATAATTAAAAATTATAGAATAAAAATAAAAATAATTACGATTTGAAACAAAAGAGTTTAACACAAAATAATACATCGATCATTGTCATAAGTAACAAAATTTTTAGCAACCAAAAGAGTTATTATCTCCAAATTATTTTTTATGTATGTCAAAATGCATCAATGAAAATGTAAAGGCAACACATTACTCAAAATGCAAAGACAATTTAAAAATGGGAGATTTACGATTGGGTCCTCGTATTTATAGCCAATTCATGAAACAAATTTGATATTCCCAAACAGTAAAAATTTCGAACAAAAAGCAAACTCAAAAAGACCCTAACAATATGAAAAATCAAAAATATATTGCAAATAAAATAAGACGCATAAAATCCACAACAATATCTCAATATATAATATTCATAGATGTGAAAGTAAAACCTGGTTGATTAGAGAAAAGCTAGAGTAGTGGTCTGTTCGTCTCCCCTTTTTTTTGTGAGCATCAAAATCTTTAGGTTTGTGAGAAGATTTGTAGATGGATTTCTATTTATACCAAATATTCTAGAATCCATCACAATCCATTATTCAATGAATTCTTTGAAAATCCATATAATTTTCAATATCATTGGATTTAAAAGGATATTTTAAAATCCTAATTGAATACCCCGAGATTTTAAATGACTTTTTAAAATCCTAATTGAATACCCAAAGATTTTTAAAATACAAAAAAATCTTATAGAGTCTCTATTGAATACACCCCCCTAAGTAAAAGCATTCATAGAAAATTTATAGTTTTAAATATAATATGAAATTTTATGATACTTTGGACCGTTAAAACATTATGAGATCAAAGATGATAAACAAGTTACAATAATGGTTCTTTCAGTCATAAATCAACCCTAAATGAAATCTATTATTCTTCTATCTATATTTCATTACCAGCAATTGTTTCAAAATTTTGATTTTAATTTGAAAGTTTTAAGTATTATAAAATATATGTATTTAATATTTTAAATTGTATATAGGTGATTCATAAATAAGTCTTTCGATTTTATATTCTACAAATTGTATGCAAGTGTGTTAACGAAAAAAGAAAAGAAAATGAAATCCTTCATAAACGAAAAAAATTAAAGGAAAAAACACAAAAGTTTGAATAACAAATCGAGGTGCACAGAAAGGAGAAAAAAAGAAAAAGAAAGGACATAGATAGAGATAGAGATATACACATATAGGCATTGATCTCTTTTGTTGAACCAACCAACGAAAAACATCTCCATAGTTAAACGAAAATCAAGATGAAAACGACCCTTCACTTGCACAAAATCAAAGTGGGTTCTTACTTCAGATCACGCCTTTGATCAATAAGTTGATATCCACAAAAGGGTTTTTCTTTATTTATATAAATAAAAAGAAAACTATATATATTCATGTATATACAATTATATATATGTATGCATGGGGTTTGTGTCTTTTTCTAAACAGACGTGGGTTTTTGGTTTTGGAGTTGCATGAAAGAAATATACATAAATGTATATACATATTTATAAGCAAGTAAATACAAATTTGTGTCTGCCTCTATTCTTTTGCTGAGCAAAGGATCTCTACAGTCGTGTATGAAATATTTGTACTTTGTTTTATATTATTATTATAGATGTATATACATATGTTTGAGATTGGGGTTAAGGCTGTAAGCTCTCAATACTGGTTATAGGTCGGGTTGTTTGGAAATACCAATAAAATTATTTTGGTCTCAATATTGTATCATGAAAATTTTTTATCTAGACCGGATATATATATATATGACTAATAAAAAATCAATAAATAAATGATAATAGAGAAAATAAATAATTTTATTGGTCGGATGCATATATATTCGTTCTAGGTAAATTATTCCCTTATATCACATATTAACTTTTTCACTTTTGAATTCACTCTTTTTTTTCTTTCATTTTGAGGGAAAAAAATGGAATTAAGGGAATCTTCTATCTTCTAACTAAAACTCCATTATTATATATTTTCAAAAGAAATAAGAATATAGGATCAAAAAGCAACGGAAAATCAAAAGAAAAATGACTAAGAAAAAAATAAAGAAACAAATAATTAAAACGAGAGAAAAACTTAAGCGTAAAAATACAATCGCCATGACAGAAATAAGGACAAGAATAAAAATAAATTAAAAAAAATTAATCTAAAAACATAACTGGAAAAAAAAAAGTTAGGGTAAAAATGAAAAAAAAAACCAATAATAGTAAAAATGAAAAGTGAAAGTAAAATAAAGATAAATCATGTAATTTCCTCTAGAAAATAATCATGACAAAAATTTTAGAGGAAATTATATTATATAGCCATTTTTCCTTTTTTAAAAAAATTTTACATCAATTTTTTTTATTTTTAATTTTCTTTTCAGTTCACTATTTATTTTTCTGATATATGCCTTTCTTTTCTCTATCTCTTTTCTTCTCCCAGTCTCTTTTATCCCTCTCCCTTTTACTCTTTCTTTCGCTCCTTTACCTTTCATTTATACCTTCATTTTTATTCTCTTATTTAACATTAAATTTTCAAGACTTGGAGCTGTTTATTACAACAAGAGAAATTTAACTCAGAAATAACATGAAAACACCAACGATCGCTCATGTAGTATATCTTTCATCTGCATAAACTTAAAATGTAAAACCCCAATTGATAGCCATGATCTATTGGAATGGACTACATGCATCCCAATATTTTTTTTTTCCGTTTAGGAGAATAAAAAAAAGGAAGAAAAATTGATTTGATTTACATTTGTAAACATTTTATATTTTATATTTGATTTTATTAATTTTTAATTATAATATTAAAAAAATTATTCTTCAATGGTAATTCATTTTACATATTTGATAAATACTTTAAAGAACTTTTTTTCTGTGAAATTTTTTTAATTATTCTTTTTCAATATGTATTTTCTGAATGTGCTTATCTCTTTTTTTATTTGTACTTTTTATTTTAATATTTGTTTGGGTCAAAGTTTTATTTTAATATATGTGTTTAATTTTCTCAATATATACCAATACATATACAATACATACTTAACATATACGTAATATAAACATATATATAATATATACACAATATATATTTATAATATATACATATAAATACATAATATATATACGGTATATACACAATAAATGCAGGTACATACAACATATATAATATAATTAAATAATATATAAAAAATTATATATTTTATCTGTTGAAATTTAATTTATTTAGAGCATATACACATAATATATACTGAGATATATATAGTATATATACAGTATGTATATAATATATATAATAAAGAAAGATATATATATATATATAATACAAATTTAATTTTTATTTTTATTTTTATGAATATAGTATGTAACATTTATTCAAAACTAAATTTTAATATTTTTATGTTTTTACTTTTTTATATGAATTTTTTGAATCTTATTTCTTATTTGAAACCAAAATTAAAATATAATGTCATATTTATATTGTTTTCCTCATAAAATATAATATATTATAAACTTATGAAAAATATAAATTAAACTTCTAATCATGTAAAATTTCTATAATATGATGATACACATGTAGTTATTATGCATGTTAAATTAATAATATTAACTCATTAATATTATTATAATTATTTTGTAAAATTATAAATTTAAATTATAAATATATAATTAAATGCCAGAATATATATACATTAATTTTCTTAATAAATATATACATAATATATATACAAATATAAAAAAAATATCGTGTTTTTGCAACTACAATGCCCGTTTCCATAAAACAGAAAAAGAAAACAAATGTAACTACAATATTTTCAAAATCAACTTTTTTTAAAGATAGTCATGTAAAAAGTCCCAAATTTTAGAGCTTGAGCCGGCCTAATTTTCATTTTTTAAAAAACAATAGTTAAAGAACTACCAATATAAATATATCTAAATATAAATTTGTCATATATTAAATAATAAAAAATATCAACCAAGAGTAACAAATGTATAAATTAAATGTGTAATTTCTAGTATAAATAACATAATATTATTCGAGCTTGACTCGAGCTTCACACTCCTAAATTTAAGTTCAACATTAAATTAGAACGAATCTAAAATATAAAGTTCAACTTTCACTGGAAGTTGTTAAGACTAGTCATTTTTGCACATTATCTGATACAGGGTTAATAGCAACTGCAACCGTTGCGGGTTTCACACAACAGTCAAAAGAAAGACCGCAAATTTTTTGTAGAGAAACATATTTCCAACTCTTAACCATGAGAAAATAATTAAGAGCTGGGCTTTCTTCTTTTGCCTAAGAGCAATCTGCAGAACAAAATAACCTGCAACATATATTATATTCTCGTTCAAGACTTAATACAACAATACATCTTGTAGTGCAATGTACATTTTCATTCTTTTCTTTCAATTTTGCACGTTTCATTCCTTCTGCGATCTTGAGATGCTGCATCCTAGCATCACGAGAACTGCATTTGAAGATTAATTATTCAAGCACTATGATGACTTTCCTTCTCTGAGCTTCAGCTAACCAAATTTAACATTTGTTAGCTTAGCAGCAGCAAGAGCAGCTGCAGTTGCACGCTCTGCAGAGGCAATAGCAGCTCGAGCTCTCTCCAAGACATCAGAAGAATCTGTTTTTGTCCCCCTTTTAGTATCGGTAACTGGTTCTATACCATGATTCCTAATTGATGATTCAATTTCACTAGTATCCGCTGAGGGCTGATTAACCATGGTGCTAGGAGCTTGAAGGTATTGGGATCCTTGCTTGCTATCTGTATTTATAATAGAACTTGTACCATTGGAGGGTGGAGGTCTTGGAGAGCTCTGTTTTGTGGGAGCTTGAGAGAGTGCAGCTTCGGCTACAATTTGCTTTGATCCACCCTAGATATAACACAGAAAACCATGATTCACAACTTGATCATTCGAGAGAACAATAATATTCAATTAGAAGTGTCATTAATGCTTGTTTACAATTCTCCAAGCTCCAAAATGAGATTGAGCTGAGCGGGCAAGATGACAATAATCTCACAATCTCAAACAAGTATCATGCCAAACCAAAATAAAGCTGTTTGGAGATTCTAGATATTAAAGCTGAAACCAAGATGAGCAAGCAACTTTCTGAGTGAACTAATGATGGACATCATTTTTTAGACTAAGAAGTCATGGATGCAGTTGAAAACAATCAGTCTGTAAAAGAGAAATAGTCTTCGTCTCATGATAAACAGTTGTTTCTAGTTAGGAGCTCATAAAGCACAACATGATCAACCTTCCACCTAGGACCTTTACGATTTATGAGGCAATAACTGGTAAACGCATAATTATAAATCTACCATATGATATTTGACAACATTTTGCACAGTGAAAGCCATTAAAAAATGTCACCACAGCTTAATAAAGATAATAGGTGCCTGACATTATTGCAGTTGTAACAAGTGTTACAGACAACACTATAGCTAAATGCGTGTCCACTACACAACTTCTCATATTATGCATTCTAGGAGTGTAAAACATACACAACCTTCCCCTTGCAGCCGCAGGCAATTTATATGGTCTGATATTGTGACCTCTAGATCACAATGTAGCAACCTTGTGATCCCAAACAGACAGAGTAATAGATAGAACAAGGGATTCATATCCTACCCTTTTGAGAGTCACTAAGAACTGTTTTGAGTTGGATGCACAAAACATACCAATGAGACTCGTGTTCCTGCAAGTATTTGGCACCCATAAACATGCACCAGTGAAAAAGGTTTCGAGAATTTAACACTTAAGATAACCAGAGATTGAATGTGAGTATGCAACTACCCATGTAAAATTACCTAAAGGAATAAATTTCTAATGAAATTTTTAGGTTCACTACATCATTATGATAAAGAATTGAACCATGGTGTTGCTGCAGATTTTTCAGAACTTTCTACAGCATACTTCATTTGATTACAAGGATATGGCATAAAAAGGTTGCTTCCAGAGGTAAGTTTCTAGAACTCAGTAGGCAGCTCTCACAAAATGTAATTGCTAGAATCTCAGGAAGCAGGATTCATGGTATCTAGATATCTCTTAGTAATTAAATAGTTTCCCTATGAACAGAAACAGGTATAATGTTAAGCATGTCTATTGCGAACCAAATAACAATTTTTGAATGATGCGCCGAGCATAACTAAAATAGAAATGAGACTAAAAACTAAATTTGCAATTATACCAGCAAATCTTCATGTTTTCTACTGAGCTCGGTTTCTGTGTTAGAAGAGTCCCACTCCAAGTTATATTCTTGTACAATTTCCTTTAAAACCTTAAGCCTTGCCTCTGCTGATGGAGCACTGACTGAAAGATTTTCAATGATCTGCATAAATATCAATAACAGAACAGGTAAGAGACTACAGTAAATTCTAGATTCGATAGCCAAATCTTTATGAATATCACACTTGCAAAAAAGCAAATAATTGCAAGCCAATTAACTGCACGGTTGACACTAGAGTCGGGACGGAGCTCAGAAGCAGCCATGACAAATTCCTTCCCATATTTTGCAGAAAACAAATTCTTGATCTGCAATAAATCTGGCACCTCTGAACATCTTGGAGCGGAGAAAATTATGCTTGCAATAGCCTCTCGCAATTCAAATGGGCATTCCCTGTTATACAAAAAGTTGGTTAAAAAGTTGTGCCAGTCAGAGTTTATTGCAAGCATATCTTGCATATGACGTAGATATCTTGCATATCAATACCATGAATTATACCATCAATAATGACAATTTTGGGTTATATGGATGCTAAGTGCAATCAATAAGGATATTCAACAGAAATTCTAGACATTAACAAAGAATTTTATATCCACTGCTAGGCTGGGTTGTTTGAAAGCTTAAAGATAGGAAATATTCACTTCCAGAACTCCTTCAAAATTACAGCCATGGTCCTGGTACCACTGCATTTAGGATTCAAATTTCCCCAATCTCCAAAGAAAGCCAATTGCAAGAATCAAATTTTTTTAGTGCTACTATATAAGGTTTTTTTTTTTTTGCTAGTCTATAATAAGGACTTAGATTCCAAAATGGAAACTAGAAAGATCAGGTTCTAAACAGCTTTTAGACCTTAAACAAACAAAAAAAATCAGGAAAATGATAGACTTAAAAAGTGCAGACTAGCCAAGTGCAGGAGAGCTAAAACAAATAAAATACCCCCACTCCTAAAATCAAAGATCAATAATAGGAAAATCACAACTTTCTAATTCAAAAAGAAACAAAAAGTTAATGTTCAACATCAACAGCAAAGGCCTCTATAAGTTCCTATCCTGATTAACATTTTGATTACATTTGACTCATCAAGTTTTAGAACTACGCATACCTTGTTATAACATTTGAATAATAAAAGTAAAATTCCACTAAGCCAAGCCAATAGCCTATTAGTCAGATACTGCCCACAGTGCAGGCAGTCAAGCATTCAAAGTCCTCTTCCTCATCCCCCTTCCACCCTTGGATCCAAGAGAGATAGATAGTTCCTCAACCCCCTTCCTCTCCCTTGGAGGCTTGGACCCAAAAGAGAGAGAGAGAGAGAGAGATAAGTTCAAGATTGTTTTGTATATGTTTGAAAATCAAGAACGTAAAAGAAATGTTCTATGCTTATAAGCACATACATAGGGAAACACGTAAGTGCATAAATACATATTTAGAGATAAGAGTTTAGTACGCAATGCATCAATTTTTCGTTAAACACCAAAATAAGAAAAGTCAAAGCCACAAACAAGCAGTGCAAGATGATTTTTAGCCTTGTCTTAATGGAAGAATAAGAATAAATACCTAATTTTTGGTACAGTTTTAAATCACAAATCGGAATGGAGAATTTCCCTTTTTCAAAAATAAAAAGATCCAGAAATATTCTGGGAGAAATTAACTTTACTTTCATTCTATACTGAGAGCACACATCATAGTCAAAGAGTTCAACAAATATTCCAACTAATGAAATACAATTCTAATGTACCATCATTTTAGAAACTGAAAATTTGGAAAATATAAGATATTTTGATCATTTAAAATCAAGGAATTCAACCTCAAGCAATGTGGATAAAAGAAGCATTGGAAGATTTCACCCATTATAAGCACAAAAGAATTATCTCATATAGCATATCTATATCAGTATAGCAAAAGAAGTACAAGAGATTGCATTTTCAATACATCATATTGACAGTTAACTAATTAATTAAAAGATGGTGGTTCTCAACAAGTTTGGACACCCTATTTAACACACAGGCATCAGTAATGCAAGGCATCTAGTTGCAGCTTACAGCCACAGATTTTGTTCAAGGAATGGATACTTAGTAGGTGACAGCTTCATAAACCTGTTTTTTCTAACTTGAAATTTCCATTTACACCTTGTGTAAGTTCCACAGTTCCATGCAAATAAAATGTGTGTTCTTGCTCTATATAACTGATATTGATAAAAGGAATCTGTCATAAAATCTAATACATCTAATAATGGGAATTTATGTAGTTTATGTTGATGGTGTACTTCTGTATTTCTCAATTTACATTAATCTCTATCAAATAGCATTACGAAATTTATGAATATAAATGGGACATGGTGATAACACTGTCAACCTTTTTCAAAAATAAACTTTCTAGGCTTCAAAATATTTTATCATCATCCTGTGAAATAAATGAATCGGAAGAAGGTTTCCTGGAGCAGAGAGAAGAAGGAGTGTTCAAAATCAACATCCAAATTAGGACAATGTTTGGACTATCAGTTTACTAAGCCAGCTGGGTTTCAAGATTTGCACCAATATTTGGTAAAGAAACAACTCCATGAAACATATAAATACTTAAAGTTCCAATAAAATAAAAATGCCGTCAGTGTTGGTAAGTTGAGGGACGCGGCATTTTGCATGTTCTAATAATTGAAACACATGAAATGAAACTGCAAATCTGCATAAAATAAAATGTGATGCACTAATTTACACTGCTCTGGTGGTCAAGAAAAGCAAATGAGTATCAAAAGTTATCTCCTTGTGCTTAATAGACTCACTTCTGACTTTCAAGAATGGGAACACGGGCAAGAACAAACTCACAAAACAGCTCCAATATCCCATAAGCAGCCCATATATTTTGTTCTCGTATCACATGCTCCACCTAAAAAAGAAGAGAAAGATGAATAGAAGAAAGAACAAAATAAATAAAAGAAGATAGAATTTCCAGCATTATGAACCAAAAATCCTTACTGAGCAGATCACTAGTGACTATGAAAACTAAAAGGGTACCCGAATTCGAGCAATTGCTTCTTGGCCAGCCTGCAAAAATTGTGCTATTTCTTTGCGTATGTGTTTGAGCTGCAAATCTCTTTTATTTTGTAGCAACTTGATACGAGAGATTGACAACGTCAAGCATGTTTTACTGAAAAATCAAGTTATCAAAATTAAAATTACTCTATATGCAAAATTCAAGAGAAACGGAACAACCCATAATTTGATTATTCAATATCAGACCACTAAAAAAGTGAGAAATTGACTATAGCATACACACTACACTAATAGAAAGTGAACCAAAATTTCATTTGCTGTGAATCATATGAATCAATCTACAAAATTGATGACGATCCCGCCATGAAAATTTGAGCTTAAAAGGAACCCATAAACCAAAATCTATAAATAGGAATTGGGCATCTCATAAAAAGAGGGTTCTTAAACAAAATCAAAACCAACAAAAATCGCAATCCATACAAAATTAGCTATGAGAAAGAGAGAAACAAACAAACAAACCATTTAGCGCCAAAAACGCCTCGGTTGAAGAGCTGATTTAAGAGCGACATTGAGTATTAAACTGAGAAGACAGCCTCGTCGTCTGCCTCTCTGATAATGATTCAATGATAAATTTTGGCTGCCTTTGGAAATACGTTATTAATCAATTTAACTAAATTTTATACTTTTCTTGCTGTGTTCAAACATTTATTACAACTCTAGGTTTGACTTTATGTAATGATTTGCTTACATGTCGAATATGTTATTATTTCACAATCTTTTTTTAAAAAGTATCTACTAATTACACATCATCTTCTAATTACAAGTTAATTAGTTTGTCTTAAAATTTTCTTCTGGAAAAATGTTTGTGGGAATTTAAGTTCCCTGTAGATGCAAATTCAACTGAATTTTTCTTGATAATGTGAGAATGACATAGTCGTAAAATGAGGGTTACGTCAAGTAAACCGACCTTCGAACGAGTATATTTGATAGTAACGAGGTCATACTCATAGTCATGCACTCTTCTGACCCTCGAGACTTTGGTCCATTAATTGCGTTTCAATTAATATATGAATACTAAATAGATGTGCAATACGCGATTTTTTGTCTAGGGGGAAAACAATTTGAATCATAAAAGTTCCATTTTAAAAAAAAAAAAAAGCTGTAGAAAAGACACATATTAAGAAACTTTTACAGATATAGAGATAACTCCAACACCTCTAAACCAAAGCTCATGCCAAAATTACTAATTTTTTCAATTATATTTGAAAATATATTAAAGTAATCCAAAATGATCTTACGTCTATTTAAAAATATAACCTTAAATCATGTTAAGTAAAAAAAAAATTTATATAACAATTCCCGATTAATTTGAAATTAAAATTTTTGTTGAGTTAAATTGAGATATAATTGTATTTGAAAATTAAGTTTCAAGTGTATAACTATCTAACATGTAATTTGTAAATGCTTCTTCCTCTAAAATTGGATATTAGAGCTTCAGCATATAAAAATGTTTTTCCACCAATTAACAATTTTCCGAACGATGAGCCTTGTTCTTCCACGACTATGAACATTGTTGCTATCAACAAACCCCATTTCTATATTTGATGACGTCAATATAGAAATTACAACAGGTGAAAAGGGGCTATTAAAACTATTACTTAGTTGAGCTCCTAAAATCAAGCCATGAAATAATATCTTCAAAGATGCTAAAAATTCGGTCACCGGGTTCTCCTTCAAGAATGCAGTGATAACCTGCTTCATAGAGCTTCAATGTTTTATCTTCGCTAGAGGCCTTCTGATAGAGAAATTGGCTCACCAAAGGATCAGTGACCTTATCAGCAGCTCCGTGTATAATCAGTAATGGAGATGAAATCTGTAACAACTCCGGCATCAATTAAATTTGTTGACAAGGCAACAATAGTTGATATTGAACTTATAATTGAATATTACAAACAACAGAATGCAAATGAAACAGATAAATTTTAACCTCTTCCAGTCGTGCCTCTATATCCTCTGTAGCCTTCAACAGTTCTACAGCTGTTTTTAGCCGCATTTGATCATTGTAAGAAATTACATTGCAGTCGGCCTGTAATGAAAGAAAAAACATTGTTATTTATGCATATGTACTAGAATATTAAAACCTGTACATTAAGAAACATGTACAAGTATTGGTCTACATGATAATTTCAGTCACAATGAAGTTCTGTGTTCCATAAAACTCTGCTTGTGTTCATATATTAACTCTGTTCTTGTGGGCTGTACAACTGTTGTTACATTTTAACTGTATAAGAACATAAGACAAAAATAATGTTTACCGAAAGAGAACTCATGGTTTTAGAAGCTTGTAAAGAAGTTTCATAATGCAGTTTAGAACAAATCAACATGCCACTTTTAAAAAATCAATCTATGGACAGATGTCCAAAAGGAATATGTGGAGGTTTCCACGGCAAAGGAAAAAATAGACTGCAATAAGCAAGAGAATAACTGTTGATTATCGGAAAGGGCAATTGACAATTAATAGGTTCACTAGGAATCGAATCATCATTTCTTAAAATGGTCTTGGTTTGGGAAGAAAATGGCAGCTCAAGTGATGATCAGACAATTTATCCAGGTACAGAAAGAAAGATACAAGACTTGTAACCTGATATCAATGGAAAACCATAAAAATGATGACAGAAGCACAATGAAAATCTTACTAATTGAAGTTCTTAAGTTGTGCCTACAACATATAATACGCACTCAAAAGCATCAAACTAAGAGAAGACAAAAATAATAAAATAAGCTTTGGCTTTTTAATGGTTCTAACTTAAGCACTAATGGCACCAACTAAGCCAATACAGGAACCTTTTTCTTCATATGCTATTGGGCAAGCAGCAGAAAACAATTTAAATTGTAATGCCATGGAAATGCTTTCATATAGAAAAACACAGTGAACAAACCATTTTTCTTGTCTTCAGGTCTCTGATGAACAGCTCTGATAGATCTTTCTGCGGGACAAGCTTTGCTTTTGGCATGACCCTGGACAAAAGGGTTAACACCTTCAAAACTGCAGGCGGTGGTTTAACATCCTCTGCAATCTTAGTAAGAAATCTAGGTTAGTGAAAACTTTTAAGCAGGCAAATGAGGCTAACTTTATGTAGATTTTTTCAATATGAAAAAAACTTTACTGCATACAATGAAATTAGGCTAAGAAGAGACAAACATTGCTAATCAAATGTCAGTTTTTGACATGAAGCATAGCAGATCTGAGGAACTTTACATAAGCTCAACTCAAGGCGAAGGTATCAATTTCTACAATGGTTATACCTAAAGCTGTTGTAAAGAATTATCTGAGAGTCTAACTCATCAGCAAGCATAGGTACACTGTTGCTGTTACATACTTTATCAAATTCAAAAAGGTAATGGAAACTGATACACTATTTGTAACTGGATATCAAGTTTATTAGCCTGTTCATTTAATGGAGTAAGGAATATGCAGATTGGGAAATAACGCACATATGTGAACAGATGTAGGAGCACAAACAATTTTATGATAAGCCCAAATTTAAGCAGGAATCCGAACTTCCTTAAACAATCTGAAATAGGTGCAATGATGTGCTTACTCTACACATAGGAGCTACAAGGACCATCCCATCCCATGCATTTGGTTCCTTCAGATGAACCTTGAGGGCAACAGCTCCACCCATTGACTGCCCCAACAAGAAGCAAGGCAATCCTCTTAATTCAGGTTTTCCTGCAATAATAATAGAAAAAAAAACTCGGAAATGGCATTCTACAATTTGCAAATTTGTAACAAAAAAGAATAGTATCAGTAGTACTAATTGCCAAATCAAGACATGACAGGCAATAAACAAACCTTTCATTTTTGCATATTGCTCAATAACATTGTCAACTAATGCATCAAAGCTGGGGATGTAACCATGCAATCCTTGAGACAGTCCAAAACCAGGATGGTCTAAAGCATAAACAACATACCCAGATACAGCAATTCGCCTTGCAATACCTGAGGGTGTTGAATTCTCATTATTTGAAACAAAGTATGTTGTTCACAATTCTATTTCCATGAGAATTGGATGAGACAAAGTAGCAAACCTTCAAAGAAGAAAGTGCAAGTATCACCATATCCATGGCAGAAAAACACAGAACCTTTAATTTGAACCCCTGGTGGTGGCATCCATTGTTTGAAAAAAATTTCTAGTCCCCTTGAATTCCTTTCATACCACTATAGAATTAAATTAAACACAGTATATTTAATCTAAAACTTATTTTTGAAAGAATATTTGAGCATTGAAAGAAACAAACATCTAATTTGAATTCAATAAAAATGCACAGAAATGAAGGTTCAAATAAAATCTTTTACTTTCTCCCCTTTCATTCTCATTCTACACAGTTTTGATTCCAGAAAAGAAAAAAGGATCTTACCTCACGCGTACTAATCCCAGGAGGAGCAGACTGCATTAAAATTCAAAACCCAAAAACAGAAGAAGATCAGCGAAAAAAAATCATGTATATACCATCCAAATTCACATTTTAAAAAAATCACATCCAACAGATCAAACAGAAACCATTATCAAGCAAACAAACCTTAAACAGCGGATGATCAAGCTGCTGTTGCACCTCGATAAAAGCCGATCGTACCCGCCTACGAGCTGGAGCGTGGTCCAAATTCTGGGAAGCAATCAAATTTAACTCTTCACTCACACCATCAATGACCTTCTTCTTTAACTTAGGCATGACAGGTAGGAGGCGACTAGTAGCTACTGTTAAAAAAGTTTTGGACTTCAGAGTTATTTTAGATGGAGCAATAATGGGCAATTGTAGTTTAAGTGGATGGTTTATCGGTGAGTGAAATTTCCGATCAGTCAGAGAAAAACTCGACGAATGGACTCTAAATTTGAGAGAGAAGTCCATGAAATGAACTAAGAATTAGAATCAACCTCAAAAGAAAATAGAAGCAGCAAATGGGTGATACTGATTGTTGCCGACAGGTGATTTCCGAGAGTAGCAGAAGCCGATGGGTGCTGATACAGCCATTAGCGAGCTTCTTTTTGTAGGCAGTGGAGCACGCGGTCCAATATGTACATTTATTTTTATTTTGTAATTTTTCAAGAACCGGAGATGAGAACCTGAAACTGTGTTGTTCAATGAATAATGAGTCACCGACCTGTAGTCAACAAGAAAACATTGTGAAATTGAAATTCATTGTTTTATCAATGTTACTGGCGGCTTCTTCCGGTTTGAAAACCATATGGACTCTGACTATTTATTGGACAGATTAACATTTATCTGGTTAAATTAAAACTAAAATTAATAATTATATCTTATAAATCAAAATTTTAATTCATAGTAGGTAGCCGAATGGTAGAAGTAATTCCAAATGCTAAGATATAGCATAATGATACGTTAAGATAAAAACATTAATTTATAAGAATTACATTTTTCAATTTGAAAATTATATTTGTGACGATGGATGAATTTGGGAACACAAGACTAATTGAATTTTTATTAAGTCTAACACAGGCAATTGATGCAATTGGAATTTATAGAGTTAAAATTGAAATGAAGTTGAAATTGACGAGTTAAAATTGAAATGAAGTTGAAATTAATTAAGTACTGTATATAATTTTATAATTTATAATTATTATTATATATACTAGAATAAAATCTGCACGATAATGCAGCTATTTTTAAAAATTATAAAAATCTAGTGTAGTTATTTAGATTTGAATATTAAATTTTGTAATTCTAATCGCACATGTACTTTTAAAAATTATAAAAGTTAGATGTAAGTTATCTAGATTTTAATATTAAGTTTAGAATTTTTTTAATATTTTTTTATAAGGGAAAAAATACTAACTCAAAACAATGTGATAATAATTACATTTAATCATATCTACCTAATATTAAATATTTTTAATCATTTATTAACAATATGAAAGCATATAAAAATTAGAAAATAATATGAAGAAATTACAGGTAGAGGGCTTCGAACCTCTAATAAAAACAACAATTTGTTACTTATAATGATATAAAATAAAAAAATTTTAACATCATATTAACATGTTAATTTTAATATTAATCTTATAATCTTAATCTTACTTATAATAATTAAGATTAATAAAAATAAATTATTTTAATTTTAATCTTTTAAATTTACTCGATAATATTTTTTTTACTAAATCATATCGTTTTGCCATAATCAGAAATAAATTACCACATTTGATATTAGATAAATGGTAAAATGCCATAATTTCTACGCCCACTTGGTAATTTTATATCGATTATGCATGAAAAGTCAATAAAATCCGAATACCGTGTTATTTAATCAATTTCAAAATGTAAAAATAAAAATTTATCAAAATATCAGTCTTTATTCCTCTAAATATATCAATAATAGATCTAGGTAGGGGCGAAGCTGAGGGAGTCGTGTGGGGGCTGACGACCCCCCTCGTCGGTGGTACTGAATTAATATATAGAAAATTTGCGTCGCTGGTGGTGAGTGTTGTAGAGAGAACGGGAGAGCTCCGCCCCCCCTGCTTTTGCTGTTGCTGCCCTGCCTTGCTGCGACTGTGAGAGAAGAAGAAACGCGTGATCTCTCTCGTGAAATTACTATTTTATCCCTCGGAACTTTAATTTTTTTTTTAATTCTATTAAGTGAAACGGCGCCGTTTCACTTAATACAGTTTAAAAAAAAAATAAAGCTAGCAGCAAACGCTGCTGGCTCGAGAGAAGAAGAGAGACCAAGGGCGAGAGCGAGAGGCGAGAGATTGAGAGAGCAGAGACAGAGAGGCAGAGCCACAGAGAAAAATGGAGGAGAGACGGTGGTTCGACCATCGGAGACTGCGACGCTGCAATACCGGGCCACCAGAGATGGAGACGCTGCAACACCGAGCAGGCAACCAGGTTTTTTAAATTTTTGTAATTTTTTTGCCCCCTAAAAAATTCTCTGATTCCGCCACTGGATCTAGGTAAATTGCAGTGTGCATCTGGAAAAAAAAAAAAAACTCTTCATATCATTACCAAATATTTCATTCAATTTTTTTTTAATTTTCTACCTTGAAAAAAATAAACCTAAATTATATCGATTTTGATTTCAGTATATAAAGTTTCAATCAATCGAAGTTTTTTTATATTTCTTTATTTTTTATTTTCTTTAATTGTTATTTTTTAGGATTAATATGCTTTTAATTTTGCAATATGAGCATCATACTGCTAGTTTATAGTTTTTTTTATTCTATTATTTGTTTGATAATTTTTTCTATTGGATTTGAAATTTGATGAGGTGATTATTTATGGTGTTGTATATTTAATTAGGTTTTCCAAGTCTCACTATTTACTTGTAAGAGGCTAATATTGCAAGATATGCTATTGTCTCATATCTTTTGTCTAGCAAAAATTATAATACTATACTATAGTATTTGATTTTATTACAAAATGAATAAAAAACTATTGCAAAATTGAAAATTTTAATATGATGTCTGTTGAAATTAAAATTCAAATTGACCATTTATTAGAATCTCTCCATCGAAATCCTGATTGAAAATTAAATATTAGGTAGATATACTCATTACTAATATGTAACTCATTAGTTACATACAACCTTCTATTTTTTTTTTCATAATTAATATTAGGTAGACATATATTGTTGCAATTATATATTATAAGATTGCTTTGTGTTTTATTATTTAATAATTATATATTATTTATTTAAATTTATTAATATACATTAATTTTGTTTTCTTTCTTTATTATAAGATTTAAAAATATAAAAATACCACATCATCATGCGGGATGTATTCTATTAATTAATATATAATTTTATTAGTTACATAATTTTATATATTTTAAAATTATATAACTATATTTATACCTTACAGATACACTTTTTAATCTATTAATAAAAATTTATTTTGTATTAAAAATAATATGTAATTCACATTAATTACACTACTTATCTTGATATGATATTATATATATATATATATAATTTGGTATTTTTATTATTAAAAAAAGAATGACACAAATAACAAAAAGGAATGACAATTTAATATTTTCATATTAAAAAACATACCTTATATATTTTTCTATCAATAAAAAAATAACAACCTTCTATTTTAGAATTTTAAAGTAACAGTATAGCATTAATATTGTTTAATATTTGAGGTGGCGGTGAGATAGCTTATTGTTAGACTTGTACCGAAAGATATAGCTTATTGTTAGACTTGTACCGAAAGATATATTGTCATTAATTCCTACCTTGAAAAAAAAAAATAAATTTAAGTCATATCGGTTTTGCTTACATTACCTAAAGTTTCAATCAATCCAAGTTTTTTTATATTCCCTTTTGTATTCTTTTTATTGTTTTCTTTAATTGCTATTTTGTTAAGATTAATATCCTTTTAATTCTAAAATATGAGCATGATAGTGTTAGTTTATAGTTTTTTTATTCTATTATTTATTTGATAACTTCTTTTTAATGGATTTGAAATTTGATGAGATGGCTATTTATGGTTTTGCATATTTAATTAGATTTTTGAAGTCTCACTACTTGCTTGTAAGAGGCTAATATTACAAGATATGCTATTGTCTCACCTCTTCTGCCTAGCAAAAATTATAATATTATTATAGTAATTGATATTATTACAAAATGAATAAAGAACTATTACAAAATTGAAAATTTCAATATGATGTCTGTTGAAATTAAAATTTAAGTTGATCATTTATCATAATCTTTTGATCGGTATCCTGATTGAAAAATACATAAATATTAGGTAAATATAATCATACTTAATAAATAACTTCATTAGTTACATAAATTTTATATATTTCAAAATTATATAATTTTATTTGTGTCATATATATGTCCTTTTTGATCTATTAATGAAATTTTTTATATTTCATTAAAAAAACTAATATGTAATCACATTAATAACACTACTCTTGATATGATATTAAATATATATATATATAAAAAGAATGACACAAATAAAAAAAAGAATAACACTTTATTATTTTCTTATTCAAAAACCTAACATCTATTTTTCTCTCAATAAAAAAAATAACAACCTTCTATTTTAGAATTTCAAATTAATAGTCTAGCATTAGCATTGTTTAATATTTGAGATGATATTGAGATAGTTTATTGTTAGACTTGGACCAAAAGATATATTGTCATTAATTCTTCACATGACTGTCTTATTATTAATATTATTGAATCAAGTGAAAAATCTTACTTTATTAAATTTAAATATTTTTATATATATATTATATAAAAGCCAAGATTGAAAAAGTTTTATAAATTTGCCACATCATTAATTTTTAAAAATATTATTATCTCACTTTTTTAATTAATTTTTATTTAATATTAATCATTAATACAAAATTTAAATTTTAATAATTAATAAATTTTATTTGTGACTTTTAATATTTTATAACTTAATTACACATTAATATAATTTCTAATATTGATTTAATAAATTATATTTATAATTTTGATTGATTTATATATATTTTTAGAAATTCAAAATTTTTTAAATATATATATATATCTCCTAACCTTCATAATAAATTAATTATAAATTAAATAATTTATTTATAATAATAATTAATTTATATATTTTTAATAATTTAAAAAATTAAACAATAAAATATATTACTTTTAATATTTCTAGTAAATTAATTATACAATAATAATTTATTTAATTAATAATTTATTTATAATAATAATTAATAATTTATAAAAGCTACGGAATTTTCTTAACTTCTAGTAAACCATGTTATTAATTTTAATTACTTTATTTTTTTTTTATAAAAATTCATATTTCTATTTAATCATATTTTTCTAGAAATTTGAAAAGTTAAATACTTCAATTTCTATCTTTTAATTTTCTTTATACATTAATTGTATGTTAATCATTTAAACAAATTAAATACATATTAATAATTTATTTAATAATATTATTTTTTTGAGTTTTTTAGAAGTATAAAAAGTTAGATAATAAAAATATATGACTTTTTAATTTTCATAACATACTAAATATACTTTAATTTTCATAATATACTATAATAATATTAATTTGAAAGTTAAACAATATAAATACATGACTCTTTATCCTATCATTTATATTTTTCTTCCTATTTTGAAATAGTCGCATTAATTTTTTATTTTTATTTTTATTTTTTACATTTTTCTCTCTTTTGCATTTGAAATTTGTGAAATAACTTTTATTCTTGAACGTGTAAATTATGAAATAGAAAGATTTTATATGTTTATCATAGTGTTTTAGCATAACTCAAGTCATGAAAATTGAGAAAAAAAATTGTATTATATTTTACAACATGATTTAGTGTCAATTTATATTTTACTAAATAGTTTATACAAATTATTTTATATTTATTTATTGTAATATTTATTCATATTTTTATTTTTTTTACTACCGCGCAGCACACGAATACATGACTGGTTTATAATAATTTTATTATATTTCACATCCAACTTCATTTTTACAGATTTATATAATATTTATATTATTTCGTCACTTATATAAAATTAGTGGAGTACACTTCTTTTTAAAAGCAAATATAATTATCCCAAAGCAATCATAACTTGCAATGTGTTTTTATTCATTAATGTGAATTTTCAAAAAAAAAATACTGAAAGTTAATAATATATTATTATATTTATATTTTTAAAACTTAGAAATCAATATACCTATATATATTAAAATTTATTATTTTAGAATGAAAAAATATTTTGTAAGCATTATGGCTAATAAAAATTTTAAAAAGATAAATTCAATGGAAATAAGCCCTGCTGAGTTTAAATTTTGCATCCTATTGATAATTGATAAATTTAAATTTATACATCCACCATCCACATACTCAAAGCCTATCCATTAATTCTGCTAATATTTCTCATAAAAATAAATGCAAACGCTATTCTAGTTTATTCTGTGAAAGAAAAAGCCCAAAGCAAAAAAAAAAAAAACTATAAACAAAATAAATTTTAAAAAAATAAATAATACACTTGATGAAATATAGAAAAAATTATCTTAAATAAAAACAAAAATATAAAAAAAATAATGCATCAATTGCACGTCAGTTGAATAATAATAATAATAGTCAAATAATAACAAAAAATAACTATAAAAAATATATGAAAATATAAATAATACACTAAATAAAAGATAGAAAAAATTATCAAAAATAAAAATATAAAAAATTATGATACATTAATTGTACATCAATTTAATAATAGTATAATAATTAAATAATAATATTATAATTTAGAATATGAATAATGTTATAAGAGAAAAGAATAATAACATAGCAGTTATGAATTTTTTATATTTTTTATATAATATATAAATAAATAATTATTATCGATATAAAATATGATATTATAATTTTATTTAAACTTTTTAAATAAATATAATTATTATTAATATTAAATAAAAAATTATAATTCTATTTAAACTCTCAAAATAAATATAGTCATTACAATATCAAATAAATATTCTAATTTTATTTTAATTCTCTAAATAAATATTAAATAAATATCTATTATAATAAATAATAAAAATTAAAAAGAATAATATTGCGAGAGAAAGAAATAATAACATAGTAGTTATGAGTTTTTTTGTGTGTCCTTATATAATATATAGGTAACTAATTATTATCAATATTAAATATAATATTATAATTTTTTTTGAACTTTTTAAGTAAATGTAACTATTTTCAATATTAAAATGTTATTTTTTGATATCTATATTGATGTATAGGAGTTTGATTGATCAGTTTACGTTGATTTCTTCTATAGAAAATATTGATGATCTTCATTATCAAGAAGCATAACCTCAGCTCGATGTTTCATGGAGAGACCCCAAATGAACCAGAATGCTCAAATCAATTTAGAGGTCAATCACACGTTGGAAATTGTTATCTGGTAGTAAACTTTTATACGTCTAGTTTTGCATGGATAATGTATTATAACCTGATATCTTTTGTTCGCTCCTAGGCTATGAATATTCCAAATTAGAGTTGTTCAATTCTAATTTTCTTTTATACGTACACATTATGGCACCCAACATAGTGTCAACATATTCGTACAGAGGACAAGTAGAAATATTTCACAGACACCACATGGAAGTATTGAATCACTTGCCATCAGTTTTTGGATTGATAACTAGAGATAAATTTGTCCACATTTATTCCATTGTCTAAGAATTCCAAAGAACCCACTCATATGGCAGAACATGGTTAGACGCCTCATCCCTCTTTAAGAAGATTTTTACATGGCCACATTGAATTGTTGATATTAGGAGCCATATTTTTGTCAATACTCCAGTTTCATAATCGTGGTCAATGCTTTTGTTCATAGCTTCCTGAGTACTTGTTTGTCAAATGACTTCCTGGAGCCTCCATTACTGCTTCACAGGCAAATCCTCAAAATACAGGCAATATTTCCTCTCTTTCTCCTCCATAGTCTCAAATATCTCAGGATCAGCCATACAAATCAATTGATTTCTCCATGATTTCACTAAATTTCTCCACTCTTCAAGGTACAATTACAATTCACCAGAAATTGCTCATCTTTTTGATGAATTGGAGTATGATTCGGTATCTGTTCGCCGCTCCTAGCACATAGAGTAACCTAAGATGGGAACTTCTCTTTCATCTTCATCTAACCCCTCTTCTTTTTCACTATAATTTTGCCTATCTATACTGCCGTTTCGAATACTAGGATGATGCTGATTTTGATGATTATCCTCTAGTGGTTCCAGCAATTGAAGCCAGATGGGCGGGACCAACAGGGTAGTGTCATGGAGACTAGAGTCCAGTTGGAGAGAAATTGAGTCATTGGTGATCAAGTACAGTGAGACGATGTTGTACTCGATACAAACTCTATAAATAGGTCCAATTCAACAAGCAAATTAAATATGTATTATTATATATATATAGGTTAGGGATTAAGGTTGAGAGCAACAATAACAACTGAAGAAACAGCGACAAGGATTGAATAGCTTGCAGTGGCAGTAATGAAACACGGATGGAGAAGATTACGGAAAGTAAACAACCAAGCCCTAGTTCTACAGATGGAGTATATTACAGATAGGTATAAGATGAAGGCAGAGGAAGACGGAGAAAAACAAAATGTGAAGACAGGATTAAACTTTGAGTAACTTAGTGGGAAATAGTAATTTGCTCTTTTTTTTTTAATTATTGAAAAAGAGGCCTGAGTGGACTATTGGGCCCTGAACAAGGATTTATGCTTTTTAGTTTTTCTATGCTCCTGTTACATTGACAATATTATACAATATGAACATGATCGTGTGTTTGATAAATTGTGTGTGTGAAATTTTTTGGTGTTCTGATGCAGTGAAAGAAGTAGCAATGGGCACAGAAACTCAGAAAAAACCCGAATTTCATGTTGTTAGATTGGATAAGGCATTGAAATTAGTAAATTACGAAAACTCTTGTCCTTTTCTTTCTCACTTAGCTATTAAATGAGTTGAGTTCAACTGATTATATATATGTGTTTTGCAGGCTGAGCAATGGGTTAATAGCATGAGTAAAGGCATAGAGGATGAAACAGAAATAGAACTAGAAAGTCGTCCTTCTGGGTTGGTTGAAGCCCTTTTTTTTTAAAAAAAAATCATCATGGTTTTTGTGCCATTGTTAATTCTGCAAGATTTTACAAATTTTCACATGTTTTTGTAGGCTTGGACTTGGCGCTAAGGTTGTGCGTCAATCCAAAGTCAGACTCTTAAAAGGAAGTTACATGCCAAGTTGGAAGCTGGAAAAAGAAAAGCTGCTAAAGGTAACGAGGAGTCCCTCCCATCTTCAAGGGAGGGTCGAAATAACAATGATAGTGATGATGAATTAGAAAGTAGAACAAGTGCATTCGCCAAGGGAAGAGGTCCTCCTCCAATTCCATCCTTACAAGTTGGAAAAAAAAGAAAGAAACAAAAGTAGCTTGTGACGTTATGAAGATCAAATGTTATTACTCTTACCTAGTGATCCCTCTATTGATTAATAAAAATTCAGCTATTTTATTTCTTGTTCTTCCATAAGTAAATTACGAGTTAATAACTCGGGAGTAGTCTGAAGTATAAAATGAAATCGTTTATATTAGGTAAGGGTATATTTCATAGCTCCAAACTTCCAAAGCAACCTTAAGACTACTTGAACAGAAGTTCATATAGTTCTGCAGATCCCAGATTATGAATGCATGTCCTTTACTCAAGAAAATCAATATGCCCATAAATTCTTCAATCAAATTCCTCACCCAAAAGTCTCCAACTAGACATTGTTTAAATCAACAAACTTTTTTTTATAATTATTTTAAACGTTCGAGTTAGAGTTAAATTTAAAAAAAAAAGTCTAATTTAATTTTCTAAAAATTATGACAAAGTGAGTTTGACGAAATATACTATATACTACACTCATTTCAATATATAATTAATTGAAATTCATAACTTTTTTTTATAAAAAAAATAGTATTGAATTGGATAATTAATTATTTAAAATGATTTAGTTTTTGAAAATTTATCATCATTCCTATTTTTATAATCTTATAAGTAGCTAACAATTTTAAATAATAACATTCCCAGCCGATCCTTCAGATTATTTGCATCAATTGTTATTAGAATTATCATTTATTGAATTGATCAATCTTTACAATTTGTTTACCTGAATCAATTTTCTCATAAGATTTAATTAAGTTTGATCACTTAAGGTTAGATTATTGTAATTGATAAAGTTCACTGACGTTTTGAAAATAAATACAAAAATTTGGTGTCCCTCTTTTTACCATTAGACGCGGGCAAAATAAAGAAACTCAAACTGTTATGTTAAATTTTTTTATAATTTTTAGAAATTAGTATTACAGTTGATATTTGCTAAATTCTATACAATATAATATTAAATGTAATATAAATGGGTGATAAATTACATATTTTATAATTATATAATGAATTTACAATTAAAAAAAGGCAATTCAACTAACATAGTGGAAATAAAGAACAAAATAACTTAATTTTCTATAAATTTGTTTAGTCTATAAATGTTTAAAAATATATAAAAAAAATTATTGATTGCACAAAACACCGAAAATTTATTAGAAAAGAGAATTTTCTTTGTAAATTTTGTTAAATAAAAAACTATCGTTACATTCCAAAACACATACATATATGACTTTGGATTCTAAAAACATTAACACAACAAATTAGAAAACTACTAAAAACAAAGACAACAAGCTAAAAAAATAATAATAAAATCAAATACATATGAAAAAATATAATATTTAATAAAATAGATAAAATATCACAAACATGTCTCAATTCAATATATTTATCAAAAGTAATCAATAAATAAAATTTATTAAAAACTGACATAAATAGAAAAATATATTTTTAAAAGTCTAAACATTAAAAAAACAAAATTCAATGCAAATTTGTGAATTTAAATCGATGGTCCTTTTTTTTATTAGACTAGACTCGAGGAATACCTACAATCAAACTATTGACTTTTAGACAAAATTACAAAATATCACTTAAGAGTTATTTTCAGTCAAACCTCTTTATAAATACTAGGGCTACTTGATCTGCTTTTTATTTTGCACCACCAACTAAAAATAATTTAAGTTATTGTATATTATAAAATTTAACTTGTTATAAGGTTAATATATTTATATAATTTTTAGAGATAATTATAAATATAATTTAAAATAAGATTGCATTTTTAAAAATAGGGTAATATTTTTGTTTTTTCAAATTTATAAAAGTAATATTCTTAAATTGTAAATATACGATAAAAAAGATGATAACTTGAACTTTAAAAATACGGAGGTAATATTTATAAAAATATCATTATTTAATGAAAGTATATATAATATATATCAATATATACTATAAAATTACGGAGCTTATATTTATAAAAATATTATTTTTTAGTTAAAATATATATAATATATACTCACATATATTTATTGCCTATAAAGATATATGTAATATATACTTATACATATTTATTATCTTAGAGAAAAAAATTATCATGCAGTTCTTATATTTTAATATTTGTAGGTATATAATAAATATAATTACATATATTTATTATTTAAAAAATTATCAAAATACAGTTGTAATATCAATATATATATATACCATATATTTATACATACATATTATCTTTGAGAAAAAATATCAAAATGCAGTTGCTATATCTTATTATATTTAAATATATACTAACTATAACTATATATATCTATTATTTTTTTTATAAAAATGTTAATATACAGTTATAATATTTTAGTATATGAAGATATATCTATTATTTAAGAGAAAAAATATTACTATGCAGCTGTTATATTTACAACTATAATAAAAAAAAATTTAAAATATTTTGTCAAATATTTAGTGTGTATTTATATTGAAGAATAAAAAAATTTTTAATCATTATACTTGACACCCAAAAAATAACATACTTATAATAATCATATATTTTATATTAGCGACAACTGATATCTGTTGCTATTTTTTCTTTATTAGTTAATTTATTTTAAGTTTTAAAGACAAAAATTATTTTTTTAGCTTTAAAATTTAATCATTTAATTTATTAACGACAATTTTCTTCCATTGCTACTTTTTAGAGACGAGAATTTTAAACCCATCTCTAAATTTTTGGACCCAATATTTAGTGCCAATATTAGCAATAGATTTGAAGACTGAGTATATATTCTCCATTGCTAAATTAAAGGCGTCAATTATTGCTCTAGATTTAGCGACAAATTTAGTTACAGATTTATTTTGTCGCTAAATCCGTCGCTAATCTGTTGCTATTCCTTTGTTAATATATTTTTGTCATAAATTCATCGCTATTTACCGACGAAATATTGCTAATTTGAATATTTTTAGATATATATGGATATAAATTATATGTACTTTTAACTAAAGAATGATATATGTGGATATATATATAAATATATATTACATATATTTTAACTGAAAAATGATATTCATAGATATATATGTGGGTATATGTTATATATAATTTAACTAAAGAATGATATATATGGATATATGCAGGTATATATTGAATACACTTTGATTAAAGAATGATATATGTAGGTATATATGGGCATATGTTACATATATTTTTTTTTTGGGCATATGTTACATATATGTCTATATATGTAGATATATATTACATATATATATATATTACATATATATAAGTATATATTGGTATATGTCGATATATTATATATATTTTTTAACTAAAAAATAATAATATATATTTGTATATATCGATATATGTGGGTATATGTCGATATATAATAATTATATATATATATATATTTATATATGAGTATATATTACTTATAAATAGATATACTGAAAAGAATATCAATATATATTGATATATATTATATACAATTTAATTTATGTGAGTATACGTTGCAAAGGAATAATAATACATATATTAGTATATGTCGGTATATGAATATTTTTAAAATTTATTTTAGATTAAATATATTTTTTATTATGAAATATAATTTTTTATTACTATTAATTAATTGATTTATAATATTATATTAAATTTTTATTTTACAAAAAATATATAAATAAAATTTATTTTTTCATATATTTTTATATATGATTTTTTATTTAAATATCTCAAATATAATTATTTTACATAGATCATAATAAAAAAAGATTAAAATTATAATATTTAAAGTATATTATTTGCATCATAAATTTTTTTTTAAAAAAACTCATACAACATTAAATAGTTACATATATTTAGTGATAAAAGTATATAGAAATGCATAAATATATATATTTTTAAAATATATATATAAATATAAATAGTTATATTGGTTCACTACTGCAAAATTTTAGTGGAGTCAGACTTTAAAGTGCCAGCATGAGTATTTACCCTCTTTTTTTTTCATTTTAAAAAGCTCGACTCTCAGAAATCGATTTTAGAGAATCGAATCACTGACCTCTCTTTAGAGAATAACATCATATAGCCACTGGGCTAATGTTCAGTATTTACCCTTTTATTAATGTGAATATAAAGTCTCCTTCATCTATTGACTTTCTTTTCTTTTCATTCAAAAATTATTTAATTTTGTAATTTTTAAAATATAAAATTTGAATATCGTAAAACTAAAAAAAAAAAAAGATAACACGGTATAATTAAAAATTAAATTTTATTTGCAGTTAGTTTGTTAGTTGACCCTAATAAAAATTCAAAAAGGGTCAATCACAAGCATAGTAATCAGTTTCATTGATGGAATGTGGGCTCGGGCCTTAACAACTCCGGCCTAAAACAACAACCCAAAGGAATAAGTAAAATTGGGATCAAATTGAGGTCCATATCTAAATCCAATATGCATTAAGACATTTCTTTTCAAAAAAATCTTATGCAATTAATTTTATTTAGAAAATTCATTTGTAAATATTTTTTTGTAATTGGACATTTAAAATCCATTCACTTTAATAGCTTCCACTCCTTATTAATTTATAATTAATTTATCAATTTTAATAAAATTTTCTTTAAGTTAACGTAATAATTTCATATAATAACAAATATAACATATATTTGAACTAAACTTCTATTTATATTAAACATAAAATTATAAAATTTTATGAAGTTGATTAGGGCCTGCCAAAATTTGCATAATTTATGTAACTAGCCAATTTCGACCGAACCGAGTGGTTATGGTCAGGTTTGGTTAGCTCATGTATCGTTCGGTCGAATGTTGGACTGAAGTTTAAAATTTCACTCAATCCACACCCGACCGAACGTATAATATGTATACAATATATTATATAAGTGATATGACATTGTTTTTTTTAAACGATATCATTCACAATACTTTTTTTTTTTGAAGGTTTCATTCACAATACTTATATACATATCTTTACTGAACTCTAATCTCACTTTGGAAGCCACACAGTCTAGAAAATTCTCTCAATTATTTATAGAACCCTTCGTCTTCTCTGTTATCTCTATCTCCAATTCTTTCAATTCTCTGTCAATTCTTCATCAATCTCTTTACATATTCTTCTTTAATTATTATAATCTTCTAATTATCTTCAAATTTTCAACGATTATTGGTCTTTGTTTGTAAGTTTTATAATTTTTTTAGATTTTTTTATTTGTTTTTTAGTTCTTCGATTGAAAAGTTTCTCTGTTAGGATTTTTTATTTAGAATTTATTATATTTTATTTTGCAATATGCTTTTTAATTTGTTAGAGTTTTGAATCCTCTAATATTTGTTTTTTTTTTAATTTTTTGTAAAATGATTTTGAATATGCATATGCATGTTGATAATTGATAAGTTATTTTTATTTGTTCTTTCAAATGTTGATAACAATATGCATTGTTTCACTATATATTTAGGTTTTTATTTTTTTATTTCGATTATTATTTATATTCTAGCTCTTTCAGAATTTGAGGTTTCTATTTTTTAACAATTTCAATATAGTTAATTTAAATTTTATCCGATTGAATTTTTATATAAACAGGTTGATTGAAAAAAATAAATAGATTAATTGACTTCAAATTAAAATTTTCATTGAATGATTGAATTCAATCGGTTTGATGTATGCTCGAATCCGACTGGTCACAGAGTTGATTTATTTTAAAAAAAAACTCTTTTGATTAGACAAAGTCTGCAAATGCATTGACATCATAAACTTAAATTGTGTCCTTAAATTTTATAATAAAAATGTACTTAAGTTAAAGACAAATTTTAATTTAATAAAAAAAAACTATTATCCGAGTTTCTTCATAGCATGCCTCGTACAACTTGGGAGTATTTTATAAAATTTTAATTTCTTTAAGAGATATAATCATATTGTTTTATGCTTCTTGGCAATTATAAATTCAATAATGTTGGTGCTATTATTATTTATTATAATCACCTCATTAAACTCTAATATCTCAATTAAATAATATAGAAGAAAGTTACTAAAATTAATTAATTAATTAAAAATCCCATATTAATCTGAGGTTTGTGGGTTCCACATTTAACAGCTCTGTAGTCTCTAGAACTGAAAAACCTAAGACTGCTGCAAATTTTATATGATAAATTAATTAATTAAAAAATTAACCTTCTCCATCATCAAACTCTATAAAATAATACAAAATGTTATTTATGTACGTATTATGTTGAATTTTGTCTTTACATGAGTTATAATTAAATAGTTATATTATAATTTAATAGTTTATGTGTTATAGCTTTAAAAGAAGATATTATTATAATAAAAGGGCTGTCGAGTTGTAATTAAGCAAAGGGAAGTGTAATCTAAGCAAGTTCTATTATTGGATTAATTTGTTAATTTTTAATATTTTTCAAGTTAATCCAGTTGATTTTGCGTCTCTTGTCTTATGACCTTTCAATGTTAAATACTGTTAGTCAACTTGTGTCATGATGTACACCGTCTCTTATATTTATATGTTAAAAATAAATATAATTAAAGTTAAATGGTGACAAAAATAAAAAATAATTATTATGATATTAAATCTCAACATAATGAACTCTATGTGACTTTTAACATACTAATATCCAACATGAATCTAAAACAAATTTAATTATTTTTAAATATACTTTATTAGCAATTCAATTGAGTGTTTAAATTAAATAATTTATTTTAACAAATATAATTATAAATTTAGTTTATTATTTCAATTTTTTTTTTAAATTCTACTTAAAATCTGTATAAGTTGAAGAAATAAGGAGTGTTTAAGACTGTCACATCATCCATCTTTAAAAAAATATTATTTTACCTTTTTCTAATTAATTTTTTAAATTTACACAAAATTTAAAGATTAATAGTTAATAAATTATATTTGTAATGTTTAATTTTTTATTAAATAATTTCACATTACTATAATTTTATAATATTGATTAAATATATTATATTTTTTACTTTTAATCTTTTACAAAATAAAAATAAACATTAATATAATTTAATTTATATATTTTTATAGAAATTTGAATAGTTAAAAAATACAACTCTTAACCTTCACAATAAATTCATTATAAATTAAATAATTTATATATTTTTAAATTTTTTAAAAATAAAATATATAACTTTTGACATTTCGAATAAATTAAGTATACATCAATAATTTATAAATAATTCATTTAATTAAGATTTAAAAATTATGTCTTTTATTGTTTAAATTCTTAAATTTTTTAAAAAGGATATAGATTAAGTATTATTATAAATAAACTTTTTTAATAAATGAATTACATGTTATTAATTTATGTAATAAAAATATTAATATTAATAACAATTTCAATATAAATCTATAATTATAAATCCTTATATTCATTTTTTTCTATTTTAAAAATTTGCTCAAGTTTCTATTTTTTTTATTTTTTATAAAATTTATGAATTTTTTTTTGTAAAAATATGTGCAAATTTTACTGTTAATTAATAAAAGTATCAAGTTATAAAATAAAAATACTATCTACTTATTCATATTGTTTCAACAAAATTATTATAAAAGTTAAGATAAATATATTTCATTTTTATTTTTTACAATAAAATTTATTATTAATTTATAAATAAGCTTATTTCTATTTATTATAAATTATATTTATTTGTATTTTGTTATTATTACCGTGTAACATGTTGATAAAGAACTAGACACTAATTATTTTTATTATAATCTTGTTATGTAAAGTAGTATTTATTTCATATATATGAATTAATAGATTAATAATTAATATTATAATTCATTATTTGAAAAAAAAATTGTGCATAATAGTGCTCAAAATATTTTTAGATATCAATGTGTCTTTATGCATATATTTCAAGGGCAAATTTACATCCTTCACATATATACACACACACACATATATTATTGACTTTTTTGAATTATATATATTTTTGTGGTTTTTAATTAGTAGATATTTAGAATTTTATGATTAAGTATTTAGGTTAATATTAAAATTTTGAAATTTGATTATGAATTAGGTAAAATTAATGTTCTCAATTGAAATAATATTTTTATAAAATTTAATAAAATTCTCTAAATAAATTAATAAATCCAATAATTAAAATGAAAAAATATGTAAAAAATTTAATAAATTTTTAGAATTTAATAAATAATACAAAATAATAAAAATATAAATTTTACTATAATATTAAATATTTAATTTTATCTTCAATTCGCGTGAAACTTTTTTTTGCTTGGAATATATATATGTATATATACCTTGTAGTACTTGCTTGCACTTAATTTCTTACGAGACATAATTGTTTCTAAGGTCCGATCTTAGAAACATAGGTTTCTTTCTCCTTCTAGCATAGAACTGCTTATTAAAGTCATGATGACCGTCATCCCTATCCATATAATATCTCTTTTTATCACCCAAAACTTTCTATCAAAAAAGTGGATATGATTTTATCTAGATTTTGGTTGAGCCAATTCAGTAAAGAGAGAAGTTTGATTTGGAGAAAATGGGACATACTTGCTAAGTTGAAATTTAAAGAGGGTTTGGGTTTCAAACAATTTGAAATATTCAATATTTCTCTCCTAGGATTTGATTGTCTCTAAAGTCAGATAATGAAATCATCTTATTGTCCTAATTATTTCTTTCTCGGTGCTGAGATTGGTAGGAATCTTTCATGGGGATGGAGAGGTTAACGACATTTGGGGCCAAGTTAGAAGTTGGAAGGATATTAATATTTGGGAAGATTTTTGATCCCCAACCTGGCTATGTTTGGATGATGTAACACTCCTGCATACTGTGGTATGGTCTGAGGGTTACTGTTTATCATTAGGCAAATCTCACATCGGTTAAGTGTAAAGTGAAGAAGCAATACATAAGGGTGGGCATGCTTTGACTTATACAACGCGTTTTGGGCCTAAAGGTAAGTCTGAATTTGAGAATAAAGTTGTGAGGGCTTCGGTCTAAAGTGGATAATATTGTATAAGCCGAACTGTTATAACTTAGTATCAGAGTCAAGAGACTTATCTCTCTGGCTGGTGGTGAGCCAAACCTCAGCAAGGATATTGAGTTCCTTGGGGGCGAGAATGTAACTCCCCTGCATACTGTGGTATGATCTGGGGATTACTGTTCATCTTTAGGCGAATTTCACATCGGTTAAGTATAAGGTGAGAAAACAGTATATAAAGGTGGACATATTTTGACTTGTACAACGCATTTTGGGTTTGGAGGTAAGTCTAGGTCTGAAAATAAAACTGTGAGGGCTTCGGTCTAAGGCGGATAATATTGTACAAGCCGGGCTATTACATATGAGGTGTAGAAGGTTAAATAAAGTAAAGGTAAAGTAAAATAAGATGAAATATTTATTTTTTTGTGTTTGGAAGGAAGGTAAGGTTAAATAAAGTAAAATGAGAGATTTGTACTTTTATATTGTTTGGGTGGAAGATAAGTGAAAGTAAAGTTTAATATTAATTAACTAAAATATTTTTTTAACACCTCATAACACCCCAAAATGAGGTGTAAAATTTTTGTAAAAAAATAACACTCCTTAACTCTTCGTTAATCTTATAAAATATTCTCCTTTAATCTACCCTCTTTTCAAATATGATAATTTACCATGCTTCTCATTCTTTAACTCTACCCACCCCTCCTTCACCTCTTCCCAAACATAGGGTAAATTTCAAAATCAAATCCCTAAAACCTCATAATCTTAATGATCTCTCTAGAGTTTCTAATTTGATTTCAAATTGAAGGTTTTGGAATAGATCTCTTATTGCTTCATTATTCTCTGAAAATGAAGCCTTAGCCATAAAAGATATTCTTATAGGTCCTAATGATTTCTCTGATAAGATAGTATGGCAATTTGATAATTTTTAGCTAAATCAATATGTTATTTTCTCTGCAAGTTTGTCTTTTATATGTCTCCTTAAATAGAAACCTCTTGATGCAACGTTAATATATGGAAAGGGATCTGGAATTTATAGATTCAACTAAACTGAATACTGAGATGAAAAATTTCACAATAAACATGAAAACAACAAAAGTGGACAAATTGGATTCATGAAAATGGCACAAAAACCATAACATATTATATTTGATAATGCAACTGCATGCATAAATACATAGTAAAGAGACTATCACAAGAATACAATAGAAAGCCATTAATACAGTAATTTGGTTAGTTGGGGGAGAGATAGATAATCGAGAAAGTCTTTACTAATTAAAAATGGAAAATTAAATTTTTAATAATTAAGAAAAAATGAAATGAGATAGATTTTTTTGCAGATGCAGGCATTGGAATGAAAACACAGTCTTTTTTTTTAAAGTTTAGAAATGGATTTGATTCTTCAAGGGACCATAACCTGCAAAAAAAAATTTAACTTAAATTTATAACTGTCTAGTCACATTTCATACCTTCACAGAAATTTTGTCAAAATTTTATTACCAAGCCAAACTACTTAAAAGGAAGCTACGCAAGTCTGATATCTATCCTATTTGTTCAATAAAGGAAGAAATCATATGCATATTTTATTTAATATGAACATGCCAGAGATACATGGTTTACTTCTAACATTGAATTTTCTCTTTTATTGTTTAATTCTTCTTCTTTTATATGTAATCTCTCTAAAGGAAGTGATAGTAATTTTATACTATCAAGGATTGGTTGTCTATGATGGCAATTACTGAAAACCAGAAATGATTTTTGTTTTGAGGGGATTATTCTGCAACCAAAAGAAATAATAGCCAAGGCTTGGTCCTCTTGTTCTGCTTTTATTGAAGCTCAAGGTGTAGAAGCCATTCAATCTACTGCTACTAGAACAACAGTTATTCAGAGACAATTTTCAAGCTCCCCTCATAGGCAACTACCTCCTCCTGAAGGCTGGATCAAAGTAAATTCAAGTGCAACTTTTTTCTCCTTTAGATAGATTTGCTGGTGTTTGTGTTGTCTTTAAATCACATGAAGGAAAATTTATTGATGGAGTGGCCTGCTTAATTGAATCCTCCTCTGCCATGCAAAATGAAGCTCATGCCTTTTTTTTTTTTTTATCATAGTTCAGAGAGCCTTCTTTTTGAATTTTGAATTTTGCTACTTTGAATCATATTGTTTATTATTAGTGAAAGCTATCAATATTCCAGAATCTTGTCCTTGGAAATAGAATATATAGTTCTTAATATTAGAAGGATGGCTGAGAACTTTATATACTATTATTTTCTCATATTTCCAGAATTTGGGAAAAGGCGGCAAATTTGATTGCATTTGCTATCCATAAGGCTTTTTTAAACTCCTATTGGCTAGTCAATAATCCTTCACAGTTGAAGTCTCTATTTTTATATGAAGCTCATTTTTATTGAATGAAATATATATATATATGCGTCCAAAAAAGAATTAGATGATAACCGTGAAGAATATAGTTTTAATACATGAATCAAAAGCTGATATACACGTTATTCATTTATATTGCCATTCAATTGTATTTAACTATAAAATGTTATGAAATCTAACTAAGTGCTTTCATATTGGCTTAATTAGAAAGTATTGTGGGACACTCACACCAAAATTTGGTGTGAGTACATGCACCAAAGGTTTTCTAAGAAAACTAAATAGTTAAAAGAAGGAAAGATGAAAAAAAGAGCCTTTTTCTTTACTAAACCTCCATTTTTCACAATTTTCTCCTTCATTCTTCACCTATTCCCTCCATTTTCAAACAAATTCTCAAAATCAACATCACTTTTCACCAAATCAAATACTATTTCTTCCTATTACACATGGGTTTGTGGAATTAAAGAAACAATTTGAGTTTTTTTTTTTGTAGTAAGTCATTTCCTTCTTCCTCTCTTCATTTTTTTTTTAAATTTTCAACTCAATCAACCTCCATTGCATTTTGTTTTGAAGTTATTTCCTTGTAAATAGGCCTTAATAATGATTAATTTGTGAATTGATTGTGATAATACTCATTAGAATATTTTGAAATTTGAAAATATTCGATTTACGTCGAAATTCTGTCGAAACTTCGTTAAAATTTAGGGATTGTTCTTATGCATTATTTTCATATCATATATCTCATAGGAGTTTGACAATTTTATATTATATCTTAGTTAATGATTATTCTTATATTACTTTAGGAGTGAATTCAGCTGTAGAGGTAGATCATAGAGGTGATTTTGTTGTCAAGGTAAGTGAATAATTATACAACATATGTGTTTTATTATGTTACATTATATATATGTGAATTGTTAAACTTATTTTATGATGAACTTTAGTTTATAATGGAATTTGAAAGAAGTAGTTTGTGTATATAAATATATAACTTGAGAACAAATAATAATATTTTGATATTTGAATTATACAATAATTATTACTTATTAATACAGTTAAATAAATGCTCTGAATATACTCATAATGTGTTTGAAGGATTTGCATTTTTCAGATGCTTTTGGAGAGCAAGCCAAGAGATTCTAGTAAAACATGGACTCTCTTATTTTCATTTCTTCTGCATATAGAAGATGTTGAGTTTAAATATTAATTTTTGCAGTTTGGTCTTATTATAGGTTGCTTCTGTTATTTTGGTGAATAATATTAAGGATGTACTTAATGATACAATGATACTAGTATTTATTTTTGGATAATGATATATATATATATATATATATATATATGTGCGCGCGCGCGCTCACTTAACGCCCATAATTTCATTAGAATATAATTAGATAAATAATTTAGAGGTTAATTAAAGTGTTGGAAGGTGTGAAATATAAAATGTATATGTGGAATATATGTTAAGCATACCTAATATATAAATGTTATTAGTAAAGGGTAAAATGGTAAAAAGTCAAAAAAGTAAAAGTAAAGAGGTTAAATAATAATAATAAATAATAATAAATTAAATTTAAATTAAAAATAATTTTGGATAGTAGAAGATGGTGAAAATTTAGATATTTATTAAACATTAATTAATTAATTATTATAATATATATATGGTTGAAAATGAAAAAAAAAATTAAAAACTCATATTTTGGTCATCTTTCTCCTCTCCCTCTCTAGTTGGCAGAGAATTTCATGAAGGTTTGGAGAAGTTTTTAATTCTTCTAAGCACTTAAGATTTCATCAAGATTTCAAGAATTAAGGGTGGATTTAGAAAAAATTCTTATCTCAAGGTAAGAATTTTCTTCTTTTTAAAGGATTTTCTTTTAGTTTATAAATATGTAAAAATTACAATTTTGAAGGAGGATATTATAATTTTTTAAATGGTATTAGTTGATATTATTTGGATGTGTAGACAATGATTTTATAGTTATTTGATGGATTACTTTAGGTTTGGTAGAAATTTGAGAGAGGTAGTAGTGAATTTAGAGTTTTAATGGAGAGTTTATAAAGAATTGATGTTTGTTGAATTTAATTACTTAAATTGTGTTATAATATGATTCAATTTGGTATTGATTGGAATAATTTTCTAAACTATAGAGAGTTAGGGCAAAATTTGAGAATTTAAAGGATATGTGTTTAATTGATAATTAATGGTTAAAATATCATAAAATGTGATTCTAATGTGTTAAATACATTCACATTTTGATTAAGTATTGAGTAGATAGTAATTCTCACAACTTAATAGTGAATGACACATTGAAAAAGTAGTGAGGAAGGGTGCATTCTAGCTTAGAGATTGTATAAACAAAGGTTAATATATACTTTGATAATTATATGGTATATTACATTTGAATTGGCATGTATATTGTACATTGGCGATTGCCCCAGGCTACTTTAATGTAAATATTCACATGTAAAGTGCGTGGTTTTTGTGTTTAAATTTGTGAGATTATAAAAAAAATATATGCATTATGTAAATTAAAGATTAAAATTTGGCCACATTGTGAATGTTGCAAGAAATTATGTTTTTATGTTTGAAAATTTTGGAAAGTAAGTATGGCATGTGAAAGATGAGGAAAAAGTGCTAATGTGATAGAAACGTAGAAAATATGCAAATTGTTTATGGAAATTGACATAAATGATTATGAGATATGAAAAGTTTGACAAAAATGTGTAAAGAGGAAAGATATAAAATGTTAAATGAGTATTATGCGTACCTTATATCTTAACTAGTTCCAAAAAATTATGTTTGGTAATTTGGCATACCATACATTATGGGGTGAGATATTGAGTATCACAGATATAGTTACGTCCTTGAGCAAGACACATTAATATCATAGATATGATTATACTGTGGGTGAAACACTGGGTGTCACCGATATATTTATACCCATTAGCGAGACACATTGATGTCACTACTGTTGAGATATGTCAAAATAATATTTATAGAACTAGGTTAATGTATAAGGATATTTGGGTCCAATATATATGTTGATGTTGATGTTTTGTTATTAAAGTAAAGATACTATGTGTGGCATTAAAACATGATGCATATTCATAATATGTCGTTATATTATTATTTGTTATTATAAAGTACGTATTACTAGGCAAAATGCTTAGCGAGATTTATCCATCACGTAGGTAGCAGGTGAGAGATGGATAGCATAGAAGTTTATTGGTTCACCACCAGACTAATGCCACTGTATAACATGTAAAAATGTATTTTGTTTAATTATACAATATTTGTATAAACTATATTATATGTAAAGAGGTTGAAACTTAATATGCATGTAAATATTTAAATATGTTTTGTCTATATATATAAAAGACCATGAATGAGAATATTGAAGAAAGTGATAAATGAATAATAATATATATGCATGTACATATACATATTTTGGAAGTGTAAATTTTTATGGAGGTTGAGTATATTTGTTTTGGGACTATTCATATTACAGACAAAATTCTAAAGAAATTTTTTCGGAGATTTTTAATGAATAAATGTTATGGTAATACTTAAAATTGCTTATACTTATTTATTTAGCTAAGGTGTTACCTTTAAATGAATAAGTTATTTTATTTGAATTAATAAAGAAATTTCTAATGATTTTAACAGTGATATTTTTATATTTTATATGCGTATTATATATATATATATAATATATATATTATATGTATTATAGTGTGTGTGTATGATATATACTCATAGTCATGTGCATGTGAATAATGTGAAATATTAAGATTATGAATGAAAATTTTATAGCAGGTTTTGTATTATGAATTTATTAGGTTATAAGAAAGACTCCGTCCAAATACAGGTTAGCTCCAACCATAATTTTGGAGGGTGGAGTGTGACATATTATGTCCATATATCAAAATATTAATCATGCTAATTTTAACATAAAAATTTATATATTAATAAATAAATAAATACATGAATCATGTTTATTATATATGAATTAATTAAAAGAATGATAAAGAAAATTATATATATATTGATATATATAAATTTTAAATAAAATAAATAAAATATAATTATGTGAAAAAAAATTAATAAGTTAATATACATTCATGTCTTCTAGTGTTCTTATACTACATTGGACTGAATTTCATATTAATTTGAAATTAAAAAAAAAAACAACTTTCTTTTTTTTTTTGGCCAAAAACAACTTTTTCCACATATTTCAACCAGCAAATGCTAATTCGTGATATAGACAACTTTTTAATTTTATACTTATTCGTGATATGTAAATTTACCTCTTAATATGTGCCGGATTATGCATTTATTTGAAGTTAACATTCTTTTTTTGTGCATCGTGATAATCTTTTGCTAACTAAGATTTTATTACTACGCTGTTTCAAATTAATAAATGCAGGTTTTTATAAATGTCAAAAAATTAATTTAAATATATATATATATTCTATTATATTATTGTTTTAATATAATATTATATTAAGCAATATTAAATACGGGTATGATAAAGATTTAACAACGAGAATTAACTTATTAAAATAATAAATAAAATATAATTTGAGATAAATAAAAAAATATGCCTATCAATTTAAATTGGAGAATATTATAGAGTTCTAATAATATATTATTAGTAGGGTAATCCATTTAATTAAATCTTTTAAAAACACATTTTTTAATATTTAAGAGAGATTTTAATATTAATGAAAGTCAAATATTAACTTAATTTATTTAATTAAATTTATGACATATTTTTCTTTTTTATATGTAAGAGAGATTTTGATATGCATTTTTAATTTTTTTTAGATATTGAATAAAAAGAATTAATTTTGAATTTATTACTAAACAAAATATACACTTACATTAATATACACATGACACACATGTCACACATGCCACATTCTTATTAATTAAGTCTAACACATGTATATCAAATTTAATTATTGTGCCAAATTGCAAAGTGAATGTTTAGCTCTTATAAATAATTAATATTTATAAGCCAATACAAAGTTATAAGTATTTAAAATTTTAAATAATTATATATTTATTTTAAATATTTATAAATAATAATTAATATATATAATATATTTGATAAATGATAACTTATAAATATATTTACTGTAAAATAACTTAAAAAGATATAAAGTTATATAATAAAAAATATTTATTAAAATAAATAAAGATATTGTAATAAATTATTTGGTTAAATTAGTATATAAGTTAAATATATATAAGCATCAAAATAATAAGCTAATCCCTCCAAATTACATAATAGCAACAGATTGAATATTTTTTAGGTATTCGATTCATTCTAATATGTTTATATAAAACATCACTAATTTATAAATAGATTTGAACCGATACATATATTATTTTTAATTCTCTTGACGGGTACGGATCGAATTTGGATATGTACCATAGGATACCTGCTATTTAAATTCTGTTATATATATTAATTCTGTTTAACTATATTTTAATTACATTTATTATATATTATTTTTATTATAGAATTATTTAATACAAAATTATTTTAATAAAATTATATTAATATTAAATTTTTATTTATAATTATTTAGTTGAGAAAATTATAATTTTATAATTTAAATTTTATAATATTTTTATATTTTTATATTTAAACTGATATTTACAATAAATAAGTAATTCTGACTAGATTTGAGACATGTATAGATAGTTTAAATATAATGGGGTTTGAATTCAGATAAGATAATTTTTACAAGTATTCTACTTATTGTCATTCCTATCAATTTATTTTTTTTAACTTATGAATTAAAATTGTAAGCTCATAAAATTATCTAAATAAACATATTAACTTAAATTTAGAGTTTATAAATTTATCAAACTAACTTATAAGCTAAATCAAATATCCCTGCAGTAACAATATTAAAAAAAGAAAAAAGAAAAAAAAATTCAAATTTCGTCATGTCTATCCAACATAATAACTCATGCCATCACAATTTCTACTGGTAAATGAAAAATAAAAGGTTAAATTTTTTTAAAAAAAATTAAAATGTTAGGGGCTTTTTAGTTATAAAAATAATTTCTATTTTTCAAAAAAAAATATAAAGAAAAATTATAAAATAAAATTTGTTATTGAAATAGAAATATTTTCTATTTAAAACTTAGAAAACAATTTTTTTATTTTTATTAGTTAATTGAGTTTTAGAAAACTGCTTTTAGTTATTTTCTAAATGGAAAACATGCTTTTAAAAAAATATAAGAGTTTATTTCTCACCTTGGTTTTTACAAACTTTTTTTTATTTTTTATTTTTATTAAATAGTTAGAAAATAAAAATCTAAAAAATTAGAAATTGAAAAATATAAATAAAAAATATTATTTACAATTAAATAATTCAGATTAAATTTTAAATTCAAATAATTATAGTGTAAAATTAAATATCAATTATTTATTTTGTACTTAGCTATAGAGATTATATTAATTATAAAATTGAAATTAACATAAGAACATCCTAAATTCCTAATCTAATAAAAAGATTAAATGGCGTATAGAATAAATATAAAGGATTCAATATTTTATCTAGTGTTTGGATTTCATCCATCAATCATTCTGTACTTTTTTAAAATTTAATATAAAAATTCTCTTGTAAAAATATTATTGTAAGAGCTTAACTAAAGTTCTTATAAAGGAGTTCAGAAAATTGTATTTGCTTGAATCAAAGGATAAGAGCTTCAACAAGAAAAAAAAAAATCTGTAAATATTAATAAAATCTAAATAAATTAAAAACAATTTAATTTGATTTATATTGTATTACAAAAAAAAAAAAAAAGCCAGGAATGCCGACAGAGAGAGGGGGAGTAGCTTCCTAAGAAGCAAGATGTGTAATGCAAAATGGCAAGAAGGAAAGAAAGGACTATGTAACTACCGATTGATCGATGCGAATATGACTCGCAAGCAAATCAACATGTCACCATCTGGTATCAGTAATGGTTTCCCCAGTTCCAGCTTCATTATCACAGTTTCAGAATTATTAAGCCTGTAACTATCACATCTATCTCTATTTCAATTTTGCTGATTTTTATTATAGTTTTTGATATTGATATTTTTAAATTCATATTAAAAATTTAATACAGTATTAAAGTACAAATATTTATCATTAAATTTAAAATTATATTCTTTAGATGGTTCAAACAGTAAATATTATTTATATACTTATCAAGTGTGGACTGTTATAGTTGATGCTAGAAAGAAAATATTAAATCTTACATCTATTAAATTAAATAAAATGATATAATTAATATTAAAAAAGACTGTTTAGCCTTCATAGTTAACTCTTAAAAGTAATATTTCTAAATTTATATTAAGAATTTAACAAATTTTCAGCAACAACTACCCACTCGATGCTCTATTTCGTCTCTAAAAAGCTAGCAACCAATTCAATGTTTTATGAGAGCAATTTTTGAAAATTTCATGCCGACTTTAGAATATTTTGAGTAAAGATTTTATTCTCTTTTAAGAAAAATTAATTTGAATGGATAGTATGTACCATGGTCGGTAGTAATAGTGAATTGTTATAATAATGGTTTGTTTTGAATAATTTGGTACGTGTCAATTCTAATCCCAATATATGTGCATGTGCTATTGCTCTTCATATATCAATTTTCTTTGTATTCTTATTTTTCTACTCTTAATTTAATTTTGTGGGGCTTGAAATAATTTTTCTTTTCTTTTTTTTTTTCTTCTTTCCTTTGGGGAGATAGAACTCTGACTTCAAAGAAAATGATTGATATAAGAAAAGTAGGGGATAAAAGCACTCACTTGAAGGAATAAATAGTCTAGCTATTGATCAAAATTCAAACTTTATATTTTGTGTAAGTACTTCTGCAATAAAAGTCTCTTCAATAAATATATAAATATAATGTCTTATGTATAATTTCTTAAAATTAATATTGAAATAAATCAGAAATGCAAATAACAATTGTTACCATTCTGACTTCATAGTCGATAGTAAAAAAAAACTTAGATTTTTTTTATTAATAAAAACAACTTAGATTTTTAATTATAAAATTTTTGATAAATTTCATAAATTTTAAAATTCCCAACCAAAACATAATTTTAATGTATAAAAATATTTTAATAAAAAATCCAATTCAATTATTTTATTTGTTATTCTTCCATGAGGGGACTTAATTACTCAGCAATACTTAAATGCTTAAACATAGTAAATCCAAAGTATAATTTTTTTTATTTGTTATATATATATATATATATATATTGTTTGAATTTTTTTTATAGAAAAGGGTTACTATTATTAAAATAAATTAAATTGGGAAAAAACATGTTTTGGATTGCAAACTACCCAAGCCAAAAGGCTACTCCAGTTACACCCTCAACTAAGCATCACTAGCTCATGTTAAAAAGCCCCAATATGAAGGTAAAACCGTAGTACAACAGAATAATCTTAAAAAGTTACAACTAAGATAATATTACAGAATAAAGTTACTGAGATTGTCACTAAAATCTTATCACAATTGCTAATAAATCAAAGATAGTTTGCAGCAAATCAACTAATTGACTTGTTGTGTGCTGTGTACAGATGAGCTACACAGACCTGGTGATGATGATTCACATGATTAAATACCACATCTGCAAAACCAACATCTCCAATGTATATGAGAATAGCTAAGTACATTTCCTGGTTAGAGAAGCTAGCAAAATCTGCACAAAACTCTGCGCAATTAGAGATGCACATCTATGCAATCAGGGATCCAAAGATGAGCCAACGATTGCCACCAAAAGAACAGCCAACGAGCCATAATTTTTTTTGTTATATATATACATGATAAAATTGTAAACTGAAATGAAAATGGTGAAATTCATTGAAGAGGGTATTGAATTGAATTGAAGAGTAAAACAGAAAACTACGTAAACAGAATAATAGAAAAATTGGAGAAGAAGCTACATCTTTACACTAAGCTATAGCTTGTATTTATATTAGGTCCAACATATCGAACTATCTGGAGAGTTGACTAACTGAAATCAGTTGCTAGCTCCAACCATCTATAACAAACTCAAGTTGACATGGACCAAGCTTCAGAGCTCAAGACCTTTGAGGAAGCTTTTGGCTGAAGCATATCATTTATCATATTAGCCACCGTTAAGCTAGAGCATATGTATTATGTATGCCCTGTTGGAGATAATGATCTCACATCAGTAAGGAAACCAAAGCTCCAGTCACATATAAGGCTGGGCAATCCTCATACTGTCAACTCGGGTTTTCAGTGTAAGTTAGGCCCAACTGTAATATGGTATCAGAGCATTCATGTCCAAACGGGCTAAATCCTGGGCCGAACCCCCACAAGACCGAAGCTGATGGATTGATGTCAGCCGGTCCGCCCAACGTGGTAAATGGGCTCGTGGTAGCATGTATCAACCGGGTCGGGCCCCGGTTGCACTTGAGGAGGATGTTGGAGATAATGATCCCACATCGGTAAGGAAGCCAAAGCTCCAGTCACATATAAGGCTAGGCAATCCTCATACTGTCAACTCGGATTTTCAGTGTGAGTTAGGCCCAACTGTAATATGCCCAACTTGGAAATAGAGTAAAGAAACAAAGCAGGACTGAGTGGTTTAGTGAGAAAATCAGCTAACTGATTTGTGCTAGAAACACGAGGAAGATGAATGATTCCAGACTGCACCTTTTCCCTTGCAACATGATAATCTGTCCTCTCATGGTACACTGGATTACAAGCTATGTGTATAGTTGAATTATTGTCACAATAAAGCAATGTTGGATCTGAATGACTAATGCTCAGATCTTGTAATAGGTACAAAATCCATTGAATTTCACATGCTGTTACATCAAGTGCTCTATATTCTGCTTGTTTAACATGATCTTTTACTTTAATATGATCTCTTGTTTAAAATCCAGTAACTGATCTTTTAGTATCTAAGCATGTAGCCCAATCTGAATATGAGAATGCTTTCAAGGTGAGACCAGTATTACTAGGAAAGAAAAGTCCTTGGCTAGGAGCTTGTTTAACGTACCCAAGTACTCTATGAGCTGCTTGAAGATAAAGATCAGTTGGCTTGTCTAAGAATTGAGACAACTGTTGTACAATAAAAGAGATATCAGGCTTGGTAGTGTAAAGATACAACAATTTGCCTATTAATCTTTTGTACATATATATGTCTGATAATGGAGTCCCAGAAGTTGCTGTAAGTCTTGAGGATGCCACCACTGGAGTGGAAACAGGCTTAGAACCCATAAATCCATTATCTTCAAGCAAGTCCAAAGCATATTTTCTTTGACATAGATTAATTCCAGCAGTACTTCTAGCTATTTCCAAGCTAAGAAAAACTTTAACTATCGAAGATCCTTGATTTTGAATTGATGATGAAGAAAAGCCTTAATTCTATCAATTTCCTATATATTGTCACTAACAAGAATGACATAATCAATGTAAATCAATAAGGCAATAAAAGAATGCCCGGAAGACCTAAGAAACAAGGAAGAGTCAGCTTTAGCCTGGGCAAATCCTTGACTTTCAATAGAATCAGTCAATTTAGCATTACATTGTCTACTTGCTTGCCTTATGGTGCCTTAAGCCATAAAGTGATTTTGGAGTTTGCAGACCTATCTTGTAGCAGCTAAAACACCAGGAGGAACTTGCATATAAACTTTTTCATGCAAATCTCCATACAAGAGTGCATTATTAATGTCAAATTGGTATAAAAACCAATTTTTAGCTGTTGCTATAGCAAGTAAGAGCCTCGCTATTGTCACAGGGAGAAAAAGTATCTAAAAAATCTACTCCAAGCTGTGTATAGCCTTTTACAACTAAAAGAGCTTTACACCTCTCTATAGAAACATTAGATCTATGCTGACATTATAAACCCATTTACAACCAATTACATACTTATTTAGAGGCAAGTCAGTTACGATCCATATGTTGTTGGCCTGTACAGCATCTAACTCATCTTGCATGGCTTCTTTCCAATAATAATGTTTAATGGCTTCACGCTAGTTCTTAAGTTCTTTAATTATTGTTAGTTGGATAGAAAAGGCTTTATGAAAGGGAGCCAGGTTATTATAAGATATAATAGAGTTCATAGAGTGTGTTGTGGTGTGCTGTTTAAAATAACAATGGTAATCTTATAAGTATGAAGGTGGATGTGTATATCTAGTTGATTTTCTAATTGGTTGAGAAGAAGAAGATAAAGGTAGTTGTGATGAAGGCTGATGATCAGTTAGTTGCTAAAATGTTATAATAAGAGAGGCTAAATTAAGTTGTGGTATGGAATTGATGTTAGCTAGTGAATTAGTAACTTGGTTAGGTTATAGGTCAGTAGGTGCTATATGTGGTTGATTGAATGAAATAGGCATAGTAGATAGTGTAGAAGAAGCTTGATGGTAGGCTGATGAATAAGTTTGACCAAAAGATGGGTTTGATGGAGAAGAAACAGTATGAGAGATAGGTTGTGTATGAGGTTGATGAGGTTCAACAGGTAGTACAATAGATAAATCAGTATAATCAAACATAGGTTCTGTCATAAACATAGGAAGCACATGCCTAAAGTTGTGAGTGGAGGTTTGAATATCAGTGATACACGTGAAAGGAAAAATATATTCATGAAATCTAACATTTTTAGACACAAACACTGTCTTTGCCTGCAAGTTAAACAACTTATAAACTTTGATATATAGAGGGTAGCCTAAAAAAACATAAGTATGGTGTGAGGATCAAACCTATTTCTGTCTTGTTCAAGAGTGAATGCATAAGCTAGAAAACCAAAGACTTAACATTAAAAAATATGGTGGTTTATTGTATAAAAGTTGGAAAGGAGTATAATTATTGATGACTAGAGAAGGAGACATATTAATGAGGTAGGTAGTATGTGACACAATCAGACAAAAAAGATAAAGGAAGAGAAGATTAAAATTGGATAGCTTTAGTAACATTCATGGTATGTTGATGCTTTCTTTCAGCTATGGCATTTTGTTGTGGTATGCAAAGACAACTAGTTTGATATATAACGTCTTTTGTTTGGTAAAACTCAATCATGGAAAATTCTACACCATTATCTATTCTAATTGTTTTGACATTGGTTTGAAATTGAGTTTGGATGAGCTGAATAAAGTGTTTGATTGCTGGTCTTTGATAGTGGATAAAATTAGTTTATATTTTGTAAAGATATTTAAACTTTTGCTAGGTATTTATACTGATTTTGACATATTTTTGCATAGGTTATAACTTAAAGAAGAAATAAGAAGAAAATGAAGAAAGTTGCATGAAGCTGCTGAAAAAGAGCTAGAAAAAGCCTCGGGTATAACCCTTGGACAAAGCTTGTGCCCAAGAATATCTGATACTTAAAAATTTTATGAGTCAGCGGCAAATCCTGATTTGTTTGGGATATTTGAGTTATGATTTTTGAGCTGATTTTTAGGGATATTAGGACTTATTTATTTTCTTATTCAGTAGACATTAAGAAAACATTTTATTAAGTGTTAAATTATATTTTATTTATAATTTATTTTATTTTTATTTCTCCTAAATAGGTTAGGAAACTAAAAGGGTATTTAAGCCAACTTGGCAGTCCAAGAATTATTCTTTCCCATTCTGTTATTTTTCACGATTTTGATAGTCACCATTGAATTTATTTTTAGTTTTCTTTTCTAAAGAGTATGTGTAACTAAATTCTATTCAGTTGAAGGGATAGTCAATGTTATCGATTCGCCAAGATTTGTGAGATCTAATCAATTCTCCTATTGTTTTCTTTAAATTCAGTATTTATATTTCTTTTGTAGTTTATTACTATTATTATTTTGCTAGTTAAATAATAGGGCTCATTGATTAATTAGTTGAATAATATATCGTCATTTAAAACTAAGAATTCGTAATTGTTCTTTAGCTTTTTGATATATATAGCAATTAGGCGTAGTACTAAGAAGATGTATAATCTAATTTAAATAAATTTCGCAGTAGAGTTTGTTGATTAGAATTAGGTCATTCTAAATATTAAGACTGTTAGTGGATTAAATCCTAGAGGGCGTCCATGTAGGGTTATTCAATAACGAGAGTTAGTTATAGAGCATCTCTTAACTAATGTATCACCTAAGTAAGGATTGACTAATGTTAGTGTCTCGGTTAGCTAGATCTAATTTACTGAAAAATTAAAGAGAATTATTTTTGTATCAATAATCAGATCTAAGAATTAAAATCAAGAGAAATCAAGATTAGTCCCTTTGACTGAAATTATTATCATTGTTATTTTCCAGTTTAATTTTTACTGCAATTTATTTAGTTAATATAAAATTTCAGATTTGAATATATTTTAGTTTTCAATTATAAATCCCTTATTTATTTTAATTAAAATTTTACTTTTGGTTCTCAAAGAAAATTAATTTAAGTAATCAATTCCTTAAGGATTCGATACCCTATTCGCGCGCTATTGCAATTTAAATTTTGTCCAAGAATATGATTTTATTTTTGGTGGATTCAACACCTATCAAATTTTGACGCCACTGTCGAAGACTTAATTTTAACTTATTTTATTTCTTTTGATGACCAAGTCTGATTGTGAGGACGACCTCCTATACGATCTTGAGATTGAAAAGACTGCTAAGAGATTAAGAAAGAAGATGAAACAACAAAAACAAGCCGCTGCGATTTCGTCAACTACAACTGATCAAGCGGTAAACACAAATTTAGATTCAGATTCCTCATCCTCTTCTGCCGAAATTGAAGAACAAGAACAAATGGTGATGACCAACTGACTTTGAGGCAATTGGCATCCCCTCCAGTCGACCAGCAGTCCCTCTGCATTACTTACATAGCCCTGAATGCCTCTTTTGAATTAAAGTCTGGTTTAATTCATTTATTACCAAAGTTTCATGGGCTGGAAAGTGAAGATCCTTATAAGCATTGAAAGGAATTTCATATTGTTTGCTAAAGCATGAGACCACAAGGTGTAACCGAAGAACAAGTTAAATTTTGAGCCTTTCCTTTTTTCTTGGAAAATCGAGCTAAAGATTGACTTTTTGACTTACCATCCGGGTCAATCACCACATGGACTGACATGGTAACAAGTTTCTTGGATAATTTCTTTCATGCTTCAAGAGCTGCAAATATAAGGAGAGAAATATGTGGTGTCAAGCAAAAAGATTTAGAGAACCTTCATGAGTATTGGGAGAGATTTAAGTGATTGTGTGCAAGTTGCCCACAATATGAAATTTCAGAGCAAGCTCTCCTCTAATATTTTTATGAAGGGTTGTTACCTATGGAAATGAGCATGTTAGATGCCACTAGTGCAGGTGCCATAGTGAATAAAACTCCTCAAGCCGCTAGAGACCTCATCACTATCATGGCAGCCACTTCTAAACAATTTGGCAGCAGGAAAGAAACTCCAAAAATAGTTAACGAGGTAAGTATCTCTTTATTTGATTCCAAAATAACTCAAATAATAAATTTGGTGTAAAATATGGCTATAGAGAATGTGCAGCCAGTAAAAGTTTGTGGGATTTGTGCTCATTCGGGATATTCTACTGACATGTGTCCCATACTTTAAGAAGAGGAGCAACAACAAGTGAATGCTATAGGTGAATTTCCTAATTAAACCCAAAGGAGATATGACCTATATGTGAATACCTATAATCCCGGGTGGAGGGATCATCCAAACTTTAGCTATGGAACAAGAGCACCTAATCCCCAACAATTTCAGCCAAGGGCACCACCACAACAGCCTCCACCAACACCACAAAAATCAGGTATGTCTATTGACGACATGTTTAAAGCCTTTATGACTAATACCCATAATTTCAACAGAAAACTCGCTCAAGCATTTAAAATTTGGAGACCCAGATGAGTCAGTTAGCCACAACAGTTAGCAAATTGGAGTCCCAATAGAAATTACCTTCTCAAATGATAGTCAATCCAAAGCAAAATGCAAGCGCTATAACTTTAAGAAGCAGAAAGGAGCTGCTAGACAAAAACCACGAGGGACTTATCTAAAATAATTGTTCTAAGAAAAGAACCACCAGCCACATTGAACTCATATCAGCCCCAACCTCGGGTAATACCACCTCCTTTCCCACAAAGGCTTGCTAAATCTAAGAAGGAGAAGGAAGAAAAGGAGATTTTGGAGACTTTTCTCAAAGCTAAGGTCAATATACCATTGTTAGATGCCATCAAGCAAGTACCTGCAAAGTCCCTAAAAGAATTGTGCACAAATAAAAAGAAACTCATTGGTAATGAAAAGGTACGAGTAGGGAAGAACATATCTATTATGATTAAAAGAAAGCTACCTCCAAAATGTAAAGATCAAGATATGTTCGCAATTTCTTGTAGAATAGGTGATTTGGGCATAAAGAAAGCCAAGTGTGATTTAGGAGCTTCCATAAATATCATGCCATTGTCTATCTACGCCTCTTTAAAGGCTGGTCCTTTGAAAGAAACTAGTGTGATTATTCAGTTAGCTGATAGGTCTGTGGTTTACCCTAAAGGGGTGTTAGAAGATATTTTAGTTTAGGTTAATGAACCAATTTTTTCAGCAAATTTTTATATACTTGATATAGAAGAGAATAAATCTTCTAATTGCTCAGATATTTTATTAGGGAAACATTTTCTTAGTACGACTAGAACAAAAATAGATGTTCATGATGGTACATTAACTATGGAGTTTGATGGAGAAATTATAAAATTTAATATATATGATGTTATGAAGTACCCTGGTAATGTATCATGTGTATATGGATTAGATGTCATAGATTCTTTAAGTCAAAAAAATTTTGAGCTTAATGTTTCTGACAATTTAAACATTGTTATTTGCAAAAGTCTTGATATAGATAGCTTAAAAAATCTAGATGAAAAGTTTGTTGTAGGTGAAACTCTTCAAGAGGTAGTGTACGAACTGGAAGCCCTAAAAATACGAAGGAAAGTGCACCCAGATCTGACTTACTAGCATCTCATACTAAAATTTTACCTTATGTCATGCAGGCACCAAGTCTGAAGTTGAAATCATTGCCTGAACATTTAAAATATGTATTTTTAAGAGAAGGAGAAGGCCTACCAGTGATAATTTCCAATAAACTCAGCAGTGAAGAGAAAGAAGATCTTATTCAAGTGATTAGGGAGTATAAAGAAGCTATTGGGTGGACAATTGCTGATATAAAAGAAATTTTACCTTCAACTTGCATGCATAAATTTTTTATGGAGGAAGATAGTAAGCTAAAAAAAAGAAGCACAAAGAAGATTGAATCCACCAATGATAGAGGTAGTCAAGAAATAAATTTTAAAGCTTCTTGATGTAGGTGTGATTTATCCCATTTCAGATAGCAAGTGGGTAAGTCTGGTCCAGGTAGTACCTAAAAAGATAGGTTTGACTGTGGTCAAGAATGCGGATGATGAGTTGGTCCCAACTCATGTTTAAAATGGATGAAGAGTTTGCATTGATTACAGGAAGCTAAACGCAGCTACAAGAAAGGACCACTTTATCCTCCCATTTATAGATCAGATGCTGGAACGTCTCGCAGGTAAGACCCATTACTATTGTCTTGATGGCTATTCAGGCTTTTATCAGATTCCAGTAGCACTAGAGGACCAAGAAAGACTACTTTCACTTGCCCATTTGGAACCTTTGTCTATCGGCGAATGCCATTTGGTCTTTGTAATGCTCCAGCCATATTTCAGAGGTGTATGGTAAGTATATTTTCTGAATATGTTGAGAACATTATAGAAGTTTTCATGGATGATTTCACCGTGTATGAAAATTCCTTTGGTGAGTGTTTGTCTAATCTGACTAAAATTCTTGAAAGATGCTTAGAGTCAAATCTTGTGTTAAATTATGAAAAGTGTGATTTTATCAATGATTGATTTTAGGGCATATTGTGTTAGAGAGAGGAATTAAAGTTGATAAGGCAAAGGTAAATGTAATTAAGTCTTTATCTTACCCCGTAAATATACGTAAAGTTTGATTTTTCATTGGCCATGCAGGTTTTTATAGGCGCTTCATCAATGATTTTTTAAAAATTGCCCAACCCTTGTGCCAGCTGCTACAAAAGAAGTGGAGTTTAATTTTGATGATTCTAGCAAGAAAGCATTTGATATACTCAAAGACATGCTGATCTCTGCCCCAATTATACAGCCACCAGATTGGAATTTGCCCTTTGAAATAATGTGTGATGCTAGCAATCACGCTGTGGGAGCAGTGCTAGGGCAAAAAAGTGGAAGAAAACCTCATGTTATTTACTATGCATCAAGGACTCTCGATGAAACCAAATCAAATTACTCCACTACGGAAAAAGAGCTTCTAGCTATAGTTTTTGCTTTAGAAAAATTCCATTCTTATCTTTTGGTACTAAAGTTATCATTTATTCTGACCATGCAGCTTTGAAATATCTACTTAAGAAGAAAGATGCCAACCACGACTTATCCGGTAGGTACTTTTGCTGCAAGAATTCTATTTGGAAATGAGAGACAAAAAGGGGTCAAAAAATTTAATAGCAGATTATCTCAGTCGACTGCTAGTGAACAAGGGACCAATTCCAATTAAGGATGAATTTTCGGATGAACACCTCTTTTCTGTCCAACAATCCACGCCCTGGTACACTGATATTGTAAATTTCTTGACTTTAATATTTTTTCAGATGATATTTCTAGAGCTGAGAAGGATAAAATCAAGTGGGAAGCTAGATATTATATCTGGGATAATCCGTATTTATGAAAGCGTTGTTCTGATCAGATAATTAGGAGATGCGTCAATGAGAGTGAGATCCCTTCTACTTTAAATTTTGCTTATTTATATGCATGTGGAGGACACTTTGGTCCTAAACGAACAACCCGTAAAATATTAGAGTGTGGTTTGTTTTGGCCTTCCATATTTGATGATTCTTATATGCATTGCAAGTCATGTGAGAATTGTCAAAAGATCGGTACTTTGAGTCATAGAAATCAGATGCCTCTTACGCCTATTTTAATTTATGAAATTTTTGATGTCTGGAGCATTGATTTTATAGGTCTGTTTTCTTCTTCTTTTGGCAATTATTATATTTTACTTACAGTTGATTATGTTTCAAAATGGATAGAAGCTAAAGCTACCCTAACTGACAATGCTAATGTTGTTATAGATTTTGTCAGATCACACATTTTTGCTAGGTTTGAAATTTCAAGAGTGCTTATTAGTGATAGAGGTACGCACTTTTGTAACAAAGTAATGGAAGCTCTTCTTCGAAAATATAATATTATTCATCACACTTCAACAGCGTACCACCCACAGACCATTGGCCAAGCTGAAATTTCTAATCGGGAGATTAAGTCCATCCTTGAAAAAATAGTAAATCTCAATAGGAAGGATTGGAGCTTGCATTTAGATGATACATTGTGGGCCTATGGAACTGCTTGTAAGACGCCAATCAGTATGTCTCCATATCGGTTAGTGTTCAGTAAACCTTATCATTTACTTATTGAGTTAGAGCACAGAGCATACTGGGCTATCAAGTAGTATAATTTAAACTTAGAAGCAGCAAGAAGACAGAAAAAAGTTGCAGCTTCAAGAGTTAGAAAAAATTAGGAATGAAGCCTATGAGAATTCAAAATTTTATAAGACTAAAATAAAGGCTTTTCATGATTAGATAATTTCCAAGAAATAATTTGTGGTAAGACAAAAAGTGTTACTCTATGATTCTAGGCTTAAAATGCTTCATGGTAAATTAAGAACTAGATGGATAGGACCATTTGTCATCACCAACGTATTTCCTCATGGAGTAATAGAGATTAAAAGTGCAGACACTAGTAAAATTTTTAAAGTCAACGGATATCGCTTGAAACCATTTTATGAAGGTTTTCACTCATCTACTGTAGAGAACGTGCAGCTGTAATGCCCTTTGGATGACACTTGAGTGGAGGATGAAAGTCTAGTTAAAGACTTTAAATGAAGACGTTAATGGGAGGCAATCCAATTCTCTTTTCTCCTTCAGCATTTTATTTCTTTTTCTCTGTTTTATTTCTTTTGCTTTCATTTTCATTAATTTAATTGATTTTAGTTTTAGCTTTATATCAATTTTTGCTTCTCCTTATTTAATTACTTTTCCATTAATTTGTTGTTTTTTCTTTACTTTCATTCACATATTTATAAAAAAAATTGTTGATTAAAAAAAACCATTGTTCATCGTCTTCCTCTTTAGGAGTTTGCTCACGTTACATTTATTTCCTTTTTAAGGTTTATAATGGAGAGTGGAGAGTGAAGGAGCAAAGCTATTACACTTTACCAGAGAAGGGAGCAACAGTTGTTTTTAAAATTATAAACGGAAAAGAACATTTAAACATGCAGGGGCATAACATACACTAACCAAAACCCTATTCACCACATTTTATTCATTTTTTTTCTTTTCTTTCACTTTCAGTTGCCACACCTCTCCCCACCATCTCCACTGAGCGAGCCTTCATCGCTCGCCCCTCGCCATGACCCAGTCGCGCGAGACTCAACTAGACCAAGCAGAACACCGAGCCAAGTAGTCCTCGCCACTACCCAGCAGCTCAAACGTCTAGCCTCATCGTCGATCATTGCTGCCCACCTAAAATCGAGACCCAGCAGCCCTCGCATCCAGCGATTGAACCGCCACATCCCACAGCAATCATCAATTTTGACAAAAAGTGTAGCAAACTAATAAATATAAGGACCAAGTCGTGTGCAAGGCGCGGTGGCCCATCCTCGAGTGCTTCGCCAAAACGACCTTAATTTTTTGACAAGCATTCTGATAATGAATCTGATCACCATAGTGGGGATTCACAGAACCCACTCAACCCACCTGCTACTGAATTCAGGAGCCGCTCACGTGTCAAGAAGGGGAGATTCTCTGGAGAAACTTCAACAACAGTCCAAAATCAAAATTTAGAATTTGATAATCCACGTGAGCAACAGCGGTATGAACAAGTAAGTGCATTCTCCATACTTCCAGGAAAATATGTTCTTTTTCCTTCTTTGAATTCACTGAAAATTATGACTGAATGTGTTGATTTGATTAGAGGCATTGGGTGGGAATTATTTTTTATGCTGGATATCTCAATTTTTACTAAGTTTACTAGAGAATTTTATGCAATATTTGATTTTGACAAAACTGATCGGTTTGATTTTACTACACCTAATTTGATTAAATTCATATTAATGGGTCAATGATTTAGTTTATCTCTCACTGAGTTTAATAAGACCTTGGGCTTCAGTGAAAACGCTACTGTTTGCGATTTTTCTGACGATTTTAAAGCTTCTGATGTTTATTCTACTTTCTGTGAAAATTTGCCTACTCCATATGACTCTAGCAAATTGAAAGATTTGTATTTTAGGGAGCCTAATCTTAAATATTTGCATAGGTTTCTAGCATATTCATTTTTTGGCAGAAAAGATGCACCAAGTTTATTTTCAAAGACCAAACTATTTTTCTTGTGGTGTATGACTAAACAAAGGAAGGTATAATTAGGTTTTTGGTTGGCTGTTCAATTAGCTAATGTTATTGCAGCCAAGAGACCTTTAATCTTGGGCACTTTTATTACCTAATTTGCAATTAATGTTCAATTGCTTGATGTTGATACTACTAACTTGCATTTGTATTGCAAGCCAATTGCATTGAATCTTCACATTTTAGATAAAATAAGACTGTTGTGGAAAGAAAATGGTATTTTGTTTATGATTCCTACAAGTCCCATTACTCCAAGAGACCAACGGGTTTTTCAAAAAGTTTCACGGGCTACAACTCTTGTCACTCCAGCTCCTGCTGCTACAACACATCCTTCTTCATCAGATCAAGCATTGTTGCGAACCATTCTTGAGAAACTTGGTCGAATAGAGAGGCGTCTAGACAATTTAGAAAAAAGCAACGGTGAGATTCAAGATCAAATCATGGAAGTTGACTAGAGCCTTGTCAGATTATCCACGTACTTAGACTTTCGATATCCTCGACGTCACTAACTATCCTAGCAGCCTAGTCACCTTCACTAATATCAGGGGAGTCCTCTATTTTTTAATTATTTTTATTTTCTTATATGTTGCTATATTTTGGCTACATTAAGGACAACGTAGACTCTAAGTGTGGGGGAGATTTCTTGAGACTTTAACCTATTTTTGGATACATTTTGCTACTTGAATAGTTAATTTATTCTTTGGTTTGATTGATTTTGAAGTTGCTGCCCACTTTTGATTATTTTTATGTGGATATAGAGGATGTCTTATGTCTTTAGAAAAAATTTTACTAAGTCTCTTATACATTTCTTGAACTTTGTTGATGTTCTTACATTTTATGATTTCTTTGCCAAAATCTCATTTCACATGCTAATTGATTTAAAGATGACATTTTAAATCTTAAATTGTATTTGCAACATTGAGGTTGATTGTTCTAGCCTGATTCTTGTTAATTCACTTGATCATGAGCTACTTTAATTAATATCTATTATTGGTATAAAATATTTTAAGGACTCTTGCTCGGTGATGTTTCTGTTTAATGAACTTAATTAGTTGAGAGTATTTAGTTAGGCTCATTTAATCTGTCTCGAGTTATTATACTTGAAATAAAAAAAATATTGAGAACTTAAAAAAAAGCCCAAAAAGTTTGAAAATGGAACAATTTACTCCGCTAGTCAAAAAGACTATGAGTAGAGCTAGTAACCACTTGATTTCGTGATCAGTTGAGTAACGGGGTGCTGTCATCACAAATGTTTGCCCTCTAGTCAAAAGGCTGGTGACGTGTCAGGCAAGCCTAAAGGGGGCTCAAAAGTAATAATAATAAGGTTCTTAATACAAATTTTTTTTATGACTCGACGGATTAGATGTCGCCTTCTATATATAACTAGTTTTTCACTTGGTAATTAATTGTCATTAAAGTGGGCAAAATTTTTGACATTTTATATTGATAATTTTATTGATTAAGTTGCTCATACTTGTGAATTAGTGAGAAGCGCATTCTATGAATTTTTAATCTTTTGATTGTCATTCTACTTGAGATTATTTAAATATTGTTGTATGAATTAAGACTTGATGAATGTGGGGTAGTGCTTTGAATTATAAAGTGTTTGAGGACAAGTACAGTTTAAGTGTGGAAGAATTTGATAGTGGATAAAATTAGTTTATATTTTGCAAAGATATTTAAACTTTTATTGGGTATTTATACTAATCTTGGCATATTTTTGCATATGATATAACTTAAAGAAGAAATAAGAAGAAAAAGAAGAAAGTTGCATGAAGCTGCTAGAAAAGAGTTGGAAAGAGCCTCGGGTGTAATACTTGAGCAAGGCTTGTGCCCAAGGGTATCTGATACTTAAAGATTTTATGAGTCAGCTGCGAATCCTAATTTATTTGGGATATTTGAGTTAAGATTTTTGAGCTGATTTCTAGAGATTTTAGAACTTATTTATTTTCTTATTCAGTAGACATTAAGGAGAAATTTTATTAGGAGTTAAATTTTATTTTATTTGTAATTTATTTAATTTTCATTTCTCTTAAATAGGTTAGAAAACTAAATGGATATTTAAGCCAATTTATTAGCAATCCTAGAATTATTCTTCTCCATTCTGTTACTGTTCATAATTTTGACAGCCACCATTGAATTTATTTTTAGTTTTCTTTTCTAAGGAGCATGTGTAACTAAATTCTATTCAGTTGAAGGGATAGTCAAGGTTATCGATTCGTCAAGATTTGTGAGATCTAATCAATTCTCCTTTTATTTTCTTTAAAATTCAGTATTTATATTTTTTTGTGGCTTATTACTATTATTATTTTATTAGTTAAATAATAAGGTCAATTAATTAATTAGTTGAATAATATATCGTTACTCAAAATTAAGAATCTGTAATTGTTCTTTATCTTTTTGATATATGTGGCAATTAGGTGTAGTACTAAGAAGATGCATAATCTAATTTAAATAAATTCCGCGGTAGAGTTTGTTGATTAGAATTAGATCATTCTAAATCTTAAGGTTGTTAGTGGGTTAAATCATAGAGGGCATCATTGTAGGATTATTCAATAACAATGGTTAGTTATAGAACATCTCTTAACTAATTTATCACCTAAGGAAGGATTGGCTAATGCGAGCGTCTCGGTTAGCTAGAACTAATTTACTGAAAAATTAAAAAGAATTATTTTTGCATCAATGATCAGATCTAAGAATTGAAATCAAGATTATTCCCTTTGACTGAAATCATTATCATTGTTATTTTCTAGTTTACTTTTTGCTTCCATTTATTTAGTTATTATAAAATTTCAGATTTGAATATATTTTAGTTTTCAATTATAAATCCCCCATTTATTTTAATTAAAATTTTAATTTTGGTTCTCAAAGAAAATTAATTTAAGTAATTAATTACTTGAGGATTTAATACCCTATTTACCGTTATTACAATTTAAATTTTGCCCGAGAATAGAATTTTAGTTTTGGTGGATTCGACACCCATCAGTCTGACTTCTGATTTTAATTTTATAAAGAAAGTCTGAGTGTATCTAGTTTTATCATCAACAATTGACAAGAAGTATCTATGACCATAGTGAGATTCTACTTTCATTGGTCCCCAAATGTCCATATGGATGAGATCAAAAGGTTTTTCAATAGTGGTTGTGCCTAAAGAAAAATGTAACTTCTTTTGCTTTGTTAAATGACAAATTTGGCAATGTTTTATTTTTGAACCTGTCTGTTGCAATAATATCTTGTGGTTCATCAATAAAACCTTCAACTTATTTTGCATACCTTATGGGCTTTGATTTTTTCCTTAGGGGATATCCATGCTTTTTTATAGCATACATCAATAATATGTCTTGTGTATCTACAATAAGTACAAATTGACTTAACACCTAGGCTATTCCCAGAATAAGGCTTTATTGTTGAGAAGTTTTGATAATTATTCCCTGCTAATGATAAAGAATTTCTTCTGACTTTTATGTTGTCAGTTTGGTAACTACTCTTATTTGAATGACTGGACCCATAGTTAACAGCCTCGGTGTAAAACACAGTTGGCTCAATTACTCTAACAATAACAAATCCTAATTATCTCTCATGTTGAATGGCCAAAGAAAACACTTTGTTTATGTGTGGCATATGCTTAATTGGCATAAACTGTGATTTCATTATTGCAAAGCTTTTCATTAAAGCCTTTTAGGAAACTGATAACATAGTCATTTTCTTGGTACTTCCTTACTATCTTCAATGCATCGCAATAACATTATGGATTACAACTATAGTTTGGAATTAGCCTCAGGTTAACCAATTCATTCCAAATCACTCTTAATTGAGTAAGACAATCAGTCATTGTGAGAGAATTCTGATTGAAGGAATAAAACTCTTCTTGTAAATCAGAAATTTTGAAGGCACCTCCTTGTGAGAATCTTGCCTCTAGGTCATTCCAAACAACTGCATTGTCAAGCCATACAATGCTTTTATGAATAGATGGTGAGACTGAATGATAGATCCATGGTATTACACATTTCCCATGCAGAGTAGTTCGATGCATCCTTCAAAGGCATAGTGATTGAACCATCCACAAACTTCAACTTGTCTTTGGATAGCAAAGCCATTCTCCTGACCCCTGTCCAAGAATGATAATAGTGACTTGAAGTAACTTCATACTTTGTTGTAGCTATGGTGTTCTACATTTCAATCATTTTGCACAAATAGGGAAAAGAGAAGCAATTTTCATGTAATATTATGTGAAGATCAAGAAATTTTTTATTTTACTGAATAGAAAACACAATTAATTAGCAAAAAAAGGAATATTAATGCTCTGATACCATGATAACATTGTAAACTGAAATGAAAATGGTGAAATTTATTGAAGAGAAGCTCGAATTGAATTGAAGAGTAAAGCAGAAAACTACGTAAATAGAATAATAGGAAAATTGGAGAAGAAGCTATATTTGCACACTAAGCTACAACTTGTATATCTATTAGGCAGAGACTTCTAACTAACTTCCAATAGATTGAACTATCTGGAGAATCGACTAACTAAAAACATTTGCTAACTCCAATTATCTATAATTATGATTGTAAATGAGTCAAACTACTCGAGTTTAATTTGAGTCTCGGCTCGGTAAAAACTCATTTAGCTCGAGCTTGAATTGCTCATTTGTTAAATAAGTCAAGCTCAAGCTAAGACATACTCGTGAGCTGACTCATTTAAAAAGCTCGTGAGTTAAACTCGTAAGTTAGCTCGTTTATTATGTATGATTAAAAATATATATAATTTAATTTATATATATTAAATTATGTATGTGAATGTATTAATTTTTTGACTAATTTAATTTATATAATTTATTAATATATAGTATATGTGATAAATAAATTAAATAATATAAACTATAAAATAATTTAGTAATTTATAATAAAATATAAAATTATAGTAATATAATATTTTATTTTTGTTAATATATAATTATATTATTCATCATTTATAAAATAATAATTATAGTATATTGTTTATGAAAAAATTGTAAATATGAATAAAAAAAACTAAAATAAGTTAATCAAACTTGTTAAACTTATTTAAATTAAGTTCAAATTTAAGCTTAAGATATATAATAAATGAGCTGATTCGATATAGTTCAGACTCTACTTAAATTTAATTAAACTCTACTTGAACTCAGTTTAAATTTAAATTTAAATTTAAATTAAACTATTTTATAATAAATTGAGACTAAATTTTTTAAAGTTCAACTAATTGAGATAAAGCTCGATTACAATCCTATCAGTAACAAAATGAAGCTAACGTCTACCAAGCTTCGTAGCTCGAGACCTGTGAGGGCTTCTGGCAGAAGCATAGCATCTATAATATTAATATGTTAGGTAATAAAGGTCTTTTTCATGTTTCCAATCTTCCATCATTCGTTATTATTTATATGTTTTTTGATTGGCTAAGCCCCAAAATAAGTCGTAAAGAAAGATATGTAAGTAGTCAAAATCAAGACCTGCGTGTGTATTGAAATGATAGAATGGATTGTTGCTTAGTTTTCTACTAATATTTGGTGGTTAAATTCAATGACATTGTAAAAAATCAAATCGAAGACTTAACACATTTTCTTTTTAAATTTACAGAAATAATTTTAAAAATATTATAAAAATATTGTGTAAAAAAATTTATACTGTAATATATTGAAAACATTTTGAGTATATGTGATAAAAATTAACTGATAAAAAAGATACTATTTTTGTAAATTTAAAACTGTAAAATTATAAAAGAAATTGTATAAAAAATATTTTTAAAAAAGATATTATGTTATATAATTTATATATTTTTTTATCCATTTAACTTTATATAATATAATTTCTTATATTTTTTCCCTTGAACTGGATATAACTAATCACTTTACTCTTTACTTTTTAATTTAATTAATCTAACGATTCAATTTAACAAATTGAAATTATTAACTATTTAATTTTCCAGTTTAAAGATGTATATATTTCATATGTACGTGCTAATTCGAAAAATGAAACGTGAACTACAGATTTTTTTTGAATTAAATTTAATTTTCATAATTTTAAACCTAATTATCATATTATCCCTATTTAAATTCATCACGTAAATGCACTACGACTTAGTCTAGCAGTAAATATATTATTCTGGATAATTCAGGATCGATTCCTTTCTTTCCAAATTATAATACTTAAAAAAATCACTATATAAATGAAGCAAAATCCAAAATAACTTTTTAAAAAAAAAACAATTATTATGGTGAAAGGTTATTAGATAAGTTGATCATCATCATCCAAAAATTCTACTATTAAAAATCCATAATTTCGAGTAAATAAAAATAATAATTGAGTGGTTTTTCAAATTCAACAATGATTAGGCAAAAAAGAAACAAAAGAAGCAAGAATGGTATAAGATTGGAAGAGACTCGACACACTAATAAATTGAGGAGAAATCGTATCAAATTTAAAGAGGAAAATGTGTATTCGGTCCTCATCATGAAAATTGAGCCTTCCTCGTGTTTTCTTGTATATCCTATGGCTTTCTACATGTTTTCCTACATTAAATTTCCACAATAAATCAAGACTAATCAAACTTTGAATTGTATTATTAGACTTAATATCTAAATATTTAGAATGTTCATTTCCAAATTTAAATTCAAGTATTTTAATTTATACATTTTTTAATGCAAAATAAATTTTTATTAGTAACTAAAAATATATATTTATTGGGTATAAATAAAATTAATCACTATATATCTTTGAATTTCTTCGGTAATATAAACAGTGAAAGATAGTCTGAATTTTAGTATGACACTCATTTCATCTGTCATCTGTAAAAAAATATTAAACCATATTCTATATATGAGAATGACATCTCCATTTGAGAAGAAAAAATAACCTTATTAAAGAAAGACAAACCTTCATTTAAAAAGATAACTTTCAAACAATAAATGACAAAACTCTATAATAAAAACTTAAATTGTATTCAATTTTATTTTAAAAAATACAAAAAATAAAAATAGGTACAAATGTTAAATTCCAATGTATATTGATTTAAAAATTATTTTGAGAATAAACTACATATAAAATATGTAGAATTAAAAATAAAATAACATAAAAAAATAAATAGTAGATAAAAAAGAGAAAAAAAGATAATGGAGCTGTCTTTGTCAATAAATTGACGGTAACCCCACTCTTAAATTTAAAGAATAAAAGAGTATAAAACTTCATAGAAAAAAAAAGGGCTAGGGTTTAGCTTTTTAATTTATACATTTATTCAATTAAAATTGATCATTAAAGTCTATACTCATCCAATAATCTAATATTTATTTATTAATAATATCAAATAAATGATATCCAACTTTAAAATTTGAAATCTTTTTAATCTTTTATACTAATAATATATGTAGTTAAAAATCTTCTATTATCACCTTTGTAAAAAGATGCTCGGTAGGTTAGAGGTTAATTTGCACCCTTTTAATTCTTATCTAATTAATGAGGAGAAAGAGCAGTTTTAGACCATTTAAGACTTCCGCTTAGGCGGGAGGAGGTCTACTATCAACAAAAGGTGCGTGTATCTTGGGTCCAACCCGGGGATTCAAACATAGAATTCTTCCACAATTAGTTGGGAGTCAAGGAAGCCACAAATAAGATTTCTAGCTTGATTCTACCTGATTGTTCTCTTACCATAGATCCTATCACTACAACACCATACATATCTAGTCATGGAGGACATCACAGCTAAAAGTATAAACTTATGTAGCTAAATATTGTAGCCTTGATTGCAGTTTTCTATAGTTCATTGTAGCTAGAAGTGATACAGTTAAAGATTAACTATGTAATTTTTTCAGGAGTTAATACTTTTGCCACGTTGAAAATTATTATATAGCTTAAATGTTAAATGTTTTTACTATAATAATAATAAACTCGTGGCAAAATATTATTTCATTCAGCCATGATAAATAATATATATAGCCATGTTTTTTTCTTAGTTATAAACACATATATATTTATAATTAAAACTTGAAAGTATTTGCTGCAAAAAAAATAATTGTAAGAAATATGTTAAGTTTTTAGTTAGAGCCCTTTCTAGGGCCAACGGTCTAGGTTAGCTCCACCAGTATTAAGAATATAATCTCACATTAAAAAAATAATAAAAACATCAACAACTTAAATGTGGTAAAAGATGATTATCCATACTTCTAGTACTAGGCATTTTGGGTTGATTGTCTTAAGCCTATCTTCTTCCATTTCTCATATGTCCAAAAATTCTATTTCAAGCTTTGATATCATATTAAGATTTAGAATGAGAATTTTTGGATATATGAGAAATGTAAAAAGATAGGTTAGGACAGTCAACCAAAATGCCTAGCACTAGACATATGGATAATCATCTTTCACCATATTTAAATTATTGATGTTTTTGTTATTTTTTCAACGTAGAATTATATTCTTAATACTCTCCCTCAAGTGGCAACTGAGACATTTGACACTTGAAATATATAATTTTTAATACTCCCCTTGAATGGCCAGCCATTTGGACAATCAGGGAAAGAATTCACAATTAATCATATAACTGTGCCAGAATGAATATCAGACAACTGATGAATTAACTGGGCCAAAATGTACATTGGATAACTAGTGAAACTCAACAACAATCAATTAGACAACCTGACCAAAATAAACATCGGACAACCGATGAAATAATGCAGCAGAATAACTGCTTTGATATTACATTAAGATTTTTATAGAATGAAATGAGGTTTTTGGACATATGAGAAATGAGAGAGAATAAGTAAGGACAATCAACTCAAAATACCTAGCACTAGACATATGGGTAATGATCTTTCACCATATTTAAATTGTTGATATTTTTATTATTTTTTCAATGTGGATTATATTCTTAATAACCAATGTATACTCATTTCTAAAGAACCACCTATCGAAACATTAGTTTTCATATCACTTGTTAATGCGGAGAGTCCACATACTTCAAAGATTTTTTCTTATAGATCTTATGAGAGGAAACACTCGCAAAATTTGACTTTATGGGTATTTTTCACTTATATATCACTCACTGAATGTATCTCTTTTTGATGTATGATTTTTCTCACTATATTTCAATAATATTAACTAGTAGTGGATATGAAAATTTTGTGATTAAACATTTGAATAAATATTCAATTAGCTACAAAGACTAAAAGATTAGCTAAAAAAGGCTAATTATTGTCACAATAACTAAAAGTTGAAATAAAAAATTAAGAATGTACTTTGATAGGTAAAGTTTCATAGCAAATGAGATTATAATTAGCCATAAATTATATATTTTTTAGCTATTATTATATTTATCAAGGCACAAATTACTTTTAATGGCTAATAATAAAAATTACTACTATGAAACATTCACGTCTATAGTCAAAACATTTGATGTGCTACTATAGCTACAAGGTTGTAGCTAAAAGTGAATTATTACTATGACAAATAGTTGAAATAAAAATTAAGATTTTATTTTAAGATACCACTTTTCATAACTAATGAAATTACAATTAGTTATAAGCCATAAATTTTATGGCTAATATTAGATATCATCAAAATTGTCACAGTAAACATTTACAACTACATCTACTAATTGTTGTAGTGCGTATTAAGCAAGCTGTGATTGATTTTTTTATTTATCTGATTGAGAGTAGTTATTAAAGAGTTGAATAGGAATTGAGAGATTTTAATCTTATTCCATTACTGTGATAAGTGCAGAATATATACACAAGAATACAACAATCAATGGGAATCTATCTTTACACAGCTGTACAATTCAAATGAATAACTGAAAGAATTAGTTTCCTGTAGAATAGGAGTCAGTCTTTATCTTCTACGTTATTATGCCCCCTCAAGTTAGGAGTTAATTCAATAACACCTAACTTGGATAAATGTTGTTGAAAGAGAAGTTTAGGTTGGGCTTTTGTCAAGGTATCAGCTAATTGATCAGCTGAATGAATATGATGAACCTGAATAGTATTATTATGAACTTGATTCCTGACAAAATAAAAATCAACAGCAATATGTTTCATACGACTATGAAACACTGGATTCTTACACAGATATGTAACACCAACATTATCACAATGAATTATTGGCACTTCTTTCAGCTTAATTTGAAGTTCTTTTAACAGATTCATGATCCAGTTTGCCTCAGCCACTGCGCTTGCCACAGCTCTATATTCAGCTTCAGTTGAAGAACGGGCAACCGTTCTTTGTTTTTTTGACGACCAGCTGATTGGAGATTGTCCCAAATAGGTGATATAACCAGAGGTAGAAGTACGATCTTGTTGATCACCAGCCCAGCCTGCATCAGCATAGACTTTTAAATTCAGAGAAGATGAGCGCTTCAAAAGAATTCCATAATTCACTGTATGTTTTAGATACCGAAGCACCCGTTTAACTGCTTGCCAGTGAGATGTTGTTGGAGAATGCATGAATTGAGATAATTTATTTACTGCAAAACTAATATCAGTGCGAGTAAATGAAAGATATTGAAGTTTACCCACTGCCTCTCGATAGTGCTTGTCATCAGTGGCTGTGGTTCCATCATTCAAGTGTAAAGTAGTAGAACTAGACATAGGAGAGGTGACACCCTTGCTCTCATGCATCTGATATTTCTGTAGTAAGGCAGAAATATATTTAGATTGCGTTAAAACAATCCCTTCTTCTTTATGTATCACTTCTACTCCTAAGAAAAAATGTAATTGTCCCAAATCCTTGATTGAAAACTGGGTTGCAAGAGCTGTAATCATGTGAGATATTGCTGATTTACAATTGCCTGTGACAATAATATCATCTACGTAAACCAGAAGATATAAAACCACTGCTGATCGATTGAATATGAACAATGAACTATCAGATTTTGATCCCACGAATCCATAGCCGATCAGAAAATTATTCAACGCCATAAACCAAGCTCTTGGCGCCTGCTTGAGACCATAAATTGCTTTGTTCAGCTTACAGACATAGTTCAGATGAGTGGTGCTTTCAAAACCAGGAGGCTGACTCATGTAGACTTCATCATCCAATTTTCCTTGAAGGAAGGCATTTTTGACATCTAATTAATGCAATGGCCAGTTTTGTTGACATGCCAAAGTCAAAATCAATCGAACTGTAGCCGGTTTTATAACTGGACTAAAAGTAGAATTATAATCAATCCCTGGCCTCTGTGTGAATCCCTTGGCAACAAGCCGAGCCTTGTATTTGTCTAGTTCACCATTTGCCTTGTATTTTATTCGAAATAGCCACTTACATCCAACAACATTGAAATGATGTTGTTTTGGAACCAATTCCCATGTCTTATTTCGGATTAAAGCGTCAAATTCATCTTTCATAGCATTCCTCCAATGCACTTCTCGTTGAGCTTGTTTCACTGTAGTGGGTATTCTTTTATGATCCACAACTGCAAGATAATCAAAGATCTGTTTTGGTTTGAAGATGTTATGCTGAGATCTTGTTACCATTCGAGTCGGTGCAACTGGATTAGTTGCAAATGTAGAAGGTTGACTAACAGGAGCAGTAACATTAGTAGAACTCGAAACATAATCTGAAGATGGTAAGGGATTATTACCTTGAGAAGGAGTTGAATTCAACGGCTCCTCATGCCGAGCAGTTTGAACAGATCGACTTGTAGGTGTGTTAACTGGATAGAAACCTGCAGATTGTAGACCAGAAGTTTTTACAGAAATAGGTGAAGGAACCGGTTCATGTACACCTATATTAGGAGACTCAATAGGAGATGTCTCTTTGTCAATTTGACCCTCAGAATACCAGATTGTTTGAGACAAGGTGGGTTTGCTATCTTGAAACATAGATTGAAAAGGAAACACATTCTCAAAAAATAAAACATCTCTAGCAAGAAATACTTTCGATGACACGGGATCATAGCATTGATGACAATGATGTTTAGAAGAAAAACCAAGATAGACACATGGACGTGATCGAGGTTCTAATTTATGACTGGCATACGGTTTCATCCAAGGGTAGCACAAAGACCCAAAGATTCGAAGTTGGTTTAGAGAAGGATCACAATTAAATAGAACCTGATATGGAGATTTATTTTTCAAAATTTCAGAAAAATGATGATTAATTAGATACACTGCAGTAGTACATGCAAAGGACCACAAACTGTAAGGGATTTATGCTTGATGCATTAAAGTTCTAGCAGTTTCGATTATATGCCGATGCTTACGCTCAGCTTGAGCAACACGTTGTGGGGTATAAGGTGGAGAAACTAAATGTTGAATCCCAACCGAAGCAAGATAACCTTGTAAACCAACATACTCACCCCCACCATCAGAATATAAAGATTTAATTTTAAGCTCAAAGAAATTCTCAACAGTAGCTTTAAAGATTGGAAATATTACTGCTACTTCACTTTTTTTTGCCAAAGGAAAAAACCAGGTAAACTTCGAATAATGATCAACAAAGATAACATAGAATCGTTTTTTATCAATGGACTCTATAGGTGAGGGTCCCCAAACATCTGTATAAATTAATTCAAGAGGTCGACTGCTTTGTAAAGTGCTTATGGAAAAAGGAAGTCTGGTACTTTTATTGCAAAAACATGAATTACAAGAAGAAAACACACTAGACTTAGCACAAGATAAGGAAAAAGATTTCAACATAGACTTAAGAGTACGAACATTTGGATGACCCAGACGACGATGCCAGACTTCAAGACTAGGAGAAGCAGCAGCAAAATTTGCGGACAGAGATGAATTGAGAACTTTAGATGGCCACACATACAAGTCGTCTTTATTCATCCCACGTAGCAGAGGTGCACCCGTGCTCAAATCCTTCACAAGAAAATAAAAGGGAAAAAATTCAATAGAAGTATTATTATGCCTTGTAAATTTGGAAACTGAAATTAAATTTCTCTTGATGTCAGGAGCACATAAAACATTCTTTAATGAAAAATTCATGTTCTCAGTAGGCAATGACACAGAACCTGTGTGAGTAATAGAAATACTGTTACCATTTCCCATTGTAATATTTTCAGTCCCTGTATAATCATGAGGATTAGCAAGACTTATAGCACTATCAGTGACATCCTGATTTGCTCCGCTGTCCACCACCCACGGATTGAATTCCTGAGCTTGATTTGCCACAAACATTGCTTTAGCTTCAAAGTGATTGTGTGAACGAGATCGACAGTCAGTAGCAATATGCCCATAACGTCCACAGAGCTGGCACTGAACGCGTCATCTGCTAGAACCAGAAGAGGGAGGTCTCCATCCTTGAGACTGTGATTGAGCTCTTTGAAAAAACTGTTGATTTGAAGTGTTCGATCTGAAATTACCATACTGATTGGATCGATTTTGCCCATTGTATGATTTGGTGCCTGATTGATTATTCCAGCGCCGATTAGGACGGGAGCCAATAGCATTTGATTCAGAGTTTGTGGCTTGCGCAACCTGAACTGTGATGGGAACACCAGATTTTTTTGCTTCTTCATGTTTGATAAAAATCTCATGATCGGCCAGCTTGTCTTGCAATTCTTCGAAACTGATAGGATTATCTCGAGCTCGAATAGCAGCACTTATCTCCTTGTAATCAGACCCCACACCACTTAAAATTTTTACAGTAAGCTCAGTTGAATCAATAGGAGCACCTGCTGTGGCTAATTCATCTGAGATTGTTCGAATCTCTCTCAAATAATCAGCAATGGATTTATTATCCTTTGTTACCTTGGATAAACTATCTCGAAGAGTAAAGATTCGGGTTTGAGATTTATTAGCATAAGTAGTGTGCAAATAAGCCCAGGCCTGTTTAGAAGATTTGGATGATGCTATAGTAGGAGCAATAGTGGGATCTGCAGAGGCAATTAAAGCATTGCGTATGAGATTATCTTGTCGAAACCAAACCTTATAAGTGCTGTCTATTTCAGCTGGTGGTGATGTTGAGCCATCGAGAAAATGGAGCAGATCATAGCCACACATGAGAGTATACACTTGTGCCTTCCATGTGGGAAAATTAGCACTGCCAGTAAGCTTAATGGGAAGCTGTGAAGCAGGATTAAAAGAAATAATTTGGTTCATAGGCGAAACAGTAGTTAAATCAATGTTGCCAGAAGTGGAAGATTGAAGAACAGAAGGTGTTTTGGATTCGTCAGTCATGATGAGGGAAAGAAAAAAAATTGAATGGATCGAATCTCGTTGGAGAGCTTATAGCTCTGATACCATAAAGAGTTGAATAGGAATTGAGAGATTTTAATCTTATTCCATTACTGTGATAAGTGCAGAATATATACACAAGAATACAACAATCAATGGGAGTCTATCTTTACACAGCTGTACAATTCAAATGAATAACTGAAAGAATTAGTTTCCTGTAGAATAGGAGTCAGTCTTTATCTTCTACGTTATTAGTTATGAGTGTGGATGCAACAATTATCTTATGGGGCTGTAAATGCTGGCCCTCTTCTGTCTGAAGAAAAGGCTTTGCTGCTGTGGCAACCAGTAATAATTGAGGAAGTGAAACAAGCATTTTGGGCTACTGGGGAAGATAAAGCCCTGGAGTTGATGGTTTCAATGGAATGTTCTTCAAGAAAGCATAGGATATAAAGGGAAGCAGACTATTAGTGCAATGCTGGGATTTTTTTTGCATCAAGCAAGCTGTTAAAGCAATTCAATACAATATCTTTCACTATCATTCTCAAAGCATCTACAACTTTTGGTCTATCCGATTGTAGACCGATATCTTGTTGTGCCATCATATACAAAATAATCACAAAAATCATAGTAGAGAATTGGGCTGGTTTTGGGAAGGTTAGTTAATCAAGCTTAATCTGCATTCATTCCAGGGAGAATAATTGGAGAAAAATTTTGTTAGTACATGTTCTTGTTAGGAATTATCAAAGGAACGGGAAAATCCACTACACTAGTGGGATTTCAATGAGAAGGTTTTAGTTGGACTTCAATTTCTTGATTAGTTTGTGAGGTGAGTGATGGACTGTGTAAGAACTCCCTACTACTCAGTTTTAGAAACTTTTTAAAATCAAATTTACACATTGTTTGAGTTCGAGAGGAGAGAATATACATAAGTATTATCTTAAAAAACAATAGAAAAAATATAATAATGGAACTTTTAGCAAGAAATTAAAAAGTATTTTTTGATGAAAATTTAGTCAATGGGGAATGTATATATGCTCACATATAATTAAATTAAAGTACCATATATATATACATTGTACAAATATATATATATATTAATAAGATTCAAAATTTTTTATTAAAAAACATTATGCTTATTTTATGATTAAAGATAAATAAACATGCTAAATCTAGTTATTAGTTTTATTCTTTTTCCAAATTCATTAATATTCTGCCAAAGAAAAATAATAATTTATATGTTAAATCGAATTGGATATAATAATAAAATAATTTAAAAATTAAAAGAGTAAGTACTATTCAATGGGATTAACTTGATAATTTTAATGGGAACAACATTACGATATATGATAACAAAATTTGAAAATATATAAATAAATATATTGATTAAGACACTTACAAATCCTCTATAATTGATTTATTTTCAATGAAATATATATCTAGACTATGTCATATTATATTATATATAAGATGAGTATGGTCCAGTTTGATTAAGAGATCTAGAAATTTAAGAACCGAATTGAAATTCAAAAATTTCAAAATCATTAGAACATGAATTGAACTGTATATGTAAAATATATGTACTATATTATTCCAAAAAAATCGGTACTATTCAATTCGGATATTTAGTTCCAACGGATTAGTTCTGGTTCTAATCGGAAATAAAGATTCAAAAATTTAGAATTATTTTTTTTCAAATTTAATCAATATAATAAAATATGAGATAATAAAATAAAATAATTTCAAATTTAAATATCTTAACAATTTAAGTTAACCAATTACTATAGTTATATTTTAACTCAATTTACGAAAAATTATTATTATCAAATAATTTGTAATCTAATATTAATTTTTATATAAAATTTTATTTATTATTAATACATAATTAAGGTGTTATATATACACACACACACTCATTGTTTTTGTATAATTCATGTTATTCTTTCATAATTAGTCATTTGTTAATTATTATTACTCATATTTATAAAAACTTATATCAACATTATTTATCTTCATTACCATTACTCATTAGTATTAAGTATTGTTAATATTCATACTCATTACTGTTATTAAAAATGACTAATATTAGTACATTGAATTGCTTTATCAAATATAAGTTACTATAATTAGTATGAATCACTATCATTAGTACTACTAGTAGTAATTATTCATATAAATATATTAATAAATTATATTTAAATATAAATTTGAAATTAAATTAAGAAAATAATTATTTAATTTTTTATTTATTTATGTTTAAGTTAATACTCATGAAATTAATATTATGATAGGAAATAAAATTATAAATAGAAATAAAATAGCTTTTATAGTTTAAAAATGAGTATTAAGAAAATATATTAATGAAGTCTATATATCCAATTAACAAAATAAAAAATAAAAAATAAGGTATATCTATATATATATAATATAATATAGAAAATTAAAAATTTCAAAGTAAATATGTAACATAACATGACATGAATTAATAAAATAATTATAATACATTATAAAAATATCAAATATTAAGTAACAAATCAATAAAATATAATATAATTTTATATTATTAAAAATAAATCGATTATTATTTTGATTATTTAATTTAGTTTGGTATAATTCTCGGTATAGATATAGTCTAATATCCATAACTATTCTATATTTAAAAAATCGGTACGATTCAATTCAGAAAAGTAAAAAGTCAATAAAATTTTTTTGCTCTGGATATTTCAGTCCGGATATTCAAATTGGTTCGGATATCTCTAGGATGTATACTTAGCTCTAATATATATAATATTTTTGCATAATATCCTCCTTCAAAATTGAGATATTGATGGATGTCGAATCCACAAAAAATAAAAATTCTATTCTTGGACAAAATAAAAATTGTAATAGCGGTGAATAGGGTGTCAAATCCTCAGGAAATTGATTACTTAAATTAATTTCTTTCGAAAACCTAAAGTAAAATTTAACTAAAATAAATTGGGGGAGCTTAAAATTAAAAAATTAAAAATAAATTGAGATCTAAATAAAATGGAAAACTAAATAAATAAATAACATCAAATTAAATTTAGAAAATAACAATGTTGAGGATTTCAGTCAAAGGTAATAATTTTGATTTCAATCCTTAGATTTGATCATTGATAAAAAAAAATAATTATCTTTAATTTTTTTAATAAATTAGTTCTAACTAACTAAGACGCTCGCATTAGTCAATTATTCTTTAGATTATAAAATTAGTTAAGAGACGCTCTATAACTAACCTTTATTATTGAATAACCCTATAGGAACGCCCTTCTAGAATTTAACTCACTAACAGCTTTAAAATTTATAAGAATCTAATTCTAATCAATAAATTCTACCACATAATTCATTTAAATTAGATCATGCATCTTCTTAGAACTACGCCTAATTGCCACAAGTATCAAAAACTACAGAACAATTACGGATTCTTAATTTTGAATGACGATATATTATTCTACCAATTAAGCAATGAGTCCTTATTGTTTAAGTAGCAAAATAATAATAGTAATAAGCCACAGAAAATATACAAATACTGAAATTAAAGAAAGCATGTAAAGAATTAATTAGATCTCACAAATCTTTAGCGAATTGATAATTTTGGTTATCCCTTTAACTAAATAATATTTAGTTACACAAGTTCTTTAGAAAAAAAAAACTTAAAATATATGCAATGGATGCTGAAAAAACGTGAACAGTAACAAAAGAGAAAAGAAGAGATAAGATATCAGCTTCTAGGGCTGTCAAATGGATTAGTTTAAATATCTATTTAGTTTTCTACTCTATTTATGAAAAGTAAATAAAATAAAAATAAATAATAAATTACAATCCTCAAAATTTTTAATTTATGCCTACTAAATAAAGAGATAATTAAGTCATAATATTTCTGAAAATCTGCTTCAAAAATTATATTTCAAAAGTCCCAAACAGATTAAGATTTGTAGCTGGCACATACAATCTTCAAGTATCAGATATCCTTGGGCACAAGCCTTGTCCGAAAGTTACACCCGAGGCTTTTTCCAAGTCTTTTTCAACAGCTTCTTGTAATTTTCTTTAATTTGGCTTTTGTTCCTCCTTTAGTTGTAGCCTATGCAAAAATGCCTCAAAATTAGTAAAATCATATAACATCAGGCTAAATTATTCATGAAAATATTAGCTAATTTTGCACGTTATCAATTTTTTTCACACTTGAACTGTGTTTGCCCTCAAGCACTTTACAATTTGAAATCATCATAACCATATTCATCCAATCATAACTCAATCTATAATATTTTAAAACTCAAATTGAAAACAACTAGAAACTAACAACTAATAGAATAAGTTTTTCAAAATTCCACAAGAATGAATGATGAATTTGATAAATATTATAAATATAAAATGAAAAAATAGTTTTGCATAAAATAGTTAATGTGCATTTTAGTTTTTATTTGGAAGTCAATCAATACATATCAAAACAACACTCAATCCACTAAGATATATATATATTTCATATGTTAGACTTATGCCAAGAACTAATAAATTTTAATTTAGTTTACTTGAGCACTTTTAAGACTTGTCTGAAATATCAATAATCTTTTGATGCAAGGGCAAACATTTACGATGTCAGCATCCAGTTACTCAATTGGTTACAGTTTCAAGTGGCTACTAGCTCTACTCATAGTCTTTTGACTACCGGAATAAATTATTTATTTTTTAAACTTTTTTTTGTGCTCTTATTTATTTATTTAGTTCTCAACACAAGTCTTTTAAAATTTAAGCACAAATCCAAGTAAATCAAGTAAAGAATGACTATGCATTGACAACTATTTAATGTTGATTAATTAGGTTAGTTATAGCAAAACTCAAAATATTTCATATAAATAATACCTATCAATAATAATCATTCAAAACAGGTGGGAAAATGAAAATCAATGTAGAAAAGCTAGTTAAGAGTTGCCATAATAATTGTTTTTTAAAATATCACATTTGAATTATTTCAAAGATAAAATGAGACTTTTGATTAAAAATTATAAAGTAACAGAGATGACAGTAACAAAATCTTAAGAAATTTTAAAAATTTTTCACAAAATATTTGAGAAACCTCAAAAATTTTAAAACTCAATATTAGAATATCTCTCGTACACACTTAAATCATACATTGTCCTCAATGTAAAAATAAATATAAATAAAAATGAAGAATAGAGAACTCCCCTGAAATTTTTTTTGGAGAAAGTGTGGCGTGAGAGGATGTCAGTGTTGTTAGAAAAGTTAGATTCACAAGCTTTTATACTATCCTGATTAGTATTTGCTCCATCTTAATAAGTTGTGCCACTGTTTAGATGTTATTTCCTTCTAATTTGCTGATTCTTTCTTCTAGTTATTGATAGTGCAATTAAAGCACAATAGAAGAATGTCTGACATCATTGTGGTGCAACGGCAAATGGTGGCATTTCTATAGCTACTCTCTGATTTCTTAGCACAACTGAACCTGCTAAAATTAAGCCAAAATTACCATTCTCCTTGCACAATAAAACCATCTCATTAAAAAAAATTCAAATTCAAAAATGCAAAAGTGTAAATCATCATTGTTAAATCAACTAACTTACTCATGAATAACCAAATGATAATAACTTAGAAGTACAACCTAGGATTAATGATATTTTAAAAGAAATAACATTCATAAATTATGCCGCTAACCAAATTCTAAATTAATTTTCTTTTCTGACTAATGTATCATATGAAAAATAATTTCATTTTAAATACAATATCAGATGCATCTTTCCTACTTGAAAAAAAAAAAGCTAAAAATCCATAAATATTTTTAAAACTTTGCTCTTTAAAATATAGATCTTTAGCTAGGATCATATGAAGTAAGCATATTTTCACAAAATTTATCATAAACATCAACATCTTGAAAATCTTCTAAAAAATACAGCAGATTACTTTTTTTTAAAACCCAAAGTCTTATTAAATTCAGTCAAGGAGAAACTAAATCTCTGACCCATCAAATGGAAATTAATCACGTTTTGAGTATTTAAATTAAACTGATCAGATATGACAATCAAATGTCATATAGAATTCTCCAACTAACTTCACATAAATTAAATTATTCATCACAAAAAATAAATTCCATCCAATTTATCTAATCAAATCAACACATTCAGACATAATATTCAAAAAACCAAGGGTTGGAAATGAGCATGCTTACCTGGGTGATTAAAAACTCAAAATTTTTTTCATACCAGTGCTACTCCTCTAGAGTATCAAACTCTAAATGTAGATTCTGACTTCTCTCTGCATCTTGAGCTATAAATTTTTCTTTTTAATACACAAATAACTTCACTTGGGTTTGGTAGAGGGTGATTCAGGTTTATGGTGGTGGAATAAGGAATTGGGTGTTGTTAGGTGAGGAAGGTGGCTGCTGGAAAAGAGAAGGAGAGGAAAAGAAAAGACAAGTAAAGGAGAAAGAGAAAGAGTTTTTAGGTTTAAAATTAAGTAAAAAGGTATTCAAGTAAAAAGAACGACTTTTTTAAAATTCAATTAAAAATACATATTTGATTGCTCTCCTCCATTTAACCAAGATAAAATATGGAATGAGTGTGTTACTGACAACAGCTGCTCCATTGTAGTACATTAAATAAATTATTCTTTTCTTTTAAAAAAAAAATTCAGCTTCCATTTTTATATCAATAAAATAAAGTTGCTCAGTCTCTTGAATTAAAACCACCATTACTACTCCATAGCTCCTTCAATGTAAACCTGCATTAAAAAATAAATAAACAAACATCAATGGCTTCCCAATGAAAGAGAAGATGAACAGTAAATATCACTTTATTATTATTATTATTATTATTATTATTATTATTATACTTTTTTACTTTTTTTTAATTTAAAAATAAAAGTAAAGAAAAACAAAAGTCATTATAAAGCTAAAATAAAATCTAAATAAGTTAAAATAAAAATCAAGTAAATCAAAACTAAAGAAAGAGTAGTCAGATGAAATAAAGAAGAAAAGAAACATGGGTTACCTCCCATTAGCGCCTTTGTTTAGAGTCTTTGGCTAGATATTGACTTATGTTTTAGTGGACATCCCAAATTAATCTCTTCGGTATTGGGCGCATGAGATTCTTTATAATTGTTATACTATAGTATATTACTTCTTATTTTGGTGCTTCAACTTTATAAAAATATTCTGAAATTTCTTTCTCATCTTTTTCCTTCTTAAGTTGGGCAAATATTTGAGGAAAAAATGGTTGAATCACCAATGGCAATGGCTGATTAGATTTAGGCTTAACAAGTTTGGTTTTCTCTTGGATAGCAATTTTAGATTCTACCATTTTGTTTAAGCTCTGTCTAGGGGTTTGCATCTGGGGTATACTGTACAATAACTTTTCTTCATTCTTCAATGTAATTTTACCTGAATTTTTCTCTAGATTAATCACCGTTTGAGAGGGCAAATTAACTTGAGACTCTAGCTTGCTGATTGATGATGCTAGTTGGCTAATTTGGCTCTCTAAATTATGAATAGATGTTCTTGTCTCCTGTTGAAATTATTGAGTGTTAGTCATGAATAATTCAAATATCTCTTCAAGAGACATACTTGGCGTGGATGGTGGTGGTTGTTGTTGCTGAGGTAGCCATGACTGAAATTATTGATAATTTATCAGCTCCACTCCATAGATGAAATTTGAATGATCTTTCCATTCAGAGTTGTAAATGTGAAAGTATGGATCATAAATTCATTGTGGTTGATTATCTTCTTGAACTGTAGGATAACTCATATATGCACAACTTTCATAGACTCTAGTTTATTGTATATTACCTGCAAATATTTTATGCACCCAAGTAGTTAGATCAGAAATCTTGTATTCAATAGAAGATAGATTTACCTCATTTTGAATTTCTCTTTGGTATGCAAATTGATACAAATCAATAGTCATAAAAGACATGGTAATAAAAAGAAATAAAATAAGTTAATATCAATTCTCCGGCAACGGCGCCAAAATTTGATAGGTGTCGAATTCACCAAAAATAAAAATTCTATTCTTGGACAAAATTAAAATTATAATAGCGGTGAATAGAGTGTCGAATCCTTAAAAAATTGATTACTTAAATTAATTTATTTTAAAAAATCTAAAGTAAAACTTAACTAACATAAATTGGGGGAGTTTAAAATTAAAAAATTAAAAATAAATTGAGATCTGAAGTTGAAAACTAAATAAATAAATAACATCAAATTAAATTTAGAAAATAATAATGTTGAGGATTTCAGTCAAAGGAATAATCTTAGTTTCAATCCTTAGATTTGATCATTGATACAAAAATAATTATCTTTAATTTTTTAGTAAATTAGTTCTAACTAACCGAGATCTTCGTATTAGCCAATTCTTCCTTAGATTGTAAAATTAGTTAAGAGATGCTCTATAATTAACTCTTATTATTAAATAACCCTATATGAATATCCTTTTAGGATTTAACTCACTAACAATTTTAAGATTTAAAAGAACCTAATTCTAATCAATAAATTTTACCGCAAAATTCATTTAAATTAGATCATACATTTTCTTAGAACTACGCCTAATTGCCACAAGTATCAAAAGCTAAAGAATAATTACGGATTCTTAGTTTTGAATGGCGATATATTGTTCTACCAATTAAGCAATGAGCTCTTATTATTTAAGTAGCAAAATAATAATAGCAATAAGCCACAGAAAATACATAAATACTGAAATTAAAGAAAGTATGTAAATAATTGATAAGATCTCATAAATTTTTAGTGAATTGAAAACCTTGATTACCCCTTTAACTGAATAGTATTTAGTTAGATAAGTTCTTTAGAAAAGAAAACTAAAAATACATTCAATGGCTGCTGTAAAACTTGAACAGTAACAGAGGAGAAAAGAAAAGATGAGATATCAGCTTCTAAGACTGCCAAATAGATTGGCTTAAATATCTATTTAGTTTTCTACTTTATTTAGGAAAAGTAAATAAAATAAAAATAAATAATAAATTACAACTCTCAAAATTTTTAATTATTGCCTACTGAATAAGGAGATAATTAAGTTCTAATATATCTAAAAATCTACTTAAAAAATCGTATTTCAAAAGTCCAAACAGATTAGGAATCGTAGCTTGCACATACAATCTTCAAGTATCAAATACCCTTGGGCACAAATCTTGTCCAAGAGTTACACCTGAGGCTTTTTTCAGCTCTTTTCTAGTAACTTTTTATAATTTTCTTCAATTTGGCTTTTGTTTCTCTTTTAGCTGTAATCTGTGCAAAAATACCTCAAAATTAATAAAATCATATAACATCAAGCTAAATTCTTCATGCAAATATTAGCTAATTTTGCATGTTATCAGATGTATCTCATTCAAAAAATTAACAAAACTTAAACAAAATTAAAAATTATATATTTAGGTTACAACTTGAAATAAATATAAATAAACATATTATAAATATAAAAATCAAAATTTTATTACATAAAACTCAAATTCCCCTCAACTAATTCAATTATAATTTGTATCTAACTGAAATGTGTTACACATGTTGAAGTTTTTCAAAAAAAAAAAATCTTCTCAAAGAATTTTCTTCATTATTGTTTTCCTTTGTAATTTTTCAAAAGCTTTTCTTATTGATCTATATCCCAAGGAGGATGTGTATATATTTGTCGAAAAGTGATAGATGCATAAAAGTCTACTCATGCAATGAACTTGCATGAGTTGCAATCCCTCCTTATTAGTAGCTTAATTAGATTGAATGATATGATTTATTCGAATTGATGCAATCAACTCAATCTTAATATCAAGATTATAATAATTAAATTATCATTAATAACAACAAATTTCTTAATAATTTGTCAATTCATTATAAGTAATCTATCTATATATACTGATAAAAATTATTTACCGATCTACCTGTTTAACGCACCGTCAAACATCAATCACCTGCAACACGAATCACATTTTGAGATTTCCTGAAGCATTTAGCTATCTTTCTCATGTCATTTCCATCACACACACGAGTTGAGCTTAGCGTTGACAAAGAAATTATATAATTAAATCATATACAGTACTAATTATAGCCTTCTATATATAATTCTGAGTATGTTGATAATAATTTTAATTAACTAGCGTCAACATCATATATAAATATGTATATAATTTAATATAAATCAGTTCAAATCAATTTGCATCCTGCAAGTTGTAATGAAATTATTTAAATTAATCACTGTTTGATGTCGCTAAATGAGAAAGGACATGTAAGATTAAGACCCTGATCAATACTGTAACAACCAGTTACTTTAACGACAAATCATCAGTTCACTTGGCATCCTTCCAAGCACTCACTTGTTGATTTCTCATTTAAAAAAAATCACCTTGTAATGACATTATCAGCTTGATCATTGTTTATTAAATTTCACATCTATTAAATATAAACATATCATCTAATCAGTATAAAATATAGACATCATCTAATTAATATAAAAATATACTTTCTAATCTTAACAAATTATATTAAAAAAATTTAACATTGTTATCCCTATCATTACCGATAAGTGTATATGAAGGCAAATAAGTGTATATGAATATAGAACGTAGAGCTAATTCAGCGGCGAAATCAGAAATTGATTGAGGGGGTCAAAATTTACTGAGGTGCTGCTCCGAGCGGTGGCCGGTGGTGATTGTCGGTGGGCCGGCAGTGGTGGGGTTGCCTGCTGCTAGCTTAGCTTGTGGAGGAAAGGGAGAGAGGGGAAGATGAGAAAGGGGCTGCGTAAAACGCAGCTCCTTTTTTATTTTTAAACTGGACCTTGATAAAACGGTGTAGTTTCGTCAGGGATCATTTTATAAAAAAAAAATTAGTCTATGGCGAAACGACGCCGTTTTGCCAGGGACTAATTTATAAAAAAAAAATTAAAATTATTTGCAGCGAGGCTGAGTTTAGCTCCACCTCCATGGGCACCTCCCCTTTTGACAGCCTGTGGCAGTGAGGGGGATCGTATGACCTCACACGATCCCATGGTCGTTCCGCCTCTGAGCTAATTCTAATATTTTTAAGGATAATTTAAAAAACAAATCCTTAATTTTAAAAAAATCCAAAAATATTTGAATAAATGTAATTGTGAATTTTTTATTTTTACTATGAATTGAGGAGGTTGATAATTATGAGAGAGTATTAACACCACAAACACATATTATATATTAGTATGTTGGATATTATCATAACTAAAATTTTAATACTAGACACTTATAATAGATCCTCATCATATATTAGTGTATATAATCATATATTATTAGTGTTATATATATATATGTTTTGAAGGGGAGTTTTGGCGCAGCGGTAAGTGCTGTTGTCATGTGACTTAAGGTCATGGGTTCGAGTCGTGGAAACGGTCTTTTGCAATTAATTGCAAGAGAAGGCCGCGTACAAAGACCCAATGAGTCCGACCATTCCCAGAACTCCTCTCATTACAGGAGCATTCGTGCACCGGACTACCCTTTTCTTTTCATTTCCTATTAATATGGGATTATCCTCATTAATCCTCATAATGTATTTTTTTAATATTAAACCACATATATACTATGAAAAGATAAAAAAAAATAGCAAAATAAAAAATAATAATAATCTATAATCGATAACAGGTTCGTGCAATTTATATATTTAATTCATATTAAGAGTATTGGTTTACCATCTGCAATCCTCTCAGGCTCTCTCTCTCTCTCTCTCTTACTTTGTAAATGCTTATTTCTTTTTTTTATTTTTGTTTTGCTATCCTATGAATGGATGATTTAGCTTTGAATAATTATGTATATATGCTCAGAGTAGTACTGCCTCTGCTTTCTCTTTTTTATTTGTGCAGATAAACGCACACATAAAACTGTCTTCGCATCGTTTCCGTATGTGTCTGTGCAGCTCAGCTCACCACGGCACAACTCTGCAAATACCCAAATACGTACCCACCACCACCTCCACTCTCTCTCTCTTTTTTTTCTTTGCCTATGACTCTTCCTTTCCCTAATATTCACTCCCATTATACTTCCAATTACATAATCCCACCTTGTTACTTGTCCCCTTCACCGATTATTGAACGTCTTCTCCGGCGACCGAGTCGCAGAGTCCGAATGGACTCCGCCGACCGACAGAAAGACAAGACCGTCGTTGTTATGGGAGCAACTGGGTGTGGAAAATCTAAACTGTCTATTGATCTTGGCACCAGGTATCAATCAGAAATCATTAACTCTGATAAAATGCAAGTCTACAACGGCCTCGATATAACAACCAACAAAATCTCGATTCACGAGCGACACGGCGTTCCTCACCATTTGCTTGGGGTTTTTGATCCGGATGACGGCGAGGTAAGTCCTTCCGAGTTCCGTTTAACGGCTGGGTTGGCTATTTCCGATATCGTTTCTAGACAAAAGTTGCCTCTCATAGTAGGTGGGTCTAACTCATTTATTCATGCTCTTGTTGTTGATCGGTTTAATCCGGAGATTGATGTATTTGGCGATGGGTTATTGAAAGCCAACCCGGTTTTGACCCAGTTCAGATACAAGTGTTGTTTTTTATGGGTGGATGTGTCATTACCAGTTTTATGCGATTATTTATGCAAAAGAGTTGACGAAATGCTGGAGTTGGGTATGTTCGATGAGTTATCAGAGTATTATATTTCAGGAAAATCGGCGAGTCAACCCGGGTTAAGAAAAGCAATCGGAGTACCGGAGTTTGATCGATATTTTAAAAAGTACCCACCGGCGGGAACAGGAAGAAGAGATGATGATGAGGTACGGCGAGATGCATACGAGGAGGGGGTGCGGATGATAAAGGAAAACACGTGTCAGCTAGCGAAAAGACAAATAGGGAAGATCATGAAATTAAAAGGACAAGGATGGGACCTACAAAGAGTAGATGCAACGGAGGCGTTCAAGGTCGTGATGGAGGTGGCACCGCCATTAGATAACGGCCAAAAAACCCAAAAAACAAAGAAACCAAAGAAGAAGAAGAAGAAGAAGAAGAGGCGGATGGAGGTTTGGGAGAGAGATGTGGTGGAGCCAAGCATGAAGATTGTGAGCCGATTCTTGGAGGAGGAGTAGGTCTTCCTTCCAGCTTTTTACCAGCTAATATTTTTTTTCCCCTTTCTCTCTCTCAACCAATTTTTTTTTTAATCTCTCTCTCTCTCTCTCTCTCTCTCAAAAAAGAAGAAAAATTAGAAATTTCAGGATTAGATATTTTGGATACCAGTTTTGCAGCATTAGGACACCTTTGGTTTGGGCAGTGTCTATCAGATGATTTCAACCTTTTCTTTTTTTTTTCCTTTTTTTGACTTCAATTCAATGGGTTCATTTAAATACTAAATATAGAGAGCAAGAAGTTGTGAATTTTGGAGATATATACATGTGAATATACTCTTCTTAATGTTGTTTGTTAATATTTAAAATGCATGATATAAATGAATATAATCTTTTTTATTTCTTCATTTTATATCCAGAAAACAAATTTGAGAAGAAGAGATTTATTTATTTATTTTAATTTTTTTAGTGCAAGACCATATATATTTGGTGATTTGGTTTGGTATAGAACTTACAAATGAATCCAAAAGAGACCTTTCTGTCAAAAGTTAAAACCCTTTTTTAAGCGAGACGGCTAAAGTCCCCAACGCGCAATTTGATAACCCATAATCCAAGCACAGCCTTCGGCCCCATGTCATCCCAATTTTTCATATATTAATGTAAACATAAATATATTATATTATATTAATAACAAATGGAATGTGAATATGATCTAGTTATTGAGCTTTGTATATTTTCTTCTATTCTTTGTTTGAAATTTTCAATGGAATTTTTTTTATTTTCGGATCCTAAATATAAAGAACCGATTGGCATTGGCATGTGTTGTGTTCTGGATTCTTAAACATTGATACTTGATAAAATAAAATCTAATACAAACTTTTGACAAAATCTAGTATAAATTCGTGATAGATTCTGTTAAATCTTCTACTAAACTAGAGAACGATTTTTCTTCTGGATGAACATTTCATATTTAATTCATAATTCTAATTAATTATATTTTCTCTCTTTTCTATTTAGTAATATTATTTTTATTGTACTGTATGTTTATATTCTCTTTGTCTGTCTATTTCCAATTAATAAAATTTGCAGCCTTAAGATTTGGAGATTGACAACTTAATAATTAGATTTAATTATAATGAAGTTATAAAGTTGCTGATAATGAACTCATAAAATTAAAGATTTTCCAACATAAATATTTACAAGAATATTTTAGTTAGCTCCATATATAAACTATCAGGCGAAACCCGATACTCTAATATCTAAATCTCCTTCACTGTGATGATATCTAACCCCCAAAATCTTTTGTAATTTCATTTTCAAAAATTATAAACTTTTATGTCAACCAAATTCTATATTTTATTAAACTATTATAATGAAGTATCATTACTGAACTAATATAGCTTTTGCTGAAATAGACTCAAAACATAAGCGATTCATTTAAAAATATGGAGTTGGTTTAAAATTATTCTAAAACAGCTCCATTTTTAAAAAATTTTCAGCTTATAAATAAATTACATAATTTCTCTAACTAAAAACAATTACATTTTTAAAAGTTCAATTAAAAATTTTTTAAATTTAATATTGAATAAAATTTAGATAGGCAAAATACATTATTAAGTTCATATATTTATATTAAATTTTCGTTAAATTAAGAAAGTCAAATATTTATCATTTCATTAGTAGATTAATTCATACTTTTAGGAATTTTCTTTATATCTACTAGAACACAAATATATATTTTTTTGTTTAGTATTTTTCACATCTTGCTTTTAAGAGTGGATTTAAGACTTTGTTTGGCAGGGTCTCCATAGGCTATTTTATTAATACATCTGGCCAGAAATCTATTGTTTTTTTTTTTCTGTTGCTTCTATCCTTTGGGTCTTCGTTCTTTGGCCTCTTCATGGTCTTTCTGGTCATGTTTGAGCTTGTTGTATTATGGGGCTTTTTCTTAATTATATTTCCTTTTATTCTTATAAAAAAAAAGATAATTTCCTTTCCAATTCATTGATTATTATTTGCACTAATATAGATTACCTAATATTAGTAGATTGTAAAGTGAAAATTTTCATCACCGTATTAGAATTGCGACATAATCATCAATAATTTCTCTAGCTAAGAGTGAATGTTTGATAACTTGACAATAATAAAATATTTTGTAATAATGCAGCAAATGTTTTCATTATCAGTATAGAATTTTGCAGGCAAATCAATAATGGAAATAGCTATAAATACAATTTGCTAAAGCCTAAAAATGAGCTCTACCATACACAGTTGCAATCCTTATCTCAGAAAGCAAAAATTACCAAGTTTTTCTTGAAATATTCTGCAATAATTATCATTGTTTTTGGTCCGTTAAATCATAAATGTGAAGGTGACCCGATATAAATATGTAGGTTGGTTTTTTGGTTGCTCTTTTAGATTAATTTTCTCTGGAATTTTACATTTTTGGTCATATGGAAACATTTAATAAGCTGAAAAAAAGGAATTGGAAAACATAGATTTGGTGTGTTGGTGGTGTAAATGGGTCCCCTATTCCTATCATCAGAGGCAAGACTGCTATCTTCAATATTGGAAGTTTTAGATAATTAACAACTTTTGCTAAAATTCGTAGTGTATATTAATTTTGACTAGCCTATCAATATAATGACGAGTGCTTATCATAATTACTATAATTAGGCTTATAATTTATTTTTATATATTAATTTTATAATCATATACACTAATTAAGTAGGTAACAAGCATTTTTCACTCTCTTTAAGCCTAACAAAACCACAAAAGAAGTGGCTAAATTTATTGATAGCATCTTTGATTTTGAGTCCAATTTTTTATATGGTAATTCTGATTAATAATTTCATATTATAACTTGTTCATCTGTATTTTGCTTAATTAAATTCTTTTGACTATATGGCATTGGCTGAACATTTAAAATTGTTCTTTCAATTATAACTAGAATTATATATATATATATATATATGTATGTATGTATAGAACAGCATTGCATATGATAAATATATATATATATATATATATATATAAGTTGGCTCTAGTAAAATAACAAGTCTCGTGTATTACATTGTATAAATAAATTTCTTGGAAGAAATTGGCTGTCAATTATGCCATTGAGTGGAATGTGGTGAAGGACATGTCTAATGTGTTGTTGTTTTGCCAGCAATTAGGCACAATGCTACATGGGAAGACTTTTTCTATAATATTTCTTTATATATATAAATTAAGCATTAATTCTCATAAAAATATTAAAATAGTAAAATAAACAAATGTAGTTTGATTAGTAATAAAAATTATAACTAGCTAGCTCATTAATTAAGACAAACTTCATATTTTTTTTTCTCATTAATTATAATTAATTAATTCTTTAATTTATGGTGATAATGATCACACACATATAGCTGCTTAGCTATATGAGGAAATTAGGTTAAACCTACCAACTTGCATTAAACACAACAAGCAAGGATGGATAAGAAATACACAAATTTCTAAGTTGCATGTGCTATGTATGCAAATAAAAATAACAATAATAATAATAACAACAAAAAATAATTAAGATAATTGAAGACCATTAATAAGGTACAAAGTATATGTACTGAATTAATCTTAACTAACAAGACAAGCTTATTAATTATTAGTACCACCAAAAGTATGTTTTGAGAAGACAAGAATAGACAAAACTTAAATAGTTAATAGCATAACTTTGTTTTTCTTTTTTTCTTAAGAAAAAAAAAACGTTTACAGGCATAAGTAAATATTTATTTATTTGCAACTTGACAATAGAGAAATTTTATGGTGAATGGAAGCAGGAAACTTCTCGTCAATAATGGAGCCACTAGCAAAGAATTATGAGACAAAGGGTATACTTATTTATGGAGTCTCGAAACATAATGAATCCTACCAATAACATAACTATACTATTCCAGGTGTTTGGTAAGTGTGAGAGGGAAGGGGCGAAAGAGATATATATATTTTTGCACATGCTTGGTTCATTGAACAATATAGTGTTCAACTTTTTAATTATTTAATTACTAATCAAGCATTATTCAACTGCTTAATTAAATTTATCTAATATATATTAGAGTTGTCATAATTAACTAAATATCTAGTGTGATTTATAAATAGCATAAAAAAGTATTTTCAATATTTATGAAATGTAAATTTTATACTTTATAAAATAATAACTATTTCGGATTATAATCATTAAGGCGTGGCCTAATGACTAAAAATATATGTTACTCATACTTAGATCTTAGATTTAAATACGAAAAAACCTACATGATATTAATAAAAGAAATATTTTATAAAAAAAAAATTATCCGTTATACCTGTGCGGTTGTGCCAAACAAAGTGGAAGGTAGAAAAAACGATAATGAGTAATAGGTTTTGTGAGAATATGTTAGAGATTTTGGATTCATAATATAAAGACTTTGTTAAAACTAAAGCATAAGATGAAAAGAAAACTTATTAATTAGTCGAGTGTTAAACTTTCTTTTGGAAGTAATAATATAATTATTTTGTTATATTAATTTTTGTATAATAATTAAAAATTGAAAATTCCAAATTTAAAATTTAAAATTTGACTTTATTATTTAAATAAAATGTAAAATACAAATTTATAATATTTAGGGAAATACTAATTGCAAATATTTTAGAGAGTAATTATTTAATAATCTCTCTTCTATTAGTTAAAAAATATTTATTATATTATTTCTCTTAATAAATGAGGCTATAATATATATTTTTTAATTAATATAAAGAAGATTATTGAATAACTATTTTTCAAAATGTATATAATTAGTATTTCTTTAATTTTTAACTATGAGAAATAATGAAGCCTAAGGTATGAATAATTTACAAGCAACTCCACTGATTTGGCAGGAAGATCCATACTTGAAGGGGAAGCACTCTAGTCATAGTCATGTTTGAAGCAAGTGTGAAAAATTGCTGGCTTTTATGAAGCTGTCCTATAAACTAATGTTTTTATATAATCAAGATGATTATTATAGAATTAGAAAGAACATAAAATTAGATTAATTAACGAGAAATAATATTAAAATAATCAGAAATGAAAAAAAAAATAAAAGAAAAGGGAATGATGGAAATGGTGGATCCAAGGAAGAGTATAAAAGAGTGAAAGACAAAAGCATAGAAAAGAGAGCAAAAAAAAAGCATCCTTTGCTCTTAATATATATATATATATATATATACTGGAAAAGAGAAAACATTAAACAAAACTAAAACTGAACGAACAAATGAAAACAAAAGACAGTATTAAGACAATTAAAATAATAAAATAAAAACACAAACATTATAAATTTATATAATATTAGATAGAAACAAACAGGAATGTATATACGATGACTCCATAGCAGAAACCAAGAACAGAACAGAGTTTCTGATATAAAAAAAAAAAAAGAACAGAGTGAAAGTGTGCAGTGCGCGTGCGGTTCCTTTGCGCATGATCCTATATATTATATTATAATTAAAAATTTTAATCTGAGAGAAACAAAACAATGTTTTAGGTTGAGGAGTTCAAGTCTCAATGTGTATAAGGCATAATGATGAAATTAGGGCACTTAATTAAAATTAAGCTACAATTTTCTAGGTTGACTACACACAAACATTTCATTTACATGTTCATCGCTGTACCATACCTTTGTCTTTTTCACTTGCCTAACTTTCTTTTTGTCTTATTTGCCTCCATTTGTACTTATTTCACACATTTTCTTCGTGCCATGCTTTTTTTTTTTAATTTAAAAAAATGGATTAAAATATTGAAAGGTCAGTTTATGATATTACCTTAACCCAAAATTTTGGTGGTTATATAAATATAAAATATTATAATTTTTAAAAAAAATTAAAATAATAATTAATAAAATATTAAAAAAGTGTTTAGTCTAATTTATAAACTGATCAAATTAATTTATAAATTTTAAATTTAAGTTAACTTATATATTTAGAATATTTTATGAATTTGTAATAACTAAATTTATAAGCTAATTAAAAAATAAAAATAATATATAATTTTGATATTTATATAAAATCACTTTGCTAGTTTTTAAGTTAATTGATCAAATAATATACTCTATTATTTATATTTATTTTTTTAAAATATATTAATAATATAATTTTATATTATATTTATTCATTTTAATAATAAATATACTTATAAATGATATTTTATTAAATATATCAGTTACTTATTAACTATAAATCTTAAATTAAATACTTGTTAAATTTATATTAACTTATAAGCACTTGTTTACAATTATGCTAATTTTTGTTTTTAAGTTATTTGCTAAATACCTCTAATTAAATCATAGATTCGCCATTGATATTTAAATTGATCCCAAAATACTCTTTTAACTATTCAATGCTTATTAAAAATAAGTAAGGAGAAAAGGATCCATTAATATCTTACAGACGATACATTCACTTTCTCCTTATCTCATCATCTCATCTTATTCTTCTCATTTCCCTCTTCTTGCCTCTCCCCATTTTCAGCGTCCACCCATCCTTTAGTGTTTGGAATAAGGGTTAATTACATCCATATACTTTAGCGAAAATCTCACTTAAACACAGTATTTTTTTTTTTTTGAGCCGCTTAAATATTTTTTTTAAAAAAACGCTTTAAATAAATACTTGTCGCGACAATAACCAAATTTCTGTTTGATCTGACATATGTGGATCTCATTTTTATACATATTCAAGTCCTATTAGTTGCAAAAAATAATAGCAAAATAAAATAAAATAAGAAATTAAAAAAAATAAAATCATCAAACAGTATTGCTAATTCACCATCGCCATCGCACCACCACCATTGAAGCCCACCATCGCCGATCACAATCAAATCACCATAGCCACCACCATTGAAGCCCACCACCACCACCAAATCATTAGCAAATCACCACCACCACTATCAAAGTCCACCAAATTACCATCAAATCACCACCATTGAAAGTCACCACCACTTGAGAAGACACCACCTGAGTTTTTAAAATTTCACCATTCCTTCTCACCTAAAATCATAAACAACCAAAGCCCAAGTAATATAAATAAAAAAAGAACTAAAAACCCCCAGTTTAAAATACCAAAAATCTAGTTTTTTTTTTCAAATTGCATACGGGTGACAAAATTGTTGTTTATTCAAAGCAGCTAAAGGAAATTAGCAGAGAATAAAAGATCAACTCAATGAGGGTTTTTTTTGTTATGTTAGATTAGGCAAGTTTAAAAGCTCAAATAGTGGAGCGGTTGAGAGGGGCGAGGGAGAGATAAGTTCATCGGCAGAAACCCAAATGGTGGTGGTGATGGGATTTCATGATTAACTTTGTTGTTGTGTTATTATTTTTGTAGTGTGAAAATTTTTAATTGATGATTGAAGAATATGGTTTTAGTATATTATAGGAAACTAATTTTGAAATTTGGAGAAGATAGAGGAAGAAATTAGATTTTCTATCTAAGAAAATTTATGCCTTACAGGTATTTGTCAAAATGCCTAGGCGAATTCTTTTTCTCTGTTTGCGATGGTTGAATGATTAGGAGGCTATTTGGGCTTATGCATTTGCGACGAGTGACCGGTGACGACGATGGAGCTGAGTTTTCAAATGGTGATGAATTGCTGGTGTTACTGGTTGCTTTGGTGGTGTTGATGACGAACTGCTGGTGCGACTGGGTTTTCAAATGGTGATAAACTGCTGGTGCTACTGTCGAAATTTTTTTTTACTATGATTAAAATTTATTATTTTTTTTATTTTGTTATTATTTTTTTACAACCAATAGGACTTGAATATGTGTGAAAATGGGACCCGTATAAGTCAAGTCAACAATTTTTTTTAACAAAAATTTGGTCGTTGTCAGGGTAAGTACTTATTTGAAGCGCTTTTAACAAACAAAAAAAAGGGTTAAATGGCTCAAAAAAAAAAGGTTAAAATATTTAAGTGAGATTTTCGTTACAGTATAGTGGTGTAATTGATAATTATCCCTTTGCTGTTTCATTTCCGCGTGTCTATGTATATAACACCATTAACACTACTATAAGTTAAGTTGGAAGAAAATTTTAAATAACTCTCTGCATTCATTATTTGATTTATACATTTTTTTAAAATTTTATTTTTTAAAATATTTTAAAAAATAATTAGAAATAAATGTTGGATAATTAATAAGATATTTATTTTAAAACATTTTAGATTTTTTATTATTATATATGATAAGGTTATTTTAAAAATTAAATGAAGAAAAAGAGTAATAATATAAAAAATAAAAAAAATAAGTAGGACAATGTAATACTTTTCTCTGCTATTCTAAAAATGAAATAAAGAGAAAATTAAATCATATCCTAATTTTTAACATTTTATATTTTCATTTATACGTTTTTTCTATTTTAATTTTACAAAAATATGGGGGTGGAAGAGTGGTAAGTGTGGTTTAATGCTAGGAGCACCCGCTTATATTTTTTTCACGTTCTATTCTTTTCTTTTTTTTTTGTAGTCGTGCTGAAACTTTTTGTTGTTGTTCTATTAGAGCTTTTCTTTTTTAGCAGTGATTTTGTAATGAAAACTAGATTTCATAAATATATAATATATTTTTCATATTTTTTAATTAATATATTTATATTAAAAAATATCATATTTAAAATATATTTATAATTAAATAAAATATTTATTATGATAATATTTTAATTTATTTTAATTTTTTATTTAAAATAATTCCATAAATTTTTGCATTATTTATCAAAATTTATACTATTTTTGTTTTTTACTGTTTTTATTATTTTTTATTTTAATAAAAATATTGAATACTAAATTATTATTAATATTATTATTTTTTAAATTTTTTATTTAATAAATTTATCTGATTTTTCCCTTTATATTTTTTTTTCTTTTTATCAAATGAAATCAATATATTAATTTTTTTTTTTGTAAATGACCTTTATAAATTATAAATTAATTCACAAGTATTTTAGTATGAATGAAAGTTATATTTAAACAAAATAAAAAATATATAAAATATTAAATTTATAAATATATATAATTTATAAAAGAAAAACAAAATATTTTATATATACAATTTAAAATTAATACTTTAAATGAATAACAATATATGCTGGTCTATGTTATATTTATATTCATATATTAAAATATTACAGTTATATAATAGCATTATTTTTTTAAAAGAAAATAGATATATACAGTTATAGTTATAATATACCTATATACAAAAATATAATAGCTGTATAGTAATATTCTTTTATCAAGACAATAAGTATATGTAAGTATATATTATATATATCTTCATATACTAAGATATTACAACTTTTTATTGATTTTCTTTTTGTAAAAGACGATATATATTTGTAGTTATAGTTATCATATACCTATAAATACTAAAATATAACAGTTGTATACTATATATTCTTTCTCTAAAATAATATGTATATGTGGTATATATTGGTATATGTTGTTATATGTCAGTATATATTATATATACTTTCTAATGATATGGGTAGGTCTATGTCAATATATATCAGTATATATCGGTATATGTTACATATAACTAGATAGAAGATAGTAGATATATGCAATTATAATTAGTTTATATCTAAATACAATAAGATATAATAGCTGCATACTGATATTTTTTTCTCTAAGATAATAAATATATGTCACATATACTTTTATATATCAAGATATTGCAGTTGCATTATGATATTTTTTTTAAAACAATAAATATATGTAGTTATAGTTATTATATATTTACAAATACTAAAATACAAGAATTGTATATTAATATTTTTTTCCAAGACAATAGATAGATAAATATATATGCTGCATATACTTTCATATACTAAAAAAACAATATATATATATATATATATTTCTTTTATAATGCAATAGCTAGATATATACATATATATATATATATTAGTATACGTTACATATACATTAACTAAATAATAATAATATATATAGGTATATGTATATAAGTATATATTATATATAACTAGATATATGTGGATATATGCTGTAAAAGAATAATAATATATTATATATATGGGTATATATTAATATATATTTCATATACTTTAATTAAAAAATAATACTATATATAGATATATATCGATATATATTAGTATATGTTATATATATTTTAACTAAAAATTAACAATATATGGATATATATTGGTATATATCAATATATAACTAGATATATATGTTATATTTATATAGATATATATTGGTATATGTCAGTAAATATTGATATATGTTGGTATTTATCGATATATGATGGTATATGCAGGGTAGGAGTGGGCAAAATTCGGTTAACCGATAAAAAATTTGGTTCGGTTAACAAATTTAGAATAATTCGATAGATTCGGTCGAAAAATTTATATAAATTCAATTTTTAGTTCGGTTAATAGTTAACCGGTTCGATTTATTCGGTTAACGTTAACCGAACTCTTTTTTTTTTAATTTATTTAGTTATTATTATTTATTTAATTTTTTAATTATATTAATTTTTTTGCTATAAATATAAAATTTTATTACAAAATAAAGTTATTTTTTAATTTTTTTAATAAATTTTATTTAGTTATTTAATTATACTAATTTTTATTTTAAATAAAATTTTTATTATAAAATTAAAAAAATCGATTAATTCTATTAAAAAATTTTAAGAAATTTAGTTCGATTAACTTATCGGTTCAATCAATTAATTAACTGAACCAATTAATATCCACCTCTAATGCAAGGGTAGAACTAAGAGGATTATGAAGGATAATATACCCCCTTAGTTCTTACATGCATGCATATATATATGTGTGTGTGTTTCGAAAAAAAATAATAATGTCTTTTCGCCTTGCTAATTCAGCCTTTAAGCTAGCAAAAAGAAGCAAAGCAGGCAAATGAATCAATAAGCGTGGACAAGGGTCAAAGAAACAATGGAGATTGTATTATTAACAAAAAAAATCTGCAACAATACAATAATATGTACAACGATAGCTTACAATGATGCTCTCGGTAGCTCATTATTCTTTGTGTAATAAAACAACAGTCATTCGTTCAAACTCTCTTGTGTGTGTTGCTATTTCGTTGGCTAGGATAAAAAGGCTGAGCTTAGCCAGACTTTGGGAATAACGGTCTGCTAGGTACCACACGGACAAGTGTGATTGAGTTTTGCCCAGTGACACGTGGGCTCTTTATATTTGATCCATAGAAATCAAAATTGGTCCTTTTATATTTGGTCTACATAATCATTTTCTTATTGTCTTGGCCCTTTTATAGTCGGCTTACCGAAATGAAATTGATCTTTTTGCATTTGACCCGCAAAACACACATTGGTGTGTATACATATATATATATATATATATATATATATATATTGTTATGTTTATTGGGTATGTATATATATTATATGTTATAATACATTATATTATATATTAAATCTTCACAATCTATATAATATATACATAATATAATTGATGCATAATTTTAATTTTTTTGTAAAGATTTTTATCTATGATAAAAACTTAAAATTAAAAAAATTAGACTATTAAATTATATGATAAATTGATAAAAAAAATTAAAAAAATTAGGTAGTAGCATAAAAAGGTTACTTTGAATTTTTTAACTCTTTAAAATTAACTTGAATATAAATATTAATGCTAATTTTTTATATTAATTTTTTAATATAAAAATAAAACTAAATATAAATTAATTTGTAATGAACACTTGATTTTATTTTGGGTAGTTTACATCCTATAAATACATTTTTTTCCTATTTTAATGATAATAATAATAACATGTTTTATAAACATATAAATATATATATATATATATATATTCGTCTGTAATTTTTTTTATTTGAAAATTTTATCTCACCTTAATCAAGATTCTGGTTTCGCCACTAGATATATGTTATATATATTTTAATTGAAAATAATATATATGGGTATATGACGATATATATTATATATATATTTTAATTAAACAATAATAATATATGTAAGTATTTAAAACTAACAAAAGAATGATGTTATATGTTGATATATATTAGTATATGTTATATATAAAATAATATTTTTATAATTTATAGGCTCCATGTGTTTTGAATGCTCATATCCACCTTATTTTTGAAAAAAAAATTATCTAAAAATAATATAATTTAAAATTAACTAAAGAATGATAATATATGTTGATATATATTGATATATATTAATATATGTCGGTATATATTGATATATATCGGTATATGTTATATATATAAAATGAACAAAACTATAATGCATTTAGTTAAAATTTAGCATATACTTATTAAAATTTTTAAAAAATAATAATATAAAATAATAATATATTTAGCTATATGTCGGTATATATTACTTTTTATTAAATTTATATTTATAAAATTTTTATCAACCGTAACTTTTATGAAATAGATTTCATTTTAAAACAATAAAATAAATATTTATAAATATGTTTTAGTTCATCATTAATAATTTAAATTAATTAGAAAAAGAATAAAAAATAAATTTAAAATTTAAAAAATTATCTCAAAAATAATTAATGTATTTATAATTCTATATATGATTTGATATATATATTGATAAACAAAAAAAATAATAAATTTAATGATATACAAATTTATAGATACTAAAATAAAAAATAAAAAAATCCTATATAGAAACACTTTTATATCATCATTTTGAAATCACACACACACACACAAAAAAAAAAAAAAGAGAAATATGTTCCTTTGACTAAAACAACAAATATATAAACTTTTATCATTTGAGAATATGGATATCAGTGGGGGGCACTGTTCCTTGCTTTTGTCCACCCATGTCTGTCGATGCGCAAAAACCTCTATCACAAATTCTATAGTTTTGCGAACTTAGAAACTTTTAGTAGTATATAATTGAAAATTTTTTTTACCACCGTATTATTGAAAAGAGATTTAATTTTTGGGTTAATTTTGTAAATATCTCATAAATAAAAGATTTCCCTGTAGCAGATTCAGCTTTTCCTTAGCCCATTTAAAGCCTAAAATCCAGGCCCAAGCTGAGAGCTTTGTGGTTTTGGGGTTAGCCCATTCATTATTAGGCAGTGTCTCCAAGGGGAAACACCTTTTTTTAAAAAAAAATTTTATTTTTTCCGTCTGGATAGGATTTTATAATACTTAAAAAATTAATTATTTTAGTTAAAAATATAAATATATATGTATTTCTTCATTATATCTAGATATATTCATTAAATATTTCTAGTAAGTGATATTAAATATATATATATATAATAAAGATTTTAATATATTAATTAATTTTTTAAAAATAATAAGTAGATTGTAATTTGAGACAAATGGAAAAATAAAATATGTTTATTAAGTTGAGATTAAAAATCTAGTTGACTGAGATTATTTTAATTTATAGAAAATTCTTACATGTATATGGTTAATGTTCCTACTTATGAACTAGGTTAATCATAAATTTTAATTTAAAAATAAAAACTAATTAAAAATTATTTTTTTAAAATATTATAATTTAAGTCAGAATCTATAATTAGTCTACTAAATCTATGATAGAATTTCTCTTTAATTTATACCCCCTTCAAGATTTTGCTTTCATTTTCTTTGGAGGGAAACTTTTGGAGTTAGTATATACATTTTTGAGATGAATTTTTTTAACGTCTCTAAAATTATAGCTCTATATTTGACTTATAATTTAAGATTTACTCTTTAAGGTTTATTTCAAAATTAAATTCTAATTAATAAATTGTGAAATAAATTCTCTCCGGACTGATCAACCCTTATGGTACAAGTTATGAATTCTATGTTAATTCAACAAAATTAAGCTTTTATGGGATATTTATAATTATGGAGAGCAGTTAAATTGCAGTAAGTTGAATGATTCTATTTAAAATCAAATATAATCTGGAAAAATTGGGACGTGAAGTAAACAATTTATTTCCAAGTTAGCTAAATCAAGACAGAGGAAAGGCTTTCTGATATTGCCAAAACTTGTAAAGCTCATTGTTATTGACCCTAGCATTGCCATAGCCGTAAATCCACAGCATCTGGCTCTGCTGGCTAGAACTAAATTGGACCATAACATTCAAGCCTGGCTGCGCAAATTTACAAAAATAACTTTTGAAAAAATATAAAAATATTATCCACCTAAAAATATTTACAAAAATAATATACATATATATCAAAATTTATAAAAAATATAATATATTTTTAATGTATGTTGAATATTTTGTTATATATGTTATGTATGTCTTTAGTATATGTTAAAAAAATGTTAAAAAAATTTAAAATAAAGTATTTTTGTAATCTGAAAAAAAATAATAAAAATAAAATTTTGAAAAAAAAATATTTTATATAATTTTTTATATTTTTTAACTAGACAACTATTGTATTTTTTTTATCCGCGAGTAACTGCACTTAAAATAAATACACAAACAAAGATTTGCTGAACTTATTTAATTTGTAAGTGGATTTATAAAATATACGTTATAAATATATAATACATCATTTCCCTCGTTTTTGAATCAAAAGTTATATTTAAAAATGATAGTAAAATTATATTGAATAAAACTGAAAATTATTTGACTAATTAAATTTTAAGTGTTGAACAATACGAATTAATTAGATATTTAATCTATAAAATTTATTCAAAAGCTCAATAATTTGTTATTTTTATTAGAAATTTCAGATTATTTAAGTTATATTTAATTTAATTTATGTATTATTAAATAATTTAAAATAAAAATGAAAAAAAAATTATTTTTTAAATACTAAATAATATTACGGAACACTAACAAAAATATTTGAATCTTTCATGATAGCAAAGGAGACAATGATTTCAACTCGCAAGCTTCAAATGATTAGCCAATAAAAGCATGTGTTCCCTAATATTGAAAATAAACCAATTTATTCGAGTTAAATTTAGATTTCGTAAGCTACTCATAATTTATTAATATTATTATTGACTTGCAAGAACCTCCATCAGATCAAGCAAGAGCAGATGCAACACAGTGGCAGCAGGTACAATAAAACCAAATGTAGGGAGGAGGAGGATCAGATGTAGCTAGCCAGCACTGCACCATCATTCAAGCTAGAGACAACAAAATCATATAAGTCTACACTATCCAGTGCAGTTATTGCATACTCATTTGCAAGCTACAAAGGCCAACATCCATCCTCCTACGTGGTTTAGCGGTACCAATAGCATATCAATGGCTTCATCGGTTCCTTCTAAAAAAAAAAAAAATGGCTTCATCGGTTAGTGCAGCAAGCAATGGTCCAGGTCAGTAGCAAGTCAAGGCATATTTTACTTATATATTAAAATAGAAAAGAAAATATTTGTCCTGATATTATTTTTTTTTATCAGAAATGAAAGGAAATTTCATTATAACAGAAATAGATACAAACGCAAGCCTTGACAAATCAAGGCAGGCAATCTTCAGAAAATCAACAAACTCTCCTAACACTGCAAATACAATAACCCATCAAGGCACCCCTTACACAGATGGCCTCAAACTAGAAGAAGGCCTACCAATACAATGAGGGCAAATGCCCAGTAGCACCACAAGCAACAGAAAACCTAATTCACCTCAGATTTTGGAGGAGTTGAGGGAATAAAAAGCCACAAAGGCCAAACCTTGGGTTTTCGGAAACCAAGCTCAAATGGAACAAGATCAGTGAGCAGACAGTAGATCGGGCTGAAAAACGGCCCAACGGCCCCAACCAACCAGAATAACAAGAGGTGGAGAGAATAAATCACCTTAGCTTGTGCACACATAGGAGAAGAGAGATGATTTTCTGAATACATCAAAAACATCCTCAGATTCCATGAAGCCTGACGCCGACACCACTGGAAGGAATAGCCTTCACGGCAACTCCACCACCGGACAAAAGCCACTGGACCATCTGGATGTAGGGAAGAGAAGACAAAAGGACCACTGGGGGCAGATCTATAATACAGCCACGCTAAAAACATAACTACAAAATAACGGAACTTAAAAAAATAAAGGAGAAAATCTGGGGGATTTAGGGCCGTTGCCGGCAGAAGGCCGACAACAGCCCCAACCTCAAGCCACAGTGCATAAGAGTCTAGAGAGAAGTTAGAGAAAAACTAAGAGAGAGAGAGTCTAGAACGTGTTTTTTTTTGTCCTGATATTTCTTTCCCCTGCATATTTTTTTGGCATATTTTACTTCGAATGTGATTGTGCTGATTTTTATTTTTAATTTTTTTAAAAAAAATGAGAAATAATAAAAATATGTTATTTAATATTACTAAATTTTGTCTTTTTTCTTATTAGATAAGAAAAAATTTTAAATAAATATCAAATCTATAAAATATAGTTTTTAATATTATAATATTTTTTCATCGTTTATTCTATGGCGACCTCACACTTACCGACAATATCGGCGCACTTTTGAAAGTGTCGACAACAGCTTTAGTGATGCAATATTTTGTCGCTAAAAATAATTTTTAGCGCCGCTAAAATGAACAATTATAGCAGTGATATCAGCTATTTTTAATTTTTTTTATCTTTTTTTTTAAATTAGAGGTTTGTCTTTTTAATAATTTTATTTTATTTTAATGATTATTTATAATATCGATTAATATTATAATATATTATTATGATAAATAATATATTTTTTTAATAGGTGAATAAAATATGTGTTTGTATATATATGTAGTAAAAAAATTATAATATAGTTTTTTAAAAATATAAAATAGATTTTTAAGAGATATAAAATAAGTTTTAAAAAAATATAAAGCAAAAATTAAAAATAATTTTTTATTTTAAAAAATAAAAAAAATTTACAATGTAAAAGAACAAGGTCTTAATTATCTAAAGTTTTCTTGTAATATCCTACATTTAATTTTTTGTTTTTCAGATAATTCGTCGTATGTATATATATATATATATACATATATATATAAACAAAAAATATTGATTAATTTTCCATCTTATGTGATTTGTCAATAACCAATTAACATACGCTGATAAAAAAAAAAATTTTTTTTCTCACAGTTTAGTTAAACAAACTGTGAATAGATACTCCTAAAGCTAAGCATATTTGAAAACTGTTTATATATATATATATATTCTTGAAATTTAACAAATTTTTTCTGTGTACCAATAACAAAAAATCTAAATAAAATTCATTACCAGTAAATTTTTGTAAAATCACATAATTAAAATATATAAATACATATTTTAAAATCAAATACACTCCTCTAAAATAATTCAATAACTATATATAATTTATAATTTAATATGTATAAAATATATGAATTTATATAATTTATAAAATTTATATGTGTAAAATTTATATAAAACATATAACTTTTATTTATCATATAAACTTGATGTACAGTGCAAAATCTAAGGATGTTTCCAGCTCCCCCGCACCCAAAAATTTGTTCTCTGGCTGTCGAATAGAAAAAATAAATAAATAAAAAGAGTTTCTCGTGACCTGCGGATTAATTAATTAATACATAATTAAGCGGTAGCATAAGTTTTAAGATTTGGACATAAACATTCGAATGACTAATTGACTATGATAAACTGTTATTATAAATTATGGGAGATGAACTAGCAGCCCACATCATGTATCTAAGTGATATTTATATAACTATCTGAAAAAATAAAATTTTATTTTAAAAATACTATAAAAACTAAAAAATTTTATAGTTTTAGAAAAAATTAAAGCAAATTTTTATCACTTCTAATTGAAACAATGGTTTTTTTTTTTAAATATCTCCTATCCCACCACAATCAATATCTTATTTTAATTTGCATTTTTGTTTTCAAATTTCACTATTAAAATTTTTTTATAAAATAATAAAAATTAATATTTTAAATTATTTTTTCAACATATAAAATTTATTAATTTTTATAAAGAAAAATATTAATTTTAATTAAAGAACAACACTCACAAAAAAAATAAAAAATATAAAAATATATTAATAAAAATTATTAAATTTATTTTTAAATAAATTTACATAATATACACATAAAAAATTTAAAAAAAAATTAATTTCATTATATATATGTTAAATAGAAGCTATATATGCTTGGTAAATTTTTTATAGATATTATGTATATATTATATATTTATTTATGTATACAGTATATATTTTATATAGTCATTATATGAATACTGTGTGTATAATGTATGAATATAAAATTTTAAAAAGATAAAATTAAAAAATATTTTATAAATATTTAATAAATATTTAATAGCTATTTAGTAGATATTTGATAAATACGGTATATGTTCAATAAATGTTTGGTAAATATTGAATATTTTGTTATTATTTATTATGTGTTTATTTTTATATATGTTATGTATATTATATATATACTGTGAATATATTTATTTATTTTTATATGTATATTAAAAATATTGTCTCAATAAAATTATTTATAAAAAAATAAAAAAAATTCAGCGATTTAAAAAAGTAAAAAAAGAAAAAAAAAAACACATTAGCGCAAGGTTTCGGAAAAAAAAAAAAAGAAAAGAGTTTAGTACCATAAAAATGAAAAGGGCGGAAAGTTTTGACGTACAAATGGAACGAATAATTATAAAATGGAACCTTTATAAGACTTTTGAAGATTAAGCTCATTAGCAGAGCTGACCGAATAGCTTCAATTGACTTTTATCAAAATTTCAGAAGCATATTAAAAGGCCGCAATTAACTCCGTTTAATATATTCATTGTTGCAAGTAGTTGATTATTATTATTATACGTTTGAAATTTTGTAAAAAGAAAAGTTAAAAATAAAAACAAAAATGACTTTGACTTTGACTTTCAGCATTTTGAAATTACAAATTAATATTGCAACATCTCTCATCTTTAATATTCTAACTTTTCTAGATTAATTAATAAATGATTTTATGTGATATAATACTGTAAGTATTATATATTAAATTTGGATGGATGTTAGGACTGATTAAAAATCTGATTAAATCAAAAGGTAAACCTAGATCAATAGAGTCCAATTAAAATTTATGGTTAAATCGAACTCAAAGGTTTATGTGTGTGTGTATATATATATAAATATTATAATGTAAATGTATAAATTTTATGTATATTATAAATTATATATATTAAATTATTTTAATATTTTACTTACATATTTATGTTAAGATTTACTATATTATAATAAGTTATATTTATTTTTTTATTATGCGTATAAAATTTATAAAATTTTAGATTTTTTTATATATGTAGTATAAAAGTTAAAAATTAAAAATATTGATTAATTCTTTATTTTATATGATTAATCGATAATTAATTGGTAATTTAATTATGATTTGGTTTTAATTTAAAATTTTTCTAAATTAAAATCGATGATTTCATATTAAAATTTTGTTAAATCAAAATCAACTGTTTTGATTTTTTTTTTTTTATCTTTCTCACGGTTTAGTTACCAAACTGCACCTCTAAAAATGGTATAATATAATATACTTAAATAAATTTTTTTTATTTTATTTGATTTTTTATAAAATTTTATAGGTTATGTAAATTTATTATTTTAAAATCATGAAATTATTGTAGAAAAATATACCATAAATAGAAATTAAAACAAATAAAAAATTAAATCATCTATATATTATAAAATCATAACAAACTATCATATAAACAATATATTATAAAATCATAACAAACTATCATATAAACAAGGATAAATTACTAGTCCAATAGCTAATTAGCGATACCAAACAATTAATTAAAGCCTAAATAGAATTTTCTAGCTGATATCACTATCAAACTCAAGTCTAATTTAGATAGGAAAATGTGCAAGGACCCCATTTGAGGCTTGAGCCAAACTCACCAGCAAGTTTGTTTAACATTAATGTTCTGATCCACAAGTGGCTCAACTAGCACAACTTGCTCAACTACTCATTAAAAGAACTTAAACCCAGGATGTTAATAAATCTATAATAGATTAAATTTAATACATTTTTTTACTGTTTAAATTAAATTTTTGTTTTTAAGTTTATTACAAGAGATGAAATGAATTATAAGACATAATACTATACCTACAGAGCCAAACAAAAGTCTAAAATTACACTTTAAATCTTAAGTATCAATAAAAATAGATTTAAGGGTTAGCTGCAAATGACTTCATATTTCTCATTTATATATTAGTATATGAATTTTTTTCTTAAAAAAAAATGAATTTCTGAACATGATAAGAGGCCAGGCTATTTTAGTATAATCTCCTAATAATCCTGACATTAAATAATTGGTTGCGTCTCAAAATTGAAAAAAAAATCATAAAATGAAAATGTCCACAGTACTGCTTGATATTGAACTTAAGACATTTTTAGTTAATTACATTGCATTTAAAGTCTTATTATCTATATTAATTTAGTATAATATGTTTTGATAAAAACAAGTATGCATTTGCAATTATTAATCGGGAAAAGAATAGCATGGGAGTTAGATTAATAAATAATTTTTTATATTATACTTATGCATAAATTTTATTTATAGTATTAAAATAAAAAATTTAAACTTAAATCTATTAATTAAATCATATATAATATTATATGTTGATGTGCTATATCTATATTTATATATAATTTTTTTAGGGATATTTATATATAAATTGAATGTTCCAGAAATGAATAATATATAATTATGTATAGAGCATAAGTATTAAAAAAATAATAATTTAAAACAGCACCATATGAAGAAAGAGCTGAGCCAGCCGACGAAACTGGCCACAAGTAGAGTCTAAAATATAGACATACATAATAGAAAATTAACAACTGTTTGGCGCTAAACCCTTACATTTCAATGTCTCGCACTTTATATATGTCAACGGTCAGAATCGTTGGCTAAATTTCAATTATTTTATTTTTCTTCTTTTTAATTCTCTATATATTACTAATATATTATAAAATATATAATAAATATATCCCTATATATAGTAATCAAAATCTCCACGAACAACTTCAAAACTGAATCTTGTTTCCTCTATTAATCAATTAACACTTATATTCCTGTTTTTGCTCAATTGGGTTTGCAAGAATCCGCCACAATGAGTCCAGCAAGGTTTCATCAACAACATGGCAAGAACATTCTTAATGGTCCTCGTCCATCTTCCTTGAAGATCAATAAAGAATCTCATCTCCTTCACAAACCTTCTTCTTCTAATTCATTGTCATCGTCAATATCTGAAATTGGTGGTGTTAAGGTTAATAAGAGTATGGACCAGAAAAATCCTGTCATTATCTACACGCGTTCGCCAAAGGTTATCCACGCACAAGCTAGAGATTTCATGGCTTTGGTACAAAAACTCACTGGACTTTCCAGCTCCAAGAGTCCTGAAAATGCAGTTCTTCCAATCCAACAACAAGAAGAAAAGGAGTCTTCTTCAGTTTCGAGAAACAATATTGGTGGAGATGTTTCGCCAATTCTTAACCCACCTAAAAATCCTTACTTTGCTGATATTCCAATGTTTACACCAACTGCTGTGGGATTGGATTTCTTTTGCTCGCCTAGGCCATCTGTATATACATCTTCGCCTGCAGGAATATCTCCTCCTGTTTTCGAGTTTATGAAAGGACTACCTAAAAGTCAATAATGGGGTGCATGGTGATCTATATAGGAGACAGCAAGGTGATCTATGCAATTTGATTTTGATGTTTTTATTTTGTTTATTATTATTGTTATTATTTTAACTTGTAATAACGTTTTAGAGAGATAAGCATTAACCATCAATGTGAATTACTAGTATATGCTTACTCAATTCATTAATTCTTTGGTCATCTAATTAAGGAATGTTTTTTTTTCTTGATGTAAAACAAATCATCGTTATTAATTGGGTAATTGAACATCAAGGATAACTAGAACTCCTTGCCCCAACAGCTAACATGGGCAACTCCATTTGCAGCGAAGCAAGCAAACATCACGCAAGCTGCGACTATCCTCTTGTTGAGTCTGAAAATTTTCAATTTTCTTGAAAGTGAATGATCAGTTTTGAATATACAAAATAAATAAAAATTAACAAACAATCACTCAATATAGATCAATTTATAATCTAAAAATTTCATTAAGAATTTTAACCAACAAGATGAAATATATTATATTTTTAATAAAATAAATATTAAATTATTATTTTTAATGTAGTTGCAAAAATATTATAAAAATTTAAATTTACATCATAATTAATTTTATTTTATTTCCATTCAAAATTTTCAAACAGTCTCATAGAATCAACATAATTAATTAAAAACTCATATTTAAATAATTAATTATAATATCTGGACATAAATAATTCAAAGAAAATTCAATAGGAATAAAAAAATTCAATAACTTAATATTGAAAATCTAAAATTTTAAAGGAAAATTTTGATAAAAAAATATTTACTAACTTAATATTAAAAGCTAGGATTACAAATAGTAATTTTAATAAGTCAATAAACTTTTTAAAAAAATTATTTTAGAATAATGATTTATCTTTATTAGAATTAATTCTACAAATAAAATTAAGAAAATTCATATTTGAATCAAATATAAGCTCAAGTTGTTAAAAGAAAAATCAAAACAAATCTAAATAATTTACTTACTAATTATAAATATTTTATCAACTATTGTTAATGCTTAGATGTCTTACTTTTTTTTTTTCAAAAATTATCTTTAAATTTGATTAAAAAAGAAAAAATGAAAATGAGAAAAAGTAATAGAAATAATGAGAAAAAAAACCTAAAAAACCTTATATATATATAAATATATAATATAATAAGATAAAAAAAATGGCCCCCCTTAACCAAAGCGTAGGTCTGCCTCTGCCCATTGTATCAATTCGATCTCCCTACTTACAATAGGGATAGAAACTACTGAAATACTTGTGGTAGGGTTTAATGAAAAGGAAACAATCAGAGCGTCATGGCCATCAGATGACACGAGTGGCACTGGTGTTATTTGTATTGTCCAAATTGGTGGTATTTGCAAAACTACTGTTGCTCATCTTGTCTACAATGGAAGAAAAGCGAAGGATTAATTTGACATCGAAGTACGGGTGTATTTCCGGGGCTTGTGGAAACGTGAAGGATAATAATAATAATAATAATAATAATAATATAATTCATAATTATATAATTAATTAATTAATACTTTTCAAAAAAAATAATTATATAATTAATAATATTGTGGCCCAAAAACAGTAATGGTACATATTCTAAAAAAAATTGAAAAGATGCCAAAAGCAATTAATAATTAATTATTTTAAAATATTTGTTCTTATTAATTATATTTATTATTAATCAATATTAATTATATACTTATTAATTATAATTATATTGTTATTATTATTAGTTATTACCCATTACTACTATATAATTAATTATTATCAATTATTAATTAAAATTACATTATTATTAATTATTGTTATCATTAATTATATTCCCTAATATAATTATATTGGGTCCAAATAATTATAATTATATTTGGCCCAAATATATAATTAATAACAATAAATTATTATTAATAATTATAATTAATTATATATCAATAACCTATAATTATTTTGTGCCTAAATATAATTAATTATTATAATTGTTACTATTAATCAATAATTAATAATTATAATGATCAATCAATAAAAATATAATAACATTAATAAAATAATAATAATTCAAATTAATAATTATATAAGTAATAACAATTAATAATAATAATAATAATAATTAATGACTATATTAGGCCCAAATAATTAACAATTATATTTGGGCCCTCATATAATTAATAAATATATAATTATAATTACTAATTACATAATTATATTAATAATAATAACATAATTATAATTAATAATTATATAATTGATAATAATAATAATATAATTATAATTAAAAATAATATTTTTTTCGTCCTATCTTATCTTTTTTATTTTTTCTAAATTATAGTCTACTTTCCATTATAAAAAACAAAAAAGCTACCTAGCTAGAATTTAGCCATAGAAATGTATATTAGGACATTTATTGAAGGACAATTTTGTCCTAAAAATAAAAAGATAAAAATATTATTAATTATTGAGCTTATTAATTAAAAAAGACAAAAATTACCTCCTCTATCTGTCAAATTCTAGCCAAATAACATTATCTTTTAATAAATTAGATATCATATAAATTCTCTATAATATTTTTATTTAATATTACTTATTAAATATATTTCATACCAAATTAAGAATATAATAAAAAAAATGTAAATTTATATTTTTAATAATATTAAATAATTAATACTTTTAAATTATTATAAAATAAAAAGTAAGCCTACTTTTATGAGGGTGAAGAGAGTATAATTATAATTAATAATTATATAATTAATAATAACAATAATTAATAATTAATAATAATAATAATTAATAATTTTATATTGGGCCCAAATAATTAACCATTAAATTTGAGCCCACATATAATAAACAAATATATAATTATAATTAATAATAACTGTAATTAATAATTGTATTTGATCCAAATATAATTAATAACAATATAATTATAATTACTAATAAATAAAATTCATAATTATATAATTAATAATAATAATAATGCAATTATAATTAATAATTATATTGGGCCCGTGTAATTTTAATAATTATATAAATATATTAATAATCATACAATATAATTATAATTAATAATTATACAATTAATAATAATATAATTATATCTGGTCCCAAATATAATTAATAATAATATATTAATTAATATTATCAATTGTATAATATTTATTATTATAATTATTAATTATAATTATATTGTTATTAATTTGAACCCAAATATAATTATTAATTATTTGAGTTCAATATAATTGTTAATCATTGTTATTATTATTATTATTATTAATTATTAGTAATTATATAATTATTAATTATATTATTAATTTTAATTATTATTATAATTATAATAATAAAATTTTGGCCAAACCAAAATTTAAAGTTTCAATTTAAGTTACAATTTGGCTATTTTTTTTATTAGCATGTTCATGAGCTTTCAGTTTAGCCAATTTTTTTTATTAATGTGTCCATGAATTTTGGTTTGACCAAATTATATTTAAAAAAATACAAATTAAAACTCGAAGATTTAATTTATATTTTGATTCTCATAATTCAATAAATATGAAAGAAATTATCTTATTTTAGTATAAAATATATGGCTTTCTCGTATTTTAGTAAAAATTCCTCGAAAAAGATTGGTAGAAAAATTATGAAAGAATGCAACATTTTGCCATTGGCTGAAAGAGTAATAGGGAGTTTCCTGCACTTCAAAGCTATGAGTAAAGGGAGAACATTTTGGCAACTCAAATGTGGAAAAGGTGAGTGATAAACATTCTTCCAGCTCTAAAATTGAGTTATTATGACCTCTCTTCACATTTAAAGCGATGTTTCGCTTACTGATACTGCACACTGTTTCGTAAAGGTTATGTGTTTTCTGAATAATTCTGATCAGCTTATGGATGGTAGAGGGTTTTATTGTACAATCAGAAAATGATAATGATATGGATAACATGGGTAATAAGTATTTCAGTGGTTTCACGTCAGAATCATTTTTTTTAGATATCAAGTGGCTCTCAGCCATATGCTCCATGGTGCATAATTACATGAAAGTCTATTTATAGTGGGTCATAATGGTTGTACATTTCTAAATTGGCTGGCTTACTCTAAATTTTCCTTGTCAAGTTTAGTATCCTAGAAGCTCGATGAATTTAGCAACTATACATGCTTGCCACCACTTGAGCAATTAGCATCTCCGAAAGATCTCTCAATCACAAGACTTGGAAGTTGGATCCCTATCAATTCTACGTTGTATGTGGAAGCAGCTCTCCTGCAACGGAACTATTTGGATCCCTCATAACCTTAGTAAGGTTTGAAAGGATGGAAAGTGTTTTAGGTTTTTGGGTTCCCTCCTATGTGAAAAATTCAATGTTTGAGCCCATTTATTTTAGCTCATTAGGCTATTAATATTTTAGCCTTATTAACCCTAAGATACAAGAGTGTGTGGGTTATTAGTGTTAGCCACCAAAAGAAAGAGAGAAAAAGGAGAGAAAAGAAAGAGAGTTTTATTTTTCTGCAAAAGAAGTTAACCAGGCCAGTTTTGGTTTTCCAGCAATCTGACGGTCATAAGTGCTCTGATCAGGCTGAAATTTGGATAGCAGTTAGAGGACTCATTGTTCTTCATTCTAAGCAGTGAAGATCAGTTTTGGATGGCTATATTTTTGGCATTTGTAGCTCAAAATTTACTATTTACGTATATTTCTGCAGCAGCGACCAATTTGCCTTTATCTGACAATCGGATGGTCATTTGTAGTCAGATTTGGCTAAATTTGGTGAGCACATTTAGAATATGTTATTCTTCAATCTGGATGGTGGATATCGAATTTGAACAGCTAGAGTTCATCCATTGGCATGAACAGTAGCTATTTTGGGTGATTTTCCTACATTCTCTTGTTTATTTCTTGTTATTTGGTAGATTTGATATTGTTACTTTACTTGAGGGTTGTTGTAGTAACTTGTAGTTGCTGTAAACATTGGTTTTGATAGTGGAGCTCTTTTACTTGGACCAAGAGAGGTCCCGTAATTTTTATCCTTCATATTGAAGGAGATTTCCATGTTAAAAATTGTTGTATTTATGTGCGATTGATTTTGTGCATCTTGGGGCAGATTGTTGAATGATTATTTGTTGAATTTTACCTAGTCACTCCTCATTGATTCATTCAAGTAGGGAAGACTTAATCTTGGTTTCTTTCCATCAAAGTGATATCAGAGCTAGTTCATTGGTTGATTATGTTTTTTGCTTATTTGAATGATGGAGGTGAATGTAAGTAAAATGGTTTGTTTAGATGGCACAAATTATTACAAATGGAAAAAGAATGAAGGACCTTCTTATTGTGAAAAGATTGCATTTACCTGTATTTGCTTCTAAAAAATCTGAGTCTAAATCTAATGAAGATTGAGAATTTAAGCATTTAGAAGTATGTGGTTTTATTAGGCAATGAGTAGAAGATAATGTGTTAAATCATATTGCTAATGTAACAAATACCAAAATCTTGTAGGAAAAACTTAAAAAATTTTATGCCTCGAAGACTGTAAATAATAAGTTGTTTCTGCTTAAACAAGCTATACCCTTACAATATAGAGAAGACAACTCCATACTTGATCATGTGAATAAATTTCAAGGTATCTTTGATCAATTATCTGGCATGGGTGTCAAAGTTGATAAAGAGATTATTGGACTTTGGTTGTTGAATACACTTCCTGACTCATAGAAAAACTTTCGTGTATCTTTGAATAATTCTGCTGCTAAAAGTTGTGTAACCATGTAATATGTAAAGACTGATATTTTGAACGAAGAGATGAGAAGAAGAAATCAAGGGACATCTAGTTTACAGTCAGAAATTTTGGTTACTAAAAACAAGGGGAGAACTAAAAATAGGAGTCAATATCAGAATAGAGGAAAGAGTATGAGTAAATCAAAATCAAGGTATAAGAACCTTGAATGTCATTATTGTGGTAAATCATGGCATATCAAGAAATATTATTTCAAGTAAAAGAAAGAGAATAAAGTAAACAAAGGGAAGCAAGAAAGGAGAGACAATGACAATAATATTGATCGTGTTGCCAAAACCACTTCTGATGATGATTTGATTATAGTTTACCAAAAGAATATGATTAATGTAGCCTATGATGACACTACTTGGGTTCCTGATAGTGGTGCATGCTTTCATATCACATCAAGAAATGAGTTTTTCACGTCTTATACTCGGGTGTTTTTGGAGTTTTGAAGATGGGTAATGATGGAGTATCAAAGGTGATAGCATTGGAACTATTTGTTTAGAGACCCAAAATGGAATAAAATTAGAGCTGAACAATGTTAGACATGCCCCAGACATTAGGCTGTATTTGATATCTACTAATAAGCTTAATGATGATGGCTATTGTAGCACTTTTGATGATGAAAAATATAAAATCAGCAAAGGCTCCTTGGTTGTGGATAGTGAAAAGATGGCTTCAAGCTTATATTGGTTGCACGCTTCAATCTCTACATATCTTGTTAATGCAATTGAAGGTGATAACTCTTCGAAATTATGGCACAAGAGGTTGAGTCATATTAGTGAGAATGGACTAGATTGTCTAGCTAAAAGAAATTTACTTTCAGGATTGAAAGGTGCAAAGTTAGACAGGTGTGTTCATTGCTTAGCTGAAAAATAGAAAAGAGTTTCATTCAAACATCATTCTCCTTCTTGGAAAAATAATTTGCTTGAGCTGGTACATTCAAATGTATATGGTCCTTTGAAGGAAAAGTTATTTAGTGGTACACTTTAGACTTTGGGTTCATACTTTAAATTCAAAAGATTAAGTTCTTGGTGAATTTAAAGAATTTCAAGCTTATGCTGAGAGAAAAACTGAAAAAAAGTTGAAATGTATTCACACTGATAATTGTGGTGAGTATTATGGGCCTTTTGATGCATATTACAGAGAATAAGATATCAGACATCAGAAGACACCTCCCAAGACTCCTCGGCTAAATGGTTTGATAGAAAGGATGAACAAAACATTAATGAAGAGAGTCAGATGTGTGCTTTCAGAGGCTAAATTGCCTAATTCTTTTTGGGGTGAAGCTTTGTACACTGTTGCATATATGATCAATCTAACTCTCACTATTGCTTTGAAAAATGATGTTCCAAATAGGTTCTGGTATGGTAAGGATGTATCCTACGACTACCTACGAGTGCTTGGTTACAAATGCTTTATGCATGTTTCCAAAGATGAGAGGTCAAAGTTAGATGCCAAAACTAGACAGTGTATCTTCATTGACTATGGGCAAGATAAGTTTGTTTACAGATGCTATGATCTAATTTAGAAGAAATTTATCAGAAGTCATGATGTAGTATTTGTAGAAGATCATACTATTGAAGATATTAATAAGGTGGAGAAATCAAAGCCTCATACTGATGGTTTGATTGACTTAGATTTATCTCCTACAACTCATACTCCTGATGCAGCTGAGGTTAAGAATTATGATGATGTGCAAAATAATAATCAAAATGCAGATGAGGTTGGTGCTCCTAAATATGAAGTAGTTGATGATCAACAAAAAGCATATGTTGAGGAACCTGAAGTTTCACTTAGAAGGTCTACTAGAGATCGAAAGCATTATACTAGGTATTCACCCAATGAGTGCATACTCTTGACACACAATGAATAACCTGAATGCTATGAAGAAGCCATTAAGAGTGAGCAAAATGCAGAATGGATTGCAGCTATAAAAGATGAAGTGCAGTCTTTAGTTGATAATCATTCCTTTGAATTAGTAAAGCTTCGTAAAGATAGAAAGCCTTGAAGAATAGGTAGATCTATAAAGTCAAGCAAGAAGAGAATTTCTCATCTTCACGACACAAAGCCAGATTAGTTGTCAAGGGCATCAGTCAGAAAAAAAGGGAGTTGATTTTAAGAAAATTTTCTCACCAGTGGTCAAGATGTCATAAATTCGTGTTATTTGGGATTAACTGCTACTCTTGATTTAGAGGTTGAGCAAATGGATGTTAAAATAGCCTTCTTTCATGGTAACTTAGAGAAGAAAATCTACATGGAACAACCTGAAGGTTTTATAGTAAAAGAAAAAGAAAATTATATTTACAAACTGAAAAAGAGTTTATATGGGCTGAAACAAGCACCTAGTCAATGGTATCAGAAGTTTGAGTCAGTTATGGTTCAACAAGACTACAAGAAGACTATTTTTGATCATTGTGTTTTTATGCAGAGATTTTCTGATAGTGATTTTATCATCCTGTTGCTATATGTTGATGATATGCTCATTGTGGGTTCTAGTTCTTCAAGAATTGATAGCTTGAAGAAAGAGTTGAGCAAGTCTTTTGCAATGAAGGATTTAGGGCCAACAAAGCAGATTCTTGGCTTAAGGATCATTTGTAGTATAAAATACAAGAAGCTGTGGCTATCTTAAAAAAAGTATATTGAGAAAGTATTGCAGCGATTTAATATGGCTAAAGCTAAACCCGTAAGTACTCCTCTTGCCATGTCTTTCAAATTGAATGTCAAACAATCATCTTCTAGTGAGGAAGAGAAATAATATATGCAGAAAGTTCCTTATGCATCTGCAGTAGGTAGCTTGATGTATGTTATGATTTGCACTAGGCGAGACATAGCTCATGCAGTACTGTTAGTAAATTTTTGTCTAATCCAAGAAAAGAGCATTGGGATGCTGTGAAGTAGATTTTGAGATATCTCTGTGGCACTGCTAGTTTGAGTTTGTATTTTGGGACTGGGAAGCCTATTCTTATTGGTTATACAGATTCTGATTTGGCAGGGGACGCAGATTCAAGAAAGTCTACTTCTAGGTATCTGATTACTTTTGCAGGGGGAGCTGTAGCATGGCAATTTAGGTTGCAGAAATGCATTGCATTGTCTATTACAAAAATCGAATTCATTGCAGCAACTGAAGCATGTAAAGAATTGTTTTGGATGAAAAAGTTTATGAATGAGCTTGGCTTTATACAGAAGAGATATGTCTTATTTTGTGACAATCATAATGCTATTTATCTCTGTAAGAATCCTACTTTTCACATTAGTTTTAAACACATAGATATGAGGTATCATTGGATTCGTGATATTTTATATTCTAAGCAACTTGAACTTGAGAAGATACATACTGATGATAATAATTTTAATATGTGCACAAAGACTTTACCAAGAGAGAAGTTTGAGATGTGTTTTAGAGCTGTCGGTTTGGCAAACTCCTTTACATAGTCGGGAAGGAGGAATAATTATTAAGTTTTTCAGTTTTCTCCTATGTGAAAAATTCAATATTTGAGCCCATTTATTTTAACCCATTAAGCTATTAATATTTTATACTTATTAACACTAAGATACAAGAGTTTGTGAGTTATTAGTATCAGCCACCAAAAGGAAGAGAGAAAAGAAAGAGAATTTTATTTTTCTGCAAAAGGAGTCAACCAGATTAATCTCAATTTTCTGGTGATCTGACAGTCATCTGTGTTGCGATCAGGTAGAAATTTGAACAGCAATTAGATGACTCATTGTTCTTCATTCTGAACGGTGAAGATAAGTTTTGGACTACTAGATTTCTGGCATTTGTAGTTTGAAGTTTACTGTTTACGTGCATTTTTGCAGCAACGATCAATTTACCTTTATCTGACAATCGGACTGTCATTGGTGGTTAGATTTGGCTGAAATTTTGTAAACACATTTAGAATATGTTGTTCTTCAATCTGGACGGTGGAGATATGATTTGAATAACTGAAGCTCATCCATTGGTATAAACAGTAACTATTTTGGATGATTTTTCTCCATTCTCTTATTTATTTCTTGTTATTTGGTTGATTTGGTGTTGATACTTTATTTGAGGGTTGTTGTAGTAGCTTGTAGTTACTGTAAACATTAATTTTGATAGTGGAGCTCTTTGGTCACATAGTTTTTATCTTTCACATTAAAAGAGTTTTACACGTTAAAAATTACTGTTTATGTGTGATTGGTTTTGTGCATCTTGGGGCAGATTGTTGAATGGTTATTTGTTAAATTTTACTTGGTCAATTCTCATAAATTCATTCAAGTAGGGAAAAATTAATCTTGGTTTCTTCCTATCAAAGAGGTGGAGTAGAAAGCTGAAGATGGAGCTTCCCCTGTCTTCCAAGAGCTTCACTTAATAAGATGTCTTAAATTAACGACGCCGTGGCCCAGTGAGCTTCCTTGTTTGACAAAGCTTATGTGGAATGTGCAAAGCAACTGGTGCATTCAGTTCGAGTGGCTCTAATAATTGTAGAAATGCTATTGAGGGATGAGCATTATGGCGATGCAAGAGTGGAATTGAAGAAGCTGCCTTCTGAGCTGCATCATTTGAGAATCAGAAAATTCAAACCCGTAGTTTCCTTATTTGAGGGAACACAAGTGGATGGTCTATGTTAGAAGAAATAGGAACCCAACTTTACAATGCACTTGAATGTTTGCCGTTAAGAGTTTTTCCCATATTTAAAGAAACTTGATATCTGGAGATGGTCAGATTTCAAGTCTCTCCCAGCATATATCAATTCATACAAATCAATTCCTTGGAGTTCAGGTCGTGTCCTAATTTAATGCGTTTTCTTGAAGGATGATTACCTGCAACAAATTTTAAACATCTTTCTTTGGATAAATGCACTCTTTTATACCTTCCATGGTGAAATTGGAGATCCATGATTGTCCTGTATTCTAGTAAGCCACTTCATATTTAGGCCCAACTATCTTATACTGTGTTTATTATATTATATACTTTCCTTCTCCACTTTTCTCAATACTATATTTTGTGTTTTCTTTAATATAGTAAAGTTTTTTAGTAGCACCTTTTATATCAACTTGAATGAAATTTCTGTAACAATAATCTCAAAAAATATTTATATAAAAATCAATGTTGTCAGGTGATATATAGCATTCTGTAACAATTCATTCTGAAGATAACTCGAGTCTTTAGTCCTATTGCTGTATGATTTAGCTGGAAAATCCTTAAGAGCTCAGGAAAGCTATGGTTTCTTATTTTAAATCTTTTATTTATTTATTTATTTTCTGGCAATCTATTCCGTAATTGTCTTCTGATTTTTTTTTTACGGAAAAACAATAGTTTTATTTCATTTTAGAGCAAAAAGAAATTTGATTTCCTATATAGTCCAATTCTCTTTGGATTATGGCCAATGTGAATGTGAGCAGGTGCAGAACCACAACTTGATTTCTGCCTTTATATGCAAATTGTGCTATTGCTGTTAATTATAAAGTAGATGAGACTTGAAATTCAGAAGAATCTTTATAATTTAAGAAAAATAAAATATTCCTGCAATTGGCGAACGATTGCATCCCTCAACCACCCTAATCCTCCACTAAAATAATGCAATTGGGACCTCAAATAATATTAAGATAAGAGAAAATGAAATTTGATGTATAGATGTTTTGCGTGAGGGCAAATAAGCCAATATTTGTGACCAAGGATCAATAATAAAACTTAAATTATTGTATAATTGCATTAGGAGTATGACCAATTAATATAATTAATTAAATTGTAATTTTTAAGATAATTTAAAGTAGGGAAATAAAGCATAATGTCCCCACCTTCTTTAGGTACAACAACTAATAGACTCATTGCTCTAATATGATTTCAATTAAGAATATTGAATGAGAACACTTTTAGACCTTTTGGTGCAACAACGAAGCATCTATTTTTCTTATCTGATATGCTGCAGAGCAGAAAAGGCAAATTCTTTTTTTCTTTTGTTATCGTTCATCACAGACCACGTAATTTTTTTTTTTTTTTGTATGTGGGGATCCTTTTGCCGGCCTTGATAGTGGTTAGATGATTTTGTACCAATTTCTTGATTCAATCTTGCTATGGATTGGACTGTAAATCTCAATTAATAAAAAAAATTATGAATTGATAAATTAAATTTTAAAAAAATTCATTATTTTTCAAGTTCATATTCGACTATAGCAAATTTATTCTTGATATAAGAATGAGTTACGGAAATAGAGGAACGGCTAAATTGTTTTGTATCAATTTCTTGATAAAAAAAAAAAAAAAGGATCAGTTTAATGGTTTTATAAGAAAAAATAAAACAATGGATCCTATAATTTGAATGGCCCGAATTAACTACAGGTGATCGGTCATCTCATATTATATTTTATTCTTATCAACTATATTTTTTCTTTTCTTTTCTTTTCTTTTAAAAATAAGAATTATTTGGAACCTTTATACGTATAGAATATGTCCCTTTAATATTATTGGTTGGTAATTGTCACTATGTGACCTAACTGTTTGTTGAAAGTCCTTTTTGGCATTTGTCTAAAAATTATTCCAATGATCACTGAATTTACATCAGATTTTATTGTAATCTCAAATCTCCAATTTATTAAATTGGAATTCAAATCATCTAATTTCGATGAGAAAGTCGTTATATTTTTTTTATGTAAAATTAAATTCAAAATTTTATCTTCAGTAGAATTCATAGGAGAGAAAACATTTTTATGGTTTCTTCAATTATATTATTTATTTATATTCTGTTTTTAATTTTATACTATATTTATGTTTTACGAAAATATTATAATAAAGTCGTGTTATTTTTTTTATAGTTTTGCAGAAATAATACAAAAATATCAACATTTTGATAAAATTTAAATTTAGCAATCATATATAATAATTTGAAAATTTGGAACCGTAATAAAACGTACGTAATATCACTCGATGTAATTTGATACAATGACTTTTGAATCTTGCACCACAAAATGAGCTATCCCCCATTTTTTTTTTTTAAATTGAAAAATTTTAAACACATCGAATTTTATCTATTTTCATTTATTAATATTATCCTCCCTTATAATTATATATTCCAATAAAAATAAGAGAAAATTTCAAAAAATTATCACGTGATTTTGCCTTTTTATAAATTGGGAACTGTGAAATTTCTTTTTTTTAAATTAAGTCTACGAGTATAATGTGGGCGTCAGCCAACAAACTTTGATTGGTCAAAGTTTGTTGGTGTAGCAATTGAACAAAGCAAATCAAAGTTTGCTGGAGGCGCCGAAATTGTTGAGCCGAAATGTTCCACGTAAAAAAAAAAAAAAGAGGCCGTGAGTATTAAAGGAAAAATAGAGAGTTATATTGTAATTCCTATTATTTTCTTTTAATAAAATTCTTCTATCCTTGTCCGTGATTTTTTACCTTAATTCGTTTAAGGTTTTTCCACGTAAATTCTGTGTCTCTTTTATCTTTATTTTTATCAAAATTTTAGCTGTGTTCTTGCTTTATCTGGTCCATTTTTACAACAAGTGGTATCAGAGCTGTGGTATTTTGAAAAACCAAATATACCACGAGGAAGAGAAAATTACGTGGAGTTTTTTGGTGTGATCCGTTTTAAAAACGGGCGTAAACACGCGAAAGTTGTGAATAGTAACTCATCACTATTCACGTGTTTTTTGAATAGTAGTGTAGCAGAAATTTTAAATTGTAATTGCATATTACTGTAGCAGGTCATAAAGCAACCAATCAAGTGAGCCGAGCACTGTAGCGGTACTGTAGCAGAACTGTATCGGAGGAACTGTAACAAATCACTGTAGCAGAAAGTACTGTTCACGTGAAATAGTGGGAGCTAATTTTTTGGAGATAAAAGCAATGGCGGCAAAATTTGAGATTGAAAAGTTCAACGGGAGAAATTTCTCACTATGGAAATTAAAGATAAAAGCTATCTTGAGAAAAGATGGTTGTCTAGCGGCAATCAGTGAAAGGCCGCAGGGATTCACAAATGATACTAAATGGAACGAGATGGATGGGAATGCTATTGCAAACCTTCATCTAGCACTTGCAGATGAGATCTTGTCCAGTTTAGCAGAAAAGAAAACGGCAAAGGAGATATGGGATCACCTCATCAAACTGTACGAGGCCAAGTCATTACATAACAAAATTTTTCTTAAGAGGAAACTTTATACCTTGAGGATGTCAGAATCTACTTCAGTGACGGAGCACCTTAATGTCTTGAATACTCTATTTTCTCAGCTTACATCTTTGGATCATAAAATAGAGTCACAAGAACGTGCAGAATTTCTACTCCAAAGTCTACCTGATTCGTATGATCAACTCGTCATCAACTTGACAACTAATGTTCAGCCTGATTCTCTGGTCTTTGATGATATAGCATCTGCTATCTTGGAAGAAGAGAATCGGCGGAAGAACAAGGAGGACAAGCAGGCAGGTTCACAACAAGTGGAAGCTTTGACGATGATGAGAGGAAGATCGACAGAACGTGGCCCAAGTGGGAGTCACAATCATGGGAGATCAAAATCAAGGAGTAAGAAGAATTTTAAATGCTACCACTGTGGCAAGAAAGGTCACCTGAAGAAGGATTGTTGGAGTCTGAAGAATTCCAATTCTCAAGGGAACGTGGCAAGCACTTCAGAAGATGGAAATGTGTTGTGTTGTGAAGCAGCAATATCAACGGAGAGCAGGAAGAAATTTGTGAATGTGTGGCTTCTTGACTCAAGATCAACTTATCATATGACCTCTCGAAGAGAATGGTTCCATCATTATGAACCTATCTTAGGAGGATCTGTGTATAGTTGTGAAGATAATGCCTTAAAGATCATAGGCATTGGATCCATCAAATTGAAGATGTATGACGGTACAGTTCACACTATTCAAGGAGTGCGACATTTGGAAGGTCTGAAGAAGAATTTGTTATCTGTGGGAGAGTTCGATGATCTTGATTGTACTATCAAAGTTCGAAAAGGAATCATGAGGATTAGCCGAGGAGCGCTTGTAATTATGAAAGGAGAAAAGATTGCTGCAAAGTTATATATGCTTTTGGGAGAGACTGTGCAAGAAGCAGAAGCATCTGTTGCTTCAAACAGTTCGAGTGAAAGATCTACAATGGTGTGGCATCAAAAGCTTGGACATATGTCTGAACAAGGTATGGAAATTCTTGCTGAGAAAAAGTTACTTCCAGGCCTTACAAAGGTGTCATTACCCTTTTGTGAGCATTGCACAACAAGCAAGCAGCATCGACTAAAGTTCAGCATATCCAATTCTAGAAGCACGAATATTCTTGAATTGGTCCACTCTGATGTATGGCAAGCACCGGTTTCGTCACTAGGAGGAGCGAAGTACTTTGTGTCATTCATCGATGATTACTCCAGAAGATGTTGGGTGTATCCTATCAAGAGCAAGGGAGATGTATTTGCAACTTTCAAAATATACAAAGCTCGGGTTGAACTTGATTCAGGCAGTAAGATCAAGTGTTTAAGGTCAGATAATGGAGGAGAATATACTGGGAATGAATTTGATAGCTTTTGTAAACAAGAAGGCATCAAAAGGTAGTTCACTACGACGTACACTCCACAACAAAATGGAGTAGCAGAGCGGATGAACAGAACTCTGTTAGAAAGAACAAGAGCAATGTTGGGAGCTGCAGGTCTTGATAAGGCATTTTGGGCAGAAGCAGTCAACACCGCCTGTTATGTGATTAACCGGTCTCCATCTACAGCAATTGATCTAAAGACTCCAATGGAGATGTGGACAGGGAAGCCAGTGGATTATTCAAACCTCCATATATTTGGAAGTCCTGTGTATGTGATGTACAATGCCCAAGAAACTACGAAGTTGGATCCAAAATCCAGGAAGTGCTTGTTCTTGGGATATGCTGATGGTGTAAAGGGGTATCGCTTGTGGGAGCCCACTGCCCACAAGGTTATCGTCAGCAGGGATGTTATCTTTTTAGAAGATAAATTGGAAAAAGAAGGTGATAGCAGTTTGAAAGAAAATTCAGAGACTACAATGGTACAGGTAGAAAAGAAATCCACAGAAGAAGATTCTTCTGAAGCAGAACCAGAGCACGAGGAGGAGGAAGAGCAAACTGAGTCTGAAGAGTCAGAGCTTGGAAAAGGAAAGCGCACAAAACATACACCAGTCTGGCAAGAGGATTATGTTATGGGTAGTAATGTTGCTTACTGTCTTCTAACTGAGGAAGGAGAACCATCAACTCTCCAGGAAGCAATGAGTAGTTCAGATGCGTCTCAGTGGATGGCAGCAATGCAAGAGGAAATTGAAGCCTTGCATAAGAACAAGACTTGGAAGCTTATGCCATTACCGCAAGGAAGAAAAACTATTGGCAATAAATGGGTCTATAAGATCAAAAGAAATAGTGATGATCAGGTGGAGCGGTATCGTGCAAGATTGGTGGTAAAAGGGTATGCTCAGAAAGAAGGGATTGACTTCAACGAAATATTTTCTCCTGTAGTTCGGTTGTCAACAGTTCGTGTAGTCTTGGCAATGTGTGCTACACTTGATTTACATTTAGAACAGCTAGATGTGAAAACAGCTTTTCTTCATGGAGAGCTTGAGGAAGAAATCTATATGCTCCAGCCAGAAGGTTTTGAAGAAAAAGGAAAGCGGAACTTGGTTTGTAGGTTAAACAAATCTCTATACGGTCTAAAACAGGCGTCGAGGTGTTGGTATAAGAGATTTGATTCCTTCATCATGAGCCTTGGATACAACAGACTTAATGCAGACCCTTGTGCATACTTCAAGAGGTTTGATAAAAGTGATTTCATTATTTTGCTGTTGTATGTAGATGACATGTTGGTAGCAGGCCCCAACAAAGATTATATTCAAGAATTGAAGGCACAGTTGGCTAGGGAATTTGAAATGAAGGACTTGGGACCAGCAAACAAGATTCTAGGGATGCAAATTCACCGAGACAGAAACAATAGAAAGATTTGGCTTTCTCAGAAGAATTACTTAAAGAAGGTCTTACGACGCTTCAATATGCAAGACTGTAAGTCAATTTCTACCCCACTTCCTATTAGTTGCAAATTATCCTCCAGTATGTGTCCTAGCAATGAAGAAGGAAGGATGGAAATGTCTCGAGTATCGTATGCATCAGCAGTGGGGAGTTTGATGTTCGTAATGATTTGTACACGACCAAACATTGCACATGCAGTGGGAGTTGTAAGTCGGTACATGGCGAATCCTGGTAGAGAGCATTGGAGTACTGTAAAGAGGATTCTAAGATATGTTAAAGGAACCTCAGATGTTGCATTATGTTATGGAGGATCAGATTTTATTGTCAGAGGATATGTTGACTCAGATTATGCAGGTGATCTTGATAAAAGTAAGTCTACCACAGGGTATGTGTTCATTCTTACTGGTGGAGCAGTAAGTTGGGTATCAAAACTGCAGTCAGTTGTGGCAACTTCAACAACAGAAGCAGAATATGTTGCATCTACTCAAGCTAGTAAGGAAGCAGTCTGGTTGAAACTAATCATGGAGGAACTCGGGCATGAACAAGAGAAAATTTCTCTATTTTGTGACAGTCAGAGTGCCTTGCATCTTGCAAGGAATCCAGCTTTCCATTCTAAATCAAAACACATATGAGTCCAGTATCACTTCGTTCGTGAGAAAGTGGAAGAGGGCATTGTGAATATGCAGAAAATTCATACGAAAGACAACCAAGCAGATTTTTTGACAAAAGCAGTTAACACTGACAAGTTTATTTGGTATCGATCCTCTAGTGGCCTGACGGAAGCATAAGCAGCATGGAAAGACAAGGAAGAAAGAATGGTGTGAAGATATGATTGATCCTCAATCAAATCTTCAAGTGGGAGATTGTGGGCGCCAGCCAACAAACTTTGATTGGTCAAAGTTTGTTGGTGCAGCAATTGAAGAAAGCAAATCAAAGTTTGCTGGAGGCGCCGAAATTGTTGAGCCGAAATGTTTGATTAAAAAAAAAGGCAAAATGAAATTCTCTTCATATACACGTTTTCCCTTGCCTATAAATAGGCAAGGGATGTTAAACATATTTGCATCCCAAAAAAAGAGAGAGGCCGTGAGTATTAAAGGAAAAATAGAGAGTTATATTGTAATTCATATTATTTTCTTTTAATAAAATTCTTCTATCCTTGTCCGTGATTTTTTACCTTAATTCGTTTAAGGTTTTTCCACGTAAATTCTGTGTTTCTTTTATCTTTATTTTTATCAAAATTTTAGCTGTGTTCTTGCTTTATCTAGTCCGTTTTTACAACATATAACTAATAGTAGTTTTTTACTTATGTGAGGCTAATATACCGTTAAAAATTAATAAAAATTAATTTTTTTGATTTAGCATGATAAAAAGCATAACGGAGCTTGTTAGAAATAAAATGTATTTATATTTTTTAAAAAAATTAGGGAAAATTTGGAAAACTATCATATATATGTTTCTGCATTTTATGAATGGATATTCTTAAGTTTTGTTTTACAAAATTAAATGCAAATTCTATTAAAATTTAGGGTTACATCTCTTAAAACAGACGGTATTAAAGAGATCGAATTTTATAAAAAAAAAAATAAATAAAGACTTTATACATTTTAAAATTCTGCTTTCTGCCATCTGTATACAGTAATACATGTTCTGTCTTATGCCCATTTCGTCTTCCAAAATTTTATTGGTTTATCCTCAAAACAAGGGAAATAGTATTTCGTACACGTAAAATATAATGATTTAATTTTGCGAAACGCATTCATTTTTTTACCAGAATTTTAGTACTTGATTTATTTTCATAAATCTTTCCAGAAACCACAACCGACCAATTATTGACGCAATGTGAATTATTTTTTTATTTTAATGTTTGAATTTATTTAGTGTTACCCTTCTTCCATGTGAAAATTTATAATCACATCTTGGTCTCCGTCCAAACTTTTCAAATTTATTTATATATCATTATCTTATTAAATAAATTCATTTCTATTTAAAAATTTCAGATTTGGTTTTGGTACAAATTTTTTGAATATTAATTAACCCTTTAATTAATTTTTTTAATCTACTATTGTTAAGGTATTTCTGATGTATATCACTTATTTTAAATTTAGAATTTTCTATGTTCATTTTAAATGTATTTTCAACTACAATTGAGTTCGATGGTCAAATATATATAACAAGAATATTTAATGAATTTTCAAATTTAAATCTCTAAAATTTAATTTTCAAAGCACGTGTAAGTATAATCGTAATAATGTTTATATTTTATATATAGCACATTATATATATATATATATTTAAATCCAAAAATAATTCTCAATTGATCATTATCGCTCCCTAGAAGAGAAACGGGCATTTTTTTTTTATTTATAAAACTCATTAGTGAAATTAATTGAATTTTACATGAAAAATTTTTATGAATTCAATTTGAATTACATCAAAAGAATTTACTTTGTTTACAATTATTTTTATTCATTCTATGGGTAGCTGAGATGATAATTCTAAGCGGCAACAATATAATATTTGTATAGATGGAATTTATAATTCAGTCCACAAATGATCCAGGCTAGAATTTCCCTGTATAGATTTTATTTGATTTGTGAGCTAATAGCTCGAATTTTGTGACAACAATGGTTGTTATGGTATAATTTTATCAATTAATGTTTAGTCATGTTAACTACAAATTCTAAAATTATATAATATTTATATTTTATATTTATTTATTAATATCGTTTACATGCCCTTAAATTCAGATCCTGTTGTATATAATTTTTTGAAATCTCGAAGGATATCGGTTATTTTATTACATTTCTTTTCCATGTTATTTGTTTTGTTTGGCTTCCAAGAAAAAGTAATTAATAGCAAAAGAATTTTTTTTCGTTTACTCCATTGACGTAGTGGTTTTGTTGATGCATTTGAGCTAATTTTTATATTTGAAAATTAAATAGAAATTCAGGTCCATTTCAAATAATCAATCAATTTAAAATAGTGTTGATCTATATTCATTTTCCAACAAATATTTTCCTAATTCATATTAACACTTAAAATAAACAGAACTCGTAATTTTAGATGTGCATTTATTTGTTTATAGAATGAAAGAAGAAAATAAATATAAATATATATTTTGAATATTTCCTTGGTTAAAAGCTTATTAATGGAGACATATATGGGAAGATTCTTGCTGCTTTCTAATTGTTTATAAAATAAAAATAAACTTTATTTTAAAACGAGCCTGTCACGAGTTGTATTATTATTATTATTATTTTGAAACTGTCACGAGTTGTAAATAAATAATTAGTCTAATTTGTTTCTTATCACCGGTGTAACCATCAACAAAAGGAAACTACCACGAAGCAAAGATTCGGTTGGACTTTGAATCAAACTAGCTAAGCAAACAAATCAACTGCCAAACTTGGAAGAAACTAATAATTAATTTCCATTTTTTATTTTTAAATTTTTATTATTATAACTAATTAAATAAATACTATTTACACAGTTTCCATTTAATTGACCGTTTTGACATTTCTACAAAACGGTTACGACTCTTTAACCGAGTCGCAAAACCGAGTCACCACCACTCATTTCTCACTCTGTCATAACAGACTCATCTTACCACGTATCCACATATAGACTCCGTTGCGCTTACTAACGGCAAGCTGACTTTTCTCATGTCACCAACCGTCTTCAAGCTCCCCGTGAGGCCATCTCTTACGTAAACCTTCTCTACACCGCCGGTACTCATTCCGACAATTTTTCCCAACCTCGGCTTCCACTCCGCGAGTATTCCCGGTATCGGACTCCCCACACGGGTGTCCCACAACCTTAGCAAATGCCCAGAAATGTTTGTCTCGGCGGAAACAATTACCGCCGGCGACGAAGACGATGCGGAGACAGCCGGAATCTTATATTTCTGGCCAAAAATTGAAAATACATCTATTTCTTTATTCATATCATAAATAGAAATGCAATTTCTTGACTCATTTTCAAGATTTAGGCCAAACCCTAATCCTAAATTGTCCCAAAGTTTAACTATGTTTTTCCCATTTGTGAAATCAGACCACGACGCAAAGAGATCTTCAAGACTGTTGTTTCTTCGTCTCCTTAAGTTACGATTCTGGCACTGGTCATCGATGGAATGACCAGAGCCTTTAACACTAAAATCTTTATCAATGGATCTCCAATTTTTCAAAGAGTAAGATGGTGAAGGTTCATCGTCATCATCATCTTCTTCATCTTCCGATTCCGATGAACAGGATGTATCAGTCTCGCTGTCGAAGTCGTAATCTTGTTGGGTACTAATAGATGGTGAAGAAGATAACAAATAGTGATTTTGAATTTGAATAACAAGAATCTTGATCCTGTTAATTATTGCAGAGAAAGAGGCGACCAAAGCAAGAACCAAAGCTCCCCATTTCCAAAAACTGTAAGCTTGGTGAATCGTTTCAAACCCAGATAATGCAAAAATCTGGGAAAGAAAAGATGGGTTTTGCAGAGAATTTATACCACCTTCAAAATCTCCTATTCTGTTGATCACCGGAATCTCCATATAAATGATTGACAATAAATCAGAGAACAAAAAGAATTTAGTAGATTAAATTCGGGAGTACTGAGAGAAAAAAAAACAATAATAACGGAGACAAATTCTTTGCAAAGAGGAGGTTTTGCATATGGTACTGATGGGGTTTATAAAAGCCTAAAAGAGATTGTTTCAAAAGTCTGGTAACTGACGTGTCAAATATGTAGTGGCTAAGTGCAGAAGATTTTAGAGCCACGTCAGGAAAAACTAGAACTTTTTGGAAGAAGAAGAAGATGGACAAAGCTGAGTCAGCATACGCTAATAAGGAGAATTTATAATTGATTATTTTGTTATTTTTTACAATTTCTAGGAAAAGGTACAATAGTGATTATAATCGTTGATAAGTGGCAATCAATAATAGGTGTTATTTTAAGTTGTTGGGGTCATTGATGAGTCATATAATCAGAGGAATCAGAAATGATATGATCCTCTAATTTAAAAGGAATCCACAGAGCGCCCAGGCTATAACTGGATAAAAAAATGTGAAGTTTGTGGTGGTTAATTTGCAGTGCCTCTGGCCAGCGCCGTGTTGTGATAGCTCATTGTGATTTTGTTGTTTAGTTTTTGGTTTCTTTATTCACGATTGTTTTTAGGTCTTTAATGTAATATATGGACCCATGCTTGCCACTGTAACCAATTTACCACCAACAATACCTTATATTATATTTCTATTTTTTTTTTATTATTTTTAGGAATATTCATTAAGATATACTTCTAGTCCTCAAGTTTGGACAAACTAGATTTTTTTTGGCCCAATCTTTAAATGAAATATATGTGTCATATGCATGCACAAAAAGAAATCATCAGTTCTATATGCGATCTTGTGCTTTTTTATTATTATTATTATTATTATTATTATTATTATTATTATTATTATTATTATTATTATTATTATTATTATTTGCATAAATAAATAAATACCTTTAAATTGAGAAATTATATTGTACAATTGTTATTCCTACACTTTATAATAACAATTGTATTATACAAATTTTTTTCAAATAAATAAATAAAATGATATGTTTTGATGGTTTTAAACTATAATATTTTTTATATTTCAAAAAAAAAACTATAATATTTTTTCTTTTAATAGTTTATTATCTTATTCTTTAAACTCTGATTTTTTCAAATAAAAAAAATATTTTGTCAAACAGTTAGAGATAGGAATATTAAATTGACGTAATTTCTTTCTTCCTTTCCTTTGACTTTTCCAAAATTTTCACTCCATCTCTTTAATAATAATAACAAAACTTGATGAGCAATCTAAGATAAAATCACTAAAACTTTCAAGAAAAAAATTACCGTAATCTTTTTCTTCTTTTTTCACATCATTTATATTCCTATTAGTAGAATCTGATTTTTTAATTCATATCACTATTTTAAAAAACATCTTCAACAAACACCTTGAAGACGGGTTTTGTTTTAACCCAAAACTCATTTCCTTCCCTTGAAGCTTCATTATTTCAATTTTATTTGCTTACCATCAAATTTGGCCTTTCTGTTTTCATAATTTCGTCACATATCTCCATCAATAGAAGTCACCAAACTCACAATCCGGGGGCGTAGCCAGCCCACGATCAGTGGGGTCAATAAATTTATTAAAAAATATATTTTTTTATATTTATATTTATATTTTAAATTGATCCTAATAAAAAAAATTCAAATTTAGTTAATAATTTAAAATTCAAAGCTCAAATTTATCCAATAAAAATAAGTTTAAAATTAACTAATAATTTATAGAAAAAAAATGATAATTTATAACCCAAAAATTGAGTTATATATATTACATTTCCTATTTTATTAAGAGACCATCATTTAAATAAAATAATTGACTATTAAAAAAAATGAAAAGTACTAGTTCTGAAACTGAAACAGAACAAGAAAAATAATTGGCTCTTATCAAGAATTGACATCTTAAAGTGTAAAATAATATATTTATTATAATTTTTTACTTTGATTGGATAAAAGGTACACTACAAGAATGTAGTGGATTACCGACGAATTTTTTTGTCGGTAATTCTTATTTTTTTTATTGGTAATAGTATTTACCAATGATTATCGATAAAAAAAAATCTATCGCTAAATCTTTTACCAGTAATCGAAAAGCCGACGAAAATAGAAATCTGTGCGTAAATTTTTCGATAGAAATAATCTGTCGGTAATTTTTAGACAGAAAAATAGTCTATAATATTTATCAACAGAAATTATTTTTGTCGGTACTAAAAAAAATTACAGACAAAAAATTATATCGGTATTACCGATGACAAATTATCTGTCGGTAATACCGATAGACCGATGAAAAATTATCTGTAGGTATTACTGACAAAATTTCTATTCTGTCGATAATATCCAAGAAATTGCCGACAGAAGTAAATCTGTCGGTAAAAAATAAATTATTTTTTAAAATTTTTTAAATTTTAAAAATCTTTTTAAATTTTATAATATAATATATGTATAAATTTTTTATTAATAAGAATAAAAATATAAAAATAAATTTAATATTAAAAATAATATTATGTGTAATAAATATTCAAATATAAAAAAAGTTGAACATAAAAATAATAAAATGTATATAACCATATGAAATTAAAATATCATTGTATATATACAAAAAAAAAAATCTGTGTGTCAAGTAGTAAAAGGTGGTAAAGGTGGAGGTGAAGAAGCATCACCAGGCGAAAAGTGCTGCGATGGATCGAAAGTTCTTCGCATGAAGTTGGACATAAACTCATTAAGCTACTGCTGGACCAATCTCTGCACCTCGGTTTGCATTTGCGCCTGAATTCGAGATTGAACCTGCGCCTCTACCTCCATCTGCACCTGCTCCTGGATCTGCTACTGAAATATCCGATCACACTATGCCAACTGCTCCTTCAAATGCTCGAACTTCTCTTGTAAGGCAGATGAACTACTAGAAGAAAAAGAAGAAGCTGTGCTGACATACTGTGAGCCAAGTCCATACAGCTTCTTCTTCTTCTCTCCTCTCACAACAGATCTAAATAAGTTATTATCGTCAACAGGCATGTCGAACTGAGAGGCCTCCTCCCGAGAATAATGAAACGATCCTATATAATATAAAAAGATTATTAATTCTATATTTTAAAATTTAATTTAAGTAATATTAAAAAAATTATGAAATTATCTTACATTTACATCTTGTAATCGACGATCTACAAATGAACGTTCGTTATGATCCCGGGTGTGCGTATGTACAAACAACTCATAGTTGTTCGACGGTCGATACATGGTAGACTCTTATTTAAAGAAAAAAATAGTTTAATAACACAAAAAATTATAAATTAAAATATATTAAAAAATATAAATATACTTACGAGTGTACGAATATAGTCATGATGTGATTGGCTGCCTCCCGTACGTGTGGATGGACCTGCACCATCCACAACACTGGATATCCTGTTACGAGAGGCAACGACAGAACATGTCTGTCTCTCAGAAGAGCTCCATCGGGCCTGCAGGTTTGTCATAACTGATCATTAATAAATGAAGGTTGCTTCCCTGCAGTTTTCACCTCACTCAGCATATCGCTGTAGTGAATAGCTGCCTTCTTCATAAAGGCAATCCGAGCAAGGCTATTAATAGTCTGATCCCAGTAAAAATATTTTTTTAAAAAAAATTAAGATAATTAGTATCATCTAAATGTAAAATATTCACTTGTACATTTATATTAACTATTAAAATTTAATTTTTTTTTAACTTTAAACTCTTTGAACCAAAAGTTCTTCATCTCCGGACAGACGACCTTTCAAGAAACTCCTGTAGGGTCCATCTTTTGTGTCATAACTTTCCGAATACATCTAGTGAAAGTCCCAGCTAGATCCATCATGTAGCTGCAAAATTTAAGGAACAGTACATATTTATTTAAAATATACCGATTAAATCTAATTTAATATAAGTAATGTAAAAAATTAAAAATACTTACTCTGACTCTCGAACAGTCAAATACTGCATCCTACCATTATGACCTGTAGCTGATGCTGCAAGACTGACATCACCAATGTGGGCATCTGAAGTGGCCGGGAGAGAAAAAGTAGCAGGATCCTCTGTCTGGGCCGGGTGAGAAGAATAAGCGGGATCCTCTGTCTGGGCCCGGTGAGAAGTAAAAGCATGATCATCTCTAAGCATATTGTCTGTAGCCGCATAAACTAGAGGATCCTTAACAAAAGGCTCATCTGGGACATTGCGCAACTGTAGACGTAGCTGGCCTGTATTACTAGAACATTGACCTCCACTGGATCGACCACTAGACCCCGATCAATCCAATTCTCTTCCAGATCAGCGATATATATCTGAAAAAAAACCATCAGTATAATTAATATGAATAAAATAGTAACCATATAAATAAATTTTCAATAAATGCTATAGCTTAATTACTATTACTTATTTATTAGGATTCATCGTTGTCATCTGATTGGGATGATTCAGATTCAGAGTCCAATAATGATTCATCCGATTCAGATTCTACCTCTACAGCCTCAATATCCATAAGTTCTCCAGTTGGATCATTTAAAGGACTTGAATCACTCTTATTTATCCTATCAACCAACTGTATATTTTTAGGACTATCTTTTTGAAATGCAGTATCAATCTCCTATTTATTGGCATACTGTTTGGGTATATCAATCCGTGATCTTGCTTTTATTTTGCAAATCGCTAACCAATTAGATGTGTCTCGTCTTGTGCTAGGAAAAGAAACGTAATACACTTGGGCAGCTTGACTAGCGAGTATAAATGGTTCATATTTAACATATGTCCTCCTTTTGTTCACTTCTACCAAATTATATACTGGATGAACTCTTGTACCATTTATGGGGTCATATAAGTCACAATTAAATAATACCACCATTTTAATTGATAATGCCGGATATTCTTCTACAATATCTATTAATCGATCGTAAAAATTAAATGAGTTTTTACTATAGTTTGACCTCTTTATACAAATACTACTATTTATTGTTGCTCTCAAAGTACAGTGAGATTTAGTGTGAAATTTATAACCGTTAACAAAATACACCTTTTAACATCTAACAATTGGTAATGGACCCTAGGCTAAATCCTTCAAACATTTTTAAGAAATCATATTCCCATTCTCATTTGCCTAAATCAATAAAAAAAAATGCATAAGTACAAAATATGGCAAATTGAAGACATGACAATTTTTTTAAATGTTAATACCAACGAATTATATTTGCAAATTATTGAAACCATAATGGAAAATTATTCTCGAACTCAATATTAACTTGTGAATTCACTATATATTTATCCAAATATCATAAGTCTTCAATGAATATGCTGAAATAGTTTACCAAAAATATCAATATCATTCAGTTTCAGATAGCTATAAACTTACTAACTTACTTGATATAAGGTGTAACTTCATCACAATTCAATAATATGTACGTATGAGCTGCATAATATTCTCTTTGTTTCAATTTTCAGTTGGTTGGTTCGTCGTATGGTCGACCCGTTAAAAATAAATAAAAGACATTCAGATTGGTCTTGTACACTTCCATCGTCATTCTGAGGGACTTCACACAATTTTTTTTATTACGTTAGGCTCGAAATAATAAGAACATAAAGTTGATGTCTCTTCCACTATAAAGACATTACAAATTGATGCTTTAACTTTCACCTTATTTTTAACATTCTTCTTCAGGTATCGCAGGTATCTTTTAAAAGGGTATATCCAATAATACTGTATCGATCCTGTAATTTTGGTTTTATATGAAAAATGAACTGGTAAATATTCCATTGAATAAAAAAAACTCAGAGAAAATATTTGCTCCAATTTATTAAGAATTATTAAAATTTTTTCTTGTAAACGCTCAACTTGAAATTTTTTTAGAGATATTGCAGTAAGTTCTCTAAAAAATAAGCTTAACTACGTCAGAGCTTCTCAAACTTTTTTTTGGCAATAACTCTCCAAATACAATGGGTAATAATTGTTGCATAAATATGTGACAATCATGACTCTTCATCTCGAATAATTTATATTTCCTTATATCAATATACCTTGACAAATTCGAGACATATCCATCTGAAAACTTTAAATTTTTTACCCAGTGGCATATTAATTGCTTTTGATTATAATCCAATGTGTAATTAGCTTTTGGATACCTTCCAAACATTTCATCTTGTTCCAACTCTGGCCTTCTATAAAATATTCTCAAGTCTTCTTTTAATTTAACATTGTCTTTTGTTTTACTCAGCACATATATTATTGTGTTAAACACATTCTCAAATATATTTTTTTCAATGTGCATTACATCTAAGTTGTCCCTTACAAGATTTGAACTCCAATAAGGTAAATCTCAAAAGATATATTTTTTTTTCATCCATAATTCCGATATTCACTGCTATTGAAATTTTTATTATATTCAGTTACTTTATGATGCCTCAGTTGCTAAATTTGAAACAACAAATCTTCCCCATTCAATATAGGAGAAGCATCTTCCCTTACTGTAATGTTCTTCTTGAAACCTTTTCTATTCTATCTAAATGGATGATCTGTCTTCAAAAACTTCATGTGATTGTCAAACCAACTTATTTTACCCCCATTTGAAAGAATAATTACTTCAGAATCAGTCATACAATAAGGGCATGCTAATTTACCTGTAGTGCTCCATTCAAATAACATCGCATATGCAAAAAAATCACTTACAGTCCACATAAGTGCTGCTCTCAAGCAAAAATTAAGTTTCTCAAAATAATCATAACTCATGATACCCTCATTCTAAAACTCTTTCAACTCTACTATTAATGGCTGCAGAAATACATCAATTTTATGTTTTGGGTTATTTGGACCAGGTATAAGTACAGACAAAAATAAATATTGCTCTTTCATACACATCTATGGTAGCAAATTATAAAGAGTGAGTATTACTTGCCAGCAAGAGTACTGCTGTCCTGATGACCCAAAAGGCTGAAAACTATCAGTACACAGACCCAACCTAACATTACGACATCCAGCTGTAAAATCAGATGTAATCGGTTGAAATGCTTCTATGTCTCAGAATCCAAGGGATGGCACATGACCTCATCTTCTTGCTCATGTTCATAATGCCATCTCATGTGTTCTACTGTAGCATTTGAAGCATATAATCTTTAAAGACTTAGCGTGAGAAAAAAAAATATTATTTTAAAAGGCACAAACTTTTGCCGGCCTGTAATCCAATTCTGTTTGAATCTCGGTTGTTCACAAAACCTACATATTTTATCTTCTGCATAATCACCCAATATAACATATACCCATTTTTGCAGCAGTCAATAGTTTTTACTTGCAAGGCAAGCACCTGAATAATTTTTCTTATTTGGTAGAAACTATCAAACATTGCATTATCCTCGATATTATCTCTTTAATAAATTGGATCCATTGATCAAAAGCCTTTTCGAACATATGTTGCTTAGAATTCATATTCAAACAACGAGCCATGACAAATAGCTTAGTATGTTTTTGACACCCAGGCCACACCTTTGTATCCAGTGAATTCAATAAATTGTAGATCCGTTGAGCCTCAATGTTAAGAGCCTCATCATGTTGTTCTTGATAAACCTCACTAGTTCCAGGTGCATCAATATTTGGCCCACCCCAATCAAACACATTAGGCCCAACTACGTCATATACCATTTGTGGACATAGATTATCAAAGATAGATTCAATTGTCCTATATTATTGTGAAATAGATTAGTCGACTATATTATCTTCACCATTCATATTCCAAATGAAATAATTCAGAACAAAACCCTATTTCACTAAGTGGCATTTCATTTCATCTACTACTCGAAATCTACGATGTTGATATTTTATGCAAGAACAACGAATCTTATTGTCTTGCATATAATCTCTTTGACTAGATGCAAAATCGAGAAACTCTTCTAACCCAGTAATAAATGCCATAGAACAAGTGTGATCCATATTGAGTCGTTCATACATTCAACCACGTATTATGTTCATTTTGCTTATGTGTATAAACAAGACAATAGAATTATATCATAGGAATTAAATCTTCTTATATCTCATTCATAAAAAGGTAAGGCCCTAACCCATTCAGAAACACAATATATATTTTATTTAATATATTGCACGATTTTATACAAATTATGAAAAAAATTCCATAGCATTTTTCCTAAATTCTCTAAGTATATTGCGATAAATAATATAAATATTCATAATTTTGATATTTATGAATATTTAAATTATTTGGTATGCACTCAGAGAATAATTTAAGAGAGATACGATTAATTTTCTACATAACTTGCATACTATAATATCTCACATTAATGTTAATGACCCAATAGATATATATTGTTGTTTTTAAACTGTCCAAATAAGACAATTGAATGAGTTCTCATTCTTTTTACAAATAAATGAGTAACTCACCAAACAGATACTATGATTTATTATAAAATTATTTTTATTTAAACAAGAGACATTAACAATCAATATTGAGATAGCATACTCTTTTTATATTTTAATCTTACATTTACTCATGCAATTTTATAAACTATGACTAATCATACTCATAAGGTCTATAAAGTGTTGAAATCTGTTCTACATTAAATGAATTCTTTTTATTAAATTAAGTGTTATGCTTGTAATGTTTATTACTCATATATATTATTATTCCATTGTATTTATTATGTACTTTATAAGTAATAAACTTATTTTATTATTATTATTATTATACTATTAAAATATTTCAATTATTTTATTTTTTAAACTTTGTTGATTGCATTGCAATTGCTTTGAACTATGTTCTAATATTGTTGTTTAATAAATAATATATCGATTAATGAGTTCTATAAAAAAATTTATTATAGATATTAAATTATTAAATTATTTTCACTATACTATATGTGTTTAATACTAATTCTATTACTTATTATTTTCTAATATGATCATGTGTCACATTTCTTTATATTATATTTTTTAAATATTAAATACAATTAATTTCTCTAAATATAAATTTTCTTTAGAAATTTCATATAAAAAAATTATAATAATCATCTATTATATTTATTTGGGCTTCTATATATTTTCTAGTAATTTTTTAAAAAAAATTAAATGAAATATCATTTTATTAAGATTTATTTCTGTAATATTAAAATTAAATCTGTGTGATTTTTATTATTCCGTTTCTTATTTTTCATTACATTAGTTTCTTTTCAATTTTTCCGTACTTCAATTTATAATTATTATTCTGCTATCTAATTATTTTATTTTTATCATAAATATATACTCTGATTATATTTTATGTACTATTTATTTACTGTTTATTATTTACAGTCAACTAAATATTTGCTCATTGAATTTATTATTAACTATATATTAAATTTAACCGCAAATAATCGAGATACTAAATTATTTTCACTTTATTTCTTTTACCTAATTAATAGTTCTTGTAATTGTAGAATATATAAAATTTGTATATAATTTATAATCACTTTGATGTATATGTTAAAAATGTACTAAAAATAAAATGATCATTGTTATGTATGTTAAAAAAAATATAAATTTTGAGGGCTATAATTATTTAACCTCATATTTTTTTACTATTAATTTTTTTTACTTATCCAATTTATAGTATAAATTTATAATCAAATTATTTATTTAAGTATACTTTAAATATCAGCAAATCACAAATCAATTCTGCTTTACCATTTTCTTGTTGATTTGCACATTTGGGATTTTTTTAATTCAAGTCAAAATAAAATGAATTTCATTATATCGCATTTTATTATTAATGTTTGAATTATCGGATTATTAACAAATTATCGCACTTATTTTTCAGTAAAAGTATTAAAATAACAATACTTATTTAAATCTATGAAAAAAAACATATATAAAAAAATATACATATTTATATGTAAAAATTCAGGTACAAATATATTAAAAATATTATTAAAATATTTTATAATTTTCTATTGTTAAACATATATAAAATCAAGATTTAATTGTTTAACCACAACCTAACAATCATTAAAATAAAAATACTATTAATTAATAATATAACCTCGCATTTTAATTCATACAACTAATTAACTATAAATCAGTACGATTACAAAATATACCTTAAATTGTATACCTTTAAACTAAATTTAAAATACAGAAAAACACATTAATTGTAATTTCTAAACGAAAAACTGTAAAATTACAAAAAAAAAAAATTCATAAAATTACCAAAAAAAAAATTAAACCCTAAATTATTTTTATTTACCAAAAAAATTTAAAAATTATAGCAAATATATTAAATTTCTTCAAAATATTTTATATTTTAGAGACAAAATTAATTCTTTATAGGCAATAAAATTCTATAATTAATAAAAAGGTATCAAATATTTTGTAAGATAAAAAAATACCTTAATAAAAATTCAACACCCTAAAATTTTTCTATTTAAAAATAAATTATAAATTATACCAAAAGTTTTAAATTTCTCTAAAACATATTTTATAACCATTAAAAATACCTCCAAATTTTTATATTTTCTCATTAAGAAATTTATTAAATTAAATCTAATTTATTAAAATATAAAAAAATCTAATTTACTTAAATTAAATATAATTTACTAAGGTTTAAAAAACCCTAACAACAATTAAATAAGCTCAAAATATTCTTAATCATTACAAAAAATTTAAAAAATAAATATTTTTTTCAATTTGCCTAAAAAATTATTTTGTAAAGTAAACAATCAATAAAAATTTATTCATTCTACCTTTTTTTAAAAAAAATTATACAAAAATCTAAAACCCTAAAATAATACTATAAACACCAAAATAAATTCTAAAATATAAGAATAAATATAATTTTTCAAAAAAAATATTTTATAACCATTAAAAATACCTAAATTTTTTATATTTGTTCATTCTACAATTTATTAAACTAAATTTAATTACATAAATTTTTTTAAAAATTCTAACAATAATAAAATAAATCTAAAATATTTATAATTACAAAAAAATTTAAAAAATATTATTAATTTAAATTTGTTTAAAATTTTATTTTTGCCCCAAAAAACCTTATAAATTAAATTTTTTTATTGAAATTTAAAAAATTAATTCATTCTACTTAATTATTTTATTTTAAATAATTATACAAAAATCTATAACAATACACATTAATTTTTTTTAAACAATATACATATCTTAAATCTAAAAATTTAAAACTACCCTAAACATTCAAACAATCAACAAATAAATATACATATCAACATAAACTACACAAATATAAACAATAACAACATATAACACAAAATTTATTATAAATTAAAAATTTAACAAAAATAAAAATAATAAAAAATATTTGATAATTTTTTTAAAAAAATAAAATAAATACCTGTCACGATCTTCTTATTCTTCTTCTTCGTGCAACAGGAGCAGCAACCAGACTCTATTTGGAGCAACACCAGCATCACAAGAACGAAAATGGTGCAGGAGCAAAAATAGAAAAAGCGGTGAGGAAGATAGGGATATTTAATATTTACTGAAAAATTTAAGTGTCTCTCAGTAAATTTACTGAGAGACACTTTAATCTCTCTGTAAATATTATATTTACCGAGAGATTAATATGTCTCTAGAAAAATTTACAGAGATAAATTGTAATCTCTTGATAAATTCACCGACAGATGGCTTTTCTGTCGGTAAATTATCTTGACTAATTAACTGACTGACACTAATAATTTATTGAGAGATTTACAATTCGGTTGGTATTACCGAGAAAAATATTTATCTGTCGATAAGATTTCTCAAAAGTCAAGCTATGTTAATTGTCTGACACTATAAAATTATAGACAGAAATAGCTTCCGTCGGTATTACCGACAGAAATAATTTTCTCTCGGTAAATGCTTGACAATTGGTGGCAAAAATTTCGCTACCCTACTTTTCATTTACCGAGAGACAGTTTATTATGCCGGCAATTTTCTCTCATAAATAATATTTACTGACAGAAGTGTTTCCATCGGCAATTTATCGACAGAAAAAATTTTCTTTCTTAAATTTATAAATTATCGAGAGATAAGATTTCTTTTGATATTACTAAATTAATAAATTATTTACCGAGAGAAAATATCTCCGTCGGTACTACCGACAAATATGTGATTCTGTTGGTAAAATTAACAATAAATATAATTAATAATTATATTTAATTTTTTATTTACCGATGGTTAAATATTTTCGTCAGTATTACCGATAGTTAAATATTTTTTCGATAATAGTGAATAAATAAATATTAATTATTATGCTATTTATTTACCGGCAAATAATCTTTTTATCGGTATTACCGACATAAATTTATTTCTCTCTGTAAAATTTACAGTAAATATAATTAATAATTATTATGTTGAATTTTTTATTTACCGACAGAAATATTTTCTCTCGGTAAATTTTTATTATTTACTAAGAGAATATTTTTCCATCGATACTACCGAGAAAAATAGATTTTGATAAGTAAGTTTGTCAGTAAATCTACCCGCCATAATATTTTGCCATATTTATCAACATAATTTCTGTCGGCAAATGGATCTGTCATTATTTTGTCAGTAATTTTTTAATTTTATTTTTTTAATTTTCTCTCAGTATTTTCTCGGTATTACCAACAAATAAAATTCTGTTGATAAAATTCTGTCTCTAATTCGCTGCATTCTTATAGTGGTATATAATTTTTTTCTCTATTTGAAAGTATTTTCTATATATTATGATCAAATAAGATAAATTTCTATTATTTTATCTTAAATAAATTATTTTTATGGTACTAATTCTGACCTCACTTAATGTAATTTTTGGCTACGCCACCGCTCACAATAACATGTGATTGTTCATGAACAACCTTCACACTTGGAAGATGCAAATTTTACTTAAGATATTGTGTGTGAAGGGCTAACGGCTACTGAATTTACAACCTCTTTTCCTTGTGAATTTAAATCTTGTTCTCATGCCTATAGTGTTTTTTTTACAATTTGAGGAAGGAAAGAATTGAATCTAGAACTGTAAAGAGAATATACATTTACTACTAAATTATTCATCGGCATAGTTTATTCCTATAGACTATATAGTTAAGTTATTGACATGCTAACAAACTAATTTGTATAATTAATCTACAATATTTGCTTTCCTATTTTATCATTTTCTTCAACATATTATACCATATTAACTAATACTCTCCCATTACTAAATTATAGCCCATTCAAAATCTATCTATTATTTTAATAAATTAATAAATATATTAAATTCCGACAGTACTTATATTGAATATTATTTATTATATAAATCTAGTATTAAAGTAAAACTATAATAGAACGTTTAGTTGAACAAGAATTTTAGAAAAGTTGATTATATAATTTTCATTGACTAATAATAATATGTTTATTTATAAATAATTTATGTAAAATAAAATGTTAGACTCACTAAATTTTATCAACTTATTGTTAAAATATTTTATTTAGAGAAGTAGAAAAAAATATTTCACTGGAAAGGGAGATTGAGGAGTTTGTATGTCAAAAGACAATCATACCCTTATTTTAAAATATAATAAAATAATAAAGAGATGTTATAAGAGTAGTTTAGGTATTGTTTAAATTTTTTTTATCAAATTAGGTTGTTACTAAATAAGTTAATATTTTTTTTAATACATTTACCAGTATTTTGTTGCATCTTTTAAATATGATAATATAATCTTTTTTGGTAAAATATAATTCCATCAATATATCTTTGTAAAATATATTTTCAATATTAATTTTTTTAGTAATTTACCAAACACGCTATAATAGAAAAATACATATAAATTTATATTATTTTTTAAAATTTTTTATGAAATTGAAAATTTGTTTATCAATTAGCGACAAAAATAGCGATAATTTTTTTTTTTAATTTAAGGAAGAGGAAGTTGAAAATGAAATCCAGTTTTTGAATTTAAACATTGGCTGAATTATTAAGCTATTAAAGTTAATTTGGATTGAAGCTATGGTTACACATATCAATCAGAGAAAGCATCATGGGTACACCAATATAGGTTCCATCTAGGAGCTTTTTTCCAAAGATCGTGAAAAAGCACAATATTGTTGAACAATGTAAACTACCCAAATTTGATAATATTCATTCAAATGAAAATTTACACTTGTCGCAAATTTTTGATGGTTCATAGTTATATGGATTGACGTCAGTAATCACATTACCAAGAAGAGGGTGTCCACTCGCCATTTTCGCCAAAGAGATAAAGAGCTGCTCACCAGTGCAATCCAGAGCAATATGAGGAGCAGAAGCAATTGGAGGACCCTTCATAACTAAAAATCCACAGGGAAAAGAAACAGCATTGCGACCGAAACCCTTCTATCACTGTATTTGGTAAAAGCCAAAACCCAAATCCCAGAAAATCACAATCCTGAATAAGTGTATTCTAATCAAAACCCCAAAAATCAATAAATGTATTTGTAGTTCAGTGAGATATATGAATTGATGAAAAAAAAACAGATCAAGAAATCTATCCAATTTCATTTCTTTGGCAGCGAAAATGAATGAGACAGAAATAAAATATTTCTTCGACTGTGAAAATAAATGAGACAGAAATTGAAATAAGCATTTTGAGATGAAAACTTTAGAATATAGAGAAAAATTGAAATAAGCATTTTGGCCTTGAGACTCCAAGAATCTCATAGTACTTGGTGTTATCGCTTTTCATAGGTCCTCTTCTAAACATCCTCTTTCTGTCTCCCTCGCCGTCTCTTTATGCTTTTGTGGCTCTCGGTAGCCAAATCTAACTAAATCATGGACAAAGAAACGGATATGTTAGAAATAGAGTGTTTTGTTTTTTTAATAACTGAGCGTTCCTTTTTTTTCTTTTAAGAATATAGAGAGGCGACAAACAACCGTTCACTGGAAATTATAGAGAAGCTCCTATTTAGCCAAATTGCTAATGTGGCAGCATGAAATTGATTTTGAAATTCTCAGCTTTTATATATTAGATATAGATGATTTTAGAATTATCGTTCTTATATATTAGTTCTCTATTTATTAATGGAATCAATTCTCCCCCTCTTCAATGTAATACTTAAAAAAAAGCAACATGAGGTGGAAAAATACTTTCCTGCACTCTATAAATTAAAAGCTTTCAGTCTAATGGAAATATTCACTTTAAAGGCTTATACTGAAAAAGGTTAATAATTAATACTAAATTTTTAATAGTAAATTTAATAGTAAACTAGTTGAGACCTAAAATTAAAATTTTTTATTTTTTTAGTCATCAAGTATCCTAATTAAAAAATTATAGATTAATTTAAATTAAAATTTAGTTATGATTAACAAAAAAACCTCTTTTTTGTAATATTACAAAAGAAAATAAAATTTAATATTCTTATATTAAAAAAAAGGGCTAATTTCTCTCATATTTCCAAGTTTAATATGATCATCACCATTAAGTCTAGACACTACAAAAAAATAAGGAACAAGACATTTAAGTAATCCTTATAATAGTTTATTTATTATTGTTTATATATAAATTCTTGTTGTAGTTTTCAGATTATATTAGTCTTTAATCCGAAGAGTCGGTGGGACAATCGACCATGATATTTTATAACAAGGCTCCATAATTAATGACTAGTTAATATTATATTATAATTAAGGTCTGCTAAAATAACATTATTTTGTTCATGTGATGCACATTTGTATTCCTCAAAAATAATTGGAGGCAGTTGTTTTTTTTTTTTTTTTTTTATCAAAATAAAAAGATTATATTAAAACAGAATCCCATGTATATATAATAATAAAAGCTCATCCATGGTAAGGCAACCATGAAGAGAAAAAAATTCGCAGACCAATATGAAAAAAGAACAATTAAAGTCATCAAAACAAATTAAGCCGTGCGAAAACTTTTTACAAAAGGATCTCAGGCCTAATAGATTAATAAAATAGCTTATAATTAGAATCTTATTTAACATGCCCAGCAAAGAAGCTTAAACTTAAAACAGAAAGGGTTTTCTTTTTTTCTTTTTTAAATATCCTTAAAAATAAAACTATTTTTAAAAATACCTCATTTTTAATTTTAATTTTAATTTTAATTTTTTTTATTTTTAATTTTAAAAATATTCTTTTTCGGAGTATATCTTTAATATATATTTGATACATTAAAAATATATTCTATTTTTAAAATATAGATTAAGTATATATTTATTATATTAGATATATACAAAAAAACGTAGGATATTTAAAAAAATAAGTTAAAAAGTGTAATCATTGTTTGATGTTCGTTTGTGATTTTTGTCTTTGTAATTGACTATCATTCTCTTCTTTTTCTATTTCGATAGATATTAGATAGCCAAGAGTTTGATTGGTTCTCTTATGTTTGGCTAACTCATCTATTGCTGCTTAAAATACTTACCTGAACTTAAAGTAGTCTGGTTTTGGGTTGATGGCGTACTGTTTTAGCTATAATTGGCTGTTATTAGTTTCCAAACCCCAAATTTTGCGGAGAGGGGACAATGAAAGAATTTGAGTTTTTCCAAACCCCAAATTTTGTTGATGGCGTACTTCACTACCCATTTTTCTCCTACAAATAATAATCACTTACAAAAGAGATTTATCTTTCTTTTGCAATCCTAAGATATATTTTCTTGGTGGTTCTTGAATCTCCAAGGAGTTGCAGTGCATTTTCTTGGTTGCCTCAAGATCAGGGCGAAGACATATTTTAAAATAAAGGGGGCAAAATTTTTTTTTGCAAATTTTAACTTTCCCGTAATTATTTATTTCTCATTTTGTTTTAATAGTATTTTATAAATTTATTAATAATATATTTTTATTATTAAAAAATTAATTAATATGTGTACAAAATTTTAAATTTATAAAATTTTTCATAAAAAAAATAAAATAAAGAGAAAAAAAAAATTAAATAATGAATATAATTTCTTAAAAAATAATTAACATAAATAAATTCTTTAATTCATTAAATGTGTTCAAATTAATTTAGTTAAAAAATTTATCCCTTTTTTATTTTTTTTATTTATATATTATCAATATTTTGTTAATTTTTTTAAAGATAACTATTGCATATAAAATAAATAATTTATTGTATTTTTTTTACTTCTTGTAAAAATTAAAAAAAAAGAGGGGGGCAATTTAAAATTTTTAAAAAAATATTATATATATATATATATATAAATTTTCAAAAAGAACATACTTTCGCCCCTGCTCAAGATTGTTGCTTTCCTTCTTTACTTATAGAAAGAATAGCATCAACTGTCGATTCTAATAGCCATCATGCAGTACAAGAAAAATGAAAATTCTCTTTCTTGGCTACTTAATTAGCCAGGCTGCTAGATTTCAAAGAAAGAACAGTGTATGAAGCAATTTTGTGTCTATCCATCTGATACAGAGTGTATAGTAGCAAATATAGCTTCTTTTTTAGTTTTAACATTGTGAAACAACTTGGAAATTTTTTTTGTTTCAATATAGCTTTGAAAATCCAGACTAATTAAAATTTTAGTTTCTCTGTGATTTTGGTTTCCATTACTCTATTTTCTCTCTTTTTGGTTGGTGATTAATAGAAAGATACACATAAAATAAGCTGTGAACTTAATTTCTATTATTCACAAACAATTGTATTTATACAATATATATCCTCACAACAGATTTGTTTACAAGTGATAAAGTTTACAGCTAAATACAACTCTATGTATATCAAGAATAACTAACTCATACTAATCTTATCCGTTGGTTCTATACTCCCCCGCAAGATGGAGATAACACTGCGTACTCCAATCTTGAAACGATTGTTAATAAACACTGTTTTGGACAACGACTTTGTAAGGAGATTAGCTAGTTGATCTTTTGTTGACACATGAGATATTCGAAGCTTCTTTTGTTGAACAAGAGCTCGTACGAAGTGAATATCAATCTCTATGTGTTTCATCCTTGAATGATAAACTGGGTTTTGACAAGCATATGTGGTGGAGACATTATCACAGTATAACACAGGAATAGGTGTCTTAATTCTAAGTTCAGTCAACAAAGAGCTTACCCAAACTACTTCAGAGGCTGTAGAGGCAACTGCTCGATACTCAGCCTCAATAGAAGATTGCGCCACTGACTTCTGTTTTCTAGACGTCCAAGAGATAGGAACTTTTCCAAGATATAAAATGTAACCTGAAGTAGACAGTCGATCATTCGGATCTCCAGCCCAATTTGCATCAGAAAAGGCATGAAAAACAAGAGTAGATTGTGAATGTATCATGATACCATAATCTATTGTGGACTTTAGATACCGCAGTAACCTCTTTAGAGCATACCAATGTTTTGCAGTCGGACTTTGCATGTATTGAGACAATTTGTTAACTGAAAAACAAATGTCTGGCCTGGTCCAAGTTAAGTACTGCAGTGCACCCACTAGTTTCCTGTATGTAGTGGACTCCACTTCCAAAGAACTGGAAGTAATCTTAGACAAACTCGTTGTAGTCGCAAACAGAGTGGAGATAGGTTTTGCTCCATCCATTCTAGAAGCAACTACAACTTTCCAAATATAGTGACGCTGTGATAAGAACAGCCCACCTGCTGTATGTTGAACATCTATACCCAAAAATAAATTCAACTTCTGTGGATCTTTCAAGGAAAACCTGGATGCCAGCTCCGCAATAAACAATTTAATAACTCATTACTGCTTCCAGTGAGCAGCAAATCATCAACATAGATAAGGAAAAAACACACAGTAGCACCCTTATTGTAAATAAATAGTGAAAGGTCACTCTTTGACTGAACAAAACCATATTGAAAAGCACAAGTTCGTAATGCTTGATACCAGGCCCTTGGGGCTTGTCGAAGACCATACAACGCCTTAACAAGTTTACAAACATAATGTGGTTTTTCAGAATTCACATAACCAGGTGGTTGTTTTATAAATACCTGTTCTTGCAATGGACCATGAAGGAAAGCATTGTTGACATCCAACTGACAAATACTCCATTTGTTCAAAACTGCCACTGTCAAAACTATGCGAATCATTGCTGGCTTTAAGACTGGACTGAAAGTATCTCCAAAATCCACTCCAGGCCGCTGATTGTATCACTTTGCTACCAGTCGCGCCTTATATTTATCAAGTGAACCATTTGCATTTCTTTTCACCCGAAAAATCCACTTACAGCAGATTAAATTTTGATCACTGCAAGGAGGAACAAGCTCCCAAGTTCCATTAGTCATTAAAGCATCAAATTTAGAAGACATTGCCTTTCTCCATTCTGGAATTTTCAGAGCTTGTGACACACATGTTGGTTCCAGACTTGGTGGCAAAGGATGTTTTGTAACTGAGTGAATGACCTTGGGTTTGAAAATATTATTTTGAGACCTCGTGACCATGGGATGGGTGCGAATCGGCTGAGTAATCAAATCAGACACAGGTTGTAATTGAGAATCATTAGACTGAGACGGAACAGAAGCAGGACTTGAGGACGACAATGATTCAGTGGATGTAGATGAAGAAGACTGACGATTGGAGGGAGATGGAGACTGGGAAGAAGAACTCGACAACGAAGACCCAGAGAAAGTTGATGGAGAACTCAATTCAGAAGAAGACGAAGACTGGAATGAATCATCCGCGGAAATGAATTGTAGATGGACTCGAGGAATCCCTAGAATTGAATGGTATAAGATTAAAACCATTTGATGGAAACGACGTCGTACTGGTCGTATTGGAATCTGAATGTAATTGAGAGGACCTGGACGATGCCGTTTTAGAATTAGGACAATCATACCTTTCAGCTGTACTCGTGTTTTGCAACCAAAGTTTTGCACCAGGGAAGCTATTTTCTACAAAGATAACATGACGAGATACATAAACCTTTTGACTCTGTAATTCATAGCAGAAATACGCACTTTGACTTAAGGAGTATCCCAGAAATATACAAGGTTTGGACTTAGCTTCAAACTTGTCATGAGTATACGGCTTAAGATAGGGATAACACAAACAGCCAAAGGTTTTTACTTTATTATAATTAGGCTGCCTATGAAATAACTTAAGAAATGGAGACTGCATTTGAAGAATAGGTGTGAGAAGCCGATTAATAAGGTAAGTAGCTACCTGAAAAGCATAAGTCCAAAATTTTGATGGTAAAGAGGCAGATTGCAATAATGTAAGTCCAGTTTCCACTAAATGCCTATGACGACGCTCTGCGACGCCATTATGTTGAGGTGTATGAAGTGGTGTTTTAAGACGAGTAATTCTATGATTTTGGAAAATTGTTTTTAAAGCAACATATTCACCTCCCCCATCAGTATAGACACTAACAATCTTAGTTCAAAACATATTCTCAACTAGTTTCTGGAAAACTGGAAAAATTGTGGCAACATCAGATTTGGCTTTCAAAGGATAAAACCAAATATACTTTGTATAGTGATCAACAAATATTAAATAATATCTAAAACCATCAATTGACTGAATTGGAGCTGAGCCCCATAAATCAGAGTACATCAATTCTAATGGACGAATACTAGTAAGAGAAAAAAGACCAAAGGCGAATCTATGACTCTTATTACAGTGACAGAAATTACAATCAAAACCAGCAGACAACTCAGGCAAATTAAATTTAGACAGAACATAATGGCTGACTCTAGCAGCAAGGTGACCAAGACGTTGATGCCAAACATACGACGAACCACGAACTGTGGAATGAGAAGCAAAAGGAGACCGATCTTTAGAAAGTGAAGAAGGACGATAAAGTGAGTGCTTAATTTGCCCCTTTGTAATTATCTCTCCCGTGACTAGATCCTTGACAAGAAAATAATCAAAGAAGAATTCAATAGAAACATTATTAGCCAGACAAAAAGCAGAAACAGAGATCAAGTTCTCTTTAGCACGAGGAACACATAAGACATTATTCAAGGAACATGTTTTTAATGGAAAAGAAATTAATTGGGAACGAACATGCGTTATTCGTAAACCTTTACCATCAGTGAGGTGCAGTTCGTCAAGACCATCATAGGGAGCATGTAAAGACAGATTCTGCAAGTCATTGGTGACATGATGAGAGGCACCTGTATCTAAGATCCAATTAGGAGGCTCTTGAGCAGTAGCATGATTAGCTTTTGGTTGAGGGAAATTATCTTTGAAAAAATTCTTTGCACGAAAACATTACTTTGCACTGTGACCAGGTCTTTCGCATATCTGACATACAACCTTTGACCCACCAGCTCCTTTCTTTGTCAAATTATTTTGGTAATTCTGATCCACATAAAACCGTGAACCTGCCGAATTGAAATTTTTTGCAGAAAACCCCTGATTATCACCTCTTGAACTATGACGAGAATGATTGCCTTTCCGAACACTATTAGCTGTGATAGGCGTTGGATCATAAGAATCAACTTTCTTCAGATACAGCTCATGTGCTTGGAGCTTATCTTGAAGTTCCTCGAAAGAAATAACAGAATCACGTTCCCTTACCACTGCTGCAATATCCTTGAATTCAGGGTCAACACCATTGAGCGCATGTATAACCAGATCGACATCAGATACTGGATTTTCTGAGAGAGACAGATCTGCTGAAATAGCTTTAACAGATTGTAAATATTCAGAGACAGATCTGTTCTCACGTTTTAAAATAGCAAGTTTCTCAAGAAGAGAAAGAATCCTTGTAGCAGACCGGTTTGCACAGGAAGATTGAATTTTGTCCCAAGCATCGGCAGAGGAAGAGGCAGATGAGACAATATGCATTGCTGAAAAAACTCATTGCTGCACTAATAGCAGCTAGAACTAATTGATCTTGACAGATCCAAAACTCATAATCTCTATTGACTTCATCCTTCCCATCCTTATGAATAGTCTGTGAAGGGCAAGGCAGAGACCGATCCACATACCCCATCAAGTTGTGTCCTTTAAGCACATGCACAATTTAAGCTCTCCATGCAGGATAATTTTGTTGTGTAAGCTTCAAGGGAAACTGAGTAGCATTAAAAGCAACCAGAGTTCTACCAGTAGAGTGAACAATATTTGGAAGATTAGATGAAGAGGCCATCGAATCAAGATAGCTTCAGTAACAAAACAAATAAGTACTTCCTTTAAAAAAAAATTAGATCGAGAACAAAAACCAAAGGGTTTTCGGCTCTGATACCTTAATAGAAAGATACAAAGAAAATAAGCTGCGAACTTAATTTCTATTATTCACAAACAATTGTATTTATACAGCATATATCCTCACAATAGATTTGTTTACAAGTGATAAAGTTTATAGCTAAATACAACTCTATGCATATCAAGAATAACTAACTCATACTAATCTTATCCGTTGGTTCTATAGTGATTAATTTGGTGTCTCTTATCTAGGATTGTTTTGAAATTCCCTTATCTATAATCTACTTTTTCTGTTCCTTTTCTCAGGCATATATAAATTGGCTCAAAGTGTTAAAAGTTAGGCAAAGGTTTGATTTTATTCCTCTCTTCCTTTTCTTTTTCAGTATATTCTTGGAATTCATCATTGCCAAATTATTTTGAATAACTTGGATTTAAGTTAACCTTAGTGAATGTCATCAAGGTTTGGTATATGGATTTCTTTTTGCTACGAAAACTCTTCTTAGCATAATGAACAGAATTCACAAGTCCGGTGATGGAATTTTGAAGTTTATTGAATTAAACATACAAGGAATTAAAAATGTTAATTGTTATTCATTTTTCAATGAAGAAGTTTGTGCTCTAAGAACTTGTTTGCTACATCTTAGAAACATAACCCAAATAGAATAATATTTCAAAATATTAAAAGTTCTTTAAAAATATAGAATTTACATATTGATTATAAATTATGTTTAAAAATATGTCAAACCAATTGTAATTGGAGTTATTTAAATGTATAGAAAAAATTAGGATTGTTTGTGAATGAAAGTAAAATATGGAATCCTATTCCAAGTGATTCTATTTTCAATAATGTGTACCAACATGCTTAGTGTTTAGTTTGATTACTTTATTAAGCTAAATGTTGGAGGATTGAGACTAGAGAAAGACTTAGAAATGGTAAGTATAGATCACCTGTATTTGATAAAATTTATTTGTTACTATAGTGTTCTAGTTACCACTTATTGCCAATTTTTTTAAGCAAATGCCATTTAGGTATATACATTACCTATTTTGTGGCTTCTGATCATTCTTTGTGAGTTCTTTGTGACATTAAACTCATGGCAAGCCTATTAGATCATCATGAGTTGATTATAATTTGATGATAGGACTATACCTAATCATTTACTCAATATGCTCATGGTACTTTAATGGAAGAAGAACGAATAGAATCTTTACCGAAATTCTACTTCAGTTAAACTTTTAATTTAGTTGTCAAAATTTTTTTCGTTGAAATTCTTCATTTGATTGTTTCATATATAGATCTTGTGCTACACCTTGTGACTTTGAAATCCATGCTCCACATGCTTCCTTTGAAGATCACCTCAAGTGTTGGTATTCCTAATCATCAAACGCATCAAGCGCAGCAAACGAAACAATTAGTTATTAGTTAGTTTGCGTTTATTTTTAGGTTATTGCTATTATTGAGATTTTATAATTTAATGATAATAGAAGTTGACAGAATCTTTAAAATGACAAAATTTTATTATAATTATACTTATGGTAATATTTATTACTTTTGCTTTTAGTAATATAAAATATTTTTGAATTATAATGTGTATCCAAATAAATGGAATTGATGGTTAAAAAAAAATAAAAGAGATTGAGTAAATATAATCAAAATAATATAATATAAATTTTGGGGCGAAAATTTAGTAGAAAAAAAATACTAAAGATAGAGGCGGTTTTAATCGCCTCTAACAATTGATCTTCAATATTTTTATATTTTTTGTGGCACTGAAAACCGTCCCTACAATGTTCGTAACGGTAGTTATGTGTGCCTTTATATAACTGCCGCTACAAAGTTTTATACCCTGATGGAAGATAAAACCGCTCCTCTGCAGTAGTAAAAGTGTGAAAAAATGCGATTTAGAGATGGTTTTCCCAAATATAGAGGAGGTTAAAACTGCACTTACAAGGCATTTTAACTGCCTTCGCATGTCTATATTGTTGTAATTGAAGAAGAGGCATGCATAACCAGCAAAGAGAAGCTCGGAAAAAATATGGATGAGCATCAATATCATCTTGAACATGGAGTATCTAAAAAGCCCTAAATGAAAAAAACCTCAACAGATACAAAGGGGATGAAAAGTTGATCCCAAAGCATGGAACTCTTTGTAAGAAGAACTAAAGATTGCACCGCTTCTGTCCATGAACTAGGCAACAAATATAGGGATTTTGATAAAAATGCAAAAAAAAAATAAAAATAAAAATAAATTTAAATTTAAATTTTATCATATTTATAATTTATTTATTAAAATATCAAAAAATATAAAATATTTATCAAAATATTAAATTTTTATGAGTTTATAATGAATTTATTATGGGTTTATAAATTTTATATAGTTTATAATAAGTTTACTATAAATTTATAATAAAAAATAAATAAATAAAAATTATAAAAAAATTTGGTGTACGGTGTATTTTTTTTAAAATATACGGCCTCTAGATTGGGGCAGACCATCACGAAGATAAAAGGCAAAAAGAACTAAGAGAATGCCAGATCTTGGAGATCTATTGATTAAATTATAAAATTTACTAAAAAAAATTACAAAAAATGATAATAGATTAAAAATTTAGGGGCGGCCAAATAGCCGATGACAGCCCTATATTTAAATTTAAAAACGAAGAAAAGGACTATAGAGAAAAGGAGAACAGCGTAGAAAGAAAAGGACATCATTAGGCAGTTGTTAGCTCGATATGGATAACAACTTAATTATTTGTCTTAATCTAATTAAGCCATTATTTTATTTAATTATGCCTTAAAATTAAATTGGCTTCTGTCTGTATCAAGTATCAACTATGTCATTATCGAGTGGTATTGTTAACCATTATCAGTTGTGTGAGGTTAATAAATTATTCCCCACTTTATTGAGTTGACAAACTAGACTGAAGAAGACAACTTCATATTTTCAGAGAAAAATTCCTAAATTTACCGATTATTGTTTTCTATCTTTTTTCTACCGATCGATAAAGTTTTTATTGGTATACAAATTAAATATTTTAAAAAAATTGAATGAAATGGAATACTATTAATAAAAGAGGTTAATTAATGGTTTTCTTATTTTATAGTTAAAATTTATTAAATAATATTAATTTTCAATAATGACAATTATTGTTTAACATTATGAATTAATCAAGTGCAAATTGCCAGTTCAAAAAAAAGTGCAAATTGGAATAATTAATAAATAATGATAAAAGTACGTTTCTAACTTTAAATGCTATAAATAAAGTATTCACGAGCTTTTAAATATAATTATTATTCTAAATAATATGCTAAATAATCAATCCCCCATGACAAAATAAAGAAATAAAGGAGCCGAATTAGTTAAAACCAATATAATTAATCGACTAACCAAAATGATAAAAAAAAAAAAGTAAAATAAATCTCCAATCAATGACTGTCTACTATTTATTTTTATGGAAAAATCGCTGTACGTAGTAAGGTCGATATTCAAACCTTACCAAAAAATCAATGCATGAGGAACGTGTCCTTGGAATATTAGTATCGTTTTCAGATTTGGCTTTGTGTCAAATTCACTTAATTATAATTTTAATTTCTAAGAAAAAATGTATGTAATTTATATTTTGTGATTAATAGATGCTTATTTTGGAGTATAGGAACAGAGAGATTTTAAGCTCGGTTTACTAAGAGATTTTAAGAAAAACTAGATTGTATGTTAGCATGCGTTTCAGATTACTTCCATTTTAATGTCTACAAATAAAAAAAATAATTAAGCAAATGATAATTAATTTTTGTATAAAGTCTTTTAATTTATATCATGACTTAAAAAAATTGATTACTATGTAATTTTTTTACATAATTTGATTACAATAAATGAAATATTTTACGAATTGATTGTTCACGTGAAAATTTGAATTTTAAAATTTTATTCATGAAGATAATTATTAAAATTAATCATAAAAATTAAAAAAAATATTATATAATATTAATTTTTATATTTTTATTATATAACTTCTTGTAAAATATTTATTTTTCATTTGAGTATTTAGAAGTTGTGTAAGATAAGTATGGTCAATGTCATATGTAAAATGTGCATTCCTTTTTGCCTAAAAGTATTTGAGTCAACTCTTTACTAATACTTGTGATTTTGTCTCAAGTAGAGCTCCCTACCCTTGGTGGTAGGGCTGCCCCCAGTGGCTCAAACCCTAATCTTCTCTATCAACATCTCGTCCCATACTCCGTAGCTACCGCTCCTTTATACCTACAACTCTTCATATTCATCGTTCATAGAAACTCAAGTTTTTCCAATTTAGTTAAAAAAACTCTGATGCCTATCTCTCTCTTCCCTTAGAAAACTCTGATGCCTATTTCTTTCGTCCCCTCCATCTTCTTCTCTCTATCCTCAGTCCTCCTCATCTTTTTTTCTGTCTTTACCCTGCCAAATGTTTGCCTTGGTGAAATTTCTCTCTTGCTAGAAGCTGCTATGAGTGTCCTTTCTTGGAGCTGCGTAGATCTTGATTGAGATTGTAATAACAAAAAAATTTTAAAAAAATTATATATAATAATAATATGAATATATATATATATATATTATAATAAATAAATAAATAAATAAAATATTTATATATATTTGTAAAAGATGAAAGAAAAAGAAAGGAAAAAAAAAGATAAAGAGTGAGAGAAAGGAGACGGACAGAGAGAGAAATAGTGAGGGAGATAGAGGCATAATAGTTTAGCCTCCGATCTACCATCCCCCATCCGCCGTTAATCAACACGCGTTGTGCAGATTGGACGGCCACTGAGAGATGAGTTGATTAGTACCTGAAATGTCGTAATCAAACAGCGGCACATACGTCGTCCGATGGCCGCACCGGTGAGACATTTCATTGATTTTTTTGGCTTATTCCAACCATACCTGACTCGTAAAAAAAAAAAAGAAGGCCGGAATATGGTTGTTTATGTCAAACAGTTTAAACAGTTTCTTGGTTTCTTCTTTCATGTAAGACGTATGAAAAATGATGTAATTAGTCAATAATTGTTATAGGTAATTAATGCTCCGTGGTATTATTTTGAATGATTTAATTATGATTTGAAGATTAGTTATAAAGTAAATAATATAATATATGTGAATATATTTATTAATTTTGGTTCTACGGAGTATATGGTGACCTTGAGCTTTGCTGAACTCTCAACCATCACATTTCTAAAAACTGGATGTGACAGAAATCTAATTCAAAAAGGCAGAAAGGACAACCTTTTGTGAGTTCCTTTTCGTAGGGCTTGGCTCTTGTTCTGGATCATATGGCTCTCGGATTTTAGTCCAGGGCATGTTTTAGCTCTGGAGAAGATGTCAACAAAATCATATAAAAGCTTCTTACAAATCTTCTTGGCTCGTCAAGGTTCACCCTTTTCCTCAGTGGGTAACCTTCTTACCTTCGGTTTTCCTTATGAGTTTGTAAGAGTTTTGAATCCATGTTTTCTTGCATTTCAACTTACTTTTGAGGAAAATAGCTACCTAGTGATTTCTGTAGCCTCTTAATCACTGCTCAACTCCCCTGTTTGTTCTGAGTTGCGCTCTTTTTTACCCCCTTTAAGGATGAATAACCCTTCTTTTTCCTAAATTTACTTTATATCTGAGGATGTCTGGGGTTTATGGTCTGTTATGATCCTTATTTTTTTTTATTCCAATAGCTTGGGTTTATTGGCAAGTCATCTTATGATATTGCTTCTTGTTATTGTTGCTGACCTTGTTCATATTTTTTATTGGCCTTTTATTTCAGGGATTTGCTATTTCAACTCTATAACTCTTGGAAATAGAAGGAAGAAGGTTTATCCTCTGTCTTTATTTTCATTTATTTATTTATTTGCATTTGGGTTTGTAAAAATTGTTGTAAAAATTATGGAATCTAAATTTATTTTGTGACAAATTCAACAAGAAACTTTAAACTTCTAATATTAATTTAGAATATTAAACCACTCTTACAATAAATAATAATCTCACAAAATATACATTAATTTCTTACCACTCACCATTTTATTTTCTTTTCCTTTTTTTTTTCTTCTCAAAATCTCTGTCTTTTTTCAAATGACTAAGAGTCATTTATATAGCAAAATCTAATTTACTATTTTTACAGTTTTCTATTTCTTGGTTGGTGTTAATTTTTTTTTCTTTTTTTAAACTATTTTTTATTTTTTATTTTTTTTATGTAAACTTTTTATTCTAAATCAAGAATTTAGTTTATTTTCTCAACAAATTCCCCCTTTAAACTCAATTCTCTTCCATCCTTCATCCCAATCGCCACTTTACATTTTTCAAGTAGAACAGTCGGTAATGGTTTTGTGAATATGTCAGCCACTTGATCATGACTCACAACATAACTCATTCTTACTCGTCCTTTCTTCACTTGTTCTCGAATGTAGTGAAACCTGACATCAATGTGCTTGCTTCTTTCATGATGAACAAGATTCTTTGCTAGCTCAATTGCTGATTTATTATCAACTCGAATCTCTATTGCTTCCTGCTGTTGGAGATTTAGTTCATATAACAGATTTCTAAGCCAAACTGTATGAGACACGCACCATGATGCTGCCACATATTCTGCTTCACACGTTGATAATGTTACAATTGGTTGTTTCTTTGATTGCCATGTGAATGCCGTGTCTCCCATAAAAAATACATATCCCGATATACTCTTTCGATCATCTATGTCTCCACACCAATTACTATCCGAATATCTCACCAATTTATATTCTCCTGTCTTTGAGTAAAATAAACCGAGTGATTGTGTTCCTTGGATATATCTGAGAATTCTCTTTAATATTTTTCAGTGTGCGTAAACTGGTTCTTCCATGAATCGACTTACTACTCCAACACTATAGGATATATCTGGTCTTATGCATGTAAGGTAACGAAGGCTTCCCACTAGGCTTCGATACTTTGTTGTATCTACTCGATCTCCACCATCAAACTTTGAGAGTTTAGCACCTGATTCCATTGGTGTCGAGACTGGATTGCAATTTGCCATATTGTTCCTCTGTAGGATATCCTTTGCATATGCTTCTTGTGACACAAAAATTTCTGTCTTTCCTTGTCTAACTTCCAGACCAAGAAAATACTTCATCAAACCTAAATCTGTCATGTCAAATTCTTGCTTCATCTCCTCCTTGAAACTTTTAATCATCTCTTCATTATTCCCCATAAAGATGAGGTCATCAACATAAAGAGCAACAAACATCAATTTGTCTTCTTCTTTCTTCACATATAGTGCATGTTCATATGGACATTGGATGAACCCATTCTCCTTGAAATACGTATCGATGCGAGTATTCCAAGCTCGAGGTGCTTGCTTTAACCCGTAAAGTGCCTTTTTCAATTTCAAAACCTTTTGCTCCTTTCCAACTATAGTGTAACCAGGTGGTTGTTCAAGATAGACTTCCTCTTCTAATACACCATTTAGAAAGGCTGATTTGACATCCATTTGAAATATTGGCTATTCAAATTGTGTTGCTTGAGAGGTGAGAAGTCGAATTGTCTCCATTCTTGCAACTGGTGCGAAGACTTCATCATAGTCAATTCCTGCTTTTTGTATGTAGCCCTTTACAACAAGTCGTACCTTATATCGCTCAATCTTTCCTTGAGCATTCATTTTCTTCTTGTATACCCATTTTACTCCAATGGACTTGCTTCCGTTGGGCAAATCTGTGAGCTCTCATGTCTTATTTTGCTCGATTGATTTGATCTCTTTATTCATAGCTGCTCGCCATTTATCATTCTCCACTGCTTCTTCAAAGCTTTTACTTTCAGCATCTGCCAGAAGACATACAAGTTGTACTTCTGTTGTGGAATCAAATAGATCACGCAGACTTTGCATCCTCGGCTCAATTGGTTCCTCTTCATCATCAGTCGCTTGTGGACTCATTGCTTCTGGAGAACATCTCCTCATTTGAGAACTCGATAATGGAATGCTTAATGATTCTTCTGTCTCCACTGCTATTTCCACAGATTTATTCCAATCCCAATTGCTTGCTTCATTCACCTGAGCATCTCGACTTACTATTACCTTTTGATTTATTGGATCAAGCAATTTATAGCCTTTGGTCTTCTCATTATAACCAATGAACACAAATTTCTTGCTCTTATCTTCTAGCTTTGTACGTCGTTGATCTGGCACATGTGCATAGGCCATACTGCCAAAAATTTTAAAGTGTGAAACTGTTGGCTTTTGGCCACTCCAAACTTCTTATGGAGTTTTATCTTCCAACTTCGCATGTGGACATCTGTTCTGCATATAAATTGCACACTGCACGGCTTCTGCCCAGAATTCTTTTGATATCTTCTTAGTTTTTAACATTGATCGAACCATGTCAAAAATAGTCTGATTCTTTCTCTCTGCCACACCATTTTGTTGTGGAGTATACGGTGCAGTTAGGAGCCTTCTTATTCCATACTCTTCGCAATAGCTCACAAACTCTGTCGAATTGTATTCGCCACCTCTATCAGATCGTAATGCTTTAACAAACTTTCCAGTTGCCTTCTCTACCATAATCTTAAATCTTTTAAACACCTCGAATGCCTCTAATTTTTCTTTTAAGAAGTAAACCCAAGTCTTTCTGGAGAAATCATCGATAAAAGTAATAAAGTACTTTTTTCCACTGAATGACTCTGGAGTGATTGGCCTGAAAATATCAGTGTGAATTACTTCAAGAAGAGCTTTTGCTCGATATTCTGCCTTTTTCTGAAATGAATTCCTTGCATGTTTTCCAAAAACACATTCCTCACAGAATTTCTCTGTATAGTCTGTATTTGGTAGTCCATGCACCATCTCCTTCTTTGATAACTTTTGTAATCCACCATAATGTAAATGACCAAATCGCAAATGCCATAAAGAATATTTGTCATCAACATTAATTTGCATGCATCTTTCCTTTACATACATGAGGTTAATTTTGTACATCCGATTCTTTGCCATCTCGACTCGTACAACTAGACGACCATTCTTGTCTTTTAGTTGAAGATCTCGATCTTTCATCAACACGGAGTATTCTTTCTCCATGAATTGTCCCATGCTCAAAATATTATTTTTGAGGTCAGGTACGTAATAGACATTCTGAATTAATCCTTTCATACCATTCTTTTGCTGATAGGATATTGTACCTAGACCTTTCACCTAAATTTTAGACTCATCTCCAAATGAATCATGCCCATCAATGATTTTATTACTGTGAATAAATGCTTATGCCCACACATATGATTACTTGCAGCAGTATCGAGATACCATATTGTCTCATTATTGGTACTCTTATTATCATGGGCCATCATGAGAAGCCCATCATTGGATCCTTCTTCTGTGACTAAATTAGTATTTTCTTCAGCTTTCTTTTTAGCATAGCACTCTTTTACATAGTACCCAAACTTGCCACAGTTATAACAATTATCAGAATTACATTCTTTTGCATAGTGACCAGGCTTGCCATATTTGTAACACTCAATGGTTGAGTGATTTATTCGACCACCTCTACCACGTCCTCGGCCTCGGGCTCTCCAATTTTGTTGGCTTGTCTGCCCATTTTCTCCATAATAGTCATTTTGACCACGACCTCTACCACCACGAACATTTCCATGACCTCTTCTGCCTCGTCCTCTTCCTCGAGAGTTTTGAGAATAAAATACTTTTTCATCTATAATTGTTGCCTTTGTTTGAAGAGCCTCTTCAAGAGTCTCCTCCTTCTTCTTATGTTGTTCATGGGCTTCAAGAGAACCAGCGAGCTCATCAACTGTTAATGTGGTGAGATCCTTTGACTCTTCGATAGCGCACACAACATTTTCAAATTTATCTGTCAACGATCATAGTATCTTCTCCATAACTCGCGAATCATTTAATGTCTCACCATTTCGCTTGAGTTGATTTACCACGGTTTGAACACGTGTGATATAAGTTGATACACCTTCTGACTCCTTCATCTTCATGCCTTCGAGCTCACCCCGAAGCATTTGTAGGCGAACTTGCTTGACACGATCAGTTCCTTTAAACACTTTCTTTAAAGTATCACACGCTTCTTTTGAAATTGTCGAACTAGCAATCTTCTCAAAGCCCGACTCATCTACTGCTTGGAATAGCATATAGAGAGCAGTTTTGTCCTTTGCTCGTATCTCTTTTAACGCCTTTAGTTGGTTTGCACTCATGTCTGCAGTATCTGTTGGCTCGATAAAGCCTGTCTCAACAATCTCCCATACATCCTGTACACCTAGTAGTGCTCGTATTTATATGCTCTAATTATCATAATTTAACTTTGTAAGACGTGGCAGAGGTATTTGCCCCAACGCGCTTCCTGAATATGACATGGCTTTGATATCAATTTGTTGTAAAAATTATGGAATCTAAATTTATTTTGTGATAAATTCAACAAGAAACTTTAAACTTCTAATATTAATTTAGAATATTAAACCACTCTTACAATAAATAATAATCTCACAAAATATACATTAATTTCTCACCACTCACTCTTTTATTTTCTTTTCCTTTTTTTTTCTTCTCAAAATCTCTATCTTTTTTTCAAATGACTAAGAGTCATTTATATAGCAAAATCTAATTTACTATTTTTACAGCTTTTTATTTCTTGGTTGGTGTTTATTTTATTTTTCTTTTTTTTAAACTATTTTTTATTTTTTATTTTTTCTAGTGTAAACTTTTTATTCTAAATCAAGAATTTAGTTTATTTTCTCAACAAAAATTTCATTCTTTATCTGTGTAGGGAAAGTTGTTGATTATGATCACATCTATAGTAGTCTCTTCATAGTTGTTGCTATCTTTTTGTTTTAGTATGTTATATTTTGTAAAGGACTATAATTTGCTATGTTTTTAGTTTTTCTGTATTCCTTGAAATATTATATCTTTTGTTAGTTTTTAATGAAATCTTATTTTCCAAAAAAAACAAAACACTCTTTATTAATCAATTGTTGACAAAAAAAAAATCATGAATCACATTTGCAGAATAAATTAAGAATTATGTCTAAAAGAAACACATCATTATAATTTTTTTTACATACCTAAAGGAAATTTTCTTCTTATTTCTTCATAGATTTTTGACTTCTCGGTGGAGGAAAATAGAATAAAACATTATATTTATAATGTTTCTTATCCTTCGCTTTTATCTGGCATCTAAAATTATAAGAAGAAAAGAGATGTAGTTTTCAAAAGAAATTTACAATTTTACCCGGCAAGTGGGAGGATATCAGGATAATTAATAGAGTAAGAAGGATAAATAATTATTTCATAAATTAGTTTTTTTTTTTGGAAAATTATTCACTTTTAAAATTTTTAAAAACTACTCAGTTTTTATTTACTTTTGTATACAAAGTAGTGTGTTTTTTAAATTAAAAAAATTAAAAAATGAATATTTTTGAAAAAGAAAGAAAAATAGATATTTTTTAATTTTTTTAATTTTGAGTTATTTTTGAAGAGATCCTGTTTTTTCACTAAAATTATAGAAAAATAATTTTTCACTAAAATTTTTATTTTGAGTAATTTTTGAAGAAATCCGGTTTATTCCACTAAAATTATAGAAAAAATTACACTATATCACTTTTTATTTTTTTTTTCAAAAATATCTCTTTTTTATGAGTTTTTAATATAGCAAATATATATTAAGTATTTACCTTAAAAGTGAAATATAAATTTAATATAATAAAAATATATTAGATGTATATATTTGAAAGGAAGTGCTTTTAAAATTAAAAGTAGAAAATGTGTTTTTTTGAAAGAAGAAAAAAAAGAAAAGTATCTATTGTTGAAAATAATTTTATTTTTTGAGACATTTTTAAGAAATCCCAAATTTGTAATAAGTTGGACCTTCAGTTTTTGTTTTGTCAAAAAAGAAATTACATCAAATACTGTATTTTAAGTTATACTTTTATTTTTATTATTGTTAATTTTTTAAGTTATATCTTTTTGTGCTTTGCAATTTTACTTTTTATTAAATTTTATTTTAAAAATATGGCACTTTTTTTTTTCTCTTTTTTTACGTTGCTAGAACCAGTCAATAAACTCTGCAAGTTTATTCACCGGCTCTGTATTGAATTTTCATACTCCTCCTGGTCCATTAGATTGAATTTTTTTGTATTAATTTATTTTGATTTTGTTTTTCAAATGTATTGTTAGAGATTTTTTTGTTCAACTGTAATGTATTTTATTACATGTTTGATAAAATGTTTCAAAAAAAATTTTCTTTTATAATTTTTTCTATTATTCTCTTTAATTTTTATTTTCTAAAGAGTCTATCATATTTCTAATTTATTTTATTGTTTCATTGATTTTTAATTGATTTTACGTTTGTATTGTTTGTGATAGGAGTGTTGTATATGTTAAAAAATATATACATAAAATATGCATAATATATATATATATTATAATTAAATAATATATAAAGACTATAATATAATATATATATATATAATATCTACACAATATTTATACTATATCTAAATATTATATAAAAACTAGAATACAACATATATATATAATATTTATATGATATTTACATAACATATACACTATAATTAAGTAGTATATAATATATATATATATATATATTTCCCTTGGAATATAATATATCTGCAATATTTACACGACATATACACTATAATTAAATAACTCATAAAGACTAAAATACAATACATATACAACATCTATATAATATCTATTTGACATTTAGATGAATATATACGATATATATTGAGAGGACTCACATATTGTATTTTTGTAATTTCATAAAATTTTTTAATAATTTTAAAATTTTTTTAATATTTGTATTTTTAAAAAAGTTTTTTTTAGAGTAGTTATGTGAAAAGCCCTTTGTTAAATGGGAGATTTATAAAACTACCTATAAAAATAAATTTTGTTTCAAAAATATTACACAAAAGAAAAGTATTTATATTTTTATAAAAATTTAGATCAAAATTTTAAAAATATTTCAATTCTCATTAAAATAAATTTTTTTTAAATGCCTCCTCTCTCATTTCAAGTAATATTTTATTATAAAAATTTATTTTTTTTAAATTTTACTATTAAATAAATATATGCTAATAAAATAATAAAAATTAATATTTTAAAATTATTTTCAACTAATAAAATATATTAATTTTTTATAAAAGAAAAATTTTAATTTTAATTGCAAATAACAAATAAAAATCAAAAAATATATAAAAAGATAAAATATATAAGAATATATTAATAAAATCATTAAATTTATTTTTAAACAAAATTTGTTCATATTATAAATTTAAAAAAAAGTTTTTAAAAAATTAATTTTATTATATAAATATTGCATGTATGTTGTGCATAAATTATGTAGATGTTCTAGATGTTATATAAATATTATATTTTTTTTGTATTTATCGTATATTTTATGTTTATATTAAGTACATGTTATATGAATTTTTTTTAATATTATATATATAATTAAAAAATTAAATTAAATAAATATTAAATAAATTACGTAAATATTATATAGATAATGTGTATATATTTGTTATATAATTTATATATGTTAGTGTTTATTATGTATATATTGTGTATATATTTATTTTTTATGTATATAATGAAAATATAGTAATAAAAATATTATTTATAAATAAATAAGCAAATTAAAAATTAAATATAAAAATTAAAAAATTAAAAAAAAACAGAAAAAAATAACGTTGAAAATCATAAAAATGGAAAAAAAGGTTTAACGTATAAATTTTAAAAAAAAAAAAAGAACTTGTTAAATACGGAGCAAAGGGCACTTAAGGCGTAAGGCCCATGAGCCTCTATCAACATTCCAAATGTTCTATGAGTCCTGTTTGAATCTTTGGCTAGATTTGAGGTTCTTTTGGACGTTTGTAAACCTATGGAATGCATATTTTACTTCATAATAAGCTCATATTTTATTTTTATTATACTATTATTAAAATTAAAAAACTATATAAGTAAAACTTTGTTTTCTTTAAAAAAATTAAATTGTTATAAACTAATTAGGTTTCAATATAAAGATACTATATAGTATTTTTATATTTTAGTTGATTCATATATAATAAATGTATATCTCATATATATTCTTATCTTGATATTGAAAGTTATTAAAAAAATAATAACTAATATCATTAGTATATTCCAAAAGTATTAGTATATAAATATGTAACTAATTTTGGATTTGTATCCAACAATTTAGTAACTAAATTTGGATTTGTATTTGATGACAAATACAATGTACAAATATGTAAATATAATTTAAAAAATTTTGCCACCTTATTAAATTAAAGGAATTGTATTTTAACCTATTCCAAATCAATTCCTCTAATTTTAGATTTGATAAATTGATTTTCAATTGAAATTAAAATGTAAGCATATATATATATTTAATTAAGGTGATTAATAAATTATTTTTAAAATATACGAATATTTTATATAATTAGATATATAATTATAATGAATATAAAAAAATATATAACATAAGTTACATATACAAATAAACATAAAATATATACCCATACATAAATCATTTCATATAAAAATCAAATAAATGATAATGGGGAATGATGTATTGATGAGTCAATTTAAGCGGGAAGCCAGACGCTACAAAAGTTTGCTTTTTCACGCATCGCATTTACACAAATCCCATACGGATAGTTTATAGTTTCTTACCTTTCTGGCACTTCCATACTTGGACAATAAAATTATTATGTAGCCATTAGCCTATGAAATCCTAATAGTAATATCAACGGTTGAGAACTTAGTTTCTTTCATTCAGAGTGAAAATGGAGCACTGCTGTTTCAAATTTCAAATAATATCAACAATATTCTCAGTTGCACTTCTTTTTCCAGTAATTCATGGCTGGGGAACTGATGGGCACTTCATAATTTGCCGAATTGCTCAGGTTCAATTCTTAATTTCCATATCTACTACTGGGTATTGCGTGTGTGTTTTAGAATTGTGTTGGCAGATTTATATTCTGTATGCTTCTTGTTATGGCAGTCTCGATTAAACGAAACCGCAGAAGATGCGATTAAGCAACTGCTGCCAGAATACGCAAACGATGACTTGGCGAGCCTCTGTTCATGGGCAGACCGTGTCAAGTTTCGTTACCATTGGTCATCTCCCCTTCATTACATTGATACTCCGGATTCTCTCTGCACCTACCAATACAATAGTAAGTTACTTTTTCCTCACCTAGTTAATTGCCTGCAGAAGCATGGTCTTGCCAGTATACTATTCGTCTTATTTTTTGTCTTCAGGGGATTGCAAGGATGAAAATGGAGAAAAGGGCAGATGTGCTGCTGGGGCAATCGACAACTACACTTCCCAACGTCTTACCTACAGCACTGCTTCCTCTTTACAGGCTGAATGTACTTGCAACCAATATATTGCTTTTAATCTCTTTAATTTCTTTCCTTTATGTTAACCACAATATTCTAGCTTAATAACAAATTACAGTAATGTGAGTTAATATCAGATAACCTCACTGAGGCACTTTTTTTCCTTTCTCATTTTGTGGGAGATACCATCAGATAAGCCACTTTCTAGACAACATATTAAGTACTATACACACACACACGTATATATGCACAGAGTTTTTGCAACTGTAAATGAAGTTAATCTTCCATAGTGTAGCCTTTGCATTTGGGTTTTACTTCAGACAGGGGGGGCAACACAATTGATGTCCATTGGTATACAAGGAAACAAGTACTTCACCATGTAAGTCCAATCCCCAGACAAACTTTTCAAATACTCTTCATGTAATTCATTAACATAATAACATGTACTAAATGTAAAATTCATACAGGTTTGGGATGCTAATATAATTGAGACAGCTGAAGAAAGGTTCTATAATTCAAATGTGGATCACTTATGCAATTCAAAAGAATATCACGGTATTCTACTCTTTGAATCAATATTTAGACTTAATTTTATGATACTTCTTTTTTATTGAAAAAGAAAAATTTGGAATTGTGAACAACAGAAAGAATGGGCAGATCTAGTTCAAAGATGGGCAACCTGTGATGGTAACAAGACAACCTGCCCAGACATTTATATTTACAATAACAAATTGACAATCTCAGTTTTAAAGAACTTTTAATTACTTCTATTGATGATTTAATGTCAATTCAAATTGGATTTTTTCCTCCTCAGATATGCAAATGAAGGTATCGAAGCAGCTTGTGATTGGGCTTATAAAGGTGCATCTGAAGGATCAGTATTAGAAGGTAAACTAGAAAATGTTCTGAGATCAACAGTTAATGCATGTTAATTTTTTGTTTCACAAATCAGAATTAATTAAACGACAACCTCATTTGCAGATGATTATTTCTTATCACGAAGACCAGTAGTGAATTTGCGGTTAGCTCAAGGTGGAGTTCGATTGACAGCCACTCTCAATCGTATTTTCCAATAACTATCATCACATAAGGTTGTGATTTAATATTTGGAGTGAAGTAAAGCATGCCTGTAATTTATTAAAACATACATTTTACTTCGATCATCTTCATCATATTATCAATGTAATATAAACTTAAAAGGCAATGCTTTCAAAAAAGTACTTATTATTCAAGTATGCTTTGCACTATTTCTTCTAAAGCTGTAGTTATTATTTAACGTTTACTAATTTATCAGTAATCCCAAGTACCGTTAGAAGCAATATAGAATATTGTAAAAGCAATGCTTCATATTTTCCACAGATGATAGACATAATAAGTTCTAAGGATATGAAGTCAACTAACGTTTTATCATTCATTGCATTTAACACAGACGAGAGGGAACTCCAAGATTAATTCCCTGAAATATTACATTCTTCTTAGCATAGGTAATTTACATCTGCAAATCATATATAACAACATTTGATCAAGCAGGGAAAATGTTTTAGTCTGATTCTTTGTTCTTACCTAACAGAGTACTCATGCTATGGTTTCTTCACAACAAGAACAGGACACTTTGCATATTGAACACAGTAATTGCTCACACTTCCTAATAAAGCCCTGCAAAAAAGTGTTGACATCAGCATTAGCGTAATAATTAAGAGATTCGAAAATGAATTTAGGAAAGCTACCAGATTGAAACTGTCTGTAAAAACTAGTTATTCTAGAAGGTAAATTATGTAATTATATTAAAGTGGCATTCAAAAAGAATTAAAGAATGGAAATTTCTGAAAGTTTCTTAATCAGAGGAAATAGAAACTAACCTTTTAACCTTTCCAAGGCCACGCTCTCCTAAAACAAGCATGCTAATATTTAGCTTTTGAGTCACATTGCATATGGTTGATTTTGGATCACCTAGCTCAGTGATTATCTCTGCATTCACCTGTGAAACCAAGAAATAAAATTTTTGCTTAATTTTCAAGACCCAAGATTTTATGGCGAAAATAGATCCATAGAGCTTGGAATTAAAATTTAGTTGAATTATGTATGTATGAATCACTTGATATTTTGTCACTGCATTATGTATGATTAAGGTTCGAATCTAATTAATCCGTCGTGGCAACAATAAAATAAAAGAAAGAAATATGAGCATACCCCTCGACTAGCACAAATTTCCTTAGCTTTCTCTAGGTAAGCGATTGCCAGCTTCTTATTATTATTCTCATTGACAGAGTTAGCAGATACTGTCACGTATACGATAAATTTCGTGTAAATTAAAATTTGATCACTTGAATCTATCAAACAAAACATAAAACCTCAAATAAATAAATCCAACAACTTAACAAAATAATATAAAAGCAAACACAAATCACTTAGCAGCTGGAACTAGGGAAGTACATGCGAGCAGAGCCAAGGGAAGCAGCAAAACTGTAATTGTTAGTGTGTGGGGGCTGGGCCATGAAGATGAAAAGGGGTGATTTTGTGAGTGATTCTTTGAGATGATCAAGTACCCACATTAAAGCATGATAACTATACTCGCTTTCATCAATGGCTATCATCAATTTCCTCTCTGCTTCTCCATTTCCCATCACTTCTGCTGCCATTTTCAGGGTTTTGGAGAAATTTAGTTTTTGGTTATACAGAATTTTGAGAGTTGCAGCCACAGCCTTATGAAATGTTAGTTAAGGGAAACAGAGTGCAGATAGAAATTTGAAGTCAAAACAGCCAGTCAACTATAATTTTCTAAAATGTGGGTACCTGGAATATTTGACAAAATAATATCATTAGATTTGTCTGATGTTGATTTTATATTTAGAAATGGGCAAGGAGTTGGGTAAGCTTCCGATGTTGAAATATATCCGCACCAATCTCTCGGATTTTTTCTTTCTAAAAATGTTAGATTTTAAAAAAAAAATTGATTCAGAAGGTATAAAACTATTTTTAAAATTTATCAGTATAAGCTATCGTAAAATATTATTAATATTGTTAATGATTAAATTATGAAAACAATAATACATAGACGAACAAAATTAATACATATTATTAATTAGAGTATGCTTCTACTAATTAATTATTGCTAATACTAAATAATAATAAATTATTAAGTATATATACCTAACTGCCTTTAACTTTTATAACCTATAACATAAATTATATAGTTAAATATTTAATAAATGTGAATTTTATATTTTATAAATTGACATGTTATATTTAACTATCGCATTGTTTTACAAATTAATAAATATATGTTATAATAATAACTCATAAAATTTTATTTTTCCAATCATATATAATTAATACATTATACATATTATTATTATTATTATTATTATTATTATTATTATAAAAAATATATTAACTATTACCTATATACAATTTATACATATAAAATATATATATAAGAAGGCATATGAGAAAAATATAAAAAATATATATTTTTTAATTTATAAATCGATACAAGTATTCACATTTTCAATATAATTTGGATTGATACAATTTTGAAACGTATCTCAATTTTGATTGACATAAATATTCAAAGCAGTTCCATTAATGTCACATGGTTTGAGATAGTTGAGTTCTTATAAATAGATACTTTCACATTTTTTAATTCTGAAATAATTCAGTTAATTATGCAATAGAGATATAAACTTTATATACTCACCCCTATTTAGATTATTGAGTTGAAATTCTAATTGGAGTTTTATTAATTAAGATGCCGCTTGCAATAGATGAGTTTAATAAAATTATAGAGTTCATTTTGAATTAAATTTTCAAGAAATTATGTGTTTGAGATATTAAAAAATGAATTTAATTCCATAACCAAACCAAATTTCATAAAAATATGTGAAACTTCCAAATGAATTCCACAAAAGTAATGCAACAATATTAAGACAAATCACTCTTCTTCATCTTTTACCTAGTCTTTCTCTCTTATGTTCTTTTTTTTTACTTGTTTTTCTTCTAGCTAATTCTTTTATTGTTATGTATAATATAAAATAGGCTTAATACATAATTATATCCTTATACTTATAAAAAAGAATCTATCAACACCTTATATTTTTCGAGTGTCTTATCGCACACCTTTACATTCAAAAAATAATACTAATAAACACTGGACTATGTAATTTTTTAGTTTATCTATGAGCATGTATTATACGCATTTTATATCTTCTTTCATCTAAACTCTATGCTCTACCGCGGATAACTCCATTAACATTATCTTAAACTCTAACCCATTTTTAGCAACTTTGTTAATAACATAATATTCAATAAAAAACAAGATTAATACCCATCTCAAGAAAGTGTAAATAAATAATCATTCAAGAATACCCATCTCAAGAAATAAAAAAGAAGAACATAGAACCCAATTAAAATTCCAAACAAATTCTTCCAATAAATTAATTTCCCAACCTAATCTATTAACAACACAACTTGTTCCATGAAAACAAATATCAATAAAAATCCCAAAAACAGTTAAAATTACTTTAAAAGATTATATTTCATGTATATCACTGTAAGAACAGCTAAAGTTTTACTAACAATAAACAAAAAATAGGAAGATATCAAACTAATAAATTCAAATAAGAATTGAATATATAACCTTTTTTTCTTTATATCCTGCCTAATCACAAACTCATCAAGCTCTTTACAAATCTCCTTAGGTGTAGGCAACTCTTTATCTAACCTAATATCATGAGAAACCTCCTTCGAATTTCCATTTCTATCACAATCTTTCTCAATGATCCCCTCTATTATTATAACTAGTAGTACCAGTACCACTATTGTCAATAGATGGCCGTGAGGATAAATGGAGTGAAAATTTTGGTAGTGAAGTGGTTGATTGTGGCGGTGGAGATGGCCGTTCTGGTGCATTTGAGTAGTGAAAACATGTTTTCTACTGCTGCTTGCCGGAGCTTTTGTTGTTGCCGGAAATCAAAAACAGTAAAGCGATAAAGGAGCAACCATAAGAGATGACGATAGTGAAAGCAAGTAAAATAAATGGGCCATCTACTATTTTTTTACCATTGAAGCAAACAAGTGAGCAGTGGCGGAGGCAAATGGAGTCGGGTGGGAGCTGACGACCCTCCCTGTTGGCCGCCGAACATATAAACCCTCAGCTCCCTCAGCCCCCTCAGTCCCTCAGTTTAGCCCCTCTCAGACCCCATTAGCTTTAGCCTCCTCTCTCAGCAATCCTAGTTCCGACACTACAAGTGAGAGAAGATGAAGAAGGACTCTCTCTGTAATAGGAAAAAAAATTCACTCTCCTTCAATTCATTACCATTTTACGAGCATTTGATAGATGTTGCAATTGCTTATTAATATCATTTTTTGAGGTGTGTGGAAGTACACTCGAAAAATATAAGATGCTAATAGATTTTTTTTATAAGTACAAAAATACAGTAATGCATTAAGCTTATAAAATATAACATATGACTATTTTTTATTTTATTTTCTTAATTATATTTCTTATATTGAGTGCATTTTATAAAATAAAAAAAACTAAATTATACATTTGTTTCAAATATAAAAAAAATAGAATTTAATTTAATTTTTATATTTTAAACTGTCACTCAAAAATTCATTTACAAAAAATTCTATTGAAATAATTTCACATTTGTAATTTGTTTATTTCAAACAGGCTATAAAATTTTCTCTTACAATAAAAGTTTAAGCAAAATCAAATATATATAGTAATTGAATATTTATTTTGTAGTAATAGAGATCAATAAGACTTTAAAATTTATGTGTAGAAAACATGTTTCAAATCGAACATAAATATGAAAAAATAAGTTGATTGGATTGATTGATTTGGTTATTATTTCATTAAATCAAATTGAAGTTCATATAAACACTTTAATATATTTTCTACGTACTTTTCCGTTTTTCAACTAATTAATTGTTTTTGAATTTGTAATTTAGTGTTGCATCAAAATTTTGTTTTTGAATTTGTAATTTACTATATTCTCTATATGATTAAGACATCTCTGATGCATTAAAATTTTAAAAATGACTTCAAAATTAATTTTTACGTTAGCAATTGTTTTATTTGTATAATTTATTTTCCTTTGTTTTTATATAACGTGAAGCCACGTCAAGACTTGGAGCTTTTTTTAAGCTGAGTTTTGCTAAGAGCTTCTCTTTAATTATCCATAAAAGCTTTGTATAAGCCTTTGTTTTTCATCCTCTATCCAAGACAGATTAGTGACTCATATATGTGATTTATGTGAAAACTGAGATAATATTTGTTTTCTGCTGGAAATTTATCTTTCTTGCAGTGAATTAATTGTTTTCTGCTGGAAATTTATCTTTCTTGCAGTGAATTAATTGTTACTCCATGAATGAAATTTTTTCCAACGAATATCTTGGCCTGTTATTATCATGTACAAAGTTAATTTTATGTAAATGTAGAATTCTTTATTTTGGATTTTTCTGTGATAGCTTTCTCGTACCCACTTTTAATTATTGATATAAAAATCTCACTTTTGCAGAAGAAATATCAGAGGAAAATGATATGATAGTTGTAATAAAAGTGAAGCTGTATCCAAAGCCAAAATATTGGCGGAAGTTTGTCATTGGCTTTATAGTAAGGGTTATCAGCACTGCGAAATATTTTGTTATGGTAATGAAATTTAATTAAGAAAATTAAGAGGCTTTTTGCAGTTGTAACTTGTGAAGATAATTATAGGTTTAAATTTTTAAAAAAATTAATATTTTTTAAATTCAAATACAACACATTAATCGGGTTTTTTGAGAAGAACAACTCATTAATCAGTTTATTAAAAAGAGTTTATCAATTTAATAATAAAAAAAGAATTTATCAATAAATGTATGTTTGGTGAAACATCATTATTTTTTCATTGAAAATCGCTTGTATGTCAATATGGCAGTTGAGATAACTAAAAAAAAAAAAAAAACAAGTCTTTCTATAATAACCACTAAACAGTTAACATTCAATTCATTATTTTGACAATAGCTCTATATAATGAACAAGAAGTCCAACACCAACAGTGTACGAGATTAAGCACCTGGGTTTGGTTAATAATCTCTTTCATCCTGGTTTCTTCACAACAACAACAGAGCACTTGGCATTATTTAAGCAATAATTACTGTGACTCCCCAGAAAAAACCTGTACTGACACAAAGTGATCTGTTTTATTACTAGCAAGAATATCATTTCATGAAACAGTAAAAAAAATTATAAGCAAACTAACCTTTTTAAGCTCCAACTTCATCATCACCCACAACAAGTAGATTAATTTTATAATTTTTAACAGCATTACATTTAAGCTCTCTGGGTTCCCCTGCTTCTATAATAGTCTCTACTTTTACCTATGACATAAAATCCTTAATTATTGACAACAAAACTAACAATTTTTACACAAATATATTTAAGTAACTTTGACCATACCCCCTTGACTCGCACAGATCTCTTTAGCTTTCTTCAGCAGAAGTAATGAGACCTTCTTATTTTGTTCTTGAAAAATTTTAATGGACTCCATGGCTGCAAATAGAAAAATAATTTATCCTTGTGAATAATTAATACATAATTCTGAAACTAAGAACAAAGAGCAGGGGATTAAATTTAACTGGGTGAGATTGGACAGTAGATGCCATAACAGCCATTTTGTGCTGCATTTGCATAGCAAGTTTTAGGAGTAGGCTGAACAGATAAAAGAACTAGTGGTGAATTGGAAATCAATTCTTTGAGATTTTCAAGGACCCAAATGAGAGCATAGTAACTGGACTCATTCTCATCTATGGCCACCATCACTTTGTTTTTAAACCCTTCTTTTTCTTTCTCCATTTTTGCACATAGAAGATGTGAGCCTCGAGTTTTATAACGAACTAGAATTTCTTGCGGAGGATACTTCCAAAGAAAAATTGACATTTTGTCTGTATATTGAAAATATTAGTTAAGAAGTCTTCACATCAAAAATTGCTTTCTTTGAAATTGAGAGCTAAAGTTTACCAGCTCCTTTGTACCTTTCCCCAAAATATACTCGAGCAGTAGCTATTGCACCAATTTGGAAGTAATTTCAACAATGATATAAGATGAATGATGTGATAATTGGCTAAAAGTAGGAGCTCATAATGCAAAAAGATGCTAAACCTGAGACCCGAATAATTTCCTTGACAAGAATCAGTGCTCTTAATGGCTTAGGACTTCTAGAAGGAAGCAATACCATCTGATTTAAAATTTGTTTTAGTTTTTGTACCACCTGTTCGACCGTAGAGCTACAAGCCTAATGGGGACTAAGTCATAATTTTTCAGTCACAAATTGGATCCTAGAAACAATATCAACAGATTCAATCCTTTACCCAGTAACATGACAGTATTTTATTGAATTCATCCAAGAATATGTGTGCAAAGACATGTATAAGAAGTCAAATAGCAAAAGAAGTAATATGTATAGCATTAAGGGCATTAATTAAATGAAAATAAGGTGCTGGCAAATTGAATTATAATCTGTGAAAAGTAAGACAGCATAAAATAAATTGTGACAATTGTGTATCTAATGTTAAGAAACAAATTGAAAAATTTACATTCATCTGCTTCTAAGAAATTTAACTAATTTAGCTCTACCATACACATTGGATTCTAGACAGGATGCTATTAATGAGAAACTCTGACATATGGCGGTAGGCCGCTTGTGTTAAATGAATAACATCCCAGCTTATGTGTTGATGTGGATTAGGGCAGGCAAAAACACCAGGCGATCCGCACATTCTGCTTCCATCATAGTTATACAATCCTCCAGTGCCACAGCAAGCTCTCAAAAGAGCTGTTTGATAAAATGCAAGAGATGGGTTGCGGAGAACTGATTGGAAGGCTGCGTAAGACATAGAGTATGACTGCCTGAGGAAATTCCTGTCTGAGCAATGCTAGAGATTGTTGAAGATAGTTGTTATGATATAAATCGAATGCATTGAGTTCTCTGAGGCAGCCCTTATCATCAAAAGCCAAGGGATTTGTTGAATGGAATGAGGACAGATATATAGGAAAGCATTCAACAGGAAAATTTCCAGGAACAACTACTCTCACAGCACCAAGCCGAATCACCTCTCTAACAGCCTCAGTGTTGCCCCAACAACATAAGGCACATATGTTCTAATTTCTTCAATAGATTTGCGCTGGAAGAATGCATAATTGTAGTCATTGCCACCAATTTCCCCTGCCATAAAAAAAGACCTCCTGAGTCTTCTTGCACATTCTGATGGAGTATGGCAGACAGAATTGAGACGTCTTCTAAAAAAATCAAGCTGAACATGTAAAGGACGATTAGTAGATGGAGAATGAATGCCCCTTGCAGCAAAGAATGATCCATCCAGTGCAGTACTTCCTGCTACTGCGAAATTAACACCATGTCCAAATGAAACGTTCCTTTGCAATAGGGATTGAGGAGGAGTAATCGAAGTGCTGTAGTAAGATAATCAATCATGAGAAGTCCATCTGAACAGCGGCCCGTAGGCCTATGAAAAGTGGTTTCGCCATAAGGATAGCGAGCAGCGTAGGATGCCGCACCAGCAGGCCCTTCACGTATAAGATTCCCAGTGTCGGAGATGGAATCTCCGAAGTGATAGACTGCCTGAAAGGGGCATATTTGTCCTGCTCGTTGGGAAAAACTTGAATGAAAGAATGGAAAAACAGAGAGCAAAAGAATAGCAGAGAAAACTTTGGCAGAAGGCATTGTTTGCTATGAATGAGGAAAAAATGAGAAGAAATTTGTGGAGTTGGCTGTATATATGATTTGGCTTACACATTATCAATGTAGAATCAGGAAAACTAAAACCATTCGTGTTAAGAAAGTATGAGATTATACGGCTCCGTTTCGGCAAGGAAATCCTTACCTCCAACGGAGTATAAATCAGTTCTTTTTTTTAAAAAAAAAATATTTACATGAATAATTTAATGTTTTTTATACGTATTATCACAGATAAATTATGGAAAATGGCTAAATACACTTCATTTCACTTTCTGAAAATCAACATATAAAGCTAGTTATAAGTTTTTTTTGAAACCGAAATATCTAAAAAAGGTTAGATATATCCTTAAAATGTTTAAATTAACTAAAAAAATCTCAAAAATACCTCAAACTTATAATTCCATAACTGAACAATATGGTATTTTTATGTTGAAAATGGGAAATCCAACATCGGATAGCCTCAAGAGAAGAATGCAACATATAATTTTAAAGGTTCAACAAAGATAAAATGACTTAAGTCATTCTCTTAAAAAGAAGTCCCAACTAATAGGGTATATTTTTTATATACATTTTCGTATATTTTATGATTAGCAAATTTGAGGAAAATCAATAAATAATTTTCATTATAAAAAAAATTTGAAGCTAAATAATTAAGATACATTTTTATAATTTGTTTTGAATAAATCAAGTGGAAAAAAAAAATATTGCCCTAGTATATGAGTTTGTTATTCTCTTTGTTTTCTGATAATGGAATACATGATATTAAGATTAATTAAAAGGATTCCTTTTGGTCAAGTAAGAGGAAAGGGATAGATTAATTTGGCACTATAGAAAATCTGGTAGGGTCACTACTAGATCTATTTATCATTAATTAATTACCACTGTGATTTTTGGAAACCTATTAACAAAATCATAGCAACTTCCTCCTCTTCAAATCATTCAATGTGGAAAAATATTTGGAAACTCCGGGCGCAGCCTAAAATATAATGCTTTTGTGGCGACTTTGCACTAATTGTCTTCCTGTTTTGGTTAATTTATTTAAAAGAAATCTCAACAAATTTGATGCATGCCCTTTTTGTTTCAATGGAGAAGAAATGTTTATACGTATGCCTCTTCTATTTGACCATGCAAGAGCTATTTGGTTCTCTTCAAATATTGGTCTAGTTCCAAATGCTTTTAATTTCCTTTCTTTCAAATATTGCTTGTTTGACTTGTTATCTAAACAATATTGTGACTATAAGAATCAATTATGGCCAGAATTGCCTGTTTGCTGGTTTTTATGGAAAATCAGATATTATTTTCTGTTTAATGGCATTTTTCCAAATCCTCAAGCGAATAGATCGTAGTTTATTCTCTCCTCATTCATGTTGGCACAGCATCTAGAAGTTTCTTAATCTGCAATTTTTGAACAAAATGAAGATTTTCAGAGACAAAGACCGAATCAAAGATGGTGTCCTCCTCCTCCAGGGTGGATTAAAATTAATATCGATGCTTCTTGCAAGCTGTCACACCCTCATGCCGGTACTGCCGCCATTTTTATATCTCATAATGGCATGCATCATTGATTCATGTTCTCCTTTGATGAATGAAGCATAGACAATTCAAAAAGCAGTGGATTTTGGTCTTAAATAGTGCAATTTGGAATCAAATAACAAATCACTTGTACAGGCAATTCAAAACCCATCTTCCAGTCCTTAGGAAATTGAAGCAATTGTATTGCATATAGTGAACTTGTCAAAAACTGTTCTGGATTATAATTTTTCTTTTATAAATAGAAATTGTAATCAGGTTGTAGATTGGGTAGCATCTACTATTAGCAAGGCCACCCTTAGGGTTGCAGACAGACCCTAGGAACTGATATCTTTGTTACATTTTGATTTTCCTATTTAATGCAATGATATGGCTGATGTTTGTTGGATTGTTCAAAAAAAAGTATTATAGGTGTTACTGTTTCAAGAAAGCATGGTTGTTTCGTTCTTCGATCAAGAAACAATGCTGCAAATTTAGCCCTGCTGATGAAGAATTGTTGCGATGCTATTTATTGTAAAGTTTCCGGCACTTCTCTTTTGTGAAAATGTTGTGAAAGATTGTGATATTTATGGCGACAAGGAGCCACGACGGATTTGGGAAGTTATTTAAAATCAACCTTTCTTTAACAATGATGGGTTTGTTTTTGCGTTCACTCATTTGAAACAAAGAGTCTGAATAGCTCTACAATTCAGTGCAGTATTGAATCCAATGGAAGTTCTTGGCCTAGTGAAGACTTAGGGAAGACATTTGACGGTAGTGGAGGAATAAAAATTGAAAATCTCAATATGATATGCATAAACATTGAATAAAATAATGGCTTTATTAGCCATGCAAGAATTCATACAAGAAAACAAGAATTGAATTTAGAACAATGAAAGAAACCTATATTATATTTGTCTTCTTTTTTATTTTGTTTTCTTTCTAAAATTGATTGTTTCCTGCAATCAACATATTCACCCAAAGTAAATAATGATGTCCGATATCTGTATACTCCAACTCCGAAGATTTATAACTCTTTTTAAGACTATAAATAGGATTGGCAGTTCTTTCCAATACTATATATTTTGAAAACCTTGATTTAATTTAAGGATTTAGAATAAATCAATCTAATTGTTAATTTTTAAGTCACACATAACCTAGTCACAACATAATTTTGTAATTCAAGATACCTAGTTGTACATCATTTGATGAACCAAAAACATAAAATAAAATAAAAATTGATTGAATTGAATAAACAGAAAGTCAAATTAGCCAAACCATTTATTTGATATTTAATAAAGTACAAAACCCAGAACCTTTGAGAAGACCTGAAATTTAACCAATATTAATCAAACAACACACACACAAAAACAAAGTACAAATTGATCTTCTCAGAATCATAATTTAATTAGCTTAAGCTTAAGCTTAAATTGGTTTCTTTACAACAAGAACAGGGCACTTGGCATTATGAACACAATAGTTGCTGACGCTTCCAAGGAAAGCCCTGTAATCCCAACAGATGTCGAATATGTAAATATAAATATCAATTGCTGAAAAGTGCATTATATATATATATATATATATATAAAATATAGTTTCAAATGATTAATTAAAGAAATTAAATGAACCTCTGTATAGCTCCTCGACTATGGCTCCCTATTACAAGTAGTTGGATGCTGAGCTTTTCTACTGCTTCACATATCGCCTCTTTTGGATCGCCAATCTCTGTTAATGTCTCTGCAATAATCTTTGACAATACAAAGAGTGGAGTTTTTTTATATAAATCCATTTTTTTAATCCAAAATTCAAGATCCATTTTTTGAAATTAGGTCTCTTTTTCCTCAAACAAATTTCACAACATGATTTTTTTTTTCAATTCTATAAATTATAAATTTGAATTACAAAACTCGAATTAATTAAAAAATGAAGTGAAATTAACTCTTACCCCATGATTGCTACAAATTTCTTTAGCTTTATCCAACAGGCCTAATGCAATCCTCTTTTGATTCTCTTGCATAGATGCAATTAAATCAGGAGCTGCAAACCCGACCGCCAAACATTAATAAAATATAGATTAAAAAAGAAAAACCAATTGAGAGAGAGAGGAATGAATAGAAAAATTTACTGACGAGCAGAACCAAAAGACGAAGCATAGACATAGCCAAAGTTAGAATTGGGCTGAGCAGTGAAAATAACAACTTGAGAATCGATAAGTGTGTCCTTCAAATAATCAATTGCCCATTCGAGGGCGTAATGGCTATATTCACTTTCATCTATTGCCACCATCACTTTCTTCTTCTTTCCTCGTTCCATTTCTCCAATCTTCTGCTGCACTGTTTTAGTTTCCCTGTGATTATCAAGTCAATTAACATTTTATAATTAACAAACAGCAAAGTTTTGTGAAACTGTTGGCGCAAAAGTTCACGGCTGTAAATTATGATCAGGTGCTGCAAGGTCTACGTTGTAGTCCATTTGACTAGTAGCTGCAAGATGATGATGAGCTATTATCATTGACTTCCAATGTATAAATTTTAATATTTTGTATTAAGTATTTTCACATTATTAGAATTTATCAAATTTTTTTATAAATCTTTATTGATTAAAAGTTAAAAAAAAAATTACATACCAAAATATAATCTAACAATAAAATACATCTCATATAGAAAATAGATCTAGAATGATTTTCCTCCTCAAAATAATATTCAAAAAGTAAAAAAAAATATAATTTCAATAATTTTTTTATCTTTTAAGAGAATTTTTATATGTCCATACATTCAATAAATATTTTTATTTAATTTATTCAAATCACCTACAAAATTTAAAAAAAATAAATTGAATATAGGTTAAATTTAAATTTAAAAAAATAAATAGATATTTTGTTAAAAATAGTTTTTTTAAACATTATATGTATTGAGAAAGAAAAAATCGACCTTTAATTTATTATTTAATTGAAATATATCTATTGTTAAATCGTGTTTCAACATAATATTAAGAAGAATTATAAAATTATAAATTATTCTAAGAATATGAAAAGCTTATATACCTTTAAATTTTAATTTTTAAAATAAATTAAGGAATTTAAGTTTCATCAATACATTTAAAACTTTTAACTGAAGATTAAATACTGAAAGAAGGAAAGTTGTGATGTGATGAAATAGTCAAAAAAAAGAAAAAGAAAAAGAAAAGAAAGTTGTGATGTAGAAGAATGGGGTGGAGTGTAATGTAGGTGATTTTAGTCCAATGGTCCTAAGTCCTAACTGCCATTCAAAATAAACAAGTGTCAGAGAGGGAGAGTTTGATGGTTGGGAACGGACGTGAATGATTTGAAGAGTATAGAGAGAGACTCTGATGCTGGCACGTGCATGTATTCATACGTGTGGCGAGATGATGAATCTACCTTATCCCCCTTGTCCTTTATAATCCTTTATAATCCTTTGAATATGATCTCTTGGATAAAAGGTCTAATTTGAATTATATATCATAGTATATGGATCAAATTAATCTTTAAATATTTTTTAACTAAATTTAAATTTTTTATTAAAACTGATTTAAATTAATTTTTTTAATGAAATTATTAAGAAAATTTAGCAGTTAATAGCACGGCAGTTTATTAGAGTCTAATATAAATTTTAGACATAAATTGAGATTTAAATTGAACTATAAATTAAAATTTATAATTTATTAATATTAAAAATTATATTATTTTAAAAAAAATATTAATAAATATTTTTTTAATATTAATAATTTATAACATTAATAAATAATTTTTATAATATTATAATTTATAATAATTTTATTAATTTATAAATTATAATATATTATAATAATTTTATAATTTATTAATATTTAAAATTATATTACTTTTTAAAAAAATTATTGAATTTTTTCAGATTTATGATCTATTTTATTTTTTATATATTTTAGAAAATTAATTAATGTATCTATAAATTTTTTTAAAATATTTATTGCTCTTTGATATTAATAAATTAATTTTGCACTTTTTATAAAATGTGTTAATTAATTAAGGCAACTAAGAAAAAATAGTATAAGAGATTCCTTATAAAAATAACATTTAAAAATAAAAAATAAAACTAAATTTTGAGACTAAGGAAGAAAAATAATACATTATCAACATATAAGAATAAATAAATATGACAATATTTTTTTAATTATCAATTAATAAATGGTTGATAAATGAAATATCTATATATCTTTATATATGAGTATATATTTCAGCATGAGAAGGAAAAATTTATTTGTTTTGAAATATTTTAAAACTTTTTAAATTATGTGAAATTATAATAGTTTTAATTTTTAATGTATTCTTATTATTTAATAATTATTTAATTTTTCATATTACAAATTATTTTTTAAAATTAAATTGATATTATAAATTATAATATTAATAAATTATAAAGGTATTATAAATTATTATAAATTATTTATTAAAATTATAAATTATAAATTAATAAAAATATTATAAATTATAATATTGTAAAAATTATTTATTATTGTTATTGAAAAATATTTATTAATAATTTTGAAAATAAAATAGTTTATAATATAATAAATTATAAATTTTAGTTTAAAGTTTAATTTGGACCTCAATCTATATTTAAAGTCTGTATTAGACCCTGATAGATTGTACGTCAACAACCGTTAGATTCTTTTAACAATTTGGTTAAAAAAGAGTTGATTTGAGCTAATTTTTATAATAAAAAAAATTAATTTAGTTAAAAAAAATTTTAGAGAATAATATAATCCGCACACTATAGTACATGGTCCAAATTAAACATTTATCCTAATATCTCCTAAAGTTTTGTATGATTTCTCAAACTTTATTTTAAAGCGTTATCGCACTTCCAAATTTGAGTCCAGTTTTTTTTTTCTTTTTTATTTTTTCAAATTATAACTCAATTTGTGACAGAGGAAATAAATAAATAATATAAAAAGAATAACTAACAAGGGCGTAAATTAAAAAAATAAAATCAAAAATTTCAAAAGTTCCATTAATCTCGATCACATTATTCTTCATAAAATGAGACTTACTATAAAATTTTTGAATAGGTCTAAGAATATTATGAATTTGGTCCCCAAACTCATCATCAAAACTATATCAAGAAAATTTGGGACCTTTTTTGTTTTTGGTACCAGTGATACAAATTAGTGTTAATAACAAAATCCTTTTTTGAAATGGGAAGACATTGGCTTGATAGCTGAAATTTCACATACGTCATTTCAGAAACAATTAGCTGGAAAAGAATTTATGAGTGGCCTATAGAGAAAATTATCAGCCTAAAGAGAAAATTATCTCTTCTATTATTGGCTACTTTTATTCATTTCCATAATTGCTCAACATTTCTATCCACAACCTTCTAAACGGCTAACCGTCCCCCTCCTTGCCAACCACTTTAATAATGACTAAATGATACATATGGTAAGAATTACCCACAAACAGAGCCCAATGTTTACAGGGGCCTAAACCTTATTAAAGTTTGAAACTTTAAAATGTTTATATATTTTTAAAATTTTTTTTAAATAATGGTTATATATTTAATATTTGGCCCGCAAACCAAAAATTGGAATAGGATGTTTTCCTGCTTGACCCCTTCAAATATAAAGTTGAGGCGCGACCTGTGCCTATGAAGCTCTTTTCATGATTTAGCTAATTAGACTCCAGGTGTCTGATTAACTGAACCAATTTAGATTTGAATTCAGATGGAATACGAACAGCACGATAATTTTTGTCAAGCCAAACAACTGTGCTTTTTGCTTCCAAAATAGGCTGCCAAAAATAAGAAGAAAATGAGAAACTTCTAGCAAGTAAAGGCAAACCCCAAAACTATTGCAAGGACCAAGGACGATAATGGCAAACCTCTTCATTTGGCAGCTTAAAGATGAAGTGATCAATGTATAAGCGAGCAGCAGAGTAACCAGAGACCTTCACCTTTACAACAAACCTGTCTCCACTCTAGTAGTACAAAGACACCAAATGGCAAAAGACATTACCGAAGGCTGCTAGAATACATAATAGCTTTTCAATTGCAGCACATTGCATAAGCATACTAACATGCATCTTAATCAAGCAAAGGAAAATTCTTTTGTCTCAATTACGTTTTTTGTTTTGGTAACTGTAAAGTCTGTAAGAGATTCACATGAAAGACACCCTTAGGTTTAGTAGATAAATTTTGGACGAGCCTTCCAGAAGGAACCTGTCTTCTTATGGCACATATTTGATAGCGATAATGTTAAAACATATGTCCGCCATTGAGGTGCTTGCAAATACCATACCACTGGAGTTTTAAGCTTTAAACCAAGCTACGAAAATAATTTATCCTTCTGAGAGCACCTAACAAATTAAATTCAACTGCATTCTATGCTCTAGAAGATCTTATCAAGGCTAACATAGTAAACCATTTTAGGTGTTCCATGCCCTAAATTTTTGTTCATTGCTAAAGAAAAAAAAGAAGCATCATAGAATTGCAACAGAATGATCTACACATTTAGTACCTTGCCATATACAAACAGGGTTTTGTAGCTCAAAAATGATAAAGACAAATACATACCCTTAAAGGGGCGAGGAATTTTATAGACAAGTCTGACAGTGCCAATGCATCACCACTTCGAGCAATAGCATCAGCGCTGACACCCATCCTCTCCAAATATTCAAGACGACCTGATTCAGATATAGACAAAGAGATTATCAATTATAAGATGATCACAAAAATGAACCTTGGAAGCTGTTTTCAATGCAGTGATAAATGCAAGTGACATTTCCAAGGTCCAGGCAAAAGACAATACAATTTTTGTCATCCAATCCATTGCATCAACAATTGCATATTTGTATTCATATTGACTTCATTCCGGTCTCAACCAATTGGATCATTTCATTTCATCAGCAGTTCACAATCAAGAATATAGAGGAATGACAGAGTGAAGTCATATTTTCCAAAAATCAACCTTGGGCTAGAACTGTCTCAACTTGTTTAATATGGATCACACAATACAGTAGAAAAAACAACCTACTCTTATAGAAATGAAAACAAGTATAGTGACCAGAAAACTCCAGCTACACCAATCAGGGCCGTCTTGGACATTTTAGGGGCCCCGAGCAGAAATTAAGATATGTGCCCCTAAAACTATTCCATCCTTGTGTAGACAAAAATCGAACAACCACATCATACATATCTCTCAACTCCCCCACATCAAGAAAGTAACTCATCAACTTTTCAATTTTCAATCGAACAACCACAGAAATCTTGATATGGCTAAAAAACTTGCTCAAAAGAAGGCTAGGCAAAAAAGCTTGTATAAAAGTTATACAACCACCAAGAGAGAATAAATGCCCTTACATTGACCAATCTCTTAAAGATTTTGACAATCACAGGATCCCCATTAAAGATGATAAATTAGACAACAACACCAGTTGCAAAATAATTGAAGTCAACCAAACCACTCTTAAGACAAAAATTTTCAAGCCTGATACTCCAAAAAAAAATTGTAGGTAAAACAAAGTATTAATAAAACTTTTCCATCCTTGTGTAGAAAGAGTAAAGGATTTGAGGGGCCCTGAGCAACCGCTCAGGTTGCTCCCCCCACTCAGCCGGGCCTGACACCAATAGACACTTCCTGCCTTCAAGGGCTAGCATCCAACAACCCAGAGACTCTTAATTTACCAATATAGATGCCAAGTAGTAATTTCACGCAGTGGTCAGTGGCTTAATCTCAACTGTATAATTCGAGATTCTGATTTTGAGCTGATACAAAACTAGCTCAACTTCTTCTATCAGTTGTGCCAGGAAACAGAAAATAAATACAGATATTTTAAGCCATAAATTTGACAATAATCAGTAGATCAAACATCAAATGAAGAGGAAAATTCCACAATGATTAAAGTTGTAGGATATTAATTCAAAAGTTCAAACGACATCAATAGAATCCAGAATGTTGTATCAGAATATTTTGCTTCACAATAGAACTGAAAGAAAACATCACTAAAGGTTGATCCAGGAAGTACTGAAGACAGATCATACAATCAATAGCAAGAGCAAATTAATCAAATAGAAAAACAGAAGAAAGGAGGGAAAGAAGAAAACAAGCTTGGAAATAAGAATGAAGAAATTAAGACCAGGCAGGAAAAGAAGAAAACGAGCTCAGAAGTATGAATAGAGAAATTAAGACTACGTGACATTTGTGCACATGTTAAGTTCCGAGCTGCAAATATACATTGAATACTAGCTAACGACATTGGTCAAGAAAGCTGTAAGTTATTCCAACCCAGATGACAATAAAAGCAAATGGATAGAATCACAGAGTCATATTTGGGTTCAAATAACAATCGTCTCTATTTCTGTTATCAAACAGTGGTCCATGATGCAATTTGAGGACCTCCAAAGTGGATCGGCAATTAATGCCAATACAACAGAAGTGATCAGCCATTTTTTCAATTGAAAATCAAAGAAGCTACTCTGCGCCTAACCAGTTCAACTTCTGAAATCTCGAAGAAGCAATTTAACAAATAACCAATAGGCAGATTATCTATAATGCCAAGCCAGCAAATTGAACAATGCCGAAGCCCTTTAAAGCATACAGGAGGTGTAAAAAAAAAGTGCCCACAGCTCCCTAAAGCTAATAAGAAATTATATAAAAAACCCAAACTGATAAAACAGCAATTAAACTGCCCAACAATTCGCATTACCATGTTGACAATAACTCGCATAAATGGCATTGTTGACAACGCCATACTGATCCAGCTCGTAATCACGAACTTTTAGCTCAACATCAACAAATCCACTCATTCTACAAGTCAATTTTGTACAAAATAGCCAATGGGTATCGAAATCAAACACTAGAATTATCTACGTACAGTTAAAGAAAAGGAGAGTTATAGTCAATTACCCTTTACCACCTTTGACATCAATAAATGATTGTTCAGTGCAGCTTCTGACCGCGGGCAGAGACCGAACAGGCGATGGCAAAGGCAGCCGGGAAATTCGAAAGTTTACTAATGATGGACAGCGGAGATGGATCCGCGATGTTTTGGCACGTGAGACGGAAGTTGTAAAGTGAACTGGGTAGAAAAATGCCTGCAGCGACATAGCTTGTGAGCTAGTAATGGAGATGGGAAATTGGTCAATTGGCTGGTTTTCTCCTTTATGGCGTTAAAATCCATGCAAACAACTCTGCATCTGTTTTATTTGTGAAATAGGAAATATCTGCAGTGTTCACTGCCACCAACCAAAGCCAAACCACATGCCCAATTAAAAAGGTGAATTACTAATTTTTTTTCTTTTCAATTGAATTTCAAATTTATTTATTTTAAACATAAATTATGTGAAATTCATTTAACAAATTAAATAAAAATATTAATTTTCATATAAATTCGATATGCAAAAGATAATAAAAGAATAATTAGAAGATGATGCTATTAAATTTATTCAATAGCCAATAAAATTTGTTGTTATTTATTTTTTATTTTAGAACATATATGCAGTAATTTTTTTAGAATTAAATTATCCACTTTTAAAAATAAAATATAATTACAAAAATATAAAATTAGACATAAATTTATTTAAAAGGCTTTAATTTATTTAAAAGGCTTTAAATTACTAATAAATTTAATAAGCGTATATGATGGAAGGCGTCGATTTCAGCAAAATAAATAAAATAATTTTAATTTTTTTTTTAATTTTTAATAAATTATCTATTATTTTTAATTATAATAATAAATATATTATATAAATTAAATTACTTCAAATTAAAAATATTTTATATTATATTTATTATTTTTAATATAATTAATATATAAAATATTTTTTATTCGAAATGTTATTAACGTTAGTCTTAAAATGATTTTGAAGATGAAGAAAGTAGTTATCTAAATCATGCACGGAAGTCAAGAGAATTGTTTATTGTTTTTAAATACAATTAGGTTGTCTTTGTTTGTGGTGAGAATAAAACTAGAAATGAGTTATTTTTATTCTCGTTAACATAACATTGTGCATAGAAACCAATAAAGCTAAAAACTCAAACTTATAATGTTACAATATCCACCACATAAAAAAGTCTCTTAACTTCTTCAAAGTTTTCCCCTCTCTCCTGTTGAGCTTACTCCTGTTGATTTTCAACCAATTCTTTAAGATGGTACAGCTCTAACTTCGTCTTTTCTCTTAGAAGCTGTGCATTTTCCTTCTTCTTTAGCATAATGGTTAGCTTATTTTCAGATTTGATCAGAAAAATAGTCATTTTAGTCTCTATCTACTCAGTAGAAGGAGTTTTTTTTTCTATAGATCCATTGCCTTGGATAGGAAATCAAGATTCTTTTTGGCGCCTCAAGCTAAATCTTCTATTCTTGGAAGGTTACCATAAGTCCCAGGTTACCTATCGATGTGCAGAAGTATTCCAATCCACAACTCTCCTCTTTGAAGTTTATTTAAGAATGTCTTTCCCCTGTTTGGTATTCAAGATAGAGAAAAGTGCTCTACGATTTGGCTCGGCTTCTTTGGAGGTTTTAGTTCTCTTCCTTGTTAGCCCCTTAATGGGATGTTTAATTCTTTATTTCCCTCATTAACTTCATAATTTGAGGCTGGTTGGATGTTGATTCAGATATATTCATCTTTTTAATGTTTTTAGTTGTGTGTGTTCAAGCGGACTCTAGGTTTCACTTCTTTTTCTATATCTTGGCCTTAATTTGTTCTTTCTACGACCTTGGATCCGGGGGATGATTTGTGTTAGTGCTCTTTCGTGAGGAATATTATGTTTCTATAACTTCTGTTATCCCTGATAGTTCTAAGCTGTATTTATTTTTTAATTAATGAATTTCTCTTTATCTTGATAAAAAATTCATAAAAAAGAGAAAAAAAAACTCAAACTTATAAGGACAAGGAAGAAGCAAGAACCTAAGAATAATTTTATACTTAATGTGCTTTCGGTGAATCTAAAATATTTTATTAATAAAGGGGTAATATTATTCTCATGATTATATTTTATTTTTAACAGAAAATAAAATTGAGCATTTTTATTAAATTTATGATAATTTTAAGAAATTATATTAATTTTATATAGTTATCTTAGTACACACTTATATCCAAGTAATGTAAGATTCAAAATTAAATATATAATTGAAGGCATATACATATAAACACTTAATTTTTAACTAAAAATATATCAAGGAAATAATTAAATTAATTATCTACTCCACAATATATTATATTAAGTTAACTACAATTATATTATTTTTTATTTATTTTTCTCCGTTTGAAATTTTAATACTTACTGAAGGATATCTTTTATTTCTCATTTTATTTTTTAATTTTTCGTAACAAAATAAGAATAAGAGAACCAAATTATATTTTTGAAAGGAGGCAAATACAAATTAAAAACTTCCATTACTGTAATTTTTTTAAAACTAAAAACATGCCTCTTCACCACCATGTGTCACAAGATCAAATTTTCTCTCCAGAAAATTGGTCTGTGTGGCAGCCAAGTTCAACACTTGGTTCAGCCTTCCAAAAATTGCACACAATATAATAGGTAAGTAAGTAAAAAACATAATGTTAGCACAAATTAGTACACACGCACAACGCACAATAATAACTTCGTACCCTTTTTTTTTTGCTCATAATAACAAGGATTACTAGTGGAACACATTTACTCTGATTACAAAATCCCAAAATTATTGTTTATATATATACACAACAATTACAAATGTGGTTACTTGGCAATTACTACATATATGATTATTACATGAGCAGTTGTTAGAAATTAAAGGACTCTCACAGACAATAGTAACTACTTTCTGCCATGTTAGTGATCCTACCCAAGATATGTCTGCATCCTTCCAAGCTAGCCACAAGAATAACCGAAGCATCACAGCCTACTGCCTTTCTAGCAATCAGCACCAAGCCAATCTTTATGCCAATCTTGCTTGTATATTCCATTAGTTGCTTGGCTTGTTGCCAATACCAACCTTGCGCACCCAGCATGCTGCTTAAGTCATTGCCAATGCTACTTAAGCTTGGTAGCCTACACTGCCATAAGCATCGTATTGTCTACCATGAACCATGTATGTATTTCTTGGTTTGCATTTGGGACCAGTGTGCTTGTCCCATGCACTCCACCATGCCAACAACTTTAGGGGTCTAACAAACCACTCCCACCAAAAGTATTCGATGTCCTCATCGAAGCCATCTTTAGGTAGTCAGTAACCAGCTTCTCAAACTGCCACAATGTAGAATCCCTTTCCCATGTAGCATTAGTTTTTAGCTTGACTTTCAACAGTGCTAACAAATAGGTCTCTTCATCTCGCATCAATCCTTGCTCAAGGTCAAAGCAAATACGAACTCCTTTTTTTATCCTCTTATCATCCTTATTATGAGGGCGAATACAAGCAACAAAATAGGGACTGGAGTTATACATGACCATCACTCCATCCAAGTGAGGCATTTGAACTATCTTGGTTTTCTTCATAAAATCCACACTAAGGATCAAGTCAAAGTTATTTAATGGGATCACCAGCATATTTGCCTTCCCATTTTATAGGTCAATAGACATAGATACATTATAAGCCATCCCAATGACTGTCTGTACCTTTGCATTCATTGTTTTCAAAAACTTGGGCATTTACTCATTAACAACCCAGATTGTTACACCAGTTTGGAAGAGATAAAGGAGTGAATAGTAATAGTATCCACTATTCTCGTGATTTCCTTCCTATGCACTTTCAACATGATGTGCAATAAATAGTGAATATATTATTGATATATCATCCATTAAAGTACATAACAAACTCACTTGATGCAATAATTGCAAAGGATTGACTGAAGTTGCCACCTCCTGTTCAGTATTCTTTTGGCTTTCCTCCACTATAAGGGTATTTAATCTCTCTTGTTTGAGACATTTCCTGGCTCGATGTCGATGAGAACCATTACACAGGAAACAACCCTAATGGTTCCTAGAACTACCGCCCTTGGCTTGAGAAGAAGCCTCTTCTTGCCTGCCTTTCTCCTTATCACTGCCCACTTTCTTTTGAAATTTTTCTTTCACTCCCTCTTCTATTTTCTGCTTTACTTGGACTTTGAATTAAAGGAGAGTTAGAATTTTCCTTGTTCATCCGAAAATCTACCAAGGCATCAATGGTTGTAATGGCACTTGGGAGGTCTTTGACACTCTACCTCTGAAAATCTATCTACACTCAAAGCTGCAATCCGTAAAGGAAAGTTTACAGCTTGTCTTCCTTCGATATATTTTGCATATCAAGCATCATGGAACTAAACTCTTTCACATAGTCCCCAACAGATCCCATATGTTTGAGACGTTTCAGCTTGTCTTTAGCGACCCAAGATGCGTTGCTCGGAAGGAATTAATCCATCATTTCCTTCTTTAAATGTTCCCATATTTCTATTTTGGGCCTACCAGCACTTTTGTCTTTCGACATGCGAATTATCCACCATAACTTTGCATCATTCACCAGATACATGCTGCTCATAGTTACCTTTTTTTACTTAAGCACCCTTGCAACGTTAAAGTAATCCTTCTTATATAACAAGAAGTTTTTAAGTTTCTTAGCACTCCTGGCTCCCTTGAAACTCTTTGGTTTAGGAACTTTTATTTTTTGATGATCATCTGATTTGCTAGAATTCGTACCTACGGCCCTCTATAGTACTGCCATCTCAAGGCAAAGATCTTATGATCTTTTCAAATTCTGTTTAATTCTTTAACAAAGAACTTGTGTATCTCGTCCATATTGGACTCCAAAATCACAGTTATGTTCACCAGTGGGGTTGTTTCATTAGTCTCAGAAATAGTCCCTACTAGTGCCTCCAATCACGACACTCTTTTGTGAATTTTAGAGTTTCCACCAGCCAACATTTACAAACCAACGCTCTAAATGAATCAGCGCTCTAATACCAATTGTCATAAGGTCAAATTTTCACTCTAGAAAATTGGCTTACGCAGTAGCCAAGTCTCATACTTAGTTCAGTGTTCTAATAAATTGTACACAACAAAAAAGGTAATTAAGTAAGGAATAAAAGGTTAGCACAAATCATCGCACACAAACAACCTATAGGAATAATTCTCAACTTTTTATTACTCACAATAATAAGGATTACAAATGAGACACTCTTACTCTGATTACAAAACCCCAAGGCTGCTACCTACATATATACACAATAATTACAAATGTGGTTATGTGGTATTTATTACCTACAAGATTATTACATAAGCAGTTGACACCCCAACTGTCTAGGGCCAGAAACTAAGGGACTCTCACAGACAATAGCAATTGCTTTTTGCCATGTTGGCGATCCTCCCCAAGTTATGTTTGCATCTTTCCAAGCTAGCCATATGAATAACCAAAGCATTACAGACTACTACCTTCCTAGAAATCGGCACATAGCCAACCTTTATGCCAATACTACTTGTATATTTCGTTGGCTATTTGGCTTGCTACCAATGGCAACCTTACACACCCAGCATAGTGATTAAGTCATTGTCCACGCTACTTGAGCTTGACAGTGTGCAATTTACCACAAGTGTCACTCTGTCTGTCATGCACAATGCATGTGTTCCTTGGTTTGCACTTGAGACTAATGTGCCCATCTCATATGATCCACCATGTTAGCAACTTTAAGGGTCTAACACCATGTCACTTCATCCTCAGGTGATTGAAACCTATTGAATATAGAGCAAAAATGAAAGCTCTTAAAAAAAATTTTAAGATTTAATTGATAAGAGGATAATTAATGAGAAGAGATGGAATTAAAATTTTATAAACCCTTTTAATAATAAAACAAATTAATATCATATTAAAATATATATATATATAGTCAATTTAAAAAAGTTGATGATTAATGAAAACTGAAAATTAGTTTATATTTCCAATTAACAATACTTAAACAGATCTAGTTGTTGATTTAGACTCATGGTCGACCTAAAAGCAAAATGCCATAACTATTTCACGTTTAAATGTTTAGAATATACGTATGGTAGATATATACAATCATGAGTCTTTACTAAATATATAAACACCTATTTGACATGCAAAATTCTCTTCATCCACAAATAACGGTTAATATTTTTATAGAATTATTGTCAAAAAATTTATTTTATTTTTAAGTTATAAATTTATAATTTAGTTATATTTCTAAGTATTCACACAATTAGTTTAAAATAATTAATGTTATTAACTAAATATGTTTATTGGTGTGGTCTGGTTTTCATAATTATTAAAAAAATTTATATTGAATCTATTTAATTTATAATTTTCTTTATTAATTACGGTTTACGGCCTAATTAACTAGCCAACAGATCTATTAAAAATCATAAAAAAAATAAATTAACAAAAGAAATATGAATTCTTATTTTTTTATTTTCAAACAAATATTTTAAATCTTGAAAAGGACCATGATAAACTAAAGAAGGTAACACTTGAAAAATATAAGTACCCATAAAAAAGAAGGTTACTAAATTTGAAAATTGATCCTCTGAATCCTGTAAAGAGTTAAGATCAGTAAGTTTATGGCAAAAATTGCTAGACTATATCTCTAGAATTGCTAGATTATGCATATGAAAATTGCAAAAGTTAGACATTGATATTGGTCAAGCTGTTTACACTACAGTTTAATTTAAAGTCGAAATGCATCTTAAATAAAGTAATTCTGAATTAAACCTTGCTGATATATGTACATAGGGACGGAACCAAGGGGGCATGGGAGGTCCATTGTTCCCCTGGCTCCTATATATATATATATATATATATCTTTCATAAAAAAATATATGTATTTATATACATATATAATTAATATACTTATATTTATATAATATAAAATTATAATTAATTTTATATTTATAGTATTTATATATTAAAATAAAAATAACAAAAATTTCATCATTTAATCATTTAATATGAAAATAAAATTAAATATAAATTTATTCGTAATTTCTTTTACTTAAAAATTTTATTTCCTTCGTCTTCATCCTGATTCCACTACTACCACTACCATATGTGCACTTGCTGGTGGTGAGTAATGTTCTATTTCTTTCCTCTATTGTGATTGATTAGGTTTATTTGGTATTCTTTAAGTTTGTTATTCTAAATCAATAGTTTCATAAAACAAATAATAAATCTCACTTGAGGAGTTTTACATGTCAAAAAAAAATAGAATTTTTTTATGAGAAATAAAAACTATGCTTATGGCAAGAAATCAAAGAAAAAGAGAGTAATGAGAATTTTAATGTCATATATTGGAAAAAAAAAATTGAGGGTTTTATTAATGGATTGTACTAATTAAACTAACAATTGGGTTTTAATTAACAAAATTAAAAATAGTGATTTTACAAAACTATCCTTAAAAAAGGGTAATTTTCAAAAATACTACATATTCAAAAAAAATTTTCAAAAATACTTTAGATAATATTTTTTTCCAAAAGTGTCTCTTTCTTCACTCCAAACAATATTTTTTTTACAAAAAAAAAAGATCTCCTCCCTCACTATAAATAATATTTTTTTAATATTTATTTTTTTTAATTTACTATTAAATAAATATATTTTAATAAATAATAATAATAAGTATTTTAAATTTTTTTCAACGATTATAAAATTTATTAATTCTTTATAAAGAGAAAATTTCAACTTTGATTTCACATAAGAAATAAGGCTCATAAAGTATAGAAAAAAGTAAAAATATAAATATATTTTAATAAAAAATTATTAATTTATTTTTAAATAAATTTTATATATTATACATAAAAAATATTAAAATTACTATGTATAAATTGCGTGCATGTTATCTATATATATATATTTGTGTATATTATATGGATATTGTATGTATGTGTAAATTTAATGTGTATATTATATATATTATGTATATTGTATATATATTATTTATATATATTTATATTTTGTGTATATATTATAAATTTAAGAATAATAAAATTTATTGATAAATAAAAATAATATGAAAAGGAAAAAAAGAAAAAAAAATTAAAAAGAAGAACAGTGCCACAAAATCGTAAAAATGAAAAAAAAAAGTTCCATAAAATCGAAAACAAAAAAATTATATGGCATAGAAATCCAAAATTCCGAATTTTAGGTAATTACCTCTTAAAAATAACACATATAAATCATCAAAAAATATAAAAATAATTTTAAATAATTTTAAATTTATGATATTTATAAAATATTTATTAAAATATCAAAATTTATAAAATATTTATAAAAATATTAAATTTTTATTAGTTTATAAAAAATTTACAATAAATTTATTATAAATTTATATTATATTTATAAATTTTATATAATTTATAATGAGCTTATTATGAATTTATAATAAAATAATTAAAATATTTTTAATAAAAAAATAAAATTTTTTAAAACTACGGTGAAAGATATATTTTTTCTTAGAAATAAGGTATCCGTGAAAGTGAAAATTTGTTGGGAAGCAGCAGGCTGGTCCTGCCACATTCAACGTTTGGGATTTAATTTGCAGTGTGACCCTTCGCCTGTTTCATTACCACATTTAGTTTGGGGTTTTAATGAATATGTAAGAAAAAATAAAAAAAAATTAAATTTATTATATTTTTTAAAGTTTCAAATTTATAAAAATTTATAATTAATTTATAAATTTATCAAATTTATATAATTTATTATGAGTTATTATACATATAATAATTTTTATAAATTTATTATAGATTTATTTTAAGTTTATTACTCCCTTTGTCTTATTTAAATTGTCTTATTTAATTCATACACACTTATTAAAAAAAATTAAATTCTCTTAATATTATATAAAATTATTTTAAATAGAAATATTTTCTATTAACTCATTAATATTAAAAATATTATATTCTTACTTTATTAATTAATAATATATATGAGATAATTGATAATATATATGGAATAATTTTTTTTTTTATAAAAATGATAATGTAAACAAGACGGTGGTAGTATATATTTTTATAAAATGATTAAATAACCTATAAAGTATGAAAAAAATTATAAAAAAATTTACAAGAATGTAATTTTCCCATTTATTTTTCTAGATGCAGAAGCCCCACTGAAGCCTTGTGATGAATTGTGGGCATTATATTCTTTTTGACCCTCTTTAAGAATTTTGTATTTTTGACAAAAATATAAAAAAAATTAAAAAATAATTTTAAATTTATCATATTATTAAATTATTTATTAAAATATTAAAATTTATAAAATATTTATCAAAATATCATATTTTTATTAGTTTATAATGAGTTTATCATGGTTTATTATGAGTTTATTATGAATTTATAAATTTTATATAATTTATAATGAGTTTATTATGAGTTTATAATAAAATGATTAAAATATTTTTAGTAAAAAAAAAAGAATTTTAAAAAATATGGTAGATGATATTATTTTTTTCAAGAGTATTGTATTTATATTAAAAAGAAAATTTTATAAAGCTAATTTAAATTAAAAAATTATATAAATACACTATACATATAAAAAAATTGCAAAAATATTATACAAATAAAAAAGTTTATAAAAGCATAATTTATTTTTAGTATATGTTTGATATATATTAAATATATGTTCAATATATTTTTAAGTATATTTTAATATATTTGGTATGTGTCATAAAAATATAAAAAAATAATATTTTTATAAATTTAAAAGTATAAAATTGTAAAAAAAAAAAAGTAATAAAACACAGTAAAAATAATTTTTTGAAGGAAAAATAGTATTTTTTGTAATTACCTTTATTAAACATCACTTTTTTTAACAATTCAAAAATTATATTTTTAAAAAAAAAACTTTCATATATAGTATGTTTTTATAGATATAAAAATGTGAAATTTGACTGGATTTTACTATTTGCAATGACCATATGAGGGTGTTTCTCAAAATTGGAGCTTTTCAGCTTATTGTGAATAAGTGATTTTTAGATTATAATCAGATTAAAAATAAGCAGTTAAGCGTTTCTGTAAACTAGCTAATAATCAGCTGATAATCAGTTTATAATCAGTTAAGTGTTTCTGTAAAATCAGCTTATAATCAGTTTTTAATTGTAGAAACTGTCAAAATGACCAAACTGTCCATGAATTTATTTATTGTATAAAAATAATTTTTTAAATGTCAATTTAAAATTTATTTTGCAATAATAATAATAATAATAATAAAATTTAATAATAATAATAATAATAATAATAAAATTTCTTTGATGGGAACTAAAGTGTATAAGGTAGGTAAATTTGGAATATTGAAGATTAGGTAGGGATAGTATGGTCTTTTACTTGGTCAAAACTGCTTAAAAAATAAGTGCTTAAAAAAAAGTAGCAAAACCCAACTTTTAAAAAACTGATTAAAATCAGATTATAATCTACTATTTAAGTTTTCAGAAACACTTAAATAAACAACTTATAATCTAAAAACAGCTTATAAGCAGTTTTGACCAGCTTTTAAGTTTTGAGAAACACCCTCATATGTCATAAGCACGATTTGAATTGGAGAGTGTTAAGCAATATGCACTTTGTGGCTTTAGAATCAATTAAAGAATATTATATATATACACACACACACACACACACATAAAGGAAATATGAAAGAAAAGCTTCTTCATGTCTCAACTTAATAAAATTTTGGTCCAAAGTCCAAACACATTTAGTTTGGAAGTTCTAATAAAATTGGCTGTACTATTACAGATGTGATTGCGTCCGCTAAGCTTTCACCTATATTTGAAAGGGAATATTACACTATATGGCTTTTTTTTATTTTTTTTTAAAAATATTTTACATTTTTATGTATTTTTAATATATTAAGAGTGTATTAGATGTATATTTTTAAAAATGGAGTACATTTTTAATATACTAAATATGTTTTAGATGTATATTGGATATTTTTGAAGTATGAAAATTTAAAATTAAGTATTTTTCAAAATAAAAAAAGGAAAATGAATATTTTTAAAAATATATTTTTTTCAATGTTTTAGAAGAAATTCCTACTTGAATTACCAAATATTTAGTGGGCCCAATAAGGCCCAAGAACAAGCAAGTATAGCCACAAGTGAAGTACAGCCTTTTGGTATCCTGAGAACTGAAGCAAAAAATTTGTCAAATGCAACTTTCCATACGCTTTAAAATTAGCGGTGATGAGTAATGCTGCGTAATCCATAGCCAACGTTTGCTGAACCGCTCAATTGGACTAGCAGTTTTAATTGGATTTAATAAATTAAATCATAAATAATAATTAAAGATTTAAAATCAGAATCAAAATCTTATTTTAAAATTTTAGTTTTGGTTTAAAAATATTTAAACCAAAATCAGCACTATATATGATAGTGTGTCTAACTGCACACTGCCATGAATAATGCATGTGTTGAGAATCTGGGTCCTAGGAGCCATTAGTCAATTCATTAATTAGTCAAATTTATTTATTATTAATTGAGCTTATAATAAGTTGGGCTCACCTCATAATCAAATTGACTTAAGTCAATTTGTAGGGATCCCCCTCCTTATTATAAGCCTTTAAATTTTTTTATTTTTAATCAATGTGGGATTACCCCACAACCTTTTACACTCCCCCTCAAGTGGCAATTCGGCCACTTGACAAGTATCGACGGCCCAACCCGGGTCCATCAGGGTACAGTAACTCGACCCTCATACTTCGGGTTCGGATCCCAGCACGACAGGCTCTGATACCATGTTGAGAATCTGGGCCGTAGGAGCCATTAGTCAATTCATCAATTAGTCAAATTTATTTATTATTAATTGAGCTTATAATAAGTTGGGCTCACCTTATAATCAAATTGACTTAAGTCAATTTGTAGGGATCCCCCTCCTTATTATAAGCCTTTCAATTTTTTTTATTTTTAATCAATGTGGGATTACCCCACAACCTTTTACAGCATGCCAATAATCATGATTACGATTCGGTTAATCAAAATTATTGGTCTTGGTTCATAATTTTTATGAACCTTAATTTTAATCGGTAAGAATTGATTTGATTAATGTTTAAAATCTTAAAAATCAATCCGATTTTAATTTTGATTTGAACTGTCAGTACAAATCGATTTTTTTTAAATTATATTTAAAAAAATATTATTATCAATATATGATAATATTTTTTATGAGATTAAACATCATTTATAAATTTAATAATATTATTTAAATTAAATCAAATAATATTATTTATAAATATTTAATATTATAATTAAAGTATAAAGAAAAAATAAAAAAATATTTGAATATAATTTCTAAAAATCAATTAACTACATAAATTATAATTATAAATATTTAATATTATATTTAAAATATTCAATAAATATAAATAATTGAAATATTCAAAAACTACATTAAAAAAAGTTTAAACTTAATTAAAAAATTACATAATTGTAAAATATTCAATATTAAAATTTACAATTAAAAAAAAACTTGAATTCAATTACAAAGAATTAAGCTGCCTATATATTATTTTGGGGTTTAGAGGAATCAAAGCCAACACGTAGTTCTCTTAACTTAAATTTGGTAGTGTCCTCTTAATCGCTTTCACTATTTTCATTAGATTGATTTTAATTAAATGTGTATTACACTTGGCAATCTACTTTTTTCTCATCATCCAAAATATTACTATGTTGCTGTGAAATTTGTTCATCATTACTTATATTATCAAAATGACTAGAATTTGTCATTTTAAGAAGAAGAATAATAATAATAATAATAATAATAATAATATTATTATTATTATTATTAATAGTAATATTTATTATTATTATTATTATTATTATTATTATTATTATTTTAACAATGATAATAGTAATACTTACTAATAATAATAATAATAATAATAATAACAAATTGATAATAATTAACAACAAGCAATATATAATACTAACAATAATAAATAATAAATATTACTAATAATAATAAATAACAATAACAAAATAATAATAATAATTTAATTTTTTTTTAATTTTAACTTTGCCGATTTTAAACCGGAACTGTCTGTTTAGTTCAGGTTCAAATATTTTGAAATTAGAGCTAGAACCTTAAAAGGAGATTTTAATTCTAGTTTTAAACCTTTAATTACGGTTCTGGAGCAAAATAATAATAATAATAATTTAATTTTTTAAATTTTAAATTTGCCGATTTTAAATAGAAACCGTCAGTTCAGTTCCGGTTCAAATATTTTAAAATCGAAACTTTTGATTCCAGTTTTGAACTTTTAATTAAGATTCAGAGTTCGATTCATTGAACCGAACTGAAACTTGCCGGTTCGGTTCAGTGGTTCAACAGAACCTTGGCCATGGTTACACGTTAACGACACAACTTTTAATTAAAATATTTTTTATTTAATGTCTGTTTTACTCTCACTAATAGAAAAAAAAATTATAAATACATCATTTTTTTTAATTTATTTTTTAATTTTTACATAATTTCTCTCAATAATAAAATTTTAATTATCTAATTTAACTTTAAATTCTTTAACTCTCAATTCTCTAATTTCTACTCTCTCAAATTTTTATTATTATTATTTTGTTATTGTTATTAGTAATATTTAATATTTAATATTATTATTTATTATTATTGTTAGTAATATTTATTGTTTGTTATTAATTATTGTTGTTTTGTTATTATTAGTATTTATTATTATTAGTAATATTTATTATTTGTTGTTAATTATTATTATTTTGTTATTACTATTATTATTATCATTGTTAAAAAATACTATTAATTATTTTTATTATTATTTTTATTATCAATTTATATTAAAATAATAAGTTCTAGTCATTTTGATAATATAAGTGATAATGAGCAAATTCTATAATAACATATTAATATTTTGGATGATGAGAAAGAAGTAGATTGCAAGTGCAAGACACATTTGATCAAAATCAATCTAGTAAAATAAAAAAATTAAAATATAATATTTTTCTTTTACATTTTTCTAAACAGACAAATGTGAAATACAAAAAAAGAGCACACTGCAATTATTTAGCAATGGAGATCGTGTGTTGAATGAGTGCCGATCAAGACTAATATCCCACTCATTGCAAGCTCAAATGTGCATGAATAATTGGCCAAGAGCATCAATACATATACAAAATTTAAAGTTTAATGATGATGATGATCAATGTTTAGATTATGATGCAATGGACGGAAGTACAACGGGTTGTGAGAGTGAAAATGGTGAAAGCGACTAAAGGGGGTACTATCAAATTTAAAGTAAGAGAACTACGTATTGGCTTTGATTCCTCTAAACCCTAAGAAAATACGTAGACAGCTTAATTCTTTGTAATTAAGTTTAAGCTTTTTTTTTCAATTGTAAATTTTAATATTAAATATTTTATAATTATGTAATCTTTTTAAATTAAGTTTAAACTTTTTTTAATGTAGTTTTTAACTATTTTAATTATTTGTATTTATTGAATATTTTAAATATAATATTTATAATTATTATTCATGTAGTTAATTGATTTTTAGTAATTATGTTCAAATATTTTTTTAAAATTTTCTTTATACTTTAATTGAAATATTAAATATTTATAAATAATATTATTTGATTTAACTTAAATAATATTATTAAATTTATAAGTGATGTTTAATCTCATAAAAAAATTATTATGTATCAATAATAGTATTTTTTTAAATATACTTTTTTTAAAAAAAATTAATTTGAATCGTTTGTTCAAATCAAAATTAAAATCGGATTGATTTTTAATGGTTTGAATCTTAACTAAATCGGCTCTTACTGGTTAAAGTTTACAAAAATCATGAACTAGCAATTCTAGTTAACCGAACCATGATCATAGCTACATGTATTTATATAGTTATAATGCCTCAAATTAGGGGCTGAATCTACCATATAACAGATGCCACTCCTTAATTTTCAAGCTCGTGGCCCCAAATACACTATAAAAACTCTAATAACTAAATGCCCTATTCTTTTTAATTACTGGACCGATGGCTTTCTCTCCCCTTTGTTGGTTGTTGGGTGCATGAATTCTCACACTTTAAACACTACTAATTAATTAATAAACCATCAAATTCCAATCATTACATAAATTAATCACTTGTTATCATCTTTTAGGTTGTCTCTTTATTGTTGTTATATATCAATTTACTCTTTCAATCAAGGATATTTTCCAATCAATTTCCTTGTCTAATAAATATTGAGACAAGGAGTCCACTTAACGGATAAATATAATTGATGAGCCTTAATGATAAAATATATTTATAGAATTTATAATTCCCCTCATTTGATAATTCCAACAATCTCACCCTCAAATATGAGCTCTCACATCGAACTTGAACTCCCCCCTTAAATTGAAGTCTTTTTAGACTTGGATCTGAGTATATGGCATCGCCTAGAGCTCTTTATACTTTTAACGGTCTGGACCCAATTGACAGTAACATTTGCTCTTCTTTCATATGGAAGGACATACATAACCACATGATACGACCATTGTCTTCATACTCGTCCTACTGAACCATCAACTCTGATAGGACATGTTGAGATATGGAGCTCACTTAACTCAGAGATATGCTTGATGGGTCTTAGTGAGAAAATATATTCATGGACTCGACACCACACTTCACCCCAAAACTTTAAGGCAATAGGTTTATGTATTTTTTCTACTTATATATCTCTCATTAATCTCATCTCATTCCGATGTAAAATTCTTCTCACACTTGATAATTCCACAATAAATATTTTATTGATTGAATCTAACTCTTAATATCTGAAAAACATATAATTATCGATCATTATTTATTTGTACTGATTTTTAAGATAGGTCTGATATATTACCAGCCCTTTGTGTTTATTTATTTTAGTTATTTTATCCTTTATATATATATTTATTTATTTGTTCCCTGTACTTACATATTTTTTTACTAACAGATATATATATATAAAAATATTGGTTATTTTGCTCTTATATTTATCTATTTCATACTCAATAGACACTCAAATAAAAATAATATTATATATACATATAAGTATATATTTGACATAAAATATATAGATACAAAGGATAAAATAATTAATACTTATTTATGAAAATGCCCATTGATAGAAAATAAAGAAGCACAGGGAATAAAATAATAAATGTATAAATATAGAAAATAAAGTAATCAAATCAATAAATATAGATAGCTGCAAATATATATTTTTCCTTTAAGCCATGATAGATAAATACTTAATATATTTAGCATTTATCGCTATTCTAATTAATCATCGGGAAATTTAGGTAAAGCTCTTATTCAAAATTGGAAAAGAATCATAATTGTTGTTATTAATTAATAACATTATTTTTATACTAGTTGAGGGGTCTAGCTTCTAGTTTTGGTTAAATGCAGGGAAATCCCTTAACAAAAATGTAATTATTATAATATATATATATATATATATTTGTCTTGGTGTATTGGTCATATTAGAGATGTGCAATGTATCTACCTTTTCAATATATATATATATATATATAATATTGTGAAAACGGACCAGATAAAGCAAGAACACAGCTAAAATTTTGAGAAAAATAAAGATAAAAGAGACACAGAATTTACGTTAAAAAACCTTAAACGAATTAAGGTAAAAACCATAGACAAGGATAGAAGAATTTTATTAGAAGAAAATAATAAGAATTACAATATAATTCTCTAATTATTTTCTTTAATACTCTTAATTTTTCCTCACTGCCTCTCTCTTTGGGATACACCATATGCTTAACATCCCTTGCCTATTTATAAGCAAGGGAAAACGCGTATGAGGAGGAGAATTTCATTTTGTCTTTTTTTTATTTTAATCAAAAATTTCGGCGCCTCCCCACAAAATTTCTTCAATTGCTGCACCTGTACACTTTTGTCTCGGGTTTCTCTCCCCTTTAGTGCTGGTCATGTGCCCTTGGGATCGAGTCGTGACATAAATGATGAAATTTAATTAGTAAAAGTGCCAGTAGATGCAGTTCCTTAGAAGTTGAAAGATATTTATTATGAAATTGAGGTTTTAAGTTCATTATTTGTTTTTTTTTTTGTTTTTTGTGCATAATAAAGCAAATAAGGATGAGTATCGGTCGGTTGGCAAAATCGACTATCATTTATCTAGTTCGATCTAGTTCAATTGGTTTGTTGAATTCTATAGGTTTCGATTTGCAAAATACTTAAGCTAAAATTGAACCAATAATATTAGAATTTTAAATTTAAACTGACTAATTGATGTAGAATAAAGAGCTTTGACTTTCATGGAGCAGTTTGACCAAAAACTGCCATAATGACAGTTTGGTAATCACTGCCAAAAGCTGATATTGCAAATTGGAGGGACCTAGCCCAATAGAAAATGGGCCAGAGAGTCAAAAAACATTTATGGCAGCTTAGGTCCGTTAGTTTTTCGCTAAATTCCATCGTTTAAGCATCTGAAAATGCGTTTTACTTTTATGGTAGCTTAGGGTATATTTTTATTTTCTTATTTAGAACCCTTGGATCGAGGCATTATTTGGCCTGTCAAATGCATCAAGTACCTTTATGCGGGTGATGAACCAGACACTAATGCCATTTATTGGCAAATTTGTTGTGGTGTACTTTGATGATATTTTTATTTACAGTGTTAACCTTACAGAACACTTGCAACATTTGTTAGAAGTTCTATTTGTGCTTCGTAGGAAAAAAATTATGCAGCAGTAAAGAAGTGTATCTTTTTGGTGCCTAAGGTGTTGTTCTTGGGTTACGTGATTTCTGGAGAGGGGCTGCAGGTTGATGAGTCTAAAGTTGAGGTGATTAGGCAGTGGCCTCGACCTAGTACAATTACTGAAGTTTGGAGTTTTCATGGGCTTATCTCTTTTTACAGACGTTTCATCCCACATTTTAGTAGCATCATGGCTCCTGTGACAGATTGTATGAAGGGTGGCAAGTTTGTATGGATATAGGCAGTAGAGGAAGCCTTCAGCTTATTAAGACACGCTTGACCACTGCTCCTGTCTTAGTGCTTTTTGATTTTTCGCAAGTATTTAAATTACATTGTAATGCTTCTAAAATGGGCATTAGGGCTGTTTTGAGTCAAAATGGAAGGCCTACAGCATACTTCAGTGAGAAGCTCTTAAGTTCCAAGCGTAATTACAACACCTATGATGTAGAGTTTTATGCTGTAGTTCAAGCAGTAAAGCACTGGAGGCATTACTTGTACAGCAGAGAGTTTGTATTGTACATAGACCATGAGACTTTAAAACACTTGCATGGCCAAGATAAGGTGTCTTCATGGCATGCTCCATGGATAGCCTACCTCGGACGATTTACTTTTGTGGTAAAACACAGGTCAGGAGTTACAAATAAAGTTGCTGATGCTTTGAGCCACATGAGTAATTTTTTGGTTGCCATGCGAGTTGAGGTACCTGGTTTTGACTCTTTTTGTGACTTGTTTGCTACTGATCCATTCTTTTCTACTATTCTAGAAAAGGTTCAAGCAGGTGAAAGAATGAATTTCTTGTTGCATGATGGGCTCTTATTCAAAGGGAACAATTATGTATTCCAAATTGCAGCTTGCGTCTCAAGATCATTCAGGAGTTACATGCACGAAGGACATATCGGTCGCGACAGGACCTTCTGGTTCAAGCTTCCTATTTCTAGCTTACTATGCGAAGAGAAGTGGACAAGTATGTGCAACGATGTCGAATTTGTCAAGTTTCTAAGGGTACAACCACTAATGCTGCCTATACATACCCCTGCTAGTACCTACTCAGCCTTGGGTGGACATCAGTATGGACTTTGTATTGGGCTTGCCTCGCACACAACGTGGTAATGATTCCATCTTTGTTGTTGTTGATCGTTTTTCTAAGATAATTCATTTTATTCCATGCAAGAGAATGTCAGATGCTGTCAACGTGGCCCAATTGCATTTTCGTGAAGTGTATCGCCTTCATGGCATGCCTACATCTATTGTGTCTGATAGAGATACCCGCTTCATAAGTCACTTCTGGCGCAGTTTATGAAAAATGGTTAATACACAATTGAATTTTAGCAGTACTTATCACCCACAGATTGATAGTCAAACTGAAGTGGTGAATAGATCCTTGGAAAATCTACTTCGTAGTTTGGTTGGTGATAATGTAAAGAGTTGGGGCCAGAAGTTATGCCAGGCAGAGTTTGCTCATAATCATGTTGTCAATAGAAGTTCAGATTTCAGCCCTTTTTAGGTTGCGTATTCAGTTGTGCCCAGGGAACCCTTAGATTTTTTTCCTCTGCCTGACAAGACCAAAGTTCATGACAAAGCAGCAGATTTTGTGGCTAATCTGCAGGATATTCATAAGGCAGTGCACGCCAACTTACTGCAAGCCAACCCCAAGTATAAGAAAGCTGCAGACCGTAAGCGCCGCCATGCTAAATTTAAGGTGGGTGATTTTGTATGGGCTATTCTCACTAAAGAGCGCTTCTCAATTGGAGAATATAATAAACTTTCTGCTAAGAAGATTGGTCCTGTGAAAATCATTGAAAAGATTAATCCTAATGCCTACCGCCTCAAATTGATTTCCTTGGTCAAAGTGCCCACAATCTCCCACTTGAAGATTTGATTGAGGATCAATCATATCTTTACACCATTCTTTCTTCCTTGTCTTTCCATGCTGCTTATGCTTCCGTCAGGCCACTAGAGGATCGACATCAAATAAACTTATCAGTGTTAACTGCTTTTGTCAAAAAATCTGCTATGTTGTCTTTCGTATGAATTTTCTGCATATCCACAATGCCCTCTTCCACTTTCTCATGAACGAAGTGATACTGGACTCGTATGTGTTTTGATTTAGAATGAAAAGCTGGATTCCTTGCAAGATGCAAGGCACTCTGACTGTCACAAAATAGAGAAATTTTCTCTTGTTCATGCCCGAATTCCTCCATGATTAGTTTCAACCATACTGCTTCCTTACTAGCTTGCGTAGCTGCAACATATTCTGCTTCTGTTGTTGAAGTTGCCACAACTGACTGCAGTTTTGATACCCAACTTACTGCTCCACCAGTAAGAATGAACACATACCCTGTGGTAGACTTACTTTTATCAAGATCACCTGCATAATCTGAGTCAACATATCCTCTGACAATAAAATCTGATCCTCCATGACATAATGCAAAATCTGAGGTTCCTTTAATATATCTTAGGATCCTCTTTACAGTACTCCAATGCTCTCTACCAGGATTCGCCATGTACCGACTTACAACTCCCACTGCATGTGCAATGTCTGGTCGTGTACAAATCATTGCAAACATCAAACTCCCCACTGCTGATGCATACGGTACTCGAGACATTTTCATCCTTCCTTCTTCATTGCTAGGACACATACTGGAGGATAATTTTCAACTAATAGGAAGTGGGGTAGAAATTGACTTACAGTCTTGCATATTGAAGCGTCGTAAGACCTTCTTTAAGTAATTCTTCTGAGAAAGCCAAATCTTCCTATTGTTTCTGTCTCGGTGAATTTGCATCCCTAGAATCTTGTTTGCTGGTCCCAAGTCCTTCATTTCAAATTTCCTAGCCAACTGTGCCTTCAATTCTTGAATATGATCTTTGTTGGGGTCTGCTACCAACATGTCATCTACATACAACAGCAAAATAATTAAATCACTTTTATCAAACCTCTTGAAGTATGCACAATGGTCTGCATTAAGTCTGTTGTATCCAAGGCTCATGATAAAGGAATCAAATCTCTTATTCCAACACATCGGCGCCTGTTTTAGACCGTATAGAGATTTGTTCAACCTACAAACCAAGTTCCGCTTTCCTTTTTCTTCAAAACCTTCTGGCTGGAGCATATAGATTTCTTCCTCAAGATCTCCATGAAGAAAAGCTGTTTTCATATCTAGCTGTTCTAAATGTAAATCAAGTGTAGCACACATTGCCAAGACTACACGAACTGTTGACAACCGAACTACAGGAGAAAATATTTCGTTGAAGTCAATCCCTTCTTTCTGAGCATACTCTTTTACCACCAATCTTGCACGATACCGCTCCACTTGATCATCACTATTTCTTTTTATCTTATATACCCATTTATTGCCAATAGCTTTTCTTCCTTGCTGTAATGGCATAAGCTCCCAAGTCTTATTCTTATGCAGGGCTTTAATTTTCTCTTGCATTGCTGCCATCCACTGAGACGCATCTGAACTACTCATTGCTTCTTGGAGAGTTGATGGTTCTCCTTCCTCAGTTAGAAGACAATAAGCAACATTACTGCCCATAACATAATCCTCTTGTCAGACTGGTGTACGTTTTGTGCGCTTTCCCTTTCCAAGCTTCGACTCTTCAGACTCAGTTTGCTCTTCCTCCTCCTCGTGCTCTGGTTTTGCTTCAGAAGAATCTTATTCTGTGGATTTCATTTTCTACCTGTACCATTGTAGTCTCTGAGTTTTCTTTCAAAGTGCTATCACCTTCTTTTTTTAATTTATCTTCTAAAAAGATAACATCCCTGCTGACTATAACCTTGTGGGCAGTGGGCTCCCACAGGCAATATCCCTTTACACCATCAGCATATCCCAAGAACAAACACTTCCTGGATTTTGGATCCAACTTCGTAGTTTCTTGGGCATTGTACATCACATACACATGACTTCCAAATATATGGAGGTTTGAATAATCCACTGGCTTCCCTGTCCACATCTCCATTGGAGTCTTTAGATCAATTGCTGTAGATGGAGACCGGTTAATCACATAATAGGCGGTGTTGACTGCTTCTGCCCAAAATGCCTTATCAAGTCCTGCAGCTCCCAACATTGCTCTTGTTCTGTTTAACAGAGTTCTGTTCATCCATTATGCTACTCCATTTTGTTGTGGAGTGTACGCTGTAGTGAACTGCCTTTTGATGCCTTCTTGTTTACAAAAGCTATTAAATTCATTCCCAGTATATTCTACTCCATTATCTGACCTTAAACACTTGATCTTACTGAATCAAGTTCAACCCGCGCTTTGTATATTTTGAAAGTTACAAATACATCTCCCTTGCTCTTGATAGGATATACCCAACATCTTTTGGAGTAATCATCGGTGAAGGACACAAAGTACTTCGCTCCTCCTAGTGACGAAACTGGTGCTTGCCATACATCAGAGTGGACCAATTCAAGAATATTCTTGCTTCTAGAATTGGATATGCTGAACTTTAGTCGATGCTGCTTGCTTGTTGTGCAATGCTCACAAAAGGGTAATGACACCTTTGTAAGGCTTGGAAGTAACTTTTTCTCAGCAAGAATTTTCATACCTTGTTCAGACATATGTCCAAGCTTTTGATGCCACACCATTGCAGATCTTTCACTCGAACTGTTTGAAGCAACAGATGCTTCTGCTTCTTGCACAGTCTTTCCCAAAAGCATATATAACTTTGCAGCAATCTTTTCTCCTTTCATAATTACAAGCGCTCCTCGGCTAATCCTCATGATTCCTTTCCGAACTTTGATAGTACAATTAAGACCATCGAACTCTCCCACAGATAAGAAATTCTTCTTCAGACCTTTCACATGTTGCACTCCTTGAATAGTGCGAACTGTACCGTCATACATCTTCAATTTGATGGATCCAATGCCTATGATCTTTAAGGCATTATCTTCACAACTATACACAGATCCTCCTAAGATAGGTTCATAATGATGGAACCATTCTTTTCGAGAGGTCATATGATAAGTTGCTCCTGAGTCAAGAAGCCACATATCCGCAAATTTCTTCCTGCTCTCTGTTGATATTGCTGCTTCACAACACAACACGTTTCCATCTTCTGAAGTGCTTGCCACGTTCCCTTGAGAATTGAAATTCTTCAGACTCCAACAATCCTTCTTCAGGTGACCTTTCTTGCCACAGTGGTAAAATTTAAAATTCTTCTTACTCCTTGATTTTGATCTCCCATGATTGTGACTCCCACTTGGGCCACGTTCTGTCGATCTTCCTCTCATCACCGTCAAAGCTTCCACTTGTTGTGAACTTGCCTGCTTGTCCTCCTTGTTCTTCCTCCGATTCTCTTCTTCCAAGATAGCAGATGCTATATCATCAAAGACCAGAGAATCAGGCTGAACATTATTTGTCAAGTTGATGACGAGTTGATCATACGAATAAGGTAGACTTTGGAGTAGAAGTTCTGCACGTTCTTGTGACTCTATTTTATGATCCAAAGATGTAAGCTGAGAAAATAGAGTATTCAAGACATTAAGGTGCTCCGTCACTGAAGTAGATTTTGACATCCTCAAGGTGTAAAGTTTCCTCTTAAGGAAAATTTTGTTATGTAATGACTTGGCCTCGTACAGTTTGATGAGGTGATCTCATATCTTCTTTGTTGTTTTCTTTTCTGCTAAGCTGGACAAGATCTCATCTGCAAGTGCTAGATGAAGGTTTGCAATAGCATTCCCATCCATCTCGTTCCATTTAGTATCATCTGTGAATCCCTGCGGCCTTTCACTGATTGCCGCTAGACAACCATCTTTTCTCAATATAGCTTTTATCTTTAATTTCTACAGTGAGAAATTTCTCCCGTTGAACTTTTCAATCTCAAATTTTGCCGTCATCGCTTTTATCTCCAAAAATTAGCTCTCACTATTTCACGTGAACAGTACCTCTGCTACAGTGCTTCTGCTACAGTATCTCTGCTACAATAATCCGCTACAATATCTGCTACAGTGATCCGCTTCAGTTCTGCTACAGTTCCTCCGCTACAGTTCTGCTACAGTATATATGCATTTACTATTAAAAAAACCACGTGAATAGTGATTTACTGTTTATGAACAGTAATTTAATTCGCGTTTTTACGCCCGTTGTTAAAACGGACCACACCAAAAAACTCCACATAATTTTCTCTTCCTCGTGGTATATTTTGTTTTTCAAAATACCACAGCTCTGATATCACTTGTTGTGAAAACGGACAAGATAAAGCAAGAACACAGCTAAAATTTTGAGAAAAATAAAGATAAAAGAGACACAAAATTTACGTGGAAAAATCTTAAACGAATTAAGGTAAAAACCACGGACAAAGATAGAAGAATTTTATTAGAAGAAAATAATATGAATTACAATATAACTCTCTAATTATTTTCTTTAATACTCTTAATTTTTCCTCACTGCCTCTCTCTTTGGGATACACCATATGCTTAATATCTTTTGCCTATTTATAAGCAAGGGAAAACGCGTATGAGGAGGAAAATTTCATTTTTGTCTTTTTTTTTATTTTAATCAAAAATTTTGGCGCCTCCCAACAAAATTTCTTCAATTGCTGCACCTGTATATTTTAATTTCTTTGGTCAAAGTTTATTGGCGCCTACATATAACGGCCACTTCTCAACCAGTCATAATCGATCATCATATCTAAATTGCCATTAAAATCATCACTTAAAAATTTTATAATATCTATCAATCATTGCCAAAATAGAAAATAAGAAGGGGCGAATATCGTCTTTTTCGATATGGTTATATCACCAGCATAATTTAATTATATATCAATATATAAACCTAGATGAAGAGATAGTCTACGTAGCAATTTTATTTCATTCACATGAAGTGGCTAAGACCTTGCAATTTTATTTCATTCACATGAAGTGGCTAAGACAATCCTAGTCACCAAACAAAATGTCATCTTCCTTAAGTCCTTGCCAATTATTTGTTTCGCTTTTTATATGATTATGAAGAGACTAATTATCAATAGAACCATGAAATATTTAATTAATAATAATTAAAAAAGTACCATAATATAATATGTAAATTAAATTATTACAGACAAAAGTACAAGATTACCTTAATAACTAACGACTTTATGTTTCGTATTCTATTTTAATGATCATTTGCCATAAGCGGATAAGGTATACAACTTTCCCTTTCAAAATGTCTCCTTATAAGTAATTTTTAAAAATTAAGAAAATACAATTAATAAATATTATATATGAATATAACTAATTAATTAATTTCTTATAAGTCAAAGGGGCCATGCTGAGTGAAAATAAGAGACTCCTCCATACCCTTCTCTTTCAATCCTCTCCATCTCTTGTACTTCATATGCATTTGTCCCCTAAATCATAAGTATGCAATATCAATGAGAATTAAATGGATATATTATATAATTAAATTAATAATAATATCATTTTCAAAAAGATTAATATTATTATATTAAAAATGCATGTACTTGTACAATAAAGCAAAAAATAATATATATATATATATAATATACGAATATTATAAAATATTTCAATAAATTAAGGAAAAATAAATTCTTCTTAAAAGAAAGAATTAAACAAAATGAATTTACCTGCATTGTTTCCATATTGTCTCTCTCTGTGTTGAAGTCATAGTACATACTAGCTGCTGAAAGCTTCATAGAGAGAAACTATACAATGCAAAAAACGAGTGGGTAAAAGAAGAATTTAAAGAAAAAAACACTTGATTATTGATTTTTATTGTATGTTTGATTATATAGATGAAGATTTTTATATGGTTCAGAAATTACTTCAATTTGATTCTGGAGGGACTGAACATAATTAATAATGACATCCAGCATTACTGCCATTCCCATCGTCTGCAAATATACGTTCATAATTAAATTTAAGAGAAATGAAAAATAATTGTCATGCCATGCACGTCTCATGCAGAAGAAGAAGAAGAAGAAGATTGAGATTAATAAATTTAATTACTCTGTAATTACCTTATAACATCCTGGAACCAGATCCTGTAAGCGCCTAAGTTTCTCATTGATTTTCTCTCTTCTTCCCTAAAACAAAACATATGTAACTATTTATATATTATATGTGGGTTATTACTATTGCAGTTTTTTTTTCGCTAATAATATATAATAATTTCAATTCAAAAGATTTATAACTTCCAATTTTACTTAATTCCTCTAAAAAGAAGAAACAGTGATCAAATTATCACTGAGCACACTTCGCCGGTATAGCATTTTGTAATTGAAAAATTAATATAGTAATAATTTGACAAAATATTTAACTTTGCATGTTTGCTTATATAAAATCCAATATATAAACATTTATTTTAATAAATTTATATGTACCCTTTCTGCCAAACTGTGACTATCGGTAGCTTGGCCTCTTTTGGCTCTCACATGAATCACTCCTTCTGGTTTCTCCATATCTTTCTCATCTGTATTTCTTTTTCTTTTTCTTCCTCCATAGCTCTGCTAGCACCATGCACACGAATTAATCTTTAAAATAGAATTAAATAAGAGAGAAAACCCAATTTCTTACCGTAATATTTGGAATATTTTCATTCAACCCAGTTCCAGAAACAGCAGGAGGAGATGCTTTCATGAAGGTTTGGATATTATCAGTAAAGTTGATAGGAAGGACATGAGATGGTGGATGGAGTTGATGATTATTATTAGAGAAAGCCATCATGAATTGTTGATCATGATTATGATCAGATGATGACTTTAAATTCTGCAACGGTCTCAAATGGTTGTTTGAAGAGTTCATTTCTGAGAAAGAATAAGGGTTAAGGTTTTGTAGGTCCCTAGTAAATTCATGAGCCATCTCACGCACTTATCATCAACAATATTTGATAAACTTTGAAATCTTGATGGGTTCATGTACATATAGAGGAGCTCTTGAAAGTGCGATTTATAATTAAAATCAATTACTAGCTAGGGACCTACAAACCTTAGTGCAATATTTGGTAGATAGTGCCTGATAAAGAATTATGTTATGTAATAATAATAATATTTTTTTTGTTAATTTATTATATTGAATTTTTTTTATTTTATTTCATATTATATCATGCTTAATTATTATTCCCTATTATAATTAAACATTTGTGCATGCATTTAATTGATATAAATATAAAAGGAAATGGTTTGAGAATAAAAGTATATATTCAATCTATAACTATGTTAGTTGAACGCATTAATCCTTCAAAAATTTCTGAATAAAATAAAATTATATAAAAAAAATTTTGATCTTAATTAATTTTTTTAATCATATTTAAAGTTTTCATCTGATAAGATATATTGAATCAATTTGATGAGAATCTTATTAATTCAGTGAAAAATTATTAAATATCATCTTAATTTTAGAATTATTTATTTATTTGTAATCTGAAACATTCCCTTTTTTTTTTCTTAATTATCGCATTTTAAAATAATTAAACTAACCAATTAAGAATAGATGTTGAAGTGAATTAAGCTAAATATTCAATTAGAAATATGCAATTTATGCATAGTACTAAAATATAAGTCTGATCCAGTACAAGGAAAGCATTACTTGTTCCCCATGATTTAAGGATATATAGTAGCAAAAGTTTACATGGAAATTGATGGGCTTCAACATAATTAAACAATTCTTGGAAATGACATGATTCCCGACAAACGATTTCTTCTCTTTTCCTATTTAATTTCCAAGCATGGTCGTCATTTACTTGTACTCTGCTTCTGTATGCTTCAAAACTAATTTGCACTTATTTTTCTTTTATTTTCTCTTCATACTTCTATTTTCGCTCTAATTTGTACCTGTATATATATATATATATAATTTTTTTTACTTTTTATTTTCTCTTCATATTGTTAAAGTATTAAATTCCTTAATTATAAGGAAAGTAGTAGACGGTACATATTTCAATAGAATTTCATGCCTCATATACCCAAATCAATTATTTTTTTTAATAAATATTTTCGGGCAAACTCAAATCATAACCAATTCAATTGTACATATTAATCAATGAATCTTTAGTTTAATGGTACTAGAGTCATTTTCAGACTTGACAATTTTCAAGTTCAGTTATCATAGGAGCCAAATTATTAAAAAAAAAATCAATAACAAATTACCAAAGGAAAACTAATCACTATATTAAATTCATCATACTTTTTTTTTTAAATGTTGCCCCTTTCAATGATTTTTTAAAAATATTGAATAAATAGAAAAATTCAAACAAGAGATCCTCAGTCCCATAAAATTGAAAACAACTATATATATCAGGTTATATTAGAACTAATTGGTTGGTTCTATTATATGGTGATGATTGATGGACTGGAGCTTAACTGCATTTCTCACCTGAAATTTCTCTAATCAAATTGCAACCAAATCTAAAGTTTTAACGTTAACCTTTAATTTATGGGGATTGCTCATAGCTGGGTTTAGAGAGAGTTGTTATTGACCCAATAAACCTTCACGGTTTAGAATTTTATTCCTATTTTGCATTGCTAAATGGATCAATTTGATCCCATCAATTCCATAATTACTATGCAAATTTACTTATATACCTTTACTTTTGTTTTGTTTGTCTTATTTCTTATGCTTTTTTCTTTAATTTATAGTTTTATTTTTCAAAATTTCATGTGATTAATAATACTCTTTCATTTTACCCATAAAAGCAATTAACGCTAAAATTTTTGAAAAAATAACGCAATAATGATTCATTTATTTATACTTTTTTTAATAATAAATTACTACATTCGCCCCATTTAAATTATTATTTTTATAAAAAAAAATTATCTCATTAATATTATCACTTTATAAAATCAATAAAAATTAATTTTTTTATTTTACTCTTATTATTAATAAATTAATTAATAAAGTAAGAGAAGAGTATTTTTAATATTAATAAGGTAACGAAAGATATTTTAGTCCATTTAAAATAATTTTATATAATATTGAGAGAATTTATTTATTTTTAATATGTATGCACAAGTTAAAGGTGATAAGTTAAATGGGAAGGAAGTATTGTAATTTAGTAGTTTGATATTAAAATTGATATCTTATTTGTGTAATAGAAATATACTTTTTTAAAAATTACTTTTTAATTGAAAATTATGACTTCTTTACCCCTAATACGTATTATCTAAAATGTATATTTTTTATAAAAAAAAACATCAATATTACTGGTTAAATTATATTTTAAATTTTAAATTTATTTTATATATTTTTTAAATATAAAATACCTCTATTATGTAAAATTTTTCTAATCGTTTTACTTTGGTAAAATATAAAATCATGAAAATTAACAATTTTTCTCAAAATTTTAATCCAAAATTTATTTTGATAAGGAAAAAGCCATTGTTTAAATTAGTAATAAATAATAAGATTTTCAAATAATATGAAGCTATTGGTCTTATTATATTTAAATTAGTAATAAATAATAAGATTTTTGAAAATAATATGAAGCTATTGGTCTTATTAGTAGGATCGCATAATATAAGCTTATGCATGTACATTTACAAATGATTTTAGTTTATGAAGTATTTTATTTTATATTTTGAGTAAGCCTAGTTTATATATGATTTATATTGATTCAATAATAGAATAACATTTGAAATAAAACAAAATATAAGTGTGAAATAAAAATTTATATAAACATAAATCATATAAATTAATTTTTTTTCATCTTTTGATCTGAAAAATACGAAGCAATAGTATATGCCAAGTATAGAAAAAAATCATTTCTAATAATATTTTATATTAAGATTTTGACCACTGTAATATCTAATGTAATATTTTCACTAAAAGCAAGTTATATATACATAAATTTAATTATTTATCTTTTTTAGTGTAGCATCACAATTCATGCATAACCATCACATTTATTTTATTTTATTTTATTTATTGTTTACGTGTAAAACTCAATGGGAACAAATTTAGTGAGAGTTTTAGTTAATTTTTTTTTTAAAATAATGGCATGAACACTGTCTAAGTCATTATTCATAGATTGAGAATCCTAGATTCAATAGCCCTTAATTCTCTATCTCTTTTATCATTATTTTTATTATTTTCTAGTAATAAGACTCATATTCATGTCAACTTTACATAAATATAAAGAAAAATATTTGCATTCAAACTGGGTATAGTCATTTAAATTTTTTTTATCCGAATAAAATAATAAAAAAAGGTCGATATTATATAACAATAAAGAAAAATATTTACAAATATAATATAACAAAAAAAAATATTTACATCCAAAATTGATATTGTTGTTTAAAAATTTTAATTAGATTAAAATAATAAAAAAATAGTTGATATAATATATAGATATAATATAAGAAAAAGAAAAACAATGTAAAAAATATCTTTTTACAATTTAATAATCAATTTAATAAATAGATATACTATAAGAAAAAGAAAAACAATGTAAAAAATATCTTTTTACAATTTAATAATCAATTTTTTATAAATATTTTCAATTTTTTAGTACGATCTTAAAATTTACCATATTTTCTAAATTCTAGTATAAGAACCATTGAATTTAAGGCATGTTTACATGAATTATAAATAAACGAGGCTATTTATATTTTTCATATCTAAATTTCTATTATTAATATGTTACAAAAGGAAAAGAATATTTAACAGTAGATTGTTAACAAAGTAATTATTATCAAATTCTGAATTTTAAATGGAAAAATAGAAATATATTGAAAAATATAAAAATAATTTCACTTATAAATGCATAATGAATTTTCATGTAGTGCTTAATGGTTATTAATTATTCAGTTAAAAAAAAGGTCATTAATTATATTACTATTAAGACTAATTTTGCAATATTTAATGATCAATAATACTCCATATTGTGTTTTCTCTGAATTAATTAAGATTAAAACAGTCATTTTCTTTTACTATAATTAATACATAAAGTGTAATTGATCTGGATCAAATTGATGGATGTACTCCAAACCCAAGAGTGGCATTTTTGTTTTGCATATTCTAATTACTCCATCTATTATGAAAGAGACACTTCTCATTTCATACATATTAAAAAAATTTAATTATTTAGTTAATAGACAAAAATATTCACTATAAACTACTAATTTTATCCTACATTTATACTAAATAATTATTGGTTATTGTAAAAATTAAACATCAAAATAGTTATTGATTGGGCCAAAGGTAATAGTAACCTAAAAAATATAAATAATTAAATACAAATATTGTTACTTACATAATATTAAATACGAGTATAATAATCAATTTAAAATGTAATTATAATCTAAATAAAATAATGAGATTATATTTTAAAATAGATAAAAAAATCTATCATTATGAGACGGAGGAAATAATTATTATCAAATTCCAAACCCAAGAATTAGCATCCCAAAAGCCAAAGTCAAGAATTTTGCCTTATTACAGGAAAAATTAAATAACGTTGGATATAAATTGGAAAGAGATTCCGATCCAATCCATGGGTCTAACCAGGACCTTATTGTGTCACTCTTACCAAGATAATTCTAGTCAAAGAGGGATCAATATTGGCAGTTATAATATCTTTCCACAAGAGAGCTAGATGAATTGCCATTGAAGCTAATCGGAAACTTATAATCCCCGCCAAATTTCGATTTAGTCACCTACTTCCATAGAGAAACGCCATTTTCACATAGCCTTCATATCCATTTGAAGAGGAGCTTTATTTTTAGTAAGAATTGAGCTCACACCCAAACCTTCAAACTTCTTGACCTTTTTAATAATCTTCCAAGTAATACAATGTATCCGCCATCGTTCATCAATACCAGCGCCTCTGATTTTTTTTCAATTTCCTTCACGGTGCCTCTGGGAATTCTAAAAGTAGATAGATGATAGAGAGGCAAGTTATTGAGGACTGCTTTGATCAATGCAAGTCTACCGGCTACAGATGGTGGGCAAACTTTCAAGAAGCCAATTTATTCCTAATTCTGCTAATAACCGGATCACATATGTTCAAACGTCTGGGTTTGCCCCGAGACGAGAGGTATGCCAAAGTACTTGTAATACCTGGTATTTTTTTTAAATAATAATATAAACTAATTAATATATATATATATATATAATAAAAATAAATAATAAAATAATATAGCATGTACGAACAACAAATTAAATAAAAAATGTACTTATTAATGATGTGATTTATTAAATAAATAAGTAGGTGTTGGATTAGTTAAAATAAATTTGTTACTAAATTACAAAATAAATTGGATGTAATATAGATATAGGAATATAAATAAATATATTTATAAAAAATATAAGTAAATTGAAAGATAATAAATTAATAGTTTTTTAAATTAATTTATATTAAATATTATTATTAAAGTATTATCTAAATAAGAGTTTTATTTACATATATAATTAAGTTAATTAAATTACTTATGAATTAAATTAAGTTAATTAATTATCAAATAATTAAAATATATGCTAAGTAAATTATAATTCAAAATTTATATAAATTCATAAAACTAATTATTTAATTAAGATTAATATTGCTATAATTATGATAATGAATTTACCATTATTTTTACTTAAGAATAAATTATAATAATTGTAAAAATATAAATTGTGTTAAGTAGTAATTAATTATTAATATTATTAGTGTTGTACTAGTTAAAGTATAAAATTTTATAAATATTAGTAATTTTTTAAAGCTAGTATAATTATTAACATTGTTATTTTGATTTTTGACTACTACTATTAACCTTATGTGTGTGTGTATATATATATATATATATATCTACTAAATGTTTATCTAAATAGTTAAGTTATCATTATTATTATTACTAATAAAATTAAATATTAGATTTAACATAAATTATTATTTTAAAATAACAGTAATTAAATAATTATTTTTAATTTTATAAATATTGTTATTATTATTTTTATTGACTTTATTATAAGTAATTGTTGGAAATTAAAAATAAAGTATTACTAAGTAAATATATTATATTATTATTATTATTGAAATCAATATAAATTACTATAGTTAAATTAAAGGTAATTAAGTAATTAATTTAAATAATAAAAATTAATTAAATAATATTAATATCCAAGTAAATATTTTAATATCACAAAGTATAATAAGTAAGAAAATTTAAGTAAATAATATTATTATTATTTTTCTTATTCTAGCATTGTTATTATTATTAATACAATTTATTTTGAAAGCTAATATATATATATATATATATATATATATTAGATTAAATTAATATAATTCAATGCGTAATTAAATAAATTAGTTAATGAAGAAATATATTGATAGTAACAAGCTATTAATATAAATGAACTAAAATTATATAATTAAATTATGTATAAAAATATTATATATACTAGTAAATTTTTACATTTAAAATTATATTGAGTCGTTAAAAATATTTATTGGAGAATTATATATATAATTACCTAAGAAATTAAATAATACTTATTGGAGTATTATTTTAAAAATTCTAAGAATTATCGATTTATTGAGATAATCATTAAAATTTAAAGACCAAAATTACACATTATTTTCGTAGCATACATTATAGTAGCTCGGTATAATTTAAATTAAATAATATTTTTATATTTGTAACATCCCTATTTTTTAAAAATTAAATAAATTAAATTAAAATTAAATTTGATAAATTAAATAAATAATTTAAATAAAAAATGAAAGAATTTTAAGTGAAAAAAAGTGGAATGTAAATGTAAAATATATATGAAATATATATAAAGTATAAAAAAGTCAACAAAATCCAACTCTTTTAAAAAAAAAGTCAAAGGTCAAGTGGCATTTTTATAATTATATTTTAAAAATTAAAATTTATAAAAATAATTTTAAAATAATTTATTTTTGTATGGAAGAAATAATTTAAGGTTTTTATTAAATAAAATAAATAATTAATTAATTAAAAATATAATAAAATAATATATGTAAGGACAAAATTGAAAGTGGAAAAAAAAAGAGAAATTAAAATTTGGTGGTCTTCTTCTTTTTCTTCCTTAGTGTGCCGATTTTTCATAGCCAAGAACTCAAGCTTTTTGCTTCTTTCAAGGTCCATTAATTGAAGGATTTTAAAGTTTCAAGTGAGATTTTTAGTAATTTTCACCATAAAATACATTAAGGAGAGGTTATTTGTCCAACCCTAGTATTGAAAGGCAACTTAAAAGAGAAGTTTGAAGGTTAATTTTGAGCTTGTTCTTGAGTGTTTTTTAAGGTAAGCACAAACTTTTGAGGAATGAGATATGTTTACATTAATTTTGGCCTAACAGATTTTGAATGAAAAATATATTAAGTTATTTGGTACATTGAACATTTACGAACATTGTGCTATGATATGTGATTTGTTATGTATTCATTTAAATATATTGTGAAAAGCCATTGTTAATCGCTAAATTGCATAAAATGTAATTTATATGAATTATGTAAAAATAATCCAAAATATTTGGGTGATGTGTTTGTGATGAGAAATATGTATACATTGTAATAAAATATGATGAATTAAATTGAATTGACATTGATATAAATGAGAAAATGAGGCAATGTGCCTAACTGATAATGAAAAAATGAGGTAATGTACCTAATTGATAATGAGAAAATGAGGCAATGTGCCTAATTGATAATGAAAAAAGAGGCAATGTGCCTAGTTGATTGTGGAAAAATGAGAAAGAAAATTGATAATGGAAAAGATGAAATAATTATGTGCCTAGTATGTTATTCAATTTCTAGAGTTCTGTATTTGGCGGCATGCCTATGAGGTTATCCTCATGATTTGCCTTCGGGCTAGACGTTATGCATCACTGATACATGATTTATCTTTGGGGCTAGACGCTTGGCGTCACTGTAATATGATTTTTCTTTGGGGCTACCTTTTGAGCATTACTTTGATTTGTCTTCGGGGCTAGATACTTAGTGTCGATTTGGACCAAAATAGAAAAATCTAGGATTTGAATGACATATTAGATCCTTTAGGCTCATATTTTGTATTTGTTTTTATGTGAATTGTAAAATGATTAAAGGATATGTTTTAAGGTGAAATCGAGTGGTACATTGTGAAACGTCATGTAAAAGCATTTTGCATTGTCATTGTTTTATAGTTTTATTGTTATCAAAATTTGTACCGCTCACGATTGCAATTCATTGCATAGGTGAGAGGGGGATCTGGTAGAGCTGGAGAATTCTCCTAGACCTGGTCGAATTTAAGCTTGTGTTTATTGAGTTTGAAGTATTATTTTGAGTACATTAAGATTAGAGCCATTTGTCAGCATGTACATATGATAAGTGCAAATTAACTCTATATTTTCTATCATATTTAGTATGTAATTAAATTGAATTAATCTATTCTAAGCTTATTTGTGTGTTTTTATTTTATTATTTTAGAATCAAGTTTAGTTTAAATTAATTTCTTAAAAGTGTATATAAACTAAAATTTTTATGTATAATTTAACCCTTAGAGCTTTAAGTATAATTTTGATAGTTGAAAAATACAAATTTTAAAATATGGTCTTCATAACGTTGATAGAGAACGTCTCAAGCTTTTCAAAGAGGTTTGGATTGTTAAATTCTGAGTTCTTTTGGGCCTCCAACTTTAAATTCAAAATTGGGCTTAAATGTCAAATGTAGAAGTCTAGTCCGGGCTACTAATAATAATTGGGCCATAATTTGGGCTTTTGGAGTTTGAACTAGGTGATTCAAAATCCTAACATTATCTACTCTTCTGGAGATAAAAACTTTTCTAAATGAGTCAATTAAAAATAAGGAGTACATCTAATAGAAAATCAAGTTTTAATTTTGAATTCAAATTTTAAAACAGAAGTTGAGTAGGAGTAGGAGTCTGATTTGAAGGAGCTATTAGCTGGATACCAAAAAGAGGATGTGAACAATACACAGAGGCAGCCATTGTAGAGTGTTAGACTAAATTTCTTCATATTTTTTCTAGAGTAAAATAATTTTAGTTCAATTAGAGATTAAATAAAGAAGGAGATTACGCTAGAGGAAGACTTGATAGTCTCTGCCAGATTCTTCATCAACCTCGTTTGAGCTCTCTATTTAGTTTATATTTTCAAGTTTACATTTTATTTAATACTTTGTTATTTTCTTGTTTTGAATATTAGAATGATGAACTTTGTGTTTTGTTTCTTAATTTCTATTTTACCTATGTTTAATTTAGTTATGAGCAACTAATCTTTTGTGAGATTAGGTGAATTTTGATGTTTGAACTATGAGTTTAATTATAATCTATTAATATACGTAGACTGATTTTCTTTTATCCTTGATTTGATAATTTTGGTTTAATTGATTAGCAATTATTTGGCCATCAATTGTTAAATTTAAAGAATTATATAAAATGCGAAAGTTAAATATAATTTTTGATGTGGAATCATCAATATTGAGTGATTAAGTTTAGAGATAAATTAATTTCTTAGGCATCCAGAATTAATATCTTGATTAAATTGAATTGGACTTTGATTATTTGAAATAAGAATAGTAATTTAATTATTGTCCAATTATATTTTCCTTGCTTGAGAATATTGGATATCTAGGATTTAAAAATTGAAACTTAATGATTCATTAATTAGACTCATAGTAAAATCTCTAATGAAATCTAATCCTAATTTTTTACCATTGATTATTTGAATACTTAGTTTAGAGTAATTGAATTAGATATATTTAAATTAATTAGAAAAAAATTTAAATTGTTGCAAATTTTTAATTTTTAAATAATAATTAATTTGAATTTTAGTTAATCAAATTGATCATTCCCTGTGAGATCGACTCTTACTTTCACTATATTATTTGTTAACAGCTGTGCACTTACGGTTTTAAAATTGATATACACAAAACCACATAACAACATATTTAATATTATAATGCATTTTGATATTGTGTATATTATGTCATGTTTTTAAAGTATATATATTGTAAATTATAAAAACTATTTGGACAAATTATATAATGTGGATTGTTTATATGTGTTCTGATATATATAAATATGTGTATATATATAAATATTTTAGGAAAATGCGGAGAAATTAAGTAGTTGAGGTGAAAATGTATGATTTATTTTGTTGGGAGTATATCTTATGCAGGTTGGGTAATTGTTAAAAATTTGAGATTTTCAAAGTACAGACAAAATTCTGGTGAATTTTTTTCAGAGATTTTCTAATAAAATGCTTATTTTGAAACCTATAATTAAAAAGGAATATTTTATTACTATTTAAGTATGTGGCATCCTAAATTTAAAATGTGAAAATTTTTATTTGTACTGAGTTGTAACATCTTTATACCGTATATGCATATTTTATATATAATATGTGTATATATAATATGTATATAAGGTATAAGGATATTACATTTATTTTGATATCAAAGCCTAGGTTTAAGGTTCTCAACCTGGGTAGATTTTTAGAGAGAGAACACGAAGGTTTTAAATATGATTTTAAATTATGATACATGTATTGACATTGACATTTTATCTGATCTCTGATGTGACAATGCCCATTCGACATAACGGATATAATGTGAGATAGCGTCTAGGATGCATAGATCAAAGTGGTGCAGTGAAAGTATCATTCTGAAGATTATAGATTGAGAATTTTTAGAACTTTTATTTGAAATTAAGATTTATAGTTGATTCAATTGATGAATAAGTGTAATTAAGAAAAATAATCTAGGAAAAAATTTAAGATATGAAATAAAAAGTTTGAGAGATAAGTATGATAGTTATAGAAATTCTATATGTGTATTGCAAAGTGATATTATTTGAATTTATGGACAAATCTAAAAATGTTGAACGAGCTTAAAAATTTAATTAAAAGTTTTTGTATGTATTATAATCTAATGTATAAAATTTTATAATTTTTATAGATGAATTATTAATTAAGAAAAATATAAGAACATAGATTATTGGAGTAGCTTTAGCAACTCAGAATCTGCAGAAACATATTTAAAAACTATGGTAAATCAACCTAGAAAAATCTAAAAATTTATACACAATATCATATTATTCCCGAAATATATGGTTAAAATTTCATGAATTTTTATTAAGATTTGATACCTAAAGAAAATGAATAACCGAGTACTGCAAGAGGAATTATTAAAGAGACAGATTATGTGGATTTGGAATACTTAACTTTTTTTTTAAATATAATAAATTAGCTTGAAAAAATCTAAAATTTTAAACATAAGTTTAAATATGTGTCAAGTGCACATGGTTAAAATTTTATAATCTTTTATAAAGAATTGGCGAAGAATATAAAAATTTAAAAGTGAGGTTGACATGAACCTGAGGAAGTTATACAGTTTTGTGCAAGTGAGTAATAAATTTTTTTTTAGACAAATGAATGACAAAAATTATAAAAATTTATGTACAGATAGATAGAAGTATGAAAAATAAATATGGAGTTTTTAATAATTTAGAACAAAGAATTTATAATTAAATATCAAAGAGAGAAATGGTATGTGATAGCGGATTATTTATTATGAAAAAAAAATAATGCATGATTTAGGATTTGAGTATGTAAAATTAGGGTATCTAAATGGATGCTGTTAATTAATTCAATGAAATGAATTAGTATTGTTTAAATATAAATGTTATGATCTTAAGAACGGGAATATGACATGGATGAGATTTGATGAGGTTCATATTGTTGGTTGCATTATGTGAATTTTGAATTATTGAAATGGATTTTCATAATTGTGAAAGTGATGTGTTTTGGATGTTATATTAATATATAGATGATGTTTATAAAGTTAGATGCTGAAAATGAGATTAATAGATTTAAGTTTAAGTAAAGTAGTAAGTTGAAAATTTAGAGTTGTAAAGAAATTTTGATGAGAATTGCTTAGATATTGATGGTTTAATGTTTAATGAGCATGTGAGAAATTTTAAATGAATAATATTATTTATGAAAGTATCATGTAGTATGTAATGTGGTTGATAATATAGAAACTGAATATGAAGTTGTCACGACCCAACCCGGGGGCCACGACCGGCATGCAGCCAAACTGAAGTCTGACCACATAAGCCTTAGAAACATTCATAACAGTCTAAGTGCAAAACAGTTCAATACTTATAAAATCCTCAATCCTAATTCAAATGCAAACCATCAATATAATCAAATCACAATAAAATCATTCGGAAATCTAATGCAGACAAGTTCTACTTATTACACAAAAAGGGATTCGGATTCAATCCGCCCAAAAGTTCAATATCCGGAAATCTCTAAGCAGAAGGGCCAATAACACAAATGGAAAATATGATCGACTTCTCCAAGAAGAGAAAGAAGATAGACGAAGGCAATCACTGTAAACCTGCAAGACAATCTGTAAGGGTGTGAGCGCTTTATATAGACGCTCAGTAAGTCTATGAGAGGTAGAGAAACATCTAACAGTTATATAAGCAGTACATATAATACATTTACAAATTAAGCAAACAAGATGGTGTGTCGGGGTCACCAATAAGTAAACAGTACAGTATAATATCAGTCACATCCGCCCTTATAACTTCTCAGTACAGTACAGTAATCAGTAATTAGGCATGTAGCCTCAGTAAACAGTATAGGCATTAAGCCTCAGTAGTAGTATAGGCATTAAGCCTCAGTAACAGTATAGACATTAAGCCTCAGTAACCTCCTTCCCCTTCATGACACACCATCACACAGCACAAGTAATATCAAATTCAAATTTTCTCACATAAATACAATCACATGCAAGTTTCTCTGTCTCCTAAAGCATGCGAGGCTGGGTTCGAAATAATAGTCTAGTGAATATATATAGAAAGGATAATATATTATAAGAAGGGTTTATATATATATATATATAAGTTGTTAGCAAGTAGCATAACACAAACAATTCAAATACGCCCATAGAACTTACCTGGTCTAACAGTCAGCTAAGCAATCCGCCACCCTAAGTCTGAGGTGCTGCTGGACCACCGCCTAACCATTAACCATCAATTAACAACCACCCTTACAAATGTATGCAAGTGCTCTAATACCAACACTAAAACTGAAGAATATTACAGAAGTATAGAGAAATGATTAAGAAAGTGAAAATGAATTTCATTAGGTAATTTGATTGGTAATGATGAAAATAAATATGAAGAATATGGTAAATGTACGGGAAATGTAAGAGAGAAATCACATTGAAAATGTGACTAATATTTATGTAAAGTGTGATAAAAAAAGAGGATGATTTATTTATTATATAAGATGAAAAAATTAGTAAATGACGTAAATAATATTAAAAGAATAAGAAATGATAAAATTTTATGAAATATAATAAATTTTAAATTTATATAGATTGTGTGTAAATGAGAAATTGAATATAAGTGTGTGATTGTGTGTAAACATGTATATGATATGTGTGGTGAGTTGTCCAATAAGGACACCATTGTGATAAATAAAAAAATATGAAAAGTAAATCACATTATGAATGTGACTTATGGATATGTATATAGATGATTTAAAAATATGAGAAATGTTTAAAGTGTGAAATAATATGAATTTGTGAGGTGAAAGTGATCATGATAAGGTTGATCATTTGAAAATTGTGACAATGTAATATAATGTGAAAGTGATTAAGTATTGAGTTGATCACTTAAAGATGTGAAAAAAATATTATTGAAGTATTACTATATGTTTGTAACCCTATATAATTACTTATTTGATTTAAGGAGAAATTAGCAAAAAATTTTGTTAGATAAATTGAGATATAATTGGTAAACGGATTTATAATTGAAAAGAGATTTTTTGTTGAATAATTATATAAAATTGGTATATGAATAGGTATATATATATATATATATATATATGAGTTGTTGATGGTAATATTGATGGATAATGTATTTAGGCTAATAAAAACAATTGGATAAGGGTAAATTATTTTAAAACAAAGTTGATATGCATTAACTCTTCATGTAGTAAGAGTTTAAAGAACAAATATATAATTTTGAAATGCCACAGGTGTATGACCACTATAACATGGGTGTAGTATCAAGATAAGAATTGTTTGAGGAAAAATTCTAGTGAAGGCGGTGTTTATTTGTAACCCACAAGCATAATCTTAAAAGAATACAACTGTGAAATACATTTGGTGAGATTGATAATTTGTTTCATGAGATACAAGCAAGATTTGTTATTGGTATAGTTAGACTCATAACCTTATGTTATAAATTTATTTATGACTATAGATAGTGTAGAAACGTAAGAGAATTGTGAAAATATAATAAGCTATAAATAATGTGTAAGGATAGTAATTTTGTAAATATGATAACGATAAAAAATGTGGGAAGATGATAAATGAGAGAAATTATGAAATGTGAATAAGAGTTATATTGAATATGTTTAGAAATGGTGTAATATGAATAAATTAATAAAAATCACGTTTAAAGTGAATGAGACTAAGGGAAATGAATAAGGAGGAGATGGTAATGAACATTGTTTGGAAATTGTATAGAGATAATAGAAAAATAAATTAATTTGAAAAGATGTATATTGATTGTATATAATCATTACCCCCTAAAAAGTTAAAAAGAATATTATTTGTGATGCTAAATTTAAAGAAAATTAAGATTTGAAAAAACGTTTGACCTAATAGAGTTAGATCATGAATTAAAACAGAATGATAAATTTAAAATAAGCTAAAGATTGGTCGGAATAGAATGAAGTTGTGATGGTCATATTGTGATAGTTAGATCAATTGATCTGGAATGTAATAAATTTACAAGTAATTATTGAAATTCAATGTATGTAGTTACATTAAGAGTATGAAAGATATATGATAATGTACATAATACCAAAATGTTAATTATAGTATAATTGGAATGGATATATATATATATATATATATTGGGTTGATAAATAACCTGTGAGAATGAATCTTAATAAGAAAATAAGATTTTGTTATCGTATAATTGTAATATTAAATTAATATGTGATAATTATATAAAAATTATGATCAAAGTGAAGATGTGTAAAATTTTTATATTAAGATTTATTAATTGAAATTGGGAGCTATTATCATTTGTAGTTTTTACAAATAACTATTCGTAAATATAAGCAAGATGGTAATTAAATAGAGATACAATTTTAAAAATAACTATGATGACGGAATAGTCAGTGTTAAGATATAAGTTATTAACATTTGAATTTAAGGTTACGACATTATATTTTTAAGATAATGGAATGATCAAATATTTTGAGAGTAATAAATGTGTGATGCATATATACTAAAAAGATGAATTAATTTTGTCTAATGACAATTCGATTAAAGATATAATAATCTATTGTGATTATTGGAGTAAATAGAAAGTATAATAATGAGTTATGAAATTGTAAAAAGATAATTTAAAATGATCCTAAGGGAGGAGAGTATAAAATATGTAATTTGATAAAATAATGATTTGATGAGATGATTAATTTCATAAAAGATTTTAAGATTACATTTTGATTTGGATGGTTTATTACAGTACTGAATAATTTCGAGGACAAATTTTTTTTTAATGAGAGAGAATTGTAATATCCCTAATTTTTAAAAATTAAATAAAATAAATTATAATTAAATTAGATAAATTAAATAAATAATTTAAATAGAAAATAAAAGGATTTTAAGTGAAAAAAATGGATTGTATATTTGAAATATAATAAAGTATATAAAAGTCAACTCTTTTAAAAGAAAAGTCAAAGGTCAAGTGACATTTTTGTAATTATACTTTAAAAATTAAAATTTATAAAAATAATTTTAAAATAATTTATTTTTGTATGGAAGAAATAATTTAAGATTTTTATTAAATAATTAAAATAAAATAAAATAATAATATATAAGGACAAAAATGAAAGTGGAAAAAAAAGAGAAATTGAAATTTGGTCTTCTTATTTTTCTTCTTATTCTTCCTTAGTGTGCCAAATTTTCATAGCCAAGAACCCATGTTTTTTGCTTCTTCCAAGCTCCAATAATTAAAGAATTTCAAGGTTTCAAGTAAAATTTTTAGTGATTTTCACCATAAAAGGTATTAAGGAGAGGTGATTTGTCCAATCTTAGTATTGAAGGACAACTTAAACGAGAAGGTTGGAGGTTGATTTTGAGCTTGTTCTTGAGTGTTTTTTAAGGTAAGTACATTTTGAAGAATGAGATATGTTTGCATTAATTTTGGCCTAACACATTTTGGATGGAAAATGTGTTAAGTTATTTGATATATTGAACATTCATGAATATTATGTTATGATATGTGATTCGTTATATATGTATTTAAATGCATTGTGAAAAGTCATTGTTAGTGGATAAATTGCATAAAATATGATTTATATGAATTATATGAAAATAATCCAAAAATATTTGAGTAATGTGTTTGTGATGAGAAATGTATATACATTGTGATAAAATGATGAAATATGATGAATTAAAGTAAATTGACATTGATATGAATGAGAAAATGAGACAATGTGCCTACCTGATAATGAGAAAATGAGACAATGTACATAATTAATAATAAAAAAATAAGACAATATGCCTAATTGATAATGAGAAAATAGGCAATGTGCCTAGTTGATTATGAAAAAATGAGAAAGAAAATTGATGATGGAAAAGATGAAATAATTGTGTGCCTAGTATGTTATTCAATTTTTAGAATTCTATGTTTGGCGGCATGCCTATGAAGTTATCCCCATTATTTGCCTTCGGAACTAGACGCTATGCGTCACTGATACATAATTTACTTTCGGGGCTAGACGATTGGAGTCACTATGATATGATTTTTCTTTGGGGCTAGTTTTTGAGTATTACTTTAATTTTTATTCAGGACTAGACACTTGGTGTTAATTTGGATCAAAATAGTAGCTTTAAAATTTGAATGACATATTAAAATTTTTGGTCTCATGTTTGTGTTTGTTCTTATGTGAATTGTAAAATAATTAAAGGATATGTTTTAAGGTGAAATTGAGTGGTACATTGTGAAACATCATGCAAAAGCATTTTGCATTGACATTGTTTTATAGTTTTATTGTTATCAAAGTTTGTACAGCTAAACTTTTAGCTTAGCGTGATTGCAATTCATCACGCAGGTGACATGGGCAACCGGTAGAGCCTGAGAATTCTCCTAAACTTGGTTGGGTCGAAGATTGTGTTTATTGAGTTTGAAGTATTTTTTTTGTACATTAAGATCGGAGTCATTTGTTAGCATGTACATATTTGATATTATGATTCATTTTGATATTTTGTATATTATGTCATGCTTTTAAAGTATATATATATATATATATTATAAATTATAAAGACTCTTTAGATAAATTGTATAAAAATATGTATATATAAATATTTTAGAAAAATGTGGAGAAATTGAAAAGTTGAGGTGAAAATGTATGATTTATTTTGCTGGGAGTGTATCTTATGCAGATTGGGCAATTATTAAAAATTTGGAATGTCAAAATTACAAATAAAACTATGAAATTTTTTTTTCAAAAATTTTCTAATAAAATGTTTATTTTGAAATCTATAATTAAAAAGAAATATTTTATCACCATTTAAATATACATTTTTAAGTATGTGAAATATCTAAATTTGAAATTTGAAAATTTTTATTTTAACTGGATTGTAATATTTTTATACCGTATATATGTATTATATATATATTGAATATATGTATTATACGTATATATGGTATAAGGGTGTTACGATATTATTATAGGAAAGAACCCAGTTGCAATTATAGAATATCAAATGAATCCTGTTAATTAAGCAAATACATTATTTGGCCCAGGTGAGTAAGTAAATATGTAACATTGTATTTTTTAAAGTATTATCTATAAATGATTTTTAAAGCATAATTTACTAAACTCAGAATGAAGTTTTATTTTTGAACAATAGTTATTTTCTTATATAGTGAGAACAAATAATGGTAGTTTTAATTTTTCATATATATAATTGATTGATTATATTATGCTGGATAAATAATTTATATACACTCTTATTATAAATAATCTAATCGTATCTTGATGACAGGTATTTATATAAATATTAATACATTTACTGTTGGCCAGAGTAATTACTCTACACATGTCTATTAAAGTTATTCCTCCTTAGCTTTGCTAGATAAGTTATTATGTGCCCTTAGATTGAAGTTGGATCAGTAAGAAATTATATTTGAGTATATGTAAAAGAGATTGACTTGAGCTATTTTTGAATTTACTGAAAATTATAGAAATGATTGAGATTTAAATTTATCCAATTGAGCTACAGATGAAATTTAAATAATTTATCTATTATTAAACTGTACACCTTTAATTTTGGTCATAAGCTAGTCCAATCCTAATTAAAGAAAGGCCTAGTCAAGATCGGTCCATTCGTAATAATTTAAACCTACTTTAAAGTTTTTAATTAGCTTGGTCCAGTTTTATAAGGCTTAAAATAAGTCGGTTCAACTTTTAAAGATCTGAAACGGTCCTATTTGAAGTTGAAGCAGGTTTGGTTCGGTATGGATCATGCCATATCAAATTGGGCTTGTCCAATTCGACATGGACAGTGTCCATATCGAATTAGAACAAGTCTAATTCGATATGGAAGCATCCATATCGAATTAGATTAATTCTAATTCAATATGTACACATCCATATCGAATTGGACTTCTCTAATTCGGTATGGATGTTGGTCCATATCAAATTCAACAAGTTTTAATTCGATACGGCCACAGTTTTCTTGTCAAATTTAAAATATGTTAATTCGATATGGTTCCTGTTTGGGACTTATTAATTTGAAATTTTGGATTAAGCTTAGGTTTTAGTTCAGTATTTGCTGATTTTAACCTAGTTTCTTCTTAGAAATAGTGAGCTTAACCATTAAATGGAAGACAACAATTCTCAAAGCCACAATCATTCAGAAAAAAAGGTAGCGACAATTATTAAGAGAGCAACACACAAAAATCATAGACACACAACAAACAAAAATGAGGCAGTTGTACTCGGGTTATATTAAACCTCCGGCCAAAAACTCAAAGTGGATTCAAGCAGTGGCATATGATAGCTTCTTTCAACAATCAACTTTGGTGGAGCCATTAAAAGAAGGTTTGGTTTTATTATCTAACTTGTTTAAATTCACTGTTGCAATTTCAATGCTTTAAATCAATATAATCCCATACAGTAGCCTATTAAAATCAACATTCAGTAATCGAATATTCAATGATGGTGAAATAATGAGTCTTGGACAAAAATCGAACCTTAAGTATTAAACCCTAATTTTGATGATGATAAACCCTAATAAGATGATCAAATCTAATATATTTTAATTCAAACTCCTAATCCATTATAATTAGCCCTAAGTTTTCAATTAAAACCTTGGTTTAAAAAAAATCCTAATTTGTATAAATATAAAATTATAGTTTATATACAAACCCTAATTTTTCAACAAAATCATACCGTCGTACGCGACCTCTCGCCAATGAGGTCAATATTTATTTGTAGATTGTAATTTGTGATTAACTTTAATTTTTTATTAAACTCTAATTTATTATTATTATTGTGATAATTAAACTATATGTTTAGATTATATATTTTATTATGAATAGTTGAATGGTGTTAATTTTATTATTTGAATTTTAAGAATGTAAAGGTATATTTTCATTCATGGGTCCCTTATTTATTTATTTTATTTATTTTCTATAATCTAATTTATTTAAAGACTTTGAGATAATTGTAAGAGAGATGTTTTTACCTTTTGGTAAGTATTCTATTTTATTTATTTATTTTATTTATAATATAATAGTTACTTATTTTAATAATTGTATATAATATGAATAATATTATAATGTTTAAGAATTTAATAATATTTAAACCTAAAAAGTAAGCCGGTTCTAATGAACTGGACGTTATGGGGTACTAAGTTATTTCTCACCTTTGGGTTGGAGATTTCTTAATAATTAAGTCATCCACTATTTTCTTTTTTTTTTCCGATCCATCTGAGTGGCGACTCTATTTTTTTTAGGTTTAAGTCCGTGTTCTCTAAAGCCTTGAGCCTAACAGTGTCAAAGTCTCAATAACCATTCCATATGGGAGTGGGGCAAAAATCTCTGCTCACATAAACCTTATCTATTATTCCTTGTTACATATTTATATATTCACTGAGTAGTTTGACTTATTCCTTTATTATTAACATTTTTAGATACTTTTGAAGATCAACTTGGTAGACTCCAGCAGAACGTAAATTCTTTAAATTGAAATTTTTTTGCATATATAAGGTTGGACCAACAAACTAGTATTTTTAATTTGATCTTATTTAAAAAATTTTTAAATTTTTATAGAATATATTTAATAATGTAGATGATGAAGTAAATATTATATATGATTATATATTTGTGAGGGATAATAAATAAGAAAGTTATAATTTGTGATTTATAGTAAGTTAATTTCACCTTAGCTTTGGTGAGTTGGGGTGTGATAGTATTTCCGTAGTAGCTTCTCCATTTTACAATTGAGAGTATCAACTAAACAAAGATATTGTTTATCTTTAATATTAATTCTCACAAGTGCAGGCTTACTGAAATTAACCTTAAGCCCCAAAATTAACTCAAAGCATCTCAAAATAGGCCTAAGATTTTTCAAGCAATTTATATCATCGAGACAGAGAATAATTGTGTCACAGCAAAATGCAAAAATTGAATCAGTAACTCTTCCCTAGAAATTGGAACCCCATGTATTAGGCCCAAATTCTTTTCTTTATTTAGGAGAATAGAGAGACCTTTTTCTGTAATAAAAAATAAGAGTGGCGAAAGAAGATCGCCTTGATGAATCCCCCTTTGCATCAAAAAAGAATCAATACCATGTTTGATGGCCCTTGCTCCAGAGGAAGTGATCTCCTAGTATAGATATCAGATAATAATACTCAGAAGTAAGTTTCTGAAATGTTCTAGAACTCTTTATAAAATCCCAAATTTTAACCATCAAGACCTAGGGATTACGACCCATCACAACAATCTAATGCCTAAATTACCTCTTCTTTCGTGAAAGATTTTTCCTACTCCATCACTTTATTAGGTCCAATATGCTTGAAAGGCAAGATTCTTTGGAAAGGGCCGATCGGTATTAGATTCAAACAAACCATCATAAAAGTTTTGACCTCCCTTTTAATCTCATTTGGATCATAGACCAATCCACTATTTGTTCTTAAGACACAAATGCTATTATACTTTTTCCTTATTGATGCTATAAGGTGATAGAATTTGGTATCTCGATCTCCCTCCCTAATCCATTTAATTCTTGATTTCTGTCTTTAGAAACTTTCTTCTTATTTATATTTGGTCCAAAATTCCATCCAAACCTTTCTCCTATCCCTCATAAGATTTACATCGAAAGGGTTTGATTTGAGTAACAAGTCTATCTAGTCCAACTGGTCCTCAATAAAGTTTATTTTGTCACCAATATTACCAAACCCTTGCTGCTTCCAGTTGATGAGTTTGCTTTTCAACAAATTGAGTTTTTTAATTAGGGACACATTAGATTTTTTCACAAAGCCAAACTCCCGCCACTAGTTCTGCACCAATTTAATGAAACTAGGAAAAGACAACCAATAATAATAATAATAATTAAAATGCTTGAGACTAAAATCAAGTTTCTTAGTTTCAATCAGCAAAAGATTATGATTAGAGAATCCACGACTTAGAGCCTATAATTTAATGAAGAGACATTTTAGTCAACCAAGCTTGATTAATCGAAATTCTATCAATTCTGCTAGCTGATAAATGATTTCTCCAAATTAATCTTCTTCCCATTAGTGGTAAGTCAATAATTGAGCAAGAATCACAAAACCTAGCTGCTTTATATAGAAATGTTTCAAAGATTTCTATCATTGCTAGGTAGTATTTCATTGAAAAACCTCATCGTCAGCCAAGGATTCGAAAAATCTAATTTTATTTTCGCCACTTAATTCTTCCCACATATCATTTCTTTCCTATTTTGAAGGTAGACCATATTTCACAATGATAGAGCATGCGAATTTTGATTATTTCCAGCGAGCTTTAAGAGCAATCCAATTTCCACTTGAGATTCTACTTATACAATAAAAAATATCACTTGCCCATGAGAATATAATTCCTCCTACATTATTGTTATTAGACCTAAAAGTTTCAAAATTTGCATTCCTGTTACTCCATATTTGACTTATTACCTTTCGATCAAATAATTTTATTTTTGAACTGGAAAAGAGTCAATTTCCAACCAAAAGGAATAATTTTTCAACTTTGCATTCATTTTCTGTAAAAAAATCTTACAAATTACACAAGTTAACAATCCTGTCGACCTTACCTATAACACATGCTTTTAACCAAGAAGTGTTAGCCTCTCTAGAGTTTTATAGAGAAAGCCACTTTCGAATTGAGAGGCAAATCCAAATGAGCAAATATGTTAGCATTGTCACGTCTTTTAACCGCAACTGCATAAGACATTTGGTGCATACCAGTTTTAGAAATATTCAAATTTCTACTTGTTATGTTATGTTCAAATCTTTTAGCATGATTATCTACGAACTTCACTAATAGTTTCTTCCCTTCTAATCTCAAACCATTCAGTTCTAAATAGCATTGTTCGTTTCTTCCTATGTTTTCAATCTAATAAAACCATATTTCAATGAAGATTTCTTCCTGGATTTTTTGGGTATGAAGGAATCATAAATTCTCCCAAGCTTTCTGCATAGAGAAGATATTTTATCAACATAGAAATCAAGCAGAATATTATTAATAAAAAGGGACAAAATGTTTATGCCATTCAGTGCCAAGTGATATACGTCTGTTAGGATATGAAGATTGGAGTGGAAGATGTCTCTGGAATAAGAAAGGTTTTCAAGAAGAGAGTTGGCTGGCTATTCCTAATGGACGGATGGTTAATGTGGGTGGATCTAGGATTGGTGGGGGGAGGGCAGAAACTAGGGTTTCGTCGCTGGTTTTCTCTCTAGTTATATCTTGTGAGAAATTTTATTACACAAGAAGGATTATGACGCTGATGTGGTAGTTATGTCTAATAAAAAAAATAAAACAAGTTGTCCAATAACTAATGGACGGGACTATTACATTAGCCAAATGATATTGTAATCTCGTCTCATCTAATAATTTTTCATCTCTGATAATGAAGGTGTATATCGCTTTTTACACTTTTATGGACTTGTAAATAAATTAAATTAAATTTATGAATGAAATGAAAATATGATTTGATGCTCTTAATTTTTAAGCAATTTTATCTGAAAATTAAAAAAGTACCCGCGTGAATGTTCTAGGGTATTTTTTACTCAAAATTAAAGAGAGATTGTTATCAAGGTTGTTTAATATATCTAAAAAAAATTTAATTTATATTATCAAATAGGATATTTTAATCTTATTTAGACTCTTTAACTAAATATTTGTAATAATTAATTAATTATCTATTCTAATAAATAATAAATTTAATATTTTTTAAAATATTAATTTATCTAATTATTATCAATATCAAATAAGATATCTCAATCCTATATCATTATCAATATCAATAGAGAACATTTAAACTATTCAAATAAATATTGAATTATTCAAATAAATATCTATAATAATAAATTTAATAGTTTAAAAATTTTAAGAAATAAATGTACCTAATAAAATAAGAACGAGACATGTAGTATAATACTGTATCAGTAACAGTTGATTTAGTATTATATATATATATATATTGGGAGGATATATTTTTCAAAATTTAGATTAGTTATTTATATGCCGAACTTCCTAAAATTGTGGCACCAAAAAGTTGTTATGAATCAGTACATTGATAATCATAATAGTTTGCCGGTGTTAGTGGTATTTGTGAAATGAGACTGTTAATATCTTCTTCAAACAAAGTTTTCAACCAGACATTTAATTTGGTTAGGCTGTGACTTCTTTTTTAAAATCCTAACAAATATTTCCTTTTCTTATTTTTATCTTTTTGCCCTTTTCAGCATCGAAAATTTTTTATAGGTCAAATAATATTATTATTTATTTTTTATTAATATCAAACTTTTATTTCTCTTTAACTGCAAAAAAAAAAAAACGATGTATCATATTATGATGGTGTTTCTCAAAACTGAAGCTTTTTAGCTTATTGTGAATAAGTGATTTTTAGATTATAATCAGATTAAAAATAAGCAGTTAAGCGTTTCTGTAAACTAGTTAATAATCAGCTGATAATCAGTTTATAATCAGTTAAGTGTTTCTGTAAAATCAGCTTATAATCAGTTTTTAATTACAGAAACTGTCAAAATGACCAACTGTCCCTGAGTTTATTTATTGTATAAAAATAATTTTTTAAATGTCAATTCAAAATTTATTTTGCAATAATAATAATAATAATAAAATTTATTTAATAATAATAATAATAATAAACGTAAAAAATTTTTGATGGGAACTAAAGTGTATAGGGTGGGCAAATTTGAAATATTGAAGATTAGGTAGGGATAGTATGGTCTTTTACTTGGTCAAAACTGCTTAAAAAATAAGTGCTTAAAAAAAAGTAGCAAAACTCAACTTTTAAAAAACTGATTAAAATCAGATTATAATCTACTATTTAAGTTTTCAGAAACACTTAAATAAACAACTTATAATATAAAAACTGCTTATAATCAGTTTTGACCAGCTTTTAAGATTTGAGAAACAGCCTCTATATTGTAAAAAAAATACTTATAATACTGAAAGGATAACGAAGATCCAAATCTTGTAACTTATAGAAATCAACCCACCAGCTTACCAAATTCTCCTTTCTCCATCCTTAAACAAAAATTTATTTAACATTAATTTTATTTTCTGCTATTAATTTCAACATTAAATAAAATTTTCTCTCCAACTCCATTTCTGTGTATCTCATTTCTGCAGAAACAGAAAGTACGTCGACACCACCAAAGGAATAAATGAAATAAAACTTCGAATGTGAATTTAAATATAACGCGTAATACTTTTATTATTATTCTTTTGGAATTTTTTAAGTAATTTAGATTTTAATAATTGTATTGTGTTTTTTTTTTTGAAAATAATAATTGTATTGTGATTTGTAGCTAAGAAAAATGAGAAATATATATATATATATATATATATATTGTAACGAATATAATATAATTATGTTCAGTATTGTACCAAAGGCATGGTACTGTAGCATGTGTTTAGCTCTTATGTGTTTCAATTTTTTAAAATTTCAAATTAAATTTTTAAGATATCAAATTTATTATAATATATTATTAATTAATTAATTATTATAGATACTTATTTAAATAGATTAAATAAGATTAAGATATTCTATTTGATATTAATAATAATTAGTTATCATTTAATAACATAATTTAAATTTTTTACATGTTAAATTAAAAATGGCTATATTAAGTTTTTATAAAATATTAAATATATTATTTATTAGAATAAATAAATAAATAAATTATTATTATAAATATTATCTATATTAAATTTCAAACTAAATTTCTAAAATATTAAATATATTATTTATTAGAATAAAAACAGATAATTAGTTAATTATTATAAATATTTATTTAAAGAGTTCAAATATAATTAAGACATATATTTGATATTAATAATTATTAGTTGAATTAAATTTTTAAAAATATTAAATTTATTATTTATTATAACATATAATTAATTAATTTCATAAATATTTATTTGGAGGGTTCAAATAAAATTATGATATCATATTTGATATTATTAATAATTAGTCAAATAAAATTTTTAAAATATTAAATTTATTATTTATTATAATATATAATTAATTAATTATTGTTGAGAGTTTAAGTGGATTAGGGTATCTATTTGATATTAATAATAATTAGTTATTATCTAATAATATAAATTAAGTTTTTTTAGATATCATATCTAAAATATTCATATTAAGTTTTAAATTAAATTTTATAAAGTATTAAATTTATTATTTATTAAAATAAATAAATAATTATTATATGTATTATTCACATTAAGTTTTAAATTAAAATTTTAAAATATTAAATTTATTATTTATTATAATAGATAATTAATTAATTGTTATAGATATTCATATGGAGAGTTAAATTAAATTAGATATTTATATGAATAATATCATATTTAATGTTAATAAATAATTAGTCAAATTATATTTTAAAAATATTAAATTTATTATTTATAAGATAATTTTTTAATTAACTATATTTATTTAGAGTGTTAAAATAAAATTAGGATTATCCTATTTGATGCAATTAAAAAAAAGATATCATATTTTGATATTGATAATAATTAGTCAAATTAAATATTTTAAAATATTAAATTAAATATTTATTAGAATAAATAAATATTATAAATATTTATTTAGAGAGTTTAAATAGGATTGGAATATTGTATTTGATATTAATAATAATTAGCTATTACATAAATAATATAATTTTTTTTAGATATTAACTTTAAAATATCTATATTTAGTTTCAAATTAAATTTTATAAAATATTAAATTTATTATTTACTAAAATAAATTTATAATTAATTACAATAAATATTATCACTGTTAATTCTTAAATTAAAATTTTAAAATATTAAATTTATTATCTATTAAAATTAATTAACTAATTATTATAGATATTTATTTAATAGAAATACTCACAGTTTGGTTAATTGAACCATAATGATAAAAAAAAAATCAGCCCATCAAATTCAATTTAAAAAAATTTTAAATTTAAATTTAAATTAAATTATAAATAAATAATTAACTGATAATTAATTAATTACATAAAATGAATTATTAACTATTATTTTTTATTTTTAAGCTTCAGATTATATACATAAAAATAAAAATAAAAATTAATAAATTTCATATATATTTAATAATAAGGCATTCAAATATAACTAATTACAATAATAAATCATTAATTAAGAGTGATAAGGGGGAGATAGAAATTAGTTTTGTGTTAATTAAAGTACAAAACTAATTTTTAACTATTCCTTATCACTCTTAATTAAAGATATATTATTTTTTATTTGTTCTGAATGTGTTAATTAAATTTAATTCAATTTATACATCTTATAAATATGTGTCAACATTTTATATATAGATATTTATGATAGTTTTGGATTCAGTGACAACATCTCAGTAGTCTCATTGATATCTTTAAATTTAATAATTTAAATTTAATATCTTTTATATATGTTAACTTGTTTATGATTCCTATATATAATATTTTATTAATGTATGTTTATTTGATTAATACTTTTTTTTCAGATTTACCTTATTAATATGGTAATATTTTACTTTTTTTATTATTTTCATATTTAATTCGAAATTCTTCTTCTTCTTTTTTCCTTTTCAATTGATTATTTGTTACCTTATTTTTATTTTCTTATTGATTTTTTAGATTTGTCTTGGTATAATGATTTCCTACTTTTTGCTTTAATTCTCAATTTTTATCTAATTATTTGATGTATAGAATTATTATTAATTGATAAAATTCAATTTTCTTTTAACTCAATTTGCAATTGATTTTAGAATTGATTTATATTAAATATATAAAATTCAATTTTTTAGTATTTCAACTTAAAGTTAATAGTTTTTGGTATGTATTCAATTATATATTTTTTCTTTTTGACATTGATGTTTATTAAGTTATTTTCTTATATTACATTATAAAAAAATTATTGTTTTGTATATAATAAAATTATCTTAAATATTAGATAACTTTAAATTTAAGTTTTCACTCTATAGAATGGTAGCAGTTTATTATTTTAATTTAGAGTTCTAATCTAAGTAAAGTAGTATCAATGATTATTAACTTAATTTAAGGTTTTTTATTTTAATTTAAACTCAATCAAAGAAACTTATTAACTTAAAGAAGATAATTTGCAAAAGTACTATTACAAAATTTGCTATCTTTATTTGTAATTTTATTTTTTTAATCTCCAATATGTCTTTTAAATAATTAGTGACAATTATTTAATATTTTATTTGTGTTAATTTTATTTTATAATTTTAATTTGAAAAAATGATATGTAATATAAAAACTTAATAAATATGATAATTGATATATTATATATGATTTTTTTTGTTTTATATATCTAACTAATAGTCTGCATTACTCCTGCTATAATCTTAAATTGCATTTCATTCTCATGTATTTCTATTGCACTTTTTCTTATTTTATCACTTATAAATTATTCTGATGATGGGTATAACACTCTAAAATTTTTAAATTTTAATGATTTTGTATACGATGAAATTTTCAAAATTGGAATTAATGTGATTAAAAAACCTCTTTCTATTAATTTTTCATTAGATATATGACTTTTTTTTTTCCTTGAAAGAACATAGAAAACCATTTAAGAGATACATTATTTATTTATTTATAAATTTTTAAGAGGAAAATTTTTTTTATAACAAAGTTGTAGAGATTCATGTAAACATTTGATAGAGGATTAAGGAGATTCTTTTGAGGTAAATATATAATGAATATATAATATAGTAAATATAATATAATGAGGTAAATATATAATATAGTTAGAAATGAATATGATAATAACCATGTATTCCATCATACAATGTATAAAATAGTGATCTAGATTCTATATTATTTATGATGTAATAAAGAAATCTACATAGTTTATTATATTAAAATTTTATTTTAAAAATAATTGAGTAATATTTACTTTAAATTTCAAAAGTTTTTTTTTATAATTTGTTTAGTTAGAGTTATATATTAAAGAAAAATAACATAAAAAATAATGCTATTAAAAAATTATATCAATCTTTCTGTACATATAAAAAAAGTTTTTTTTTTTAAATTAGTTGAAGACATCATGATAAATATCTTTTATTGACTTAATATATAATTTTTTTTATCACATATCAAATATATTTAATAAATAAATACTATATTTAATAAATAATATATCAATTAAAAAGTTTTATAAAAAAATTTATTAAAGATATAAAATTATTAAATTATTACTGTATAAAATTCAGGTTTAAAACTAGTTATATTGTAATTAGCTTTCACATTTCATATTTCTTTAAAACGTATTTTTGAATTATTAAATATGAATAATTTCCTTAAATATTAAATATTAAAATATTAAATACAAAAAAAAATTATATTCATCATCTATTGTATTTTCTTCCATATACTTTATAATATTTTTTTTACTTTTATTTAACTGAGAAATAATATTTATATAAATTCATTATAATTTTTTTTTCAGTTTGTTGGTAATATTCAATTTATTTAATATCAAATACTTTTAGTTAAAATTACGGTAAAATAATATAATATGATAAAAAAAAAAGTGAGTCCCATAAAAAAAAATTAGAAGATTAAGATTTTAATAATTCACTTATATAACATGTCGAATTTCAATAATGTTGATTATATAAATATCATTGAGATGATTCTATTAGATGACAAAGTACTATTATTATATATAAAATATTTATGTGTGCTATGTTTATTTTAGTTCTCCTATAAAAAAATATTACAATAATTATTTTATTCATAGGGATTTGAAGGAACCATTAAGCAAAAATTTATTAATAAGTTTGAATTAATTATTAAATAAGAAGAATATTTATAATTATGAATTTTTATGATTATTTATTTAAAATTATTATAAAATTTATAAATAATATATTAAATAAAAACATCCGCAATGTAGTCCGATACTTTTCAAAGTTATCATTTAAAACTAGTAAATATTAAAAAATGTAACGTAAATATATATAATGTGAATTTCAATTATACAAGTTTTAAAGAGAAGTTAGTTTGGAATATTAAAAAATGTAAATATTTTAAATTTTAGGAATTCATTTTTATGAAAAAATTGAATATAAATACATAAAATAATATATTGAGTAAAAAAATAATATACTGAGTAAAAACATCCGCATTCAAGTTATCACTTAAAACTAGTAAATATTAAAATTTGTAATATGAATATAATATGAATTTCAATTATCCAAGTTTTAAGAGCAGTTAGTTTCGAATATTAAAAAACATAAATATTTTTAATTTTAGGAATTCATTCATATGAAATAAATTGAATGTAAATACACAAAATTCCATTACACTTCTCTCACTCTCTCATATAATTACTTTTTAGTTATTTTATTTTTCTAATTATATTTATTATATTAAAGTATTTTAAAAAATAAAAAAATACAATTATAGATTTATTTGAATATAAAATATAAGATTAATTAAATTTTATATTTGAAATTATATCATTTTATTCATTTATAAATAAATTCTAAATTCTATTTAAAATTTATTTATAAATTTATGCTATGTTTGGAATGAATATGTTTGGAATGAATAAATTTTAATTATAGAATTCATTTATAAATAAATTTCATATAGAATTTATTTATAAATAAATTTTTATATTTGGAATAGCATCATTTATAATAAATAATTTAATTTTATAAAATTTTATTTGAAATAATTTCTGAATTTAAAATTTATTTTTTTTAAATATACTTTTGTTATGATAATATTATATTTAAAGTTTATGCTTAAATAATGTCAAATTTTTTTTTATTTATTACTATAAATTAATAATAATATATTTCTCGATTAGATACTTATTATATATGAATATTTTAGTTTTTCTAATATTAAAGAAATATATTTTTTAGTTTATATGAATTTAATTGATTAAACTATTATAATTTATTTGTAATAATTTTTATTTAGAACAATATATTCTTTTAACATAATTTTAGATAAAAATATTTAGATTTAAAAATTTTATTTATTGAACTATTATTTATATTTATAGAAATATTTTTTATTTTAATAATAAATTTTACAAAAAGGTTTATATATATAATGAATAATTTTTTTAAAATTTTAAATGATTACTAAAAATGAAAATTTAATAAAATATTAAGATAAAATTATAACTATTGATGGAGTTAAAAGTGCAAATATCCAAATTGAATATTTAACTTTAAAAAATTAAAAAATAATGATATAATTTTGTTAAAAATTAATTTTAAAATATGATAAATAATAAATTTTATAAAATTAATATAGTAGAAAGTGTAAAAATTGAAAGAGTATAGTAAAAGAAATGGTACAGGTTTATTAAGGATAATTTTATAAAAAAATTAAGTTTATTACTTTGTGAAATTCATTTGCAAAATTTACCTATTTCAGTGAAATTTGATTTACACTAATTAAATTTCATGGATTTAAATTCATAGAATTGGAATGAATAAAAAATTTTATTCTAAATAAATAACTTTTTAAATTTAAATAAATTCTATAAAATTTTGTAGAATTTATTTATTCTAAATAAGGTGTTAATTTTGTCATTTATAGGCCATGATGAACTGGTTTTTTGGAGCCCAATAACCTTTGGCATTTGAAGACTAGAACATCTAGAATCAATATTTGGGCATAAGTTTGTGGAAGTTTGCCCAAAATGTAAAGCCCAATAATGTATACATCCCCACCCAATTTCTTAATGCATCAATGCCTTTATTTTATTTTATTAAGGATAACAATAATGCCTTTATTTGATTGCAAAGATATCTAAACAATTTAAAGCTTCACTTTAAAAAAAATTATATTTTAATGATATAATTTTTTTAATAATTAGAAAAAAAAAATCCAAACCTATCACTTTGCACCATAACAATAGGTTTTAAATAAATTTTGTTTAATGTCATTGATTACAATTGTTATGAAAAATAGATAGTTTCAAGTTTAAATCATTTCATTAATATTGCATAGAAGCTTTTCTTCATTTAACAAGAATTATTATTTTATTAATAATTGTCGTTGCTAGTAAAACAATTACTTATTGGATTTAAAAATAAAATGTAAGCTATAGTTGCTATTTGCTATACAGTTATATTTTGTTCAAATAAAATTAAGAAAAAATTAGTGGAAAATATGATCTGCCCATATTGGGTTTATAGAAAAAGAGTCTTTTTTTTTTATATAAGGTAAGATAATAGATATATTCGTAATAAAACTTTAAATACTAATTATTGATTGATTCAATATAAGAAGATAATTAATGATTAAATTTTTTTTTGTATTTATTATGCACATCATGCAATATAAATTTTTTAAAATTATTTTTATTGTATTTAAAAAAATTGAATATTGTTTTTATTCTCCAAAAATATACTAGAAAAACCAATAATAATGAATTTCAAAAACCAATAATAATGAATTTCAGGATTAGAGATATTTTAATAATTAAATTTTTTTCTCACTTTATGAATTTTTAAAATTAGTTCATCATAAATTAATATTTTTTAATTATAATTTTTGACTCATGTGTCATGATATTGCTGGTTTGCTTTGTAATTATATTAAACTGACGTTAAGCTGGATATTACCTTAATGATAATAAAAATAAATAGATTAATTATTAAAAAATACTTTAATTTTATTCGATTTTTCACTTCTATCAGAATGTTTTTATATAAATTAGTTTATAAACTTATTTTTTTTTTGCTTCAAATCTATTTTTTAATCAGTAAAACTTAATTTTATCAGAGATCTTGCTAACATGTCAGTCTCTTTTTATTTTTAACTCTGAAAAATAAATGTTATAAAAAAGTAATGTTTGTTCATTTATTATTTAAAAAATTAAAAGAATCACGAAAACTAAGAGTGTTATAAAAATGTAACGGTAATTACATTTTTTCTTTTTAAAATAAAGTATATTTGAACATTGTTACTTGTATAAATCCCTCACTTAAGTTTTGTCCTCTTCAATTTTCTTCTAAATGTAATTTTTGTGAACAAAAGAAATTAGAAGAGAAGAAAAGAAAATGGAAGATGGAGATTTATATATATGCTAATTTATACAGCTTTTCTTTTCTTTTCTTTTCTTTTCTTTTTTTGGTACCTTTTTAGTCTGTCATTCAAACTTTGGACATATATATATTCTGATATTACAGTAATAACAGATTTATATAATAGTAATATGATTTATAATTAATTGATTAATTAATAACTTGAATTTTTTAATATATATAATAGTTAGCATCATTAACTTTGCCTTAAGGATATGGTATATAGGCTTCGAGAATTGTCAATAAATATTGGATATATAGCAAAGATATGAATGAATTTTAAGTTAAATATTTATACTGTAAGTTGAATATTTATATTGTAACTAATTATCAATTTAAAGGAATGATCAATAGAGCAAAAAATAATTTTTATTGATTATAAAGTACTTTTTAAAAATAATTTAATTAATAATTTTAAATAACTGAAATTTGTTTAATTAAATTTCTATTCAAATTCAAACTCATAAGATTTTCAATAAAACTATCTGATGTGAAATTAATTTTATCAATCGCTTCCTAAAAATATGAATAATGTTAATTATAACTTTCAGCATTAGAATTTTAGCTTTTAATATAGTCTAATTATTTAGATTAAGATCTAAATATTCGAAATCTTCTTTTATGTATTAATAATATGACTAATTTGGTTAGCTAGATTTGAGATAGCATAATCTCTTTGTCAAATTGACCAAAAAAAAAGCCTAACTAAACTGGAATAAATTGATTATATATATTTTTCTCTTTTTAAATATACTTTTTCTTTAAAGAAAAAAAAAAGTAACGCCTGTTTTTTTTTTTTTTGGCATATCCATTCGTTTTATAATTTTTTTAAATTTTTTAAAGAATAAATTGTGAGAATTAAAATAAAAAAGAATTGACATGTTAGTAAGATGTCAGTAAAAATAAGTATAACCGGTCAAAATATAGGTTTAAAATGAAAATTTAGTTCATGAACTAATTTGTAAAAAAAAAAGGTTTGTGATATAAATAAAAAAACTGGGTAAAATTTAAGTATTTTTTTTAGTAATTAAGCCAAATAAATAATAAAGTTTATATATATAGAGAGAGAGAGAGAGACACGCTACAGCTAATTTAATTTATGGGCCGTGATTAGGCAGCAACTGTAAGTGTAATTTTCCTTTTTGAGGGTAGGCGGTGAAGTGTGCAGTAAGTCAAAATACAATAACATGTCAAAACAGAAGCAATTGGAAACCTCATCTCATGAATCTCTCAATTTACATCACCCAAATATAACATGCAATGCATAAAACGACGCCGGAGTGGAGAGATTGCTTTTGACCAAACTCCTTAAACTGGATATAATTATTCTATGATTAATTAATTACCAATTTTCACATGATCAACATTCCCATATGAATTTCATAACTAAGAAAAGAGCAAGTCTCCAAGAAAATCATCATTTGAGACAGCAATCATGCAATTCTTTTGCAAGAATAAAAAATCATGCAATTTTTTTTATATATCTTTCTCCTTCTCGATCTCTAGACTAAATCCATCGATGTCAATTTAATGATATTAACAAAAAATGAGTCTAATCATGGAATAATTATATGCTACAACCGTTGTAGCAATAAATGCCTACAACGGACCAATGAGATTCTTACACGTAGATTAAATGCCTACAACGGACCAATGAAATTCATTGGTCCGTTGTAGGCATTTATTACTATAACGGTTGTAGCATATAATTATTCCTAATCATGAAGGCGTGCGCCCACATAATATGACATTTTTGACATAGTTCATGTTATATATCTCATGAACCGTCACATTTATTATTGCAAGAATGTATAAGAAACAGTTCTATATATTCAAAAGCTTTACCAAATGTGAGTCACATGAGGATCTTTAGCATTTACATTTCAAAAATGGATAAGTGACAAAGGCATCTCTTCCACTACTCTGAATGTGGAAACTCTTTTTATCTTCCCTCTATTGATGAACCCTCTTTAATTAATTACTCCAAGTACAGAACCCTTTATCCCCAGCCCCTCACCCTTCAATTATTGATTCTTGTTTACTCATATTATCTCCTCTTTTTTCTTTTTTCTTAATATATATTCCCAGTCTTTTCACACTTTATACATTTTTCATAACTTAATTATAGGCCCCCCACTACATTTAAATTTCTCCAGGATGCCTTGCAGTACTGTTTTGTCCTCAAGTTCCCTACTTTCTTAATTAGAAAAAAAAAATTTAGATTATTAAAAAGAAAAAAAAAAGAATCAGTATATCTTCTATTTTTATAGGTTTAAGTTTGTCAAGATTGGAGCCCGTAAGAGGGATAAGGAAATGCAAGAAGTTGAAGTCAAGATGTAGACACACCACCACACCCTTAGGGTTGTGGAAAGTGTCATTAGGCCATTGGTCTATGTGTCTTATCATTTTGGGCAGTACTCAATTTGATGCAGAAATCAACCTTATATAATTTGAATAATATTCAAATTTAACTCATATTAACTTCATCATAAGCTGGCTTATATAATTATTATTCATCAAGTTTGATTCTCAAATATCATTCACAAAAAATAAATGGCAATTTATGTCATTTTTACGGGATGAACAACGTACATACTTGATTATATATAATACCCATTTTATAGCTAAAAAATAAAAAAAAATTATATCAATACATATATAAATCAGTCCACAAATAGTTGTTCAAATTTAATATGAGATTTTAAATTTAAATCCTAATTATAATATTATATTAAAATTCAATAAAAAAAATTATCATTTTTATAGTTTTACTCGGTTTAACTTGATACATAAAAAAATAAAGAAAAATTATATTAACATACAAGTAAAGATTTCTTTTCTTTGATTATATATAAAACCCATTTTATACTTCTGATATTAAAATAAAGAAAAATTATATTAACATACAAGTAAAGATTTCTTTTCTTTGATTATATATAAAACCAATTTTATACTTCTGATATGGTCCTTTTTAAGTTGCACACACACATATATATATATATAGTTCTTTATTCTTGATGGGTTTGGAGAAACAGAAAAAACAATTATTATTTTTTATCTGAAGAAAAAACAATTGTTATTGCTTGGTGAAATGCATCACCTTTCTGGTCAAACAACAAACTCATAATCATGAGATAAATAATTAATTTCCAAGTTACAAAGAAAACACAATGATATTCTAGGTTTATTTTAGCAAATAATATATTTTGTTCAGTCAATCACGTTTCTTAATACACAAAGTGAGTATATGCAGAAATACAAAAAAGAGAAAAATGGACTAAAATTATTGCCCTCGGGAAAAAAAATTAAAAACCCAACAATTAATTTTCTTCAAATTAATGAACATGACAGTTTTTCTGTATTACACATTGCTCTTGTTTTGGGCTCCCACTATTCTCTAGCTTAGCTAGTTTCTCAAACACTATTATATTAATTAAAGTCATGCACTTAGTAAAAAAAAAATGTATGAATACAAGTATCTATACAGTTGGTGGGAAATAAAGAGAGGACCCACTTTGTACTTTGCATGATCATATTCATATGGTTATTTGATCTGCTTCTTTTCTTGATTGATAGTTAAAAAGAAGGAAATAAAATAAAATAAAAATAGAAAATACCTTTGAACGTTCCAACTTTTGAATTCTCTTTCTCTCTCTAATGAGATATGTGTTGTTGGATGTGATTAGAGAATAGTGATCATTGGTAAGAGTAGGACCCATTTTATTTTAAGTGTGGATCATACCCTATAATAAGCTATAGCCTTAGCTATGACTAGCTAAGCTATTTGCCATTTTATTTACCACTTTCTCCTTTAGCATGCTTAGTTTTAATTCCTTACCATTTTTTTTTAATGTTTTTGTATATAAAGGCAATAGCATGTGGAGAAAACTCCATGTGAAGTTTTATTGCTTTTCTACTACTTGTTATTTGTGCCTCTCCATAGTTATACTTTTTAACTAATCAAAACACAAGAACCTTAAAACTCTCTTTAGACATAAACACAAACACATAGCCATCGATGCAGAGTGTCAGAGCACCAATGACTAATGTTTCAAAGAGGATGTGCAGCAACAACAACAACAACAACAATAATAATAATAATTCTGCTGAAGAGGAAAGTGAGCTAAGAAGAGGTCCATGGACTCTTGAAGAAGATACTTTGCTCACTCATTACATTGCTCGCCATGGTGAAGGTCGTTGGAATATGTTAGCTAAATATGCAGGTAATAATCATAATAACTGACTATTTCTTTTCCCTTTTTCTTTTTCTTTTTTTGTTTAATCATAGACCCTCGGATACTTTTGGATCATTTTATGCCTATAAATTGGATAAGATATTTACTAGTGTTAAACATATATATATTATTGTTCAGGACTGAAGAGAACTGGAAAGAGTTGCAGATTGAGATGGTTGAATTATCTAAAACCAGACATTAAGCGTGGTAATCTCACTCCACAAGAACAACTCTTGATTCTTGAACTGTATTCCAAGTGGGGTAACAGGTAATTAATTTTCTTCTTAATTATATATACATTCATTCTATTCAGAATTCAAACCCATTTATTTTAACTCTGTTTGTTAAATTAGGTGGTCAAAAATTGCACAACATCTGCCTGGAAGGACAGACAATGAAATAAAGAACTACTGGAGGACAAGAGTGCAAAGGCAGGCACGTCAATTGAATATTGAGTCTAATAGCAAGAGATTTCTTGATGCTGTTAGGTGTTTTTGGATGCCAAGATTAATTCAAAGAGTGGAGCAAGCTAATTCAAATTCTTCTACTTTATTTGAAAAACCCCTTCAAGATTCACAACTTGAAGATCTTCTTCATGATCAAGAAAATGCCAATAATTTCACAATTCCTGGCAATTCTTTGTCAGAATCATTTCCTCTACCAAATCCTGGAATTGAAAATTATTCAAGTTCATCAGTAACTACTAGCCCAAACAGTGTTCATGATCTATCCACAAGTAGTACAGATTCTACGGCAGCAATGATCTCATCACAGTACCGTTTGACTAAGCCTGAAATTCTTGAAAACCAAGATACTCCAGGAGTGTACTACAACAGCAATTATCTAATTCCGAGTGAGAATTACTATGATATGGATGCATTCAATAATCCAGGAGTTACTTCAAATTCCATGCCTGAAATTGGGAGTGGGAGTAGTACTTTTGATGATTCACCAACAGCATGCCATATGGCAGAAGGGAATTGGTTGTTTGATGATGACATGGCAGATACTTCATGGAACATGGATAACATATGGCAATTTAATTAATTAATTAATTAGTTAATTAGACTTATAGAGAGAGAAAGAAAAAGGCATCTATCTAAGTTGTATAATGCATACCATGAAGTAGCTAAGCTAGCTTTAGGGTGGCTCTGTTATTATGCTTAAGATCCATCAAAAGTTTTATATCATATTGACTTAGACATCATACTAATCTATATTTTTGTTTATTATGAGGATGGGTAAAGTAATCCATCATCTATAGTCACTTAATTTAATTTTGCAGTTTTAATTTTGTAATTCATCAACAAAATATTATATATATATATTTTATTGTGAGAAATTCTATATATATAGATTTTTTTTTAATTTAGCTTATTGAATGCAAATTTAGAAGTTTTACTATTTTCTAAATGACATAGAGTTCGATTTTTAAATATTTCCTTCCTCATATATAGTTAATTAAAAAAAAATAGATTTGCATATTACTAAATCCATATTAATAAATTTTATGTGCATGTTTATAGCTTTTGTTATTGTTTTTATCGACCATTTAGATGTTTCTTGAAAACATTAATCAAAATAAATCTTGACGAAGAGTAAGTAATTATTATATATAGAAAATATCCAGTTATTCTATTGATCAATATTTTGACAAAGTTCCGTTCAAAAAAAATATTTTGACAAAGAAAAATCTTATGTAGGCAAAGTCGATACCGTTAATTATAGTTTAGCTAGCTTAACATTGAAATTAAAATTATTTTTTTAAGAAAATAGGCAAAGAAAATTGAAATATTACTCAACTGCATGCTTGTAAATTTTTGTAATTAGAATATATTAAATTCATATATCTTATTTAATATTTTTAGATCTATTTGAGTCATGATTCTATCAATTTTTAGTCAAATTTAACCCAATTTTAAAGTTTCTTTTTATTTTATTTTTTAACTATGATGCATAATGAGTTTGAAATCCAATTTGTAATTTATGATTTCAAAATGAGTTTTTTTATATCAAAATTTAATTGAGTCTTTTTTTTTTAAAATAAATTCTACTTTTTATTGAGTATAATAACCATTTTCTTTCTTTGAAAAATAAAGATAATTGAAATAAGTCTGATTTAGAATCATAAAACTCACATTGACCCATGAACATAGCTATATCAATCTTTTTCTTCTCTTACTTCTCTTCCCCACAAGGTTGCTTTTCCAATTTCCCCAAAAGAAAAAAAAAAAGAACAAAACTGTTCGTCATATTATAAGCATCCATAGTTAACTGAAAAATAAAGGAGAGAAGACTAGAAAGGTGGCAGTCAGTTGAAAGAAATGATAGATGGAAGTGACTACACATAGGATCACAGGTGGAGGTCACGTCTAAGAGTACATGGGACACTCACATTTCAATACGACTTGTGACAAATTTAAAAGTGAAATGGAAAAAAAAAATACACATTAAAATACAAATTAAAGAAGAAAAAGGCAACTACAAATGCGGGGACTCCTTGCTCTTCTACATCATTTCAAATAAAGTTCTTGACAATAATCTTTAGTAGTGCAATTAAATGTACTGATAATTTTTTTTTAAAAAAAAAAAGAAAGAAAATGTCATTTTAAAGCTTTTGTTGGAGCTTTCAATATATATATATATATATATATTATCAAGATATAAAAGCATTTTGCAATCACACACATCCCCCTCCCCTCGTGCATCTCTCCACTATATATTATATTATATGTTAAGATTTTGCAAATTTATTTCTGAAACTAGAAGTTATCTATACTTGAACTTCGGTTCACTTGTCACCAATTCCATTTACAAGTCAAAATACATTCAATGGTACTCGTTTTTTCCAATGTGATATATACAATATGGTTTATATTGTTGTTCACTTTTATAATATATAGAGACAATTTTAAATTTTAGATTTTCACATTTTGCTATTGAAGGTTTATGTAAAAGAAAAAAAAATTATGTTATAAGAAATAAACATTAAGTTAAAAGTTTATGTAAAAGGAAAAAAAATTATGCTATAAGAAAAAAAAATTATGTTAAAAAAGTAGTGCTAATTTTGCACAAAATAAGTTTCCTATTTATTTGACTGGTTGTGACATAAAGTAATACCATCGCTTATTTGGCCAAGTTGAATTCATAATGTAAGTACTTAGATTGTGGGCACTATAATTCTCAAAAGAATTACTTTTTAAGTTTTATGAGTTCTATTATGTACATCTTCAACAAGACTAGTTTGGATTGATTTGCCAGAATTCAGTTTTAAGAAAACAGAACTTGAATTCTATCTCGGAAAATACTGCAGGTAGATTCAAAAATTTTCATGGTCGGGTTTTTTGACAGTTTGTTTTTTTATTTTTTTATTTTTTTTAAAATTTGAGATATTTATAAGCTCCCACCTATTGACCATAAAATAATCATTGATGAAAATTTTGGATACTCTATTAATATTTATTTAATTTATTAAATATATAAGTTTTCAAATAAAAAAAAATCCACTTTACCAATTCAAGCGGTTACATACCGCGTTAAGTTATGATTAATTTAACCCAAAACAATTCAGTCTAGCTCAAAACTTTCAATATTTACATATGTTGACTGCATTTTGAAAGTAAAAAAAAAAATTCAAGATTTCAGAATAAAAGTATACTGTTTTAAGAGAGATTGATATTGAATCTATATTTAACTTTTATCTCAGAAATTAGAATATATGAGTGGACTGCTCTTTTTTTTTATCAGGAATTAAGATAGCAGGAAGATAACCCATATTATAAACCTGTTTTGTCTGGTTGTGGGAAGTTAGATTAAACAGAGAACAAAGAACTAAAAACCTAGAAAAATAACCATCTTTGTAACATTTCAACCATTGCAAGATATTGCTCACTTTGGGCCTAAGCCCGCATGATTTTATTGTTGGACTCAGACTTATCTCTAAGTCCAAAACGCGTCTTGTTAGTCCAAGACTTGCTCACTCTTATATACATTATTCTCAGCTTAGATTTGTCTAAGGAATTACATACACTTCCTTATGAAACTAAGCATTCATGTTGAGATCTGCCTTACGTTGAGGTTTGCCCCACCATCAGTTAGAAGAATAAGCCTTTGGCTCTGATACCAAGTTGTAACATCCATGCCCTAGCAAGATATTGTCCACTTTGAGCCTAAGTCCATATGATTTTGTTTATAGGCCCAGACTTACCTCTAATTCCAAAACACGTCTTGATAGTTTAATACTTGCCCACCTTTATGTACATAACTACCCCTTTGCACTTATTCGATGTGAGATTTACCTTTAGAAATATGATTTGTCTAAGGTGGTACATCTTTCTCTGGAGCAGAAATCCCCAAAGCTCTAGTAGAGCGATCTCAGCACACATGACCATGGAGATACAATAGCGTGGCTAAAAAATTGAATAAAGTGCATAATAAAAATCTACTAAAACTACAAACCATAACTAGAAATAGACAAATAAAATTGAACAGAGATTTGTTATCATAAACATCCTCAGGTTTTGAAGCAAATGAGGAAAAAGAAGGAACATACGTCCTCAACAGGGGCCGAACAGGAGACCAAATGAAATCAATACAGACACAAACTACTTTCTTTTCCAAAAACAACGAAAATGAGTGGGAGAGAATAATGAACCTCTTCCACAATTTTAGTAGAAAGCTCTTGAAAGACACTGAGAACCATCTTTTTCCAAGATGTGCAAGCTATCAGATCTGGAGATAAAAAGTTAACATTCCCGATGAAGGAGGACATAAAAAATAAAAGACAGATCCAACCTTAAATCGATTTATATCAAAATACAAAGGAAAAAATGTGAAAATAGAAGAAAATAAGACTGAAATACTAGAGTTAGGTTATGGCGGCCTGTAACCCTAGTTCTACAAAGATAACCGTGAAACCCTAACAGAAAAAATCAGAGGGAGAGAGAGAGAAAAACTGAGGATGAGGAAGAGTTCAGTCATTGAGTGGACCGCTTTTCGTCAGCTTTTAATCATTATGATTTAAAACGTATTATATTATTGATAAACGTTGATTTAAAGTGTCAACGGGGAAGCATGTGCCAATTTTGGTTCAAATCAATTTTTTTTGGAGGTGTGTCAAATTACTACCCACACAATATGGGATACACTTGGTGTTAGGAGGAACACTCAAGTGAGATGGGAGGTCAGCTGGCAAAGAGAGGTAGTTATTATTTTCATGGATCAATATTCATTAGGGGACTTTCTGTGATATCTTAAATATGGCTACTGTAGTTATTCGATACTTATATACAGTGGCGGACACAAAAAAATATTAAAAGGGGTGCTCAACTTCCACAGAAAAAATATTACAGATGAGTTTGCTATAAAATTAAACATATAATATTACAGTAGTTTAATAATTAATTTGTGCTATTAAATTAACTATGCTTAATAGATGATAATTTCATTCTACGACTTTGTATATTCTGAAAATGTTGCATAATAGCCCCGTTTTTAATATTTAAAAAAATATATTTCCCTATATAACATACTAAACAGTCGATCAGAAAATCATCTTACATCTTATTGCACAAATCTGTCTTGATAATGTTCATTGCTGAAAAAGCTCTCTCGACGGTAGCAGTGGCAACATGGAAGACTAAAACTAACTTAATAAACAGATACACCAAAGAAAATATAGTGTCATAACCTGTCTCAACTATTTTCTAAGCAAAAGCTCATCAGGTTAGAGAAAGCTACATTTCTTTTAACATCAGCAATGTAGGTATTAAGTTGATCTTCAAGTATCATATGATCGGTGATGGAGAAATCATATAGATATAGTTCAGCAAGACGAAGTAATTTGGATAGCTGAAAGTTGGCGAATGAGTTTTTAGGAGAAAGACAAACAATACATGAAATCAATTCCGTACTTGATTCTGTAAAGCGATTTTCTATTTCTTAAGCAATGAAATCAATAACCTAGAATTTAATGAAAGAAAATTAGGTTGTAGCATAATAAATAGTTAAGTATGATAATACGAAGAAAAAAGAGTGTCTGACAAAATATTTCTACTCGAAAGTGGTGGTAATAAGTAATAAGAGTATCAAAATGCTTAAAATGCAAATAACCTGCATTATCTTTCAAATTAAGCATTGTGACATCATGATCTATACAAAAGTCATTAACAATTTTCAATAATTTATCTCATCCATTATCCCTGAAACTTTGCAATTCATGTTTAACTGTTGCAATCAAATGAACTGCATTATCAATATTTTGATTCATTTTTTATAAGGCTTGAAATAAATTATTTTTCACTCCTAAAAGTTTTCTCATTAAGAAAACAATGAAAATAAATTCATAACTTTCCATTTTATCAAGTAAGCTTACAATTGCCTCTCGATTTCTTTGATCTAAACCATCCTCATAAATATTTTCAAGAACTTCTTTCACTGGTGACCACATAGAGAGAAGACGCACAATTATTTTATAATAAGAACTCCAATGTGTGTCACCAGGTCAAGCTAGATTTGTTTCTTGATGCAAACCTCTTCCAGTTTGACTATCACCACTTTCTAAGAGCCGAACTACTTCATCATGCTGTTTTTGAGGGAGAGCATCCCTCCTTTTATATAAAATTCCAACAATGTTCGCAATCATTGCAATATAATTAAAAAAATTACTCACAAATCTATTGCTCTTTGCTGCAGCAATAAGTACTAATTAGAGTTGATGAGCGAAACAATGAATTTACCTTGCTGAGGGATTTTTATTTAAAATGAGAGTCTTCAACCCATTGAATTTACCACTCATATTAGAAGGTCCATCATAACCTTTACCTCTAACTTTACTTAGTGATAATTCATATTTCGCTAAAAAATATCAAGTGCATTTTTTAAAGACAAAGCTGATATGTCACTATTATGTACCACTCCAACAAATCGCTCAACCACTTATCCCAACTTGTTAACATATCTCAATACCACAGTCATTTGCTTATTTATTGAATTGTCCCGAGCCTCATCAGTTATATGAGAGTAAAATTCATATCTAATATCATTAACAATAGCTAATATCGTCTCTAAAGTACAAGCACTCATAATTTTGCTTTTGGATGTGTGGAGAAGTGAGTTGATTATTTTTAGAAGTATTTGAATTAAGTGCATTCCCAACCTCAATATTTTGTTTACTGTACCAATCGAGAAGTTCTAAAAAATTACCTCGATTAGGTGACTTTTTCGACTCGTCATGACCTCGAAAAGCCAATCCATTTGCTAAAAGAAAACGAATACAATCAACAGCAGCTGTTAAACGCGTCCGGTAAAAAATCTCTTGCTCTTGGTTATGAGAAGATAAGACATAAGACACACTTTGTCTTTGATTTTTGAAACCAACATATTGCAACCTAGCATTATTGTGTGGACTATTTGGATCACCAACATGGTAATTAAACTTCTCTATGGCCTTTTTCTAATTGCAAAACCCAATGTGTGTGAAAATATTATCCCCCCGCTTCACTCCTCTATTCGAGGTAAAAAGATAATACCATAAACAAAACGATATATCTTTAAAAATGCTATATTCCAACCACTCAAATTTATAGAATCAATTCTCCTGAAAACTCCTCATAATTTTTTTCAAATTGTCTATATGAAAAATTATGACCAAATGGTTAGCAAGACCCTTTAACTATATATTATCTCCTAACATCATCTCTAATCTAAACATCAAATTCATTAATGGGCTTACGCAATGCTGAATCACTAATAATATCATCATAACTAACTTCTTGATGTTCTTGTCTAGTACTAGTTTTCTTCATATTTCCATGACTATTTACTGTTTGAAGATTTGATAATTCATCACATTCAACCCGTATCCTTTTAGTCTTGATTATAAATTTATCCATACTTATTTCAATTCATAAATAGTTTATACTTTACATTCAATTCATAATTTTTAATTTATATTTTTTCAATTAATATTCAATTGTAATTTATAAAGTAGTTTATATTTTTTAATTTATAGTTATATTCAATTTAATAATTTACTGTCAAATTTTAATTTATAGATTAAATTTTATTAACATAATTGATATCATATATTTTAATTTATAATTTATAATCAATTTTAATTTATAGATTAAATTTTATTAACATAATTTATATAATATATTTTAATTTATAATTTATAATTAATTTAATAATTTATAATCAATTTTAATTTATATATTGATTTTTATTAATATAATGTATATCTTACATTTTAATTTCAATAATTTATAACCTAATTTATAATTTTATTCAATTTAACTTAATCATAATTAATATTTAATTTATATTCTATAACTCAACTTAATCTTAAAATAAATTTAACAATTTACAATCAATTTAACCTAAATTTCAAATCACAAAATTAATTTAACCTAATCACAACAACACATTTAATAATTTAAAATAAAATTAACTACATTTTACATTAAAAAAATTCAATATACATAAACCCTAATCACAAAATAAAACAAAAGTAACATAAAATAATTTTAAATTTCAAACTAATCACAAAATCACAAAATATTTTAAATAAATTATTAGCTTAATTATTAAACAAAATAGAATTTATTCTATGTTGTAAATTAAATTTCTAAAATTTTTAATTAAAAAACACTTTTTTTTAGCGCCGATTTTTTGAACGGTGGTTTGTCAGAGCGTAGAAGTAGTTGCTGTCATCGACGTTCGGTTGAACTTTAATATGAGATTCGTCACTGCTTATATACAACTTTAATTTATTTAAATTTATTTATATTGGTGGGTGAATATATAATTAATGTAAGAAATAATCCTTACATTTTACATATTTGATTATTATTTTTTATATAGTCTTACATATAATAATTTTGAGTTGCTGTAATATTGAAAATTGAAATAGTGAGTTTTATCTGGGCCTGGATTAACGGAGAATAGTCCAAATGGTAGCTTGCTTCCAAGAAAGGACGAATCTGAGGTAATCCTTAGCCACCGTATATAGCAAAATGCCACACCACTGAGTGAAAAATTCTAACTCTTGATTAGACGTTGGGCAATTGTGTATGGGGTTTTATGATTATATGACATGACAAGTCAATTATTTTTTTTCTTTTTACATTTTTTATCATTTTAAATACACCTGAGCATTCAGAAATTAAAAATATAAAAATAATGCAAAAAAATCCTATATAAGATTTAATTCAAAGTTAAAATTTAGATTAATTGAAAGAGAAGCATAGTCTCAATTTCTGTTGCGCATATTGACTCAAGAATCAAGATTACTAATTAGCTAATGATTAGTAGTAGTCCACTGCATAAAACAATTTAAATATTTAATTTCTTGTTTCTTATTAGAATATTTTAAAAGAAGAAAAATGTCTCTTCTGCGACAATTCTAAGATCAAATGCCCTTAGTAAATGAAAAATTAATCCATTTATTAACTAAGTACTGGATTATTATTTTCGTTAAAGTATGCAGTATAGATTTAAAAAAAAAAAGTTAAATATTGACCAAGTAATATTTATTTCCCCTTTCTACCAAAGTTAAAAGTATGATAATAGACCAAACCTGGTGTCCTCCTAGACTGGTTTCATGGAGGCCACCTCCTAATTACTGGGTTAAGCTCAACAATGATGGAGCTCCAGCCTCCAGGGGGCAGAGGGTAGAAGGCATAGGTGGCTTGACAGAGATTTTCAAGCCAAAATTTTAAATGGTGTTTCTCATAATTTAGGTGCTTATTCTGCAATTGAAGCCGAGTTACGTGAATTATTTGTTTGTTGTGCACAAATTAAAATAAACAAAAAAATGATACTATATATAAATAAATTAGTTTTGTAGTCAAAATAATTAATTATTCTCTCCGCTCCAAAATAATAAGAATATTTCTATCTTACACATATTAAAAAAGATTAAATTATTTGATTAGTTAATAGATAATTTTTTTTCTATAATCTACTCATTTTATTTTTCATTTATACTAAATAAGTATTGGTTATTGTAAAAATTAAAAATTAAAATAGTTATTGATTTGATTAAAATAATTATAATTTAAAAAATATAAATAAATAATTATAATATTATTAATTATAAAATATTTAAATAATAATATAAATAATTAATTTATAATATAACTATAATTTAAATAAAATAATAAAATTATATTTTAGGACAGATAAAAAATATTCTTATTATTTTGAAATAAAGGGAGTACCTATTATTTTATGATATTTAACATGTTAATTAATTACAAGGTATTTTTGCCACTTTTATAGTTTTTTTATAGCTATATTTATAAAATTTGTAGTATTAAATATTGTGATTAATTTAAGTCTATAGTTATGATTTTGAGATAGTATAGGCAAGAATAATATATTTGTTATAGATGATTAGTCTTTGTAACTAACTAATTGAATTAAATTATATATATAATTATGAAGAAATAATTTCTGTAGCTATTACTAACGCGGATCTGCAATTTTGTTTTGTCATGACTAAGAACCGATTGCTGTATGCTATAGTGTTGCTTGAAGCTTGATCAACAACATGAGATGATTGACAGCCCTTATTATTTGTTCATTAATATTATCAGGGAGTTTGTTATCAGAGAATTAATGGAGAGTAGAGTTAAAAATATATATATATATATATAATAAGCGAGTTCAGAATGTTAATATTTAACAATTTCTATAGATTACTTAAAATAATTAACAATGACGTCATATATGAACATTATTTTAATTTTATTTTATAATTGTGAATAAATTTCGTTTTTAGTGGTAGGATTCACTATTCCTTTATATTTATTTATATATTCAGTATATATTAATTTAAGAGATCTAATAATTAAAAAGCATTTATATTCCTTATACGTATATATACATGTGGCCATACTAAGATGAATAGAATCTACAATGAGTACATTAGAAAAAAAGTGGGGGTAGTATCTATTGAAGATAAGATAAGAGAACATAGATTGAGATGGTTTGACCATGTGAAACGAAGACCTAGCGATGTGCCTGTTAGAAAAACATAATAAATTAGAGTAGATATAGCTAAGAGAGGCAGAGGCTAAACTGAATTAGTTAAAGGTGGTCCAAAATGATCTTATAATGTTACATATATCAGAAGAAATAATCTTAAATCATATTGAATGAAAAAGAAAAATCTATATAGCCGATCCATTTGACTTGGGATTAAAATTTTATTGTTGTTGTTGTATACGAATACATATATTTTTTTTTAAGTTACAAAGTAGTGTGAGCAAGTAAAATTCTTATATGGGCGTAATTCGTGTTCTCGTTAATGACCAATCCAATCATAAATTATAATATTTAAAAATAATAATTTAAATTAATTTTTTTTTTCAAATTATATTTTTGTAATTAGCTTGATTTATGAGTAGAATTATATTATGGGTCTATTTAAGAATTTTCTATGGGAACAAGTATAATTGCGCTCCACGTATTTGAAAAGTGCAAATTTGAAAAATTCTAATCTTGAATTAGTCGGTCCATAGATTAAGTTAATCTTTGTCAATTAACTGTACAAGTTGACATGTAACGATAATCAAATATGCATAAAACAGAAGCCTCCACTATTTAAATTTAAGTTGCTATCGATTTAACAGATATGAAAATTCTACCTATTTAGGGAAAGATTGTCCGTTGTTTTTGCACCCATCTGGCTGCGGCTAAAATCCTTTGACTATTGCGCCATTTGACGTTGAAAATTACTAGGCATGATATATATGTGATTTTGGTTTCTTACACAATCAGTTAACTTCTTTTTCTTTTTATTTAAATTATATTTTATTATATAACATTCACATGTATCAGTTAAATCAAAAATATATTATATCTTTTCTTTTTTGATAAATTACCCAATAGTTCTTGTATGTTTCCTAATTCAAATATATGTCTAATTTATATGAAATTTCTTTTTGAAAACTAAGAATGTCATAGAAGTTATTTGTTGTAAACTTCGATCTTTCTTTTTATTTTATTTTTAGAAAATTAATATCGCCTTCTCCTTTTTATGAAATGAAAAGGCTTTTGTGGAATTAATATATAATTAGGAGGTAATTAAGTGGATAATCCTAAATTTGATTCTCCTTTTCATTGCTAAAAACAAATTTTCCATTTTAAAGTAAAATTATATATATATATATATTTGCACCTTTTCTTATTGATGTAATTAATCTATTTACTGCTTAAAAAATTAATGTAAATTCATTTTAGAAAATATTTTAGGAAATTTTATCTAAATTTTTTATTGAGTAGTTGAATTAATATTGATATAATAAATTAGATTTTTTTTAATAATCATATGTAGGGAGGGAAGAGAATTCTAAACTTAAATATGAGACTTAAACGAGAATAAAATTAAATATATTTTCTATATTAAATGTATAAGTTCATTCATTAATACTATATTTTAAAATACTATATAAGCCAACACCAAAATAACTTTTTTTTTTTTGGAAAAAAAAATGAAAGAAATGAAGAAAAGAAAAGAGATCAGTTAATGTTCCAATGATGAGATATAGGTAGCCAAGGATCTATGGAGAAAAATGTATAGAGAATAATAAAAGGTTTAAAAATGATGTAATCATATATATAATTCTGTGCTACTTCTACACAACCTTGTTTCATATCAAATTCCAATCCTACTGACACAATCTATATACAAGATATTTTCCCTTTTTCTTTTTTTGTTTTTCTAAAAATAGGGATATTATCTTATATACATTATTAGTCTCTAAGATAATCCTTGTCATTAATTAATGGATTAATGCAACAATTAAAGATGTGTTAATTATTTTTCTAATTTTTTTTTACTAATTACATATGATAGAACAGATAATCTAATATTTGAATTCAAAGTTTAAGCAGTTCTAGCCACTTAGTATATATATATATAATATATCAAATATATATGTAAGATATTTTTTTATTAAAAAAATTAAAAATTGATATACCAAATAATTTTCTCAATCAGAGTAATTAAAAAGAAAAAAGAAAGAAAATTTATGCTAATGTCATGGTATAAATAATACATGTAGGCAAGGATCTAGCTAGGGGAATTAGAGAAGTAGAAAAGATATTATGCAAAGTGCTACATACACTCTCTAATAGAACAACCAAGTGGTGCACTATTAATGTACTACTGTTATGGTCCCAAGCAAGCACTATATCAGTATCTCATTCTTAAGATGCCTCTTATTATTATTATTATTATTATTATTATTATTATTCTTCTTCTTCTTCTTCAAAAGCTCCCCAGCTAAGACCATTAGATCGCCTACTTATTATCTTTACCATTTGAATTTTATATATTTTTATTTAAAAAAATTAGAAAAAAAAAGTAAGAAAGTTGCAGTTGATCATGTGGGTTGAAGAATTTAGTTGGATACTCATCTTTTCAAAAATTTCAATCAAATCATATATAGCTTTCACTGTCACTCACAAAGCGTGAAGAGACTAAACTCTATCTTCACTCTTTTGTTTCCAAGACGGGCAAAGAGTTCTTGGCCTCTCTTATTGGTTAACCCCTTCATTTGTAGGCCCTCTTTATCTATTTCTCAAACACAACACGTACGCTCGAAAATTTCATAAAAGAGAAGAAAATTTTCCAAGTTTTATGGTTCACGAACTTAATATTATTATGGCCTTTAATTATCAGTTTTCAATTATGGTAGGTCCCTATGAGCTGAAAGCCACCTCCTCATTCTTTGAAAGCCACCATTTGTCCCTCTTTCAAGTGCTACCATTTAAACCCCCCCTTTATAAAACAATTAATAATTTATTTTAACAATATTATAGATATTTAAAATATTTGTATTGTATTATAACTATATTTAAAATTATAAGCTTTTAATTTCAATCATTATTTATAAAAACTGTAAATTGTGTTGGTATAAAATTCATAATTTTCAATATGATCATGGTGATTTTTTTTTTGTTGAATCGATTCTAAGCCAACTGTAAAAGAAAATGATATTTTCAACTAGATGGTATGTGAGAAGAAAATATTAGAGGAAAAATTAATAATTAAGTAACAAAAAGCAATTATGGCCTTAACATATTAACAATATATAAAAACTATTGACAAATAAATAAATAGAAAAAAAAAGGTAATAAAAAAGAAAAAATTACACCCTCCAATATTTTTTATTAATTTTTTTTATTTTTATTAGAATTATTTTAGTTATTTTACAATAAACACATAATAAACTCATAATAAACTATATAATTTTATAAACTCATAATAAACTATATAAATATGATATTTTTATAAAAGAATTATAATTTTTTATAAATTTAAAAATATTTTTGAAAATATGGTATGTTGACAATTAAATTAAATTTTAATTCTCTAAAATAGAGCAAATTTAATAACAATAAACCCACTAAGTTTATTAATTAAGAAACACAAATTACAAATTTTATAAATAAAAAATTCACACTCAGATAAATTACATGTTAGCTTATTGAAACTAATCTCTCAATTTTTTTTTACTCACAACTTATCACACGTCACCACGTTCTATCTTTCTTCTTCTTTTTTTAATCTCTCATCACAATTAAAGGACATGGCCATAAGGCTATATTTATAGTTGTATGAAGGTTTATAGATTAAAATTATTAACTAATACAAATTTAATTTGATAAATTTAAGAAATAAAAATTTAATTCCATAGCCTCCTAAACTAATACAAATTAAATTTAATAACTTGCTTAACTAATTCAAATTTAATTTGACTAAGTTAAAGATATTTTACTACTAAGTATTATAGAAAACTCTATAAAGAAACTAAGTTTATATGATAAATTTGATTTTTTTTTATTTTTATAGTATTTTTATAAATATCCCATAACAAAAAAGGGGAAATAGCAAATTGAAAAAATAAATTTGCACTTAGCTCAAACACAAAAGTTAACTTATGAAATGAGTATTATCTAAACTACTATAAAAAATATACTATTATTATATTTAAACCATATGAAATATTTAAAACATTCTCTTTATATTTAAAACTGAACACATGTAAAAAATTTAAAATATAAAATTTACTAAATTAAATATTTGCAGGGGATCTAATTTTAAAAAAACTTAATCAATGATTTCGATATCATGTTAAAAAGAAATAAATTTAAATCTAAATCAATTTTAAAAGGTCGTTCGTACGTGACTATTGTCCAAGCCAACAGCACACCATTAATATATAGAGCTGATATGGGATACTCCACACAAAGCATTTAATAATAAAGTAATGCCATCAAATTAGTACAAATGGACGTTATTTTGGTATTTGTGTTAATTAATTAATCAACACAACAGTCTTATGAATATTAAATACTGAATCAAACGCAAGCAATTTAACGAGTTGCATATACTTTAATACGTTAGATGATGATGATATTGCAAATTATGTTAAAATTTATTATTTATTGTTAAAATGAATATATGATAAAATTGAAAATTTGAGATGTATATATATAAATATGTTACCTGACCCTTTTTAGTTATGTTTATCCCAAACCTTAATTGCTATCCAAAGTTGGAAGGAAACCCTTGCCAAGGGTATTATATCATGTAGAAACAATTAATATTAGACTTCAAGGTTTGTAAGTCTAATATTAAGAATTTACTAAATGAATTTTTTTTATTTAATTATATTAAAATCATATTAGAACAAAATTTTTAAGTTTGAGATTTCAGCCATGAAAATATAATTTTTATTTGAATTATTATTCATTGCAAAATATTAATGAAATTATGGAATGAAGACGAGATCAGAAAAGGGTTGAAATACCATGCCCCTACTTATAGCTATTGCTCGCAGCCCAACAGGATACGACTAACTAAACAAGCGAAAACAGGCATAAAATGTGTATGGAGATTTCCATGGAGACCCTTCATTTGAAATTGCATGTCTTGCCATACAACTCAGGATTAGCAAGTTCCATTTGCACGCCTTACTTGCCTTGTTTTATAAATTAGCAGTCAACCAGATACAATCTTACAAAACATCTAGGTATCCAGTAAGAAGTAAGATGTGTCCAAAATAGCATATATTATGATGATATAACTAACGAGGAAAAATCAATGTACATATTAATCAACTCTTTTGAGCATCTATACATGTATGAATGATATAAATAACAGATATCCATTCTAATTCAGCTTTTTTTGGACAATCTCTTACTTCCCGCCCTTCCCATAGCTGTCCCGCAGTGTCACAGTGCGATTGAAGACAATCTTATCGGGTGTGGAGTCCTTATCAACAATAAAATAGCCTGATTTGCATACCAAGAAAACGGAAAATCAGGACACTGGAAAACAAGATGTCCCATGTAGACAGAATGTCAGAAATTTACAAGAGATGTATAGCAAATGCCAGCAAACATTAGCTCTAACAATATGAAAGGTGGAACTGAGCGGCACAATTTGACTTAACACCAACAATGAATAATGTCCAGGAATACAAGAATTATAGCTCCAGATGTTAAATATTTAAAAAGCATACGATGGAAGATTTGGAATTGACATTATTAGATATACAAAACAAGACAAAAAAAGAACAGAAAAAGAAAAAGGTCCCAGAATATTACCAAGGCGTTCAAACTGGAATCTTTCCCCAACAATTGCATTTTTAAGTGATGGTACCGAAAACGCACTGGATATCACCACCTTGGACTGGGGGTTCAGATCACCAAGCCAATCCTCAAGTTCAGCAGGATTCTGATGCAATCAATAATTGGTTAAGCCATGAAACATTTTGCAAGAAAATGGAGCATGAAAAAACAAATTCCACACAAATTAAACAAATTGTCAACCTCTGATTTAAACAGTTTGTCGAATAATCTGACTTCCACCTTCAGTGGATCAACTCCAGAGGAAGATTCAGCAACCCAGTGTAGAACCCCCTGCAGAAAGATATGAAAATTTTACCAAGCAGAAATATAAATACCAATTTAAAATACAATAATAATAATTCGACAGTATCTCATTTGCAAGTACATCACAGTGTGGGAGGAAAAGGGGCGAAAAGGGCAAAAAAAAGTCAGTGGGGAAAAAGAAAAGACCTTCGGTTTTGTCTTCTTGGAAGGATCATATTCAGCCCTGATCTCAATGATAGTCTCATTATCATCAGCAAGTACAACTTCTGTGCACTTTATAGGGAAAGCATACCTGCACATAAGTAAAAAATCCTCCAATGTTGATGATGCAACTTTTTAATAACAGGATTGCCATACTACGAATCAATCTATTATAATGTTGTCCGGATGGAAAGATTTTATGATTTTTAAATTAAATTATTTGGAAGTATAAATTCAATTTTGAATTGATTAAAATCATGAAATTGGATGAGAATTCACTTGATAGAAAGATTTTGAAAAAAGGGCAATATTGACTAAAAGTGGCCACAGGCTGGTTAACCGGGCCAGCCGGGCCATGGTCACCTGGAACCACAACTAGACACGATTATGGGTCAAGCCCAGTTCGAACCATCCGGTTCTAATCCAGTTCATCCTGGTCATCCAGTTAACCATGTTTTTCTTTTGCATTAATGTCAGCCATAATAATAATATTATAATTTTTTTAGCATAATTAACCAATTTTTTTATATAACAAACTAACAGAAACCAATAATATTACTTATTAAATATAAATGACAATAATAATAAAAATGAAAAGTGATATTCAAAATGTAGAGACGAATTACAATTTTGAACGGACCATAATTTTTCATTACAAATAAATATATTTGTCTAAACTACATAATTGTAAAATTACAATTGGAATAGAAAGACAATTTGGAAAAAAAAAATTGAAATGGAATGAATTATTTATAGAATGTGGTACCCTTAGTTGTTAATGGGATAAAATTGAAAAACAACAAAATAGAAATTTTAAAAAAAAAAACACAACAGTCACTTGAATAGACTATTGCAACGTTGGGCTGGGCACCATCTCTTTTTTTTCCCCTGGCTTAGACCTAGAACCATCAGTCAGAGCCATGCTTGGTGGAGAGGTTAACTGAACAGAGACCTTGTAGCCCCATCCCAGTTATGGGCTGGCCCCAATCCGAGGGACATTTATAAAATTACCTTAAAAATAAATTTCATTTTCAAAAAAACATCTTCAAAAAAAGTTTTCAAAAATACTAAAGCAATATTTTTTTTTTCAAAAATACTTCCTCACTAAAACAAAGTTTTCTTTTTTTCTTTTAAATATATCCTCTCCTTTCAAGCAATATTTTATTACAATTTTCATCTTTTTTTAAAAAAACTTTACTATTAAATAAATATATTCCAATAAAATAATAATATTTAATATTTTAAAATATATTTTTCACCAATAAAATTTATTAATTTTTTATAAAAAAAAATTTAATTTTGATTACAAATAATAAATAACACTCAAAAAAATATAACAAAAAAGTAAAATATATAAAATATATTAATAAAATCATTTAATTTCTTTTAAAAAAAATTTACATATTATACACAAAAAAAAGTTCAAAAAAAATGATAATTTTGTTCTGTAGATATTGCGGGTATATTGTGTATATATTATATATACGATGAAGAAGTTGTGTAAATGTTATGTTTATGTTATTTATTTGTTGTATATGTTGTGTGCATATATTGTGTGAATATTGTGTATAGGTTGCGTATATAAGATTAAAAAAATAAAGTACAAAAAAAAATTAAATAAACTGTGTAAATATTATGTAGATGATATGTATATATTTGGTGTATTTTGGTCTGTATGTATATATTTCTTGTGTGTATTTTATATATGTTGTGTACATGCGTGTGTTGTATTTATGTTTGTGTGTGTTGAAAATATTTACAAAAAAAATATTGATGAATAAAAACACAATAAAACAAACTACAAAAAACAAAAAATAAATAAATAAAACAGAAAAAAAAAAAAGAAAATCAACGTAAAAAGAAAAAAAAAACAATGTAAAAATGAAAAGAAAGAGGAATGGGCTATGGAAATTGAATTTCCCTATTCCATGTAAATTCCTCTCAGTCCGGACAGCAAGCCAAGTTGCAGTTCAAACTGAACCACAGCCACCTCTAAATATGACTTCTGGATTAAATTGTATGAATGAAGTTCAATTCATTTTTCAATTGATTATAATCATGAACATGGATGAGAAATCTGAGGTGGATTTAGATATATATTTCAAATCCAACATCCAAGAAGTTTTCTATCCACATGAATAACCTAATTTCTGTCTTGGACCTAGTCAATAAAAATATAACCTGTTTAAAAAGATCAGCAATTTAAGTCATTAATAAAATCCAAATCTCTGCATCCCAAATCCCTCATCCAAACACAAACTAGGTGAATTCCCGGGTGCATACCTGAGCAGGACAGATTTGCCTGGAGCAAGCCCATAGTAATCCTTTGAATCTTTCATCCGAAAATCAGAATGTTCAATGTACACAACATTGGAAAATGAAACCTGAAGTGAGGAAAGAAAAGTAATTACGTAATAAATCATAAAGAGTGATGTTAAGGTACAACAACCAACCAGAAATCATCCATTGAAGTGATTGCAAATTAAATTGTAAAGAAGTGATTTTTAAACCAGTCTCAGGCTAACTGTGGCATGAAACTTAAGTTAGAAAAACACTCAAGCAAGCCAACCTAAAGCTAGACCAGGCAGTTAAAGGGGGAAAATAGGATGCCTCTAGGTAGAGATCTTAGTTTTTAACTGCAAGGCACTCTTCCAGGTAAAATGGAAAACCAAAAAAAAAAAAAAATCAAACTAAGTCCAACTTCCAACACTGACATTATTAAGGCCAGAGTGGCAGATCTCTAAGCCCCAATTAAACCTGAATTGAGAGATTTGAGTCATGAGCACTTAACCTAATCCTGATGCTGAAGAAATACAGCAATTAGCTTTTCCAAAGCAAAACCAGATGTGTTTATTTGTACAAGGTTGGCTTCTACTTGGCTGTTGCAATTTTATCTCAAAGCTTAACCAAAGAAACCATCAGGTTACATTTTCTCCTTCCTATGCTCTTCTAGCCCCAGAGCATTTATCTCTCTTAGAAACTTGATTTTCTTCCAAAATGAAACCTCCAAAAAAACCATAAAGAAAATGAAAAAAGAGAATAAACCGTTATCGAGCCAAGATCCCGCCTGTCTAGACATACATTAATCACTTAAGAGTAAACGGACACATTACTCATAAAAGATTATATTGTTTATTTCTTTGCAGCCAGCCAGCTTGATTTTAACAAATCAACTCAAGCCCATGACTGCACCACAACTGCAGATTAAGCTGGGAACATTGGCTGCAACCTCAATCTAGGTTGGCAGAAATTCAATCTAGGTTACGCAGAGTGGTCTTATCTCCTCACAAAGGCTGAGTGCATGTCATCAACAAGAGGCTCAAAATAGAGAAGGTAATCTTGGAGATGATTCAAAATTTTAGAACATTAATACCTCATAGAAGCCTAAAACTCTTGGCATTAAGCAGAAATATTTTCACCTCGTAAAAAGCAGAAGCATCTTCTGTTTGAGCATCAGGCCATTTCTTTGCCTGTAGATTCATAATTGAACCAGGCTCTAGGTTTGTAATGACCACCTAAGAAAAAAAGAAAAATTGGACTGAAAATGAGAGTCTCAATCATTCAAAAAATACACAGAAAGAGAGATAAGATGCACACCTTCAGAGGATGAAGGACAACCATTGTCCGAGCTGCCGTTTTGTTCAATTCCTCTCTTATGTGATACTCAAGGCGATCCAAGCGTATCAAACTACCATCACTGCAGCACAATACACAGGAAATATATATATGAAAACGGAACAAAATAGAAACTAGTTTTATCATCCAAAATAAGTAAAATAGAATGAGTCAGGCATATTTCTTAAGCCTAACTAATTGCAAAATCACATTAACACCTTCTAGTGATTCCAATCCCTCGGATAAAAGCATTGATTGCAGTTGATGTTACACCCCGTCGTCTTAAACCAGCTAATGTCATAAGACGAGGATCATCCCAACCATCAACATGGTTCTTAGTCACCAAGAAATTTAACTGCAACAGCATAGCATGCACAACAATACTAAGGTTTACTGTAAAACGGCACAACAAAATCAAATTTCATGCCTTCCAAACAAGAGTGCCAAGTATGCTTGCTCACTTTACGCTTTGACATCACAGTGTTTGTAACATTCAACCGTGAGTATTCCCACACATATGGCTGATAAATGCCCAACGCATGTAACAACCAGTAATAGGAAGCACGTCTCGTCTCAAATTCCAGCGTACATAGCTGCACAAGATACAACAAAACATTAGGAGTGAGATAAAACAGAACCCAAAATAATAGCAAAAGCATATATATACAGAAATCAACCAACTGCCTACTTTGGAACTTGGAACTCATACATGAAACCTTAACTTAGAATTGAAATTGGAAGCCTTATCATATTAATCACAGTTATAACTTCTTGTTATTGAGATAATAATTATCCAGAAATTTTGTGTAAATCTTAACTAAACCATAAAGTTTGTTCCTCACACCATCTCTGGAAACAGATCTCAGTTGCCTAACACAGGAAATAAATGTAGAAAAACTTAAAGAAAAACTACAAAATTAGAATAACATATGCAGAAACCATAAAGGACAAATATGATGTACCGAGTGAGTGATATTCTCAAGCGAATCCACGATGCAATGTGCATAATCATAACTTGGATAGATACACCACTTGTCTCCTGAATGTGGATGAGGAGTAAACTGGACAGTGAAAGCAAAACCATTAAATACATGCAAAAACTGAACAAGTTGAACAATAAATTATATTTATCTGATAACACTTGCCTTGATTCTATAAGCAATGAGGTCATACATATTATAATTATCACTCTGCATATCTTGCTTCATTCTGAGTGTTGCCTTGCCTTCTTCAATCATGCCTCGTCTCATTTCATCAAAAAGTTTCAGAGACTCGGAAATAGGTCTGTCCCTCCAAGGACTGTTCATCCTCTTTTCTCTATACTCCTTGATCTCATCAGGTGTCTATGAAAAGTATTAACTTAAATAAATTATGGCTTCATTGTTGATGAACTCAAAAAATACTTAAATTGATACAAAAGTTTGCCAATAACACAACTCCAGGGCCAGTTAATATCAAGTGAGCAAGAAAACCAACATAGCATCCAATATAGACAATTGGATAAGCTGAATGTAATAGTTACAGATTTATCATCTGACAATTTTATTTTATTTTGCATTATTTTATTTTATTTTGATTTTGGGGGGTATGAGGCCTGATTGTATACCATAAGATGCTCAAAATTACAATACCTATGAACTTCTGTCATTACCTGGTGATCAACATAAGCATGACCCCTCCTTATCAGCTCAACAGCTAAATCATAGAGTTCTTGGAAATAGTCACTAGTGTAAGTGATCTGCAAAAAGAACAATATGTGAGAAAAGGAAGATCGACAAATTCGACACAATTCAGATGCCAACCAAATGAAGTAACAATAATACCTTGAAGGGTTTCCACCCCATCCACTGAACAATCTCTTCAATATGATCAATATATTCCTTCTTTTCGGCCTCAGGGTTTGTATCATCATACCTAAAAGTGCCAAAGATGATTATTAAGACTGAAAAATAAAATAATGGCAGATGAAACATCCTAATTCACTTCACAACACAAGAATCCACACATATTCAAGCAGCTACGCGTTATCTTCCAACAGATGCTAGACATGGCCAATATGTGTGTGTTTGTGTGTGTATACAATGTGTGAATACCACAATTTAAGCACCTAAAGGAAGAAAATGAATAAATTTGTCATACACAACAAATCCTTCAAACCATTGACTCAAATGATTACTCAAGGGTGCAGAATGACCAACTAATCCCCTATAGATAGCCAAAAGAGACACATTAACTTGCATAAGCCCCATTGATTATATTTGTATTGAAAAACACTAGAAAACTTTATTCTACTCAGGCATCGCACATGAGAGATTCCAACGAATGAGATAAAAACTCGAAACAAAGGCTGTACCTATTTTCTTTCTTGCTAAATTAAGATTTTGGGGAAGCAAACACCATCTATATAAATGATAACCAATACCTTGATGACTAAACTGGAAAGTTTAGGAAATTAATTCATGCTAAAAAACAAAATGTTTCATTGCTGAAATAATTTGCACTACTTTTTGTAAATGACTATCCTTAGCAAAGCATGCAACATATAAATCTGAATTTACAAATTTCTCAAAAGGACAAAAAGGAAACATCATATATTAGCATATGTATCTTACTGATCTAAAAGAAAGAAAAGTAACCCTCACCTGAGGTAGCAACATCCACCTCGCTCTCTTGCCAAGCCAAAGCTAACAAACATTGCCTGAGAATTTTTGTTCAAAATGATGGAAAACTATGAATATAGTAAATGATAAATCTTGTTATTTTTCTTTCCATTTCTATGTATCAAATTAAACTTTGAATTGATAAACAAATGATACCTTAGCATGACCAATGTGTAGGTATCCATTTGGCTCAGGTGGGAAGCGAGTAAAAACTTTCCCTGCTGTTGCTTTCAGGTGTTTATCAAGCAGTTCTTTTGAGTTGCAACATCTCAAAACAGAATTATCGCTAAAAAATATTTCAGTATGCACCTGGCGATACACGGAAATTTAACATAAGTGCCGTAACATAATGAAAACTTTAACAGCATGTAGGATAACGTGAAACAGACAGCAGAAGATTTAAGAATGGCTAGGAATCATAAGAGATCAATGTGCACATTTCATGTTTTTGCAAAATTAAAATCTAGACAACATTTTAACTTTGATGTATGCATGAAGAATCATAAAACAACTATTGGTAATCAACTGACTTGACCCAAATTGAAATGTTATGTTGATGAATATCAAAATCATATAATCATGCCAGCATATCCAAGTAATCAAGCACCTTGAAATTTTCATCCGGATGGGGAAAAATCAGGAATGGATTCAGATCTTCCTCAGATGGCTGCACTGGATTATCATCAGGAACCTTTTTCTCCTGCGCAGTTTCAACACAGACAAAACTAAGGAAAAGAATTACAAACTCTTTTATCTCAACAAAGGTGGCTGCACGCAATAGTCTGACCTCAACTTTAGCAGGCTTTTCCTTTTTCTGCTTTGAGGGCTTCTCATTGTCAGCAGCAGTCCTTTCACCAAGTAATTCAAATAATTTTGCATCTATGAGTTGCTAGCAAGACCGAAAAAAATGGAAAGCAAAAAAACTATCAACAAATGAAATAATAGAACAAATTTGCAGTGTTGACAAATTTATTTTAAAACACAACTAACATTCACCTTAACCAACTTTGGATCAGCCCATGGAAGCTTCTTACGAACGTGCCCGAATAGATCACCAACTACAAACATAATCATAGAAAGCCAAATTAAGTACTATATCAACATGCATAATCACGTATCTGACATATATTCAACAACAACCAAACATGCAGCAATGAACAAACATGAATAACAAACCCATATAAGCAAAGTACTTGTGCATGAGTTAAGCAAAGTACTTGTGCATGAGTTTATCTCTCTGAACCTGCAGCCACCCCTCCAGAAACGTGAAGGGCATATGGCAGAATTTCACTCTTATCCTTATAAGCACACCACCCATATGAATGTGGATACAGTAATACCACATTATTAATCTTCAAAAAGTGAAACAGTACAGGCTAACACACATCAGCTCTATCCAAGAAAAACATGTAATGATTAAAAAAAATGAAGCATTAAAGTTAGATTTGAATACTAACCATTTGTTCGATAGCGCAGCTCCAAAATTGATCCTTTATTCTGTTCAAATACTTCATTAACAGTCCACTCAATATCTTCAACAGATACTTCAACACCTGTTCAGAAGCACAAAGTTATCAACATGTACTCGAGTGGAAAGCATTTAATCAGAGAAATCCAAATAATAACCCTAACAGAAAGTGAACTAATTATAACAATTATGAAATAAAGATAAACAGCAATGAGAGAAAACTAGAAAAATGGCATTAAGAAGGAGTATATAACTAGCACAATCCCAGAGTTATTATTTTGCATAGTTTAGCAATAGTACATTCAACCAAAAAGATAACATACCAACACCACATGCTTCTTCAAATTCATTTAACTTCAAAGTCTCTGAAGCAGTACTAGACAAAAATGAAAATGCAGCTTCTAACTGGGCTGGGGTTTTAATCTGCAAATTTTTAACAAAGTAAAAAGTCCACCCAAAAGTTCCTTTAAGATTGAGTATTCTCATATAAATGCCAAAAACCAGATTTTTGCAAGAACTGTGGTAAAAGAACAAAATTGAAACCTTCAAGGAGACAATATATTCCAGCAAAGTAGGCCGATGTACAAGGGCATTTGCTGGGTATTTTGTAGCAACCTGCCAAACACATAGCAAGCACCAGGATTCAAGATTAGAAAATTTATAGAGGAGAAAAAGAAAGCTTATAAAATAGAATCATACGTTTCACAAAAACGAAATAAAGTTAAACAAATTATAATCTATACGAACAATGAATTGCTAAAGTACCAAGATACATATATAATATATGAAAGATCTTACCGTGTAAAGGAGATTCCCAACTGTTCTACTGCATCCCTCGCTGACGCCAGCCTGAAACAATAAAAATTAACAAATAAAGTTATGCAACTAAAAAGCAATCACATGAAATCAGATTTACCATTGCTAAAATAAACAGGAACAGAACTAAACACAAATACTTCTCTATCTAGAAAAAGAAATTAATCAAAATAAAATTGAGACTATTTTCAAGTTCCATTGTTTGTCCCTCCATTCACCATTGTGTAGACATAATAAAAAATCAAATACAAATGAAAATCAAAATAGAGTACCTCATGGATGACAGCGGTAAGATTATTGGTAACCTTGTTATTGGCGATGGTGTTTTTGGCGGTTCTTTCATCGAGACCAATCTTCAAAAACAACTCCAATGGAGTCCCCGAGCTCTCCTCCTTCACCCCCATTCGAAATGTGAAAGACCGTTATTAGCCACTCGGCGATTTTATGTATGCAAATGTAAAGATAAGGCTGAAGGCCTACAACCCTAAAATAAAACCCTAAAACTGAAGCAGAGGAGAGGAAGGTTAATAAAACCCTAAAATAAGCCTACAACTGAAGCTGAAATGAATCTGCGTGCGTTCTTTCGGATACTTAAAAGATTCTTTTGGAATTTAGATTCTTTATTTAGGACCATGTTGTCATTCGCTCTTTCTAAAACCAAACCGGACCCCTGGTTTTGCGGTTCAAATCCGGTTCTACGCTCACTGCAGATTTCTTGTTTTCTCGGCTGAAAGAGGCCACATTCCATAAAATAATTTATTTAGATTGTCCCTATTTATTTTTAAAATGCATTAAATATCCTTATTATAATGCATCAGATATAATAAATATATTAATAACTTATTTTTTTCAAATATATCAACTATTTATCAATCACGTATAAATTTACTACTTATAGTACATTATTTAGTTAAATTAAATTATAACTAAAGTACTTAAAAACCCAAAAATTATAAATTAGCAAAAAAAAATGATTATTTTAATTTATAAATTTATAAAATCTTTTAATAAATATATCACCTTAAATTTAAAATTAACAACTTATGAATTAAACCAAGCATTTTCTATATGATATCTTTAGTTTAGCAATGTAAATCAATCGGTAAATATTGGTTAATTAAGAGTTTCTAATAATTAGTGGTAAGTCGATTTACAGTTAATTATTATAAATAATTATATACAGGGGCGTAGTCATCTTAATAATAAAAAAAAAGGGGCAGTTGCCCCCTTCTCTTTTTTAAAATATATATATATATTATTTTTTAAAAAAGAATTAAATTATTTATTAATTTTTTTAAAATTTTAAATTGCCTTCATCTTTTTTTTAATTTTTATAAAAAATAAAAAAAATTTACAATAAATTATTTATTCTATAAGTAATAGTTTTCTTTTAAAAAATTGACAAAATATTAATAATATACAAATATAAAAAAAATAAAGAAAGGAATAAATTTTCTAACTAAATTAATTTGAACTCATTTAATGAATTAAAGAACTCATTTATTTTAATTATTTTTTAAAAAATTATAATCATTATTTAATTTTTTTAATTTATTTTTATTACGAACAATCTTATAAATTTAAAATTTTTTATACATATATATTAATATTTTTTATTAATTAATATTTTAATAATAAAAATATATTATTAATAAATTTATAAAATACTATTAAAATAAAAAGAGAGAAATAATTACGAGGAAAGCCAAAATTTATAATAAAAAAAATTTTTACCCTCTTTTATTTTAAAGCCTGAATTCGCTCCTGATTATATAATATTTTAGTAATACTGCGGTTGAAATTAGAATTAAGAATTAATTTATGAGATGATATTATTTCATATTTATGATCAACCTTAATATAAATTTAATATTATAATATATAAAACATATTAATAAAAATAATTATATATTTTAATCAATTTATATTTAGTTATACGATATTAAAACATCTAAAAACTAAAATAATAATTTATTATTATTAATGTCATAATGTTTTAAATTTAATAATATTTTTACAATAAAAAAATAATTGTTAGTTATAATTTTAAATTAAAAATAAAACCGTCAAATTTTTATTTATTTATATCACGTTTCAAAAGGCAAATATATAAATGACATGATAACTCTTTAACTATATAATTTATAAAAAAAATTGGGTTGGTTAATTATCCGGTTAAATCCGATTATAGGTTAAAATTCTGATTGGATTATTGAGCCATTCTCAATTGAATCAATCCGACCAGAATTTTGAAAACAATTTTTAGGACTTGCAAATCAAGCAAAGTGGTCATAATAAAGTATTTATATCTATGACTTTTAAGCAGTCAGCAATTTAGACCCGATCTTGCACGGAAACTTGGTTCTCAAGTGAATGGCTTTCTAATGGGCCTATTGAATTGAGACGCTGCCATTGGATTCGATTAACATTTTAGACGAATTGACGCCGAGTTCGGCGTTTAATAGGCCATTTTTCAATTGTGCGGTGTTTTAATTTTCTTTTCATTTCTATGCTTCTCGATTTTTTTTTTTTTCATTTTTAAGGTTTTCAACGTTGATGTTTTATTTTTTTTAAATTTTATATATTTAGTTGTATTTATGTTTATTATTCATAATTTTTTTTTATTTCGCATTCTTAATACACAAAAAAATATAATACAAAATATATACAAAATATATATAATACACATAATAAATAATATATATATAAATATACTAAACATATAAGTAATATCTATATAATTTATTTAATATTTTTAACTTTATTTTTTTAATGTTATATATATAATATTCATACAATATATATATATAATATAGACACAACATACACAATAAATATATAGTATATATATAATATTTATATACATCTACATAACATATATGTAATATTTGCATAATAAAATTAATTTTTTAAAATTTTATTTTGTATGTATATAATATCTAAATTTTTTAAAATAAATTTAATTATTTTTATTAATATATTTTATATATTTTTATTTTATATATTATTTTTGTGAGTATTATTTCTTATTTATAATCAAAATTAATTTTTTATAAAAAATTAATACATTTTATATGTTAAAAATATAATTTAAATAAAGTTTGAAAAAAATAGATAAAAATTAAAATAAAATATTTTTTATAATGAGATATGAGATATTTTTGAAAGAAAAAAATACCTTGTATTTAATGAGAAGCGAAGTATTTTTAAAAATTTGACTTAATATTTTTTTAAAAGTATAAATATTTTTTGTATATTATATTTATAAAAAAATTATTTTTACGGATAATTTTAAATGACCCAATATTTTAACTCCTCATTGTTACAATTTACACATATCTTTTATTTTTAGGCTATTTAAAGTTTTAAACCCAATTTTTATGTATTCACATAATAAAAAATTAAAAAAAAATAAATTGGATATAATTTTACCCTACTTTCCACTGCCACTTCTAAACATAAAGTCTGTCGAAATTTAAGTTGTCAGAGGAAAAACATAAAAAGTTTGCTGATAATTTGAAGTTCAAACAAGCCTCGGCCATTTAAAAGCCCCAAGCAGATAAACTTATGAGAGTAAATTCAAGCCTGCAAAACTATCTTCATAGAGATGAAAATTTTTGAGAGATAAAGAAAGTACACAAGAAAGAATCAAAACTGCTGACAGTAAGTGAGAGACCAGAGGAGTTAGGAACCCACAAGCTCTAGAAGAGTATGTTTTGTAGAATGACTCATGAAAGAGAAGCGGCTAGAGTACTAGACCAAGACAATCTTACTTTTCATTTTGCTAAAATAATAATTAAATAAATGAATCATAAATAGGTAGTTGCAAAGTTGAGATACAATGCAAGACGCCCTATTATTTATTTTTTCCTTGTATGTTCACTAATTATGGTAAATTAATCACAAATTCTTAAAGAATCTGTTGTTCACTCCAGCTCTCACTACAACAAAATGCATCTCTAGCTACAATACATTGCTATAAAAATAAATATTGTAGCTAATACATATTTATAGTTACAACAAAAAAGAACTTGTAGCTATTTTTAATCTTTTAGCTACTAAATTTAAATATTATAGCTAATATATCAATGTTGCTTTAACTTTAATATATCATAGCAAAATTTTGGTAATTAGCTACAATAACTTTTAGTTATGAAATAAAGTCATAGCTAATTCTTACAATTGCTCAAAAATTAATATTATTGTAGCAATTTCTAATCAAATGGCTACAATTAAATAGCTACAATAAAATATTAAAACTAAATTAAAATACTTGTTATGTCTCTATTTTTTTTAGCAATAATGAATCATTAGCCACAATTTTTTTGCTATATAAAAATATCATAACTAATAATATATTACAGCCACATGTTTAACATAGTTGTAGCAATAATTAGTGTGTTATCTACAACTAATTAGTTATAATAAATTATTTGTAACTAATATAAGAATATGAGCCATGATTTTATTCATTGGTAGCAATAATTAAAATTTTAGCCACGTTTTAATAGCAACATAAAATATTTATAGCTATTGATAGCAAACTAGTCCCAATATATATATATATATATATATATATATATATTTGTGTATGTGTATGTTAGATTGAAATTTCTACAAAAAAAATTAAATTCGCCTACTAAATATAATTTTATAATTTTCTGTAACTTTATTTTATTAGGAAATTTTTTCCCCTTTAGAAACATGATTAGAGTTATTGAGGTAATTTTTAAAAAAATGTAAAATGAAAATTTTATTTTAACAAGTTTATCTTTAAATATACTAAAATGAATTTATTTTATATGGTATAGATTATTCATACAACCAGATCATTCATTGAAATAAAGCAAAACAAAAGAGAAACAGACTAACATAAATAATTTTAAATAAAAAGAATTATCAATTAAAAGAGAAAAGCAAATGCAATTAATTCTTCTAAATGCAAAGCTTGAGTTTACATAAAAAAAAATTACCAAATAGACTATTTATCTTTCTCCTTGACCATAATCCATTCATTTCAATGAGAAACAATCTAAATTAATAGCTTACAATAGTAAATCTACAATGCTCATAAAACTGTAAAGGAAAGGCATGATTAAAGTTATGAATGATCCAACTCAATTTTAGATAATTTTGCAGCTATAGATACAAACTCATGATCACCTCATTTAGATATCAAATAAAAAAAAATATTAATGTATGGTATCATAATAAAATATGTTATAATGAAAATTAATTTCAATAATGAAAATAAAATGTAAATGAATTTGATTTCTTATTTCTGTCTACCATTATTTTATAAAATAAAATTGTCTATAGTAATAAATCATCATCATCAGTTTCAATATCAGAATCTGAATTTTCAATAGCATCATTACCAACGGCTATCTCAGCATTAATAGCATCAATATCATTTCTCTTTCAATTTATAAAATTGTCATCTTCTTCAATTATAGTAGAAAAGTCATCATAAATTTGTGAACCACCTAGCTGAAATGCTTCTTCATCACAGATAATCCTTTCATTATTTGCATCATCTGATGGAAGATCAATAAAATTTTCAGAATGCCCTTTCATAACAACTAACCAATTAGAATTGAAACCATCTTCAACATAAAAAACTTGTGTTGCTTGGGATGCAAGCACAAATGGCTCATTGGTAACTAGTTTTCTCATAGTATTTATGCAAACAACACCATGCTTATCTATCTTCACACCTCTTCCAGTGGCATGCACATCCCACCAATCACATTTAAATAAAACAACTCATTTCTTCTGTAAATATTGAAGTTCTATTATTTCTGTTAAAACTCCAAAATAATCAAGATGTTTATTTCCCAAATCTCCTTTCACCAAAACACCACTATTTTGCCTCACTCTTTTTTCTTGGAGTTGTTTAGTATGAAACCTAAACCCATTTATGATATATCCTAAAAATCGTCGAACGCCATTTGAAGGACCTCTGGCCAAAGACAATAATTCTTTTGTGGCATCATCATCCCGTTCATTTTGCAATTGAACAATCTAATACAATATATTTTTATTAAAAATTAAAATAAACCTATTAATTAATAAACCGAAAATAGAAATATAAACAATATACAATATAATATTAAGTTTTGATACTTACTTGATGATATAACCAATCATCAAACTCCATAGCTTCCATAGCTTGTTCATATTAACTAAGGTAGAAAAATATATAATAATAAGATATGATATTAAATATGACATTTATATATATTAAAAAACGATGAGTAAAAAGGCTTACTGTAAAAATGGTTGTACTTCTTTGCAATTTTTCAACACATAAAGGTGAGCTCTCTTTCGCTCAGCTTCATCAAGAAATCTAGATTTATCCTTAGACAAAGGATAACCATTTTGTGCAAACACAGATAATTGATTAGTACTGTCTTGATTACCTTCTGAATTTCTTTTCACTTGGTTAAACTTAGTGTCAATGTTCTGCAAATATCTAGAGCAAAATATCAAACTTTCTTCAACAATATAACCTTCTGCAATAGAACCTTCAGGATGACTCTTATTACGCACATAACATTTTAATACTCGCAAAAATCTGCATAAAGGTAAATATACATTATTTATGATCAAATTATAAGTATATACACAAATAATTAGAAATTATAGAGAATAATAAAATCATAAAACTTTACCTTTCTATAGGATACATCCATCTATATTGCACAGGACCAGCTAATTTAGCTTTCGTTGCTAAATGAACTGCTAAGTGTACCATAACAGTAAAAAATGATGGTGGAAATATCTTTTCTAACTTGCATAAAGTTATTGGTATCTTAGCCTCAAGTTGTTCCAACACATCTTTTCTTAACACTTTTGAACATAATTCTCTGAAAAATATATTTAACTCAATGATAGCATCATAAACATTATTCGGAACTATCCCTCGAATTGCCAATGGAAGCAGCTGCTCTAATAAAATATGACAATCATGACTCTTAAGCCCAAAAATCTTACAATCTTTTAGGTTTACACAACGTGATATATTAGAAGAATAGCCATCTGGAAGCTTTGCTTTCTTAAAAAATGTACATAATTTATGCTTTTCAGCTCTTGATAAAGTATAGCATGCAGTTGGGTAAGACCACTTTCCATCTTTCATAATTGGATGCAAATCTTTTCTTATGCCCATCTCTTTCAAATCACGCCGAGTATTCAAATTGTCCCTGGATTTTCCGTCAACATCTAATAAAGTGCTAAGAAGGTTATCACATATATTTTTCTCAATATGCATTACATCAAGGTTGTGATGTAGTAAATTTTTTTTCCAATACGGAAGTTTGAAAAAAATGCTATGCTTCCTCCAATTGAGATTATCTTTGTCATAACCATTTTTTCTCCTATTTTCCATCTTACCAAAAGTGACATTTTGAAGAGCATGCAATTGACTTAACACATTATTTCCAGACAACCTTCTTGGCGGCATTCTTATATCCACTGTTCCATCAAAAGAGCGTTTATTAAATCGCCACTTATGATTAACAGGGAGAAAACGACGAGCACCCATATAAGAAAACCTGCGACCAAATTTCAATCGAAAAGAAGGAGTTTCCTTATTACATGTAGGGCAAGCCATAGCTCCTTTTGTACTCCAACCTGACAAGTTAGCCAATGCGGGAAAATCATTTATAGTCCATAAAAGGGCAGCACGCATGCAGAAATTCTCTTTCTTAGAAGCATCATAAGTATCAACTCCATAATACCATAACTCTTGTAACTCCTCTATCAGTGGTTGTAAGTACAAATCAATATCATTTCCAGGAGCTCTTGGTCCAGGTATTAATAAAGATAATATACAATATGGTTGTTTCATACATAACCAAAGAGGTAAGTTATAAACTGTAACAACTACTGGCCAAGTACTATGGGAAACACTCATGTTGCCAAAAGGATTAACTCCATCAGTTGCTAAACCAAGTCTAACATTGCGAGGCTCTTTTGAAAAACCCGGGTTTAACTCATCAAAAGATTTCCAAGCATCAGAGTCTGCAGGATGTCTTAAAACTCCATCTTTAGTACGCTGATCAAGATGCCATGTCATGTCTGAAGCTGTCTTTGATGACATAAACAGCCTTTGAAGTCTGGGTTTCAAAGGAAAATAACGCAAAACTTTCCTTGGTACTCTTTTACCATTTTGCTTATGAGTGGCCTTACTAGTTGAATGGTCGTCTTTTGTTTTCCATCTAGACTCACCACAAACTAAACAACTTTCTGCCATTTTATGCTTCTTCCAAAACAACATGCAATCATTAATACAAGCATCTATTTTTTCATAATGCAGGCCTAAATCTTGAATGATTTTTCTTGCTTCATAAAAGGTTTTAGGTAAAGTTTCACCAACAGGAAGCACTTCTTTAAACAACTGCATTATACTATTAGTTGCTTTATCACTCAAACCAAAAATGCATTTAATTTGAAATAATTTCACAATCAATGACAATTTTGAAAAATTTTCACAACCAGGATAAAGATTTTGTTGGACATCTTCTAACAATTTAAAAAATTTAGAAGCTTCTTTACTATATTCATGTTGTTGAAGAGTATTACCCCTAAGTTCCATAACATTAGGGTCAGCAGTCTCATCAGTTTGATTCTCAAAAGCATCTTCTAATATTGAATCCATAATTTCAGGTCCAGTTGCATCATGAATCATGCCTATTATATCATCATTACTCTCCTTCCCTACTTCCCTAACAATGTGTGTGTCCATGGCAACAGTTTCTCCATGATATAACCAACGAGTATATCCTTTCACAATTCCAAACATCAATAATAAATGATCTCTAACCTCATCTTTACTTCCATTTTTGAAGTTATTACACTCAATGCAAGGGCAAGGAATAGTACATTTCTAATCTTGACTGTGTAAAAGCAAAATTAAGAAAGTCCTCAACTCCTTCTATATATTTTGTACTCAACCTATTGGTACATTGCATCCATTGTCTCTCCACTATAAAAATCTGCAATAATAAGAAATTGATTAATCAAATGTTAAGAGGGGCAGAAATAGATGGTTTCAGAAAATGGAATAAAAATCACACCATAATGGCATAACTAGCAATAAACTTACCAATTGAAAAGCAACAAAGCAACATACCAAAAAAAACAAATATTGCCGTCATTTGCTAGAAATATACAAGGGTAAATAAAACGAGTCATCAAATATTGTCTTTTACCACGTAATACATTTATCCAAATGTATAGTACATTTATATAATTGTATTCTCTTAGAAAGCAAAATATTTTTAACAAAATATTGGTATATACAAAATCAAAAATTGCAGATTCCATATCAACATTCAATAGTTGCAAAACAATTCAAAGATTTTAGCAAACGTTTACACAGTGCAAATCGAGAATGACCATTTTCCTTGAGAAAATTAGACAGCATAGATTAAGAATGACCTTACCAAAATAGTTAAATTCTAACTCAGTCAACAGAATACAGTTTAAATTCAGAACCCAATAAGCAAAATTAAAAACCATTATCTCAAATGGGTTGAATGTGTCAAAGATTCAAACATACTTATCATATCTAATTGCCAATGTTCATATAATATATAAAAATTTATCTTACAAACCAATCAAAAATAGAAGAAACTAAATATGAAGTAAAAAAATCTAGAAAGAACTTAAGAAAAAGCAATCAAAATCAAAATCTTTACATTAATTAAAGCAAACCCATAAGAGAAAATTGCTTCATAAACTAGTGGGAAAAATGCAGCTAATAAAAAGCGAATCACCACATCATCTTTGGAAATCCCAATTGGGTTAAATCAGAAGCAAGGCTAAGACAACGCTTATAAGTCTAATTCCAAGTAAAATCAACAGAACCATATACAATAGATTTTCTATCTCTATAAACCTTACTAGCTGTAGCATCTAAATTTATTTTTAAAAAAAAAGAGTGGTCGACTTACCTCAAGCTTAAGGAGCTACCATCCGTGCCAGTGGGAGATGGTGCCAGCGGTGGTTGGTGGTTGAAGCAGGTGGTGGTGTTGGATGAAGAAAGGGATGAAAGAAGAAACAAGTTAGTCGTGACTTAAGGATGGACAAGGAAAAGAACGAAACAAATAAGAAATAGGATTTTATGTTAGGTTTTTTGAATGCAAGACGGTGTGTTTAAGTTTTTCGGTTGAACCCAAAAAATTGGGTTCAAAACATACTTGAGTTATATTCCATCAACCCATATAATTTCCTTTTTATTTGTATGATATTCCTAACCCTTTTTAACTTAATTACAATTTCTAAGCTACATAATCAATTCATATCGTATACGGTTCCCTTATCTAGCTAATTATTCACTAAATAGTCATATTGCATCCAATATACATACACCTTGAATAAGTAAATTTCCCAAAATAAAATTTCAATTTAATATTAAATTATAATCTAATTAATCTATTTATTCATTTAGGTATACACATGTATATATTTCCATTGTTTAACTAACGCTCATATATAACGATTTTAATTATACAACTTTCTCATTTTTATTCCCTATTATTTATCTAGACTAATATTCATACTTAATAGTCAATCATCATAGCAACATATAAATTTCCTTATATATATATATATTTATTTACTAAGTTATAGTAATTTCATTATTCAAATTTTAAATTCACAAACGATTATTTAAACTACCTCTGTATTAATTTATACTCTATTTATTAAACAACCATAATTTTCTTAATCTAACTAAAATCCTTCATTCATCATTTATAATACCCATTAATTAATTTGTGCCTTAGATTAAACTATTTCCAGCCTAAATAATATTTTTATTTAATTAAATTACCCTTTTATTAATTATCTTCACCAAATAAAGTATAAGTTATGAATAAATAAACCTGTTGTATATTTCTGAAAAGTCGCATAAAGTTCAGGGGCTTATCTGATATTTTTGGACATTTTAGAAAACCGGCAGAAACTACAGGGACTGAACTCGTTCACTGTGCTCCTTCTTCGCCCGGCTCAGCAGGAACAACGGGTTTGAGACCCGAACCTGACTCCGGGTACCCGCTCTCTATTCCGATAATTATAATTGCCAAAATGCATATCCATCTCTTCCTCTCGTCAAATCCCGTCGATTGCCGGCGAAAATTTGGTCGTCCGATGACCGGAAGACCTTATTGTTTTGTTTGGATCCCGACCAGACCTGACTGGGTCTTCTTGGATCCGGACAGGTTTTGGTGTTCCAGTGAGGCTTCGGCTGGTTGTTGGTTTCCTTCCTCACCTCCGGAGCATAAACTGTGTTTTCTAGTCTAAATTGGCAATTTCGGTGGCCGGATGGTGAATATATAATCGGATTTTTCTTCGGTTTATTTCCCAAAAATAATGATTTTCGATTTAGTTTTATTCTTGAATTCAAATTTGAATTCAGAGACGAAAGTGCATTTCAGTCCCTCGTTTCCTTTTTAAACCACCTTCGAGTCGGTTTTCTTCCTCCCTTTCCACTTCTAGACAGTCCCTCATAATAATAATATTCCCTTAATAACTTAATAATTCTATGTTGCAAAGACGTTATGTATCAACAGTTGTGTTGGATATTTTTTTAATTAAATTTTAAATTGAATTTTTAGCTCCAATTAAATTTAAGTTACAAGTAAATATGATAGAAAATAGAAACCCTAAGGATATTTAATAACCAAATTTAGCCGCAAGTTCCAAATTCCTAAGCGGTTATATTTTTGTTTTCATTGGAGGGAGATCAATGGCTCCAAAAATTTTATTCCCTCCAATTGTTGAAATTTTTCGTTCCAAAATGCATATATACGTATTTCTATTTTGTTCTACTCCAATTTTCTTCCATTTGAAATTTTTAGATTTCTCTCTTTCCTTCCAATCGAATCCATCAATTTGTTCGGTGGCCTTTGATTTCATACAAGTGAGTTATATTTGACATTGTGCTTGATAGATTCGTTGTGTGCTTATAGTATATTATTTCAGTTTTTTATATATAATATATTTATTTATTGTGTCATTTTGATGTGTTCCAGTGCTGAATTTTTATTTATCATCAGCTTTTTGATTAGTTCTAGTGCTGAATTAGAAACCCTAAGAATTTCTTATTGTTAAATTACGAAATAATGATAATGGCTTTTGGATTTCATTTAGTATTCAATTCTTGTTTGGGTTCAGAAAAGAATAATTTAATTTTTTAATCATTAGGATAATGATTAGTATTTTCCAAATTAATTGCTTAGTGTTAAAATTTCATACTGTATGACTTGAAATCTTGCTCTCTCAATAAAATATTCTTTGTACTGTTATGATTACTAATATTGTTTTTGTTATATATTTTAACTATAGGACAAAAATAAATTATGGGTAGAAGATATTGTGCTCGAAAACTTAGAAAATTGAACAACAATGACAAGCAAAATGATGTTGAAAATAGTGTTTCACATGCAATTGAAGAACCTGAACAGTCACATGAAAATGAATCGATCAATTTTCATGGTAAAATTTAATTTATATTTATTTGATTTTCAAAAATATTAATTTATTAGTATGACTAACTTTTTTTTTTATCAGGAAACAACTTTCAAAAAACAATTAGGTATCATTATGGAGGTTATTTCAGTTTTTCACCTTGCAGAGTATATGAGAATGGGAAATTAAATGAGAAACATAATCTTGACGTTGATTTCATTTCTTACTTTGATATATTAGATGATTTGAAAAAAGAATGCATGTTTGATGTTATCAGAGGTGATAGATTTTATTATTTAAAGTCAATTACTACTCTTAGTGATCTTGATGGGTTAGTAGAAATTAATGATGACACTGATGTGAAAAACATGCTTGATGATTATAAGAAGAGCAATGGAAAACCAATTGATATTTATTGTGTAATGGAAAGTGATGATATTTTTTCCAATTGAAGATGATGGTGTCGATGCTGTTGCAAATGATTATCTGTTCGAGAATATCGAACCTCAAAATACTTCAGGTTTGTTTTTATTATTTTAATTTTTACAAAATTAGTCAAGATTATTATGAATCACTAATTTTTATTTGGTTGTGTTTTTATTTTCAATAGGTCCCAATGTGAAAAAAAGAAAAACAAGAGGTCCGACACGATGCTTGAAGATCACAGAATTAGAGGCTGGACAAAAACTACCTTTAGAATTTGATGAGGATGATCAAGTTATAGGTGATAATGCAACTGCATTTGTTTGGTTCTTAGGCCAAACGGTAAGAAGTAAATCATGTTGCCCATTACAAGTGACAAGATGGAATGAGATTAGCACTAAAGATTTTGATCATATGTGGTTAACCATATTGGTAAGATGACTTGATGATTTAACTAATTTTTAATTTAATATAATTATTAATTAGTTGTATTTTATTTTGATAATTTTAAAATGATTATATGTAACAATATTTAGTTTATTTTTCTAGGAAAAATTCACATTTGAATATTCTGATGCAAGAAAAGGAGCTATATTGGGTCATATGAATGCTTTATACAGAGATTATAGACACAAATTGAAGAAAAAATACTTTGATACAAAAACAACTTACGCACTTCGTCTACAAAATAAGCCTAAAGATATGGATGCAAATGATTAGAAATATTTGGTTAACTTATGGACTGATGCCAAATTTCAGATAATTAAAAAATGTAAGTAAAATTTTATAAATTTTCAATACTTTTCATAATAGTATTCTATTTTATGTAGGAGATAAGCATGAAAAATAAGACAAGTAGATCAAAGCGTTCGATGCCTCCATACACGGGAACAAAAAGTTTTGCTCGACTTAGACACCAAATGGTATGAATTTTATTTTTAAATTCAAAGATCTAATTATATAAATGGTGAGTACCACACTTGCCTTCTTTCAGTGTTGCTCCAATTCTTTTCTCCTATTTTGTGGATTCATCTTATGGCGGTAAACATATATCTTAGAATGATATTCTATTTTTGTATTTTCTTATTTTCCATGCATGTTTTCTCAGTTCAAGGTGATTGTAGTAAGACAAATTGTTGTCTTGATTGTTTTCTCAGTTCAAGGTGACTGTACAGGTGCAACTCCGCTAACTCAGTTGTTGTCTTGATCTCTGTACAAGCAGGTATAAAGAGAACCTCTCCCTCTCCAACTATATCATCATTAATAAATCCTACAGCAATTGCCCCTTTTCCCATAAGGAATAAGAGAACAAATGGTCCTGAAACTAAGGGAAAACTACTGATGCAGCCCGATGAAGAATAGAAAGGTCAACTTCAACTTCCTTAAGAGGTGGGCGAAACCTTGTTGTATATGGAATCAAGGGAACACATAGCAATATTTAGGAAAACCCTGCAATAAAAATATAAACTAGAAAATCTTTTAAGAATGAAATATATGAAGATATAATCCATCATCAAGTGAGAGTATCTCAGAACATAATCAATGCCATATGTTGAGAGAGAAGCAGATGATAAGAGCAGTGGCGGAACCAGGACAAAGACGAAGGGGGGCAAAATTTTCAAGTAAAAGAAATTACGAATGAATTTATATTCAATTTTATTTTTATATTAAATAATTAAATGATGAAATTTTTATTATTTTTATTTCAATATATAAATACTATAAATTATATAAATATAAAATTAATTATAGTTTTATATTATATAAATATAAGTATATTAATTATATATGTATATAAATACACACTTTTTTATAAAAAATATATAAATATATATATATATATATGTATATGTACATAGGAGCCAGGGGGCCAATAGACCCCCATGCCCCCTTGTTTCCGTGACCGTCCGTGGATAAGAGGGAAACAGATGATGAGCGAACACAGTAAAAAAGCACTAAAAATGACTTGTGCATTATTAAATCTATAAACAAGAGAGGTTAAAGTTTCCCAATGACATCAATATGATCTTAAAGGCATCCAACAATCGTTTGCTATGATGCCAAGAAAAATTTGTCGAAGTAAAATATATATGTGCATCAAACATGTATGTTGAGAGAGAGAAAAAGAGAGTCATGGATCAGAGTTCCAACGGCAAAGTTAGCAACTGATCCGAATACTAAATAAATAATAACTTCATGTTGTGTTTACAATAGTTGCATGCCATAGACAAATTGTGAACATGCTTCCCTTTGATATCGGCAACTTTTGTGGTTTGAAGGCACTTCCCATTATTACATGATTTCAGATAACAATCTACACTAGTAAGTTAGGAATGAATAATTAAGTGGACTAGAAAAGAAAGATCATTACCTGTCTATATTTAAGCATGGCAAGAAGAGTTTGAACATCTCGGTGATTGGAGGTAAGGCCAACATGAACAACATTGTTTGAGTTTGCTATGCACTCAACAGTTTCACCACTGATATATGCATGAGTTTCATTTTCCCCCAAAGACAATGCTTCACTACAATTTAGCTTCACGTAGTTCATTAAAAATGCAGCTATGACTCCTGCATCAACATGGTGTTGACTCTCGAGTCTCAGCACCAACTGTTCTTTATCTGCCAACTCCCTTTCCTGATTGATTGAAGCAGAAACAAGGTGACTGAAGAAAACAAAAACCTAGCAATCTACAACAATATGTAAAAATAATAAACTAACAAACAAGAAAAAAAAATTTCCAAGCCATTAATATTAATTATAGATGTTAAGTCGCCAAATACAAGAAAATGCTTTGCCATTGAAGTGTTTTAACTTTTGTTCAAAACAAACTCCCCAGAAGCTCACAAGTAGCTAGTGCATTGGCCAAAAAGAGAGAGAACATTTTTTTACTTTACTTCTCCCAAGTATATAGGTAGTTGTAACTGTAATACCCTAAATTTTCTCTCTGCTTAATGGAACCAAGAGTTCTATACTTTGCCTTACACTATACACAGAAATTGTGTCTTCACTATGATTCCTATTCATACTAAATGTTCCTTAAGTAGTCCTGCCAAAAAAATTTTGCCCTATTAAAAGACAAGAATATTCTAAATTCATGGAATGAGGCTGTTATAGAAGCACATTCGTATTACATTAGGCAGCAAAAGTAACATTAAAGGGACAAAAAAATTGAACTGGCAGTGCAAAAGCAGATAGGTGGGTATTACCTACACACCTATGCCTACTTATCTTAAGAGCTTCAGTTACACATCTATTATGAAGCTTATTGAAATTCTTACTGTAGTCAATATTCAGTTACACATCTATTATGAAGCTTATTGAACTTCTTACTGTAGTCAATACTAGCAATTTTTCTACTTCTTCATTTTAAGGCACTACCTCGACACATGACAATTACAATTATTTTTCGTCTTGTTGTCACTTGAAACAAATTGAGCTAGTTCAAGATGGTCTTCATTCAACAATCTTGCCTTTATATAGCACATGGAACCAGCTGGTATCATATCAATTCTAATGCCATGTGTTCTACATATCATTTTGTTAAAACAAGCCTTATATGTGTATTTAAGACAAAACATCATTAACAGAAGCATGCAAGTTAAGAAAAAAAATGCTGATAGAGGAAGCTTGTGTTTGTTTTGATTTTATTATCCAGCTGAAATTTTGTGAAGTATTGTTTCCAAGTCTAGCGTGCATAAAAAAAAGTTGGGAAAATAATAACAGGAACTAACTATATCAAGTGATAATACAGAAGAAGGCCAGTCAGAACAACACTAAAGTAAAATTATATTCAGTAAGGAAAAAAACAAAAACCATTCTAATATAAGATGTGTTAATGAGCTTCTAAATTACAGTGCTTCTAATTCACAATGTGTAACATGCAATAAGTGAGAACTTTGAATCAGAATCATGGACCTGAGAGAATAGATAGAAATTACCTACATTTTCAGGTGCAATCGCTTTTTTATTTTAGATAGAGTACTTCATAAATTTTATCTCTACTTGACAACACAGGTTGGCTGAAGATCAGTTCCAACATTGCTTTTTATTTTCTCATTCCGATCTTGCTCATTGAAGTGTAAAAATTGCTCATCATTGTCACATCCAAGCGATTCTACGTCCTTAAGCTCCTGACAAACAAAATATCCAGTACAAAAAAAAAATGAAGATCAAGTTACAAAAGTCTCATGAATATATCCAAAGGTCCAAGCCTAACATTTAATACATTTCCAAGTGTTTTCATTCCCTCTCGCACTGGGGTCCCAATTCAAAAGTTAAAAGTCCTTTTTGCAAGCCCTATGTTTGATCATTCACAACTTTTCAATTCCTAACTTACATTCTTCACCTTCTTTTACTTGATGATTTAGCAAACTGCCTGTAGCTTATTACTTGTACTGGAACAAATTGACATAATAATCTACTATGATAAATACTAGTAAACTGAATTGTTATTATTAATAATTTATTAAAGCATGCTAGATGTTGTGTTTTAGGGTTCCTAAATTATGATTGCATAAATTACATACGCAATTGCACAAATAAATAAGAATATTACATAAAATGAATAGATAGATTACAAAATCTTTGAAAATCTAAATATAATTAACTAAATACATAAATATAATGAGTTATATTCACATCATCACCACAAAATCCAAACACGGCCTTGGAGACACCAGGCTTTTCGAATTTATTAATCATTACCACAATAAGGAGTGTATTATCTTTAGCCTCAAATTCTGTAAGTGCCTATGCCATCTCAGGCTTGTGATTACAATCCTTATAAAGACTCGGTTGAGAATTTTGTAGAGCCTTTGCCAATTCCTTATATGGATGGGCTTGCATAGATAAGGCTTTCTGTACAAAAGTGCTTGAACTCAAAATATATATATATTCAAAACTTTTCTAATTTTAATCTTAAAGTAAAAAAAAAAAAAAAAAGAGAGAGAGAAAATTAACAAAACAAATTGCACCATTTCTTGACAACCCTATCACTAAGAACCAAATTGGGGTTCTACGAGATCCAAGATTTTAAACTCAATGACCTATTGACCTTGATATTCCATTACCATGATCCACCAAAGACGGCCTAGATTCATTAGTTCCAATCCAAAAGTATGCATAAGGCTTATTTGGGTGAAGAGTCAAAATTAAGAGCGAAGAGCCGCAGAACCTGAGAATTGATGCCAACAATGTCCCAATCGTAATTGTGCACTGAACATTTCAGTCTGGGTAGGTTCTTGTTCTATTTTATTAGCTGTTTCTCCTTTAGATCATGGTCAAAAGCAGAGGTGTTCAAAAAATTAGCCAACTAGTCCAGCCGGGTTGGACCAGGTATAAATATTTTTGGGTCGGGTCTCGAGCTTTTTATATGAAGCCCGAGATATCTCGGGTCAGGTCTCAGGCCCGAGGTGAATTAACTCGGGCCAACCCAGCCCGACCCGAGATATTATATTATGTATATATAATATTTTTTATAATATATAATGTAATTAATATATAATTATAATATATTATTTATATATTTATAATATATAAAATTATATTTTATAAAATATATAAAATTATATTTTATAAAATATATACTGCATAAATTATGCAGAATATACTTTATAAATTATGCAGTATACGTATGCAGTATTACTGCATATATATATTGCATATATTATAAAGTATATAAATGCAGCAATACTGCATAATATATGCAGTATGTATACAGCATATTATGTAGTATTTTAATGCAGCAATAAAAAAAAAGAATGCAAAAAAAGGGGAAAAAAAAAAAGCCCAACTCGTTGGCTTGTTGATCTGACCCTAATCCTAAATAGTCCGACCCGTTCGAGTTAGGTTCGGGCTACATGCTAAATTTTTTAGCCCGAAGTGTACTCAGGCCAAGCTTCGGGCTAGGAGTAAATTCGGCCCGTGTACACCCCTAGTCAAAAAAGACTTTTTGATAAAAATATAAAAAAAAATTTAAATTTATCATATTTATAAATTATTTATGAAAATATCAAATTTATAAAACATTTATTAAAATATCATATTTTTATTAGTTTATGATAATTTTACGTTGAATTTATAGTAAATTTATCGTAAATTTATTATAAGTTTATAAATTATACATAGTTTATCATGAGTTTATTATAAATTTATAATAAAATAATTAAAATATCTTTAATAAAAATAAAAATTAAAAAAATACGGTAAATATTACAATTTTTTCTTGTCAAAATTAGTATTTGTTCTATTTTATTTTTTTCAAACTTCACTATTTAATAATAAAAATTAATATTTTAAATTATTTTTTATCATATAAAAATTATATTTTTTTGTAAAAAGAAAAAAATTAATTTTAATTATAAAAAATAAGTAACACTAAAAAAATAAAAATAAAATAAAATATACAAAATATATTAATAAAAATTATTAAATTTATTTTTAAATAAATTTTACATATTATACATATAAAAAAATAAAAAATAAAACATAATTTTATTATGTAGATATTTTGTAGATGGATTATAGATGTATTGTAGATGTTGTAGGTGTGCTGTAAATGTTGTGTATATATATATATTTTGTTATTTAAGTTGTGTATATTTTATATAAAAAATGTAAATATTGTGTGAATATTGTGAGGATAAAAAATTAAATTAATTAAATTAAATAAATGTTAAAAATATTGTGTATATGTATTGTTGATGTGTTGTAGATGTTGTAGATGTATTTTGTATTGTTGAGTGTGTATTTTATATATATTGTATATATGTTATGTATATATTTATTTTTTATGTATATATTAAAAATATTACATAAAAAATTTAGATAAAAAATATAAATAAAATAAAATTACAAAAATAAAAAAAATAAAAAAAAAATTAATGTTGCAAACATAAATTTGAAAAATTAGAAAAGGTAATAGCGCTAAAATTTTGGCATATAATTGAAAAGAAACAACATAAAAAGGTTAAAATAAATAAGGCTAAATATATATCTAATCTCTATAAACTTATAGCATTTAATTATTTTACCCTTTTAAATTTTCAAGTTGATTATATAATTCTTTAAACTCGCATTTTTTTAACTTATAAATACAAACTCTCTGAGTCACACCAGATCACTAAAATATCTCTTTGATATAAAATATATAAATATAATAGATAAAATTACCAGTATTCATTAATATAAATATATGTTAATAAAAAAATAGATAAATACAGAAATAAAATGATTAAAATAAAAATTTATGAGATAAAATTGCTAAATGCTATAAATTTAGAAGTATATATATATATATAGCTTATAAACAAATAGCTGAAAAAAAAGATAACTGAAGTAAAAGAAAAAGAGGCACACCATATCAAAATACCAGCTGACCGAATTGTTCAATGTTATGGCCCTGCAAAAATTCTTGGAATCTCTCTCTGTTTTCAATAATACAATTTAATATGAATAAAACTGAATTTAAAAACTAAACTTAGGATATGTGTCAATTCCACATCTATTAAATATAAAACATAAAATATAATTAATATAAAAATCAGCTTTTAAATTTTAACAATTAATTTTTTAAAAATGACATTCTAAATTTATATTAAAAAAATTCAGCAATCTGTCACCATCTCAACTTTAATCTTTAATTAAGATAAAAAAAATATGACAGGAGTTAACTAATCACTGATTAGTTAAAAAAAAAAAAAGCAAAAGAAAAAAAGCAGCAATTTAAAAAAAAAAAATCTGAGAAATATCCAAAATGATGTATATATAAAAATACCTAGGAGAATCCAGAATGTATGGCAAAGGTCAGTGTGATCTGATAGGGACATGTCACATGTGATGTGAAGAGGAATTAATGAATACTACAGACAGACTGACACTGCCATTTTCATGTATCCCTCGCTCAGTCGTCCAGGCTATCTGTCTCTGTATTTCTTTTCTAACTTCTCTTTTTTCAGTTTCTTTGTCCCCGTTGCCCATTTGCCCCCCCCCCCCCCCCATAACACTATCCATAATTTTCTTTTCTTTTCTTTTTTTACTGAAAAACCTCCTAAAGGAAAATACTTGAATTCAAATTATTTAATTTAAAAAAATTTTGGAGATTAAAATTACTAATTACAGTTATTTTAAATTATTTTAGAAAAACATTATTTTACAAAAAAGAATATGATAAACAATTCAATCAATATTAAAAAAAAAAAAGAAGAGGATTTGACACGAGTAGTTAATGTATTTTTTGGATTAAATGATGAGTATCAGTATTTATGAAGACAAATGTAGATTCATTGGCGGATAAGCCTCTGAAAAAATTACTATTTTCCAGGCTTTTGTTAATTATTATTCATAATAAATATAATTGTCAAGCTGTTTGTGCAGTATTCAATAAAACTATATTTGATGTATTATATAATTTCAATTAACAAGCTTAAAATAATTATTATATCTATTATATATTAAATGTTAAATCAAATTAGAATATTATAGATCTATTGATAACATTATTAGGTAATAATAATAATTAGTGGAAGAATCAGGAATTTATTGAAAGGGTCAGATCGGCGGCTGCTACGAGCGGTGACCGGTAGGCAGGCGGTGGTGAGATTGCCTGCTGCTGGCTTGGCTTGGGGAGAGAAGGGAGAGAGGGAAGAAGGAGAGGGAAAGAGGAAAAAGGGGTTGCGTATTTTTTATTTTTGAATCGGCCTAAGCGAAACGGCATTGTTTCGTTGGACCGATTTTTTTTTTAATTTACCCCTGCCGAAACGACGCCAGAGATCATTTTATAAAAAAAAATAAAAGTATTTGCTGCAACTCAGCCCCTTTCAACAGGGGCTAAGTTTAGCTCGATTTCCACGCCTTCACCGGCACCTTCTCTTCTGGTCGCCAGTGAAGAGAGGCTGTGTGACCCCACACGACTCCATAGTAATTTCGTCCATGATAATAATGAGTTGAAACAAAGGGATGCATGAAAATTGATATGTTGAAGGTGCATAATTTTACTTGTATATAGTCTAAAATAATTTGTCGGTGTAGGATAAGAAGAGATTGTCCTTGAGGACGACTCTTTTTGTATTTTGCTGATATTAGGGACACATCATGTTGCTGCCCTTACAAACTTTGTTTCTCCTTTGTCTATTTGCTCATTTTGTTTATCAACTCCATCATATTTTATATACATGTAATTTTTCATTGTTCAAATATATATCCCATAAATTTATTTGTGGGTCAAATTATGTCTCAAATTTCAATTTTATGAAAAAATATTTTGAATGATTAAATTAGTCATTTTTAAAAATTTTTAACATATTTCTTAAATTTTGATCTATCAAATAAATCTAATATAATCACGTGATAGTTAGAAGTGGTGTTGTTTTCACTCAAATTTTGACTTAGAATTTTAGTATTTCTCTCCTCCCATATATAATTAATAAAAATAAAAATAAAAATCTAATGCTCAAATTTTGATAAATATTGCTGAAAAAATAACAGAATATCATATAATTGATATATTCAATGTCATATAATTCATATATTCTTTTTTTTTTAAAGATATAGGCAATAACATGTATAATATTAAGTTTGAATTTGTTGAATTATCAATATTTCTTTTATCTATTTGACCATAATATTACGTTTGAATTTGTTGAATTATCAATATTTCTTTTATCTATTTCACCTTAATTTTTTTTTTAAAAAATGTCAATTTTGATTTATAAATATTTTGATTTATTAATTTTTTAATTAAATAAGAAAAATAACATTAAAAAGCGATTGGGTTGTAATTATAACCAAAACACCCTGACTAGCTATACTAGAGGTTTTGTATAAAAATATTTTTTAAAAACGTTTTTTTAAAAAAATATTTATTTTCATCTTTTAATTTTAAAAAAAATCTATTTTCAAAGATTTGCATTTAGTATTTAAGAGATTAATATATAATGTGTATTCATTACTGTAAGATATTTTTCAAAGAAACAAAAATTAAAAAGCGACATAATTTATTTCGATATTAATCTATTTATTTTGGTGGTTGAGTCAATAATTTCTTATTGGGCCCTACATTGTGTGACACGTAATTAGGTAGCCCATCAATTTGTCTCCAGCAATTAAACACAACATCTTAGCATCAAAATGTCAATGCGTTAGGTTGCAACTAAAATGTTTGAGGATTGAGATAAATAATAATAATAATGGTCTCACCAGCAAAAACTTTTGTGAAAATTACGTCTATTACGGCGTTTTGAAGTTTCATTCACAAATATACGATTGTTATTTATTTATTTATTTCAAAACAAGGACGATGACTGTTTTTTCTCTTATTTTTACCGAATTTCAATAGTCTTTTTTCTGGTTTTTCTGTTTTTTTTTCATATTTTATTTAATTTTATTTATTTATTATTCAAAAATAATTTTTTTATATCATATTTTTAATATACACAAATATATATAATATACACAGTATATATACAATAAATAATAATATATATACAACATACACTAAATATATATAAAATATTTACCACATCTACTAAACATCTATAAAATATCTATACACTATTTTTAATTTTTTTTAACTTTATTTTTTAAATTTTATATTCACACAATATTCACATAACATTCACATAATATATACATAAAATATATATAATATACACAAATAAATACATAACATACAATATCTATCAAATATAAAGAATATCTACTAAACATATACAATATCGGCATAACAAAACTAATATTTTTTTAAATTTTTTATGTGTATAATATGTAAAATTTGTTTAAAAATAAATTTAATAATTTTTATTAATATATTTTTATATATTATTTTTTTATTATTCGTTGTATTTTTTATTTTTTGTAATCGAAATTAAAATTTTTTTTATAAAAATTAATAAATTTTTTATGCTGAAAATATAATTTAAAATATTAATTTTTATTATTTTATTATAATATTTTTATTTAATAATGAAGTTTGAAAAAAAATAAAAATTATAATAAAATATTAATTGTAGTGAGAGAATATATATTTTAAAAAATTATTATTTTAGCTAGAGATGTATTTTTAGGGTTTATTTACACTAACTTTCTAAAAGTGTAAATATTTTTATTTTTTAATAGTATTTTTTAAAATAAAATTTATTTTTAGGTAATTTTATAAATGTCCTGAAACTTTTTTGAAAAAATACGAAGCCTTAAGCTTTTGAATTTATTGTATTTTTTTATATATTGTAAATTCAAATTTTTATTTTTATTTTTATTAAAAACTCTTTATGATAAAAATTCATCAACATTAACTTACATTTTATTAAAATTATATATGGTATTACTTTTAATGCCTTTTATACATTATTTAGTAGATAAAACTTGAAAATCAAGAAGCAAAATATGAGTTTTTTTTTTTCCTTTTGTGGGCATTAACTATTTTTACGGTTAAAAATGATACAATTTTTAAAATTAATATTAATAAATTTTGTTTTTTCATAAATAATTTTTTCTATAAAAAAATAAAATTAAGAGTTCTAATTTTCTCTATAAGTATTTAAAAATTCTACTTTTATGCAAAATATAATAAAAATAAAAATTCAATAGATAAAACAAGATAAGTTCAATAGTTCCAAATGATTTTTACCATTCATAATTTGTAATCTAGATCTCTTGTCAGTTTACTGTTAGTTAATGAAATTTATGTTATGATAAAATAGTGACAAATAGAAATAGTAATACATGTTTTTCTTTTAAAAGCCAAGTGCACATGCATTGATAATTTAATTATATTTGATTTTTTGTTTGATATATATAAATTTCATGAAAATTTAGTTAACTCTTTTTACAAATTACAAATTTATATATATGATTAAATAAAAATTCTTTTAAAATTTTATATTTTTAATTTATGAAACTGGTTTTGTTTGAACCAATTTATATTAAAATTGATAGAATTTATAAATGAATTATAATAAACTTATTACGTAATACAAACTATTAAAACTAATAAATTTAAGTATGAGCTAATATATATGTTTAAAAAAAATTTCACAATTAATCTAAATTTAAAAATATGTTTATATATATTGTTCATATAAAATTCATTCATAGATAAAATGAATTTTATAATAATTTATACCAAATAATAAGTAAGCATTTTTATCATTGAGATTAACATGGAGAGTTTGTAAGAGAAGGAAAGTGTTCCAAATTTAATGGAGAAGTGATAGAGAGTAAAAAATCAACGGTTTAAATAAGAGTCTCTTCCAGTAGATCATTGGATAAATTAAAATTTAAAATTATGAGATAATTTAAATTTAATTATTTAATGTTAGATAATTATTAAATTATGAGATAAGTTAGAGTTTGATAATTATTAAATTATGAGATAGGTTAGAATTTGATTGGTTTGGATAATTAAATTTATTAAATAAATTTAAAAATTTTGAGTTGTTTTTATCAGTTTGCTCTTATATGCAGTTTTATGATAGAGAGAGTTTTATTTCAGCTATACACATTTTGTTATTGGATTATTCTTTTTCATCATAGAAAATTTTAGTCAAATATTTTTTATGTTTTTTTTGGCCAATGAGAAAGAGAAATATATTAAGATATTTTTTATGCTTAATTTACTTGGTGCAGTTCGGTATCATAATTTAAGATATGTACGTATTATATTTCCACTGTGTATGTAATCTTATTATGTCAATGAATTTTGTTTTATAAAAGAAAATTATTGATTTTGCGCTGTTTTCATATTATTTGATGTTTTCGTATTATTTGATTGGATGTTTTGAGAAGACGGACTGCCCTAGATTTCAGTAATGAGCAACATTATTTATTTCAACGCTTGTATGTTTTAAAAAATTTAAACATTCAAAGACAAAAAGAGAAAGAAATTAATTTATTTATAATTAAACGTATAATTTTTCAAGAATGTATTGTTTTCTCATATAAAAGATGCGAATTAATATTCTCATGCAATAGATATTAAAAAAATTAAAATTTTTCTCATGTAATAGGAAAAATTGATACAAAAATAGTTATTTGTGGAGAAAAAAAAATATCAATACCATATTGAGCGTTAAAACTCTGAACTCCAACAAATTACTTCTCTTTAAGAATTTCAAAGGTTAAAAAAGAAAAAAAAAATACAAATATCACGCTTTTTGTTATTATTTTTATTTGAAGCCTAGCAAATGCTCATCTAATATTTGATTGAGACCATTTGCCATGGACATTCCATGTGACTGAAAAAATAGAAAAATCAAAATATGACGTTTTGATTATAACATCAATTAAATATATCGACGAAGTCATATATAATTGAGAAAAAAGTATTAGAAAATATATATCAATCAAATATATTATTAGGAAAATAAAATAACTAAAAAATTATATTTTATATTTAACAATCAATATAAAATAATAAGGGTAGTTTTAGTAATTGCTCATTTGTATATAGAGAATGAGATAAGCTTGTACATATTGGTGAACTTTCATTTTTATAATTCACATAATTCTTTTATCTTTTTTTCTTTGTATTTTCATATTTTGTAAACCCTATATCATGTTTCTTTACATGGTATCGGAGCTTAAGCCTATAAGATCGAGTTCCAAATAAGTTTTTTTTTGTTGGATCTTTGTTTGATGATGTCAATTTCTTTAAATCGTCTCTATTTTTCATCATTTTCTAGTTTTTTTCTCGATCTTTCACCATCTGCACATACATACTATATTATGTTTGTTATGTTTTGATCGAAAGCCCTAAATAGTTGATTTGGAGTTGATCTATTATTTTTTAACATCAGATCTGATTTCTTTGTGTTTTTTGTTATTTTTGAGATTTGTTCATATTTTCTAACCCTAGTTTACCTCAACTCAGATAAACTAGTTTGTGGTGTTTATTGTCATGGCTGATGGTGATGAGTCATCTACTGAGTCTGTGAGGCAACAAACACAGACAGGAGCTGGTAAAACTTTTGGTGATCCTTTGCATTTGCAATCGTCTGATAACCCTAGAATGGTTCTAGTAAGCTTCTCTTTATCTGAATACAATTATCTTGCATGGAATCGTGCTATGAAAATAGCACTTGCAGCTAAAGTGAAACTTGGTTTTGTTGATGGATTTGTTCTAAAGCCTGTTAAAAACTCGGCTGTGCATCTTGCCTGGAAAGGAGTTGATTATATGATGTTGTCTTGGTTGTTGAATGTGATTTCTAAAGATCTTGTTGATGATTTCTTATATGTTAAGACAACTAAGGAGCTCTGAGATGAGCTTCAAGATAGATATGAGGAAAGTAATGGGCCTTTGTTGTGTAAGATACAAAGGGAAATGAGTTTAGTGTGTCAAGGGAACTTGTCAGTTACTAGTTATTACACCAAACTAAAAAGGTTGTGGGATGAAATGACATGTTTGGTATCTCTACCAACATGTGTTGTAATGCAGCTATGGATACTGTGGAGTTTACTAGTCTGATAGAGTTGATGCAATTTTTAATGGGTTTAAATGATCAATATAACACTATTAGGAGTCAAATTTTGCTTTTAGAACCACTACTTCGGTTAACAAAGTTTATTCTATGATTTTGAGGGTTGAGAAATAAAAAGAGGTCAATAATGGAGCTATTGATCCTTTGAACTCTTTTGCATTTCTTGCTAAGGGTTCTTTTAATAGAGGAGGTAGTCAGTATAGTGGTAGGAATAATGTTAAGAAAAACTACTTGTCTGATGGTAACAAGAAGTCTTTGCAAAGTAGAGATGGGTTTAAAAAGTCAGACAGGTATTGTACTCATTGCAATACCAAATGGCATGAGAATGAGAGTTGTTTTAAACTCATTAGGTATCCTAACTGGTATTTTGAGGCATAAAAGCTAAAGGGTAGGGTCATAATCAATTTGCTGCTCAAGTAGAGTAACCTGTATAAGTACAGGGAGGGTCTCAAGAGTTACAATGTACTGCTCAAACTGATCTTACTGCAACCATTACTTAAGTGGTTGAGAAGATTCTGAAAGGTAGAGTCATTACTAATAGTGATTCTGTGAATTGTGTCACCTATGTAGGTACAGTTCAGTTACTTAATCATGTGTTTGATTGTGTTTTTGGTAGTTTTTGGAAAATAGATTCAGGAGCTACTTGTCATATGAGTTTTGTTGATACAAACATGATCAATTTGCTTACACTTAACCCACTAACTATTGTTCAATTACCTGATAAGACTACAACCTCAGTTAATTTTTCTGAAACTGTTACTTAACACTCAAATTTAACACTTAGAGATGTTTTTTTTTATTCCCACATTTAAATACAATCTTCTTTCAATCAATAAACTTGTTTCAGATCAAAATATAATTATAAGACTCACTGTCTTTTACAGGACCTTTTGACTGATAAGGTCATTGCTGTAGGTAAATCTCATACTGGATTGTACATACTTGATAACAATAGTTTTCTTGTAAGTACTATTCATTCTTTTCAGAGTCAGTCTTTTGTTCATGTCAATTCTGTTAGGTCTAATAATCCTAATTCTTGTGTGGCAAATACTGTACATAAGATCAATAAATATTTGCCTAATTCTTCTATCTCATTTGATTTAGTTCATAAATGTTTAGGTTATCCTTCAACTGATAAAATTAAACATTTACCTATTCCAGTTTCTATTTATTCTTCTTCTTCTGTATGATCAGTCTATCTTTTATCTAAACAGCATAGATTGCCTTTTACAGAAAGTGTCTCACAAACTCACAATTCATTTGTTCTTATTTATATTGATCTTTGGGGTCCTTATAGTACTGCTTCGTTAGGTAAAGCTCAGTATTTTCTTACTATAGTTGATGATTTCAGTAGAGCTACTTGGACTTTTTTACTTAAATATAAGTCTGAGATCTTTACTCATCTCAAGAAGTTTTTCTCTTATACTGTTAATCAATTTTCCAAAACTGCCAAAGTTATTAGAACTGATAATGGTACTAAATTTCTTAATTCTATTTGTCAGCAATTATTTGCTAATCAAGGTATTATCCATCAGAAAACTACACCTTATGCTCCAAAGCCAAATGGAGTGGTTGAAAGAAAACACAGACCTTTGTTAGAAGTAGCTAGGGCTTTGATGTTTCAGGCTAATTTGCTTAAATATTTTTAGGGAGATTCTATTCTTACTGCCACACATATTATTAATAAGTTGCCCACTTCTATGCTTAATTAGAAAACACCTTATGAGATCTTACATAACCAACTACCTTGTTATTCCTATTTGAAAGTTTTTGGAAGTTTGTGCTATTGTACTAACACCAGAACTCATAAAGATAAGTTTGATCCCAGAGCTTTCAAATGTGTTTTTATTGGTTATGTTCCTAGTCAAAAGACATATAAGTTGTATGACTTGCAGACTCATTCTGTGCTAATTTTCAAAGATGTTTTTTATGAGTCTCAATTTCCTCATCAATCATCTTCTTCTGTTTCTTCTTCTCTTGTTTTGCCTGTTTTATCTTTTGATTGTCCTGATTATACCATTGATTCTTCTTCTTCTAATTCTTATTCTCCTCATTCTTCTTCTTTAGTTCCTAATTCTAGTTCTGTTGTAGTTTCTCAGTCTCATTCTTGTACTCCAATAACTGATGATTATACAATTCCAACTTCCACTAATGATGCAATTGATAATGCACTTTCTCCATATGTTTCTTCTTCTTTACCACTTATACAAAGATAGAGTACTAGACCTAAAACTAAACCTAAATGGTTATAAGATTTGTTTCTAATTTTCATCCTCTTTCTTCATCTTCTTCTTTTACTACTCATCTTATTAATCTTATACCTGAATTTTTCTCTCCTTTTATTGACAAAACTCATTTAGATTTTGTAGCAAATGTTTATGCTACTTTAGAACTCAAAAATTATAATCCGGCCAAGGATGATCCTAACTGGAGTGAGGCTATGCAAAAAGAAATAATTGCTCTGAAACAGAATCATACTTGGGATATTACTAATTTGCTTGCAGGCAAGATTCCTATAGGCTGCAAATGGGTCAATAAGATTAAATATAAACCTGATGATACTGTTGATAGATATAAAGCTAGATTGATTGCTAAGGATTATAACCATATTGCAGGGATTGACAATCATGATAGTTTTTCTCCAGTGGCCAAGTTGGTTACTGTCAGATTATTTCTTGCTGTAGCAACCATTCAAAATTGGGTTATTCACCAGCTGGATATTAATAATGCCTTTTTGAATGGGTTTTTAGACGAAGAAATTTATATAAAATTGCCTGCTGGATATAGAGTTAATGGTGATAATAAAGTGTGCAAGCTTAAAAGGTCTCTTTATGGCCTTAAGCAAGCTTGTAGGCAATGGAATCTTGAATTTAAAGCTACACTATAGAAATTAGATTTTCTCCAGTCCCCAAATGATCACTGCTTGTTTGCTAAATCTGTTAGTTATATCTTTCTGGCCCTTATTCTTTATGTTGGTGATATTCTCATCACTGGCAATGATGAAGTTGCTATTGTATCTGTTAAGAAGGATTTGGATGATGTTTTTGCTATAAAGGATTTAGGATATGCTAAATATTTCTTGGGTTTGAAAATTCATAGAAAAGGTAAAGGTATGTATCTTAACCAGAGAAAGTATATTCTGGATGTTATATCGGATGCTGGCTTGTCTAGTTGTAAACCCACTAAGACTCCCTTACCTTCTGGTTTAAGGTTATCTGATGAGTCTACTGGTTTCTTTCCTAAACCAGATAAGTTTAAGCAATAGATAGGCAGATTATTATATTTGAATCTTCGTAGACCTGGAATTTCCTTCTCTACTAAGCAACTGAGCCAGTATATGAATGCTCTTAGGCATTCTCATTGGGATGCAACCTTACATATTGTGAAATTCCTTAAGGGTACTCCATCTTCAGGGCTGTTTTTTCCTGTTTATTATGATTTGTCTCTAAAGGCTTATTGTGATGTAGATTGGGGTACTTGTGCTTTAACTAGGAAGTCTATAACTGGTTTCTGTATCTTTTTGGGTTCTTGTTTAATTTCTTGGAAGATTAAGAATCGGGTTACAGTAGCTAGATCTTCAGCTGAGGCTGAATACAGGAGTATGGCAGCTACTGTGTGTGACTTGCAATTTCTGAGTTATTTACTCAGGGATTTTGGTATGCCAGTATTGTTGCCTATTTCTTTGCATTGTGACAATTAAGCAGCCTTGCATATTGCTACAAATTCTGTGTTTCATGAGAGGACTAAACACTTAGACATTGATTGCCATATTGTTCGCAACAAGCTTCAAGAAGGCTTCATTTCTACTGCCCATGTATCTTCAAAGCTTCAATTTGCTGACTAGTTTACTAAGTCCCTCTCTATTGCTGCTCATCATTCTTTGGTCTTCAAGTTAGGATTGCTTCATCAATCTCCTTCTTGAGGGGGGCTGAATACAGGAGTATGGCAGCTACTGTGTGTGACTTGCAGTTTCTGAGTTATTTACTCAGGGATTTTGGTTTGCTAGTATTGTTGCCTATTTCTTTGCATTGTGACAATCAAGCAGCCTTGCACATTGCTGCAAATCCTGCGTTTCATGAGAGGACTAAATACTTGGACATTGATTGCCATATTATTCGCAACAAGCTTCAAGAAGGCTTCATTTCTACTGCCCATGTATCTTCAAAGCTTCAACTTGCTGACTTGTTTACTAAGTCCCTCTCTATTGCTGCTCATCATTCTTTGGTATCCAAGATGGGATTGCTTTATCAATCTCCATCTTGAGGGGGTTTGATAAATTATATATTTTGTATTTTGGTGTTTTGTGTTTTTACTCTTTTGTACATCTTATTTTAAGGTTTCTGTTTTTTAATAAGGGTAGTTTTAGTAATTGCTCATTTCTATATAAAGAATGAGATAGGCTTGTACAAATTGGTGAACTTTCATTTTTACAATACATAGAATTGTTTCATCTTTTTTTTTTTTTCTATGTATTTTCATATTCTGTAAACCCTAGATCATGTTTCTTTACAATCCCTAGCTTCCTGGGGAGGATAATCCATTTGTATCGACTAGTGGTCCTTTACAAGAGAAATTAGAGGTAGTGCGTCCCTGATGAAACCGAATGTGAGGATGTGGAATGAGGATAGGATATTAGCCAAGTTAATGAAAGAGATGTAGTGTTGATCCTTAAAATCCCATTGAGTCCTCGAAGGTCCTCAAGTGATTGGTATTAGAGGTATAATAGAAAGGGTGTATACTCTGTGAAGAGTGCTTATTAGGCACTTACTCAAATATTTCATTGTTGCTTGAGAATCATTCTCAATTATGAAAGAGGTTCTAGACCTCGAAGATGCCTCTAAAGGTGAAGAACATTGCATGGATAGCGTGCCAATATCGTTTATATTCGAGAGAGGCCCTAAACAAAAGACAAGTAGAGGTTAGTATCATTTGTCCTTGTTGTGAAAGGCATGTAGAATTTAATGTGCATGTGTTACTAAAATGTGTCTTTGCCAAGTCATGTTGGGATTTCTTGCAAGTTTGTCATGGTCATCGGTGTGGAGATATGATTCAATAGTTGGACTTGCTCTTGAGGAATTGCAGTATAGAGACGTGTGAGCTTGTTGTGACTTTGCTTTGGAATTTATGAAATCATTGAAATGAGATAGTGTGGAAAGGAACGAAAAGAAGTCCCTCAACTGTGTTTAATTATGCAAAAAGTAGTGGTAGCTAGCACATAAGAAAGATGAAGAGAAGGAAAGGAAACAAATGACAGTATCTTAGTCAAGGTGGTTAGCCCCACCTGCTAGTTTTTGGAAGTGCAATATTAATGAGGTGGTGTTTATCACAAGTAATAACCTTGGGTATGGTTATATATTCAGAGATTCTAGGAGATCCTTGGTTGCAATAAGGAGTGGAGTTAATTACGGTCCAATTGAGCTATCTGTTGCAGAGGCATTGAGCTGTCGAGAAATCCCTTTGTGGCTCCAATAGATGGATTGTCAAAATGTCACACTAGAATCATATTCTTTAAGCCATGTCCAAGCAATACCTTGAGTTGATTAGGTGACTATATTTATATTTTAAATAACTTGCGCAATTGTAATTTGAAATTTAGAAGTAGATCTGCGAATCAAAGTGCGCATATTCTTGCTATACTATTTGATTTTTTGTCTAACCATAAGTAATGAGGAGTTGATGTCCTTATTTCTATTTTAGAGGCTGTTCATAAAGACAGATTTTGAATAATACATGATTTTGTTTCAAAATAATAATAATAATAATTTTTGAGTTATTTTTTTTGGTACACAAAGGTGGATACAACCACAAACTATCTCAGATAATAAATCCCAACAATATCATGTAGAAGCCGGTAATTAATTCTAGCCAGAGGATCATTGAGCACATGATCATTGAGCACATGAACACCAAGATCATAATTATAAGCCAAATGAGATACAAAATCTGCTGCAAAGATTGCTTCCCTATCCACATTATGCACCTCAGCATAATCAAAGAGAGCAAATTTTAATTATAAAAAAATTTAAATTCCTAAAAAAAAGAAGATTCAAATAGGCGCTCATAAGAATAAATTCCACTCTTAGTTGAACAGTGAATTAATTTAATTTGGGTTCTTCAATTTGCCAATACTAAAAAAAAAGAAAAATAAATAAAATATATTACCGTTATCATGGATACATTTTTTGCTAATGTGTATTATATAACATTATACATAACATAAGCAAATTCCTAAAGCGAAAGTGTCTTTGGAAACCATCCATCCTATTAGACTAGACTAGAAAAGAGAGAAGGATTCGCTTTCGGTGCTTGAATTCTACTTTCCTTCTCTTTTATACCTTTCTTTTGAACACATAACTTTGCAACAATGGAATCAATTGTTTCTCTGCTTCAATCTTTTACATAATTGGGTATCATATTATAATGTCCTTATCCTTCAATTTTGGAACGATATGCTCTTACCTTAGACAAAAAGCAAAACCCAAAGCTGCAATTTCTGACTTCTCTCTCTCTCTTCCTCATAATTCTCTTCCCTCTCTTTTTATTGCTTTCTTTTGACTCTAACTTCTTCCAGCATTTATTGCACTGTCTTGGGTTGTTGCTCTTTTGAAAACTTTTGCCCGCTTTCTTGAATTCAAGAAACTACAAAAAAAGAATTTCAAAACAGAGGGCCCTGTTTCTTGTTTCTCTAACTATGGCTGTAGATGTCTGTTCAGAGATTTCAAGTGCAGGAATTAGTCCAAGAATCTCATTTTCTCATGATCTCAACCAAACTACAGATTCCGTTTCCGTTGAAGATCGTCATCGCAGATTAGATTCATCTTTATTGGATTCAGATTTTGATTTCTGTATTAGCACAAGCTTTATTCAAGAATTGTCTTCTGCAGATGAGCTCTTCTCCAATGGCAAGATCATGCCCATAGAAATCAAGAAACACTACTTTGTTTCTACCAAAGACAATGTTCAACCAGAGCCTGTCCTTTCTCGGCCGAAGCAAATTAGTACTGATAATACAGAGAAGAAGTTACTCAAAGAGTTCCTGTCAATGAGTATTGATGCAGATGACAAGCCTGCATCAAAATCCTTTTGGCAGTTCAAGAGAAGCAACAGTCTAAATTGTGATAGTTCTCGAAGTAGAGGCCTAATTCGGTCACTACAGTTTCTTTCAAGAAGCAACTCTACTGGGTCAGCGCCAAATCCTCCAAAACAAACAATTTTCTCTAATAAAGAAACTCAGAATCACAAACCTCGTTTGCAAAAACAACACTCTGTTCCAAGTAGAAAATGGTCACAGGCGAGTTCAGGGGCATTTTACTCTTATAATTCAGGCCAGAAGCCTCCTATGTTAAGAAAGTGTGGGTCTTATGGTAATGGGGTTAGAATTAGTCCTGTTTTGAACATCCCACCTCCTTACATTTCCAGAGGAACAGTCAATCTTTTTGGTTTTGGTTCACTGCTCTGTAATGGTAAGGTTAAAAAGAAGAAGAGATAGTTCTATATTCAAGATTGAATCTTTTTAAAGTACAGATGTATTTAGCTGTCTATCGTTTTGGTTAATGGAACTAGCATGTGATCTCGTATCTGTAAATTGAAAGAATAAAAGAAAAGAAAATTGTAGTAAGGAAATGATTGGATCTTGAGAAACTACTACAAGAGTCAGGGGAGTTGGTTAATTATGGAAAGTGAAAACTACAGTGGAAAAAGAATTGAAATGTTGGGTTGAAAGTGATTGTTGTGCTGATACCTATCTATATGATAAGAGCTTGGGGGACACTTGTCATAAACAAGGTATTGTTCTGTCATTCGATACCATTACCACCCCATATGCTTTTCTTTTCTTTGTTATCTTTTCAATTATTTTCTTGATCTAAAACAATTCAATTGTGGCTCTCTTTTCTTCTTTTGATCTTTGATTGAAGCTTCTCTTTGGCTTTTTCTTTTGTGTATATAATAAAAATTATAAAATATGCTTTAGTTCAATTTGACCATAATATATACATGGGGTCCTCTGTTTTTGGTCTTTTTGTTCTCTGCCTTGATTGGAGACAAAGCAGTTGCTACTTGCTGCAATGAAGTGGTTTCAGAAATAAATTTTTTTATGATTAATGATTAAAGATTTCCCTATTTTTTTCAGAAAAAAATTGCTTTTCTAAAAGAATGGTTTTATTTATTTTGTTGGTTCTGGCTGATCTTTCACAACCACCTTCTCAGCATGTTCCAAACATATAGATCTGCAACTTCTGATTAGATGGAATATCTTATATTCTCATCAATTTTATAAAAACTAACCTATAGATTTTATATGCACATGAATATAAAAAGCTCTTAATCTAATCCCATCTAACTAAAAGTGTTATGGCAGTGGGTATTTAAAATTGCTTTGAGGCGTGAAAGATCACTATCTTTCAGGAGTTTATTGCCCCCACTATGAATGCTGCAAGGTTTGGCAATAATCCTTCAGGATACAACAAAGCATAAAAAAACTTAGACAGCAATTCCTAAATTTTCACTAAAGAACTTTTAATGAATTAATTTTGTAGGAAGAAGAGATGTATATTATATAGAGTTTAAAACAGTTATTACATCTTTATGTAAAGATGTGACTGTTAGGAGAAAACTGTTTTACAGTTTTAATAAATTCAAATTTCAAAATTAATAAACTGTTATTAAAATTATAAATTTCAGTTTATTAAAATTCAGATTTGAAAAAATTAAAACCATAAATAGAAAGGTTTTCTTCCAAATTGTCCTTCAACTCAATATCGGACACTCTTTTTTCTTTCTAATATAACTAGCTATTCCAACAATCCCCCACTTAGCTAGTTATATTACAATTTCATAATTTTGTACATGTAAGAGGTATCTTTCGACTTAAACCATCTTATTAGTATAAGAGTTTCAAAATTCTAAGAAAATCATAGGTACTAAAATAAGTTTAAACCCAGATTTTAAGTCTTAGAATCGGAATCAATTATACATACAAAATCATTTCTGTACTTAAAAGTTCACTTATCATTAGTTTAGCACATTTTATTGCCTTGTGCTACATCCTAAATTCATGGACATTTACAATTTATTATTGTTGAAGTGGCACCACTTCATATGTCCATATAGGTGAAGTTTTTATTATCAATAAGCCAATTTTCTTCATTAAGAGTATTTCTACTCATCCTCCCAGTACTAATTTTATGTATCATTCACAATGACCATGAACTCAGTACTTAGTTCCATTACTAAAAACTTGTTATTACCCTTTAAACTTTTAATTAGTGATATTCTAACAAAAGTTGGGTTACCATAATTAGTAGTTTAATCAATCAGTCTTAGACCCAAACCTACGGAAGTACTTTTGATCATGTCTCTTGGAAGACCTTTAGTAAACGGATCCGCTAGGTTTTTAGAAGACCTTACATAAACAATGGTTATTATACCATCAGCAATTAATTGCTTTATGTACTCATGTCTCAAGCTTATATGTCTAGATTTTCCATTATAAATTTTATTGTAAGCTCTAGACATAGTTGCTTGACTATCACAGAATAAAGAAATAGCTGGCATCGGTTGTGGCCACAACTTAATATCTAACAATAGATTTCTCAACCATTCTGCTTCTTTACCTGCTGCTGCAAGGGCTATAAATTCAGATTCCATTGTAGAATGTGTTATACAAGTTTGTTTCTTTGAGGCCCAAGAAATAGCACCACCTCCTAGGATAAATACCCATCCAGAGGTTGATCTATTTTCATTAGCACTAGTCATCCAACTAGCATCAGTATAACCTTCTAACACTATTGGAAATTTGCTATAAAATAATTCATAATTTATAGTTTTCTTTAAGTAGCCAAGTACTCTTGCGATTGCTTTCCAATGTTCTACACTAGGATTACTAGTGTATCTTGACAATTTACACACTATAAAAGCAATATCAGGTCTTGTACAATGCATTGCATACATTACACTTCCTATAGCACTTGCATACTCAAGTTGAGCTACTGCTCTACCTGTATTTGCTGTCACTTTGCATGATATATCATATGAAGTATTTGCTTCTTTAATGTTTACATGTTTAAATTTATTTAACATTTTCTCAATGTAGTGAGATTGACAAAGAGCAAAACCCCCACTATGTTTCGTTACTTTGATACCCAAGATTGTATCTACTTCATTTAAATCTTTCATTTTAAATTGTAAAGTTAGATACTTCTTTGTATCATTTACACCCAGCATATTTGTTCCAATAATTAACATGTCATCAACATAGAGACAAATAATTACTCCAAAATCATCTGTAAACTTAGAATAAATACACTTATCTGCATTATTATGTTTAAAACCATATTGTAAGATTACAAAATCAAATTTCTCATGCCATTGTTTTGGTGCTTGTTTTAGACCATACAAAGATTTGATTAATTTGCAAACTTTATTTTCATTACCAGGTAAAACAAATCCTTCAGGTTGCTCCATATATACTTCTTCATCCAAATTACCATTCAAAAAGGCTGTTTTAACATCCATTTGATGTACAAATAAATTATAAATTGATGCTAAGGATAATAGTACTCTAATGGATGTTATTCTAGCTACTGGTGCATAAGTATCAAAATAATCTATTCCTTCCTTTTGTTTAAAACCTTTTGCTACCAGTCTTGCCTTGAATGTTTGTATTGAACCATCTGTATTATATTTTCTTCTAAAAACCCATTTACTACCAATAGGTTTTGAACCAGGTGGTAGTTCGGCTAGAACCCAAGTATTATTGCATAATAACGAATCCATTTCATCATTTATTGCTTCCTTCCAAAAAGATGCATCTCTTGAATGCATTGCTTCTTGAAACGTTTTAGGATTATCTTCCATATTTAATAAAATTGGAATTTTATTAAGTATTTCAGTCCTATTACCTTCCACAAGAAAAACAATAGACTGTGAAGAAATAAAATCCGACCGCTCTTTAAATACTCTAGCACGTTGACTTCTTCTAATTTCATTAGAAGTAAATTTATTTGTGCTAATATTTGTTCCAGGAGCAATTCTTGATTCAATGATTGGTTCACAAGTTTCTTCTGGATTATTAGAAATTATTGGCTCAACTATAGATTCATTGACTTTAGTAGATTCATGCACAGAATGTGAATCATTGTGAAATTTATTTTCAATAAATTCCACATCTCTTGATTCTACAATCAGATTTGAATCTAAATCCAGAATTCTATAGGCTTTGGAATTTTCTGCATAACCAACAAATACTCCTTTCAAGGCTCTAGGTCCCAATTTCATTTTCTTTGGATCTGGAACTTTATAAAATGCTATACAGCCCCAAACTCTAATGTAATTTAAGTTTGGCTTTCTGTTCCTCCATTTTTCATATGGAGAAATTTTAAATTTCCTTGAAGGAATTCTATTGTGAATGTGGCAAGTAGTAAGTAAAGCTTCACCCCACAAATTCATTGGCAAATGTGACTTAACTAACATTGAATTAAGCATATCAACTAAGGTTCGATTTTTTCTTTCCGCCAAACCGTTTTGTTGGGGTGTATATGGAGCACTTGTTTGATGAACTATTCCATTTTCTTCACAAAACTTAGAAAATTCGAATGGAAAATATTCACCACCCCTATCACTTCTTAATATTTTAATTTTCTTTCCCTGTTGATTTTCAACTTCTGATTTGTAATTCTTAAACATTTGAAATGCTTGATCTTTGGTTTTCATTAAATAAACATATGTATATCTAGAGGCATCATCTATAAAAGTGATAAAATATCTATTTCCTCCTCTAGTTAACATACCATTTAACTCACAAATATCAGAATGTATAAGTTCTAATAATTCAGTATTTCTTTCTGCCTTAGGAAAAGGTTTCTTTGTCATTTTGGCTTGAATACAAATTTCACATGTTCTCACATTATCTTGAGTGTAAGAAATTAATCCATGCTTTGACATATATTTCAATGATCTAAAGCTAACATGTGCCAATCTATCATGCCATAAAGATAAAAATAACTCAACCATATAAATAGAATTATTAATTTTATTAATTGAAAGTTTAAACATTCCATCACAAGCATAACCTTTTCCTACAAACAACCCATTCTTGGACACAATTATTTGATCAGACTCTAAAACAACCTTAAAACCTTTCTTAGATATCAAACTAGCAGAAACAAGATTTTTTCTTATTTCTAGTACATACAATACATTGACCAGCACAAGCTTCTGTCCAGAAGTGAAATCAATTTCAACTGTCCCTTTTCCCATCACTTTTGCAGCATTATAATTTCCCATGAGAACTTCCTGTCCATCTTCAACATTTTCGTAAGTCTTAAAAAGATCTTTATTATTGCAATTCGTAAGTCTTAAAAAAATCTTTATTATTGCAAACATGGACTGTGGCTCCAGAATCATACCACCAATCTGTTGTGCTTTTGTTTGCAGCCATGTGAAGTTCAGTAATCATACCAATATGCAAATCAGAAACCATAGCAACAAGATCTTCACTTTGAAGTTCAACAATATTTGCTTTATTGGTATTGTGGGCAGAATTATTATTGTCTTTCTTTTTCTTTTTCAAAGACCAGCAATCACGTTTTAGATGCCCTTTCTTGCCACAATTATAACAGGTCTTTCCTTTCTTTGAATTTGTGGACTTGGTTGAATTTGAAGTTCCTGGTCCTGTTGCATCATTATATTTTCTCTTGTTTTTATTTTTCTGATTTCCCTCAACAAAATTAACTTTCGTATTGGGTTCAGAAGCAACACCTCTTACACGAATTTTAGATTCTTCTTCAATTCGAAGGTGTTTTTGAAGTTGCTCAAGAGAAAATTCTTCAGTAGAATGCAATAATTTCTTCCTGTAATTATTCCAACTAGGAGGAAGTTTTGCAATTATTCCTCCTACTTGCAATTATTCAGGAACTATTATTTTCAAATCTTTTAATTTTGATACCAGAACTTGCAACTCATGGACTTGATCCATGACAGAAATATTATCAACCATAAAGAACTCAAAATATTTCATGATAAGAAATTTATCCGCACCTTGTTTTTCTGTGTTGTATTTGTATTCCAATGCATTCCAAATTTCTTTTGGCGAAGAGATAGAAGTGAAGAGATCGTAAATTCTATCGGACAGATTGTTGAGAATATGTCCTCTGCACAGCAACTCATCTTCCTTCCTCTTCTTTTGTTCCGCCTTGGTTTCATCATTGTCTTCATCGGTGGGTTCAGCAAGGTCAGGCAAATTCGGATCCAGAACATATGAGATTTTGAGAGCAGTAAGAAGAAACATCATTTTATCTTTCCAACGAACAAAGTTCGTTCAATCAAAGCGATCGAGTTTTACAAACTCTTGATTCATCACGGAAACAGTTTTTGATTCCATAATAAACTCCTGAAAATTGTTATGGCAGTGGGTATTTAAAATTGCTTTGAGGCGTGAAAGATCACTATATTTCAGGAGTTTATTGCCCCCACTATGAATGCTGCAAGGTTTGGCAATAATCCTTCAGGATACAACAAAGCATAAAAAACTTAGACAGCAATTCCTAAGTTTTCACTAAATAACTTTTAATGAATTAATTTTGTAGGAAGAAGAGATGTATATTATATAGAGTTTAAAACAGTTATTACATCTTTATGTAAAGATGTGACTGTTAGGAGAAAACTGTTTTACAGTTTTAATAAATTCAAATTTCAAAATTAATAAACTGTTATTAAAACTATAAATTTCAGTTTATTAAAATTCAAATTTGAAAAAATTAAAACCATAAATAGAAAGGTTTTCTTCCAAATTGTCCTTCAACTCAATATCGGACACTCTCTTTTCTTTCTAATATAACTAGCTATTCCAACAAAAAGTACCCATAATCTAACTATGTTATACAAATACCTGCAAGTATGTTTAAATGACATCATTTAACTGTGCATTCATATTTAATAAATTCTGATATTTATCAACAAATTTATTATATGTGGTGCTTGTGACAACAAAGGTAAATGCTTAACAAGATATAGGAATCCAACCATGCATATTCCTGTTACCTAAGCCTATATGCCACAACAGAAGTCATATAGGTGGATACTTTAGATTAGATTCGATCATGGGTCAAGAAACTTGCCTGATATATTTGTTTTGATTAACTTAAAAAATTAACTGTGAGAAGGGATCTCATTGTCAAAAATAAAATTTTATAATGCAGAAGGACATCCCATTAATAAACCAGAAGAGAAGGACTCGAGTTGTCGTAAACAAAAGTCTATATAGTAGTTTCAAGGTTACGCCTTGAACCCAAATCAAACAATTATACATGATACAAAGAATTAAAAGAAAAAAAACGCGTTTTACTATCTTGCTTCTGTACAATTAACTAATCTAACTCTACCAGACATTGGATTCTGTACAAAGTACTGTCGATCAGAAATTCTGACATACGGCCATAGGCCACGTGTTAAATGTATACCATCCCAGCTTATGCGTTGATGTGGATTAGGGCAAGCAACAGCACCAGATGACCCATTACTCCTGATCCCGTCATAGTTATATAATCCTCACGTGCCACAGCAACTCAGCAAGCTCTCAATCAAAAGTGTCGTTTGATCGCATCCAAGAGATGGGTTGCGGAGAACTGATTGGAAGGCTGAGTAATATAGAGTGTCAGCAAGGAATTTCTAGATTGTCTAGATTAAGCAGAAAGCAATGGAGACTCAAATTGGGAGATTTTGCTGATAGAGAATAATAGACTGTTAACTTTTAAATTTGAGATGAGTTAGATGTCCGCTTTATATGAAAAAATGTTGATTTTCGAGCTCTACGACTACAACGTCATTAGAGTTGTTTTGCAGCCAATTTTTTTAGTTTTTAATTCAATTTTGAACTTTCTATTTTGGTTTTATTTCGTCAGGGATTATTTCTTGTGTTATTTTAGGGTTTGTAAAACATATACATATAATTCTCCATTTAATTTTTTAGAGACAAATTTAGCAGAAGAAGGGGTGTCATAATAATCATAGGGTTACAAATTTGGTAGAAACGGTGAAAACGATGCAGGGAGTAGCAGGGCGAATGATCATTATAATGGTAATAATAACCATTATAATGTTAAAAAACAATAAGAAAAAAAAACCATTATAATGTTAATTATAGGCTGATGTGATGTGATTCTTGACAAGTGCATGAAATCGATTCAAGTAATAAAAAGTAATTATCGTTCTCACAAAAATTGAAGGCTAAATATTAAGATTGTGTCAATTAATTAATTTCAATTATAGGGTGTTTTTCAGGGTTTATTGCTAGCATGGGAAGTATGCTTTAGAGAGGTTGCACTTGAAGTGGATAGCCAGGCGGCAGTCAAGATAATCGACAGAGAAGAAAATTTGGTGAATGTGCATGCTCACTGATTCAAAGCATTGGAAAATTGCGTAGAAGAGACCGGATACTATCAAGCACATTTATAGGGAAGCCAGTAAGCAGGCTTCAGGCCAACATGCCTGAACACTTCCACTTAGTCTTCATCATATGGCTAGCTATCCTGCTGAGATGTACCAGGTTCTTCTGCAGGATTATATCAGGATATTTTTGCCTCAGATGAATGTTCCTTGGCTCTTGTCCAGAGCTCTTTTATTTTTTTTAAAAAAAATTGTATTAATTCCACTATTATTTAGACAAATAAAATTTAATAAATTTTAAAACAAATTAATAATAAGAAAATAAACTTATAAACTACTTAGTAAAATATCAAGACAAAAATCAATCAATTTAAACTAGGATGATTTATGATTTCACTTAAACTTTATCTCAATTTTCTATCCAATTAGCAATCAGATTTAGTTATTAATACAAGAGGCGAACAATCCTAAATTAATTGACATATTCTTTTAAATCTTATCAATCCTGTTAATTAAATTCTCTCAAAAATGATTAATGAATTGATCTCTATAATTATTTAGCAAATCCCCCACTTCAAGTTACTTGACTTTCATTCAAATACAAATTAGTTCCTGGTAACTTCCTATTGCACTCAAATCAATAATCAAAATCGATTGATTAGTGATCAGTTAGTTGAAAACAATATGCACAGTTATAAATAATTACAATAATAATTTAAAAAAAAAACTAACATGAAATAATAGATGAAATAAAAATTCAAGTTATATCAAAAATCATCTTAAAAAATTTTAGTTCATGATTAAATAGAAATAACAAAGCTAACAATCAAAGAATTCATAGAGAAAGAAATTCAAAGTCTTAGAGATTTTGATGAAAGTTATAATTCTTTAATTGAAATCTTCAATCTTGATATCTTGAACAAAATAAAAGTACTACTCTCTATCTTCTCCTATAAAAATACTAATCTATATACATCATCCTAAAAACTTTAAAGGTTCCCCTTTTTAGGATTTAGAATTCTATTTGAGAAAGGAAAACAAGAAAGAGATTAACAAGGAATAAAAGTTCTAAAAAATCCAGACCAAAGTTGTTTAAATAACTCTTCAAATTTGTCCACAACAGAGAAATATGAGTTGAACTCTTTTTAACATGTTTGAAGAATTTCACAGTTTTCATTACAGCTTGTGATATGAATTGTGATGGAATATGTCCACTTTTGTATTTTTTTTTTTCAGCTTTTCTTTTTCCTCTTTTAATTCTAGCTTTTTCTGCAGTTTGTCACTTTCTTTTATCACATTTCCAATGAATCTAAATCTCTAATTTTAACCTTAAATTGCCTAAAAATTAGCAAGTTAGCTCTAATTCATGAAAGTAATTATTTTCAACCAAAATCAATGTAATTTTTTACAGTTAAACACTATTTTTTTTAAAAAAAATAAAGTAATTATAACTATGAATTTTCAACAGGCAAACATCTTGTGGCTGAAGGGAGGAGAAAAAAAAAAGAGGAAAATTTATCTTAAACATAAAAGATAGTTGTTAATGTTGGAGAGTACATTTATATATTAGTTTGATCATTTGTTCATATTTTTTAAATGTGAGATTTTCCACGTTTGATTTATTCATTTGATTCCTTTATTTGTTTGGAAGGTAATCTTAACAAAGTGTTTTAGGTGCAATAAGCCAGGGCACTGTTTAAATGAATGTCTTCAGCAAAAGATAATGAATGTCACCACAGATAAGAGGAGAAGGATGAGTATTGTTTTGAATTACATGGTAGGGAAGAGAATTGGGAAAATTACACTCTGCTATTTTTTTTTAACTCAAAGTAAGTACGCAATAAATTTATATAAATTATCATATTTAATAAACTTATAATAAATTATATAAATTTAATAAATTTATATATTAATCATAAATTCTTGTAAATTTAAATTTTTTTATTTTTTATTTTTTGACATTTTTGTAAAAATTCAGGAGGATTTAAAGATAAGAGGCCACAAATGCAGAGGATGGTCGTAGCCGCTAATTCAAACAGACTATGAATAAATGGGCAGACTTGGATGAAAGTTGGGCCTTAGCCCAAAACTTTACAATAGATTCATTCTACAGTGACGGGCAATAGACGCGTGTATCAGGGTCAACTGACGAGTCAAAAATAGCAGCCCTCTGATTTGAGTTGGAGGTGGGGTCTCAATTTACAAGCATTTAGTTTTGTTTTTTTGGAGCCTACACACACACACAAAAAAAAAAAAAAGAAGGTTCAAAGTACGGAAATTTAATGGGGATTCCCATCCAATTTCCAGGTTTTATAAGCGATCGAGAAGGTCAAACAGAGAGAAGGCTGTGTGTCCCACCGGCCACCACTATTACTGCGCCAGCCAAGGCCAAATTATATATAAAAGGAATAATTATACTCGTTTTCTCCGTTTCAGGACCAAATGAAGAACTTGTCAAAATTGGATTTTCTTACTTTGATTATTGAATTTAACTTTAAAAAGATTTTTGATGATTAAAAAGAAGAAACCCTTGAAATGAGGGTTTAACACCCATCTCTTATGTCCTATTTCATCACTCATCAAATGAAGCGCAAGGGAAATATAATGTCAATTGGCATTTTCAGTGTCTTCCGAGAAATGTATCTCAATATTAAGGCATTCTCCGTGTTCCAAGAAATCTAGCCCCAGTCGACCTCAAAGCGGCAAACAAGATACTTACTCAGGTAAATAACTATTTACTGAATAATGAAATTAATACCCAAGATAGATAAGCTGCCCGTGTGAAAAAGAAATTCTTCAAGAAGATAGCAGCATGAACTACCAATACTACAGATATATCAAACATGTCAAATACTTCCACAGAAATTCTCATACCCAAAAATTGGCTAACAAATGCTCGATTGGTATAATGTATTGGTCAATGATAACAAGGCTGCTCTCTCACACATAGTTTATAGAAGTGCCCCTCGGCCAGCCATCTATTTGTTGGCAGTCACAGCAGAGGGGCTAAATATTCTGAATAGAAATGTCTGAGCGCATGACCGTCCTGTTTTAACCACGGTGACCGAAAGGTGGTTCTATCATTCCAAGCATACTCAATAAGCTAAACAAGTCGTAATTATGAGTCCCACATCCCTCCGGTTCCCCTGTTGCACCAACTCAGTTACAGTGATGAGGTTGGCATTTAGCTCCATAAATGATTTCCAAGATGACTTATGAGCCACGTGTGCAAATAAAAGTGATGGGGATAGCTTGATCAAGCACCAGATGATTTCCATGAATGGTGAACTCAAGCAACAATTCCCTTGCATTGATGAAAATTGTTGAAGAATAGAAGAAAAGTATGCATGTGCTCTAACATTGATTCTTAAACTAACTAAAACATAAATAAATGCCATAATTATTAGGTGGATAATTGATTCATTAACATCCAGACAAATTGGCAAGAACACTCAACAAAAACAAGGCATACCCTTTCGCCTAAGAGCAGCTTGCCACATTATGTCTACATTAACATTATTCGGATTTCTGATAAAAGACAAAGAAAGAATGAATTTATAATTAAAGAGAAAAAAATTAGCATTTCAAAACAACTGAACTTGCACCTGATGGGTTGCCAGGAAATTTAACATTTCTTCAAATCCCTAATTACAAAGATGGTGTGCTGCTTTGGTATACCACTCATTGAAACATCCCAATTTACCATACCAGTCAGGAAACAGAGGCCTTGAAATTTTGAACTACTTGTAAAAGCCACCATTCAAATTACGATCTCTGAGAAGAGAAAATGAAAAATATATATATATATATACATAATCAGATATTATAATCTAAAAGATCATTTCCTTAAAGGATACGAAAATTACACATCAGGTAGAAAAAGCCAACAAGAAAAAAGTATTTACTATCATAAAAATCAATTTGCCTTTTTCCGTGTTGAGAAAGATTTGAAAATTCAAGATAACAGAATTTAATTCATGGGAAATTAAAAAAAAATTAAAATCTAAAAAAAAAAGAATTCAGCTCCTGGGAAGTTTGATCTTTTAGGAACAACAATCATAAAAACCAAAAATTTACTTTCTTTCTTCATCCTACATTTTCTCAGCAACCAATCAAACATTAAAAAAGGCTAGTGAAGAAAACAAATTACCTTCCCATTATCAGGGAAATCCGGCACCTTATATGTATCGACGGTAACCTCCGTCAGCCACAACCCAGGAAACAGAGACTGCAACCACAAAAAAAAAAATTTAAAACCAGAAAAGAATGCTTTCAAGAAATACAAAAGGCAGATACTTTCAAGAAACAAAGACTACAATCCCGCGATTGACTTACATCCAACTGTCTCTGCACGGTTCTGGGCCGCTTCTTGGGCCTCCGGGCTGGTCTGTGGCCGACCATCTCCATGAAATCCTCTTCGATCTCCTTCCTCGATAGCGACACCGCAAACTTCGTTCTCATCTGCTCTGTATCCTTCTCTTTCTCATCCTCCTTATCCTTTTTCACTCCTCTCAGCCTCGGTGATTTCGCGCTGTCAGTCCTCAACGGCGAACAATTGTTCTCTTCATTTTTCAAGCCGCCCTTCTCTCTATCTGAACTTCCGGCAATCGGAGCTTTACAGGCTGCTCTCCTTGTTCGTAGATTCCACGGTCTCACCTCTTGTTCTGTATCAACTGCAGCTGCCGCTGGTGGAGCCCTAGGAGAAGATTGCACCTTTTCATCTACTTCTTCTTCTCCCTCCTCCTCCTCTTCCTCGCCGCCGTCTATCGATACTCCTTTTCTCAAAATCGCATCTTTCATCTTATCTGCAGCCGCTTTGAAATCAAACATCAGCTTCTCCCTCACTTCGGCGATCCCTTCATCAAGACCGCCGTCATTGTCGTTTCTCGATTTCGGTTTCTTAAACCGACGGATTTCATAATCCCGAGTAGGAACAAACTTGTAAAGCGGAGATCGGCTACTACGAAGACGGTCACCAGAGACTCCATTACTAATAATATTCTTATCATTGGCGGTAGCGGAATCAGAGACTTTCATGCAGCGGAGGTATCTCTGAGTCCCCCATTTCAAACAAGGCAGATTGAAATTGTGAAGCGGTGGCTTCGATCTCTCCGGTTCCATAGCCATAACTAACTCTCTTGCGCTCCCTCCTCCTGTCTCTCCAGAATACACCATTGAAATCCAACTCTCCAATGAGAGATAGCTTAGATCACAATTAGCTCTTCTTTCTCTAATCTCTATCTGTCTATTTCCTGTTTGTTTCTCAAGAATTCTAAATCTCTATCTGTCTATTTCCTGTTTGTTTCTCAAGAATTCTAAATTGTTTCTGGGGAAAATTTTGTGGAGAGGTTTTTTGGTGTTTCGTGTCTGTGGTGCTGTTTTATAAATCGCCGGGAACAACAAGTTTATAAATGAATGAAGAAAAGGAGAAGGGACAGGGCGGTTTTAACGTTCGGATGATGGGATTCTTTCAGGCTTGAGGGTGTTTTAGGTAATTCTATGTTTGAATCGTGCTAATGTGCACTGGGGGTGTACGAAGATGTGGGTTTTCCCGGGTAATACGTCTTTTTTAAGTGGTGATGGACTGATGGTTGGCGTAACTACCGTTGGATATATGCTCTTCTTATTCATCTCTTCTTCTCACCGTTGATTATTGCCGGTTCACTCTAGGAAATTAGAATTCCACATTTTCTTTATTTCTTTTTTTAAGTTCACGAATTAGCATAATTTTATTTTTGTTTGGATAATGATATCAATGAAAATAAATTAGAAGTATAATACTCGAAATGTTATCATTTCTTATAATTTTTATGAATTTTGATTAATATTTACAATATGTTTAAAACAAATAAATGTGAAAAATATAATATATGATTTAAATTGTTTAAGGCACAAAGAAATGGTAACAATTTTTTTTACCGATAGAAAATTATTATTATAAAACAACTGAATGAAACTAAAAAGAAAAAAAATAAATTTAAAAGACAATAATGCAGATATTTTGAAATCCATATAAGCTTCAAATAATCAATTAATATACTATATACCCAATTAAATCTTTACTAATACAATCAATACATGTTATTAACTATATCAAAGTATTAAAGAAAGTCATTATTTAACAAGTTAAATTTAGATATATTAATTACCCCTTTTTTATTTGGAATTTTTACAAAAATATAAGAAAAAATAAAAAAAATTTAAATTTATTATATTTTTTAAAATATATTCAAATTTATAAAGTTATAATTAATTTACAAATTATCAAATTTACACAGTTTATTATGAATTTATTATGAGTTTATTATTTATATGATAAGTTTTGTAAGTTTATTACGAGTCTATTTTAAATTTATTATATATTTTTATAAAATAGTTAAAATATCATTGGTAATACTTGGAATATTTTATAAAAAATAGTATATAGTATAATTTTTCTTTTTTTTATAAAATGATTTTCCCTTTTTAATTTTTTTAAAAAACTTAAACAAAAATCTTCAATTTAATTATAATCAAAATTAGATATTTGGCAAAATCTACCTGAAGGAGGTACTAAATACTGGAAACTGAAATGGTAAAACAATTTCTTAATTAGAAATTGAATTCTCTCTCTCTCTCTCTCTAATTTTTTCCTGGCAAAAGTGTGTTTTCTATATTTTTTTAGCAGAGTGTCTTCTATTTGCTTGTGTTGTATTGTATTCTATATATATATCTATATATACACATCAGTCATGCATGATAAATTTCTAATTGAATTTGAAAATGTAAAATTAATTAATTCAAATAGTATATTAAGTTTTCATTAATATTATTAATCATATTTATAGGTAATTTTTAAACTCTTGATGACAAAATACTGTGATAATAATAAAGGTTAACATATACTTTATTTAATTTTTAAATTTTCGCCACTAAGTACTAATTAATCTTTATTTAAATTTTAAATTTTCACCACAAAGTACTAATTATTTATCTTTTTTAAATCACTATACTTTAAAAAAAATTTATATAGATAAATTTTATAAAAAAAATTGCTTTCAAATAAAAATTCACACTTAATTATAATGTTTTATGTAAAAATTAAACATATTTTACATTTTTTTAAATAGCATATTTTATGTTTTATGAAATTAAACTTAAATTAATTTTATCAAAATTATACCATTTCGAATTTTAAACATGCTAAAAATAATAAAGACACACAATTTTATATTGGTAGTAGTTAGCACAATATAGTGCTAGGGCTACAAATTAAAAATAAATTTCATATCTAAACATTCTAAATAAATAAAAAAATATTATATATATATAATTTATTTACAGATGAAATAAACTTCCCACTAACCAAATTTCCTCATTGTTTTTAGGAAAAGGCAAAGTTCAATTGTTGAGATGGTCAAGTATGCAATCTGTGGAGTGTGGATGGCTTTCATTGTTAAACAAGTGTGCACGTTTACAAGTGTAATGCGGCAGCAGCAAGTTTCAATCATCCACATTCATTATACTTATGAAGAGGTACTAAAAGAATGAAATGTAATTTAGCCCTAAAAAAATTAAGATGTAACTTGCAAATATCCAAACTATCGATACCTTTTTTTTTTGAACGAAAACTATAGATACTTTGTATATCTATATAAATAGAATTCACCAACTTAAATATTAACATATTTCTATTTATATTTTTAGTTACAATAGTTCAAATACTTACAATTTATTCATGTAATTAGACCTTCTAAATCATGTTCACCATTCTCTGACATAGCTCAAAAATTATTAATGCATTGTGTAATTTTAAGTTTTGATGAATATCAAGTTTGAATAATTGTAATTGAACTTTTAAAAACTATTAAAATAATCTTATAAGAATCAAATTAATTGTTTTTGAACATTTAGAAATTTTCAGTGATAAGTGTTTTCTAATTAGAGGTTGAGCCTTGCCCCCCTCAAATTTTTAAATTTTTCTATAATATATTGAATATATATATATATATATATATATTTAAATAAATAAGTTTTGGCCCCTCCTAATTATTTTATTTTTCATTTTTTTCATATTTCATTCTCTTTTTTTTTTTTCAATTTTCTTGGAATTTTTCTTTTTACAATTGAGTTTGAAAGCAATTTTTAAAGTAAATAAGATTTCTATGTATCAAAAAGAGTTAGTCAATATGTATACAATTAGTAAGTAAATTCCACTGATTTATTTTCATTTTTAGTTAAAATTTTTGAGTTTTTATTTTATTCAAATATAAAATTTTTCTTAGTTTTATTTGTAAAATTGAGTTTTTGTAAAAATAAATCAGTATCTTAAAGTAACAAAAAATTATTAAAAGTTTATCAGATTATCAAAATATTTATTTGAAATCTTAAATTTTCAATGTTAAGTTTTTAAATAATATTTTACTTCTATTAAATTTTATTTGAATTATATATATCTAAAGGTTATAATTAATCATTTAAGTATTACTGTTAATTAATTATGGTGATGATTTTGTAAGGCTGACTGAAAAATATTAAATAGAAACATGATGAGATTAATTATTACATAAACTTGAATTTTATGTTATTTTTACAACTAAAAGAATAATAAAACATAATAATTTAAACTTTATTTTGTCAAAAATATAATATATTCAATTTTATTAACCGAAATTTTTTATGAAAGTCGATAAATTTGTTTTTGTACGACAAAAGAGAATAAAACTAACGAATATAAGAAGCACCTACAAGATTATGAAGCAGCCAAGAATTTATGCCAATATGAGAGCCATACAGAAAGTGAACACCTGGACCATAACCATAAGTTACATGCGAGAGAAAATCAGCAACAAAGTTAGCTTCACAATGGACGTGGGCTACTTGATATGGAGTAAACTTTTGGAGAAGTTTCTGAATGCTCTGAACAAGAGCAAAGCATATAGCATTGGAGGGAGAGGTCTTTAAAACCATATCAACTGCCACCTTATTATCACTTTCAACACAAAGGCAAGTAATACCCATAGCATGAGCCATGATTAACCCAAGGTAAATTGCCCAAAGTTCTGCTTTCAAGATAGGACAAATACCAATGCTAGCAACAAAACCTTTGACCCAGCCACCATTACAATCACATAAAACTCCACCAGCAAAAGCACCTTTAGAATTGCAATTAATGGAGGCATCTGTGTTGAGCTTCATAAACTCAAGAGAAGGACACCTCCAAGATACAATTGTTTGCCCAGTACTAATGGTATTTGCAAAATCAACTTTGTTTATAACCTTATCAATAAGGCTAGCTTGAGCAATAGCATCAAAGCGTAAGGAGGAGATATCCTGATGGGTATCATTCAAAATCACATTATTTTGTCTTCTCCACAAACACCAAATCGACACACCAAAGAAAATATTCCACCGAACCCCCATAGAACAATCCTGAGATGTTTTCAAGTTTAAAACCAACCAAGTGTGGAAAGAGATGCCAGGATCAAAGAACCAAGGCTGAAAACAAATTGGGACTATGGATACCTAAAATTGGGAGGCTACAAAGCAGTTCCTTAAGCAATGGAGATTAGATTCGTCATGAGCAAGACAGATAGAGCACATCAGCGAAGATATGAAATGGCGACGAGTTCTTTCTGCATTAGTCATGACAGCATTATTGAGCAGCTGCCCCAAAAAAAATTCTAATTTTTTGAGGTCCAGTCCAATGCCAAATGATCTTCCATGGAAAGTTCCCATTCTCCTCATCCACCCCACTAAGCAAAAGATAAGCAGATTTAAGAGAAAACAAGCCTGATGAGGATTTAGCCCAGAAAAATGTATCCTCACTGAGGCTTCGAGATGGGGGCATCACTGCAGCGATGAACAATAAAGTTGCACTGGGTAAAAAGCCAGAGAACATATCCCAATTCCAGCAATCTGCACAAGTTACAAAATGGGCCACTGGTTCAGAAATGAGGTTCGAAGGAATTGGATGAGTAGGCATTGAGCTAAGAGGAGAATCCAGTCCAGGGACCCAGACATCCGTCCAAAATTTCACTTTACAACCATTTCCAAGAGCCCAGAAAATGTTCTTGCGAAGTTCCAGCCAAGATGAATAAAGATATCTCCAAAAGGGAGAACTGTTAGGACGAGCAACCATCACAACAGGAATATCATCTGTAATTTTATATTTAGACCGATGGAGCTGAACCCAGAACTTATCCTTATCATAAATGAAATTCCAACCAGCCGTCAATGTAAAGGCTTGGTTCACAATTGTAAAATCACGGATGCCTAACCCACCATGCTCCTTCGATTGAGTGACATTAGACCAAGCAGTTAAAGCCAGACTCCTATAGAACTGGAACCACCCCAAACAAAGTTCCTTGTAATTTTCTCTAATTCTCTGCATGTAAGAATAGGTATCTTCACCGTTTGCATGGCATAAATAGGCATAGTAGATAGAACTGATTGTGCAAGAGTAACCCGCCCAGCCAAATTGACTTGGTAAGAGTTCCTGCTAGCAGTTTTCATTCTCATTTTGTCAATAAGATAACCATAAGTCTTCTTGGTAACCCTTTCATGTAAGAGAGGAACTCCAAGATATTTCCCCAAATTAGAAGTTTCTTTGACTCCCAGCCAAGCACATAACATTCTTCTGCGGCTAACAATAATATTTTTGGAGAAATAGACATTAGATTTCTGCATACTAATTTTTTGACCAGAGCAAACACAGAAGGCCTCAAGAACCTGTTTTATCATATATACTTGAGTGATGTCAGCTCTCGCAAAAAGGACTAGATCGTCTGCAAAGAATAAGTAACTTAAAAGTCGATAAAATTTTGATTGTAAAAATTTATTAATTTTTTTATATTAGTGTATGATTTTAGTCTTTCTTAGTGTGTAATCTTGGATCCGCTCCTGTTTGTAATCATCCATTAAAGATAAGAGGAATACACTAAGAAAACAGGTAAAATGATTGGATGATTACAAACAGGAGCGGATTAAAATGCAAATGATTACAAACAGCAATAATAGAGACTCTCATAATAGAAGTTAAATTAGTGGATTCATTTTACGTGACGTCGTCCACTCTTCAATTGGGAATTAAATTTATTATAAACCCTTATGCAAATGATTGGCAGCCTCTCTCCTAAAATGAATATTAGTACTATGGCGTTGTAATAGTAATGGCTCCTACGTCGCCAAGTCATTATGTTGTCAGTTGGACAAGGCAAAAATCTCAATCTCATCCTAGTTGGCCAAGAATATGGAGGAGTCTATCCTCTCCTCGTCTGAATGCTTCTACAAGGGAAGATAAATGTGCGAGCATATTTGGTTAGGTTGGGGCTGCTGAACTCAAAGAATAATATTTGCCCTTTCCGTAGATGGAGCATTTATCTCTACTTTGCATGGTCACATGGAAAATTTCATATCCATTATTTCAGTTACAAGTCCTGTCCTGGATTGTCACATATTCTATTATGAATCTTTTTAGTTTATGAGTTTCATTGTTGAAGGTAAATTCTAAACAAAATATGGTTAACTTTACCCTTCTGAACCGTCGAGATCCTATAGCTTAAAAAAAACATATGAATATTTTTAATAGTTCGACTTTATTAGAAGGAAAAATATTTAATTTCATCCTTCTTAGAGCTGCTTCATGGATTTGTACGTATTCTAGAACCCTCCTTTTCATACAATTATAACTCGCTGCTTGAATCCAATAATGCATCAAAAATTGGGAAATGGTCAAGGTCTCCAAGCCAATTTCTTTTTGGGAGCACCCTTCGGATGGGACACTCAGATGAAACATTGACAAGTCAACTTTAAGAAAACTTAGCCTTGCAGGCATCAGGGGTGTATTAGGAATTGTACATGTAATTTTCTTGCTATCTTCTCATGTAGTGTTGGCACCAAAGACTCCAATGAAGTTGAGCTATTTGCAATCGACAAAGCTCTAGAGTTATTTGTGGTTCATGAATAAAGTTGAGCTATTTGCAATCCACAAAGCTCCAGAGTTATTTGTGGTTCATGAGTGGATTAAAAACAAAAGCATCATAATCAAATCTATGCCAAGCATGCAATTGAATGGGTTCATGGCTCCTTTAATAACAGTACATAGAAAATTTGGGCTATTATTTGCAACATTAAAGATATATAACTTTATATGTATTCCAAATTTTCTAATTTATCAATATTCGAACTCTTGTCTCCTTCTACTTGCTGAATCATATTTAACTAACTGAATTACTTATTTTGAATTTTAAAGAATAATTATTTTTTTAAGAGCTTTTGCTTAAATCAATAGTCATTCTTTTCCAATAATTTTTCTTTGGTTAACAAGTTTTACACGTTTACGATACTTATTAGATGTGATTACGAGTAATAACATTGTTAAAATTATAAAAACCAAATTAATAAATAAGTTTTTTAAAAAATTAAAAAAATAAACAAAAAAATAAGCTTAATAATTAAGATTATCATAAAATCATAATAAAATTTTATTTCAAAAAATTATATTTCATTTTCTAACATATGGATTAAAAATTTTGTGGAGGGCAAACTTAAGTTCAATTTTAAGCCTTAGGCGTATCCGAATGAGGCATGTGAGTGAGTGTAGGCAAAGCAATGGGAAGGGAAGTGTATTGCCAAGTATATATAAGAAGGGAAAAGTAAATAATTTATAGTGCATCTGCTAAATTATTGGGAAAAAATAATTTAGATAAATAAGATTAATAATATAGAATCATAGTTTATATATAAAATATGATTAATTGATTATTCTTTTGGTTTGTTCATACTATATAAAATATTATTAATTGATTATTTTGTTGGTTTGTTGAATCTTGAGCAAACCTTTATTAAAGAATATCTTAAGATTGCAAATAAATTGAAAGGGACAAAAAAAAAATTCAATAATAAAAACACTAAGAATGTGTAAAGAGAAAGAAATCTCAGCGGGAAACCATACAAGACAAGGCAATTGAGGGTCGAACGCCCCATTAATCATACCTAATCTTGTAAAAAGGAAAGTTCAAATTCAAATCAATAAAGCATGATTTTTTCTTATTAAAAATTAAAACAAAATAAATAAATTTAGAAATAAAAAATTGGTGAAAAATAGGAATTTGGACCTATCACTTAATTGTAATTAAATATAACTCAATTGTAATTTTTATTTTTGTTCTCAAAAATAGTTATTATTAAGAATACTTGTCTAAAATAATTGCTCTTAAGAACACACATTAAAAACATCACTACAGGCGTTTCATTTTTTTTAAATTTAATCAAATTATAGAGTAAATTTTTTCCATTGATTTCATTTAAGATTTGGTCAATGGGAAGTAATTAGTTTGACCAATTTATAAAAACAATCTCATTTTCTTCAATTATATGCGAAGTAGGAGGACTCCGGATTTGAGTACTTCAAATCACAAAAGGTATCAAAAGTTATCAGTAATTTAATAAGAATTGCTAAAGGGAATGGTTATTCATCGTGTATTTTATAATATTGTTTCGATCTATTAAGTCTTCACTAAAAAAATGAATTAAATTTTTGTGTGCATGAATAATTTTGAAAAATCCTTTAGTACTATTAATTTTAAACCAACCTTTCAAATTTTTTATCACTTTTTTTTTTTCGAGGTTAAATTTTTTTTTTATCACTTTTAGTGATCATATAAATATTAATTATCATTAATTAAGAAAAATATTATTTTTATTTTTTTCTGCGATATATTAAAATTAAAGAATCCATAATTATTAACGATTTTATAAAAAAATTATAATAAAATTAGACGATAAGTCACTTTATTTTAAATTTTTTTAAAGTATCGTGCAACTCTGATATTTTTTATGTATATTTCTGAAAATAAGATATATTTTTGTTATGCTAAATATATATATAATATAACATTTGAAAATCAAAAATAGAAATTTTTTAAAAAATATTTTTGAAAATAAGTTTATGTTTTAGAATTTTTGAAAAAAAAAATCTAAATCTCTGTACTCAAGGGGTTTGAGCCTAAAAACCTTTTTGTTTCTGTTAAAAAAAATTGTCCGAAAAAGCTAAATGCATTAGACACATGATCCTTGGTGTGGTGATGTGGAGTTTTCTCCCTTTTTGGGTTGCTTTTGGCTACTATTGTATGTAAACTAATACGTAATCTTACATTTTTCTCTCTCTTAACTTTTCTTAGTTTTGGGGCTTAACTACAATACATAAGCCATTGAAATTTCATCTTTAATGAACTAAGAAACTCTTCTGTAACATAAAATGTTTATAGTCAGCTCTGGAAATTCATGACATATACCTAATGTAAGGTCTTAATTTGTCCAATTGTTCTGATAATAAGATATGAAATAAGTCTTGGCTTAAAAGGTTAACTTAATTTATATATGGATTTTAAAAAATGTTTCACCAAAATTAGTCTTGACTTTCAACTTTAAAATTGTAAAATTGCAAAAGTTGAATAATTAATAAAAGAAAAGTCTAACGAGAGAGAACTTATATCGGTCAATTTTCAAGTCCATTCAAACTGCAGAGGTAGAAATAAAGGTCCAACGGCTACTTGCTGATCCCATTATAGTAAGTCCAAAGTGCAACCGACCATACTTTTCTTTTTTACAGCTTGGCTCTCCGCCACCAATCTGATCTCTGCACCCAAATTCTCCTTGTCCATATCCTTAAAAAGCTTCTCTATTCATGGCTCAATCCTTGAATTACACCATTACAGAGACCATTCCTTTTCTGCAACTAAAAAGATTTCCTTTCCTTTCCTTTCTTTTCCCTTCAACTACAAAAAAGAAAGAAGAAAAAATGTCTAAGAAGAGACTACCCATTTTCCACAAGGTCACAAAATTTCTTAAAATCTCAATTCTTGTTACTAAAATGAGAAAACCCATTATTCCCAAACTCATTTTCCTTAAGAAATCAAGAAATATTAAGAGATTCATGTTACTGAAGAACTATAATAATCATGGGTTTTTTGAAGATTATGAGTTCTCTGCTTCAAGTACTCCTTTAATTCCTTATTATTACCGGAAAAAGCGGGAGATATTTACTTGAATATGGGAGTAAGTCCTATATATTACTAAAAATATGAGACTAAATTTTATATTTACAGAAAAATATTGATCAATGCTCAAACCGAAAAGTATCGGTTTAAATTAAATTGAAATTTAAAGCTTCAGTATAATTTTTTTTTAATTTTTTTAAAGGTGACCAATCGAAACTCTCCGTTGGCCACTTCATTTTTTTGAGTTATGATGGCCAACCAAAACTCTATGGTCGGTCCCTTTTTTTTTCTAATAATAATAATAATAATAATAGAATTAATAATAATAAATAATATTGTGGCCTAAAAACAGTATTATCACATATTGTAAAAAAATTTAAAAAGATTACCAAAAATAAATAAATAAAAATTATTTTAATAATTATTATTAATTTTATAAATATTAATTATAATTATATTATAATAATAATTATTAATTATTATTAACAATTAATTATAATTACTTTATTATTAATTACTGTTATTATCATTAATTATATTTCCTAATATAATAATATTGGGCCCAAATAATTAATAATTAACATTGGACCCAAATATATAATTAATGACCATAAATTATGATTAATAATTATAATTAATTATATATCAATAACAATATAATTATATTGTGCCTAAATATAATTAATAATTATAATTCTTATTACTAATAATTATAATTCTTATTATTAATTAATAATTAATGATTATAATTATTAATTGAAAAAAACAAGAAGAAGAAGAATATAATTAATTATTATTATTATTAATTACATTGGGCCCAAATAATTGCTAATAATTGTAACAATTATTTGGGGCCAATATATAATTAATAAATATATAAGTAATAGCCCAATATATTTAGGTTATTATTTATTAATTATATTTATAATAATGCTATTATTTATTAATTATATTTATTATATTTATAATAATGCTACTATTTATTAATTATATTTATAATAATACTATTATTTATTAATTATATTTATAATAATTATTAATAATTATATATTTATTAATTATACATTGGGAACAAATATATAAATATAATTAATTATATTTTGGCCTAATATATAATTAATAAATGTAATTAATGTAATTAATATAAATGTAATTAATATAATTAATATATAATTAAAATTTATAAATATAATTAATTAATTATATTTTGTCCCAATATATAATTAATAAATGTAATTAATGTAATTAATATAAATATAATTAATATATAATTAAAAATTTATAAATATAATTAATTAATTATATTTTGGCCCAATAAATATATAATTAATAGCCTAATATATTTAGGCTATTATTTATTAATTATATTTATAATAATGCTATTATTTATTAATTATATTTATAAAATTTTGGCCCAATAATATTTTTTGGGCCCAATATATAATTATTAATAATTAGAAAAAATGACATTATCCATCGTATTTTTAAAAATTTTTATTTTTCTATTAGAAATATTTTAATTATTTTATTATAAATTTATAATAAACTCATTATAAACTGTGTGAAATTTATAAATTCATTATAAACTCATTGTAAACTAATTATAAACTCATTGTAAACTCTCTGTAAACTAATAAAAATATGATATTTTGATAAATATTTTATAAATTTTGGTATTTTGATAAATATTTCATAAATATGGTATATTTAAAATTATTTTTAATTTTTCTTATATTTTTATCAAAAATCCTAATAATTATTATAAATATAATTTTGGCCAATAACATTTTTGGGCCCAATATATAATTAATAAATAATAATTATTATAAATATAATTAATAAATAATAGCCTAAATATATTGGGCTATTAATTATATATTAGGCATAAATAATTATTATAATAATTTGGGCCCAAATAATTATTCTTAATTATATTCTTTTTCTTGTTTTTTTTTCAATTGATAATTATAATCATTAATTATTAATTAATAATAAGAATTATAATTATTAATTATATTTAGGCACAATATAATTCTATTGTTATTGATATACAATTAATTATAATTATTAATCATAATTTATGTTCATTAATTATATATTTGGGCTCAATGTTAATTATTAATTATGTTGGCCCAATATAATTATATTAGGGGATATAAGTAATGATAATAATAGCAATTAATAATAATGTAATTATAATTATTTGTTGATAATAATAATAATAATAATAATAATAATAATAATAATAATAATTAATAATTATATAATTAACAATAATTATTTTAAAATAATTATTAAAATAATTAACATTTATTTGTTTTTGATATTCTTTTTAAATTTTTTTATAATACGTGACAATACTATTTTTAAGCCATAATATTATTAATTATTATTATTATTATTATTATTATTAAAAAAAAGATGGCCAACCATAGAGTTTCAGTTGGCCACCATAACTCTAAAAAATTATAAGTGACCAACTGAAACTGGCCATCTTTAAAAAAAAATTACTACACTTTAGGTTTAGTAAATTGAAAAAAAAAATTGTACTAAAAATTTAAGTTTTGTTTTAATTCAAACTGAAATTTTAAGTTTCAATTTAACTAAAAAATAAAAATATATACATATAGATACTCAAATCAAAATTCAAAATTTCAGCTTGAGCATTAATTAATATATTTTTATAAATACGGGAGCAAGTCTCATATTTTGATAACTTGCTCAAAATATGAGACTTGTTTCCATATTCAACTAAATATCCCAAACAGCAGTTCAAGAATCGAAAGTATAGAGATAATTTATACTGTCTTTCTTCTTTGTAAATGTTTGGGTGGATTGAAAGTTTAAGAAGCAGAAGTTGATATTGGATTGCCAGCAATAGCTGCAATTCCTAGTGGAGATCAATATTTACAGCCGTTTGATTCAGGGAATGAGGAAGAAGAGTCAGTCGATCAGAGGGCAGAGAGGTTTATTGAGAGGTTTTACCAAGAAATGAGAATGCAGAGGCAGGAATCAATTTAGCTATAGCATGCTGTTGATTTTTTTTTTAAAAAAAATTCAAAATCATCATTTGTTAATTTATTTGATTATTGGTTTATTAATTGCTCTTGATCTTCACGTTATTAGTATTATTTATTTTTTTTTATAAGATCGTGGAGATTCGACTTTTTATTTAATTTATTGTCAAAATTGTTGTATGGAGCAAATTTTTTTGTTTTTAGCATTTGGATTCCTTACCTTGTTGGTGTGCTGTAGTTAATAAGAACGATGAGTCTTGAATCAATTATTTTAATATATATAAGACAGCAAGTTTTCACATTTCATTTGCTACGTAAGTTTTAAAATACTGATTATTGCTTACAATTAATTAAATTTGATATGAATATTATAAAAGTATATATATATATATATATAATTTCATCTTATAGGTTTTTAGCATTAATAATAGAAATATAGTAAAAAAAATCACCAGATTACATAAAATCCTCTATCATGGAGAGACGGGATCCATAACATGGACAACAGGCATAACAACTATTAATAAAAAATATAAACTTAATCAAAAATTTGAAATCCTATCAAAGCCATGATAATTTTTCATAAGATGAATCTCAGGCAAGATATAGATGTGAAATAGTTAAAATAGAACTTTGAGCACGTTAACAAGGATAGAAAATTAAAATAAGGACCGTAATATTTGAAATTATGAACAGGTAGAATCCTGAAAGAAAGCCATGCATCAATATTAATAGTAAACTCAGAGAGAAAACTAGAAGATGAATTGAACAATCCTTCCAAACTGAATAACCTACTTATAGGTTTAATTTAAGTAATAAAAATACTATATAAATTAAATTAATTCGAATTAAAAATATTTATGCATTAATTATATTAAAAAATGACTATTTTAATCTTTAACAATAAATATAATATTGTAATAGTCATTTTTCTAATATAGTTAATGTATAAAATACTTTTTATCCGGATTAAAAGTAACAAATGTTACATCTCTACTATATGTTTTGTAAATAAATAAATATACAAAAACAGTAACTTATTACGAGATGGGATTCATGTTTCAATGTACGTGTAGGCCTTTTTCCCAACACGATCAACAGTTCTCATTATTTACCTCAGTAAATACACATATACAGAAAAAGAAAAAGAAAATGCTAGTGCAAATCTATGCTTATAATTAATAGTTTCAGAATAAATTTTTGTGTTAAAAAAATTCTCATTGGATCTTGTGTTTTATTTTATTTTATTTTTTTGAACAGCCATCTTGTGTTTTAATTTGTCCTTTGGCTTTGAGCGATTTTAGGTTTCTGAAACGGTCTCCTTTGGTGCTCAAAAGTTTCTTTTCTTTTATTTATTTTATAAGGTTATTATTATTATATTCACTTCATCAAAAAATTATATAAGTTGTTTTACTAAAGCTGTAAAATAATTTAAACTATTCGAGTTGGATCTAACATTTTTAATAAGTAAAAATTAATTTTTGTTGAAGCCAATGAGTAAAAATTAATTAAAATAAATCAATTCTACATACAAATAAAATTTAATTATTATATTTTCACGATAAATTTCATATTTTAAGTTCAGTTTGAAAACTTTTTATTAGTAACTCAAATTAATGCAACGGATAATGCTATTTCCGCGGTTTAAAATTTAAATATCTAATTTCTTTTTTTTTTGATAAATAAATAGCTAATTTCATAGTCTCATAATTCAGACTATTATAATTTGATTAAAATATTTTTTACTTATTTGAGAAAATTTTTTCTGTTCAATTTCAGTTGTCATTTTTATAAATTCAAGATAATATTAATTATAAAATTTTAAATTTATTTTTATGAGATAAGCTTAGTAATTAATAAAAAATAATTAAAATGGATAATTATATATAATACTATAAAATTTTTATAAAATTTATAATCATTAACAATTTTCTTAATACGTGTAATCATTCCTAAAAAGACTATAAAAATATAAGAGAAAGAGTTTAATTTTATTAATCTACATGAATAGCTTCCGAGACTCTCAAAAAAAAAAATGAGGAGGAGGTGTTAGCATAATTTATATATTTAATAAGAATAAGAATAAGAGTACTTACCTCTTATTAATAGAAGAAAATCTCCTACATTATACACAAACAAACCAGCCCAATTTTACCCATAAAAAAGGGGTCTTCATAAAAATAAAAATAAAAAATTAAATTTACCATATATTTTAAAATATTTACAAAAATTTATAATTTTTTTATAAAAATACCAGATTTACATAATTTACTATGTGCTTATTATGAGTTTATAAATTTAATTAATTTATTATGAATTATTATAGATTTATTATAAAATAACTAAAATATCTTTGATAAAAATAAAAAAAAATTATAAAAAATAGAAGAGGGTATAATTTTTTCAAAAAAAAAAAACTTAATTCTCCCATTAAAAAGATCAATGTGGCCTAAAAAGGGGCTTTTACAAAAGGTATAAAAATTAAAAAAAAAATTACATTTTTTTATCATTATAATGAGAAATGAAGGGAAATGATTCTGTACCTATTGACTTTAAGAATATACACTTACACGATGTGTACGTTTTACTAAGCATTTTTACATGTTTTACTAAGAATTTTTTAATATTTTATAAATATGTATAATAAATTTGTTAAAATTATATGTATATGATAAATTCATAATAAATTTAGTATATAGTAGATAAATTTATAAACTCATAAAAAATTTAAGTAAATTTATTTGTAAGTTTTTTTTTATTTTTCTATAATTTTATAAAAAAACCCAAAAGATTAACTAAATAAACAAAAAATTTACATTTTTATATACTCTTTCATAAATGCCCCATATTTAACTTCTTACCTTATTGTTGCTCTTTCCTTTTTTTTAGTTCTATAATTCTTCGTTTTAAATGCAACTCTTTCATGCAACTCTTTGTTTCTTACTGCTATGTAATTCTTCACTTTGAATTGGATTATTAATAATTCTTCTTCAAAATCATTTTTTTTTCTGATGAAGCTCTTCTACTGATGATTTATGAGTCCCACTTTTCCATTCTTTCTGTAATTTTCATTCGTATTCGTGTCGTATCTGGGCATATAATTGAACTATTGACTTTTTTTTATTATTATATTATTTCTTGAGATGATTAAAGATTTGAAATTTGGAAATTGATAGTGGAAAATGGAGCATGTTCATATACAGTTCATAGACAAGGATGGCATTTGAATAAAATTGTATTTATTTTAGTATTTTATAACTGTTGTTCTGTATAAGAGGAATAAAGTGCAAAAATTTACTCCCTGTAGATAGAATTTTTGAATTCGAATTATATATGTATATATATTTCAATTTTGAATCAGAATTGAACATATTTCAATTTTCAATAAGCATTGTTCTAAAACTTCTACTGATCTTATGATTAATGCTCTGTTTACTACTTTTAGTTTCATTTCTATTATTTTTTGATTGTCATATTTGACGTTTAACTATGCTCTCATTAATGGCCAATTTATTCTTGTCCATAACGATAATAATTGAAAATTGAAATATATGTTCGCAATCTCTATATAAATTGACTTCATTAATATCCACTATAGTTCATGAACAATATGCATAGTGTATCCTTAAGTCATTAATGAAAATAACAAACAGAAGAAACAAAAGAATGAGACTCGAGAGATTATCATTGAGTGAAATTCTCCACTTTATTCATCCCATTCATTCAGAACATAATGATAAAGAATTGAAATATATGCAACTCTAATTTAAATTCTATTTATGACTATATTGTTATATTATTTTAATAATCTATAATGTGGCCCATGTAATTACTTGACGGATTTAAATTAAAGACGACCGATTCTAATTAAAGTTGACCCGAGATGATGGTTATTGGATTTAAAGGTTAAGAACCGGTTTTGGCTTAAATACTCTTCCCTCTAATTATTAAATAAGTAGAGAAATAAAATAAAAGGATAACAATTTTTATAAAAGACGTACGGTTATTTATTTCTTATATAACTTTCTCTGACCATCGTGAGAAAACCTAAGGAAACACGTTAGAGGGAAAGAAACAATTGAATGTAAAAAGCAGTTTTCTACGAAACAGGATTAAAGCGATGGATCAAGGTACACTTCCGATTATTTTTCTTTATCAAACAATGACTAGAACTAAAGATCCATTACATTTTTTCTGAGATAGAAAGGCTTACAATTCACTAAAGATCCATTACAATTTTTCTAAATAGAAAGGCTTATAATTGGTATCAGAGCCTGTTTTTTGTTCTAGTTTTGTTGGATTAATGAATTTGTTAAAGTAAATTAGCAAATCGGCGAATGGTTTCAAAATTAATATAATTGTTTTAAAACTTCTGTTTCAAAGTTGACGATTATTGAAAATTTATTCGTCAAATTATAGGGTTTCGAAAGTTGCCAATTGAAAGTTTATTCCTTTGTTTATATTCGGCTTTAAACTGTGGTTTTAATTTAATATATTGTTTCGATTGCTTTTGGAAAGGTACTGTGGTTCTGTATGACCATGTATGAAGCAACTGTAAGGTTTTAATTTGTCTCTAATTTATTGCTTTGAATATGAATTGTGGATTATGATGAACCCACATGATGTATTCTTTTATTCAATAATGATGTGACTGGATATTTTGTTTATGATGGCTATTAAAGTATAGTAACTGAAGCCATTATTAAAGTGTATAGATTTTGTCTTGTATGGTTTGTATGGAAGAAACAAATGACAATTAAGGATTATAGTTTTGTTCTGTATGGATATTAATTGTCAAATCCGAAGCAAGACTATGAATATTTTGTTTTTTCTTTATGTGGCTAATTACAATGAAATTGGAAGAACAATTAAAGAGTTTAGTCTGTTTTGTATAGCTATTTTACAGATTGTGAAACTCGAAGCAAATCAATGAGTTGGTTTGTTTTTTGTCTTTAGCCATTTACATGATATAAAGGTTAATTATAGTTAAATATATATATATATATATATTTTTTACAATTATAGTTATGGTTCAGTAATGTAACCATTATAGTAAATTGAATATGCAATTGGTAAACATCAATTTTTAATTGTCTAATTCATTATTAAATATTGTACAATTTAAATGTTTATTGTATGGAAAGTTTGTTAGTCACCAAAGTGGCCTTGCTTGGAATTTATTTAAACATTTAATTGTGTACTTCAATTGTTCATATTTTTGATGCCGTTAAATGACATGAGAGATAAAATTGAACAATTGCGATCATTAATTATAATATTGTGAGGTTACCCAAAGGTAGACCATTACTTATAGTTAATGACATCAAAGAGACTTGAGATTATGCTTGGTGAGTATGAATGTATATCCAAAGATAACATGCATATTGTCTATAGTATGATTGAAAGTCTATTACAGTATCCTTATTCTTGGCATCATTATATGTTTGTATCTTTGTATTTAAGTATTACCCAAAGGTAAACTTAAATACATAATTAAGGTCGTTATTTGTTTGAATCTATTATGTTTTCTCAAAGCATTAATGTGTGAGTATGTATTGCAGCTTATTATAAAATGTTTGCTATGGGTACTGGATTGATTAAGTTCAACGGTTTAAACTATGATGACTGGCCTGAACAAATCCATTACCAGTTGGGAGTTTTGGACCTAGATCTGGCGTTAGTTTCTGAAAAGCCAGCAGCCATTACAGAGACCAGTACTGAAGAGGAAAAGTCTCACTATGAGGCTTGGGAGCGGTCTAACAGGCTGAGCTTGAACTTAATGAGGATGATGATGGCTGAAAATGTCAAGCCGTCAATGCCTAAAACGGATGATGCCAGAGAGTACATGTTAAAAATTAAGGAGTGCTCCCAGTCAAACATTGCTGACAAGTCTATAGTAGGCTCCTTAATGAGTGAGCTCACGACCAAGAAGTTTAATTGGTCACAATCAATTCATGATCATGTGACTGACATGCAGAATTTGGCAGCAAAATTGAAATCGATGGGAATGGATGTGAGTGAAACTTTCCTTGTTCAGTTTATTATTAACTCACTTTCTGTTGAGTTTGGTCAGTTTCAGGTGAATTACAACACCCTTAAGGAAAAATGGAACATTTAAGAAATCAAGGCCATGTTAATTCAAGAGGAAGGGAGATTAAAGAAGGTAAAGGAACACTCTGCCAATCTCACTTTTCATGATGGAGCTGGAAGCAGCAAGAGCAAATTAGGAAAGAAAGGCAAGAAAAAGGACAAGACCCCAATGAAGGTTAGTGAGGGCCAAATCCATAAGGAATCAAAGTGCTATTTCTGTAAGAAGACTGGTCACTTCAAGAAGGATTGTCCTAAAAGAAAGATGTGGTTCCAAAAAAAAGGTATTTTTTATGTTTCAGTATATTTCGAATCAAATCTTATTGAGGTGCCTTATAATACCTGGTGGATAGATTTTGGTACAACTACTCATGTGTCTCACATTGTACAAGGATTCATTTCGATCCAAACCATAAAAGAAACTGAACAGTTTCTATATATGGGAAACAGAATGAAGGCACGATTAGAAGGAATTGGGACTTACAGATTGATCTTGGACACTGGTTGTCATTTAGATCTTGAAAGGTGTCTTTATGTTCCTGATTGTGCCAGGAATTTAGTTTCTGTTGGAATGTTGGACAATAAAGGTTTTAGTATTAAGTTTGGTAATGGTACATTTTCTTTGTATAAACATAAGTACTTTTATGGTTCTGGTACTTTAATTGATGGTTTATATCGTTTCAATCTTGATACTGAATTTTTGGAATCTCTGTTTAATGTTGAGCACAATATAGGTAATAAACATAGTGCACATGATGAATGTTCTGCTTTCTTATGGCATCAAAGATTAGGACACATTTCCAAAGAAAGGATTTTGAGGTTAGTGAAAGGTGGAATCTTACCTCAATTGGATTTTACTGATTGGGATGTGTGTATAGATTGCATTAAAGGCAAGCAAACTAAACACACATTAAAGAACCCAGCCACAAGAAGCAGTGAACTTCTTGATCTTATACACACTGATATTTGTGGTCCTTTTGACGTTCCCTCTTGGGGAGGTATTTTATCACTTTTATTGATGATTTCTCATGGTATGGTTATGTATATTTACTACATGAAAAGTCTCAATCAGTGGATATTCTAGAAATATTCATTAATAAGGTGGAAAGGCAGCTAAATAGAAAAGTTAAAATTGTGAGGTCTGATAGAGGTGGTGAATATTATGGTAAATTTAATGAAAATGGACAATGTCCATGTCCATTTGCAAAATTCCTTGAAAGGCGAGGCATTTGTGCACAGTATACAATGCCTGGTACGCCTCAGCAGAATGGTGTGGCAGAGAGGCGAAACCGTACTCTAATTGAAATGGTTAGGAGTATGTTACGGGTGTATGCATTAAAGACTGCTGCGTATTTACTTAACAGGGTTCTTAGTAAAGCAGTTCCTAAGACCCCTTATGAACTATGGACAGGAAGGAAATCTAGTTTGAGGCATCTTCACATTTGGGGTTGCCTAGCTGAAATTAGGATATATATATAATCCACATGAAAAGAAGCTTGATGCTAGAACAGTTAGTGGATTTTTTATTGGATATCCTGAAAGTCAAAAGGGTACATATTTTATTATCCTAACCATAGTACAATAATCGTTGAGTCTGGAATTGCTCGGTTCATTGAGAATGGTCAATCTAGTGGGAGTAGTGAACAAAGTAAAGTGGATTTGCAAGAGATTCAGGTTGAGGATCCAATTCAGACGGATTCTCCTAATGTCTCTTATTCGATTGTTGTTCCTTTTGTTGTATCACGGGCTAATAAAGCAATTGAACAATAAAATAAGATTCCAATCCCACAGAATGATCATATAAATGATGGGCCTGAAAATAATGAACAAGTCATAAATGAGCAAGTGGTTTCACAAGAAATAGCATTACGGAGGTCAGAAAGACAGAAAAGGCCAGCTATTTCAAGTGATTATGTGGTTTACTTTCTTGAGCATGAATGTGATTTGAGCATTAATAATGATTCAGTCTCTTTTCAGGAAGCCATGGAATGTAGTAATTCTGAAAAGTGGTTTAATGCCATGAAAGAAGAGTTAAAGTCAATGAGTGATAACAAAGTTTGGGACTTAGTAGTGTTGCCTAAAGGTTCTAAACGAGTAGATTGTAAATGGGTCTTTAAGACCAAACGAGACTCGAAAGGCAACATTGAAAGGTTTAAGGCCAGACTTGTTGCTAAAGGTTATACTCAGAAAGATGGCATTAACTATAAAGAGACATTTTCTCCTGTTTTTAAAAAGGACTCTTTAAGAATTATTTTGGCTTTGGTGGCTCATTATGATTTAGAGCTTCACCAAATGGATGTAAAAACTGCCTTTCTTAACGGTGAATTAGAGGAGGAAGTACATATGGACCAACCAGAAGGTTTTGTGACTACAGGAAAGGAAAATTTAGTGTGTAAATTAAAGAAGTCAATATATGGACTGAAACAAGCTTCTCGTCAATGGTACCTTAAGTTTAATAGTACAATTACTTCATATGGTTTTATAGAAAACACTGTTGATCGGTGTATCTATATGAAGATTAGTGGGAGCAAGTTCATTGTTTTAGTCTTATATGTTGATGATATTCTTCTTGCTGCAAATGATCTTGGCATGTTACATGATGTAAAGGAATTTCTCTCTAAGAACTTTGAAATGAAAGATATGGGTGAGGCATCTTATATGATAGGAATTGAAATATTCCGTGACAGATCACAATGATTGTTAGGATTGTCTCAAAGAGCTTACATTAACAAAGTATTAGAGAGATTTAGAATGGAAAAAATGCTCCGCAGGGATAGTTCCAATTCAGAAAGGAGACAAATTTAGTGAAATGCAATGTCCTAAAAATGATTTGGAACGAAAGGAAATGGAGTCTATTCCTTATGCCTCAGTAGTTGGGAGCTTAATGTATATTCAGACATGTACTCGACCGGATATCAGTTTCGCGGTCGGAATGTTGAGTCGATATCAAAGTAATCCCGGAATGGACCATTGGAGAGCTGCAAAGAAAGTACTTAGATATCTACAAGGCACTAAGGATTACATACTCACATACCGGAAATCCAACCATCTAGAAGTGGTAGGATACTCAGATGCAGACTATGCTGGTTGTGTAGATTCGAGAAAGTCTACATTTGGCTATATGTTTCTCTTAGCTGGAGGAGCAATATCATGGGAAAGTGGAAAGCAGTCTGTCATTGCTACTTCCACTATGGAAGCCGAATTTGTTGCATGCTTTGAGGCCACCGTTCAACCATTGTGGTTGCGGAACTTTGTCTCAGGTCTAAGTATTGTCAACAGTATAGCTAGACCGTTGAGAATTTATTGTGATAATTCTGCAGCTGTCTTCTTCTCTAAGAATGATAGGTATTCTAAAGGTGCTAAACATATGGATTTAAAATACCTATCTGTGAAAGAGGAAGTGCAAAATCTCAAAGTGTCAATTGAGCACATTGGTACTGACTTGATGATAGCGGATCCGTTAACTAAAGGCTTACCGCCCAAAACCTTTATTGGCCATGTAAAGAGGATGGGTATTATAGATAAGTTCTTGTTAGCATGATTTCATATGTACATATGGTTACTTTGCTCATTATGTTATGACACTTAAGAATTCAATTAAAGATGGATTTTGCTTTATTTAATTGTTGTCCACATTATAGTTGTATACATTTATTGTTTGAGTGCGATAACAATGATGTTGAAAGCAACAATGTATTGTTTGTTGTATTTTCTCAATTAAAGTATCTTTGGGAATTGAGGTGGTTTGTGATATATGGAAGGGATCTCATCGACTTAATGACTTGTGACCACCATAATCCAATCATTTTAATTCCAAATAAAAGTTAATGGATATTAAAGAATGCGCATGGGCCAAGTGGGAGATTGTTAGATTATTTTAATAATCTATAATGTGGCCCATGTAATTACTTGAAGGATTTAAATTAAAGACGACCGATTCTAATTAAAGTTAACTCGAGATGATGGTTATTGGGTTTAAAGGTTAAGAACCGGTTTGAGTTTAAATACACTTTCCTCTAATTATTAAATAAGTAGAGAAATAAAATAAAAAGATAACAGTTTTTATAAAAGACGTACGGTTATTTATTTCTTATGTAACTTTCTTTGACCATCATGAAAAAACCTAAGGAAACACATTAGAGGGAAAGAAACAATTAAACGTAAAAGGCAGTTTTCTACGGAACAGGATCAAAGCGATAGATCAAGGTACACTTTCGATTATTTTTCTTTATCAAACAATGACTAGAACTAAAGATCCATTACAGTTTTTCTAAAATAGAAAGGCTCACAATTCACTAAAGATCCATTATAGTTTTTCTGAAATAGAAAGGCTTACATATATATAATCATACTCTATTTACAAATCATGAGCAAGCGAGAGTCGTTCGGAGAAGACTGTATTTTTTAAAAGAAAAATCATGATTCTTCAAAGATGTAATAGTTAATTTTTTTTGTTTAACTACATATTTTTTTTATCCTTATTCGTTTAACAGTCTAAGTATAGAATTAATCATATTCAGTGCGTAGATAAAACTCTTTATTCCTCTTCAAAAAAAGTATTTAGTGAATTTTTTTTCTCATCCATTTGCTCAGCTCTACTTAATCAACTGAGCTATTCGTCGTGAAAAAAGATGTAATAGTTAATAATCCAACCAAAAGTGAAAGAACTATAGAGCCATAAGAAATAGAGAGCTGCCATTAAAAAAAGAGTTCGATTCGAAACAAAAAATTAAAGAGTCAATAGGTCGAGAGAGCTGCAAGAAAGATAAGCTAAATTTGAGATATTTAAAAAAAATTGAAAAAATTATTTATGAAAGTATAGAAAAATTAGCGATGTACAATAGCTTGGGTTTTTAACCATATATAAATTTATTATATCCGCAAAATAAAATAGTGTTTATTATTTTTATTCAATAAGATGTATTGATTTAATTATTTTAGTTTTAATATCTTAATTTTTGAATTATATTGTAAATTAATAAATAAATATTTTTAAATTTAATAATATAATAAAATCTTCAAAATATATTATAAATTAATAGAATACTTTAGATATATAGTCAAGTACAGTAAATAATAATATGATTAAAATCATAATATAATATAAATTTATAATAATTTTAATCATATTATTATTCACTATATTTGACTATGTATTTAAAATATTTTAAAATATTTTATTAATTTATAGTATATTTTAAATATTTTACCATATTATTAAGTTTAAAACACATTTATTTTATTAATTATGATATAATTTAAAAAGTTGAGATATTGAAAGAAAATTAATAATATATTATATTTTATTAAGATGAATAAAAATAATAAATACTATTTTATTTTGTGTATCTAATTAAAATGTGTTTAAAAGTTCAGCCCACTAACCACCACTAATAAAAATGTGATTTTTTTTGTTATTTAGTTAATTGTTTTATATATTTTTGTAAAAATTTCATTTTAAAAAAGTTTAAAACGCGAAAATTTATGTAATTTAAAAAAAAAACTTGGTTTGGGCGGTCACTAAGAAGCACTCCATAGTGCACACCGTGCACCAGCGGGCAGACAACTTGCTCCCTTCACATTTTCTCAATTACTGCGAGTAACAGCTTCTCTTTCAATTCAGGGATTAGGTTTTCGGCTTCAGATAATACCAATCGATAAATCGATCCAACATTAAAGAGCCAGAATATAGAGGTTCATTGATCGAAATGGAGAAGAAGATGGTTTTTAAGGTATATAACACAATGACTAAAACAATCGAAGAATTTAAGCCTCTAGTCCCTGGCAAGGTCGGCATGTATGTGTGTGGTGTCACCGCCTACGACTTTAGTCACATCGGTCATGCTCGTGCTGCTGTTGTCTTTGACATTCTTTTCAGGTACTCATATCCATTTGCTGTGCAAATTCAACTTAATTATGGATTAATTGATTGCTTACATATTTTGATTAATGTGAAGGGTTAGTAGCTAACAATCTAATAGGATAGTTAATGAATCTTTACTTATGATTTAGGACAATGTAGTTAATGTAATAAAGGGATACATTTATTTTTCTTAGCGTAATTGCCTATTAATATTAAAACAAATATGAAATTGCCAATGAGGTGAAATTGTTTTTCCGGAAGCCTTTTCTGAGGCGTTCATTCAAGTCTTGCTAGTTTTTTCACTTAATTTATCAAGCTCTAATTTTGTCATATGAGTATGCGTGAGCATGTATATATGTGTATACGCTTTTGTAGTCTTTGTATGATATCTGAATCGCATTATTGAGCATTATTGTCCTTGATGTTGTTGTTTTATGTGATTCTGCAGATATCTACAGCACTTGGGTTATGAAGTTACTTACGTTCGAAATTTTACTGACATTGATGACAAAGTGAGAATTTGATTTGTATTGTTACCATGTGGTATTAAGTTATAGCTTCTAGTTTAATTAATTAAAGCAATTTATTTGTTCTTTACTATATTATGTGAACATACTTTTGTTTACCTGACATTGATGTATTAATGATGAGGTTATTTTTTCTTTCACACATCTTAGTTTATAGAAGTGGTGATCTTCCTTTAATTTTTGGTGATGAACAAACTAAGATCTTTTCAACTACACTCAAGAAGTCCATCTATTACTTGGAATTTGGAAATCTTCTTGTGGCTTAGAAAGAAGCCAACATTAATTAGTCTCCATTTGATCCGTACTTTTGGACTTCAATAAAAGTGGATTTGATCTTCAAAGCAACTACAACTAGCTATTAGAGTTTAATAGCTATTATAGTTTGCATCTCTCTTACACAATTTGTAGGATTATTCAATTGATGAATTTCTCAACTGTCTGATGTCTAATTTTTTTTTGCAGATAATTCATCGAGCAAATGACATTGGTGAGGATCCATTATCTTTAAGTAGCAGATTTTGTGAGGAATATCTTGTTGACATGGACAGTCTGCAATGCCTTCGTCCTACGCATCAGCCGCTTGTGACTGATCACATGGAACAAATTAAGGATATGATCACACAGGTTCATTCTTTTTGAGCAACTTGAATATAGTGCCTCAATGGAAGAAAGTCTGATGTTTTTTGTTGTTAATTAACAAGGCAAAGAAAAATAAAAACTTTAAAATGTAAATTTTGACTTATTCTTGTTTTTTGTGAAAGCCATTACTTTTTATGATTTCTTTTGATGCAGCCAAGTCAAAATCCTAATTAGTTTAGGATTATTAGTCCTACTCCTAACAAATTAGTAAAACATATTGCTAAGGCAACGCGTATAGCTTATGGGTGATATTGCATAGGGAGTGACCTATTTGGTCCTTTGCAATCAATATAGTCATTATGAGAATCCATAGTACTAACTCAGCTCCAAATAGGGAGACAAGATTTAAATTTTCTAGTTTGGTAACTGTTATATAACAAAGTTGTAATGTCATACTGTGCTTAGTTTAGAAAATTATAATTTTTTCTTTTATGATTGGAAAAAGAGAGAAGTTATAGATCTTTTTTATTTTAAAATTTCCATTTACATATTGTAACTTTTTAGTTTCATGGATGAAGGAAATGAAGTAGAAAGAAACTTTTACGTCATTGATTTTACTGAAGTTCTACTAAGTTGCACTTAGCATGTCAAGTACTGTTGAGATATGTAGAGAAATAGATTCTTAGCCTGTAATAAAGCTTCTTTATTTTGTGCTAGTTAATATTGAGAGTTGACTTGCAGTTGATAATTATATTTCATGCAACAGTCCCTTCCTATCCCCGACTTCCCACCCAACCCCACCAAAATAATGAAAGAAAAAACCTCTTTGATAATTTTTGTTTAACTATTCTTCTAATGTTTTGGTTTTTGTTGGGCAGATTTATTTTCTCCATAGTTAAAATGAATGCCAATGTTTCGTGCAGATCATAAGCAACGACTTTGCATATGTTGTTGATGGAGATGTGTTCTTTGCTGTCGATAAATTCCCAAATTATGGTCAGTTGTCTGGACAGAAACTGGAAAATATTAGAGCTGGTGAACGTGTAGCGGTTGACACAAGAAAACGTAATCCTGCTGACTTTGCATTATGGAAGGTAAAACCCTCACAGAACTACCTTTATATCTATTGTTTTGTGCCAGTCCAATATGACTGGAATGGGAGGTTGCCCATCTTCTTTTGGTTATCCACCCAAATGTATAGTTTTTTGGACTCTATTCAATATGAAATATTCACTAATTTTTGCAGGCAGCAAAGCCTGGTGAGCCAAGTTGGAAGAGCCCGTGGGGTCCTGGAAGACCTGGTTGGCACATAGAGTGCAGTGCAATGAGTGCTCACTATCTGACCTTCAAGTTTGACATCCATGGTGGTGGAAGTGATTTAACTTTTCCACATCATGAAAATGAGGTCACACAGAGTGCTGCTGCATGCCAAGAGAGCAATGTGAGTTATTGGATGCATAATGGGCATGTCACTAATAACAATGAGAAAATGTCAAAGTCCTTAGGTAACTTTTTCAGAATACGCCAGGTAAATTTGTGACCCAATTATCATTGTTCCATTTCATTCCTTATGTCTTTTATTTTCTTGTTTTTCCTTATTTTTTAATTGTTTGAAAGGATTTTAGCCCTTATGGATACATGCTTTAAAAGTATTCTCTAATTCTTATAGGTTACTGAACGGTACCAACCACTGGCTTTGAGATATTTTTTGATGAGTGCACACTACCGCTCTCCTCTCAATTATACTGTTTTGCAGCTGGAAAGTGCATCAGACACCATCTTTTACATATATCAGGTTTAATGCATATTTTTGTTCTCTAAAGTTTGCATTTGGGAAATTGCCCAGCGCTTAGCCAATCAGTGCATGGCACCTCTGTGATATTTTGTTAACTTTCAATATTAAAGACATCTATGCATGTGTACATAAGTGGAAAATGTTTGCATTTATATCTATGTTGAATTATTACATGTATTGGGTTTGGACTTATAAACTTACTTTTTGTCCTCAAGTTTTTTTGACTTGCATTGGAATTTATTTTACATTGATATCCATGTTTAATTTATTTGACTTGCTGTATGTGTTCTGCATAATTAGAAGCGGTTGTTATTTGTTAGAAACTGCTTGGCATTAACATCTAAAATTGCTTTTTGAAAAGTTCATTTTAGATGTTCACCTCAGTTTAAAACTACTTTTCTCCTGTTTTGGAGCTTTTGTATCCAAAACATTTTAAATCTACTTCAAGAACAAATTATAATGGCTTTTAATTGACATGTTCAACATGATACTCTTCGGAACAACAGTTGCTACAACAATGCTGAAAAAATTTGTAGTTGTTTTGAACTTTTTGCACTGGGGCCAAACTATACAGAAAAATTCTTTACCTCTGTGTGTGCGCACCTGCGAAATAAATTTCAAGTATGCCAATGATAATTACAAGTAAAATTTTAATCTATGTAGGACTGAAAATTTTACCATTGGCTATGATGAATTGGAGGCTTTACTGTGTTTTCCTTGCTTGATGTGCCATGTTCATAAATCTTCTATATCACTGTGTTATATGTCTATTGATATATATATATATATATATATATACACACAAATGCATAACCCACCTACACAAACTTCTCTTTGACTTCATTCGCATTCAGACATCTAGGCAATTATTAACCCAATTGTGACTGTAGACATTGGAAGATTGTGAGCACGCCTTGTCATTATTTCAAGATGGAAGCCTGAAGGAGGATGTGGGACGGAATGGGAAGGTGGTTGGGATAACTGCTGATGCCCAAAATTGCATCAACAAACTAAGGGAGGAGTTCGAGACTAAAATATCAGATGATTTAAGCACTTCTCATTTATTGACTGGTGCTTTCCAGGAAGCCTTGAAGTTCATAAACAGTTCTTTGGGGATGCTAAAGGTACAACTTACATGCTTGCTCCATTTTAAGATGTCTCATCAGAGTCACTACTTTGTTGTACGCATGCATGTCTACCTGTTCTATTTTTGCCAGGAATGACATTCTTGTTTCATTGACTTTCACCAGAAGAAACAACAAAAACAACGCCTATCATTGGTTCAATCCCTTACTGAAGTAGAGAAAGAAGTTAAGTTAGTTTTGCAGATAGTGGGACTGCTTTCCCCTTGCACTTACACTGAGGTGAGTTTTCCCAATATTTTAAAAATGATTTTAAAAAAACTGATTTGTATATTTCTTCATTGAAATACTCCAATGGAATTTTGTTTTCCATTGTTCAGGTTTTGCAGCAGTTAAAAGACAAGGCATTGACCAGGGCTGGACTAACAGAGTGCGATGTGCTTGGTCTTATTGAGGAAAGAACTGCAGCAAGGAAAAACAAGGATTTCTCAAGAAGTGATCAGATCAGGGCTGATTTGGCTGCAAAAGGCATTGCACTTATGGATGTAGCCAAGGAAACAGTTTGGAGACCATGTGTCCCTGTTGAACTAGAGGCACCACCATCTGTTGTAGAAGAGCAAAACCCACCACCAGCTGTATCTAGTTGATGGACAGCCTTGTTTAGGCCCTAACAACAGTTGTAGAAGAGCAAAATACCTTTTGCAAATGATAGTTATTATTTTTAGACATTAGAACAAAAAAATCAAGAAAATTGATATACATTTTTATTTATACATTCATTGTGTTGTAACATTTGGACTCCCACTTGTTTTGGTCTTGTGACAAGACGTGACATGTTCATAAATTTTGTGATTCAATACAGGAAGTTGTCAGTTTAATAGGATTTGGCCTTGATTAATGCCTTAAAACCTTTTATGCATGTTTATTTTATTTTATTTGTTCATGTCGGTTTCAGAATTTTGCATTAGAGGAGCAAAAGACTCGCCTGAGTTCGTGTTATTCAGTATTTATAGCAGAAATTTTTTGTTGTCGTATATCCTTGTGAAAATAAAATAGTGAGTTTCTTCTGCCCTTCAGGTTTTGCTATTTTTTGGGAACTTTAATTTCTGTTGGGTCTGTAAGGCTTTTCTTTTAAAAAATAATTGGCCAAATCTTTTAATGTTTGACAATTTTGCCAGATTTGAGAAATCAATCCGATTCCAGTCAACGTATTAATTAATATATCTGATTCCTCTGCAGGGCTCTGCATTCTTTTTCAAGCCTACTTCAGGTATTGTGGAGCTCAGTAAGTGGCCCTTTGTCGGCCCACTCGTAATAATTTGAGATTTGGCCCAATGTCGTAGAACTTGAGTTTTACCCCCCCTAAAATTTTTTTAGTTGATCCACTTTCTCTGTCTCTTTCCAACCAGGACCATTAAAGACCTTTAGCTTTTTTTTTTTTTGGCTGAAGTTGTACTAGCCAGTAAACAAGCAGAAAGAATACATACTGATGCTAAAAATGTCATTGCTCCAATGATTCTCATCCCTTAAATAAGATATCGTAAATTTGATTATTATAAATAAAATAACTATTTATTAGAAGTATTTTATCATTTAATAAATTAATTTAGTGCGAATAAAATTAATTTTGACCCAATAAATCTAAAAATATCTATTATTATAACAAAAAATTCCGTTTCCCATTACGGTCACTTAGCACGTTAATTTCTTAAAAAGAATGAAGCATTAGGTTGGCCTCGTAAAAGGGCCTTGGTTGATTTTGCATAAAGGTTCTATGAAGGGCCTTAATAGGTGATGGAAACACGACATATTCTACATATCCATACATATAATAAGATAAATAGTAGCATATTATATAGTGCAATGGTTGATGGATGGGTTCTCTATGTTTTATTTATTTGGACAAGCATATTTCATATCTATTATTTCTATATCTTTTTACAGGCACATGATTAAGTTACTTCCAAAGCATCATGTCTGGTCCCATTACCATTTCATTTCTTTTTTTTATTTATCAAGAATTACCATTTCATTTCTCTGCAAGAAAATGACAACCTTACTAATTTAGTACAGGTTTACCTACAACATATAGCCATTTATAGTCTTTTATATATATATATATATATATATATATATATATAGTCTTTTTTCCCACCAACTGGATGACAGGAGCCTTATTCTCATATCGAAATAATTTTTTAAAAAAAATTTTCAATGAAATCTATCATATTCACTATACGTGCAAGCTTTTGCATTTAATTTTTTTTAATTAATTTTTTTCCAGCTGAAATCTTCGAATTTGAGCTGTATAATCTGTTGGAATAATTTTATATTAATTCTTATACTTATTCCGCCTAATAATTTTATTAATTTTAATTTGAATAATAAAGAAAACTCAACTTAAAATCTCTTACTAATTATAAAATAAAATGAAGAAAGTAATTAAACTTATTTTATATTTTTGCAGCATAAAAGTTGCATTTTTAATTGTGGTATAAACCAGGTAGCTAAGGTAGCTGCATGTGAACATAAACGAGGCCTGAGAATAAGTTTAGTTTAAGGTTTTGTCAAAGCATCTAAATGAGTAAAACTTTTTACGTCAGAAGCTGGCTTTCCCTTATTCAAAGAGAGTTTAATTTAAGCCTTTGGAATAATAAAAGCAATCAATAATAATAATAATGAACATTTTGATTTTTGATAAAAGATAAAAACAAAGAATGAGCAAAAGCTTTGGGAACACCAAGTTGGACTTTGATGTATGAACAGAATATATATTTATTTAAATATTTTAATTTATTTTAACAGAAAATACATAAAAAATTATTAAAATTATGATATTTTGAAGTTTAAGATTCAATTCTTTGTATTGATTATGAATCAGTTTTAAAATTTTAGGTCAATTATTTTATTTTTTGAGGTATTTATAAACTAACGGGGAATTAATCGCCGTGTCTAACGGTGAATGCCTTAGTTCAGAATAAAAAAAAATACGGGGAGGTAATGGACCCCTTCCCTCCTACACACTTGCATATATGTATATATATATATACATGTATATATATAATTGTAAAGTATTTTATTAAAATTATATATATAATATTTTATTAAAATTTTATATATATAGTATTTTATATATATTGACTTTTTTTTTAATTTGTGGATATTTAGAGTTTTGTGATTAGGTATATATATAATATTTTATAAAATTATATATATATAGTATTATATATATATTAGTTTTTTCATCATATATATATATTAATTAGTTGATATTTAGAGTTTTGTGATTAAGTATATATATATTATTTTTTATAAAATTATAGTATTTTATAAAAATTATATATATAATATTTTATATATATTATGATTTTTTCACCGTATATATATTTTTTAAATTTATTTGTGAGTATTTATAATTTTATGATTAGGTATTTAAGTTAACACTAAAATTTTACAATTTAGTTATAAATTAGATAAAATTTCTCATTTGAAAAAAATTATCATTTGAAATAATATTTAATAAAATTCTATAAATAAATTAATAAATGTAAGAATTAAAATAAAAAAATATATAAAAAATTTTAATAAATTTTTAGAATATAATAAATAATATAAAATTTTAATAGAATTTTTTTAGAAATTTATAATAAAAATTTAAATTTTATTATAATATTAAATATTTAATTTTATCTTTAATTTGCTGATAAATTTTTTACTTGAAAAATTTATCCCCCTTCAACGATCTCTGGTTTTGCCATTGCATATATTTATATACCTAATTAATTAATATAGAATTCACTATAAAATTTTTTTTATTGATTTATCAACGAAATTTACCTACAAAGTTGCTTCGTCATTGTGTATAAAGGAAAGATGATCGAAAGGAACTAAAAAATAATTTGAGTAAGATTCATTTCAGAGAATAATAAAGCTTGGAAACCAGCTCATAGTTGCTCCAAGTGAAATGGCAATATCGCTGTTGTACCTTTTCATAAAATATCATTTGATTTTGAATCAAGTTAAAATAATTTAAAGTCAATATAATCCTACTAAATGTATTCAAAAATAGGGAGTTAACTAGTAATTAATTAAATCTAATAACTTATCATATATATATATGAAAAAAATAAGTAAAATAGAATATAGACTGACTAATATAAAGCATATATTCAATGATGATGCAAATAAACATGGCATCAATCAATACTTTTCGAATTTAAACACTATGTATAAAGTTGTTGAAGCAGCAAGTCATTTTAGCTTTAAACCTAAGATGGCATTTGCTATGGAAAGTTAAAATCACAGTACTTATTTATTATTTATTAGGTCCCCACTATATATATGTATATATATTTATATTTATATAGTTCGTAGAAAATGATGACTGCTTGTAAGGATTTTCTTTTATTATGAACTTATGGTTTGCTCTTCAAGTTAGTGTCTTTTTGTCACACCTACTTTTTCTTTAGACTTTTTGTGGTTCCATTTGAAGAAAAAAAAGGGTTACAATCATGCATCATGAATTATGTTCAAAAAAAAATCATGCAACATGAATAATTTTAGGTAAATTTCAGTGTAATCTTGACATATATCGTGGATTATTTTGTAATATTCAAAACCTATTGTAAACGTTTGTACTATTTTTTTATTAATTGAATTTGAATTGAAGTTTGAATTCATAATTCATAAATTTTATAGGCTGAGTATTTATATAATTATTTATATATTTAATTTAACAGTTATTATGGTTAGGTAATCTCATTATTAATAGTTAAAATTGACAACCGGCAATATTTGTGATTAATTAATGAGCTAAATACGAGTCATTTATAATTTTTAATATTTTAATTATATTTTTTGAATTATTGAAATATATTATTTTAATTAACATATTTATATATTCATAATTTTAAAAAATATATATTATATTATATTTATAAAATGTTTAAATTGATTATATTGGAAAGTTTAAATACCAAATATTCTTTGCAATTACTCATGAAACCAACCACTTGTGAGCTAATTTCTTGCAATAAGGGACATTTTTCAAAGGAAAGAAAAAATAACGTAATTTGAAAGGGGGAAAAAAAGGGGTAATCTTCCGCATATAACAAAAACAAAAGGAAATGTCATATTATTATCGATAAATTTTTATTCGAATAGTTTATAAAATTAAGAGATTTTGAATTTAGATTTTTAAGTTGGAATTAAATTTATTAAGGTTAAAAGCAATAATTTGAAGTCAGTAGTGGTTGTAGGAGTTAGTAGCTTCCCATGTGTTAGAAAGAAAATGTGAGAAAAGTGAAGTACGTAAAAATGGTGACAAATATAGAGATTGGAGCCTTTGAAATAGGCAAAAGCCATTGATATTTGATGGAAAGAATGATCCCATAATAATAATACTTACTGATCAATCAACTTCAAGAAAAGGAACCTACAAAATTTGGTCAGGCCAAACCTACCAAAACCCTCCACTCCTAAAAGAGACCATTTAGGTAGGCCATGCACTTAATTTTTTTTTTGGTATGGTCCTTTTTGCAGCTTACCCATTTGCTTTATTTTTTAAATTTAATGCTGATATCTGAATATTGTCAAATGTTCAAAAACAAAGGGGGAAAAATTATGAAATATGGAAAAAAGCTATTTTTTTATCATTTGGAAAAAAAAGCTATATTATTATGGAGAATAATCTATGCCATATTATGGTAGGGACCTTCGTTTCAATTCTTCTTAAATTTTAAGGATACATATATATAAGATTAATTTACATACTCATACTAACTTTCTTAGCTCCAAGAATAATAATTTCTGAAATTCCCTTCATTGGAATAAATTTGTTTTATTTTTATGTTATGTGTAAAAAATAAATCAATATATTTTAGGATATCCATCTCGGTAAGATATATAATTTTATCACTAAAAACATACTAATAAGCGCCTTTAAATACTAACATTTAGTTTAAAATTATTTGTTATGAAATAAAACAAAATTAAATGAAAATAATTTATAGATTAATAAATTCATCAAAGTGAAGATTTTAACATAATACTTAAAATTATAGTGAATATATAGTGATTATAAGTGTGCAAAATTTTTTGTAATTTTTGTACATTAATTAATTTTAACTAATAATTGTCTGAAGAAAAGCCCCATTAATAATACAATTACAATACATCTATGTAAATTTTGTATATTTATTTATGGGGAAATAATTTGTGCTACCTATCCTGTTTAAGAGGATACTGCAGCTCTGGCGGCATTCCATATTGAAGTCATATATAATTATAATTAAGAGTTACACATGATTAAGTTATATATCTGCAAAGTAACTGTCTATATATATAGCAAATAGCAATTAAAATATTATACAGAAGGGTTATCTGATGATGCTGTAATTTGTAAAATAATTGAAGAATCACGCAATCATTTGCATTTTTCTCGGAATTTTATTAGTCTTTTGTTATGTAAAATATATAATTATGATACTGTCCTCTTTTATAAATGTGCAATGAAAACTATAGGCCAGCAAGGTGGATATAGACAATAATTCTAATAGAAATTTGGAAAAGAAAGAAAATGCATGGCATTATAAATGGGTAAGGTTTAATTAAGTTGTTTATACATAGTAAAAATAATGCACTGATGATGGCAATGTTAGAGTGTGAGACAGAGAGAAATGGGTTAATTGGTTGTGATCGGTGTATCCACTAACACTCAAGTGTTTAAACTTTGAAGTCATTTTCTGAGAAAAAGCAAAAGGGTTGCACACTTGCACTTGTCTATATATAATGTCACTTATGCAACTCTGAATTGACGAGACTCTAATTCAGCAAATTAATCTGAAGGGATAAGCCAAACCCAATTCAAATAAACAAATTAATACCCATCTTCACTACTGAATCTGTGGTCCAGTCTCTTTTTATCTCTATATATAAATATCAAATATGGTCCTATTTTGTTTATCAAAACAGAAAATGGTCCTGTTTAATAGTGAATATCTTAGTATTACATATATCGTCTTCCTTTAAAAAAAATAATTTCTATAAGATGGCTGTGTAATTTTAATTTCCATTTGTTTTTATACGTATAATAATATATATATATATATCGAATACCAAATCTACTTTAAATAATTTTAATTTCTTTTAATAATAATTTTAATGAAAATTAATTAACAGTGGTATTATAGTTATTTATAATAAATTATGAAATTAATTAGTAATTAGCCCCTACCTCCTCAAATTAACTCATCCTTAAATACAAGCAACTAGAAATTAATGAAATAATTTGATTGGACAATGGTGACTAAGCAATCAAAACTTTATTGGAACATGAAATAAAATGATGGTTAAGTCCTCATTTTGGCTAACACATGGGCTAATTAAAGCTCATTGGAAGGTGACTTCCATTTACAACAGTTTTTGGTTTTTTTTTTCTTTTGTAAAAAATGGGATTTTTTATTTAATTAGTTGAGTGGAAGTGCATGTCAACATCTGTTTCAAAGGCATCGATGAAGGCAAATTAAAAGAATTTTTTGGGGTCCAATCCAAAGCTATAGTGCAAACAAAGTTGTGGGAATAAATGTGATTTTCTTAATTAGTTCTGCCTTAACAATTGCCAATTAGTAATAGGCAAAGTAAGTTGTGTTGAGTTTGAGTTTTATTGGTTGTGCTTCAGTAGCCACTAAGAATTTTTTATTTGTTTAATGTACTCATTTGTCAAAAAGGTACTTAAACAATAAGAAAAGAAAAAGCTTTTCAAGTGTTCAGTTCTTCAAATATTTGGTTTTATATGCTTTAGTGATTTCTTAATTATAATCATTCATTATTATTATCATTATTATTTCACACCAGAATATTCATTAAAAGACAAAGAAAAGAGAGATTGTCTATGAGGATTAGTATTCAAACTTTATTATTATTATTATTATTATTATTATTATTATTATTATTATTATTATTATTATTATTCTTCTTTAACGTATGAAATAAATATATCACCCTTAAATTTATCAAATTCACTATTATAAGATGACAATTTTCATTAATTTAGTAAATGTTATGAAAAAATTATTTCATGCTAGACATCCACAATAGCAATTGTTTATTGTTATTCTTTCTTGAAAAAAAAAACAGAATATCAAGTGTAGGAAATTCTTATAAAAAAAGTATAGGAAATTAACTTATAAAAAATTTATAAGAATGTTAGTGTAATTCGATATATAAACTTAGTTTAATTAAATTAAATTTAAAGTAATCTAAGTTCATTTCCTTTAAAATATTTTTTATACATTAAAATTAAATTGTATAAATTATCTCATTTAAAATATGGGAATTAAAAAAATAAAATTCATTTGAATTGATAAATTCTTGCAAAATTTGAATTTCTTAAAAAGAAACAAGAAAATGAAAAGAAAAAAAATCATTAGGCCAATTTTGTAAGCCTCTTTACAAAAATAGCATCCAATATATGAGCTATAAATGTCCTAACTACTAAAGAACTTACCTTTTGATAGGGTATTCTATAAAAATCAGACAGTGGCAAATTGCCTTTATTGACTGCTTTTAATTAGATTTTTAATTTGGTGGAAAACCCTAAACTCATTGGATTAGGTACTTCTTTGTTGGCTTTGCATTATCTTTTTTTAGTGCTTAATTATTATAGTAAGATTCTAATTGCTTTATTATTACATGTTGCCCATTATTTTTCTCTACAAATTTTCTCATGTTCTGTAGTAAAATCTAATAGACAGTGAAGATTAATTTCTTCTAATTAATCATTTATCTTTATGATTTATATTTTGATTTGCAGGTAAATTAAAGAAAAGTGTTTGAAATTACTGCATTCCATCAAAATTCGTTTTTTTTAAGAGTTATCATTACAAATTAAACTCATACTTTAATTTTAAATGTTATGTATAATGTCAATTCTACAATTTTATTTGATTAACACAGATTTTATTTAGATTATTGTAACTTTTTAGTTTCACCCTATTGAACAATATGATTAATTTAAACGTAAATATTGAGAACTGATAAAAAAAATAGAATAATTAGAATAATAAACATCTTCAAAATAAATTTCTAAAGATATATATTTTTTAAAATTTTCCTAAATAATCTCTACCAATATGCAGTGAGGGTATGTAAAAACAATTAAATAGTGAATATAGAAATTATATTTAAAATGAAAGTGTTGATAAATTATCCAAATGAATATCTTAACTACACTGATTAAGTATATATATTCATTCGATATATGATAATAACACATGAAATAAAAATAATAATAATAATAATTTATTTTTACTGAAAAAAAGAAAACTTATAAAGTATATATTTAGTTATTTTTTTAAACTATAACTAGTTATAAGTAAAAATTTTATAATAAATGTAAGGTATAGCTAGTCACTCCAAGTCTCAAAATACAAAAAGAAAGTAGAAATATAAAGAAAAATAAAAGGCTAAGATAAGCTCATCCAATGACCAATCAACTTAATAAACTCGGAAAAGTGTGGAAAGAATTGTTATGCATGTGATTGACAACAAGAAGCTTATAATTAGCCACCTAACAAACTATCAAAGGGTTTGTTGAAGTTTTGAAGACTTTACACTTTTATCATATCTTCCATTACAAAACAAATTTAATAAATATTCTCTTTACTAAGAAATGAAATCATATTTTGTGTGTTTCTTTTTTTTTGTCTTTTCCATTTTTAATTATTATTGATTAGAATTATATTAGTTTAATTAGTGAAAGCTTATTTTGGATGGCTTCTTCATTTAGTGGACGCAAAAGCAACTAATTCATTCCAATTATTATTGCCCAAATGCTTCTTTAATCATACTTAATTGCATCCCTTTTTCCCCTAATTGATCATTATAGGTTTGCAGCTACTCTTTCTTTCTTTCCTTTTTTTTTCTGTTAATTCCATTATATCAATATTTTTGTAAATTCAATATTATTTTATAATATATAAAAATCAAATTATTAAATCTAACGTCTATATAGTTATTTCTTCTTGAACTCCGTTAATTGGCAACAAGTATTGAAAATGAAATATTTGGACCCCCATTTAACATATATTATAGCACCCATGGATAAGTATAGGTTTGTTTAGCCAAATTTTTGTTAAACCGTCCCCTATTGGTTGGATTAAAAAAATTCATCATCCAAATTATTCAAAAAGAAAAAAAATTTACAAAAGCTATCACCATAATCTTAAGTAAATTTGATTAATTTTATCATATTTGATCATGTTTGACTTACAATATATGAAAGCTCATAAAACTGAACTAATAATATAAGTTTATTAAAATTTTAAATTAAATTCGATCAATTCAATCTATTTAAATGAATATAATTAGTTGGATTAATCAAAATAATAATCGGGTAAAATCGGATCCACTGGTTTGCTCATCCCTAATAGCACCTGCTATTACATCAATAAAATGGCCACCTTCTCCTCACAATTAATAACATAAACTAGAGCTAATTTTTTTTATATGTACTAAAAAAAAATATATCACTAGTAGATGACTTTTAGAATTTATTATTTTAATAAATAGATATTATTTATCCCCGAAAATTTTTAATTTTTTAAAAATAATCTCATATAAATATTTTTAATTAATTTTCAATTATCAAGTATTAATTTGTAAGTCTAAAATCTCTTAATTTATAAATTTTCAACTCCATTTAAAATTTTATTGTGATTCAACAATGAAAAAAACTTTTTCTTGTCATTTCCTCAACTTTAGAGATTTTAAAGTTATAAATTAGCATTCTAGTAACAAAAAATGGATAAAAACACTTTATATATATATATATATAGGATTTTTTTTAAAAAAAATTGAGAATTCGTTGGAAAAAATGTTATTCAAACACTAACATAAACATATTTTTTTTAAAAAAAAATTAGTTATTGATACTATAATTTTTCCAAATAAATAATTATCAAACCTCTGGAGAAGTACAAATCTTCATCATACTCTATTCAAAATTTCATAGACAAAATGAAATGAAAAATTGACATTATTTGAATGAAAAAATTGTTGCACTTTATCAACTCATTATTTGAATCTGAGCTCAATTCAATTAAAACCAAATCAAATTTAAATATTTTATAAATCATTCCAAGTAGCTAGCCAATGAGTGATTCAACTCATTTGTACTAATAATAGGGTCAAACACTTGGTACAATTGGGTCTATGCAATATTAAGTCGTATCAACTGCCCAGTAGGTTGCATAAAACTATATATGATACGTATAATATAATTCTAATTATACATTTATTATAGACACAGTGGCACTTACCAGTACTCTTATAATATCTTCGTTTCAATTTAAATATTATTTTAAATTTTAATATTATTTATTAATTTATTATTCATATTTAATATTATTATTAATAAATATTAAAGAAAAATTATTAATTAAGAATAAATTGATAACTTTAATTAATTTTTTAATATAAATAAAATCTTATTTTTATAAGGGAGAAAATACTCAAAATATAGAGATGCACTTCATTTTAGGATTACAAAAAATCTACTTTATAATTAAAAAAAAAAAAGTTTAACTCCACTAACGAAAATTTTTATCTCAACCCTATATATGACCCTACTTATGTATCCAATCAATAACAATAACATGCGGCGCTTTTTTTTTTTCTCTTCTTCCCCCTTTTTGTAGAGTACAAATATCTTTGTATCTAATTACCATTTGCAATATGGTAAGAAAACTTTTACAAATTAAAATTTCAGTACATTTTAAATTTAAAAGTTACTTAGAAGGGAAAAAAAACTAAAACCCACATAAAATGAATGTGAATACTTCTATTCTATATCACTTAATCCATCCCTCCATATCTAAGTATTGCATATATAAATATTATTAGGGTCGTTTCGAATTTGAGTCTTAACTATAATTAAATTTACTGAAAAAATTGCATCAAAGAGACTAAAACATCCTTAAATTTAGCAAATATATGCATTACATATAGATATCTATATATATATATAATTAATTAATTTTTAAAAGTGAAACTAAGTTAGAAGAAGGATACCTAGTCAATGTTAGTGGAATAAATCATCACTTCCATAAGAAGATAAATAAATAAATAAAATGTGAAAAAATGTACAGAAGATCGGATTTTTAAAAAAATCATGGACCAGCTGGAGCAAGACTAAGATGCAAGTCTAAGCCCAACGCTTCATCGAAAGTAGGACCACCATCCCCTTTCGAGAACCTACTCAACGATGTCGGCCCATCTACCCGCCCATTATGGGTCCTACTCTGCACTTGTTGTAGCCCACTGGATAAACTCATATCCACTACCCCGCCAGTATACGGCGACCCAGCCACACCTCTCCCACCAAAACCCGCGCTGACTCTGCCGCCGCATCCGCCGCCACCTCCTCCACCGGGGAACACACATCCATGAGAGACGTTAAAAGGTGGTGCTGGTCTCGGCAAGTAAACCCAAGAAGGCGTAGCTGCTGGGACCACAACTGGACCAGTCGGAGCTAAGAGATGAGGCGGCGGAGCAAAGGCTGAGATCATGGGATTTCTACCGAAGGAAACAGCAGCTGCAGCTGCGTTTCGGGTGGCTTGCATTTGTGCTCGTTTGAGTTGTTGTCTTTCTTTTTTATGTGCGTTCTGATGGCCACCAAGTGCTTGTGAATTAGCGAATTCTCTACAACAATATTGACACTCGTATTTCCTACTATCACCTGAAGAAGCAGCAGCAGAAGACGAAGCAGCCACTGCAGAAGCAGCTGCAGCGTCTGGGGAATTAGAAGAGGAAGTCTTGATTGAGTCAGAGTTAAGTTCTTCATCTTCTGAGACGCTAAAGCCAAAGAGTTTTAAGCGTGTGATAGTAGAGGTTGGTTTAGTTTGATAATCTATCTCCTCCATTTTTAGATATAGACCAAGAAGAACAAGTCTCAAATCAGTGATTTATTGAGAGAGAAAAGAGAGAGACAGAAAGATGGGAAATAAGGGGCGTAATGTAATGGAATATATTGCATGAGTGGGGTATATATATATATATGTATGTATGTATATGTAAAAGGGTTCAAAAAATGGGATACAGTAAAGAGAAAAAGAGAGAGATGGTTGCGGACATCCAAGAAGAAAAAAAGAAAGTGTGTGATGATATTTGGGAACACGACCCAATAAGACTTGGGGACCCAAACGGATTTCACTTGTCTCGCCCTTTTCTATTTCTTTCTTCCCTTCATTTTGCATTTGCGTTAATTAGCAACGTTGCTCTTCCTTCCTATACTCTTTTATTATTTTATTATTATTACTTTCTTCTGTACACACTTTTAAAATATAGTTTAATATAAAGAATGAATTTATTTGCCATTGTTTTTAATAATTTGAGTCAATTACTCAAAACTTATATACAGTTTATGCTGCAGGATAATATTATATTATACGTAGTTTGTAGTTTATATACTTATTTTTTTATTTATTTATACCAATAAGAGATTAAGATTGTATTGTTCTTGTTATCTTAACCTAAATCAATTTTAAAAAAATAATTTATATATAAAAAGAAATAAGAGATTAAGAATATTTATGCATGTGATAACCATCGCAACATAATACACTTCAAAATTATTTTGTCTCTTCTTCTTCTTCTACTTGGGTACTATTTTGATTGGAACTAAAGCTATACATATATGTATTATTTTATATATAGATAGAAAGGTCAAAAAAAATAGTCCAAAAGTTCAATGAATTTGTAGCATAAAAATTCATTAAGAGTGAGGCCACTGAATTTAGTTGAGTAGGTCATGTATAACTGAATACTGATCATAAAATGGACCCTCTTTGTGTACATATTTTTCTCCCCAAATATCCATCATCTAAAGACTTTACCTTTCTTTTCTCCAACAGCACAACATACTAATTTCTTGGATGGTCTTTTCCACTAATTATAATCAAGTTTCATAGCAATTTGGTTGAAAAAAAAATTATAAAGAAAACTGTTGACGATGACTATGATAAATATGGGCCACTTGCTTTCACTTCATCAGTAGTGATGATGATGATGAAAAGTATATAGTTAAGATAGCCAATTAGAAATTAACAAATTTGTTCTAATAAACTACACAAAATACTCACCATAATGGATAGCTCCTAACCACTTTGTAAGTGACACGTACCTTCACTACTATAGTGTTCATGCCTGTAGCCTTTGTCCATAACATTAATATTTTAATTTTTAAAAATATTTTATTATATGTTATATATAAAATGTTTAAAGTAATTTTATTTATTTTGTTATGTATCATTGAGAAAAGACTAAACAAACAAAATTATTTAAATATATATTATTGAGGTTGAAATGAACTGTTAATTAATTAATTAATTTAATGTAGTAGTGGAACGAGCCCAATGAAACGCCGTCAAGCCCATCTCTCTGCTTGCTGACTCGACCTAAGAATTGCCCAAACCTCATACAACACATTTTTCACTTTTTTTTTAATATATATTTTAAATATCTTTCTATTTCTCTCTTTCTCTCTCTAATATTTACATGTATAATTAATGCATAATTATTTTATTTTCTAACTGTCCTAAGACTAGAGAAAATCCCATTTGTTTATTAAGATACAGCAACAGGACACATGTTAACATACATGCATGACATTTTTTTTTTTATATTTTTGTGTTCAAATTAAAATATCTTTTAATGTATGTGTTCTAGATATCTATTGAGAAGCTTGATTGGTCAATTTATAAAAAAATATTGGTAAATTCTATTTTCAATATTTATTTTAGGTTAAATTCTTTTAATATAAATTTAAAAAAAAATACTAATCTTAACTAAAAGTTAACTATTAAAATTAAAGAGTTCATTTATTAGTTTTGCTCATATGCTGTAGATACGAGATTTTCTATATTTAATTCATTTATTTCGGATGTTTGTTTTGTTTATATGATAGTCTTAACACTCTTCTTAAGTGTCAATTATTCTAATTCATATTTGACAAATTTGTTTATAATGAGTATTGTTTGGATTACCTAATAATAATGTTCTACATTTTAGATACACAAATTATTTGCACTAATACTATGTTAAATTCTCATTTTAATATCAGTTTTAGTTAAATGCTTCTAATAAAAATAACTCTAAAAATTAGCTATAGGTTGAATAATCTAATTTTATATTAATTTTTATTTATTTTTTTTTTAAAATCTAATATGGAAGTTGTATATACACTCAATTAATAACAAAATAATGATGGAGTGATAATAGAAAAAAAAATGACTGATTTTATTTAGTTTTATTGATTGAATGTATATACACTCGACTTATAATAATATTTCTCACATTTAATTTATTTATTTCAAATATTTATTTTTTAGGATAGTCTTAACAATTATATTTTAAATCATTTGAATTTTTTGAAATTAAATATTTGCTAAATTAGAATTCAACACATAAATAAATATAGTGATATATTAGCCTTTCAAGCATATGTTTAGTTTAGTTCTATTGGAGCATTGGGCATTTCATTTATTTGAGAAATTAAATTATTTGTTAAAAATAATAATATATATTAATAATTAACAGGAAGAAAAACAACAAACAATTGATAAGAATGTATATCATTTCAAGATGCCCTACTTGTTAAAAATAGAGCAACACTATCAATTTAATCAGGGGCGAAACCAGGACACCGATGAAGGGGGGCAAAATTTTCAAACAAAAAAAAAATACATACGAATTTATATTCGATTTTATTTTCATATTAAAAAATTAATATAAATAATTGGTATTAATATTTGTATTCAATTTTATTTTTATATTAAATAATAAACTATTGAAATTTTTATTATTTTTATTTCAATATCTAAATTTTATTTTCAAAAATTACATAATATATATTATTTTTTAAATAATATTTATATATATTTTGAGATATTTTTAAAAAAATATTTAAAATATTAATAATATAATTTGTATATAGTTTTATTAATAATATAATGTATTTAAAATAATTTGTATTTAAAATTTGTATTTAAAATATAATTTGTATAATTTGTATTTAAAATATTAATAATATAATTTGTATTGATTAATAATATAATTTGTATATTATTAATATTTCTCAAAATATTTTAATACATATTATAAATTTATATATATATATACATATACATATACATATACATGTTTATATATGTATATGTATATAGGAACCAAGGGGGGCCATAGACCCCCATGTGCCCCCCCCCCCCCCCCCCCCCCCCCCCCCCCCTGAATTTAATACCCTCAAATTAGGTAATTAGCAAGGGAGATGAACTCTAATCATAGTTTTCACTTATCTCACAGACATTATCGCTATTTAATTCAACTGTATTCTATTTTTTTTAAGTTATTACACGTTAATTACTCTAAAAATTCAATATTATATTTATATATATAGAAACAATTAATTAATAATTTATGTAGAATAAAATAAATATATAAAATTTGATGTATTTCTGTATTTTGCCACTTTTGTTGCTTGGCTTGGCCTCGGGAGCCGACACCATCACCACCCACCACCATTTTATAAATTCAAAATATATCAAATTGCATTTGCATGCAAATTGTAAAATATACTATATATTAATTAATATATTTTTCATAAGGAATGAATATTCATAGTTACTCCCTCTCCTAAACTGCAAGCAGCATTTGAAGATCTAATCACACCATGGAAAGTCCAACTTTAATCACTTCCCTGATGGGCCACGTGTCACCATCGTATTTATCTTCCATATCTACACTAGATATGCTGTTTCACATGATACAATGACCCTTTTATTTATCTTATTTTATTTATTATTTTTCATATATTATAAACATAAATCAAATTTATTATCTAAATTATATATACATTTATTTATCTAATTATATTCACTTTTATTTATTTCTTATTTTTATTAACAAAATAATTTAATGAAGCATAATAACTGCAAGAATATATATTATTGTGGGCTGCTTATTAGAATAGCCCTAAAATTTAGAATTTAATTGTTGATAGGGTAAAGTCAACATCATATGTAATTATGTAATTTAGGATTTAAGATGTCACTTATTATTCACAATCTAACTATACATATACATAAATTATATTAGTAATTAGTTTAATTAATTATGAATTTAATAAAGTCAATAAATAAGAGTAACTTTGAGTGGGATTAGCTTGGCCACTAATGTTTAACTTGTTTGAAAGAGTATAAAAAAAATAATATTAAATATAAATTAAAATAATAATTATTAAAATATTTTTTTCAAAAAAAGAATAAAAATGAAAGTTGATCAGGTGTTTTACAACTATGAAAAAAGGGCCTACCATTACGTGGTAGATGAATAATTGTTTAGGATGTTTCCGTGATTGACGTTGAAATCTAATATTACTATATACTTTTCTTTCTTTCTTTCTTTTCAGATCTCTCCGAATCTTACTAACTACAAAAAGAGAGACGACTTGTCACTTTGTTTTACACACTTTGTTTAACACTTACATTACTATTTTACTCTATTGTTTTTTTTTATTTTATTTTTTTTAAAATTTTAATAGCCCCACTTGAAAAGCTCCATTACTATTTATTATCATCTTATATGACATGGATTGAGTATTATTATTTGTTTCAATTATATTATTATTATTAATAACATTGATTTCTTTTTATATGTATAAAAATATTGTTTTGATGTATTAAACAATAATTTTTTTAAAAAAATAATTTTAAATAATATAAAATAAATTAAAATGGAATTATATTTAATAATAATTATTTATAAATTAAAATTATTATAATTAAATAAAAATTATTAAAATAATTAAAATATAATTTAATAATTAAAAATATGTGTTACTTTCATTTACATTTTAAATTTAAATACACGATTAATAAAAATATAAGAATTATTAGGAATGGAAAGTTTTGATCGCAACTCCGAAGAGTAGACCCACCATGTCTCTACTTTCCTCGTGTGTGTTGTATTGAGAGGCTTCGTTCCCTGGGTCAATATTTTCCAAATATGAAAAAAAAAAGATCTTATCAATATCCCTAAGCTATGGATCTAATGTAAAAAGCTTATCTTCTTTTTTTTCGGCCGTTGGATTTGATAATTAATCATCATTACTTCTAAACCATAACCAAGTGCTAATAACTTTACATTAATCTCTAATTAACATAATTTATAAATCAAGTTATATATAGTCTCAATTAAAAAAGCCAATCGGATTTTTAGTTAATTGTAAAAAAGACTTAAATTTAAGAGGTTTTATATCCTAGTTTACAAATTTAAGTTTTTTATTTTAAAAAAAATATCTTTCTGATCAAATTAATTCGTTATTAATTAATGAAATATATGTATTTTTGTACTTGATAAATCTAATTAGCCAAGGCTGGTGGAGTGCTCAAAAACTGCAACGGAGAATTTATGACTATTTTCTCGAATTTATGACTATTTTCTTGGATTCTAACGAGATAGAATTTAGAGTTGCTCTACTGGGTCTTGATTTTCAAGCAGGTATGAATCTTTAAGGATTAAAAAAAATCTTTTTGAATTAGATTCTTCTAATGTTATTGGCATGGTTATTATTCCAACTGATAACGTGATCTTCTTTGCATTATCAAGAAGCTGAAATCTTTATTTGATCAGTTGCTATATACTCATATATTTTTAGAGAAGCCAATAATATTGCCAAATCAACAACGAGGAGAATTGTACTCTTCGAAGCTTGGTTTCCCATAATAATTCTATTTTGGTGATTATTTATAAATTATTGACTCTTGTGATTTATTCATAGAACTGGTATATTGTCATTGGAATTGATTTGCCGTAATGATATGAGATTAGCTTAATCCTTCATCTAGTATCATTACTAGTGGAATTGAGAATCAAAGATTTATGCAGATTTGTTTGAATTTTTACTTTGAGGTTATATCTTTGCTCTATTATTTTTACGGTTTTTTATATATAGTTCAGTGGCTTGATAGATCGGGTGTATGTGATAAATCTGTTGGCTTAGGTAGTTAGTCTCTAAACTATGTTTTCACCATATTTAATTCATTAATAAAATCACAATTTTATAAAAAAAATGGTGAAATTATTTATTTATTTAATTAATTTTTGAAAAACATAATTGATAAATTTCTTACTTGTATTATTATTATCATTTGTTTATTTTTCTCATATAGAATGGATGGTTGAGATCCATGACCCGTTCATGATATCATTTTACAAAATGGGGCCTGTATACATTTTTTTTTGTTTTAATTTAATTGTAATTATTTTTTTTAAAATAAGATGCTTGAAATAATGGTGCACATAGATTTAGGACTTAGATTAGGATCTCCATTAGTTTAGAAATTTGCTTTTTTACTAAAACCTAACCAAACTTTTTTGCTTTATTATGTTGGATCCAATGATCTTTTTTTTTTTTTCTGTACTAGTTATTAATTATTATTAATTTCAATTTGGTCCTTGCGATTGAGAGAGAAAAGGTTAGTAATAGAAAGAAAGAAAGAAACATCACATAGAGAAGTTGGGGTTGGGCCACTAAGGTGCTCAAGGAGTTGCTCACTCAAAAGGAAGCATTGTAGTGATAAGCGAAGCCAAGTGAAGTGAAGTGACCTTCTCAACTAATTGCGAGACTTTTGTCTAGTCATAATCATAAAAGGTTAAAAAATTAAAAGACCTCACAAACTCATTAATTAATTTTTATATGGTTCTTGGGACCAGTTTTGTCCAACTAAATCAAAGCTTGTACTACTCAAATCCTGCCCTTTTACTTGCTTTTTGAATTGTCTCTAATCAAACTTGCCTATCAAAGTTTGTATGCCCTAATTGCCATTCAAGTTTTTGAACTTCACACGTCCTTTGAGAATGATGCTATACAAATTAAGAGTGACCACATTTATAAAGAAAAAGACCATTTAAATGATAAGATGATGAAATTTTTATTTATTGTGAGAAAGGTAATTAAAATTTAAATATGAAGTACGAATATAATTATACATTTGTTGTTGCGTCATTATAAATATATATTTCTTACTTTGTAATTATTTGTTCTTGATAAACTAGGTGCATGGTTTGATGAAGACATATTATAAGTGAGAATTTGAAATTAAGAGATTACTATTAATTCATTACCAGCAAAGTATTATATATATATATATTTCATTATAATGAGAATTATTTATCTGCTATCAAGCAAGTCTCGGTCACCAATTTGCCGAATAATTTGCGTTGGTTAAGAAATTTCTATGATAACATTTTCTTTTCTCATATTCATAGGGAAGGTAATCAGGCCGCTCATTATTTAGCATACTATAGTAGAATTACTAATTCTACTCGGTTCTTTGAAGGCTTTAATTCCCTCCCGAGATTTATTAGAGGGATTATTTTGACCGACTGTATGAGCTTGCCTTCAATCAGATATCATTGACCTTGGCTTCGTTGGTTTACTTCATTGTTTCTTTGCTTTGTGTTTTCCAGTTGATTTTATTGTCTTCGAGCTATCCTTCGCTTATTAAAGGATTGTACGCTTTGATTCTTGGGGTTATCCCTTTTTGATTTTTATAAATATTGCGGTGGTTCCGTCCACCTTCAAAAAAAAAATAATGAGAATTATTTATTCTTGATAAACTAGGTGCATGGTGTGATGAAGACGCATTATAAGTGAGAATTTGAAATTAAGAGATTACTATTCACTCATTACCAGCAAAGTATTATATATATATATTTTTTCATTATAATGAGATTTTAATATTTAGAAAATAATGTTTTCTAAAAACATATTTTCTTTTAAAAATAATTTAACTTTTCATTGATAAAAAAATAGTTTTGGTCGATTAAATTTTCGATGTGCTAAAACACAAGAAAAGAGAGCCTAATATATTCAAAAGAAAGCATAGTTAGATATAAATTGTTAGAAGGTGGGTGGACATGGGCAAAGGACATCTCCACTAATGGAGGTGACACATGGGAAGAAGGTTCATGTAACTGGTCTATCACTACTTAAAATTTGAAGAAGAAGAACAATAGTAGGACCCACTCATACAATGGGGCCACATGTGCAAAAATGGGGGCATTGGACCCACGCAACCATGAAGAAGTCTTTTGTTTTAAATAAGTAGGAATACTTTAGGGCGAGGAAAGAATTGTCCAATCCCCACTTTCAAAATCTTTGTTTTAATTTTGTTTTCTTATAGAACAACTGTCCTCTTACAAATGGCATAATCTTTTTAATATTTTTATTTTCTTTTTCTTTTAAAGTAAATGGGTTTCCACCATGTAATATAAAAACACTTTTAGGAGCCTTAATCATATTTTTTTTTTTACTTTGTTGTTGATTGAGGTGATACCAATTTTATCATTTAAGATCACCCAAATCTCAAATATGGCCCACCAAAGCTTATGCTTATCAAGGAAAATTAGCCAATCAAACTAAATTAATTAAATAAAGACAAAAGATTATTATTAATTAATTGAAGCGACATATTAATCTTATATATTATTTTATTACAAAAACTCCATTAGCTTTCTAATAATCTTTTCTTTACTTTTAGAAGGATCCAAAAAGAAAATAAAAAAAAATATAGCCTCGATGGGACTTAGCTTTCAAGCTGGAAATCCCCTTTATAGATATGTTCAAAACAATTTTTTTTTCAAACAATCCAAACGTTGTGGGTGTGACTCAATAATACTAATTAAGCTTCCTTTCATCTATGTACTCCAAATTATATGACCTACTTCTTTAAATTAATTTTTTTCTTAATCACAATTAACATTTTTTTTAATTAGAGGGAGGTTGAGTGGAGTTGGTTTTTAAGTCATTTGAGGTGACTCTTTTTACTCTTCTTATTTTCTCTCAATATATATAAAAAAACCAATTTATTAATCATTGTCTTATATACACATGATTTTAATTAAGCCTACCTACATTAATATATTCTACAATTAAATTAATTTTTTTTAAAAGTAAATCATTGCTATGAATCCCACCATATCATCAAGCTTCTTTTATATTTTTTTAAAAAAGCTTATTATTATTAAAATAAATATGAATTAAAGGTCCGTGAGTGAAATGGGTAAATTTGGATATTAGAGGGATAAGCTTGGTCAATCAATGAGACAAAAATAAATGTGCTTTGTTTGGACAATAAAGTGAGACACAAACAAACACACCACATAACATATAACCCACAGGAATTTATTGGAGAGGGGGGACATTTGCACATGGTATGACTAATTTTTTTTTTTAAAATTCTGTGATTTTTAATAATTCTTCAATTGAATCATGTATTCTACAGTATCTATTCCCTGTTTTAATTTTTTTTTATTTTTTAGTAATAATTAATAAGAGTATATATAAAAACAAGGTCTCTATCGAATAAATACAAAATATATCAGTGATCAAGATATGAAATTGGGTCTTCAATTTTGATCATTAACTTTTAAAATTGACTATTCTAAATTTATGTTAAAATTTTTTTTAATATTATTTGTATATATATATATATATATATAATTACACAGTTTCATGCCACTTGGTTGGTACTAATTAGCCTATCATCATTCACCATCTCTTCTGAGTTTCGTCCACTTGACAAATTAGCATATACAATAAGGACTCTGTTTAAACTCTAGCTTTGCTAGCCACCCTCTGTCTTTGATTTATTCTATATATGTATATGTATATATCTTTTTGTCTCTCATGAAGGAAGCAAGACCAATAATATTTTCCCACTTTTTATTTTATTTTTTATTAGATTTTTCCACTTCTTATTTAAATCCTTACATAACTAATTTAAAATTAGTGTATTTAATTATAAATACTAGCATTCCTTCAAATATATATGTATAAATACTAGCATTGAGATAATTATAAATGAAATTATACAATTTTTTATTAATTCATTGTAAAGTATTTTGTTAATTTTTTTATTTATGAGATATTAAAAAATTCTTTAATAATTTTCACTAATACAATGAAAACACCTACCATAGAAATTGAGCTCGAGATCCCACAAAAAATCAACCATGCTTTAATTAACATTAATTGGATTAATTTAATTACACAATATATATAATAATAATAACATGTCTTTTTTTTTTAATTATTAAAATTTTTGTTACCTTCTTGTTGGAGTGGGGTTGCCCTACAAAAGACAGAAGTAGGGCATCTACCCTAAAGCAATTTATATATAGAGTTCCTTAACAAAAGGTTATTATATGTATATTTGCATGTGGAACTTGGTCTTAGAATAAGGGTTCAATCTAATTTTAATGAAGACATCTTAAATAATCAATTCAAACCCTTGAATTATGGAAGAATTTGTCTATTGGAAAAAATCCAAATAGATGCAAAGAGGTCTAATCATAATTTATTTAACTCTACAATTATCTTTTTTAACATAAAGAAGTCAATATAAGTGGTTTGAACAAAAGAAATCTTGTTTTTAAGTTTTGTATAATTAATAGTATAATTAGTACATTAAGTCATCCCCAACCTATTCTTTCTTTCTTTCTTTCTTTTTTCAAATAGTTTACTTAATGGATAATCTAAGACTGTGTGCGTTTTGGTTTATTGGTGAAACCCATAATTACAAGTTAAATATAATTTAGAGTTTCCTAATTGTTGTCTTCTATCAGTGTTTAAACCATTCTATTGGGTTAAACTTAAAATACTATACTGATATTGAAAACCCTAACTTAACATCAGTTTAAAATTCCTACCAACTATTTTTCCCCCAAATTTCATCATTATATCTAATAATATCCTTATAGAACCTTCTAATTATTTGCCCAAAATCTTTTTCTTCAGCTTCTTGTATTTTCTCCCTTTCTTACCTTCCCTTTTTCCTCTAATTAAAATTTTTTGAATCTCCCATTATGATATATCTTCCACTCATATATGATTTTTTAAAAAAAATTAAGTCTCTTACCATATGATTTTTTTTTTTAATTTCTTACCGTCCTTTTTTTTTTCTCTTTTATATATATTATAATGGGAGATTCAAATAATTGTAATTAGAGGAAATATATAATGAGTGTATTAGAACATGCATGATTAAGGTTGTTGAACGTCTAGTCACTCGTCATTATACTAAATCTCTACTATAAATAAGCAAACTTGTTTTAAATACATGATGTCTTAATTTGAATGCAAATATACTTTTCAAGTACAAATGCAAGCTAGGTCATCTTCTTATATGTATATTTATATATATTATATGATAAAACAATCAAGTTCTCAAGTTAATAGGAAAACTAATAAAAAAATGCACTAATTAGAAGATCCCATTTGCTAATTGGAATCATTAGTTGACTAAACAATCAGCTTTAATTTCAATGTTATTTTCAGAGCCTAAAACTAAAAGCAGATAGCATTTTTCTCTTGACAAAGCAAATTTGAATGCTGTATTCTAAAGAAATTGATGAAAACAACACACTTGAATAATCGTATTTCAGCTACTTTTACCTTTGGATATATTTAAATAAAACAATCACTCACCCACTTAGACAAGGAATGATAAAATATTTAATAAGGAATTGTTTCCCGTTCATTTTGATTCCTATTCTTTTTCTTGTTAAAGTGTACATTTGATAAAACATAATTAAAAATGTAATAAGTACTACAATCTACCAAATATGCTCCAGCTTTGTCAAATAATATGACACCTGAAACGTAATTTGTATTTAGATTCGAAAAAGCAAATACTAATAATAATAAACCAACAGTTTCATTATTAGATTAGAAGTTTGACTCAAAGAGATCGATGTTCAAATCCTGTTGAAAAATTTATGCTTATACTAAAAAAGAAGGGGGAAAATTGGCAGCAAGCAACATGCAAAGGAATCAAACCCTGATCCAATTTATTGTAACGTTAGTGCAGGACCTGAATTTCTGTTTCTGATTGTTTCATATACATGTTTCTGAACAGAAACAGTTAGGCATATGAGATTCACAGAAAAAGGTTGGCAAAGAATTTATTACAAAGTAAAAAACGAAATGAATGTATTATTGAAAAATGAGTATTACAACATATATTCAAAGTTGCTAACAGGGCAAGAGGACAAGAAATGCAATTTCTTAAATATGAATTGAAATTATACATACACATACCTTAAAAAAACCCTGAAAATTCTTATAGAACCAGATACTGTAACATGCCCAAAAAAAAAAGAAAAAAAAGCACCTCGGAATTAAACCCTAGTGAGGAAAAAAATAGAGCAAACAATACAAGACAAACTTTTGCATGCAACAAATTTGATGGCCCTAGTATTAATGCACTGATAGCTACCATTCAAACTTCTCAAACAATACAAAATCAACCTATATCACCTTCTCAACCAAGCTTTTTGTCGGATCCTTTAAGGTTCAAGTTGAACCATTTCTTTTTAGCTGATTTATCTTTTCCATCACTTCCTTCTTCCCCTGAACTCTCCGCTTTTGAATCTTCACCAAGAACTCTGCTTGTACTTCCATTACTTAAATTACTGACTGTTCTAGTTACGGTGAATGATGCGTGTATGCTATCTCGTTGTTTCAGCAGCTCATCCACCTAAGTGGAACAACAAAAATTGGAGTTGGCTATAAACAAGAATTCACAGACATAATCTGCTATCAAATAGTTTACTACTGTTCAATCATTTGCATAGCATAAGAAAAAGGCTGTGGGCTTGCAGAACAGATCACACACACAAGATCACTAGATCACTCCATTCTGATTGACATAAATGTTACCTTCAGAGATAACCCACGTATACTAAATACTATCTCAAAAAAAAAATTAGGGACACTGCTTGCAACATGTTTCAGATGACGAGTTTATAGACTATGACACTACCATCATATATAACTTTTCTTCTGGTAAAATGAGGGAGAGAGCTGCCACAGCCCACCGAGAGAGTCAGAGAGATGATCTCATTCCCCTCTTGCAATCAACTCTAAAAGTTATATTATGGTATATACGCAAGCACGTATTCTTGCTATGTGGATGTAATCGAGTTAAGTCAGGAACGATTGCACTTTGCACACAATTAAAACACCTAAGAGGAATTATTGCACACACAATCAAGGTTTTGAAACATACAGATTGCTTTTCCTGGCTGTATTTGTTGGTTACTTCTTGGAAACGGGCAAAAGCCTACAAAACATCACAAGTAAATCTATAAGCAACTGTATAAATGATTTACCATATAAGCTTACACGTAGAAAAAATATGTTTCTACCTTCCTGTACTCTGTCTCAAATTGGCGTAGCTCATTCCTTTTTTGTAAAATTTGTGCCTCAATCTCCTTAAGCTTCTGTGTGGTATCTTCATATGTTTTTGCACAAAGTGCCTCTATCGTGTAGGTAGCAGTCTTAAAAAAATTATCCCCTAAAATTTTTAGCAAAAGTCAGGCTAGTTTGAATTCAGTAAGAAAACTAGAAAAATAAAGGGTCCAAGTACGCAGTTCTGACCATAAATAGCGAATATATGAGCGCCAGCTTTTAGTTCTGAAACCTCACAAGGTTGAAGACCTTCCAATCTTTTAAAGAAAGCAGCATCAGGATCCTTGGCTATCGCTAACTGCATCACCATGAAGGAAATGATTACTTCAGCAATGGCTACAAAAAAAAAAAAACTTCAAATAAATGAGGAAAAAGGAGAAAAAACAAAATTCATACAGCATTCACAGTTGAATCCATCCTGTACACTTGAAAATGTAAGAAATACATTCCTGCAGATGTCACCTTGCCAGTCTTCTCACTGTCTTCCTGTGCAGAGACAGTAATATATTAGATTTGTGGCACTTTTGTGCATTAGTCGATTGCAAAGGTGTTCATTATAACAGCCAAAAGGTGAGTAATGGTTTAAACTCAACAGAAACACACTAAAGCTATCCATAAGACTGTGGTTGGTGCATTATGCAGTTATAAATTATAACTAACTGAAATTGATGGAATTATGTTATTTTGGTAGTAATAAACTTGGTTTCAGTTAATATTTTAGAATTTTTTCAGTTTTTGGTTATTGGTGTTGTCAAATAAACAAAGATAACCTCAACTGATATTTTCATAATTAAGCTAAATTGCATCCATTATTATAATATTTATAATAGTATATATCATTTCTATTTACTTCTATTATTATTTTATAGTTATAATAATTTTTTTTTTCTAAATAATAACATAATCATAGTTATTTGGTTATATAGCCTAATAACCAACTGAAATTTATCAGCTACATCGTTGTGTCCAGAGAATGTTTAATCCATCCACACATTACTCAAAGTCCACACTGACCGTCTTTATGAAGATTAGCTCTATCATCCGAATAAATCGACCTGACAAATGAACTGACTTCATATTCCTTAAGGCTGTCCTGAGCCGTTGAAGGGATAACATACAATAAATCACCTAGTGCAAGAGTTCCCGAGGAATCAAACAACCTAGTAAATGCATTTCCAAAATTCTTTCACTCTAATGTAGACTGAAAATATGCATCCCATAACCCATGTTCTGTATGTCCAAAATTCAGTGAGGTGACTTTCCAAATACCTACTTTGATTACTGCAAAGTTAAAGTCACGTTATTATGTCCCAACATCTGATCAATGTCCTCCACAGTACTCCAAAAATTTATTAGAAAACCAATATCAAATTAGTGTTTTTAAACCTCACTGCCACACAATTAAGACACTATGTGTCTCATTCAAAGCCTCCATGATCATTCAAACTCCTATTCAAACAGGGATGGTTGTAGAGCCACTTATGCGTATTGCAAGGCTCTATACAACAAAAAGGGCTAGAAATTGTATTCCTTGCCCAACGAACAGGCTCAGGTTCCATAAAATCTAATAACTTTAGTTTAAAATTCACATGATATTGATTCGAGCACAACTTGCATCCAAATCTTCAGGGTAGCGCAAGCCAAGACAGCATCCCGCAAGCACACACCTTTAAGCAAGACTCCAGGGGTACATTCTTCAGGAATCCTATGGAAATTCTTAACTTTAAATTTGTATTGGCTTGTTTTACTTGATTATAGGATGTTTTTATTTTATGACTAGACCATTAGATTTATTGAAAAAAAGAGATGCACATGGAATCAACTTAGAAAAAATAAACTGAATTGGTGCACTAATATCATTCTACAGTGTCTTTCCCTAGCAAGTTAACAAGCAAAACAGGTCACTCTACTTTTTCTTCCTTCATCTTCATTATTATCTTCTTTTGTTGTTCTTCTATACTCAAAGGTTTCTTCTTCTTCTTCTAAGTCGTATATGATTTAATGTACCCCTCCCCCTTCTCTGTTTGTCATCCACATTGCCTCCTGCATCGCAATTTTCTCTTTAAGTTAATTTATTCTCTTTTTCTATCTGCATGATCTGCCTACTTTTCTTTGTGATAGAACAGCTTGACCATTTCCCTCCATTATATAATCATTTATCATAGTTAGATATTTCTTGCTTGTGCAAATAATAAAATTGAGTGCTCACGAATGCAGTTATAATTGTAAAGAAGAAATTTCCAACTTCTAATCCAATATCAATACACTAATTATGTTAATCAATGCTTTAGTTCCAGTTGGTTCAGATTAAACATGAATTTTCAAATCATAAACAATTAACACCATAATTATCTGTATTCATATTAAATGAGCAGCTTTTATCTATACCATCAGTTTACATATTGGTCTATCAACTCAAGTTCAAATTCATGCAGTCAATTTAACAAGCTTTTAGTGAGAAGTTGACAGAGAGAAAAGAATAGAAGGTCATGAGTGTTGGACGTTAAAGACTACAGCCAGAAATGTATTCACAGAAATGATAAGTACCTGCAATGCCAAACCATAGCCACCATTCGCATCTTGTTCAAAATAAAGTAACTGAAATTGACACAAATGCAACACCAAGCTTTAATTCTTATGTAAAGAACAACATTTCATAAGCAGATTAACAAATGCCTCCTCGACATTGTATATGGAATTCAAACAACCTTAAATTTGCTTTGTGAAGTTGATGTTACTCTCACAACAATCCCTGACTCAGCTTGCTGGTCATTTATTGTTACACCAAAGAAGTGTGCACATTGCTTGTCCACCTGCAGTCACACAAAAAATAAGCAAAAGGAATACATGGAATGAGGGAAAAAATAAAAAAAAAAATCATGTAAATAAGGAAAAGAAAAGGAACTACATCAGTTAGAAACAATATACACCTTTCCACTAACTGATGTTCCAATAGGAAGGGGTCTAACTGTGACGGTTCCATTAAGAGCTTCTTCAAGAACATTAGCAGAAATTGTAGTTTTGATAGGGACACCAAGCTTGCTATAAACAATAGAGAAAGGTACTTAAAAACAGCTTAAAGCACAATACAGCCTCCAAAGACATCCAACTCTCTCACCTGAACAATGCAGCAAATACTGTATTGACAGTACCCAGATTAGATAAATCAATTTCCATATCCATGCTTTCAGCATCAAGAGCCTGAGAAGAATAAAAAATAAAATTCCAAATATTTAGGAAGTCTTTGGGGAAGAAAATGATACTGTGAAAACAGTGAGGAAAAAGCATAAACTACAATAAGAAGTCATCAACGCTCCCATGAATTCCAGAATTCATAACTTCATGCACAACTAACAAGTAATATTATCCAGCAAATTAACAGAATATGTAGCATCTTTGAACTCAGATTACTGTCACAGGATATGCCCTGGCACCCATAATGAAGACGGAGAAATGAATGTCATGACATCCCTTAATATGAGGCATACATAGAGAATGAGGACCAGGACCTGTGTAGTAGGTAGGGTAAAGCAAGGTCTACACTCTAATTATTAATTTATTTATCTTTTGCATCCCTCCTTCCTTCCCGGGTGCTATTCTAATAGCATCAATTATTCGCATTGAGCAAAATATATAACCCAAAAGTCTCATTTTGGTTCTAGTTATGTCTTTAGGTTCCAAAATTTGTTTTTAACCACATACGTCAATAAAAGAGTGATAAAGAAAATTCAAATTTAAAGAATTGAGAATTTTAGGATTCTAGGACTTTTTTTATTCAAATATCATAGCATACTTATAGTCCTTTTAGAGTTATATGCATGCACATCAAAATAAATAAGTTACTGGTCAAGTATTTTAAGTACAAGTGTAATTTTATAATTTTTCTGGGAAATATGTCTAGATAGAGTCTTAAGTTTTATTTGAGAATCTTAGTTTCACTCCTTTTTGCCTTGACATAGCATTATTCCATTAGTTTTCCTTAGGAGTCCAACTCGAAGGACTAGGACTAATCTTGCAATTAATTTACCTTTATGCTTTAGGGGGTACTTTAGATTTATAAATACCATACTTCAGATGCCTTATTGGAAGTTTTCATTCAATAAAATTCCAGCAAATTGCTTTTATCTTTGAGTGCATGATTCAATTCTAACCTAGGGAGTTGGGTGCCTTCTTGATAGGGGGTGAGTCCTAGATTTATTAGTGTAATGTTATTAGTTTATTTTTGTTTGTTTAATTTTCCTTTATTTTCTAAAGAAATTTGAATATTATTTTTAACACCATAATTCGTCATTTTTATAAACCCCTAGTCCTAATTTTTTTTGAGTCTAGCTTGTTTCCAAATTGTCCTACTTCAAAGATGCTTATTAGCAGTCTGCCAAGTTATTCATAATGCTAGTATACTGTCACAGGGTAGAAACCTACACAGCTTTACATTTGACTAACTAGTTAACAAGTTCATGATCATAGTTCTAAGTGTCTCTCTTGGTCTCTCTCTGGATTCCCTTCTTCCATAGTAGCTGTTTTTTCTTTTTATCCTTTTCCATGTACTAAAAACATAATTAACAATCTCTCTGATTCTTTCTTTCCCGCATAACTGCTCTCCCTGAAGCTAATGATCACTATTCTTCACCTGGATAAAACATCCTACAAGCAGCAGTACAAAAGTTCTCTCTTCCTCTCATATTATAGCACAACTTAGCTCTTCGGCTCTATCAGCAGATCCTACACTCCTATACATTTCAGTATCCTTAGAAACACCTACAACCTAATGTATTTCCCTATCAGCAACCTTTTAAAACCAACCCCAAATTATTACAGCCTTGCCCGCCCATAAAATCCCAGAAACTAATTGTATTCATTTCCACACTGTTTAGCCCCAACCCCTACTTATTCATCCATAATTAAACAACAATTACAAAACTTATTAATTGGTTCAGACCCTCAAATTCCTAAAGTTTCAAACTTTAACCCACCATATTAGCATCTAATGCAGAGAGGGAGGGGAACTGGCTAACTCACCAGGTGATATCCTATTTCACCTCCCATCTAAATTTTGGCGGGCACAAATGCAAGGACATGTCTCTAGTTATCAGAGTAGATGACCTTCAGTATGACCTCTTGCTTCAGATAAGAAGATAGGTCGTATGACCATTCCTTTATATTTGGAATTATAGCAATATCATGTATCCTCAATGGATTACAAGACCAAGGAGCATATAAGCAAGATTGAACATTTTACAATAATTAAGTAAGCCATTGTGGGAGATGGGATTGGTCATAAAAAAGAAATGCTGTCTGTCTTTGTTGGAGAAGGATTCTAGTGAGAAAGTTAAGTTCAATAAGGTTAAGAGCTCTGATGTCTAAGGGGATTCCTGGGCCCCAAGCATGTTATATCCTGTTTATTATCTCTTTTAACTTCCATGGAGAAGTTTCAGTTAAATAAGAACTTTGCACAACAGAATATATGGATGAAAAGATTAGTGTAGATAAAGAAAGAGATGGAGGGAGAGAGAACAAAATCACACTCCATGCTGCACTGTGTTTTTTCCCAAACACAGAGGGCCAAGCATCCAAACTAATGATGTGAAAAAAAGGAAATAAGTTTAGTGTTTGTGGCTCATGTATAGAGAAGATACTACACAGTATAAGCTCTACGAGAAGGAGCTCCCCACAGTACAACAACAATAATATATTTGAGTTCCTGCAGTGCGATTCTAATTATGGGTGGTCCTTCGGTAATCTCAAGTCTCCCAAGTTCATACTTGCAGAAGGAAATACGTTGCTTCTATAAGAAAGGTGATTGTACTCTTATCCACTATACTGAAGCACAAGTGACTTTTTATATCAAGAAAGAGGAAAAAGAAATGAAAAAGAACCTCAAACCCTGCACTATCATATTGCCTTTTCTTTTCAGGGTCGGATAAGATGTTGTAGGAATATGCAACCTCCTTGAAATGTTCAGAAGCTTCTGGATTGCTGGCATTCTTGTCCGGATGATACCTACCCAAGATTTATATTGACTATAAGATTAAATATAAGTACATAAAGTTATATCACCAATAATGCTGTAGAACAAGAAACTACCTCACTGGAAATAAGAGGCTATACAATGATTAACAAGAATATCAAAAGTACATATAACAGTTTATCATAAATATTTTACATTATTAAAAAGGCATACAACATTAGATGAGCTCATTGTATCCATCACCTTGGATATTGCATGCAAACACAGGTGAAGGCGTTGACAAAATGATGATATGGAATTGATTTCAGATTATAAAAATATTAGCAGCAAGATGCAGTTACATGCACATACACGTATGAAACTTTGTAATTCAAATTGACTGGATCCAAGTCCCAAAGACTTCCAATTACATATAAGTTAAATTTCTAAGCCAGAACTCTTGACTGAAAGACAGGGTATGCTCTTGTAGGATTAAAGTGGACATGAAGAAAAAGTGGGGGGAGAAAGAAAGTGTCACATATAACCGAAGGAAGAAGAGAAATGGAAGAAATTAAGGGAATGAGTCATGGAGGAATGAATAACAAGGACGTAGTGAGGATTGGTTTAGGGTAGGATGCTTAGGAAAAATGAGAATAACGGCTTAGAATGTTAGTAGCACAGAATATGAGAGTGATTCCTTTTGAATATGATGTCCGTTTTTGTCTGTTAGTTGATACCTATGAGCAGGTAGGCTGTATATACAAATTACAAAGAATCATCGATGAATCAATACAGTACAGATTATTCTCTGATTCTCCTCTTTTCCCTTTTCTTCATTCTCTACTTCTCTCATTTCTCTCCTCTTCTCTTCTTTAATTCCCCATTAATTGTGTTCTATATTTCTGGCTCTGCTGGTTGTGCTGTTAGTGTGAATTAACATTACAGAAAGAAAGTTCATTTGATAGAATGGAAAGTTCATGGGAAGAAATTGCCATTGGAGGCGAAATCTTTTGAAATCCACCAAATCTTTCAGCCATTTGCAAACTGAATTGGGAACTAAACAATTTTTTTCACACTTTTTACTGTGGAACATATGCTTTTTCTTTTCCTTCATCCTTCCTATCTATAGAAAAGAGAGAAGGAAGCTGAGCTTCTATCTCTTGTCTACTCCTTTCCCCTTATTATTTCCCTTCTCTCTCTATGCTTTTGTTCTGCCCAAGTATTAACAGTTCCTTTAAAACTCACTGAATTCAAATTTACATTATTAACTAAATCAATGGATGACATGAGGCATGGCCATTTTGGATAATTAAATCAAAGTGTACACAGAACATAGAGGAAAATATCAACTTGGTCGAACCACTAAAAAATTGAACCAAGTGAAATCCATAAGCAATTCGAGTTATTGACATGTTAAATTCTCCTCAAGATGATATAACTAGCCAAAACCATTATAAAATCAGTTGCCAATTGCCCAATTCCAGTTTGTCAGAATTCCCACATGAATTTCCTTTAGCCAAGACTACTTTCCAGAAGGTTCCCCTTAGAAAAAAGAAAGAAAGAAAGACTTGATGCATTACCAACAGAAAAAACATAATGAATTCAGCTAATTGCATTTAACTCCAAATTAGCATGGTTAAATTGATAACATTAAAGCACATTTACCTAACATAAAACAATCTATCTTATCAATTTGCGCATGCCTTCTTTATTCAAACTAAAACCTCACTGAGCCATAATTAAGTTAGCAACCAAGACTATATCAGCACCATTATCTCATACACCATTGATAACACAGTCTCCTTGTAATGTGCAGAATTCAAAAATTGTCAGAGAAAATTAAATTTTTTTTAGAAACAAATAACTTACTTGAGAGCTAGTTTTCTATAAGCAGTTTTAATCTCCTGATCAGTAGAATCTCTCGTTACACTCAATACCTCATAAGGGTCACGTCGAAATGCTGGAGTTGATGTACTTTCTGCCTTCTTCGAACCCATCCTCACCACCTTGCAAAGCCTTCCCCTTTATACCTCTTTCCCTAAAAATCCTTCTCAATCACTCACTTTCTCTCTCAAAATAATACGGAAAGCTAAACTGTAATATCCCTTTAAGAAGCCAATTTGTAGAAATCATGCAACCATTTCCTGCAAATCTACCATCAAAGTAAGAATGAAAATTCAAAACCAATCAAAAGTACAATAAAATCGCATAAATTATACAAAATTCAAAGCAAATTTTGGATCCCACTTCGTATCCTCGGGAAAACAAAAAGGGGAATTGCAGTTTGAAAGAAACAAGAAATTGAATAGAAAGATCTGGTAATTACAATCACAATGCCAAATGGGGAAATTGAAGAGGTTAGCTAGGGTTTTGAAACTTACAGTTGTTATGAGTCAGAGAGATGTGTAATGACGTAAAGAGATTTTTGGTAGCTTTCTCCTGCACTTCTTTGTTCTTCGTTTCTCTTTCGTTCCATCACGTAATTTCAGCCAACTGATTTTTTACGTCGAACGGGATAAAAGACTGACCAGTGTTTTTCATTCTCTTTTTTATTTTTCTAATCATTATTTATTATTTTAATAAAATAAAATAAAATTATTTTAAAAAATTTTAATATAATAATTTTTTTACAACTATAGTGTACTACTACTATGGGAATAGAAAAAAATGGGTTTTTTTTTTAAATATCCTAAAAATAAAAAATATTTTAAAATATTTTTTTAATTTTTAATTTTAAAAATATCTTATTTTAGAGATATATCTTTAGTATATATTTATTATACTAAAGATATATTTAATTTTTAAAAATATATATTTAATATATTAAAAATATATAAAAAAATATATATATATTTTTAAAAAAAGTGCTATACAGTGTGATTTCCTTAAAAAAATACTATTCATTAAAAACTTTAAATGGATATTTTTCTATTCAATATTTTAAAAAGAAACTCAATAATTGATTATTTCTATTTATCACAGATAAGTAATTAATTTAATTTATTAAATAAATTATTTTAATTAAAAATCTATCATGTTTTTAGTATTACGAGAGAAAGAATCAAGCTTGAATTGTTCAAAACAATATGGTTTAATGCAACTACAAGTTAATTATTCATATCTAAATTTTTTTTTTTAAAAAAAACTTGACATCTTTTAATATATATATATATATATATATCGCAATAGAAATACTAATTACAATTATTTTAAAGATTAATTATTGAATAAATTTTTTTATTAACTAAAATTTATTTATTATAATATTTTTCTTTATAAAAAAATTATAATAAATTTTTTTAACAAATGAAAGTGAAATTATTTAATAATCACTTTTTAAAATGATTATAATTAATATTTTTTTATATCGGAATAACGTGAAAAGAGATGGTTTGAAAAGAACGACCTTAAAGAGGATGTAGGATTTAAATTATTAAAAATTAAGATAAATATATATATGTAATACGATAATGTTTGACAAAAATTGCTAAGATTATTATGTAATATATAGTATTATTTTCAAAGAAAAAATATTTGTATATGTAAATATAAAAATAATTTCATAAATGCACATATATATATTAAATTGAGTTAAATCTGAACCCAATATGGCCGCGAAGATATCGAAAATACTAAATTCATCACTGCATTCTTCATAGTTCAAATAAAATTTATTATGTATATAAATTAATTTTATTATCTATAGAAAAAGAAATATCTTAAATGACAATAATAAATCATAGTTCTTAGCCACTCTAATTAAAATTAAATTTAAAATTGATATAATTGCATTATTCATAGTCTCTCGAGTAAAAATAAATTTGATAATGTCATTTAGAAGCATAATTTTAGTATTTTTTTAATTGAATTGTAAACTCTTAATCAAATTTCAAAAAAAAAATTGTAAACTCTTAATCAAGTCTTCCTTTTCTAATGCTAAAAAAAATAAATTTTTGTATGTAATTAAATTTAATTGTCATAAATGATTTAAACGCTTGAGGCAAGTTATAATTTTTTTAATAAAATTATTCTATTGGTTTGTAATGTTGACCAACTCTCCCTACTCTGCAGCTGCATGTAAAACTGTAAATGGGGTTAGCCAGCTCAACATTACGTGAAATTAGACTGGGTTGAATTTGCTAAATAATTGACACTTCTTTAAAAATGCCTTTTAAATTATTTACTTTTTTTATTTTAAAAATATTCATTTTAAACTTTTTATTTTAAAAATATCTCATCTAAGAGGAATATAATATATTTTTAGTACGCTAAACCTATGCTCCACTTTTAAATTTATATATTTAATATATATTTGGTTTATTAAAATATACTAAAATAATAATTTATTTTGAAAAATAAATTAAAAAGTGATATACAGTATAATTTCACTAAATAATTTTAAATTCAAAGTGAATAATATAAATGAAATTCGAACCAACCCAACTACAAATAATTAATGTTGCTGCTGCCACCACCACTAATAATAATATCAATAACATTATTATTATTGTCACTATTATTATTATTATTATTATTATTATTATTATCAAAAAAATTATTTTTAAAATAGTGATACATAACAAAATGAATTTAAAATTTAAATCTAATAAATGAAAATTAGATTATTAATTAAGAAAAAATAGTCATGTAAAGGACTTAGGCTTAACCTAGTTGAAACACAATAATTTTCAAGTTGAATATTAGCTAAAACAATTTGGTTGTATTTTGATTGAGTTTATATTAAAGAGATTTCTTTAAAAATAAAATTATTTTTAAAATATCCACTTTTTTTTCTTTCAAACAATTTACTTTGTAACTTTTAATTTTAAAAAATATCTCATTTTCATATATATATATATATATATAAATGTCTAATGTGCATTAAAGATATATACATCTAGTGTATTTTTATCATATTAAAGATAAACAAAAGTTGTGGACTATTTTTGAAAAAAAAGTTTAAAAAAAGTGACACATGATATAATTTTTCCACCATAAAATAATTATTGTTGGATTTAAATTTGCCTTTAACCCAACGTAGTCCAACATATTTCACAAACACAATTGTATTTTATGTAAATTTAAACAAAATTTTGAACCTTTATAATAGTTTAACCTCATAACTTAATTTGATTGATAAAATGAGTTTTTTTTTTGTTTTATTAATTTGAATGTAGTTATCAAGCTTAGACTTAGAGCTAATTGTTATGTGTTTCTTACTTGATGTAACTTGTTATATGGATATAAAATTAGCAATGAGGCGAAAAATTCTCATTTTTCACATGTATTTATATGGAACAAAATAATTTTTTTATATTTTTTTTCACGATAATATAAACAAAGAGAAATCTCTTCTCAATCAGAACGAGGCAGGGCGAAGATGGCTCTTCGCTCTTGAGAGGATATGATATAATAGGCATATATAAAAATATATAAATAATTATATATTATAATATGTATATTTTATATTTTATTATATCTATTATGTTTTAATTATTTTCACATATAAAAAAATTAACTTGATGTATTTTATTTTATTATATTTTTAAAATTTTATTGTATATAATTATTATATTATTTTCTTATTAAATGTATAATTGTAATGAATTATTAAATTTTTATATTATTAAATTTTAATTTAAAAAATAAAAAATATAAATTTTCCGTAAAGACAAATTTGCTCTGTTTGTGCGACGGAGATGAAGATAAAAATTTCTAGCGAGGGCGGGAATGGGGATGGAATTGTTCCTCAGTCCCATCTCGCCCCACTCAGTCCCATTGCCATCTCCATATGGGTGGTGAGTGAAAACTTAAATTCCATTTGGATTTGCGTTATTGGTTTTTTGTTGTATAATCAGCTTTTGTTGCAGCTATTATTGTTGTTTTCTAAACTTTTTTAATAGTATGCCTCTAGAAATTTTAGATACTTTTAACTTTACGACTGTATTTCTAACTAAGCACAATTTAGGCATAACTAATATATTCAATAGTTCCTTATTTAGTGTTATGCTGACTTTTAATTTGATTAGGGAAACTGAAAAATGAATATGCTAATTATAATTTATTACTGATAATTCTTAATTAGTCTCAATCTATACTTAAATATTAATATTTTTGTGAATAATTAATTCTGAGAAGGGAAATTTTTACCTCTTTTTCTAAGAAATATAAAAGAAGTAAATTTTATGAAATGAATAAAAACGATTTTTTTTCTATTTATGATGAGAAAAAATATTTTTTAAAAAATAAAATATGAAGTTTTGCAACTAACAATAAAATCAATGCATGAAGGAACAAAATTCCATATTTAAAAGCTAATATATGATGCTCCAGCAGTATATCAATGCACAACTTAACAATAATTACATATTTTTCAAACAATAAATTCAAGATTGATTATCATTTCCCTCGTTTTTGTACTAGAAAGATAATGTTCAAATAAGATGATGAGTAATCATATTCACTAGTCTTCTAACTCATGATCAAAGAAATATATATGCTTTAAAAAAAACTTTGCAATTATCATTAATAGATCCAAAGACAAACCTATTTCCAAGAATTTATAAAAACACTATAATAACTTCTTGGAAGACAAAATAAATTAAAACATAGTAAGTTATAAAATAAAATTAATTATTTTCTTTTGATATAATTTTATGTACAATTCAATGAAAATTTTAAATTTCAAAACCTCTATTCTTTTTTCAAAAAATGATGGGACTAACCATAATGTTCTGTCTAATAAAAAGTTTAAATTTATGAGTAAACTATAAAAAATTATCCTTAAAATTACAATCAGTATTAAGGTCTTAAATGTTGTAATAATTTTGATTAAAATAATTATATAGTAGCCTGCCTATTACAATTTTTGCTGCCTAAAATAAATAAATAATAGTAGTAGTAGTTTTATAAACGTCAAGATTTTTCTTTTAAAGTACAAGTAGTATTAGAATCCGCGTGTGTTGGAGAATATAAATGAATCCCACATCTGAAAAGTATAATAAAATACAATGACATATAAGGTGGTGTAGATTGGGCCTTAACACAAGTCAATTGGTTTTGTATTGAGATGAGGTTCCAAACTTATTTATATGGTCACTGTATATTTGGCCCAACACTCGCAGAGTCTGTGTAATTTTTACATGGTATCAGAGCTAACTAGGGCCTCAGTGAAAATAGGTCTAGGCAATTTATGATGGATCTAAAAAAAATAGATTGACATCCATATTTGGCAAGTGACAATTGGGCTAGGCCCAGTTGCACTTGAGGAAGAGTGTTGGAGAATATAAATGAATCCCACATCTGAAAAGTATAATAAAATACAATGACATATAAGGTAGTGTAGATTGGGCCTTAACACAAGCCAATTGGTTTTGTGTTGAGATGAGGTTCCAAACTCATTTATATGGTCACTGTATGTTTAGCCCAACACTCGCAGAGCCTGTGTAATTTCTATAGCGTGATGCGTGGGGCAATATTAAAAAAATTAATTTATAACAAAATAAATTTATATTGATATTTTTATAGAATTTTATTTAAATGTTTTTAAGCTTATTTAAAATATAATATAATTTAAAATGAATAATAACTCATAATAATTTAATAAAAAATATATCTAATAATATCTCAAATTAAATTATGAAAATCTTTTTTATACACTACATTTGCAGTTTTATTTGTAATTCATCCATTATCATTATGAATTAAAATCTTCAACTCTTTTTTATTAATGGTCATGACAAAAGATAATGTGATTGAAAACTACTTTCACTAAAATTTAAAAGGCATTCTTACTTTAGTTGGAGTTAATATCATTTTTTGGATGAATATTTTTTCTTCAACCATAGTTCTGACTAAAGTTTTTACTTTAATAATCCAATTTTCAAATATTATGATAATCAATCTTGTATCATTGTATAATCTTGAAAATTGATTTATATTTCTCAGCAATATTATAGTAACAACAACCTTCAATGTGATAGATGATTTATAACTCCAGAACATTTAATAATACTCTTTAAGAATTCTGATATATGTACGTGTTTTAAAAACTCACATGTTTTAAAAACCCAAAAGCATTATCAAACATATAAACTGTATCAGAACTCAAATATAATTTCTCAAAGCTATGATTAAGTGGATCACCGTTTAAATGAGATAAATATGATCTCTTACTTTTTCTTGTAGTTGTTATTGCATATTCTTCCATGATAACAATAATTTTATAAATGTCAAGATTTTTCTTTTAAACTACAATATACATCACATTAAGCTTATCATTATTTGATGAAAACATATTTATCTAGAGTTAAGATATATCCAATCCAAAATTTAAAAACAGTTTAATAGTATAATTTATTTTGAATTGTTTTAATTAACTTCAAACTTGCATATACAAAATATTAAAAACAAGACAGTACTGAATTAAATAAATAAATTAGACTGTTTTTTTCTATAAAAAACAGTCTAATTTAGATAAATTTTAACGGAAAAATTAACATATATTAAATTTAAAGTTTTTATGGTCCTACATCTCGTATTTTATTATAATTATTTTTTTTCTTTGACCATTGAAGTAGTTGCTGTCTACGGTAGAGCAGCATGGAATCATAAAACTAGAGTCCTGAGGACTTAGAAGCTCTTAAAAAAGCTTATCATGATCTTCAAGTTGACCTAAGTCACCCACCATTGAAGTTTTGTATGAGCTTGAAACAGAATCGAATACAATCCTCTCTAAAGACCAACATCGCACATCTCTCTACCCTCTTTGAACATATTACCAATCTTAAAACTCATGTTGAATCTTTACAGAAATCCTGCGGCGGCCATAGCGAAATTTCTCAGCCCACCGTGTCTACTTACTCCATCTCCCGAGTCATTGGGTCAATGGAATCTGAATTTCAAGCTTAGATCAATGGTGAAAGCATAGAATATTTGATGACTGAATTGAAAGAGCCAAGGCAAAATGACGTGTTGGTGAGTTTGTTAATTCAATTTGAGAATATGATTTCACGAGGGTTTGATAGGGAAATGCAAGATTTGATTCTTAAATCTAAAGTTCTTTTGTTCTTGAGAAAATTATCTTTGAATCCAATACTTGCTCAAGAGAATTATTTGAGAACAGCTTTGATTCAATTCAATAAAGATATTTTCGTGGGTCAAGTATTCATGGGTCCTTTAATTTATATTATGGTTTCAGTGTTTTCATGGAAATTGATAAAAGCATTGTCCACTCTAACAAAATTAATCAATGATAATGATAATTATGATCAAAAGAAATTAAGAAATGATAAATTAAAGAGAAGAACTTTTTAGAAAGCCATTTATTTGCAAGTTGTTTAGCAGAATTTACAGCGTTATTAGGGGTTGGAGATGGGTTAAGGCAAAAAGAGAAGAACTATTGAGCAAGAAATATTAGAGAAAGTTATAGAAGCTTTTATTTCTGATGTTGCAGTTGCTGCCATTATAACTGAAGTTTTGTGGGGATATTCACCTTCAAAAATTACTACATTTTATTTCAAGAGTTCCGTAAAAAAAAAAATTTATTTGAAGTGTCACTTTTAAAAATTTTAAAAAATTTTAATTAAAAAATTTTAATATTATTCATATTAAATGAAGTGAGAAAAATAAGAAATGTTATTTTTTTTATAAAAAAAAATAAGAAATGTTATTTAAGTAAATTATAATAAAATTTTTATAAAATTTATAATGGATAATTATTTATTTGATCTGTATATACTATTTTTATATAATAATTGAAATGAAATGGAGGGCGTATAATATATTGTGTTTTGTTTTTTAGTAATTTTGTATTTAAAAAAAATTAAAGTTTCTTTTGTTAAAAGCTATATATGTATGTGTTAGCGTTAATCTCTTCCGCTTTTTCTGCCACTGCCAAATTATTATTAGTATAATAATAATAATAATAATAATAATAATAATAATAATAATAAACCACTAAAATATAGTCTAGTGACTAAAAACGTGGTAGAAGTAACACACGTTTTTAGTCACTAGACTATATTTTAGTGGTTTATTATTATTATTATTATTATTATTATAAAATAATAAAAGATAATAACTATGGGAACATGAAATTCTAAATTTAACGGATTTTAATCTTATCGTTAAAACTTGAATAAATTGAGCTCCTTTAAAATAAAGGATGTATTTGTCTAAAAAACAAAACCATAAGTACTAATTTGGAGCTACATTACATAAATATTTTAAAAGCTAATTTGGACCTTTGTCCTATTATATATAACCAAAGTGCTGCAGCATTTGGTTAAACTCAGAATGACTGGGTTTGACTAGCCCAGAAGAAGAATTTAAATCTTCTCTTTAAAATGGGTTTTCACACATAGGTGAAAACCATAATTGAAGAATGCAAAATCTAGAAAGAATTTATCCTTTTTTGTTGAAAGAATCATCATTATCAGTGGGAACTTTCCTATTCAAATGGAGGATGGGATGGGAATAGGCATTAATTGGTAAAAGTTGAGAAGGGGAGGTTAAAAAATTGATTGGCGGTTGTCAGATTGCTCAATAACAAAGGAACCACAAACAACCTGTCATTAAAGAATTTTATTAGAAAATTACCAATTTTATATTGTTTATGACAACTAAAGGTGCAACTGACTTTTTTTTTTGCTATGTTTTTCTGCAAAACAAAGAAAAAAAGCATACCTTGCAGTGATTGATTACGTATAGTAGAGTTTTCTATCTCCCAAGAATTATCAAAAGCAGTTGAATTAAGAATGAGATCTGAGAAATTGGAGGGAACAGAAGGGAGAAGTTGAAATTGATTAAGCTCTGAGAGAAGTGAATCGACCCATGAAGATGTTGTAGTATATAGAAAATAATAAAAATAATTTAAGAAAATATATATATATATAAGTAGAAAAAAAAATTGAATAAAAAATACTAGAAATTGATTTTAGGCAAGGTATTTCTAGAAAACTATTTTTAGAATATTAATTTTTCCACTAGGTGCAAATGATTTATAAAAATTCTATTCTAAAGAAACAATGCCTAAATAAAAAAAATAAATAAATTTGCACTTTTTGATTTCTTTTACTACAGTGACTCAACCTAATATGATGAAGAAGAAAGTTTGGATTGTAAATTTTGTTTGAAGTATTATATGAGGAGAAGAATGAAAAAGAGGAAAAAGAAAAAGAAAAACTGTATCTTATGTTAGAAAATTTGCCAATTTATAACCTTCAAATATAATAGTTATTAGCGATTATTAATCAAGAGTTGCAATCTTCAAATTTTACTTATAATTCAAATTTATTGTTCAAGAGTTACAACTTTTCAACTAATAACTACTTAAATTTATTTGTGAATAGTTGCAACTCTTCGATTCTACTTATAATTATTTAAATTTATATTATTAATTATTAAATAATACTAATAGATATATTATCTATAACAGAAGAGAGATTGGAAGCGAATCGACCCATGCTTGTGTGTGTTCTTCTGTTTTTGATTTTGCTTCTTTTCTTTTCAGATCTGCAATTGCTTTCAGACGAAAGATTGCATAAAGAAATGGGAATTGCATTATTAAAACTTAAGTTTTTAAAAATAAAGAAAAAAAAGAGGGTTTTGTAGCATGATTGAAAGCTGATTTTTTTTTTTTTGAATATAAATCAGTTTTTTTATTATTGGAGGAAGAAAAATTAAATCTGAATCTACCAGAAAAAGAGTATTTGCCACTAAATCATATCTGAGCATGCGAATATAAATCAATTAATATTTAAAAGAGAAACAAAATTACTGTAGACTCATTTTGCCCTTATATATATCAAATTAAAAAATAAAACTTTTTGCATTTAATATAAAATATTAGTCTCTATCATTAATTTTAATTTATATTAAAATGATACCCTCGCATTGTTTTGAAAATATACATTTTAAATTTTTTTATAAATAATACAAAAGATGATTAATATTTTTTAAAGGATAAGAAAAAGTAAATCAAAAATTAAAAATAAGATATTATTAATTGAGTATAAATAAGTAAAGTATCGGTACGATTGTTATAAGATATTATCGATTGAGTATAAATAAGTAAATGATGTAATTATTTTGTGATTTTTTAAATATCATTTTATATTTTATTTGCAATCTGATTTTAATTTTGATTGTTGTAATATATTTTAAATGTTCATTCTGTATAATTAAATGATTAAAATTATTTTATAATATATATATATATATACACCCTTGAAACAACTCAATGACGTCATTCTTGTAATATTTAAAATAAGATTTTAATATATACAACATATATTTAGTACTTTTTCCGTCCTAAAATGATATAGATACTTTTTGTCTGTCCCAAAATATAGTCTTATTATTTTATTTAAATTATAGTTATATTATAAATTAATTATTATACCCTTATTTAAATACTTTGTAATCAACAACATTACATAATTACCTTAGACCTAATTAATAACTATTTTAATTTTTTATATTTGCAACAATCAATAGTTATTTAGTTTAAAATAAATGATAAAATAAATAGTTTATAGAAAAAATTATATTTATTAATTAAATAACTAAATTTTTCTTAATGTGTGAAATGAAAAATATTTCTATCATTATGGGACGAAAAAAATATTCTAAAACACGTGTTAATAAAAATATCAATTAACATTTTATTTTAATAGTAATGATATTCACTATATTATTTTTAATATATTATTAATATTTAATAGACTTTTTTATCTAAATTTTTTTAAAAAAATTACATTATAAATTTTTAAAGAGAAAGGAACTTCAAAATTTTGAATTTATAATCTTGTATTATGAGACAAGCATTTTATCATAAACTGTTTATTTAGTGATTAGTATTATAAATTTTAATAATTGATTGAAAACTTATGAAATTATAATCACTAACTTTTAAAATTATATCAAAATTTCAGTTTTAGTGATTTTCAACACATCTTTTTTTAATTCTGCATGTAAAGATTACCGGAGTTTAGCGATGAGCAAATATCAACCTGCAACGCTGTTGAGTATGAAGTGGAGAAAAGAAGAGGGGCATATTTGAATTTATATTTCTATATTTCTCCTGCTTCATTATCTTAGAGTGAAAAATGGGTTTGTAAAAATGATTGTCATTTCAATGCAGTGTTGGGTTCAAACTCTATTGAAGTAAAAGAGAGAGAGAGAGAGAGCAAGTTATTCTATTTGAATTTAGTTAAATTTTTCATTTTAAAATTCAAACTAAATTCAAAGGGATATTTAAAATGAAACATGTCAATTAGATTTGTTAAGAATGATTGTGATTTCAATATATAACTGAAGATTTAAAATTTTAATAAAATTGTTCTGGATAAATTGGGCTATAATTTTAAAGTTTTATCATTTATGCACGTTAAGCTTGGGCAATATTATTTATTTGAAAGTTTTTTTTATCAATCTGTAAATTTTTTAATGATGAATATCAGATAACAAAACAACGTCTAGTTATTTAGGATGATTTACAATCCACAACAATTAAGTTGATAATCCACAACTTTTAATTTGAACTGTCAACAACATATATAGCATATGTATACTATTTTGGCAAGCAAATTCTCATCATTAGCATGGTTAAGAGCATTCACCAAATTAATTCACCAATAAATAAAAGAAGAGGTGGCCCAAAGAGAATAGGGAAATATGCCTAAACCTGAGCCAAACCAAGCGGTTGATTAAACAATGAATTATTCATACTTTATTCTCTAAAGCTGTTAATTTTGGTTGAATTTTCAAATGCCAATTCAGTTGATTAAACATATGATTGATTGATTTCTAGTATTATTTTGCAAATAATGATAAAACAGATTTTGCTGAAATTAATATTACCCTTTTTATTTTGAGGCCAGATTAGAACATCATCCTCATCGTTAGGACGCAAAGATAAGCTTTTAATTGCTTTTGCCTCAGCTCCAGAGAATAAAGTATGAATAAGATCGTTATTCCAAGAGCCACAAGGCTTTATAAGATCCGAATGTTATTTGACTGAGAAAATTTTAAAACTAGACATGATGGGAATCTTCCAAATGTTTACCTTTCTCCCATTTCAAATATGCCATCTAATTGCTTCTCTTGCTTTTCCATCCCTGTGAAGCCTAACCCCTCAACTTAGATTTAGAGTAATTTACGCGCGTCGTAAGAATTAATTAACTTACTTTATTATATTTTAAGTTTAAATTTAATATTGGTTGTTCTTAAAGTTAAAGAATTTTATAATACACCTTAAAAATAAATATCTAATTATGCAAGCTACAACTCACTTTTTATAAATAAAGTTACATTATTTATATTTTAACTATAATTTTTTTAAAAATTATAAATTACAAAGTAATTCTATTTAATAATCAAATAAAACTTATTAATCAGTTTAATAAATTTACAAGTAAACTTTTAATAAAAATTAAATTTTCAAAATTATTTAATTTAAAAAAAATTATTTTTTTTACATTTGAATAATACTAATTATTATTAAAAATAATTTTAAAAATATTACAATAATAATTATATAGTTTTTAAAAATAGAAAATTTTGAAAAATTCAGTTTTTTACATTTGAATTATAATAATTATTATTAAAAATAATTTTGCAAAAATAAAAACTATTACAATAGTAATTATATTGTTTTAAAATTAGAAAATTTTGAAAAAAAAATCAATTTTTTACATTTGAATTATAATAATTATTATTAAAAATAATTTTACAAAAATAAAAATATTATAATAGTAATTATATTATTTCTAAAATTAGATAATTTTGAAAATTTAATTTTTTTATATTTGAATAATAATAATTAATATTAAAAAGAATTTTATAAAAATATTACAATAATAATTATATTATTTTTAAAATTAGATAATTATGAAAAATTCAAATGTAAAAATTTATTAGATAATTATTATTCAAATGTAAAAAAAAATATTTAAAATTATCATTCAAATGTAAAAAAAAAATTTACAATAATAATTTTTTTTTAATTAGATAATTTAGAAAATTTAATTTTTCTTAAAAATTTACTAGTAAATTTATTAAACTAATTAATAAGTTTTATCTAATTATTAAATAAAATTACTTTATAATTTATAATTTTTTAGACAATTATAGTTAAACTATAAATAAGATAACTTTGTTTATACAAAAAATAAGTTATAGCTTGAATGGTTAGACATTTACTTTCAAGGTGAGAGGTCAAAGGATTCAATCCTTATACCAATGAATTATATGTGATTTTAAGTTAATTCTCTAAGGACGACGGATGAAATCACTAATGGATTATATATTATTTTAAGTTAATTCTTTAAGGACGGATGAAATTAAGAGAATATTTCAAGGACAGTGAGTGAAATTTGCTTTAATTTTTATAAAAGATTTATTTTATAAACTGATATGACATATGACATGGCTATGTCAGCTCCATGTAGGATTGGTGTTGGCTCCAAGTCAGTTCACCTTTAACGGAGAAGATGACAGTTTGGTTCAAGAACGACTGTGTTATAAAACTCTAAACTTCAAGAATGACCAGTATAAAATTTAAACTTTAAAAATGATAAAGTGAGGTAATCAATTTTTCAAGGATAATAAGTATAAATTACTCCTTAGATTTATTAAGAATATCTCGGCTCCTCTGAATAATACCTCTATCTTTGTCACATTGCCCCACTAAAAAGAGATTAAATTTATTGCAAAAACTTTTTTGAAGAACAAAACATGACATAATATATGATGGTATTGTTGTGATTACTGCTTTAATGAGGATTTCTTTGCCAAAATAAGATAGGAACTTATGTTTTCAAAGCTGGAGTTTGGATAGCACCCTTTAATGATAAGAATTAAGAAAAATTTCACAAGGAGCAAAATGGTTAGGGATATGTATTCTCAATTGGACCATTAATTAATCAAGCATCAATGGCCAGTGTACACACATTTATGTTCATAACAAGCAAATAATTCACTGCGCTACGACATCACTTATAATATTTTATGTTATTTTAAGTGAAGAAATAATTTATGGATTGACATAATTACTAGATAAAAATAATATTATACATATAAATATTAAAAATTTCATATTTACATACTACAAAAATATTTATATTAAAATATGTTTAATATATAAAAAGTAAATAAAATTTTAAAATTTTAAAAAATAATATTATTTTTCAGAGAATTATTTTATAAATTGTAAAATAAATTCAATATTCAATTGCAAAAAGAGATAAGTATGTCATTATCTCACAAGTTTAACTTTTTTCTTTAATAAAAAAATAGTTTGTTTTTGATATTTTCTTTAATTTTTTAAAATACAATAAGACTTTCCATTTATGCAATGAGGAACATAAACTCTTTTACAAAAATATTAAGCTTAATACATCACTACAAAAATTTCCAAATTAGTGGCAAAAAAATTCAGTCGCTAAATTATTTAGTGACGAAATTTTTCTATCGCTAAAACGTTGGTCATTAATTTTGTTATAACGAATTTTAGGTCCATCACGAAATTTAGTGATGAATTTTTGAATGAAAAATTTATAACTAATTAGTAACAGATTAGTAACTAATTTATAACTAATTAGTGACGGATTAGTAATGAAAAAGTCCATTACTAATTAGTGACGATTTTTCGTCACAAATTGTGATAGATTTGTGATGGACGATTCGTCACAAATTCTTCACAATTTGTGACGGATGCTTTCGTTATGAATATGCCACTATTACTATCATGAAAAATTTTATCTATTAATCTGTTATGAAATTATAAAAATTATTTTTTTAATTCAAAATATAATTAAATTTAAATAAATATTTTTTTCAAATTAATTGTCTTCAATGCAGTGATAATTTGAGATATGTTATTTTTTATTTTTAATTTTTTAATTAATTTATAATAAATTTTTAATTAATATTCAATTTATAATTTTTCAATTATTTTTTAATTAATTTCAAATTTCAATTAATTTTGAGGGATGTTATTAATAATAAGAAGAAGAAGAAGAAGAGGAAACATTTAAAAACTAAAAAAATAGATCAAATATAAAAAGGAAGACATTAAAATGGTAAAGAAAAAAAGAAAGTAAAGAATAAGATGATAAAAAAGTAGAAAAAAATAAACTAGTGAGTAAAATAAAAATGAAAAAGAAATTAGTGACATGATGGAGAAAGTTAAAAAATATATAAAGTAAGGAAAATTGAAGAATTAAAAAAAATGTGGAGAGTAAAATAAGTATAAAAATAAAAAAATTAAGAATGTAAAACAAAAAATAAAGCCAAAAAATAAATAATTGAAAAAAATAAATAATATGAGAAGAAGTACAAAAAAAAATGAATGAATGAATGTGGAGGAAGATAAAGATGAGAATGACAAAAAAATGATAAAAGATGGAATTAGTGACAGAATATTTTCATCACTAATTCATCACTAAAAAGTTTAAAGGGTGAAAATGAAAAAAAAATAAAGGGAAATAAATTTTAAATCTATTGACAAATTTTTTCATCACTAATCAATTTTTGTTACTAATCCGTCGCTAAAAAACTTAAATGAATGAAAAATTAATAAATTGGAGTGAAATTTTAAAATCTGTCACTAATTCATCACTAGATTATAATTCAATCACTAATTTATCACTAAAAATATTAAAATAAGTGGAAAAATTTTTAAATTAATATTAGATTTTTTCATCACAAATCCGTCATTAATCTAGCGATAGATTACATTTATGTCACTAAAATGCTTAAAACAAGCGAGAAAAAGGAAAATAAGGGAAAAAGAAATTTTAAAATAATGACAAATTTTTTCATCATTAATCTATAATTAAATTAGTGATTGATTAAAATTTTGATCACTAATTAGTGACAGATTGCAATTTCCATCACTAATTTAGTGACAAACTATAATTTTCATCACTAAATTAGTGACGAATAACTAATTAATCATGATTTTTGTCACTAAAATTATTAATGGACTTATTTCCATCACTGATATTTTTTACACAATTTTAATGTTTTTAGGGACGAAAATAATCAGTCATTGAGGGGGTGTATTAGATTAGAATTTTTGTGGATTTTAATTGATTTTAAAATTTTAATAATTTTTAATTTAGATTTATTTGAAATCTCATAAAATATAATGATATTCAATAATGACTTTTTAAAAGTCTATTAAAATCTAATAGTATTCAAAAAGTCATTAATTTTAATAGATTTTATAAATTTTTATATTTCATTAGATTTTAGGATGTTAGATATGAATAAAAAGTCTCTCACAAATCTAATCCCTACATAAAAAATTTCACAAATCCAACCTTCATTCCAAATTTTTTATACTTATATATATTTCACTAAAATTCATTTCTTTTTAATATAAAATCTCTCTTGTATTTAAAATTCAACATATACTATGCATTACATCACAATATCAATATTAGACTAAATTTTATCCTATAAAATAACACTCTTATACTATTAAATTTTATTAACAAATATTTATCTCATTATATGAAATACAGATTTGGAGAAATTCTATGACCTTAATTACAAAAATATTGTAAAATAATCTTTTATAAATTGAATTTTTAAAAATTTTGTGAAATAACATTATATAAAATTATTATTATATTTTTAAAAATTTTACTCATTTTTTTGTTATGTAGTAAATAGAAATATAATAAAACTTTTGTTACATTGAAATTTTTTTAAAATAGTTTATATTTATAGTTATTTTTTATTGAATTAATTAATAATTATTAGTTCATATTACTTATTACATGTGAAAATAGTTATTAATTTGTGAAATTAGTTTATATTTATTTATTTGTTAATATATAGAATTAGTTAAATAATGATAAGGAAATTTATTATTTAAAGTATTTATAATTATGCCAGATGAATTAATATTTAGATAATATAAGTTAACCAGGTTTAAAGTGTTTTTCAGTTATAGAAAAGTTTTTTATGCCTTATTTTGATGTGTATTGCATTTTAATAGTGCCAAAAATAAAATTTTAAAATATAAATGAAAACATATTAATTTAAAAAAATTAATTGTATATATATGCATTTTTTTTTACAATTTATTTTGCATATAGTAATAAATATTAGAGATGAAATGATATTTTGATATATTTATCTAAGGTTATTTAATATTTCAATGCATCTTTATATTTTTTATTTTATAATTTTTTTATCTTACAATTATAATATTGAAAAAACTTGATATCTATGTATGTATCTTTTTACTGTAAAATTTTATGATATTTATTCATTTGTCCAATATCATGAAAGTTATATTTATGGTACAATGTTTCTAATAAAATATATTATACTTTTATCAAAATATTAATTATATGAAAAAAATAGAATTCTATCAAAATCTACGAAAGTCTATAATAAAAATCTAATAAATTCAATTAAATTTTATATAGGATTCTAACAGAATCTATAAAATTTTATTAAAAATCTTTGAATTATATTAAAATTATCGATTCTTTTAAAATTCATTAAAATTCTAATCCAATATACCATTTTAAAATTAGTGATGAAAAATTTATCACTAATCCATCATAAATTTTTAGCGGGCAATTAGTACCTTTATTTTGTGATGAAAAATGTTTTATCATAAAATTTCATCACAGATTCATTATAAGTCTGTAACAATTTTTTTGTACCAAAAATTGTGACAAAAAAAATTTCCTCACTAATTTCCATCACTAAAATTATTTGTCACTAATTTTTGACCTATTTTTTCATCATAAAATTTTGTCATTAATATCACATTTTCTTTTAGTGTAAAAAAAAATATTTGTATTTATGCAACAAGTTCTATTAGCCATTTGTACTTTGTGGGTGTCATAGGATGCATCTCTACTGTCTTAAAGCAGCATTAATAAGCTTTTAGGTCAGCTGTTGAGAGAGTGTGAACAGTGCGTGTGTGAGAGGCGCGTAAGGTTTTTATTTTCCTGCTTCTTCTCTGCATCAAACGTCTCTCTCTCTCTCTCTTTTTTTTTTCTTTTTTTTTTTAAAAGCTCGACCCTCAAAAATCATTTTTGGAAAATCGAACCCCTGACCTCTCCGTGGATAGTAACATCAGGTGGCCACTGGGCTAACCCAGCTTTAAATTCATCAAACGTCTCTCTCATTAAACGTCTCTCTCATTATATTGTTCAACGGATAATTTTGGTTTGCCTTTAAATTCGTTTATTTAGGGCAAAATCTCTTCAATTTCTCTAACTCTTATTCTGTCTATCACAACTATTACCCAAGCAATTAAATTTATTCTATTTTGTTGTAGTTGATTGTAAGAATGAATATCAATTTGCATAATTTTGATTTACCCCATTGCCACTGCGAATTGGTCGTCATTCTGAAGCATTCGTGGACACCAGCTAACCCAGGGAGGAGATTTTTCATATGCAAAAACTACGGGGTAAGTTATGTTGATGAAATATTTGTGTTTCGTCAAATTGATTTTGAAAATTTCATTTGATGAAGGTTCGTTGTTATTTATAGGGGAAAGGTTGTGATTACTTACATTGGTTTGATCCTTCTACACCTGATCATTTGAAGCCAGTTATTGTTGGTTTGCTGAGAAATGTGAAGGAATTTGAGGAGTAGAAGAATGAATCTTTGGGAAATTTATTTGTTTGTTTTGGTAGAGTTTATATATATGTGTTTTTCCTTATTTGTTTTAGTCTCGTTAACTATGGACCCCTATGTGAAAATCTTATTTTGGTTTGAAGAAAAATGGGGATCTATTGATTTTTATATGTAGGCAAGTTTATTGATTGTAATGGAGAATATGTTTGTTGAATATGCAACACCTCATGATTTGAGCTTACTGATGTAACAACTTGGTTATTTTGAATGAAAATTTCACTTGTTTAAAGTTGTTGTTTGTTGTTAGAAGACAGAAGCTATAATTAGAAGACAGAAGCTATTATTAAAGAAGAAACAATATAATTACAGTAAACAGTAGCCAAGATTTAAGGAATTACTATTCTAAATTATTCTCTTGTCTATGTAAATGTTAGCATAAATATCAATGTAATAACACAGAAATGAATAGAATTCCCTTAACAAATTAGTTCTAAATCTTTAAACATGGTATCAGAGCTGGTTCTACAATCCTTACAAAGAGAACCAGCATTCATCATCTACCTGTTCTTCCTTTGATCTTAACCTGCAGAAAAACAAATAACCATGTCAGAAACCAATTCTTCCATGTCTGGAGAAACAAACCCAAACCCAAACCAAACAAATACCAATTATACAAACCAGACTAATCCAGATGAACTCACTGTTCGTTTGGCAAATTTGTTAAACCAAAATTTAAATAATACTCTTACCATTGGAGTAAAACTGAATGAAAACAACTACCCTGTTTGGGCTCGGATGATGCGAGTTGCTCTTGGGGGAAGAGGAAAAACACACCATTTATTCAACCAGCCACCAGACACCACTGATCCATCATTCCAGCAATGGGAACAGATCGATCAGACTGTTTTCAACTGGATCATTCAAAATATAGAAGAACAAATACAGAATACAGTGGTCCAAAACCCCACTACGAAGGATCTTTGGGAGGGCTTATCCACAACCTATGGCAGTGGGGTGGATCCCTTTCAAACATACGATCTCCATAAAAAAGCAAGCACAATCAGACAAGGAAATGGATCGTTAGAGAGTCTCTAGACAACAATAAAAAATCTTTGGTTGAATATTGACAGAAGGCAACCCAACCCTATGGTTTGCTCAACAGACATAGCAACATATAACAAACTGAAGAATGAGCAAAGATTATACCAGTTTTTAACGGCGATTGATGATAGGTATGAATCTGCTCGTAAAGATATGTTGAAAATGGAACCGCTTCCATCAGTTGAGTCTGCATACGCCTCTGTCAGAAGGGAGGCCGCACGACTTCAAATTTTGAAGACTTCTACCTCCAGCAACCTGGACACATCATCAGAAGGGTTGGGTTCGGGTATGATAGCCAAAGCATCAGATCGAGGGAAATCAGAACAGAAGCAGGGGCGCTCAGACAACTCAGAGAGGAGAGTTTCTTCATCGCGAGAGGACCGTTCAAAATTGTGATGTTCACATTGTGGGATGAAAAAACACACCAGAGAGGGTTGCTTTAAATTAATTGGCTACCCAGACTGGTGGAAGGAGAGCAATCGAACGAAACAGAGGGAAACAGGCAACGCAAATGTGGTTTTGGGCAACCAAGAGGCTACCAGCAAAACCGACGATCACCATGATGATGAGAGTAATGGAGGCAGAACAAATCAACATAGATTTGTTGCCATGGCAAGCGGTGGCGACGGAAACAAGGGTAAGAACCCTAATTTTAATTCAAAGAAGGAGAGAAATGAACGGGTAGTGGAGAGTGCAAATGAAGCAGAAAACAAAATTGAAGAAAGCCCAAATATGATATGGGCAGTGGAGGGTTCGGTTAATAAAAAAGAAGAAAGACAAGAAAGTGGGCCAAAAAATTACCTAGCCCAGCCCAAAATTTTTTCATGTGTAGAAGGAGGAGCCCAAAATAAAAAAGACCTAACAAGTACCAATCCGAAAAAAATTTACAAATGGGTCCTTGATTCGGGAGCATCTAACACTGTCACACATGATATTTCAGATATTGTCAGTCCAGGAAGCCCGAGCAAGCAATTTATACAAAGTGCAAATGGTGGTCTTTCAAAAGTAGAGGGCGGAGGAAAAATTAAATTTAATTCCAAAATGGAATTAAATCATTGTTTATATGTTCCTACCATTTCACATAAATTATTGTCAATAAGTCATGTTACGAAAGAATTAAATTGTGTGGTTCTAATATATCTATTTTTTTGCCTTTTACAGGACATTCTTACGAAGGAGATCATTGGGCGTGGTACTGAATTTGATGGCCTCTACTATGTGGACGACGTTAAAAAAGGAACGGTTTTGTTAACCCATGGATCTGAAGAAAGGCAAGTGTGGTTGTGGCATCGAAGACTGGGACACCCTTCAATTAGCTATCTTCGGTTTTTATTTCCTACCTTATTTAAAAATAAAGATGTTTGTTTGAACTGTGAGACATGCATTTTAGCAAAAAGCCATCGTGCTTCGTTTCATTTGAACAATACTAGAGTTAACAATGCATTTGGTTTGATTCATTCTGATGTGTGGGGTCCTGCTCCTTGCCATACTAGTTTTCAATATTTTGTGATCTTTGTAGATGATTTTTCTCGTATGACATGGGTGTACTTTATGAAGCACAAGTCTGAGGTATTTGAAAAATTCGTTAATTTTTATCACATGATCCATACCCAATTTAAGTGCAAAATTCAAATTCTACGTTCTGATAATGGGACTGAATTTATTAATGGGGCTATGAAAACCTTCTTCCAAGAAAATGACCTTATCCACCAAACTACTTGTCCTTATACACCTCAACAAAATGGAGTTACTGAACGCCGTAACCGACCACTCCTTGAGATGACTCGAGCAATGCTTATTGAGTCAAAAGTTCCAAAGCATTTCTGGACAGAAGCTCTTGCAACCTCAGTATATCTTCTAAATCGTTTACCTACCAAAATCCTTGACCACAAAACTCCATTAACAGTTCTTGGTAGCCAAGTTGAAATCCCACAAGCCTTCTCTTTACCTCCTAGAATCTTTGGTTGTACTGTGTTTGTTCATATCCAAAAACATGATCGAACAAAATTAGATCCATGTGCAGTGAAATGTGTTTTCATGGGGTATGCCCTACAGCAAAAGGGATATAGATGTTATTGCCCAACTACAAGAAGAACCTATGTTACGATGGATTGTAATTTCATAGAAACAGAGTATTTTTACCAGTCTACTAGTCAGGGGGAGAATAGTGATGACTCATTAGACTGGCTAAACAATATTACACCTGAGTCTATATCAGTGGAAGTGACAGCTAGGAAGGAAAAGGTTTCAGAACAAACTTCAGAAAAAGAAGTACAAACAGTACCACAAGAAGTACAAACAGCACCACAAGAAATAACAGTACCACAAGAAGTACCGCCCAATGTCTCTCCTTCTGAAGATGTCCAAAATGAGGTAAGAGAAGAATCACACTCTTCTAATTCTAGTAATAATGATTTTTACACTGACAGTGAACAGGAAAATCCAGTAGAAAGATACTACTTACCTCCAAGAAGCAACAGAGGAATTCCACCTAGAAGATATTCTCCGGAACATGCTCCCAGAAACTCTAGGTACCCACTAGAGAATATGATCAAGGGGAAGATAAGTGAAGCTGTCAAGGTTTTTTCCTTAACAATTCATGAAGAAATTCCAAGATCTGTTGAAGAAGCAAAACAAAAAAAGGAGTGGTGGCAAGCCATGAAAGAAGAAATGAAAGCGCTGGGTAAAAATGGAACATAGGAGAAATGTAACTTACCAGAAGGAAAAAAACTTGTTGGGTGCAGATGGGTATTCACAATCAAGCACAAAGCTGATGGAACCATTGAAAGATACAAAGCTCGACTGGTTGCAAAAGGTTACACCCAGACTTATGGAATTGACTATTCGGAAACCTTTTCACCAGTGGCAAAGATAGATACAATCCGAGTGTTATTCTCAATTGCAGCTAATGAAGATTGGCCGTTGTAACAATTTGATGTTAAAAATGCCTTTCTACATGGGAAGCTGAAAGAAGAAGTCTATATGGAAATCCCTCCAGGATTTTCAGAAGGATGTAAACAAAATGAAGTTTGTCGACTAAAGAAAGCACTATATGGTCTAAAACAATCTCCACGGGCTTGGTTTGGAAGATTCACAGAGGCTATGAAAAGATATGGCTTTAAACAAAGCAATGCAGACCATACATTGTTCTTGAAGAGAAGAGAAAACTTAATTACCTGCTTAATCATCTATGTAGATGATATGATCATCACTGGGAGTGATACACAGGAAATCACCAAACTTCGGGAAAGACTGTTTGATGAATTTGAAATGAAGGACTTAGGAGGGCTAAAATATTTTTTGGGAGTTGAGGTTCTGAGATCTAATAAAGGAATCTTCATTTCTCAGAAGAAATATGTTCTTGATTTTCTAGCTGAGATGGGGATGATAGAGTGTAAACCAATTAATACTCCTATACAAGCAAACCATGGCTTGGTAATGAAGGAAGAAGGAGAACCTGCTGACAAGAAATTATATCAGAAGCTGGTGGGAAAATTGATCTACTTATCTCATACTAGGCCACACATAGCATATGCTGTTGGAATTGTTAGCCAGTTCATGCACTCACCTCAGAAAGAACATATGGAAGCAGCTATAAGGATTGTAAGATATCTTAAAGGAACTCCTGGAGATGGAATTTTATTAAAAAAAAATGGACATCTTAGCATTGAAGCCTACACTGATGCTGACTGGGCAGGAAATCCTAACGATAGAAAATCTACCTCTGGTTACTTTACTTTGATTGGTGGTAATCTAGTAACATGGCGAAGTAAAAAACAAAAGGTAGTGGCCCTGTCTAGTGCAGAAGCTGAATTTAGGGGAATAGCAAAAGGAGTGACAGAAGTGCTATGGTTGAAGAAACTTTTAGATGAACTGGGTTTTTTCTCACAGTGTCCAGCTAGATTGAGATGTGATAACAAAGCAGCAATCAGTATTTCAGAAAATCCCGTTCAACATGACAGGACAAAACATGTGGAGGTAGATAGACACTTTATCAAGGAGAAACTTGAACAAGGCATCATTGAAATTCCTTTTGTGAGATCAGAAGATCAATTGGCTGATATTCTAACCAAGGGAGTGACTGTTCAAGCATTCCGAAAGATTCTCAGCAAGTTAAACATTGGAAATCCCACTGCTCAACTTGAGGGGGAGTGTTAGAAGACAGAAGCTATAATTAGAAGACAGAAGCTATTATTAAAGAAGAAACAATATAATTACAGTAAACAGTAGCCAAGATTTAAGGAATTACTATTCTAAATTATTCTATTGTCTATGTAAATGTTAGCATAAATATCAATGTAATAACACAGAAATGAATAGAATTCCCTTAACAAATTAGTTCTAAATCTTTAAACATTTGTAATTGCATGATAATATCTTGTTGCATTTTTTTTGTTTTATTATTTTATTTCTTTATGTCTTTTAGCATAATACTAGGTTTTAAACTCAATATTCCTTCAACAGTTGCCGCTGGTTTTATACTCAAAATACAGCTGCAGCAGCAGTTGCTATCAGGCTTGGTTTGTGTAAATTAAAGGTGATTTGTTGGTGCTAGGCTTAGTTAGGACTAGGTTGTTGATTAATTACAATTTATTGGCTTAGTGTGTGAAAATCTTCAATGATTTATTTGTTTGAAGTGTGATTGCAAAATGACAAATGAAAAAACAAAAAAAGGAAATTGAATTGTAATTCAAAGTAGGAATTTCATTAAAGTTGCAAATAATTTAGTTGTTCATACATATTCTAGAATTTCCATAACCTTCTTTAATATATCCTATCTAAGTTGTGGAAAATCAAAGCGCAATACGAAAAACTGTCATAACTCACAAAATTAAGTTTTGAACAACATTGAAATTAACTTGAGCAACGTTTTATCTCAATTCAGTTCATACAAAAAGTTTGTTGTCAATAGCAATTGCGCATAATGCACATTAGTTCGTACTAGTATTTATATTAGGGTGCTTAATTGAGTTCAAAGATTTTGCACGTTGTCGTGTCAGCCTTTCATTTTGTGCTTGTTCCTCTACCAATTGCCTTGAAGTCATAGTTGACTTGCCTTTCTATTTCAGGCTAGGTGACTTGAATCCTAAATCCACATTCTTAACAGCAGCACTCTTGATTACAATCCTTGACCTAACAACCCTTGCACTCAACCCATTTAACCCAACTTCAAAACACCTAAAATATTAGAATACCCAACTCTTTAAAACATGCAAGAAATGAATTTACAAGAAATTTCTAACCTTTCAAATAAAAACACTAGATTGCTTTTGAAGATGAATGAATCACAATAAGCAAGCAGTAAGCAATGTAACCTCAAAATGTTCTTTACTCCCACTAGCATTACTTAATATGAATTTGCGAAGGCCATTCAACTAGCAGAAATCGAATTTACAGTTCCTCGATTGTAGTTATTAGGGTTTTTAGATTGGGTTAAGGATTAAGGGTTTGAGAGAAAAAATTTGTTTTTCAGTTAATTAGAGAAAATGAGTTAGTTGAATATGGTAATTTGGAAATATTGGGCGAATTGGATAGGTACAACACATGGAATACATGATCAAATTGAGGTGGGAAATTGTTGACTTAAGGGCTATTGATGCCACTTTAAGACAGTATAAATGTGTCTTATGACACTTAAAAAATACAGGGGGCCAATATGACTTTTTGCATAAGTATAAGTGTTTTTTTTATATATTAAGCCAAAATATTATGAGTTGATATTTCATTTTCTCTCCTCAATCTTTTTTTTAAGTTACAAAAAATAAAAATCTCAAACAATAAATAATTCTATACAGATTGATTAGATTTATAGAATAAAATAATATCTATCATTTTTATTTATCTTAGTAAAATATGATATATTATTATAATTAATTAACTTATGATATCTTAATTTTAGAAATATATTATAATTAATAAATAATTTTTTTAAAATTTAATAATACAATAAATTCTTTAAAATATATTATAAATTAATAGAATATTTTAAATATAAAATCAAATAGGATGAATATAACATGACTATAAAATAAATTGATTGCAACATAAAATTGTGATGATTTTAATCATGTTATATTCATGTTATTATTTACTCTACTTGACCACATATTTAAACTATTCTATTAATTTATAATAAATTTTGAAGATTTTATTATATTATTAAATTTGAAAATGCATCCATTTTATTAATCATAATAATATAATTTAAAATTTTGAGATATTGGAAGAAAATTAATTAATAATATATTTTATTTTAGGCCTAATTATAAAAAAAATATTTAAACTTTTCTCGTTTTTTCACATCTAACACAATTTTTTTAGCAAATTATTTCATGTACTTTTCTAGTAAGATTGATACCCTTCAAGCCTTCTTGAAGTTGGGCAAGCTTAGAAGGTGTGAGAGATATATTCAAACAGTTTCTCTTCCTGCTCGTGGTCAAGAGTGTAAGAGTGGCTAACATTATGAAGTGTCTCTTTAGACGCTAATGCTGGAAACAAAATGTCATCCTCTGCATTATTATGAGCTCTATACAGACCCCATAACAAACTAAATCTACCAAAACTGCCTAATTTTTCTGATTCAACATCCAAATATTCCAAGTCTTTGCAGATGGCCTTATGAAATTTAAATATGTTGTCAAATGGGCGTGATGTACAACTACTGTTTGTTAGAATTACATTTGTTTTCCAAAAAAATACTAAAATTAAAGGAGGGAGCAAAAGGACTAAAAGACAAGGAACGCAAATATTTTGCTGCAGAAAGAGAACTAATTCTTAGATTACTATTTTTCACTCCTAAACTAGAGACACAACAAGACTTATCACTGCAAAATAATTTGGGGATGCTAACAATCCCTACAGAGTGACAAACATAATTATCATCCTATAATACTAAGTTTTTATGCTTGACATTTACCAATTCTTCTGCTATCATTTGCTCCATCTGCTTGACATTTATTTTTCCCTCTTCAATCTTTTTTTAAAGCTACAAAAAATAAAAATCTCAAACAATCTAATTAGTAATTATCTGTTTTTTTTTTATGAATTATAGAAATAAAAAAAGAAATCACTTTTAGTTGTGTCAGTTTCGTACTGTTTACTAGCATAAATATGTTATAAAGTAGCCTAATACATAGATATATATAGATTTTTAAAGATATTATTGCAAAAATATAAATAAAAATAAATTAAATGAGTGAAAAATACATATTATATCAATGATTATAATGAAATATAATTTTATAAAGAACTTTACTTTTTTTTCTTATACAAGTCATTATATTAATTTATTTATATTTATTTAAAATTATTATTTTATAATTACATTTTTTAAAAATAAAATGGAGCTTTTTACAATAATTTTTTGAAAAAAGAATTCATTAAAAATAGAAGGAAAAAAGTGGTAAAAATTTTAAATTACAATATCTAAATTTATAATACACACATATATATACATATATATCTATTCTATAATTTAAAAAAGAAGCAAAATCACTTTAGATAAATAGTGATTTTACTTTTCTTCTACCATTTTGCCCTTTACTTTTTGTCACTCTTGTAACATCTCAATTTAGTATACATTGAAGTAATTAATATAAAGGATTAAGTAGATATAATTGGAATAGAGAAATTTAAGATCTACATATAATAGATAGAAGATATATACTTATTGTATATTTGGAGTATATAACATATATGTGAAGTATAAATATGATATATATATATATATGTATTTCAATAATAATAATAATAATAATAATAAGAGAAGAAAAAGACAGTCAAAAGAAGAAGGCAAATATGTAGTTTATATTAAAAGTAATTTAATTTAATAATTAACTAATTAATATATGTATAAAGATATCTATGGATGAAAATCAGAATAAAAGAGACTATCTTCTTCTTCTTCTTCCATGAGGACCCATAATTGGAGAGAGAGAGAGAGAGAGAGAGAGAGAGAGAGAGTTTTCTTCTTAATATACTAAAATTCACAAGATTTTAAGGAGTTTGGTACTGACTTTGAAAGTTAAGCAATAATTCAAGTAAGTATTTCTCTTAAAACTTGTTATTTTTGAATATGTATGATTATGTTTGATATAGTTAGAGTGAGAAAGTATGTTTAATGGTTAAAGTTAATGGTAAATGAATTAAAATAATAAATATATGATGACTTGTTGATTGATTTGTTGAGATAAATGTAATTCACGGAATTAGGGTTATGGAAAGGTTATGTAAAAATTAGGATTTTGGTATGGATGATTTTAATTATTGAATTGTGATAGTTTAATGTTGTTATAGTATATATACGGTGATTTTATGGTTTAAAATTGAATATGGTTAATTTTGGATAAAGTTAGGGTTTATAGTAAGAATATGTGAAATTAGAGTTTGTAAAGGAGATGTTTATAATTATTGAATTGAAGTGTTTTGATGTTATATAGTAAGAATATGTGAAATTAGAGTTTGTAAAGGAAATGTTTATAATTATTGAATTGAAGTGTTTTGATGTTATTTTGATATATAAGTAATAATTTTATAGTTAAACGTTGGATATTAGTTGGGTTGGATTGAGTTTAAATAAAGTAGAAAAATAGTGAAAATAATATTTTGTTGAGATTTTGATAGAAATTGCATAAATAATGATAATTTAATATACATTGAATATTGCAGTAATTTTAAGTGGATAATATTATTTGCTGTATGAATTATGTCTATATAGGGTAAGAAATCCCTTAAGAAGATCATTAGAGTTTGGTGAAATTAAAATGGTGGAGGAGGAATTGGAGTGATTTCAAGCCTTTATCAATATTAGTATGTATTTAAATTACTTGAGATTTTATTAAGTATAATTTAGCATAATGTACATGGTTCTTTTGTAATGTTGATATTCACATAATATATACAATGTGGTATAGTTATGTGATGAGTGTCACATTCGGCATTTGTTCAATGTAAAATTAATTATTGTACATGAAATATATGAGATTTACTAATGTGATGAAAAAATATGGATAACGTGGGTAATAATTTAAAAAGTGAAAATATGAAAAATTATGAGAAAAGAATGGAAATGATAAAAAAAAATGATAAAAGATGAGTAATGTTGTGAGATATGAATACAATTTGGCTCACTTTAAAAAATAAACACATTATTATGAATTAATGTATTAATATTAATAAGATGATGATTTCTATAAAATAATGAGAACATGTTAGTTTTATATGATTATGGAAAATAAAATATAAAGATGTGTGTAATGTGATAAAATGTATAGAGTGAGTCACACCGTGAATGTGACTATAAGTAATCTAAATATAAATTGGTAATGAGATTGTGAAATGTGTTTTAAAGTGTAATCTGGTAATGGTCATAAAAAGTTATTATTGGTACAATTAAGTCAACTTGCCAATAGTAAGTCATAAAGAATATTGTGCCATTGGGCAAGACACATTACACTAAAAGAATTTACCGGATTACTGACGAAAAAATCTATAGGTAATCCTTATTTTTTTTTTGTTAGTGATTAGATTTACCGATAGATATAGGTAGAAAATTTTTGTAGTTATTTTCTTTGTCGGTAATGAAAATAACGACATTGTCGGTAAATTACCGATAAAATTTTTTTTATCGATAATACCGACAGAAAATTTTATCGGTAAATTACTTAGAGAAAATTTTATCGGTAATTGCTAACAGAAAATTATGTTGATATATTACTGAGAGAAAATTCGATCGGTATTGCCTACAGAAAATATAAAATAAAATAAAATTTTTATTTATTTATTTTTATAATTAAAATTTTGAAATCAAATTTACCTAAAATTTTTTAAAAAATTAAAAAAATACCCTAAAAAAATCTAACACACTAAAATATTTATATTTACCAAAAAAAATTTTAAAATATAAAAAATTAAAATTTCTTAAAACATATTCTATTTATTTAAAAAAAATTAAAATATAAATTTTTAATTTATTTTTATTCAAAAATTTATCAAATAAATAAATTTTAGCTATTTTTTTTAAAAAAATCATAAACACCCTAAAATATTTTTATTTACCAAAATATTTCTTAAAATATAATAAAAAATTTTAAAATTTCTTAAAACATATTGTGTTTAAATAGATAAATTTCAAAAATTATTTTTTTTATAATTTTTATTTTAAAATTTATAAAAATAAATCAATTTTTTCTAAATTTTTTAAAAAATTGGAAAAATATTTTTTAAAAAATCTAACAATCTAAATAAATTTCTAAATACAAAAATATTTCTAAATATATTATAAAAATTTTAAAAATCTCTAAAATAATATTATGATTAATTAAAATAACCTTAAAAATCAAACAATACACAACTAAAATATAAATAATCAACTTAAACTACAATACACACAAACCCAAAACCAAATATCAAATTCATAAAATTAAAAAATAAATAAATAAATTTAACATATATTACACAAAATTATCTAAAATTAAAAAATCAAAATAAATACCTTCTTCTTCTTCTTCGTCATCATCATCATCTTCTTCTTCTTTTTCTTCAAGTAAAAAATTAAAAAAAATACATAGAAAAGGGACAGAGACAAATAGAGGGAGAGGAGAAATAAAAAAAATGGAAGAGGATTAGCAGAAATATGAGAGGAGAGAAAAAATATATTTTTATAGAAAAAATTACCAAGAGAATTAAGTATCTGTCGAGAAATTTACTGAAAGAAAATATATTCTGTCGGTATTACCTATAAAAAATATTTTTTGTTGGTAATTTTACTTATAGAAAATATATTTTCTCGGTATTGCAGACAGAAAATATATTTTCTCAGTAATTTTACCGACAAAAAAATATTTTCTCTCTGTAAACATCTCAAATAATGGCGGTAAAATTTTTGCCTAACTAATTGGATTGCGACTATTTATTTACCTAGAGAATAATTTTCTATCAAAAAATTACCGAAAGAAACTATTTTCTATCGATATTACCTATAGAAAATATTTTTCGTCGGTAATTTTACCTGCAAAAAATATATTCTCTCTGTATTACAGATAGAAAAGTGGCTCTTTCGGTAATTTTACCGATAGAAATACTTTCTTTCAGTAAATATCTCAAATAATGGCTGTAAATTTTCGCCCAATTAATTGAGTTACGACTATTTATTTATCGAGAAAACCACTTTTTTGTTGGTAAAATTACCAACAGAATATATTTTCTATCGGTAATATTGACATAATATATTTTTTGTAGGTAATTTTACCTACAGAAAAAAATATTCTCTCGATATTACCGACAGAAAATATATTATGTCGGTATTACCTATTAATTGAGTTGCGACTATTTATTTACCGAGAGTTTCTGTTGCAAAATTATAGAGAAACTATTTTCTGTCAGTATTACCTACAAAAAATATTTTTCGTTTATAATTTTACCTACAGAAAATATGTTCTCTTAGTATTACCGACAGAAAATATTTTCTGTCGGTAATTTTACCCACAGAAAATATATTCTATCGGTATTACCTACAGAAAATAAATTTTGTCGATAAATTTACCTAAAAAAATATATTTATCGATAATTTTACCTACAGAAAATATTTCTATCTGTAAAGTTTGTCGATAATTGTTAGCATCATTTGCTGGTGCTATTATTATCGGTAAATTTTTTTATCGATAATCTGTCGGTGTATTTTTTAATTTATTTTTTTAATCATTTTTCTTGGTATTCTGTCAATATTACCAACAAAAATCTTTCTGTCGGTAAATTTCTATCGGTAATCTGATACATTCTTATAGTGTTAGTGTCGAACACAATTGTACCGAGAAGACAGCCTTCGGGCGATGATAGACACTTTGTCTCCGGTGTCAAGAGAGGAAGACATTCGATGATATATTTGACAATTACCTCCGGTGTCAATACGGGTGAGATGCGATACTATATTTTCGGTGTCGGACCTTTGGATTACTTTAAATGAAATACTGGGTCTAGTGTGTATGTGTGAGTATGTGTATATGGGTGAGTTGTGGATGTGTTATATTTTTATGATTTATGAAACCATAAGTATTACTGAGTAAATATATGGTGTATTGTGAGGTAGCATATTGTGTTAGATGCCATCAAAATATGTTTGAGGCCAACATTGTGATAGTAATATGTTGATGGATATTATGTGTTGATGTGGATTGGTTAAAATAATGTATTTTATTATTATTCTATATGTATCATTAAGTTATATACTTAGCGCGATTAGATATATCGTGTATGTGACAGGACTGCAGAGTAGAGTAGTCCAGAGTAAGTTTGTGATTTAAGTATTAGTTTTGTCACGAGACCAGCTGTGACAGGGTTTGCATACATGTATATTCTACAATACTATATACTTTAATAAATACATCATATGTATTCTAAACATGTTCTTGGAAAATAATGTGTATATGTATGTATATTTATAAAATATTGAGTTTTGACTAAATTGTTGAGATAATTAGAGGATTGTTGGTGAATGAAGATTTTTGTGAAATTATTATTTTGAGAGTGTTCAATTTTATGCAGATTATGTGATTGTTGTTTTGAAAAATATTAAAATTACAGATAATTTTTTCAGAGATTTTTCATTAAATATACTATTTTAAATTATAAAAATATATGAATTTGTCGGTTAAAATTTTTCTTTTAAATAATATAATTATTTTAAGGTTAATTATGATGGTTTCTACAGTGATTTGGCATGATATTCTTATACTCTATGTATATACTCTACATATATAGATATGTATACTATACATATATAGGGTATAAGGGTGTTACAACTCTTTTATCATTTTACCCTTTAATTTTTTGTTTTAATTTACTATTTTGCTTTATATATATATATATTTGCACTTTGTTATTATATATATTTTTTAGAATTTATGTTCTTTTGGATAATTTAATTACGCGTTGCTATTAAATCTCAAATTTCACACATTTTGCCTCTCAATTCTATAAATTAGGAGAATATGTGATATTTTAGATTAATTTTTACAATAAATTATAAATTTTAAACTTTTTTATTTTAACAGAATTTATATTTTATATCTTTAATCATATTAAAAAATAAACTAACATTAATAAACTTAAAAATAGTATAAAAATTGATAGGCTGCTCAAATTAGAGCATGCTAAATAAAATTAATAATACAATATGTGAAAGAATTTCCCTGAGTGCTTAGAAAAATAGTATTTAAAAAATTATCAAATAATTATACTATTGATTTATTTGCACTTAGTTGATAATATCTTATAACAATTATGCCAATACTTTACTTATTTGTAATCAATTGATAATATTTTATTTTTTATTTACCTTTTCTCTTCTTTTAGAAAAATATTAATAGCCTTTTATATTATTTATAAAAAAATATGTATATCCCTAAAAAAATAGAGGGTGTCATTCTAGTGCGTATATATATATAATATAAATGGTTTGATTATATATATATAAATTTACATTGTCTTTTTCAAAATTCACTTATGTATATATACATATGATCAAAACACAACATAATAAAATTTGTACGTGCATGCACCACCTTCTAGTTAGTTTCGAAGCACTCTAATTCGGCTTGTGGCACAACTATCTGACTCTTGAATCAACAATCTACTCACGTGCGTGATTCACACAACTACGCTGAGCTTAAAAGCTTAGTGGTACATATAAACAATATATACATATATTTAAATCACATCACATACTCATACACATATAGCATTCGTATATACATATATATATATTTATTTATTTATTATCCACGAATCATAATATTGTTCTTATTTATTGCAGACATATGCACGAATCTTAAAATTTCGTAGGAGTTCGAGGGGATTTCTTATTAAGTAATTAAGAAGTTTGAATTTACTTTGTTCAAGGATCATCAATATCATTAACATACATATGAATTAAAAAAAAGATTTTATAGTAACACTTGGAAAGCTGATTGAAGTTTTAGTAAAATTATGTAAAATTCAGTAAATTGACTGAGGGTTAATTATAAAATAAAAATAAAATTTACCTCTTTTTTAATTTTATCACAAACTTTCAATTCTATAAAATATCTTAATACATTTTGCAATATTATCATATATGTAATTTAAATTAAAAAATACAATGTAATTTTGAATATTGTGTATAAAAAATTCAAATATTATATTATTTTTTTAATATTTAATAATGAGTAAGCAATTAAAATTGATGAATATATTAGAACAACCTAAATCTCAGCCTCAATGTTAGAGTGTGCACCACTACACACACTCTCTAAATATATAAACAAATTTGCTTAAGGTTGTTTATATATATATATATATATATATATATATGTATGTATAATTCTATTTATTGACAAGATCGCATGATTATTTACTTGTGCATTGCACTATTAAGTGCCTTCCTGATTCAAACCAATTACATATAATTGATATTTAAGTACCCACTTTCCAAGTTATATGGTGTTCCATTGTCCTGCCTACATGAATCCTTTCATAAGGATATGTCATTTTTATGCATTTCCATTATTATTATTTATTGTCTCCACTGCCTTTGAAGGGCTTCATATATATGGTCATGTATATCATCATTAAACCAACAACCTTTGCTTTGACTTCATTGTGATAAAAATTTCAAGATTATTATTGGTAGGAGTGGTCATTACATTAATCAATTAATTAATTAACTGAATTAAATTAACTTAAATTTTAATCAAACTGATTAATTATTAAATTTGATCGGTTTGATTAATTAACTAAACTAAATTAATTAGTTCGGTTAATTAACCGGACTAGCCGATTATTTTATTTTATAATAAAAAAATATAATTATAATAAAAAAATTAATATAATTAAATAATTAAACAAAATTTATTGAAAAACTAAAAAATAACTCTATTTTGCAATACAAATTATATTTACAATAAAAATAAATTAAAAAATTAAATAAAAATTAATATATAACTAAATAAAAAATTATTTTTTAAAATTTTTTTATTAATAGTTAACTAACCGAATCGAACCAGTTAACCGTTAACTGAAAATTAAATTAATCTAAATTTATTAACTAAACGGACTGATATTTAATATTTTTTAATCTAAATTCATAAACTGAATCGACTGATATTTATTATTTTTAATTAATCGAACCGAATATTTAGGCGGTTAACCGAAAAATATCCACCCCTAATTATTGGTAGTTTTTTTTATGTATATGGTCTCCTGGTTAATTATTATTGTAAGGGTATAATTATATTGTTGATGTCTGAACTTTTTATATTTAATAATTGAGTTGTTTAACTTTTTAAAATATCAATTGAGTGTTAGAACCGAAAAATCGTATACAATTTAGTTATTTTAGCATGTTGCAAACCAGTTATAGGTAAATGTCATAGGTATAATTACATTGTTGATATCTGAACTTTTTAAAATTTAACAATTGAGTTATTCAACTTTTAAAAATATCACTTTTTATTGACACGTGTCACTCAACAAAGCAGCTTTTGATTTACAATAGGCTAATAACTAAATTATACATGATTTTTTGGTTCTAACACTAAATTGATATTATGAAAAGTTAAACTCAATTGTTAAATTTTAAAAAATTCAGATATCAACAATATAATTATACCTCGTTGTAACAATATACTATTGCCCTGTATTTTCAACTTTGCATGTAATTTGTATATTTCCACTTTGTTATTTATTGCTTTTTTTTTTCATTTTAGCAGTGAAATTAAGTTTAAAAAAATTTAAGCACCCCAAAAGAATTTTAAAAATTAAAATGAGTTTAGAATATCCAGAAAACAATTTTTAAATATATAAATCAAACATAAAAATATAATTTTTTTAAAAAAATTAATCTTTATCGACACATACATTAGATTAAAAATAAAATAAAAAATTGAAGTTAAGTTTGCTAATCAGTAACCAACAGTTGGGTGCAATTAGCAATCAAGTAAATTATTTGGTCAATAGCAAGAGATATCACCATTAAAACAAAAAATAAGAATATAAGAAGCCATCCCCAATTTCTTCTTGTAATGTAGGGCACATGTCAGTAGCAAGAGATATCATCATTAAAACAAAAAATTGAAATCTTAAAAATTTTCATCCCCAACTCCAAACATATGGAGTGAATTGAGATGGATATTTTATTTATAGTGAAACTGTAATTTTACATCTATAATTATATGTGTATATATATATATATTAACAAAAGAATATAATAGTTCTAATGATATAAAAAAACTAAAGAAAAAAAATTTGCATTTGCATTTTGTATAAGAAAAAATTGACTGTAAAAATGAAAGATAAAACAGAGAAAAATGATGATTTAAAATAATATTTTTTTGATGATAAGAATCATATTAGTTGAATTGAAGGTAAATGAGGAAAATGAAGAACTTAAATATTTCTTTAGAGACCACTAAAAAAACAACTCAGATAGGACATCGAACATGACCTATATATATATATATTGCTGCCAAGAATGCCACTGAAATATCTTCCTTACAAACTAACCAAGAAAGACTCCTAAGGAAAAACGTCTTTGATCTCCAAGATACTCTTGAATTACAGAGAGAAGAGTAAAACACTTATGAGATCTTTGTAAAATCATTACAGCACCAACAAAGAATCAAACCAAAGATAAACCTTAGCCTCAAAAGAACCCATGATATTGGAAACAAGCATCTAAAAACTAGAAGTGAGACATTTTTGAAAATTTAGCTTAACTTTTTCTAAAATGTAAATATTTTTTGTAGTATTTTTGAAAATTTTATTTTTATGAGTAGTTTTGTAGAAACTCTTTTTTTAATGGATTCCATACTCCTATTTATCCCTATTATTATAGGGAGAATTACACAGGGTACGCAATTTCTTTATATGGCCACTTTTCAAGTTTATGGTGATGGAGTTTTTCTTTCATTTTTGTGTAGTGCATTTTTTTTCATTTTTACTTTGGTTGTGATTTTTATTTTTTTGTTCATTTTTTTATTATTAGATAATTGAACTCTATTTTAATCATTGACAATCAAATTGATATATATTAACAAGTGTAAACACGTTTGTTATTATAGGCACGAAACCCTAATGCTTGTAAGACCGCCCAACCAATCGAGTGACCGCACAAGGCATTGGAACAAAAGCCACTAAAGAAACAGAAGGGATTGGCGTGAGATGAATTTGGAAAGCAAGCCTTGTGTGCGATCACTCCACCATGTTGTGCAACTGCCCACATCAATGGCTTAAAAACTCAAAACTTACAGAGAAGGTAAAGGTCTTCGTGAGCGGTGAAGTCTGGAGGCGAGAAGATTGTGCGACCGTGCCAAATTATTGAGCGACTGCATCATTCAATGATCTAAAAATTTATAAATGGCAAAAGCTATAACAGTTTGTGTGACTGTGCGACCACCCCAGCTTGTTATGCGACTGCACCCTGCCAATATATTTGAATTTTAGCGCCAAACATTTTGGATCAATGATAATTGGACATGTGAAAGAAAAAATTCAAATTAAACGGTAAAAAAGATTGTGCGACTATAAGACATAGTATCATGGGCACAGATGATTTTGTCTAACAACCAAATCTTACCATTGGAGTTAGACGTTATAGAAATATTTGAATTGTATGACCGCACAAAGTGAATTGCGATCGCACATGTCATCTCAGCAACTAATTTAGTAAAAGACAAGTTCTAAACATGTGGGAATCACTTTAAATGGCTAGTTTAAATCTGAATGACTATAAATACTTTAAAAAATCTCTTGTTTGAGGGTAATTGTAATTGATATTATAACATCCATGATAAATTAAATAAGTATTTGGAGGTATAAGGTGTTATATATACCTAATGTATACCTAGTATATACATAGTATATAATATATATATATATTATATTAGATATATGCATAGATTAAATTATATATAATATACATATAGTATACTTAATGTGTACATAGGGTACACAAGATATATATGGGTAAATATATATATATATATATTAAATATACATAATATAAATACATTACATAAATATATACATAAAAGTATATATAACAAATAAGTAATAAATATATAATATATACATATACATAGAATATACAATACATATATATAAAGTATAAATTGGTGGTGAAAAAGATGATGATGATGATGATGATGATAATAATAATAATAATAATAATAATAATAATAATAATAATAATAATAATAATAATAATAGCAAGAGAGGAGAGAAATTCAAAGAATAAAGTAAGGAGATTGGTGGAAATTAATTAATTATAAAATAAGGGATAAAGACGAGAAGTAAATGAGAACATATATTTCTTCTTCTTCTTCTTCTTCTTCTTCTTCTTCTTCTTCAACGTATACCATTGGAGAGGGTGAGAGCTTGGGTTTTGTTTCATGATATATATCAAATTCATAGAAAATTCAAGAGGATTTAAAGTGATTTTGAAGGTTTATCATAGAATCAAGTAAGTATCCTTACTTTGAAGCTTTAAATTCTTAGTTTATTGTTATTGTAGGAATTGCTAGAGAGAGAAAGTATGTTTGAATGATTTAAATTGATAATAGTTGAATTAAAATGTTAGATAAGTGATGAATTGATGATTAATTTATGAAGGTGAGCATAAATGGTCAAATTAAGGCTATGTAGTGGGTATGTGTTAATTAGGGTTTTTGTGTGGATGGTTATAATTGTTGAAATTGAATAATTTAATGTTATTTTAATATGTATGTAATGATTTTATGATTAGAAATTGATTATGAGAGAGTTTGGTTAAGTTTAGGGCTATTGACCTACTATGAAAAATTAGGATTTCTAATATGGATGTTGATAATTATTTTAATGAGATGAATTATTATTGTTTTAATGTAAATATTATGATTTTAAGGATGAAAATGTGATATGAGTAGGTTTTGGTAAAGTTAATGTTAGTAATTATATTATGTGAAATTTGAATTTTTGCAAGAAATTTCCATAATTATGGGAGTGAATTGTTTTAATGTTATATTGATATATAACTGATGTTTTTATAGTTAAATGTTGAAAATGAGCTTTATAAAATGAAGTTTGAATAAGGTAATAATGATGAAAATAGTATTTTGGTGGAATTGAGGTAAATGGTATTTGAATGATTAAAATAAATTTAAATGGATTCTAATGCTAAATTGAAACTTGTATTATGGTTTAGGATTGTGTAAAGGGAAGTTACAAAATTAAAATAATGAAGTGTCTTAGTGGAAGTTAGTGTTGAAGAATAATAGTGCTTTGGATTTTAACATATTTCTAGGTAAGTACATACTTTAATTTTATATGTTTCATTTACATTTAATTGGCCTAGCATATTTTGATGCTATGAATGTGCTAGACTAATATAATGCAGTGTCTTGTATGTAAGAGTATTGAAATTTGTAAGAAAATATGTAAAATGAATTAATTTTATTATGTTAAGCTATTGTAAACGGCTAAAATATTGATATGGGTGATTTGTGAAAAAAATAGAAAGTGTCCAAAGTGTGTGGGTAATGAGGTCACATTATAAATGTGACATATATTATAAAATGTGATTAGTTATGTTGGAAAAAAGGATATTAAGCATGTTTAAGGAAAAGAAAAAGGTTAGTCATACATTGGTAGAAAATGTGTTAAAATGCATTTGCTTGACATGCTACATTATTATTTGATTTTAGGACTATATCACTTTAATGTGTGAATTCACATGCGAAGTACATAGGCAGGTGTTAAAAGGTATGAAAAGTATAATATGTGAACATTTAGGTCATTTTAAGGTGGCTATTGACATTATTGGTTATGTTTGTGATAAAATGCAATTATGCCAAATACAGGAATAATTCAGCCATATAGAGGATGTGGCAAGTAATTTGATGAAATTGATGCAAATGTATTGAAATAATGAGAAAAATGAAAAAACTATAAAAATAATAAAAATTGGCATAATTTTCAAAGTATGAGAAAAATATAAAATTATTCATGTTATGTATGGAACCTTATATAATATCAATTTTCAGAGTAATGTGTTTGATGTTATATGGTATACCAGTTATTTATCTTCGGACCAGACGCTGGGCGTCATTATTATTATCTTCATGCTAGATACTGGGCATCACTTTTATTTGCATTCTGGCCAGACACTGGGTGTCAAATATTAGTCCAAAGTAATATTTCTGAAATTTAAATATTATATAGGGTTATTTGGGCCCAATGCATATAATTGTGTTATTTTAATAAAATTTTTGAAAACATATGTTGTCATATTAAGATTATCAGAATTGTTTGATGGAGAACATTTATGACGTGTTTATAAAGTCTAAATATTGCATATTGACAAATAAGTAAAACTTAAATGGAAACTGCTTGTAGTATGTGTGTTGTGATAATGATGTGATATGTGGATGAATTTTATTAATTTAAATAATGATAGAGAGAGTATAACATTGCATTGGTGTTGTTTAAGTTTACAAGTGATACTTGTAATGTTGGCATGAGAGGATATAAGTGCTTGAAATGTATTAAGAATTGTAATAGAGAAATGAGGCATTTGTCACGGTAGAACATATATTGACTATATTATTAGTATGTATCATTAACCTTTTGAACTTAGCGCGGAATTGTGTATCGCGCAGGTATTGAAGGTGTAGACTGGCATGATCAGGACTGTAATTGGAGCTTGGAGATTAAGTGTGCCATAAGACCAATGATGCCATTTGTATGCATATATTTATGATTTAAGTATTTTGGTTTATGTAAATTAACTCATAACACTTGTGTTGGTGTATAAAAATTTGAAATAATAATGTATATATATATATATTTACATCGATATTAAATTCTAATATATAAAGTTTAAAGTGTTGATATTTAACATTGTATTAATGAAGAGATGAGTTTGGGGAATGAAAGAAATTATTAATATTTGAGAAGTGTTAAATTTTTATGAAGGTTGTGTGCTCGTTGTTTTGAATTTATCCGAATTATAGATAAAACTCTGGCTAATTTTTTCAGAGATTTTTCATTAAATTATTTTTTAGTTTTTAAATTATTAATAAATATTATTTTTTATTTATTAAAATATATTTAAGTTGTAAAATATTTTTTTAAATTTATAAAAATTTGATAAGACTGAAAACTGTGATATTCTCGTACTGTATATGCATATATTATATATATCAGGCGTATGTATTTTATATATGATATGAGGGTATTACAGATATACCCAAGACAATCTACTTTTGATTTGTTGCATTACAATTAATATTTATATTGATTGAGTATTGGATGTGAGCATTAAAAACACCATTATAAGTTGAGTGTTAGCTTGTAAATACTTAGGTTTGAGAGTGAGCCTTAGGAAAACTTTTATAAGGGTTGTGAGAATTAAACTCAAACCTTGTAAAGTTTAGTGTGAGCTTGTGAAACACTAAGTTAGAGTTAAACTTGTAAAAACTCAAAATTAGTGAAACCTTAACAAGTTGTTAAGGAAGTGGATGTAGAATTGAGGCAATCTGAACCACTATAAACTCCTTATGTTCATTCTTCTCTACTCTATTCCATCTTCATCTTGATTTTCTTGTTGTTTTAAATTTTTAAGTTATCATCACTACTCCAATTAACCAATTCTCCCTTTTCTTGGTTGCTATCTTAGGCCAACATTTATTTTTTTATTTGTTTTTATGATATTTTTATTAAAAAATAATTTTTTGTATATATTCTCAATATACACAAAAGAAATAAATATATATATATAATATATATAAAATACGCACACAATAAATAATAACATCTACAAAGTATACACTAACATCTATTAAATTTATCAAACATCTACCAAACATTTATAAAAATATTTTTAATAATTTTTAACTTTATTTTTCTTAATTTTATATTCATACAATATACATATAATATCTATATAAAATACACACAATATACAAAATAAATACATAACATACATACAACATCTATCACACATATACATAAAAAATTAATATTTTTTAACTTAATGTTTTATACGTATAGTAAGTAAAATTTTGTTTAAAAATAAATTTAATAATTTTTATTAATATATTTTTTATTATTTTTTGTGAGTATTATTTGTTATTTGTAATGAAATTAAAAATTTTTCTTTATACAATTAATATATTTTATATGTTAAAAATATAATTTAAAATACTAAATTTTATTATTTTATTAGAATATATTTATTTAATAGTGAGGTTTAAAAAAAGAAAATTAAAATAAAATATTATTTATAGTAAGAGAAGAGACTTATTTTAGTGAGGAGTAAAATATTTTTGAAATAAGGTTTTTTTCTTCTTTTTCATAATTTTGTAAATGTCTCATTATTATAGAGAAAATTACACCATATATTATTTTTAAATTTTTATTTTCAATTTTACTACTCTTAATTTTTTTTTCATTTATAATTTTTTACTTTTTCAACTTTACTTTTTCTTCACTTTTGTTTTTAGGAAATATGGTGCTTTTTCAACTTATTCTTTCTCTTCCTTTCTATTCATTTGTTGTACTTTTTCTGTCTTCAAATACATTGCTCCTTCTTCTTTTCTATTACACATCCTCTTTTAACTTTTTTTTATTTGTTTTTTAGGCTTTTTTTCCATTGCCTTTAAATTTATATCAATCATTGTTCAAAGAGAAATTATTGTCCGAGATAACAGTCGATTTCATCATTTTTCATGATATTCAGTATTATAAACTTTAATTTGCTTGAGATTTTAAAATAACCAACATATTTGTTTTTTGAGTGGATATTTTATATGGAAGCTTTTTCTAGATATGGACATTTGAGTGTGCACTACCCCAGGGATATTAATGTTTTACAGCATGGCTTGAATACATCAAATGAATGGTGTTGCGTGCATGAGATTTTTAATTAGTCAATTAGTTTGTTTGTTGGTAATGACTAGTATTGCTTGCTTTTGAGCAGCAAGGATCTGTATTGAAGGCTGATTACGAGGTCACCTGGGCCAAAGGCAGTTGCTTCCGAAATTCAAGTAGCGAAATGAAAGAGATGAGTGTCAGGATTGTAAAAATTAATTTTAGATTTATGACTTATATAATAAAGTTTGAATAAGATAATTAAAGTTTAATCCTGATGGCTATTTAAAAAGTTATGACTCTTAATTTAAAACTAAATATTAAAGGGTTATAAGTTTTGATGTTAAAGGGTTATAACTTTTTGTAGAATGGTTATAACTTTTAATATGAAAAGTTATAACTTTTAATAAAGTTTTGATGGAAAACTTTATACAAGAGGTTATAGAAAAGAAGATTGGTGCTTTCTCTATCTCTACAAATTAAAGTTATATTTATAGTAAAGTAAGAAAATTTATTTTCTCTCCATCATCAAGTTCAAGAGGAAAAGTGAGAGAAATCATACTTCATTTTTTTTTGTTCTTCAATGTCTTAATCTTGTGTTTTTCAAATCAAACTACTATGGATAAAGGTATATCTTTCATTGTTTATGTGAAAACTTGAAGTTCTAAGATTCTAAAGATTATGTTTTTATGCATAAATTATTAAAATTAAATATGTGATATTTTATATGTGGTATCAGGGCTTTTGATTTAGGAACTCATGTTTTCACTTTAACATTATTTGTTTGGTTTCACTCTGTAAATTTCTAGAATTGATGATATGTAAAAATTATAACAATATTAATGATTTGCATGTTTTTCTAAGGAATTTTTCTTTCAATTATGTGCATAAAAGTTAAGAATTGAATGCAAGTTCATCAATCAATAGAATATATTTAATTAAAGTATGTAACAGTGGTTCATAGAATGTCTATTGTTTTGTTATTTTTTTTTGTGTTGCAAATTTGCTTCCCTGTATTTATGCATTTACTATATCGCCTCATGTACTTATTTATTTTATTCTAGTAGATACTTATATAATTATGTATTGGTTACTTTACCCCATGCACTTATATATTTTGTATCAAATATAGACTTACATGCATATGTAGCATTATCTTTATATAGATTTTGTTGAGTATGAAATAGACAAGTAAAAGAGATAAAATGACTAATATGTGATTATATAAATATTTATTGGAATGAAATAGATAAGTATAATGGTAATATGATAAATGTATAAATACGTGGGATAAAATAACTAAAGTTACCAAGTTCAAGGGGCAATTGATGTATTAAGCCTATTATGATTTGTAATTTGAAATTTATTTTTTTAAAAAATTGATTTGTTAGTCAGCACAATGGCCAAATCCTAATGTAAATAAATTTATATTATTTATTTTTTAATTACCCAATAATTTTATGTCAAAAAAGATGGCATTAGTTATGCAATGATGTTAATTTTGGGTAAATTAGAGTTTGTTATTATAAGAACATTTCATAATCAATCCAAAGATTGGTTAATTGTTCTTGTAATATAAAAAAGAAAAATCATTTAAGTAATCGGTATATGTTTTAACATTTTTTTCTTGCATATCCAAAGATAAAATAAAAAAAATCTAGTTAGTACATATATAATCACTAATTATTGTTATTTTATATATCATAGTATCACCCAAAAGAGAACAATGATATACTTTATGCTTGAATTCAGATATATATGATAAAATTATGACTTAAAGCATTAATGTATGAGTATTTTATTTATTTATTTTGCGGTATCTATACCTGTTTCACTTCATTCGCATGCTTCAACTGTTCCATTGTTTAATGGATTAAAGTTTTCTGAATGGAGTCAACAAATCCAATTTCACCTGGGAATTCTGGATCTTGACATGGCACTTCAATTTGAGAAACTCGTTGCTAATAGTAATGATGATTAAAAAATCTTCCATAAAAATTGAGAAAGGTCAAACAGATTAAATTTAATGTTTATGCGAATGACGATTACAAACAACTTAAAGTCTACTATTTCTAATACTGACAATGCTAAGGAATTTATAAAATTTATGGAAGAACATTCTTAAACTACTAACAAGTCTCTTGTTGGTACATTAATGAGCACCTTGACCACTATAAAATATGATGACACATGTACTATGTATGAGCACATTCTCAAAATGACAACCTTAGTGGCAAAACTAAAGACTTTAGGAATGAATGTGGATGAATACTTTTTAGTTCAATTTAATTTAAATTCCTTGTCTCCTGAACAGTATGGTCCATTTCAAATGAATTACAACACTTTAAAGGATAAGTGGAATATAAATGAACTTACCAATATGCTAATTCAAGAGGAGACAAGATTAAATAACCAAAAAGCTCATTCCATTCATTTCACAAGTCATCAAGAAGCTGAAATGAATAACAAAAAAAAAAGGTGGGAAGAATAAGATGAAAGGTTTACATGACCTGAATAAATCTTCTAAGGTTGCTCATAAGAAGGAACATATCAATATCAAATGCAACTTTTGTAATAAAGTTGGACATTTGTACAAACATTGCGTAAAACATAAAGCTTGGTACTTATCATTTAATTTTGGACACAAGATATTGTTTGGATTTGCTTCAAACCTTTTATGTTTCCACATTTTCCTGCAATTTAATTTCTTTACCAAAACTTGATGTAGCGAGATTTTCTTTTAAGTTTGGTTTTGAATCTTGTACTTTATTTAAGAACAATAATGTTATTGATTTTGGCATATTATGTAATGGTCTCTACGAGTTAACGCTTGATATAAATGGTTCATTGAGACTGTAATGACTTTGCATTATAATGTTGGTACTAAACATAGTTTAGTTGATGAAAAATTCTGCTTACTTGTGGCATAAATGTTTAGGTCATATATCCAAAGAAAGAATGCAAAAATTAGTTAAGAATGAAATTCTTTCGAATTTGGATTTTACTGATTTTAAAGTGTGTATTGATTGTTTTAAAGGAAAATAAACAAAACACACTAATAAAGAAGCTGCAAGAAGCACATAACTTTTTAAAATTATACACACTGATATTTGCAGACCTTCTAATATTCCTTCTTTTAGTGGAAAAACATATTTTATCACCTTTATTGATAATTTTTCATTATATAGTTATATTTATGTATTACATGATAAATTTCAATCAATTAATGCACTAGAGATGTATATTAAAGAGGTTGAGAGATAATCAGATAAAAAGGTGAAAATTATAATGTTAGATAGAGGTGGTGAATATTATGGTATGATGAATTAGGACAATGTTCAGGTCCATTTGCTAAATTCCTTGAAATGCATGGTATTTATGCTCAATACACAATACTAGGTATACTACAACAAAATAATGTAACAAAAAGGTGTAATTGTATCTTAGTGGAAATGGTTAGGAGTATGATTAGTCACTCATCTTTACCTCTATCTTTGTGGATGTATACATTAAAGACTACCATATATTTACTAAATAGAGTTCCTAGCAAAGCAATTCCAAAGACACCTTTTGAACTATAGACTAAAAGGAAACCTAGCTTAAGGCACTAACATTTTTGGGGTTGTCCAGTAAAAGTAAGAATTTACAGTCCATATGAAAAGAAATTGGATCTTAGAACAACCAATGATTATTTCATTGGATATCCAGAAAAGTCTAAGGGGTATATATTTTATTGTCTTAATCATAATACAAGAATTATTAAATATGGAAATGCAAGGTTTATTGAAAATGACGACATTAGTGAAAGTGACAGGATGCGTGATGTTAACATTCAAGAAGTTATGGTGAAAATTCCTATACCTCAAATTTCAACAATTGTTATTCCTAAAAATACAGTTCAAACTAATAATGATCATGAACAATAAATAAATGAGCATACATTCCATGACGAACATGTTAATAATGAGCCTGCAGTAGTTAAACCACTAGTAACGACATTAAGAAAATCTCAAAGAGAAAGGAGATTTGCTATTTTAGATGATTATGTGGTTTACCTATAAGAGTCAGAAATTGACTTAGAAATTAATGATGATCTAGTTTTATTTTCACAAGCCATGAAATGTAATGATTCTGCTAGATGGATTAGTGCCATGGAAGAAGAGTTAAAATCTATGGATCAAAATTGATTTGGGATGTTATTAAATTGCCTAAATGATGTAAAAGAGTCGGATGTAAATGGATCTTTAAGACCCAATGTGACTCAAAAGGTAATATTGAATGGCATAAAGCCAGACTTATTGCTAAAAGTTTTACTCAAATAAGTGGCATTGATTATAATGAGACTTTTTCATCGGTCTCTAAGAAAGATTGACATAGAATCATTATGGCTTTAGTGGCTCACTATTATTAAGAGTTACATATTCAAACTGTATTTCTTAATGGAAATTTAGATGAAAAGATTTATATAGATTAAACTGAGGGCTTTTCAATTAAGGGAAAGGAACATATGATGTGTAAATTAAAAAAATCAATATACGGACTTAAACAAGCTTCCCAATAATGGTATCTTAAGTTTAACAATACCATTACTTCTTTTGAATTTTCAGAAAACATCATTGATTGGTGTATATATATGAAAATTAATAGGAGTAAGTTTATCTTTTTGGTCTTGTATATTGATGATATTTTACTTGACGCGAATGATCTTGGTTTATTATATGAAACCAAGAAATATCTCTCTAAGAATTTTAAAATGAAGCATATGGGAGAGGCAACATATATGATAGAAATAGAAATATTTTGTAATAGATCACAAGAAATATTGGATTTATCTCAAAAGACTTATATGAATAAAATTCTAGAGTGATTTAAGACGAATAAATGCTTAGCGGGAATAGTCCCATTCAAAAGAGGGACAAATTTAATTTTATGCAATGTCCAAAAAAAGAATTGGAACAAGAACAAATAAAAAATATTCTTTATGCATATATTGTTGGAAGTTTAATATATGCTCAAACTTACACCAGATCAGACATTAGTTTTGCTATTGGAATATTGGGCAGGTATCAAAGTAATCTGGGTTTGGATTATTGGAAAACTGCAAAGAAAGTTCCAAGATACTTGCAAGGAACAAAAGATCATATGCTCACTTACAAGAGATCTAATCATCCTAAAGTGATTGGATATTCAGATTTAGATTTTGCTGGATGTATTGATAGAAGGAACTCCACATTTAACTATATGTTTCTGATAGCAGAAGGAGCAATTTCATGGAAAAGCGGCAAACGGTCTATTATTGTTGCATCCACTATGGAAGCTTAGTTTGTGGCATGCTTTGAGGCCACCATTCATGGTTTATGACTGCAAAATTTCATTTTAAGATTTAGGATTGTCGATAGTATTACTAAGCTGCTGAAAATTTATTGCGATAATTCTGCAGTAGTTTCTTCTCTAAAAAAAAGACAAGTATTCTAAAGGTGATAAAAATATGGAAATTAAATACTTTATCATTAAGGAAGAAATTTAAAAATAAAGAGTGTCAATTGAACATATTAGCACCGATTTTATTGTTGCACATCCTTTAACAAAAGGATTGCCACCTAAAATTTTTAATGCACATGTTGAAAGGATAGGTATTTATGAATGTCACTAATAATATTTTATTGTAATGTTACAAAATCTATGTATTTGACATTCTGAGCTCAATTATGTATTTCTGACATTCTTATTTTCTATTTAGTATACATAATTGTTTTAAAATAATATTTGTAGGAATAGTCTTGAAATAAAGAAAGTAACTTTGGACCGTGATGATTTTCTTAACTAAAGATCATTTTGAGTTGAAAGTTAATATCATAATAGATGGAAGGGACTATGTCGATGAAATGATGCACGACTGCCATAATCCATATTAATATTTCAATTGGATAATAATATAAAAGTTATAGTCAATTAAAAGATAAGATATTAAGAACAAGACCATAATCATAGGCCAAATGAAAGAAAAAATATGCAGTAAAGTTGGCCTCTCTGTGGACAAGAGTAATCTCAACATGAATGTAGGAGGATTTCAAAGATTGAATATGATTAACCAATGAAACACAGAAAATCAGGGGTAGCTTCACCATCTTGACAACAATCAAATTCCAAACTACTTAATTAGCAACTTTTTTTTAACATGACTTAATTAGCAACTCGTAAGCCATGAAAAAGAGCTCATATTTCTGCCTTTAAAAATTTGACACTTTTCTTTACGTCAATGGTCTTTTTTAATTTTATGGATAAATTTTCACCAAAATGTGATTTTAGGGGAATGGGTAAAGAAAACTGACGAAATAAATTTCAAATATCGGCACTGCCATTGCCAACTGAAATACCGAACCGACCAACCTGAAACTGACACTGTTACAGGGTCACTCCTTTCAAAAATGCACAACCACTACGCCGCCGTTTTGGTGCGAACTGCAACAACCTCCTTTAACTCTATCTGCCAAAATCCCTAAACGCTAAATTCACCTCCATTACTCCTCTGAATTCCGACTTGGCTCCCAATACAACCAATGGCCACTTATAATCTCGCTTTGATCCTTAAAAACCACTTGAATCAAACCGAATTCTTACTTGTTAAACAAACTCCGCCTCCCAAGTTCGACAATCAAGAATATGACTCATTCGTTGATTCCGATCTCTGGGACTTGCCATCCACCAATTTGAACCTTCTTGAAGAAGATTTGGAGCCCCGAATTAAAATTGAAGACGTGGAATCGCTTTTGGGGAAGATCGATTTGACTAAATTCGACATTGAATCGGCTGTTGACAGGGTAATTTACGAGTTTAACGTTGCGTTTAGGTGCGTGGTGTTATAAATTATTGTTTTCTTTTAACAATATAGAATTGGATCTGAAGGTATTGGAGCAAATGGGGATTATGGCACTCGATGAAGGAGACTGGAAATTTTTCAAGTTAGTAGAGGAAGCTGATTTTGGACCAGAGTTGCCTATTAACACATTGTACATCACGGGAAAATTGGCAATTATGAATGAAAATTTACCAGGTGTGTTTAAAGCAAAAATGTTAACAATTTAGTGTTTGATTGGGAACAAATTAAATTACTATTGATGATGATTTTGTTACCAAACAATATACGTGGAATTCGATTTAGTTCAGGTCATCTTTTGGAAAGGAGGCTAGTTCAGTATGTGATTGTGATCATAATATGAACCACAAGAATCTTTCCTATTTTTTCGACGTATTCTTGTTATAATGTAATATTTTAGTTCTTGGTTTAATTTATCTTCAGAAAGGAACATATAGCTTATTTGGAAACATACATAATCATGTTTACAGAATTATGTAAGTGGATGTCTATCCAGAGCTGTCTGAATGAGCTTGTGGATGTAAAACCAAGTAGTGATCGAGTGGGACCTTTGGTAGTGCTTGGTGTTATAAATGATTCAATGCAATACCGGGGACCAACAGTCCATACCACCTTGAATTACCAGGTTTGCTTGTTATATTTCTGGAAGTAGAAGCAAAATTTCTGAAGAGTCATTGGATTGAATTTGCAGGGTCCGTTTACTATTTTATTTTGCTATTTCCATAAAAAAAATGTAGATGGAGATTGGTTTATTCATTGTTCAATTTTATTCAGCTTGTGTCTCCTCTGGTTTTAGACTGTAGCTATTTATATTTAAAAGCCCTCTGAAATGGCGGAGAAAGGCATGCTTCTAATTTGTTTGACATTCTTCCTCTAGAAGTGAAGTGGTTCACTAAACAATTTTATACAGCCTACTAGAATGCTTTTTCCATGAGTCACTTTTTGTGTGCCTTATCTTAACAATTGCTTCTTTGAACTCAGAAGTTCAGGAAAGAGAATTCTAACCAGATTCACCTTAACATTTGAATAATGATTTGGCTCTCAAATATCTTCAGTTTTTATCTTTCTCAAAACTCTCTAGATATAAACACCTGTCCTTGAAACTAAAAACCATCTTATATTTCCTGTTTTCCACATGCATTTTTGAATGCTATCTGCACTTCTGCAGAAATGACATTGACTCTCATTTTCAGGAGTACCCGCCTGGTGTTGTACTTGTGCCTATGAAAAGTAGGACAACTAAGCCTTTCCATACAACAAACTTGGTTGTATTTGCATCTCAGAGTGTCTCAAATGAATGTGAGGATTATAATTTTGTAGCTCGTGGTGATGCATTGATAGTGGATCCAGGATGCCTAGTGGATTTTCATGAGGAGGTATGTTGATTTGTTCCTTGATCACTGTTCTGATGCCTTTTGATAACGATTTCTTCTTTCCAAGCCACATTTTAACCAGGCATGTCAACAAATATAGCTCTTTGAGATCTTGAGCTTGTAATGTATGTATAGATGCCACTTGTGCTCTCTTGATTTATTGTGGCAATAATAACTAGGATAATAAGCTCATAATGAAACTGCAATTATTATAAATCAACCTTTTGGTAGATCCTATTCTAGAGTTTTGCCACTTGTATCCTGGACCATATCCATTGAACATAGATTTGTCATAATTTCTTATTTAGGCAAAGGATATAAGAGAAATATGTATCTTGTTTGAATTTTTAATAGATGCATCACGGAATTAAAATATTTCATTGGGTTGTCATGTAAGATATCCAAAAGATTCATTCAGTTTTGCATATGGAAGACATATATCAGTATCTACTTGAATGTGATTAATTTTTTTTTTTAAATTTTAAAGGCTTAGAAATTGAATATTACAAAGAAGCCATTATTCTTCATGTAGCTCATCTAGTCTCTTATCAAGTGAAATCTCTTATCAAACTTAATCTACAATTCAACTTAGAAAGGAAACAAAACAAGAAGTTCGATTAATTGTTCAGGGTTCAGTTCCATTACCATTTACCAGTGTATACCGTGATGAGTTGGCTGTTTCATATATCTTTATTTTCATTTGGTTTTATTTCCTTAACCTGATCGTTATTTTTCCACTCAAATTTTCTTAGTAGCTTAGATAATTTAATCTTGCAAATTTGAATATTCAATTTTTAAACTTGATCGATATTTGTTTTCTTTGATCAGCTCTTCAAAATTGTTGCTGCTTTATCCAGAAAGTTAGTTGTCTTTGTCACTCATCACCACCATGATCATGTTGATGGTAAGACAATTACAAATATAATAAAATGTACATTAAGATCATTCCTTAGCTTCTTCCTGGCCAACTACATAACTGTAGTTAGCTCTAATTCTCATACACCTTGCCATCCCTTGTCTCATTTTGAGCCTAGAGTGGAAGTCACCTCCTCTCACTTGTAATGAGACCTATGCCATTTTCCACAAGAGATGGCCTGGTTGGCAATTGCAAGATTTAGGTTTCTTTGCCTGCTTCTGCTTCTGCAAAATGTAATCCTTACAACTTCTCTCCTAAATGACTAGAATAATAATGTGTTTGCCACGAATGTGATTGGTAAATAGTATAAGCCCATCTAGCAATAGTATTAGATGCAAACTTTGACTTCCTTTCATGTCTATGTTTTGGTATTTGGTTCTATATCTCTCACTTTAGACATTTACCTCTACAGTTATATGATTTCATATTGCATATATGCATAAGATTCAAATTTTATGAGCCACCATAATTAAACTATTTGTGTTTTGGTTATAATTTGTTGTCTTATGGTTTGTTTCAGGTCTTTCCGTTATCCAAAAATGCAATCCTAATGCTACTTTATTAGCACATGAGAACACCATGCAGCGCATTGGGAAAGGTAATGATTAAATTTGATTTTTAATTTTGAATATGTTAGTAATGATGAAATTGATGATGAATTTTGTGGCATGGTATTGTACTGTCATGTTTGTGAGGATATTCTTAAGCCAATATGTTTGGAATCGATTGTAAATAGGCATGTCAAAACAAGTTGAATGGGTCGTGCTTGTGTCATATTGACTTACTCAGATAACACGATTGTGACCTATTTAATAATCGTGTCCATATATTTCAACCCTAGCATGATGAAATTTAAACGGGTTATATAAATGCAACTCATAACACGCTTACTTAAATGAGTTGTATACGGTTCATAGAATCTGATGCCACCCATTTAACCTTTGTAATAATACTATATTCTTACACAATCAATTAAAATATTATTCATAAAATAAAATCATGATTAAAATGATTTTAAAATGTAAATATGTTAAATAAATGTTTTTTAGAATACATACAAAAAAGATAGCCAATACGGAGAAGATGATGTGTGCGCTTTAGATTTTAGCATTGGAATTTAGTAATAAAGAGAACGTGTGGAGAAGATGATGTGCGACTTGCAACACAAGTTTTGCAAGAGAATCTTTCAAAAAATAAGTATAAGACTTATTTTTACTCTTTTATGGCAAATAATAATAAAATGATATAGCTTTAGATCTTATTAAATTATGTCGTTTGGGAAAAATGGGTTATAACAGGTTCGTTTATCAACCTGCCACACGACTTATTTTAAGTTGTGTTATAAATGTGTCAACTCATTTCTAATACTAACTCATTAAAGTTCAACTCTAATTCACTAATTTTACGTGTTTCACAGGTTATTTTCACGTGTCATGGCCGATTTTTGACACACTTAATTCTAAATATTAGATTTTTTTTTTCTTACAAAAATGGCCAGATGATTGAAAGAAAAATTTGACACTTGCATGCATTTTCAATTTTAGCAAATCATTTTGATTTTTTAAAAAAATAATTTAGCTTGATTTGAGATATTGCCATATTGGTAATAATTTTGAGGAAAATCAAATTGATAGAAAAAAAAAGCATGTTTGTTTTTTATTAATGTTTTTTCTTCTCATACTTCTCTCCCTCTGCTGTTGTTGTTGCTACTGCACCAGCACCAGCACCAGCATTGTTAGTTGGCAGTGATGAAAACTGCTGGACATCTCTCTCCTTCCAATGATGCTCCCTCAACCGTTCACAGGCTGAAATGAAGCCTAGGCAGCCCAAATCGAATCCTTGAAACTCCATATCTGTTTTTCCTGATCTCCATCTCCATTGCCACACTTACTCTTTCTAAAGAAGTAATGCAAAATGGAATAGATGGAAGAAACAGATCCATGCAGATGACCACAACTGCATTGGGATTAAAGCTTTGCTATTGCTGTCTGATTTTCCAATAAAACTACTAGTGAAAATGTGTCATTAGAGGTCCACTGGCGTCAAGAAGAGTGTCCATTTGATTTGTTTGATGATTGGAACAGTGGAAAATGGCTAAAGAACCGTGGTGTCTTGTTTCTGTCTTATCCTCCTGTTTTCTCTCTATTTTCTCCCCTTAGTAGTGCATTTACTGGCCAAATTCTTAGTATAAAGAGAAAGCTTTGTTGGAGAAGTAGTTTGAGAGGGGAGAGAGGAAGGGAGAGGAACAGGCTGAGGGTTGGGAATGAGAGAGAGAGAGGGTGAACAATTGAAAGGAAAACATAAAATAAAAATATGATTAAATAATATTTTTTTATTTAAATTAGCAACTAAATTTTTTATCAATTTGAATTAACTGGTTAAAATTGTTAAAAGATGTTTGAAATCAAGCTAAAATTGAAAAGAATTAAAGCAATTGGCAAAAATTGAAAAAAATGCTCAAATTGGATTTTTCTTTTTGCTCAAGCCTAACAAAATTTCAATGAATTCAATGTACCTAGTGTAGAAATTCTAAATACTGACTTTGTAAATATAATTTCCCAACTTCATTCAATTTGTTGAACTTGGGACTTCATGTGATTTCAGATGATTGGTCTCTTGGCTATACCTCAGTTTCTGGGGGAGAAGATATATGCATTGGCAGTCAAAGATTTAAAGTCATTTTTGCTCCAGTAAGTGTATCTGTATTGTTGTTTGTTTTTAATTTATGGCTACGATCAAGAATTGTGGTTGTTTGAGAAAACATTTACATTCTTTCTCCAGAAGTTTGGGAAAATATGATGTAAGCATAGTTTGGTTGCAAATTCTATTGTCTATGGGTAGAAGTCTATGTACTGCTAAAATATGACATACTTCTTGCCTATCGAATGTAATTTGATTGGTCACATGTTGTGCTAATCATGTAGAATTATGTGTATACTTTACAACTTACCCCTTAATAAAATATAACATACATCTTGCCTATCAAATGTAATTTGACTGGTCCCATTTTGTGCTAATCATGTAGAATCATATGTATGACTATACAACTTATCCCTTAAACAAGTTAGCATTTTAATTTTGGCTCTAAATATAATTTTGTTCTTCATCCAGGGGCATACAGATGGCCATGTGGGACTGCTTCATGTCAATACTCACTCATTGATTGTAGGGGATCATTGTGTGGGGTAAGATAATCTAGAATAATATCATTATGATTAATTAGGAAATCTCAACCATTTGGCAAGAAATTTGTGAATGATGCTAGGATTACTTGTTAATTTTATAATATGGAACCATAATTATGCGGAGCCAAAAAGAGCAGCCTTTAACATTTACATATTAGAGTGGGGCTTGGAGCAATGGAAAAGTTCTTCCATTATGACCTAGAGGTTTTGACAGCCTATGCAGGGAGATTATTGTGTATATTTGATTCTTTTTAGAGCCCATGTTTTGTACACAATGATGAATTTTATATTATTTGGTATATTTTGCATTTTGTGCTTGTTAAGGCCATATAATTATGGTGTCTGTAATTTGCTCATGTGTATAGGCAGTTATCATTTGCATATTTGTGAGAAAACCATGCTTGGCTGATATCTGATTGCCTGATTATCCATCATAGATTTGGTTCTCGGGCCTTTCCTTTCATAATCCAGGAATTGCATAGCTAATCTATCTATGGGTTTGTTGCAGTCAAGGAAGTGCTCTCTTGGATATTACTTCTGGTGGAAATATGAATGTAAGTAGATAAAAGTAGCCCTAATGATGTTATGTTATCATTTTTGTTTCTTTCACATATAAAATACTGGCAATAATTACATTTCTTCCAATCTGTCTTCTGTATTATTATGGTGTCAATTTTCATTATGGCAATTGGCTAAGAGTACAACTCTTATGTTAGATTTACATTTTCTGAAGACAAGGAGATGTGCTATGTATTTGGACAGGTCAAGTGATTTGGCATAGAGTATGGGTATGGCTCGGATTTGGATACAAATTATAGACCTTGTAGGGGGTGGAGTGGGATGACTGGGGATCTGGGGAGGGAACTTTCTTTTAGTGTCAACTTGTGTTAACATTTGGAAATTTGAGAAACTTCTTCAATTCGTGGCTTGATACACATGTATTTATTGTTAGGTTCCTATATGCAGTTTTTCGATGCTCCATAATTCAGGATCTTTCTTTTTCCTTTCCGCTTCCACCTCTTCTCATGTACAAGGGTTAGACTATCCTTTTTCCATTTTTTTCACTCTGCTAATCACTGACAAACAAATGTTGGGGGTTAGGGTGTTGTGGGGGAGGGGTGCATGTTCAGGGGGAATGGGCGAAGGAACTTTCCTTTAGCGTGTTAACTTTTGGAAATTTGAGAACCTTGTTCAGTTCTTGGCCTTGAACCCGATATATTTAACTTTAGGTTCCCTTATGTAGTTCATAGATGCTCCATACTTTAGGATTTTCTTTTTTCTTTTTCTATTTTGGTTGCTTTCGTAGTAACCTCTGCGCATTTACAATGGTTAAGCTATCACTCTTTCTTCATTTTTTTTACTTTTTTTATCTAACCATTGACAAAAATAAATTTTGAGCGTATGGGGTAACAAAATATTGCCATTAACATACCTTGGATTGCCAAAAATTATTAGGCCATTCACATTCATGGAAGCTGGACACATAGACGCATGCATGAGACACAGTTAGGCTTATAATTCTTGACTTCCTACGTTCTTGCAGAATCTGTTATTTTCGACTTCTATGAATTATATATATATATATATACATATATATATTGTTCATTTATCATGTTATTTTTTGCCATTTACTTCCCTAGATTATCACATTATAAATGTTCCAGAATTTTGAAAAGCAGATTTTGAATTTAGATTCTTATTGCACCAGACAGACAAATCCAGTGCTACTCTGAGTTTCGTCCAATGCGTATTCTTATAAGAGCATGTTTGGTAGGCTCTAGGATTGAGAATGGAATCCAACTCTTGGATTAAAATTCTGTTTTTTGCTTTGGTTCACAAAAATTTAAATTCTTTTGCAATCTTTTTAAATCTGAATAACTCCAATTCCCATTGATAGGATAAATAATTTTAAGCATGGTAATTAATCTTGTCAATAAATTCTTGCAAATGGTGGATGTTCAAGGTTTTGAGATCCTATTCCACTTAGATTCTGATTTTAAGGCCGAACAAAAAGGGTAAACATTTACGCAATTTAGTGAAAAAGGGAGGTCTTTGCTTTTTAATATCTGTATATAAGTTGGGTGTGAGAATATTCTGTTTAGCTGGGATAATTGTAACTGCAAATTCTTCACGTCATAGACTCATAAGAACTGCATGAAGTTGCTATTGTAATTAAAGAAGATTGTTTAATGGGAAAAGAAAATGAAATAAAAAATTATCAAAAAATTTAACATTGTTGAGTTTCTTTGTATTAAATTTAATATATCCTGCCACATCTTGGAGTTCTGAAAATTGCTTTTGTTTATGCAGGATTACTTCCAGTCTACTTACAAATTTATTGACCTTGCTCCACATGCTTTGATCCCAATGCATGGAAGAGTCAACCTGTGGCCAAAGCACATGCTTTGCGCATATCTCAAGTATAAAACAAATCACATTCTTCTGCACCACGATCCTTCTTTTGGCTAGACAATAGAGATCACCCATCATAAGATTTTGGCAATTTATTTTACATCTTTGTCAATTATTTTCCTCTCTTTTTCGCCAATAACAATCAGGTTGGATGGACTATTTTAAGCAAAAAAGTAATATAATTATCAGGTTTTAGCTAGTGGTGCATGCTTATAGGAGATATCAACATGAATTTGTGGCAATTGGTTTACTGCCATATGAATGGGCTGATCATCTTATTATCTAACCAACCGAATCATGCTGCGTTTATTAACAAGATCATCCATTATTTGTTGCTGATACTGAATTTTTTTTTTCAGGAACCGCAGAAGTAGAGAAGCAGCCATCTTGAAAGCAATAGAAAATGGAGCAACGACATTAATTGACATAGTTGCCAGTGTTTATTTTGAGGTTGATCGCAGTGCTTGGATTGCTGCTGCATCAAATGTACGGCTTCACGTGGATCGTCTGGCTCAGCAAAATAAATTACCAAAGGTCTGGTATTTTTATATTATTGTTTTTCTTTCCCTGGTTAGATATGGAGGCATATACATTCACAAATGTGGTGGCCAGATTTAAACAAAGTTAGTCTTCAGTTGACATAGGCAAATAACAGGTCTTGCATCAAAGCATACAACTTGCTGAATGTTTTAGATCAGACAATTTGTTTATTGGTTACCAGTATGACCTTCTCCTGAATAAGAAACTTATTTAGGAAGCAAGGTGGGTTTGAATAGAAAATACCCAATGATCTTCTCCTCCCATCCCACTTAAAAACATCAGGGAGAGACAGAAAGAGAGGGGGAGGGGGAAGGAGATGGAAGAAAAGGGTCATGAGTTCTGACCTTGGCTGGTTATATCCACAATAATAACTTACAGCAGCTTAGTCCTTTATAGCTTGTTTGGATGGAATGAAGTCAATGTTCATTTAACAAGGGGAAAGAGAAGGTAAGAAAAGGCAAGTGTAAAAGTTAATGTCCTTTGATTGGGAAAAAGGGAGTGAAAATGGAAAATAATTTTAATATTATTTGATTGGGAAGACGGATAACATAAGAAATCAAATATGAAGAATACAAAAATATCCTCATATTTTAAAAGATAATATTTATTTTATATATTCATAAACAATAATACAAAAAATATTTAGACTCATCTACCCTTATTTTAGTAAGGATAAAAATGTAAAGTCAAAAAATGTTAGGTTATTAGATTTTATTTAATATAAGGGTAGTTTTGGATTTTTAAATTTAAGTAACCATAAAAATGGAAAGTAAGAAAATTACTTTTCCTTCCCCTTATTTACACTCCTAATTGGGATGTAAGAAAAATGGAGATAATATTCACTAGGATAGTGAAGACTTCCCCTTCTACTGCCGTTCATTTAAATTTTATACCTTTTTCCGAACAAGATTACCAACAAGTGTATCCTTTATACCTTTACCCTCCATTCCTCTTTTTAACCTCCAATCCAAATAGGCGGTTAGTGTTCTTAATGAGTGCTTGGAAAGAGGAATTGTCCCATTTTCTAAGTTATATTGCCTTTATCATTGGATTTAGTATGCATGTTTGAGCAAATGTCATTCAACAAACCATGTTCTCTATGTGTTTAGTCCCTCCAGCTTCTAAAACAACAAAGTCAACACAAGAGCAAAGTCATTTACTAAGTTGCATATCTTTTGGCTTGATATATAACATTGTACCTTAAATGGTCCATGGAATCACGGCAATTTCTTGTATCAGGTAATTTGGAAACAGCAATATGCTGTGCAGATTAATAATTTTAAGGTTGTTTGAGTTTTCAAATTGCCAACCTAAATGAATGAATACATGTAATTCTGCAAGCATATATGTTAATGGCATTCTTCTTTTTGTGCAAATTCCAACAATTCCTTTGGGAGCGTGCAGGGCTTTTCTTTAGATACTTACAATAGCAGTGTGGTTACCTTTGTTGATGCCTTGGGTAAATTCCAGCCCAAGAAAAACTGCTCTCTTTGATCTGCTCACTACTTTCATAGGTTGGGCAACTTCCTAATTTCCGTTAGTCGATCATATAAACCATAATTTCCCATGATTTTTTTTCACAGCCATACTAATGTTACCTTCTGCTAGCAAAATATTTGTCAGGATATTACAAAATGCGATTGATAACTGGTGCAATCAGTTGTGCAGGAATTTTCAATTCAGAGGTTCCAAAGAACTTGTGGGCTGCATTTCCTTGCCAGATGGGGGTGGGCATATCTGACTAGCAGGTTTCTATCTTGGTATACGAAGTTAAGCACACTTAAATTACTTATTGCCGGATCAGTGGCTGGCTTTGCTGTATTGTACTCGGTCAAATACAAGCCTTATTGGAATTAAGACTGATGTATTTGTTGGGCTTGTCAACTTCTCTTTAAAGAAAAAGCTTGCTGTATATTGTTACATTATAAACAAGAATTACGAAAATAGTATTATACTTGCAAAGTTGGTTATTGAATATTAAGAAGTCAAAGCCTAATTTTAATTTTAAAAAGCGGGGTCAAACTTCTATATAGACTATAACATTATTTTTCTTTTGAGAAATCATTATATACAATACAAATATTTATTACAAATTTCGAATACGAAACTCATAAATTTAACAATCACGGTAACTTTAAATTATTATAAAATTATTTAATGTCCAAAACATATAAAAAAATAATAGTACAGTTTACACTCGATCATACAAATTTTATCCATAAAATTTATATGATAGATAACATTTTGTATAATTATGAAATAAAAGAGGGTGCATTATTTCAATATGTTCCAAATGTATCTAATAATGAAAAACCTGAAAATCATAAGAGGCGTTGTTGATTTAAATATGATAATGTCTAATTTATAAAGATCTCGACCTATCGTATTCAACTCTATTTTTTACGGTGGGCATGACAGCTGGGTTGAAAAGAGTGAAAAAAAGGATTTTTTGCAAAACTACCTGTAAAATTAAAAGTTTTTTGATAAATACTATTGATATAAAAAAATTTTAAAAATACCTAAGAAATTTATAAAATTATAAAATATTATATATCATTATATTTTTTTATTTGCATAAGTTATCGATATATTATGTATATGTTATAAAATTCTTCAAAAAATTATAAAAATTGACTTTATTTTAAATATTATTTTCTAAAATAATATATTTAAGAGAAAATAATATAATTTTATGAAAATTTCTCAAAAAAATTAAAAACATCTTTTTATAACATAGTTTTATATGTTTTATATATGTTATATATATTTTATATATGTTATATATATTTCGTACATATATTATCTTTTAGACTTTATATATTATAAAATATTTATATGTTGCTTAATTATAATATATATGTTATAAATATGTGTCTTATAGCATTTATAAGTTTATTAATTATAGTGTATATGTTGTGAATGTGTTGTAGATATATTATATATATGTTACTGTTTGTTTTATGTATATTATATATGCATCGTATATATATTTATTTTTTATATGTATAATAAGAATATAAAAATAAAAAAATTATTTGAGTATTTATGAATAAAAAATATTAATAAAAATAAAATATTAAAAAATGAATATTAGAAAAAATATATAAAAAGAAAAAAGAACGTTAAAAGTAAAGAAAGGACAAAAAAACTGCACGTCTTAAAAAATAAAAAACCAACGTGTATTCGAAAACTTATAATATAAACACTATATTCCGTGTAAGTTTCGTTTAAAATGAAGGAAAATTTTATGGGTTTTTGTGCAAATGTTTGCTACAAAATTATCTAATATAATTTATAAGAAAAGATCCAATTTGGTATCCTTTTATTTAAATGGAATCGGCACATTTACCTCATATATATCTATTAAAAAGATATTATACAAAATTATATTAAATAGATTAAAATATATTTTATTAATTTATTAATATTATATTACTATTTTATTAATTAAGTTATTAATAATAATGATATAATTTAAAAAATTAATTAATTTTTTTATTATATGAAATGATAATTTAAGAGGGGTAAATTTTTTTTTTTTATAAAAGCAGCTAAGTGATTTCAACTGGATGAATAGAATAAATACTAATATTAACTCCAACATCTCAGGAAATTTCAATATATTAGAAATCATTTCTTAATTAAACTTAATGGAAGAATCCACAAACTTAATGTTTTTTTCACTAAAGTTGTAAAAGAAATTTCTCGTGTCTGAATAACATGTGGGGAATGGGAGCCTTCCTCGTTCACAAAAGGCTGGTATAAGAAAACAACACGTAAAGTAGCTCTCTTTTTCTAATTTATTTTTAAATTTAGACAAATTTTCGTTTCTTTTATGGAAAGTTAGTATTAACTGGCGGCTCGGTTTCTTTACTACTTTGTTTATCACAAAACCATGCATGCCTTGTTCTTCTTTTTCAAAGTCCACTCTGTCCGGCTTTGGCCTTTGTCTTTTCTGCTTGCCACAAACATGACGTAATACATATATATATGCTTGATTTTGTCCACATTATTGCTAATTCCACTTCATTATTATGCTTTATAAATTAATAAAATTACTTATTAAATTAAAAAAATCAAAATTTTAATTATTTTTTAGGTGTTTGTCTGTTTGAACATTTTTCACACACTTAATTTTATAGAATAAACATACATAATAACTTTTTTAAATCATACTTATATCACTTATTTGAAAGAATTTAAATTGAATTTTCAATTTCAATACTCAAAAATTAATTTTTACATATATAAATCGACTATAAATATTCACCCTCGAAATTAAATTTGGTCTCATAAATTAACTTGAAAATATTTTTTTAACTTGCTAAAAAAATCATATTTTTATTTAAATAATTTCATAGATGTATCGTATCTGGTATCTTACTAATTATGTTTTTAAATATTTATCAACTCAAGTCTCAAAGTAATTTATAGTTTCCAAGAGAGTCCAACTGGAAAAGCTATTTAGCTTGGAATACACGGAGGGTAAGGTTATATGTTGATTTGTGAAATTGACTTGACTTGGTTTTTTTTTTCACTTTGCAAAAGTTAATTTAGATAAATTTCAGTCTCTCTTTTTTTTTTTCCTCAAAAAAAATTTCAGTCTTTTTTTTCTCTCTTAAGGTGTGCAAGCAGCAAAAGTAAGAGCGTCATTATTTACATGTTTTTAAATCTTTGAATAAAATTAGTTGAAAAGAGAAGAGTCCTAGCTGGGTGGCTGCCCCTTGGTTTAGAAAGCCATCAACACATACAGTTTCTCCATCCCCATTCTCTCATATAAATTTTTCTCTTCTCTTTTATTCTCACTACATCACCATTAGTAATAATATTATTCATGTTCAGCTCTCTCTTTTCTCAATCATGCTAATTATCTCAGATTTCGTCGATGTGATTCTCTGTTTTCTCAGAATCTCTTTTCTTCTCATAAATTTTATTACTCTTTACTTTAAATACACAAACACATGTATGTATATACTTTCCTTTATTAATATATTTAAGTTCTTTCAAGTCTCACATCCTTCTTGTAACTGACATCTCTTAAGATAAAAGAAAAGAACAAGAAAGGCAAAAGCCTTTGCCTTGCCCTGTTTTTTTTCCATAGACTACTTTATAAATCAATATCTTTCAAACTATATTGAAACGTTGATCTCTTTGGTTTCTTGCATTAACTCAGAAATGAAGAGCAGTCAAAAACAGAATTTTGTTACTTCATTTACAAAACCATTCAATACCCAGTTGCAATTAGTGAATGTTCTGTCTTATTTCTTCTTGTTCTGCTGTGGCCTGGCAACAGGGGCCATACTTTGTTCTTATCTCAAAAACATATCTTTCAATTTACATGTAACCCAGTTCTCCATTTCTGCTATTACAGCAAAACAACAACAATCGTTATTAGAATCTGTAAAGAATGAGACAATTACTGCATTTCCTCGCGTAGGCTTAAAAGAGTATTTGAAAGTGCCTGATAATGCCAAACATGACATGGAAGATGAAGAATTGCTATGGAGAGCTTCAATGGCTCCAGGGATACGACAGTATCCATTTAATAGAGTTCCTAAGGTTGCTTTCTTGTTCTTGACAAAGGGTCCTGTTTTAATGGCTCCATTGTGGGAGAAATTCTTCAAAGAACATGAAGGATTATATTCAATTTATATTCATTCAAGTCCTTCATATAATGAATCAGAGCCTGAAAGTCCTGCTTTTCATGGCCGAAGAATTCCTAGTAAGGTTAGTTTTTCTCATTGTTAATTTCTTAAAATCGATTTGAAATTTATTGCATTTGCATTTTTTTTTGTCTTCAGTAATTAGGAATATAATCTATCTACCTACCTATTTAATTTTAGGAATACAAGCATAGTATCCAATATTATAAGTTCCCTGATATGTCAGGCATGAATCATGTATAATTTGATCAAGATGATGTTGATGATAACTAAACATGAAAGAGCCATGTGTCCATTATCATTTCCTCAATGGAAATATAATATATTAAGGCATTTAATAGTGGTAGTTTATGAGGAACCAAAGCAAAGGCACCTTATTAACTGATGACAGCCATAGCCAATGGCCTAGTTTCCTTCTATTTGCCGTGGGAACAAAGGATATACCCCTTTTCTAATAGTTGATAAATATTTGCCAGCTTGTCTTGATGTTTATACTAACATTAACCACATCCCTTAAATCTAAAGGAGAAATATATGAAAATAAAGTTTTAAGGACTTTCTAAATAAAGTTGACATCTATTTTCCAAGAACCTGATAGGAAAGTTGTTCATTATTGTCCAAAAAGACAGCGACCTGTTGTCTCTGTTAGATATTTTAGCTTCTATGCCACTTTGATCCTGATGCTTACCATATTTATTGAAATTGAGTGTTCTCGTCAACTCTGTTCCAACTGGTAAAGACTTCACAAAATGAAATATTGAAAAATGAAATTTGAAGAATTTAGAAGAAAAATAAGCGTATTTTGCACCAATTTAGTACGCCAATGGTACCCACTTGGATATATAAGTGATGTGAGATTGACATGTATTAAATTGGTAGTCAATAGTAACAATCTTTGAAAAAAATAATATGTAGCGAATGATATCAAGATATATATATATAGTGAAATTATGTATTAAATAAATGTTGATTTTCTTGTGCATAATTGCAGGACGTTCAATGGGGAAATGTGAATATCATTGAAGCAGAGAGACGTCTGTTAGCCAATGCACTTCTTGATATATCAAATGAACGTTTTGTTTTGCTCTCAGAGGCATGCATTCCTCTCTTCAACTTCTCCACTCTCTACTCCTACTTAATGAACTCAACCAAAAATTTTGTTGAGGCCTATGACCTGGAAGGTCCAGTTGGTCGCGGCCGATATAGTCCCCAGATGAGCCCTGAAATCACCATTGATCAATGGCGAAAAGGCTCGCAATGGTTCGAAATGGACCGACGACTAGCAGTTGAAGTAGTCTCTGATAAAAAATATTTTCCCATATTTCAAAAGTACTGTAAAGGTTCATGCTATGCAGATGAACATTATTTGCCAACATTTGTGAGCATGAAAAATTTGGAGAGGAATTCAAATAGGAGTTTGACTTGGGTAGACTGGTCAAGAGGAGGACCTCATCCAGCTCGGTTTGTAAGAACAGAGGTGACAATTGAGTTCTTGGAGAAATTGAGAAATGGCAGCAAATGCGTTTATAATGGAAATAGCAGCACCATTTGTTTCTTGTTTGCAAGGAAATTCCTGCCCACTGCTCTTGATAGGCTGTTGAGATTTGCACCTAAAGTCATGCATTTCAACAGATAATATAAAATTTGAGGAGAACAGTTATATTCGATTCCTTATTCTTTAGTTTGTAAAAATATAAAATGCAAAAGTACATAACCAAGCAATTCCCCCCGAAAGTTATAAGGGTTTTAATTTCCATTTTTGGTTTAATAATATAAATTTTAAAAATATTAATTTCTTCTGTAATATGTTTTGGCAGAATTACTTATTTGATCTCTCAATTATAATCAAATACATTTATTAGAATTTACATTTCAGAACTTCAATTTCACCATTAAAATTAATGTCGTGAAATGTCATAAAATTACTTTAAAAATATGAATTCTAACTAATGTATTTTATTATATTAAATGGACTAAATAATCCATCCATGATTCCATATGTGTTTTTAAGATTTATACATCGAAGAATTATTAGCATGATAAGCTTTTCTTTTCTTGTTCTCTCTCAATCTTTGAAGTATGGATACAGACATGGGATATAAATACAGTACGATACTGATAAGTTCATATGATAATTTTTTAAAAAATAGGAACATAATATGTGTGGGATATATATATATATATATATATATATAGTTGTATGTGTATATACACACATATATATACACATGCATTTTTATATATATATTTACACATATATATGTATATGTTTTAAGTTATAAAAAATACAATAAGAGATAAATATATATATATATTCAAAATAAATATATATTAATTTATTAATATATAAATATAATTATACAAGGAAAAAATAAATCTTAAATGATAAAAAAGAGAAACTTTATAATTAAAATTAATTATCTAGCTAATAATTTACTAACATATCATATAAATAAATTTTTATAATAAAGTATATTCTAAAATGTCATAAATTATTTTAAAATATGCCCATACTATATCATGTGTTTATCCTTCTTGTATCTTTTCTACATCTAAAAAATAATAAAAAATAATAAAAAATTAAGATAAGTACGGAGTCATATTCGACATGTAACGAGCACGTATCGTATATGTATCCATATTAGAGAAGTGTCCAACATAAATATTTTACCCTATTTAAAGTGTCAATAATTCATATCTTCAAATATATATAATATTTTTGTTGAAAAAAAATTAGAGCGTTTTTGTAGGGGATACAGTATTGGCATTAATATTTTCCATTTAATTTTTCAATAAATAAATGGAAATATTGGACAAACACCATGATGCAAATAAATGGGATCGACTCCAAATATTTTCAAACTTAAAATCTAATTATTAAGAGCATTCCAAGTGAGAAATGAACAAAATTAAATGAATTGTTGGGAAAAAAAATTATGAAGCAAGTGAAAAAAAAAATTTGTTTCATAATTTAATGAAATCCAACAAAGAAATGCAAAGGACCAAAGGATATAATTAACAATAAATAAATAAATTTTTATTGACTTGCGATACATATTCTAAGGGCAAGTATAAATTTAGTTTGATTTTTACCCCCGTATATTTTAATTCTTAAAAAAAAAAATGGCTTGGGCCCAACTAACTGCTATTTCAATCCCGACAGGTATCATACTACATCTAAATTATGACAGCAAAATTATGTATTTCTAAAACATCTAAATTCTATTTAACTCTAAAATATGTTATTTTGATTGTCTCATAATACCACACTGAATATGTTCAATAATTTTTTTTTAGCTCAAATTGAATTGGTTAATGCAGTTTTATGCAAACAGGCTATCATAACAGACAGGACGACATGATTACAGACTTTGCTAAAGTAGAGTATAATTGTATAATGATTTCAAAATTCGAAAATAATCCAATTTCATAATGTTCATAGCAAAACATGATCACTATGAAATAAATTCCATTCACTTTCTTCATTATATCCTCTTCCAATCTTTTCATTCGAAGAAAACAGACTGATAAAAGCAAGAAACATATATAAATTTGAATGAACCCAAAAAGCTGATCGTTAAGTTAAAGAAAAACTGTGGTTAAAGATCTCATCAAATAATAACAAAGAATGCAGGGAAAAGCAAATCCCACATTGATTTTACACTAAATCCTGATAATTTAGTTTTTTTACTAATTAATTAAATAAACTCTTCCAATCACTGGCTAGCTCCACACGTGTCTTCCGACAAACAAGGTGAATCTGACACAGAGTCAAAAGTTTCATGACACGACGACACTTCGACCCCACGTATCTCCTCAATCATCTTTACCACGTGGCTCATTCTTGGCTGTTGATCAGGAGGTGGAGATGTACAAGTCAGGACTATTTGCAGAAGTGCCACCATCTCCTCTTCAATATCCTTATACCTCATTAGCTCCAAATCAAAAACCTCAGCTGTCCATTCTTCTCTAACCACAGATTGGACCCACCGTGTCAAATCCACGACCCCACCATACCCACTTCCTGTCCCACCACAATCAACTATAGAAGGGCATTTCCCTGTTAGCAACTCCAGTAATAAGACCCCAAATGAGTAAACGTCAGATTTCTAAGTTGGTTTTCGAGCGTCGGATGATAATTCAGGAGCACAGTAGCCGTTGGATCTGGGGCGGAGGCGTTGGGGGGTGCAAACAGAGGGAGGCCAAAATCGGAGACATGTGCATTGCTGGATTTGTCAAGAAGGATGTTCGTAGATTTGATGTTACCATGGGTGAGTTTAAGCGACTTGCATGAGGTGTGAGTAAAGGCTAACCCTCGGGCTGCTCCTGCTGCGATTTTTAGGCTCATTGAACAAAATTTGTTTCACTACCGACACATAATCTGCCATGTTTCTTTAACTTCTTATGTAAAACTGTCTGTCAAGGTTAAGAATATACTTTCTCTGGCGTAACAGATTTATTTTTCAAAGGGAGCAATGAGAATTTCACGCCATCCTTCTCCAGCTTATACACGTTACTCTTTCCAAAATACTGCACATCAACATCATACTGTCAGGGTCTGCCAAATAGAAGATGACACATATCCATATCTACTACATCACAATAAATAGTATTCTGGTATTTATCTATAGAGAAAGGCACCTTGCAGCGTTCTGTCACGTTAATTTTTTTCGTATCAGATTTAATCCATCCTAGTGAGTAAGGATTCGGGTATTTCTCAACAGGCGGCTTCAGCTTCTTCATAGTATCCTTCCCAATAATATTTTCACAGCTTCCACTATCAACAATAACATCAAACACTCTGTCACTAATAGTACACCGAGTTTGAAAAAATTAGTGTCATTGTGATTCCTCTTCACGCTTAGGGGCCAACATTATCCTCCGCACAACATAAGTCTGCCCTTCATATTCATTATACTCCTCTTCTTCGTTCACCCCATCTAGTTCACAGTAAATCTCCCCATCTTCTTCCTCTTGATCCAACACATTGACTATTTTTCAGGTAGGACATTCATTTGATCTATGTCTCTACTGTTTGCACCGAAAATACTTTCCAACGGTGGGCCTTGCATAGGGATTATTTGTCTTTTTAGGTTCTCTATCTCGCCTGTAACACCCACGTACCTCATATACGTACACCGCATACACCCACACAAGTGATATACGTATACCGAATATAGGAATGTTACGGACCATTTTCTTTTTCTTAAAACCAATCTTTATACCTTTACAACATCATTTCAACAATATGAATAAATTTAAACCATTTAACTTATTTTATAGAAATTAATAGAGAAAACATTCCTTGTTAAAAATACATATTTATATAACATTAGCACCCAAAAGCTTATCCTAAATATTTGTTTAATAAGCAGCGAAAAATACATATGTTTACATCAAAATCAATAAGTACAAAAATATGAAGTTTATACATGCTGGCAGTTCATCTCTGATCTTGATGTCCATAACTCAACACTGCTATCACAAACTCAAGCCTAGACTCGACTCGGTCTAGACGAGCTCTTCGGCACAACCGGATCCACTCTGTCACCTACGCGATGAACCACAATCCCACTAAGCAGAAAGCTTAGTGGTACAAACTTTGATTCAATATAGATTAATGCGATGCTAATGCACAATACATATGAATATATCAACTCATTATATTACAACTCAACATATTAATCATTCGCATCACATTTTATAATTCACATTAAAGCAAAGACAAGCATGGGCCCAAAACGAAACTAATATGCTATTCAAAGTTCAGAGTTACTGCTTTGGTCCATATTGACACCTTGTGTCTAGCCCCGTAGGCAATATATATATATCCATGGATAATGTAACAGACCTAGTCTCTTGGACCTCAACCCGGCTAGACCCTTAGGCCCCAGTATCTTGGTCCTCAAACCGGCTAGATTGTTACAGTTTTTGAGGCTTACAACCCGGTTTTTCACCCCAAAAATATCACATTTATCAGCTGGGCTCGGCTTACGACCCGGTCTTTTCACTTGCCCAGTAATTCATTTCATAGGCATGCCGCCAAACCTAGAACTCTAAAAATTGAATAACATACTAGGCATACAACTTATTCATTTATCTCATTATCGAATACTTTCATAGTTCATTTCTCATTTCATTTCTCATAATCAAATTAGGCACATTGCCTTATTATATCATCATTTTCTCATCTTTTCTCATTCTTCTCTTTTATATCAATATCAATTTGTTACATTATGGTTTCACATATCTCATCACTTTATTCAACACTTCTTTTCATTTACAACACATTAGTCAATTGCTTTGATACATCAACATAATTCACATTATGCATATCATAACATATAACTCATTTATCAATAAATATTATCAAGTAACCTAACACATTTCTCAAATAAATGTGTTAAGTCCCAATGTCATGTAGATGTATGTAATCATTCAAAGTTTGTACTTACTTTTTAAAGCAACAACACCACTCTATCAACTTCTTCTATCAAAATGTCCCTCAAACCTTGGCTTGAGTAACTCAATTCTCTTCAAAACCTAATTCAAAGATGATGATACATACTCACTTAGTGATACACATAAGAAAATAAGGATAAGAACTATCTAAGGCAAACTCTACACTTGACACGCTCAACAACACGGGTGTGTCCCTGACCGTGCCCTAAACCCATAACACAGAAGCTTTGACACGTTCAGTGATATGGGCGTGTCACTGCACGTGTCAATTCTCCTCCAATATAGAAGCTATAACACGCTCAGTGACATGGGCATGTCACTGAACGTGTCAATCTTCCCATAACACAATAGCTATGACAGGCTCAGTGACATGGGCGTGTCACTTGATGTGTCAATCTACGAACAACACAGAAGCTGTGACACACTCAGCGACTTGGGCGTGTCAATGGACGTGTCACCAACCCAGAAAACAGAACCAACGACACGCCCAAAGACATGGCCGTGCTCCTGGGCGTGTCAGGGCAAAAATCCTGAAATCGACACCAAACAAACTCAACCAAATCCATCCACAAACCATATAATACTTGAGTAAACCTCAAACTAACTCAATTACAAACATCAAACACAAACACAACCATATTCACAACTCAAAAATCACACAATCCTCAACTCTTGCTTTCTTTCACCAAACTTAACCCTTTTCTCTTCAATCCAACTCCAAAAATCAAAGTTAACAAAACAACACAACCTCAAATATACCCAAATAACCATAAACACATCTACACAACCAATCCAATAAACCCAAGAACACAAACTCAAAAGAAGACAAAGGAACAAGTTGAAAACTTACCAAAAGTGAAGAAAATCCTTAAAACTCCAACTTGATCTCTTGAAATCCTTCAATCTCTTGAGTTTGGAAGCAACAAAATCCCTTTTTCCTTGGTTGATAATGGTAGCCGGCTCACTAGAAAAGAAAGAAGAAGATGAAGAGGATAGAAGAAGAAGAAAGAAAGAAAGTCAACCTCTATAAAACAACCACTTCCCTCAAAATCCTCTCCACCAAGTATTATACCAATATAATAATCAACTCACTTACATCATCTTCCACTAACTCTTATAAATTCCATTAAATAACTAAAATATCTTTTGATCAAAATAAACCCATTGACTTGTCTATATCCTCATATATACAACATATACACATCTCCTTTTATTCCATTAGTCATATATACACTTTAAATTATTAAATCCAATTCTCACAAATAAGCATTCCAAAATTTCAGGGTATAGTTTGGGATATTACATCGCCCCTCATTCATGGGACGTTTGCCGACTGCATTATCTTTCACAAGGTGCCGGTTCCAGTTCTTGAAATTATTTCCACGATCAGGTTGATTTACAGCAGCCTTATTGTCATCTCCTGACCCTGCGTTATCCTTGTATCCACCAAAACTCCTTCTACCTCGCTCCTGTTGCATCAATTCAGCTTTCAAAGCTAAATTTTTCGCTTCACTCAAAGTTTGAATTACCTGCACCCCAATTTTATCTCTCAAATTCACCCGTAACCCTTCTAAATAGCGAGCCACTTGTTAGACTCTATCAGATTATTTCATTCGGCCAGCCTCATAAATTCAGTTGTGTACTCATGAACTACCTAAAGGTCATTGCCAATTACTCATTGTGCTATCAAGATGGAAGACTAAGTTTGAAAGGCTACACGGACACTGACTGGGCAGGAGACGTGGATGAAAGAAAATTCACCTCAGGATTTTTTTCTTACTCAACAAGAGTGCTATCTCATGGAGTATCAAGAAACAGTCCTGTATAGCACTTTCGACCATGGAAGCTGAATTTTTAGCATTTTCAGCAGCGGTACAAGAAGGTATTTGGCTTAAAAGATTCTTAGATCATTTAGGTATTGATGGTGTAATTCTGCCAGTTACAATACACTATGACAATTAAGTAACAATTGCTTACATCAAAGACCCAAAGTTTCATTGTAAGACCAAACGCATAGACATCAAATATAATTTTTATCATAGACATGGTTACACAAAAAGAAGTGGACATGAAATATATCTCTACGCATGACATGGTTGCTGATCCTTTTATGAAATCTATGCCTAGAGACATTTTTAGTAAACACACTAAATCTTTAGGTTTATATAAACATTGATGAGTTTTTTTCCCAAACATTGTTCACATGTTATTTATGCCAATACATGATAATTATTTTCTATTTACATGGATTCCTTTTTAAATATTTTTGTTGCATTTGATGAGCATGTCAGACAAGATGAAATTGACCTTCTCACTAGGCCAATTGTCTTTGTTAGTCTATGTGATTAATAAAGATGAGACCATTTCAAACAAAATTATCTAGGTGATAATGAGCTCATGTTTGAAGCACAATGGTCATCTCATTTATTAAGACTCATGAGGCTGGTTTATTGTGACTAGACTTAATATTGTCTATATCGCCAGACGTGAGTTCTGACACAACACGGGTAGATAAATGAACTCAAGGTTAAACAGGCGTGTCTAACCTATCGTCTGTATAGTATTTTCTTTTGAGGCATGTGCTCCATAGGAAGGAAAGAACATTATGGCATGTGACTCATACCACATGTATTTTTTTTCTCGACCACGAAGGGGAGGACAAAAGAATACGATCTCTATTTTTTGTCAAAGTGAGACCCTTAGAGAATTTAGATTCTCATAATTGTTACTCTTGTGACTTTTGGTTAGTTTTCGGAGTTTGATCAAATGTTTGCTATCTTAGAGTGTTGTCAGAGAATTATGAGTGATTCGATCTAATGGAACATTTCTAGAAAAGTAAGTCTTATTATTATCAAGAAAACTAAACTAAAAAGAAGATGACTAGATTATAACTTTCTTTTTGTATCCATAGGTCGACCAATTATGTTTGAATGCTTACATAATTATGAGTATAAATTATCTTGGGATCATATGAGGACAGTGAAAATGTGATAAGTAGTCTGCGGTAAAGCATATTATATCTGCTTCGAAGTCATTTCAGCAAACGAGACATTATATATCCCTAACAGGTGTATAGCTTAGAGCTCTCGTAGTATGCCGATTGCATGGTCTATTAATCTAGTACGAGCTGCCTTAAACTATGACCTCATTTTAAATATGTGTCACGTCATGTGCGAGTAGAAGATATTGATTTTGGATTGGTTCGCCCATGATGGATGGATAGACCCGTGAACTAATATGTTAATAAATATTATTTAAATTATAATATTTATTTAATTAATATTATCAGACAATATTAAGATAAATAAGAAGAGATAATATCCTACAGTGATTATGATAGTCAGAAAAAGAGTTTGATTTTAACTCTAAAATTAAACACAAGTCCTTCTGAGAGGACACTACTGGTATAAATACATCAGTATTTGTAAGCTTTAGAAGGTTGACTGTTGCAGTTTTTTCTCATATATTTTTATACTCTAAAAGTATGAGATTGAGGGGTGAGACTTGATTTTTATATTGTGGAAAGAAAAAACTTTTCTTCTCTGGTGATCGTTCTTTGAAACCGATAGTATAAGCACAAGATTTTTCTTCTGTGTATATCAGAGGTAAGATTCGAACCTCTATATTTTTGAAACTATTTTTTTCCAACAATAACTTATAAAAAAAGGCTAAACTGAGAGAAAAAAAAAGATATTATACTTGATATGATTTAATTAAGCGTTAAGATTTAATTCACAAATTATAACATCACATAATAATTTATTAAAATCTTTCGTTTTTAGTAAAATTAATTTAAAAATTAAAAGTTAAAGTTAAAATATTAAAAATTAAGGAGTTAATTAAAATATTATAATAATCTTATAAAACTTTAAATTGATTATATATTATTTAAAAAATTAAATTAATTATCCCTCTTCTCTTTGATTCTCTATATCTCAACTTCAAGTTAAGGTAATACACATTTTAAAAAAAATATTATAAAATCTAAGGTAATTTGTGGAGAGAATGATGATGTTTTCTTTACATGCACTTAATACCCTTGAATTAATTTATCATATAGTATTATTGTGGAGTGATGTTAACGAAATATTGGATGCATTTGGTGTTAAGCGAGAAGTTTACTTTTGTGTTTTCAATGAGAGTTACGCATACATTAAATATTTTATTAATTTAATTAATTAATCATTTTCGGATGCATATAATTAATCATAATATAAAAGTGTAGAAAGAAGTTTGAGTTGGGACCTCGGGGAGCCTTCTGCTCCAATTTAAATTTGACGCTGCAGCCTGCAGGGATCTTTTTTAACGGTGCGCCTGCCGCTTAAAATGTAGTACTGGAAAGCGTGACAAGTCATTTATACAATGTTTTTTTTTTTTTTTAATTTTTATGCCAAATGTTTAAATTATACTATTACTGTTGTCTCCACTTCTTTAATTCTTTTTTCACCTCTTAAAGAATGATCCTTTTTTAATTATGTTAAATAATAGTTCATTTCTCATTTTTAATAAATTAATTATCATATAAATTGTTTATAATATTTTTATTTAATATTATTTATTAAATATATTTCATATTAAATTAAAAATATAATAAAAAATTTATATATAAATTTATATTTTTAATAAAAATAATTAATATTTTTTAATCTTTATAAAATGAGAAATAAGTCTATTTTAATGAGACATAAAATATTTTTTAGTTAAATGTCTTTTTTTAATTAAAAAATAATTCAAAATCTTGCCTTTAGGAGGATATGTGGTTTAGATTCTTATCATTAAAAATAATAAAATTACATTATGAAATTTATTTATTTACTTTATATTTTTTAAATTATTAATAATAAATTTAGTTATACCGTTTTATAAAAATTAACTATATAATATCCATTAACCGATAATATTTATTTATAAATAATTCATGTAAAATAAAATATTAATCTCACTACTAACCATTTGGTAAAATATTTTACATAAATAAAAATATAAAAAATATTTTACTAAAAAAAATTAAGAGATTTTATATCAAAAAATAATTATACTTTTGCTTTAATAAGTGGCGAACTTACTAAGGATCTAATTTTCTACCTATTAAATATATATATTAAAGATTTATTATATATAAATCTTCAATTTTTTAGGTGATATTGCATAATTAATATGACTATTATTATTGCCCACCGAGGAACATATCAAGATTCAAATTTTCACTCTTCATCAGGGGCGAGGCAGTTGCCCCTTCTATTTTAAAAAATTATATATATATATATATAATTAAAAATTTTAAAATATTTAATTACTCCTTTTTAAATTTTTTAAAAAATATATAATATTTTTATTTTACCCCTCTTCACTAAAAAAATCCAGCTTCGTCCGTGCTCTTCATATTATAATACTCAAATATATAATCCAAGTCATTATTTCTTAAAACTTCTTAGTGCAATCTCTTTTTCCACATAAATCTAATTATAAAATTTTTTCTTCAGTCAAATTTTTTTTTCTAATTCTCTTTCTCAGTATGATTCAAAGACATATAAAAGTTTTGTGTAAGTTTCTCATTTTTTTACTTTTATTTTATTTTTATTTTTTATTTCACGTTCTATAAATTTCTATATTATTAAATTTATTTTTTCCATATATATATATATATATATACATAAATAGCAAATATAAAATTATATCCATGAATTTATATGTCGAATTATAATTATATTATCTATAAAATATTCATCTCAATTTTCTTTTTGTTGATTATGTTGGCAGTAAAAATTTTTAAAATCTTAATTAATTTTTTTAAACCTTTTGCTATTAATTTATATTATTAATATGTGAAATTAAGATATATTAATAAATATAAAATTTATTATTTTAAAATGTAAAAATATTTTATTTTGATTAATAAAAATCTAAAAATATAGATTCATTAGGAAATAAACCCTCATTGATTTTAAATTTCGTGTAACTGTCCAATTTCATATGATCCAAATAAACAAAAAAGACATGATATAAGAATAATTTCAGTATTATTTAAAATTTTTCAGTAAAATTGAGTTGTAATTAAAAGAGTCAAAAAAATTTTCAATGTACTTTTCTAATATTTTATTATATCTTCTAAATATGGTAATATAATTTTTTCAGTAAAATATAATTTTAGTAATATATATTTGTAAAATTTATTTTAAGTTATCAGTTTTCATATTAATCTACCAAACACACACTAAGAAATATTAAAAATATATTTTTAAATTATTAAAATATTTAAAATATATTTTTTAAAATACTACAAAATTAATAATATCAAATAATAAAAATATATTTAAAAAATTTTCAAATAATAAAAAAATTTATCTTTATTGAAATTTGAAGAATTTAGAAATAAGAAAAAAAATCATATTCTATTTGTCAATGTTTAACAATTTATTAAAAAAAAATCAAACATTAATGAATATCAAATCATAAATTAAAAAATTATGACAATTAATTTTTTATCATATATAAAATAATATTTTAATAAAAAAATATTATTTATAATTTTGATTTTTTTAAAATACGAGGCAAATTATAAAATATATTTTATAGTATGCAAAAATTATTATTATTTTAAATATTATTTGAAATTATTTTTTAATTATTTTAAAATATATATTTTTAATATTTCTTAATTATTTAAAAAATATAAAATAAATAAGTGAGTCCTACAGTGCATCTTATTATTTTTAATGACAAGTTAATTTTTTTTAATGGCAATATCCTAAATAATCTATTTTTAATAAAAAAATCATATTTGAATAAAAAAAATTTAAAGACCGAGTCAAGATAATGGTAATATTTTATCGATTTATTTAAATATTTGATATATATATTTTTTAAAAAAATTTTACTTAAACCAAACGTACGAGCATTCGATCTGGATAAGTTTTTCTCTTTAACTAATATAAAACTATTAAAAAAGCAATAATAGAAAAAATAAATAATTTAATTGATTGGGTGTATGTAAACTTGCCTAAATAAGAATATCTAGATTTTTTATTATCACTATTGTTTGAATTATAGTTTTTTTTCTATTGAGGATTATTTGAAATGCTCCCTCTATTTTATATTAACACTTTATAAGAGCTAAAAAAAATTAATTGATTTTATTAAAAAAATAAATTTATATGTATTTTTATTATATTTTTATTTTAATATGAAATATATTTATTAAATATTTTAATAAAAATTAAATGTAAATATAATAAAGAGTTAATATATTAATAAATTCATTAAATTATCATCTGAAATAAATAATAAATAAATAAATGTGTCAAATATAGAGAGTAGTTTTTTTTTATTATTTTATTACAATTTGACTACCAACTTGTGATGATTTTATAATTATGAACACGACAAGTATATTGGTAATATAAATTATCGGGTACTTTAATCCACCAAACAATGGACTACAAATTATCGGGTACTTTAACTCCATAGAATATGTGGAAAATTACAACATATGTCTTTTTAATTTTTTTTATGAGATATATATCTTTAAAATGAGTATTTTTCTTTTAAATTAAAAGTTGAAAATTAGATATTTTTAAAGAAATCCTAAAAATCATGACATAAATTGATCCTGTTAAAATAAAGACCTGGCCAGATTGTTCCAAAAATGATTTTGTTGCATTTTACAATAGATTAAAAAAAAAAAGAAGAAGAAGAGTAAAAAAGAAAGGCAAAGAAAACAAATAGAGCCTAATAATTGTCTAGAAATTTGAAGATTATATTTAAAGGATCTGTCTTTATGCAGCCCACAGTTGCAACGAAATTTTATTTCTTTTAGAATTTTATTTTTATAGTATTTTATCATTTATAATGTTGTACAAATATACGAATATATACTCAATATATATTAAAAATATATCAAAAATAAATCCTATTTTTATACAATATTTCATTTGTATAACATATTTTTAAATTATTTATTTGCACGATATATTTTATAATTTTTAAAAAAGTTATTTTAGTTAATTTCCCATCTTTTTTTTCTTGCACTTTCTTTATCTTCTGGATTCTTTATATACCTTGCATCCCAAGTTCTTGATTTTGCTCCAACTTATCACAAATGAAGTGAGGAAAATATATTTCACTTACATTTTGTTCAAAATCAACGTTCTTTCTTCCTCCAGCCATTTCAAGAAGCAATATTCCATAACCATAAACATATCAGACTTTATGAGAAACACCTCCAAAATTTCCAAAGAATACTTGTGGTGCAATATAACCAGCAGGAACTCCTGCTTTAAGCATGGAAATGATGCTATCTTTTCCTGGACAGCCCAAAATCAGAAATTTTCGTCTAGAAGAACGTTATGAGGTTTTATATGAAAATGCAAAATTGTCAGTTACAACCTCATTGATAAATATTCTTTCTGATTACAAGAGAGCCATCAGGCAAATTTCCTTTGAACAAACTACCATAACCTCCTTGTCCTTGGCCTAGTTTATCTCTGAAGGATTTGCTCATACTCCTTGTTTCTGAAAAGCTGTATCTTTTTGGATTTAAAGGTGTTCATAGGTATTTAGAATGGCCTCAAATTTTTTATTGTTCTGTTGACTCATTGAACCATTTCTTTTCATTCAACAACACATGAATGCTGTTGCTCATTTCTTTGTAAAGACAATTTCTTCTTTAGATGGGAGCTATGAATGGAATGTTCTTCTGGCTTTGGTCATCCTTTTCAGGGATTTAGTCTCGCCATCCAGCCATATCAATATAGCCCTGCAGGAAGGCAATCAGTGTAGACTTCACTGTATCTTCCAATTTCCACAGAAACCATACAGCTCATACTAGTTGCTCCAACTATGTATTGAATGCTAAAACTAATCATTTCCCATTATTTGAAAATTACATGTACATTTTTGGCACCGTAGATGGTCATATTCAAACAATTGCCTGGCCTAGGTAAATGCAAGTTTACAATAAAAAAATTTATGGGACAAATAATGAAGGAAACAATAATAGAGTCATGCAACTTTAACTCCACTTGGGCGCTTTCCTTCCATGGCATCCTTCTTATTGCGGCAATCAGCACAAAGGAAAGGCCCTTGCCAGGGCTTTGAACTGGTGGAGAATATTGAACCAGCATGAACAGATATGCCCTCACTTGGTGTGAGGTCGACTTGACATACAGCGCATGTGAAAAGACCAGATGTTGATTGTGCTGTAGGTTCATCATTCCCCAGTCTGCAAATCATTGGAAGAACAATTGATTTAGACAGTAACCATGAATACAAGAAAAAAAAATATCAGACTTTGCAAGTATGCATGACATCAGAAATGGATGAGTACAGAACAGAACTTACATGTCAATTGCATCAAAGTAATTAAACGTTATACACAAAAAAAAAAAAAAAAGAACAGACGTTCTCTACATTCTGAAGTAGTCTGAAAGTCATTGAATTGCACTGAACTAATTGGCAAATTCAACATTGATTAGCCTAAAAGTCTAGCAGCCATAAACTGCACCAAGATTTCCCCCATATGCACCCTTCTACCTATGAGACCTCAAAGGCAGTTCCAGAAAACCCAATTCGCGAAAAAACCAAAAATAGTAAATGAAAAAACAAATAAAAAGAGATTAGATGAATTATATGGTTTACCATAACATTGCACCAGCAGAATACGTAAGATAAATTACTGATCGCAGGCTCTACAGTGCTATTTTAAATTTCAACGGAATAGCAACACTTGCCAAAGTATAAAGTTCAACTCAAAGGCACCGTTCAGAAACTTACTTTCCCATTTTTGTTGCAAAGACTCAAAAGCAGAACCTACCAACAACTTTTCCCATTACAATCAAAGCCAAGGACCCCAAGGCACTAATATTTGCATGCAGAAATCTCTTGTAGAAAAAGCATTAGATATGACGAGTTTCACCTATTAATGAGAATAAGACTTTGGCCCCAATTTGTAATCCTTGTCAGAAGACAAATTACCTACTTATTAATATCTGGTTCCATGTCAATACCAATGAGCAGGACATAATGGGCATAAAAGCTTCCTTATATGGCTAGCGCTCAAAGTAGTTGTTGAGACTAGTTTATCTACATTCCTTGCTTGTAAAAAATCAAAAACCGGATTAAGCCACTCAGGTTAGGTTGGTTCCAGTCAATCCAGAACCAACAGCAGTCAATATCAATCAGTAGGTAGGACATAATGGGTTCATAAAAGTTTCCATTTCTGGCTAGTGCTCATAGTAGCAGTTGAGACATTCATCTACGTTCCTTGCTAGTAAACAATCAAAAAACAGATTAAGCAACTCTGGTTATATGGGTTCCAACCATCGTCAATTCAGAACCAACAGAAAAGGGAGCCAAACCTGAAATTTTAGAACCAACCAGTTCATAGAAACTGCAACCAATGCAATGCAAATTCAAGCAGATTTTGGTTTGGTTCCTGTCTTTTCATTTGTTGAGACAGTTCTCAAAAGGATTTTTTATGATTTTTCCTCTCAAGGATTGTAGCAGCATGTGACGCACACTAGGAATACATATAGTTATATATTGACTCAAATTCCTAATTATGATACTCCAGAACTAGGAGCAGAGTTAGCCTTCGTTTAGTGGTCATCATCACTCACCAATATCAGAGGGTAATGTTGCTATTTCATGTGATAAGTGCACAAGGCTTTTAATGGAATTTTCAACAGGCTCTCAACTACAAATTACATACTAGAATTTGTGAATTAGTAATTTCAAAATTAGAGCTATAAGAAAATCATTAATTATAAGAGATACCAGAAGGAAATTTATCATTTCATATGATACTGGAGTGCAAGAGGCTTTTAAAGGAACTTCCAACAGAACTTCCAGACTAAAAATATAGAATAGAATTTGTGAATTAATATTTTCAAAGCTAGCTACCTTAGATAATCATCAAATAAAGGAAATATTAAACACCAACGTATTTTGCAGTATTAATTTATATCATGACATATGTCAAACTTGAAATAGAAGCAGCCCAATAAAGTCAGAACTCAGGAAATCTAAGATAATTGACAATATCTAAAATAGAAGTAATATATAACTATGAGATGTGATGCAGAAAAGGCAATACTAACCTTTCAGCAAGCATTGCTGAGCCTTCTTCAAATAGTTCTTCCACTATACCTACAGCAGAAAGCTTTTTTGATAGCTTGTTAATAGAATCATGTGGTTTCTTCCTGAAAAATAAGGCTGTCAGCTTGTTCTGCTTCTTGGGAGGAGTTGGAGGCTGTATTGAATTATCAGGAGGAATTATGTCAACAACTATGCAGGTTGTATCATCCTTTAGTCCCCTTGTCCTTAATGCTTCCTAGAACAATCAAATGCATCAAGAATTAATTTTAAGCATCTATTACAACACAAGTATACAACTAAGCAAAATATTTCACAGCATGATATGCTCATATATTAGCAGACAGGTTATTGTAAATTGTGTACTTGAAGAAAGGGCTTGTTAAATGAAATAGGACTAAGCACAAAAAAGAATTTAATCACCTTTACTACTTGTCTAGCAGCAAGTTCAGCAGGCAATCCACGGCAAGATTTTGCTGCCATTTCTGAGGAAAGGGCATCCCAGATGCCATCAGAAGCAATTATAAGCCTGCCTCCTGCTTTTGAGAGCTTTTACATGGATTGGAGAAAGTTAGAGATCATGCTGTAAAAGACCTAGCAATGTCCAACATAATTACATGGGCATCGCACCCAAGGCAGAAAGAAGCAGATAAATTGTAGTCGACAATTTTAATGAATCTCTAATGCAAGTAAGCAAAAGGAATATGCTTACCTTCACTTGCTTGACATATGGAATTGGAACTATAAACTCTCCAACATCCATGTCTCCAATTGACCTAGAAAGGCATAAACCTCCCGGCCAACAACGAAGTGGGCCAATCTGTAAAAGTTGAGCACAACATAAGGCCAAGCTGATACTGTTGAAACGATATTGCTTATTTCCATAACAATCAGTTAGACTTCAATGCTTGTTTATCAGAAATTTGTGAGAGATCTTGAAGAACCTAACCTCAGCACCACCGGCGATGCTTAGCCTTCCAACTTCACCACCACTTGCAGTCACACGTTCCCTCCTGAAGATAAAGCAGAACAAAATAAATTTATACCCAATATTGAGTAACAAAATAATTTATTCAAAATAGACACATACTCTTCCACATTCTCTTCAAGTCTATGATCCACAGTTAAGGAAGAAACAGCACCGCCCTGAGCATCTAAAATACAGCGTGAGTCTCCAACAGATGCAACAGTAACTGTCCATCCATCAACTATTACAAATGTTGCCGTAGTGCCTGATGTTTCTCCTGAAGAAAGTTGCATGAAAATGCATAACAGTAGTTTCAGCTAAAGGAATATCAATATGGTGTAAAAAGGAAAATTACAACAAAATAAAACAATAAAGATCTGTGGCCAAATTCCATGCCTCTGCTCTGAAACTCTTTATCAGTCTTAACAAACCCAGCAACCAATGCTCGAGGCAATGCTTGAAGCCATTCCTCCAGCCCAAGCCCACGAGGAAGTGCACCCAATACATGATTCAACAGATTCTCCCTAGTAAAAATTGCTGCAGCATTTCCATTATGCCCATCGAAGATCTGATAATTAGAAGAGAGCAATGACTATCTCACAGAACAAGAAAGATGCAGCTGAACGGAATAAATTCAAGGATACAAGTACTGTTATTTACTCCAATGTGATTCAACTCATTTCAAAATTACAAATCTGAATATACCATACATTTACTCTGGATAGAATCAAAACCAATAGGAATATTCCATATATTTGCTACCAGAGGGAGAGATTTCATATGTTTGGAGCTATAATTCTCTAGGTCATTTGATGAAAAAAAAAATATGCCTAACCACGGCTAGAAATTTAAATAAATTGATTAATTATTGGAAAAGCCAACTTTAAAATCTTCTATCAGATTCTTGTCAAATGCCATCACAGGAGCTCCTCTTTAGCCAAACCAAGGTTTCCTAGATCACAAGCTCACATGTTAATGGTACAAAATCATTGCAATTTCTCAGGACTGAAAGAAATATTGTGGCTAGAGAAGGTAGGAATTACCGCAAACACGGAAAATGTGGATGATGAATTCCCTGGTACACGTTGACAATCAGTCTTAATGAGGAAATAATCTTCTCCTTTTCTAGACTGGCCAGTATAACCATATCTCAAAGTTGGCTTCTCCATCTTCTCGCTCCTCATCTCTCTGCTGATCAAAGCAGCAAGAGGCACAAGATTATCACGGCGTCTTCTCCCTTCTCCGGAAGCCATTATCTATACTTCAATGCCTTTAGCTTCTGGGTCCAAGACCCCTAAATTTTCACCAAATGATTTGCCTCAAGCATATTATAAATACAATTTCCTCGAAGCCAAAGATCACTCAAAATATAACAAACCAATACTTCTACTTCACTTCAGAAAGATAAAAATTTCAATTATCTTTCAAGTAACCACCAAAGTTTCTAACTTGATCTGCAGTTATTATTCCCAAAATAATGGCAAAATGTTAGACTAAGATCAAGTAGATGAACAGAAGTATGTTGTTGAACAACTAACAACAATTATATCAATATTCTGGAAGTCCAAATTGTCTGTGTTAAGGATTGAATAGCTCACTGTTCAGAACTCAAATACAGCCTAATTAGAACTGCAATGAACATGAGATTCAGAACACTATAATCAAAACACAGGCAAACAGAGAATTGCAGAAAAAAAGAAAAGAAATGTAAAATACCAGCAAGAATGTCTGGCTCGTGTTTTGAGCAGAAGCAAAAATGCAGATCTGATAGCGACATACGCAAACAACAACCAGCACTACCACGTTCAAGAAAAGATCATCAACAAGAATACGAAACGCGTTTTGGTGACCAGATATGAACTGGAATTCCCATTAATCTAAGCCTAAATATACTCAATCTAAAAAAATAATGAAATAAATAGAACCCGTATCCCAGCTAAAGGAAATAAACTAAATTAAAGAAAAAGAGATTCAATTTTTAAGAACAAAGCACAGGTCAGCTTCTGTGCATTTTTCTCTACCAAACAAGGCTATTTTAAAAAAGAAAAAGAAATTGATTTCTTACACAGTGAAAAGATCAAAACCAAAGAGAAGGGTCGCTTAGAAAGACAACTTTGTCTATAATTGGAGAAGGAAAGGAGAAGCAGAAAGTGGGTTTTGCTGACTCTTCAAAGCAATCTCTCCACATACCCACATTCCCCTTTCTGTTAAAAATCTAATCTTTTTTCCTCCCAAGAAACCCTTTTTAATTTTCCAGGAAAAAGTTACAGAAACAGAGTTAACAAAAACCAAACCATGGAAAGCCAAATATACAAAATGTAGTAAAATTAGCAGCAACTTCAGAGAGATTACTCAATGCAAAGAGGCTGAGAGTGTTTATTAGTATTAGATTCCTTCACAATCAGAGAAGAAAAAAAAAGGGACAGTATACTGGTGCTTGTCGCTGGTGGTGGGTTACTGTAAAATCAGAGCAAAAGTGGCAGAGCGTGGGGACCACATGTATTTCAGGTAGAAACTGTAAGCAGAGGAGAGAGAGAGAGTGAAAGTTACACCATCTGTCTCATTTTAATTGTCATATAAAAAAATATTTTATTTTACTTCATTTCTTAAAATTTAAAAAAATTTTAATTAAAAAATTTTAATATTATTTTTTATTAATTATTTTTTTATTTCATTTTAAATATTATATAAAAAAATTTATTTTATTTTAAATATTATTTTTAAAATTTTAAAAAATTTTAATTAAAAAATTTTAATATTATCTATTAATTATTGAAAGAGAATAAATAGTATAAAAAATTAAAAAGAATATTTAAGTAAATTATAATAAAATTTTTATTAAATTTATAATAGATAATTATTTTTTTTAATTTGTGAATATTATTTTTATACAGCATTTGAAATAAAATAGATGGAATGATGAAAGAGAATAAGTATTGAGAACATGAGAAATGATATTTTTTCTTTATTTTAAATGTTGTATAATAAAAAAATTATTTTATTTTAAGTGTTATTTTTTAAAATTTAATAGAGTATTAATTAAAAAATTTTAATATTATTTTATTAATTAATGAAAGAAAATAAATGAAGTAAAAAAGATAAAAAAAATTATTTAAGTAAATTATAATAAAATTTTTATAAAATTTATAATAGATATATTTTTACGTGATATTTGAAATTGAAAAATATTTAAATAAATTATAATAAAATTTTTATAATTTTTATAATAGTTAATAATTTATTTTGTAAGTAAGGGAAATGCTGACACGTGTAGAAGACAGTGCATGTGTTCTGTGATGGCAATGATGAGATGGGTTGTAGGGGAGACAAACCAATTGGTTAATTCTACTAAATAAATTAAGAAAAAAAAATTTTGAATCAAATTTGTACGGATTTTAGTAGTTTAAATTTTAATTAATTTATATTAGTCAAATTTATTTATTTTTAGTTTAAATTTTAAAATTATTAGATAAAATGAATCAATGGATTAATTCATAATAAACTCGTTGTTTTAAAAAAAAAACCATTAAAAATTTTATATTTGTTGAAACTAATCCAAATAGTTTCAAATCCAATTGAGAATATAACTCTTACTATTTCAAATAATTTTAAATTAAATGAAAATAATATATATATATATATGACAAGAGATCATGAATTCAAACAAATTTTTGAGATGTTAAATAATTTTTTTAAAATTTAAAATTATAGTAAAATTATTTTATTATTATTTTTATATTATAACTCCCTCTCGATCTTTAATTACTAATTAAATTTTATATTTTTTAAAAAAGAAAATTAATTTTTAATATAAATATATAAGTATTTATTTATTATTTTAGAATGAGATATATTTATTAAATATTTTTAATAAATAATATTAATTACAGATTTAATAAAATTTAATATATTAATTATTAAAATAAATAAATAAATTATTTTTATCAAGTTATAACGCAAGAAATTTTTTTTATATAATTTTTTTTTACAAATAAATAATATATTTAACATATTATAGGGTGCACATGTATAGATTTGGTAGTTTTGGTGGTCCATTATTATTATTATCATTGTTATTATTATAATTATTATTATTATGAAAATAATATAAAACAGTGTCTGATTTGATGGCGGGACCACCTGTACAAATAGAGAGAGCAGTAACATGTTTGTGATGTGATTATGTTATTAAGAGGTCATGTCTTTGAATTAGTGGGGTAATTACCAACTGCCTAAGTATTTGCATTTAATGGTATCCAGCAAAGCATGCTCTTATTCCCATTTCATTACAATTAATTTTCTTTCCCCCTTTTTTTTATTTTTTACTATTATTTTTTCTTTAAATGAAAATATATATTTACAGAACAGTAAAGCATTGAGAATGAAAGAAGGGAAAATAGATTCCCAAACTCCCAATTCTAAAAAAAAAAAAAGTGAGGTTTGAATTAACAAAAAAGCAACGCAATTTGCAGAATGAGGAATTAAAATAAAATTTCTTATTAATTTATTAACATTCTAATTTAAAATTTTTATGTTTTAAAAGTGAATGTAATAACATCAAAATTAAATAAAAATTTATTATATATATATATATAACTTAATTATGCGAATAGCTCTCAACCTAAAATTTTTAATCAATTTTACTTAATAAATTGAATGTATGCCCTAGTTATTAATCTCACTTTTTATCAGTGTTATTAAAATCGGACCGGACTGGCCGGTCGGACCGGTTAAACCAGAATCCGGCTGCCAGTCCGGTTTGGTTTTCATATTTTTTCAAAATAGATTAAAAAATGGGTTTTTAAATTGAACCGGTCAAAACCGGCCGATTTTGACCAAAAACCGGTTGAAAAATTATTTTTTTTAAAATAAATTATTTTTTTCAAATAAAATTTTATTTTTTTTCACTTAAAAAATATATTTTCTTAATAAAATTTAAAAATAAAAAAATTTAAAAATCCGGTTCAACCGTTTCAACCTGGTCGGACTGTGAACCAGTAAGAAGACCGGTTCAATGACCGATTCGGTTATGAAAACACTGCTTTTTATACATAAAAATTTAAATTACCAACTCCCTTCTTTTCATAAACTTCCTTGTCTGCTTAAAATTAATTACTTTTTCACAGGCTTATAATTCAATGATTAAATTTTTTCTATTACTCCAATTTTTTCCCACACTCGTATCATTTTATTTACGGCAATGCATATTATAAGTTGGATGTAATTAATTTTTTCTTAAAATATCACTTTTTTTATCTTATAAATATTTTTAATATTTTTCACTTTCAAATTTTTTCCTAACAAAGCAAAAAAAAAAATTAGTTTCTATGATATAAGTGATCATAATTTCAAAATTTATCGCTTTCTAATAATATAAAATTTAAAAAATAAGCCAGCTATTCGAGTAAAGTAAAAATAATATTTAGATTCAGATGCAATATTCTTTTATTTTTTTTAGTACTGCAAATTCAATTGTAATATTTTTTAACAATTGCAATAGTTTAATAATGTTATAATTAGAAATTTTTTTATAATACTAGTTAAATTCTTTTTTTAATTAATTTTTATAGGTATTCATATGAAACTAAATTTTTTAGTTTAAAATATATTTTTATTAGTTGATTTCATACTACATGATAAAGATTGAAATTTTATTCTATTTTAATTCATTAGTGTTAGAATATATATATTTTTTGAATTTATAATGATAATTATTAGTAAAATAAAGGAGAAATGATATTATACTTATAACATGCTTTTATAACGCCAAAAAAAAAAAGTGCTTTTCTATTCAAAATATGGTCTCATTGTTTAAGATTGCAGAAAATTTATTGAAAAAGTTTTAGTGAGTTGATTGAAGAGACGAATGAACTCAGTTAATCATGTCTTAGTGAGGACGGGCAAAACTTGTTTAGGGCATTGAACCTCCTTATCTTATTTGTTCACTCTTGTATTCTAATATTATTTAATGAAATTTAAGTTCGAGTTAAAAGAAATACTAATAAATTTACTTAAACTTACCCCAAAGATTAATAAATTTCTAGGCATGACACTTTTTATATACTTATTATGTTTGAAAAAAGGTTAAAATTTAGTTATAATAATATTTAATTACTCATTTCATTTAGCTAAAAGTATCACTTTTATATAAAAAAAATTATCTCTCTTAAATTATTACTTTATACATTTAATAAAAATTAATTATTTTTTCAACTATACTCTTATAACTAATTACTTAATTAATAAAATAAGAGTATAGTATTAATAAATTAATAAAAGATATTTTAATCTATTTAAAATAATTTTATATGATATCTAAAAAATTTAATGATTTTCTAAATAATTTTTTTTAACATTTTTTTTAAAAAATTAGTAATAATCAACGTATAATATGCACTAAAAACTATAAAAAAAAGATACTCATTTCGTTTCATTTTAAGTGTCGTATAAAAATAGTATGTACAGATCAAGAAAATAATTACCTATTATAAATTTTATAAAAATTTTATTATAATTTATCTAAATAATATTTTTCATCTTTTTCACTTTATTTATTTTCTTTCATTAATTAATAAGGATAATATTAAAATTTTTTTAATTAATGCTCTATTAAATTCTTAAAAATGACACTTGAAGCAAAATAAAATACTATGTTGAAACTTATAAACGACACTTAAAGATAATATTGAAACTTTTTAATTAATAAAGACAATATTGAAACTTTTTAATTAATACTATGTTGAATTCTTATAAACGACACTTAAAGCAAAATTAAAAAAAAAATTTACATGAAACTTAAAATAAGACGGAATGAGTAGTAAAGAGTTGAAAGAATTTAGAAATATAAGAGTAGCTCCACTCATAATTCAAATATAATTTTTCTTAAAAAGATTTTTAAGTAAAAAAAAATTTAGTTATCTTTCAACTCTTCCAAGAGTTAAAAAAAATGTTCGAAACTCATTTTTCTGAATGAAAAAATTTCAAGTAATATTTAAATCCACTTAATTTGGCAAGCCATCTCTTTAATTTAAAATGGTATGATAAGGAGAACATATAGCCAACTTGATAATTGCACAAAGCAAATCACTGTAACAGTCAGCAAAATGGTAAGGACTTGCAGCTTTTTTAGGTAATTCCCAGCTTTCATAGCCATATAACCATTTAAATTAGCCAACCATTTATTCCAAAAGAACAAGTTTCTTGAGCCAAGTGATGAGCAGCATGTGGAGAGTACCTCAAGGGGCTATATGAATAAAGAACCTCCCTATCATTAAAATAATAATGTCAGCTAACCCTTACTCTTGCAATTATCAAAATGAATTAGGATGTCATTATTAAGGGTTAATTATTTTCAATAATTTTTTTCTAATGTAGTGTCATTGTAAATTTTTTTTATAGTTCTTGAAATCGAGGTATTTTAAATTTAATTTAATTTCAATTGATGTTAATTTAGTATATTAAAAAAGTTAGTTGCTAAAAAGAAAAGTTTAAGCCTTTTCATTGAATTTAGAGGAAAAAGTTAATTACTAAAAAAAATCCAAGCTTTTTGATACAAATAGTAATTTGTTGCTTAATAAGATTTTGAATTGAAGGTAACTTATCTCTCTAGTGTAGTACCCACACCTCTGCCCCTTCATCTCGTTCTCTATTTGGCCTTGGGCTGTCAACGGCCTCTTGGCCAGCGGCAGTCCTTGACTTTTTTATTTTTAATTTATGTGATTTCATATTTAACTTTTTTTTTTTAGTTTTTAGTATGATTAGTCTTTATTTTCCTTTATTTCTTTCTCTTTTTAACTTGGTCTCCTTTACATATTATTTATTTTGATGAAATTGGTGAGAAAAGAAAGTAAAAAAAATGATATTTCTTTCAGTTTTTATCGTTTAGATGTCTAATTAAAAAGAGAAATATAATTTTTTTAGAGAAATAATTTTTCTTAAATAGTCAAAATAATTTTTCACCTTAATGATGGGAAATGAAGAAAAATTGTAAAATTATATCTTATAAGTATATTTATTTATTTAAATTATGTGATTTTCCATAATATTCAATTAAGATTACCAAATAAATTGAAGGAAATTAAATTTTTTTTTATTCATTTCCTTCATTAAAGTAAATTTAATTTCTTTTATGCAAATTAGCAACCAAACAAAGCATTAGACCTCTATTTTCAAGATCTCACATCGGCTTCAATGAGTTTTTGAAGAGAAAGTTTAATTTTTTTTTGTTGATGAAATTTCTAACCTTCTCTTTCATAAGCCACAACAACAAGATGAATAGTTTTTTTGGTTTGAATGGTATGCTGCTTGTAGGTGTTCTCAATCTTTGTTGGTTTCAAGATTATGAATCTCTCCATATATTTTCAAGTATTATTCACAGTAGTTACCAGAAGAGAGGTATATTTTCTATTATTATTTTTCTTTCAAAGTTTAATGAACAGTGGACCTTAGCCACCGATTTCGGGTGTTCGGTGTTTTAACTGCACTAAAGATGTTAAGCAGATTTATCCATCACTATGTATGGTTCGACTAATTTTTTTGTCTTATATCTAGTTTTGATATTTATCTGCTATTTAATTAACTATTTTCTTATTCTTTATTTGACATTCTCTTAGTTGATGAGAGGTTTGTCTTATTAGTAAAGGTTATTGAGTGTAGCTTATTGTGCTTTTTTCTTTTCATGCTATGTGTTAGGATGACTATGGTGTTTTCAGATGATAATTTAGGTTGTAAGCTAAGCCTGCTGCCAGTGTATATTTTGTATAGGCACATGAGTAGGGATATATATTGGTTGGTTGGATTTTAGGAGATCAACCAGCCCAACCACAATTAATAGGTCGAAAAATTTTATTTTTAAAAATTCACCATTTTTAATCGATTAAGTTGATTTTTGAAGGGTCAGTCAATTTTACTGATAAATATATAAGCTGAAACTGATCGGTTGAATTAAATGAGTTGCAATTAGATTGGTCATATTCGAGCTATTTTGCATATCGCTGGGCATAAGTTTTCCAACCTTATGAGAAGGCTCGTTGTTATGTTTATTTGGTTTAAATGAATAACTTTCTATTGCTAAAAAAAAATATATTAGGTGTTAGATTAGAAAAATGGCAGAATGCAGTTTGCAGATAAGGATAGTTGTTGCCTTCTTGTTGGGAGTTAATTAAAAATACCATCAGTTGATTGTGAGACAAAGATCGCCACTGGCTGACTTTTTTTTTTAAATACAAAACTGAATAAAAATATAATAGTTTAAGTAATCATTACAAATATCTAAGGGAATTAACAAAAAAAAAAAAATACCCATCCACTATTCAGTAATAAAATTTAGACCTCATTCACGTTAAGTAGACTATTTTTAACAAAATTACCCTTTGACTATAGGAAAAAAAACACATTATTTTTTTTTTCTCTTCACTATCTCTCTCTCTCGCTCACTGTCTCTCTCTCTCACACACACACTGCTCAACATTAACATCATTATCGACTGAATCTACACCCGTACGTTAACGAGCAAACATCTTCTTCCTCATCTTCATCTTCATTGCCAACGCTGCAGCCGTTTAAGAAGTTTGTTATAAGTTTTCTTCGATTTATTTGACATCCTGATTGAAGTTATCATCTAGTCTTATGCTCTCATCTTGTCTTGCGTATCCATCTCTTCTTCCTTTTGTGGTGACTTAATCTGTATTTTCATCAATTGAAATCGATAAACTTTAGATTTTTTAGGTATATGTATGTTTCTTATTAGTAAATGAAAAACTGAAGAGTTTAAATATTTTTTATTTAGTTTATATATTTTTATATGGTTCTTAGTTGTGTATATATATGAAGGTTTGGAGAGTTTAAATGGGCATAGTTTATTATAAGTTATCATGTTTTACTATAGAATAAAATGAATTGTAGTGTGCAGTGTATGTTGATATAGGTTTAAATGTGAGTCAAGTTTTTTATTTTTTATGTAGTTTAAGTGTTTTTCATCTTAATTATATTTTAATGAGGTTTTAGGTGTTTTAATCCTTTAAGAAGTTTATAATTGTAGGTTGATATGTGTTGACATGGGTTGTTATGTAATTATTTAAGATTGAATAAATTTTTTGTATGTTGTTTAAGTATTAAACTGTTATTCAATGTGTTTTTGTAGATTTTTATGTGTTGATATTAGTTGATATGAGCTTTTTTAAGTTTGTTATGGTTTATATGGATTATGATTTAAGTACAGTTTTGAGTTTGTTATTGTTTTATGGATTATGATGTAGGTATAATTGGTTATTGTAGTTGTAGGGAATTGATGGATATATTCAAATTAGTCGGCGGACGAATTTATTTAATAGATAAAATAATAATTCTCATTCAATACGGAGAAAAAATTGATGTGACCATCAATAAATATGTTGGCGGGGCTGTTGAATATGTTTTCTTGAATAAAATGATCGATTTCAATGAACTTAAGAAATCCGTATCTGAAGTACTTCACATTGACGATACATCAAAAATTGAATTCAAATTTTGACTGGTCACGACGCACATTCTCTTTATAATGTCGTAGATGATAAGTCACTTAAGATATTTATGGGCATTGTTATGGAGGATAGACTTAAATATCCATTGGTTGTTAGTGTTGAAGAAGGTGCATATAAATCCGGACATCATAGTAATGATTCTCATGGTGTGAAAAAAAAGTGTTGAAGTAGAGGTACCAAAACATGCAGCTGCAAAGTTTTCACCAATTACTGATTCTATTAATGTAGGCCCAGAATATAATAAAAATGAAAATGAATTGCCTAATTCATGTGCAAAGGAATAGATAGAACATAACAATGAGATATTTTGGATAAGTGATAATATGTGATGATGTATTTTGATATGGATTGATATGTCTTGAAATGGATTGATATGAGATTTTATATGGATTTTTATTTGATAATATGTGAAGATATCAGTTGATATGGATTGATATGTCTTGATATAGATTGATATGAGCATGTATATGGGTTTTTATTTATTGATATGTGATGATATGTGTAGATATGGATTGATAAGTCTTAATATGGATTGATATGGGCTTGTATATGGGTTTTTATGTGATGATATGTGTTGATATGGATTGATATGTCTTGATATGAAATTTTATATAAATTTTTATGTGATGATATATGATTATATGTATTGATATGGATTGATATGTCCTAATATGGATTAATATGGGCTTGTATATGGGTTTTTATGTGTTGATATGTGATGATATGTTTTGATATGGATTGATATTTCTTGAAATAGATTGATATGAGATTTTATATGAATTTTTATGTGATGATATGTGTTGATATGGATTGATATGTCTTAATATGAATTGATATGAGCTTATTTATGAATTTTTATGTGATGATATATGATGATATGTAATAATATTTCATCACCTAATACTCAATAATCACATATAATGTTCAACCTGTTAATATCAACTTGAGGAATCCTAAACAACATATTTTCACATAATCCTCAATAATAACATATTCACAACTACCTGTAACACATCCATCTAAGCCTGTAAGACAAATAATAACTTGGCATTTCAACATGTTATAACCCAAAAAATTGGAAACACATATAACAACTATATCAACATTGAAATTAACAAATGTTTATATTCACATCTAAATCAAGAAATGTTTATATTCACAATATCCAATTATAATATCCTTGTTGGCTTACAAAAAATACTCGAGATCGTCATTCTTTTCATCTTCACTATAATAAGCGCCTTCTCTCTTGTTATATGCATGGACCCATAAGTGAACTATTGTATTGTATCTGAATGTGTCCATAAATTGTTGTGTACATTGCTGAAAATCTAAGCCTATCGTCATGAAATGCTCTATGAACTTCATAAGGAACATCCCACAATCAGCTATGTAATAACATACAAGTTTTAAAAAAATAAAACATACAAATAAATTAAATTGGTAAATAAGGCATCAAAATACGGTATATTACCCCTCTTATCGTGGACATGTATTTTTCTCATATCTGATTTTTAATTTGCACTCCTTATATTTCATCAATTATGGTCTTTAAACAAAAAGGCTAACTTTTTTCCAACACAGAGGACAACATTGCAGCTACATGCACAACATCATTAATTCTCTCTTCGGTATGGGAATGACTATATAGTGTATCATATACCGTAATTGCCTATTCAGAAAGATTAATCTCAATAAGGAACTAATGCTGGCATGCATGATTCACTGAAAGATATACCATGTCAACATCCTTAAAATATTTTTATATATCAGTCAACAAAACACTATTATTTGTTATATAACACATCTAAACAATATTTAGAACTCAAATGCTATATATTTTACAAGTCTCACATTAACCCATATCAAGACATATTAACCCATATCAAGACATATCAAAATATATCAGTTAACAAAACACTTTTATTTTCCGTAAAAAATATCTAAGTAACATTTAAAACTCAAATGATATATACTTTACAAGTCTGACATCAATAACCATATGAAAATATACTAATCATATCAAGACATATTAGCTCATATCAAGACATATCAAAGCATATCAGTCAACAAAATACTTTTATTTGCTATACAAAATATCTATAGAATATTTAGAACTCAAATGATGTATATTTTATAAGTCTGACATCAATAACCAATTGAAATATATCAATTCATATTAAGACATGTCAACCCAAAACAAAACGTATCAACACATATCAGTCAACAAAACACTTTTATTTGCTATATAATGCATCTAAACAATATTTAAAACTCAAATGCTATATATTTTACAAATCTCACATCAACCCATATGAAAGCATATCAACTCGTATCAACCCATATGAAGATATATCAACACATATCAGTCAACAAAATACTTTTATTTGCTATATAAAATATCTAAATAATATTTAGAACTCAAATGCTATATATTTTATAAGTCTGATATCAATAGCCACATGAAAATATATCAACTCAAATCAAGATATATCAACCCATAACAAGACATATCAACACATATCAATCAACAAAATATTTTTATGTGTTATATAATATATCTAAACAACATATATAACTCAAGTGCTATCTATATTAGAAGTCTCATATCATCCCATATGAAAATATATCATCTCATATCAAGACATATCAATTCATAACAAGACATATCAACACATATCAGAACAAAAACACTTTTATTTGCTATATAACACATCTAAACAATATTTAGAACTCAAATACAATATATTTTACAAGTCTCACATCAACTCATATGAAAATATATTAACTCATATCAACACATATCAACCCATATCAACACATATAATCAAAGACCACCACTGTTCAGTCAAGTAAATCAATAACAATAATGATTTATATTTTAGAAGTCCCACTATAAGCCATTTCTAAATAACATATAGAACACCAATGCTTGATATTTTGGTACCTACATATCAAACCATATCAAGATATATCAAGTCGTATCATCACATATCAACCCTTATCATAGAAGATCTAACACATATCAGTGAATAAAATAATATTTTTTTTTATTATTTAAGACATCTAAATAATATATAGAACACCAATACTTGATGTTTTAGTACCCATATATCAAATCATATTAAGACATATCATCACATATTAACCCATATCATAGAGTATCCAAGATATATCAGTCAACAATACGACATTTTTTTTCACTATTTAAGTCATCTAAAAACCATATAGAAAACCAATGCTTGATATTTTAGTACCCGCATATCAAACCATATCAAGTCATATAATCACATATCAACCCATATTATAGAAAACCCAATACATCAGTCACCAAAATAATATTTTTTCACTATTTAAGTCATATAAACAATATATAGAACACCAATGCTTGATATTTTAGTATCCATATATCAAACCATATCAAGACATATCAACTCATATCATAGAAGATCCAACACATATCAATCAATAAAATATTTTTTTCCTATTTAAGACATCTAAACAATATATAGAATACCGATGCTTGATATTTTGGTACCATAATATCAAACCAAATAAAGACATATCAATCCATATTATAGAAGATCCAACACATCAGTCAACAATACAATATTTTTCACTATTCACGGCATCTAAACAACATATACAACACTAATGCTTGGTATTTTAGTACCATGACATCAAAAAATATCAACATATATCAAGCCATATCATGTTAGATATCAACTCATACCCTATAAGATTAACACATAGCGTTCAACAAAATAACATTTTTTCACTATTTAAGATATCTAAACAACATATAGAATATCAATGTTTGATATTTTAATACTCACATATCAAACCATATCAAGCTATATCATCACATATCAACTCATATCCTATAAGATAAACATATCAGACAACAAACCAACATTTTTCACTATTTAAGATATCTAAATAATATATAGAACATCAATACTTGATATTTTAGTAGCCATATATCAACCCAGAGAAAACATATCAAGTCATATCATCACATATCAACCCATATCATAGAATATCAACATAAATTAGTCAACAAAATCACATTTCTTCACTACTTAAAAATATCTAAAACAATAATGCTTTATATAGTAGCAGTGTTATATCCAACCATATCAAAACATCAGCATATATCATCAAATATAAACACTGATCAATTAACTAGTCATCCATTCTACTCATCTACAAGCTATTTGTAGCACACATCACACATCACCAGAAAATAAATTGGTCCTGAACAGGTATAAAAAAATTCTATGAGAAATTATGCAAATCAAGACAAAGGGTTAAGTATCAATATGATGACAAGATTGCAAATAATTCTATCAAGAAACCCTAATAAAGTAGGTAGTAAATTAACTGCAAATCTAGTTTTTGCAAAGAATCATCTCAAAAGTAGTATACTAGAAAATAAATTATCAGTGCACTTTCGTTATAGGATCCAAACAAATACAAAAAATAATAAAATTAAAACAACCATAATGAAATTAAGGACTAAAAATGAAGGGCACTTAATTAATTAAACAAAAATTACAATGAAGAAAAGACCCAAAAATAAAAGTAAAAATAGAAGCCACAATTTGATTAGAGGTTGGAGAGAGTATACTAATATCCATTTAGGCACAGAGGAAAGATTCAATTTTTTAGTCACGCAGTTGTTGTTAGATATTACAAACTCACCCTCACTATCTTCCTTGTACAATAAATTAGAGTTTGCATATGATAAAATTTTCTCCTTCTTTCTATCTTCTCTACGCTTTAGTTTCAGCCGAGTAAAAGGCAAGTATAAAATGGTATAGGTTGAAGTAGAGAAAAACTAAAATAGAATTTAAAAGATCTAAAATTTCAGTGAAAAAAGAGGAATAAAAATTCTAATGCTTACATTTCAAATTAACGCAAATAAAATTTCTATCAAGTTTATAAAAATATTGTATTAAATTTCGAGTCCAATGTAATAGAAATAGCTAAAATTTCTCATACAAAACTCTCAAAAATATAATCTCAAACATAAGTTAATATCAATCATCAAACAATAAGAACATGGCAGCCACAACTAATTCTGATATCTAAAAGCAAAAATTCAACAAAAAAAGAGAGAGAGAGCATATATTGTCTCTACTTTCTTAAAGAGCAATCGAGCAATGACGTAAAATTTTGAACGAATAAAGAGAGGAAACGTTAGGAAGAGAGAGAGGAGTTGTTTTTTATTGAAAAAAAAATTAGAAATTTTAGGTTTAGAAAAAAGAGAAGAAATGCTTTTTTAAAATTTTAAAATTATATAAAATGAGGCGTGTTTTTAGCCATTAAAATGGACAAAATTTTTTTTTTTGTCAAAGAGCGATTTTATAAAAGAAGATTTTAAAATTTAATAATAATATATATAGAGATATTTTCTGATTAAATCCCAATATCCAATGCAAATGAAAATTTTGAATTCTAAATTTTTTTTTCTCAAGATAATTGTATAATCAAAATCTCTCAAGGTAATCATTATCTAAGATTTAAAGAATTATATAAAAATTTAATGGATTAAAAAAAAAAGGAGACAACATTTATGATGTGATATCATTTTCTTAGCGAAATTTTATTTGACCCCTTTCACGTCCCTTTCTACTATATAAATAGAGAGAGAGAGAGAGAGAGAGAGAGAGAGAGAGAGAGAGAGAGAGAGAGAGAGAGAGAGAGAGAGAGAGAGAGTAAATTAAAGAGAGGAAAAGATAATTATTCATATTGTACATAAGAAAGAAACAACACTTCTAGTTTTTGGCTCGGTCTCTGCTGTGCCACAATTAGAAATAGAATAAAGAGAGGGTAAATTTTTTAAGTAAAAAAAATATAAGTGAATTAAAAATAAAATAAAATATTTAATATTATAGTAAAATTTTAATTTTTGTTATAAATTTTTTTTAAAAAATCTATCAAAATTTTATATTATTTATTAAATTCTAAAATCTTTTTGAAATATATATATATATATATTTTAATTTTTGGATCTATTGATTTATTTATAGTATTTTATTAAATACTATTTTAAATCAAAATATTAATTTTATTTAATTTATAATTAAATAATAAAATTCTGATATTAATCAAATACTTAACCATAAAATTTTAAATATCTACTAATTAAAATAATAAAAGGAACATATATGATAAAAAAATAATATACATATAATACTATATATATATATATACCTAATCACAAAACTTTAAATATTCACTAATTAAAAAATATATATATGATATAAAAAGTCAATATGTATATAAAAATACTATAAAATTTCTAAAAATATTATATATATAAATACTTAATTATAAAACTCTAAATATTCACTAATTATATATATATATATAGTAAAAAATGCTTATATGTATATAAAATACTATAAAATTTTATATAAATATTATATATATACACATAATCATAAAATTTTAAATACTCACTAATTAAAATATATATATTTTTATATGGTGAAGAAAGCCAATATGTATATATATATATATAATATTATTAAAATTTTATAAAAATATTATACATATAAATACATAATTATAAAACTCTAAATATTCACTAATTAAAAAAATATATGATAAAAAAGTTAATATGTATACAAAATACTATATATATATAATTTTATAATATTTATAAAAATACTATATATATAATTTTATAGTATTTATAAAAAATATATATATATATAATATAAGGATGGAGGAGAGGTGGGGTTCATTACCCTCGGGACCCCTCCCTCCGGGTCTCTGTACAAATAATAATATAAATAATTTGAATATTATCTTTTGAATTATAAAAATAAATAAATATTTTTTTAGATAATTTAGGTAATTTTTTAAAAAGTAAAAATGGTCATTAGAAATATTTTATAAATATTTTATTATCTTATAAAAGATGGCATTTTGGTATTTTTGTTTGGGAAATTAGGTTTGCTTCAGATATTTGCAATTGTCATACAAAGCGCGTTAGGTTGTATTTGTCTGCTACTTTGCTCACATTTCTATTCAATATGTTATTTTCACTTCTTTTATACACTAAAATCTAAAGTAGGAACTATTCATCCGATTTATTTTTAATTAATAAAATTTGGGCGATAATGGAGAAATTTTATTTTTTCAGTCCACTCTTTGCTTTTTTTTAGTAAAGAGTCATGTCTTAAAGTATAAACGAGAGAAGTTTTAATTCAATATTACCGAGTCAAATTTTAATGATTCTTATATTTGAGTTGAAATGTTGTTGGCATAATATAAATTTTTTTATAAAGCATATGTTATATCAAAATTAAGAAGTTTATGAAAATTCTTATTTTCTATTACACATACTTTATTTTTTTTAGTATTGATATATGAAAAAGAAAAAATTATGAGTCTATTATTTTATAAAATATATAATTACTGTTAAACTATATATTACATTACACATAAATTAATTAGTGTTACACCAATTAAAAAGATTGATATAATGAAGTTCTAAAACATAAATAAAGTCTAAATATACAAAGTTAATTTACACTCATTATTTTTTAAAATATATATTAATGCACTTAATTATTATTTATTATTTATTTATTTTATTTATCGTCCTTCAATTTTATGCTTTGTCCCTTAATAATATATTAAAGTATTTTATTGTTTCTTACATGTAATATATTCTATAATTTAAAAGAGAAGTAAAATCATTATAGATAAACAGTAATTTTGCTTCTCTTTTATTATTTTAATTTTAATTTTTTTATTATTTGATCTTTTATTTTTATTGGTATTATTTTTTTTTAATCATTGCTCTTGCCATTAATTATTATTTTATTTTATTTATATATTTGCACTTTGTTGTTATATATTTTTTTAAAAATTTATATTCTTTTAGATTATTTAATTACATATTACAGTTAAATATTAAATTTTACATGTTTTCCTTCTGAAAATTTTTAATTCTATAATTTGGAGAATGTGTGGTATTTTCTATTAATTTTTGCAGTAAATTATAAATTTTAAACTTTATTTACTTTAACAAAATTTATATTTTGTATTATTAATTATATTAAAAAATGAACTAGCATTAATAAATTTAAAAATGGTAAGAAAATTAATAGAATGCTTAAATTAGAGCTTGCTAAATAAAATTGATAATACACTTTGTGATTCTTTTCTAAGAATTTATAAAAATGATATTTAAAAAATTACAAAATAATTATACCATTTACTTATTTATATTCAATTGATAATAAATTATAATAATTATATCAATACTTTATTTATTTACACTCAATTAATAATATTTTATTTTTAATTTTTAATTTATTTTTTAAATATTAATTATTTTTATATTATTTATAAAAAATAAAAATATATATCTCCAAAACAATAGGAGGAGGTATTTTAATTTATAATAAAAATTGAAACAAATAAATATGATTATGTGAATACATTCGACCGGTTACCAGTTCCGCACGATAATAATAAAACAGAAATTTATTTATTATATGCAGTACTGAACCGGCTGTGAAGAAGCGGGCGCACAAAACATTACCAGTTACTCCAAATCAAAAGGAACAATCTTCACACTCTGCAAAGGGCCTACTCTTTATTGCCACTCCTCTTCTGCCTCCATATATATAATTTTCCTATTTCTCACTTCCTTTTTTTGTTTTGTCAAATTGGAGAAACCGATTCGTAACAAATGATATTTTACCATATTTTTAATTTATTTATAATTCACATCAAGTGAGAAGAGATGTTTTAATTAAAGGAGCTTAGGTTTCCTATAAACAATGATAAATTTTATTCTTCTTCTCCTTTCATGCCTTGATGCTATTCTATTAAAAGAAGGTTTAAATATAGTTGACATTGCTAATGTGACCTTCCTAATGTCAAATGTGTATTATATGTTTGTGTAAATATAGTTTTTTTAATTCGAAGGTTTAATTTAAAGATTAGTTGGATTGATAAGAAAGTTAATTTGCTTTTTTCCTTATAGATAATAGTTTGATTCTCAAAATTAAATGTAGACAATAAAAATTATTTTTAATTAGTTTTTTTAAATATTATAATTTAAATGAAGATTATGATTGATCCAATCCATGAGTGGAGATATGAATCCGACTCATGATAAAATTTTTCAATTAGTATTATTCTCCAAATATCTTGAAAAAAATTACACTATATATCACTCTGCTCTTCGATGTTTGTTTTTTAAGAATACGGTAGCAAATTTTTTTTTCACTTTTGCCTAATCTTTTTACAATTTTACTCAAAAAACGTTGTTTTTTCTTTTTTTAATTTTTGTAATTTTGTAATTTTTGTTTTTCATATTTTGTTTTACTTATATTTTTTATCTATTTTTTTTATTTTATATTTTTGATATACACATAAAAAAAATAAACATATACATAACATATACATAAACATATATATAATATATACTCAACAATATAAAACATATCTACAACATCTACAACACATCAACAATACTTCTATAACAAATCTACAACATATCTACATAATATTTTTAATATTTATTTAATTTAATTTTTTATTTTTTTATTCTCAAAACATCCACACAACATAATTTTTACATAAAATATACACAACTTAAATAATAAAAGTATAATATACACACAATATTTATAATACATTTACAATATATATAATAAATCTATAGCACATCTATATAAAGAAATTATCTATTTTTTATTTTTTATATGTATAATATGTAAAAATTGTTTAAAAATAAATTTAATAATTTTTATTAATATATTTTTGTATATTTTGCTTTGTTTTATTTTTTTAGATTTGTTTCTTAATTAAAATTATTTTTTTATTTTTATAAATATTATGATTTTTATATGATGAAAAATAATTTAAAATATTAATTTTTATTATTTTATTATAATTTTTTATTTAATAGTAAATTAAAAAAAGAATATTTAAAGTAAAATATTAACTGTATTAAGAAAACCTGTATTTTTGAAAAAAAAAACTTTTATTTTATTGAGGTATTTTTAAAATTTTGTATTAAATTTTTATAAAAATATAAATATTTTTAATTTTTATAATATTTTTATAATAAAAGTTATTTTTTAATATAGTTATATAAATGTCCCAACATCTTTATGGACAATTTGGGCAGAACAGAGCCATAGATAGTCCAGCCCAAACTTAACCTTATCGATCTCTCACTCCACAAGATAAATTTATCATCTCCAGTGAATTGAAACTAGTTTTCCAATTCCTTTCAAGAGGCATTCTTGCTAAAACCAATTCATGCATATATACATATACATATATATATATATATCTATATACACATATAAATATTCATGATTTAAATATCAAACGGATACAGTTCATATATATTAGACGAATAAAATGTCATATATATAATATGTTTTTATATCATGAGTATATATATTCTGAAAATTTTTAACTATTTGTTATATATACTTATTTGTGTCAATTTAAAAATAACATTTTTTTCACAGGGCACCACTAACTTGAAAAAAAAATTCAGATTATTTTATATAATTGTTCTGAATTTATAATATTTATAAAAATTTCAAAATATAATAGTGTTATTTGAAAAAATAACATGATATAAGAATTTTATTTTATACAAAATAAAAAATATTAAATATACAATATATAGTTTTATTATTAATCATATATAAAATGATAATTTTGATCTAATAAATATAATTTTTTATATTATTTTAAATAATATTAACACATACTAATAATTTTAAATATTTTACATAAGAAAATGAAAAGGACATATCAATAATCATTCCACCTAAGTAGCATAAATAATGCATTATAATAATTCAAATAAATTGTCATAACAATGACAAAATAAAAATATAAAAATTATATAGACTATTATTATCACTTGAATAAATTTGTAACCTAAAAATCATAGATAAAATTATAATATATATAATTATTATTAATTTACTAATTGGTTAATTTATTTGAAACTTGAAATTTAAAAATGATTAAATAGTGTACTAAACCACTAAGGTATAGTCTGGTGGCCAGAAGCGTCTATTGCTCTCACCTAAATTTCGAATTCGAGTCTCCTAGATATTCTACTTTTCATATATGTATAATTTATCAAAAAAAAAATAGTGCACTATAAAGTCAGTGTAAATTGTGCACTCGTAATTTCTATTAAAATGTTATTTTAGCAAATTTACGAGGTCTCACTCAAGTGGTGGTGGGACCCACACCACTTAATTTAATAAAAAATAAAAAATTTTGCATGACAGCAAAATGCAAATGTAATTTGCATTATGTAGTTGAGAAGGCCTATAAAAGGCCTTCCCCCTTCCCGTTATAAAGAACATCAAAAGAAAGAAAAAAAAATATATATAGAGAGAATAAATTTTGTGAGAGAAAAAAAAAATTATGAGTGATAAAATAGTGAAATTTTATTATTTAGGTGTTTAAAAAATATTTATTACTATTTTTTTTGTTTATCTCATTTGTGTGTATTCTCTCTCTAAAATTTGCACCACTTTTTTTTATTATTAGTGAATTTATTTTTCTTATTTTTATATTAATATAGGCTAACGCCGAACCATATAAATTTATGTGTTCCTATTTATTTTCTCTATTTTATTTGTTGCATTTTATCCAAATAAATATTTTACTTCCGCTTTTAATTCCAACAAAAATAAAGATAAAAAATATAAAATAAACTTAAATTTTAATCAAGTTAAGTGTTATTGACTCATTTGTAATTATTAATTGTTAATCAAGTAGAAGGTACATCAATTAAGTCTCACATAGATGAATTCTCTTCTATTCTTTTGGACCTGACAAATATAGAAATTAAGTATGAAGATGAAGATTTAGCTCTTATATTACTTCGTTCATTACCTCCATTATATAAAAATTTTAGAGAGACATTGATTCACAGTAATAAGCCTCTAAAGTTAGAGGAGGTGAAAATATCTTTGTATTCTAAAGAGCTCTTAGATAAAGAACTCTCCAGTAGCCATTCTGACGATTCAAAAATTTTGATGGTTAGAAAAAGATCTTCTCAGTTAAAGAATAGTCATTTGACTTGTAATTACTGTAAGAATAAAGAACATATTAAAATGAAGTATTTTAAGCTTTAGAATAAAAAAAGAATAAGAAAGAAAAATTCGCCGAAGCCAGTGTTGTTCAGGAGGATAGTTATGTATACGCCGTAACTGACAATGATGCCAAATCTAAAAAAAGATAGATTTTAGATTCTGCTTGCTCATTCCATATATATATCCATAAGATTAGTTTTTCTCTTATGAACATGTACACAGAGGAGTTTTGTTCATGGGTAATAGCCATCCTTGTAAGATTGTCGGTATTGGTACTATTAAAATTTGATATGTTCCTGATTTAAAGAAGCATCTTATCTCCTTATCAGCTTTGGATAATCCTGGCTGCAGATTTTTTGGTGGAGGTGGAGTTTTGAATATTCTGAAATGTGTGGGTTTAGCTGCAATTTTTCTCATATGTCAAATTTAAATGTGACCAAGATGTGCATACGAAGCTTGGACACAAGAGTGAAAAGAGTTTGACAATGTTAAGCAAGTCTAAGCATTGCTTGAATTTAACTGACACTAGTAATCGTTGATTTTGTCCTAAGAGACAATCTGGAGAAGATGGAGAGAAATTCTCTAATTAGATACAATAAATTCAAGTTAATGTGAAGTTATAAGCAGTTTATTGTCAATTAAAATTACAGAAATGTATTACCTTAGCTTATTCCTTATAGAAAGATTGCTGGCATGAAAGTCTCAATCATTTGAGTGTAATGTGGAGATTTGTTAAGGGGTTCCACTCAAGTGGTGGTGGGACCCACACCACTTAATTTAATAAAAAAAAAGAGAAATTGGACAGCTTGCACACTCCATTGAAATTGTAAATTGCAAATGCAATTTGCATTATGTAGTTAGGAAGGCCTATGATCTCCGTTACAAAAAACACCAAAAGAAAGAAATATATATATATAGAGAGAGAATAAATTTTGTGAGAGAATTTTTTTTTTTGCGAGTGATAATATAATGGGATTTTATTATTTGGGTGTTTGAGAAATACTTATCACTATTTTTTATTTATCTCATTCGTGTGTTTTATCTCTCTAAAATTTGTACAACTTTTTTATTATTAGTGGATTTATTTCTCTTCTTTGCCCGTGGATGTAGGCTAACACCGAATCACGTAAATTTATGTATTCCTATTTATTTTCTTTATTTTATTTATCGTATTTTGCCCAAATAAATATTTTACTTCCGTTTTTAATCCCAACAAAAGTAAAGATAAAAAAAAATGTAAAATAAACTTAAATTTTAATCAAGTTAAGTGTTATCGACCCATTTGTAATTATTAATGGTTATTATCTTCATTTTTGTTCAATATTCATTTAGATAAAATGCAAATATAATTTCTGTTTTTTTAAATATAAATTAGCTGTAAAAAATTACACACAAAATATTTAAATCATATCTTAAAAAGTCTCATTCGATCATAATTGATGATGAGCTGAATTTCAGGGGTAGTCCTAGCTCTGTAGCTCAGGCTTTGGTGCTGCTTGTGTCCATTCTCTAACCTGTAAAACAAAAGAAAGAGAGAGGCAAATCGAAATCCGCTGGTGGAGGCTTCGATGCCTAAGTCAGAGTTCGGTCTGAATAAATGTAAAGAAGAATAGAGAGAAGAGCCAAAGAAAATTTATTTGTGGGGGTGACCCCCTTTTATAGTTGTTGCAATGAGAGTATCTGGGGCCTGTAAGTGTAATTTATGGATGTGTCAGTTGATTGTTAGCCATATATATGGAGCTCGGTGGGACTAAGGGTGTCTAGAACTGAGGTCTCCATATTGCTGAAAGACCGTCCATAAGGATGGCCAAATAAGGAGATCATATACCGAGCTCGAGAAATATAGGGTATCATCAGTAGTTCCCCTCAAGTGATTTGACATTATGTCAATATTTGTTCATGCATAGGAGCTCAAAAAACTCAGTATAAAGTGTATGTATTAAATCATGAAATAGATGTTGTATGACAATATGTAATGCTCAAATATGGAGCTTGAAAATAGAGCTCAAGGAGCTTAGTAGGTAGGAAATAGGGCTCATGGGAGTATCATCACTAGTCCTTCGCTAGTCATTTGACATTGATGTCAAATTAAAACCTGAAACTTAAAAGGATAAAAACAAGCTCGGTCGGAGCTTCTTGAGAGCTGAGAAATATAAGATTGAGCTCAAGAAAGGAGCTTGAAAAATAAGAGCTCAAAAAGGCTAGGGAAAAGGAGAGCTCATGGAGCTCGGGAAAAAATGTGAAGCTCGGGGTAAAAGCCTAGTTATCAAGTAGTAGTACGGGTAGAACCACTCACTAGTCTCTCCTAAAAAATCTTGGCATTTATGCCAAGGAGTCGGTGTAGATTCTAGAAGAACACATGTCATGCAGAGGAGAAGCGACACTTCAAAAACCGAGGTAATGGTTCTATGGATTCTGAAAAGACGTAATGTCTGAGGCATTAAAGAGGGATGTCGGTTCATATGACCGAAGTAAACTCTATAAATAGAGGGTATGATGACACTAGTCGGTACACAATTCAAAAGAGAGAAGCTCAGTTCGTCTGATTTATTGAGTGAAGGCTTGAGAGCTTGATTAAAAGAGGTTAGCGTTAAGTTTGTACTTTTAAGGTTTGCATTTCGGTTCTAGTAGCAAGATGGTGCAATCAATAGTGAGTTCGGCTCTTCCAGAAGAGGGAGGAGAGTGGGGTTCTTCGAGTGCCATAAGTGAGGAGACCTATCATGAGGAAGGAGCTCAAGTTGAGGCTAGGCCAGCTATAATCGAGATCGTTGAACAAATTAACCTGAGGCCTCCAACTCTAATGGATGAAGAGGAAGATGCAGTAAAAGCTCAACAAATTAACTTGAGCTCAGAGAAGGCTAGGGTGAGGGATATCCGGTCCTCCATAATAGAAATTGATTTGACGGGGATCCAGAAGAAATATCAAATTCCAGAAGAATATAAGATGCTCATCCTCGGAGAGGATGTTCGAACCTATGACACATTGTCCGAGAATCAACTAATGATCTATGAAGAGGATTTGAGATCAGGAGTAATATTCTCACTACGCCCTTTCCCCCAAGAATTCTTGAACTATCACAGGATAGCTCATGGTCAACTCAACCTTAACGCATGGAGCACTATCACAGGGTTTGAAATTATGTGTGGTTACTCAGGGTAACACCCACCCCTCAGGTGCTAAGTGCATTCAGCGTACTCAGAATGTGATCGAGTATAGATGAAGACTTCCTTTATTTGCAAGGTCAGTCCGGGCTTGTTATGTTCAAAGGAAAACCAGACTCAATCAAAGCTTGAAAAGATTAATTTTTTATTTGTTAGCATGAGGAGTTCGACTGCCAAAATATATGATGGGTCAATCCGAGTGGGAGGCAGGTAATAAGTGCAAAATTAAGCGAGGATGAGCTAGCAACATTCACAATTGTGGAATGAGACATTCTGAACAAAAAGAGGAATGTCATTGCCCTAATAAGGGAGTACATCCCCCTTGGGAAGGCTCCGAAGGAGATCCAACCAGAAAACCGAACATGTATACTATATTTCAACACTTAGGTTTTATTATTGCTTCTTGTGAATATGTTAATATATTAAATTTTGGCTCAGTTATATAGAGTTAGGCTCAGAATCAATAGGCAGAGAGTTGAAACATTTAGCCAAAAGGGAAGCCAGAAGGAATGTCCGAAAAGAGTTAGGATAACTCATACCGAGTAGGGTACTGGGACCAGCTCAGCTCGAGAGGAAGAGTCCATATTGGATCTGACTCTTCCTATAGAAATAAGACCTGAGTTCGAGCCACAACAAGAGATGGAAGACATCTCAACCCATATAAGGATAGAAGAGGGTCCGCCCAGAACCGAGGTGGCAGAGGATTTGTCAAGCAGAGAAGTGGAAGAACCATTAGCCCATTGAAGCCTTGTTTGGCTCATAGAGGCAGTGAGTGATAAATTAGCGAGCCTGCACAACATGATTTACTCCCTATAAGATGCCAGGCCGCAAAAAGTGCTCAAACATATATTCAAAGCTATTTCGAAAGAGAGGCATGAGAATGCACCGAAAAGCTCAGAAGAAGTGGCAAAAGAAATGATCACAATGTCTTATATGGTAAGGGATAACTTGAACATGTGAAGTTATACTCTAAGTTCGGTGTAAGAGCTAACTGAATAATATGTTGCAGGTCACGCAACTTGCTTATATCGTCGAGGATCGGTGATGGGCATGGCAGCCAACTTTGATGGAGGCCTCAAAGATCGTGATGAAGAAAAAATAAAAAGGCTCAAACTGGAGGAGACCTTGAAGGCTAAAAATGATGAACTAAAGAACTTTCAAAATGAGCTAAAGTAGGCTCAAGATACCTTAAAGAAAAAGAGTGAAAAGTTGAGCTCAACTAAAGAAATCATAAGAGCCAAAAATCAAGAGCTACGCTCGACGAGGAAAATCTGAAATCCAAGGATGATGAATTGCGCCTAGCAGAGGACACCCTTGAGGCTGTGCAATAAGGGTTGGCTGCCGAGTGGACGAGGAGCAACAAATGCTATGCTCGTGGTGTCTATGCCTACCAGAAACCTATGTCAGATTAGTTGAAGCAAGAGAATCTGAGCATGGACTTATCCTGGACGATGGAGATTGACATTGACAAGCTAGCTGCCGAGCACGAGATCGATGATGATGAAGATGAAGATGAGGACTCGGAACAGGAGGAGGAAGACTAGGATCACGAGTCCCAAGATTAATGTGTAGTTTATTTATTTAATGGTAGGGTCTACTAAAGCTCGATCTAGAAGCAGTATAAAGCCGGGCTACATATGTAATAAACTTTTCCTGATTAATGAAAAATCTTGCCTTTGAACTCAAATTTAATACTTATGTTTGTTTTGACTTATTGTGTGATATGATGTATGAATTACATATCTGGCTTAGTTGTTAACCGTGCATTGTATATACTATGTGATGTTAACATATTTATGACATCTGTTCACTCTGCTCGAGCCCGAGGTGCATTAGAGAATTCTGTAAAGTGCCTTGGGCAAGGTTATATGGGATGCTTGGGTTACACTAGGCATTTCTATCCCTTGGTTGAAAACTTTCAAAGGCATATTCTTCCTCTTGCCTCTCTTGGTATTGTTCAAAACCAAATGAACACATGTTTGTACTAGCAATGCCACATGCTAGATATACTTCTTGACTAGGCATAGGTGCTCTTCCTCTTGCATTTAGCATCTTAAGTTGACTTGTTAATTCTGCTAAATGTCATGCCATTTCAGAATTAACATTCACATCATAAACTTTCTCGTGCCTTGAAAATTGCATTCTCACAATAAACACTTAGTAATTCAAAAAGAAACACTTTAAACAATTAAACAATTAAAATAAAAGAATCAAACTACTAACAAAAATTGTCTTTTCCTGTAACGACGCCAAAAACTTATTGCGCTCGATTAATTACTACTACAAGCGACACTCGCAAGTATACGAGGTAATTATAGCAATGGTGATCGCCCCAAGGTCATCTCACAAGGAAGGAATTATTTTGCAATAGTTTGATTGACAAGTAAATTTAAAAGCAAGAGTGTAATATGTTGGAACGGCGAAAAACAGTTTTAATTTAAAAGTAATGTGTGTAATGGTTGTACAAGATTAATTCAAATTCTTGGAATGGTGCCTAGAGTTGTAGATCAATTTAATCAAAGCTTAATTATCAAATTATCCATTAATATAACCTTGTATTTTAATTTGTTCTTTGAGTTTAATTCGTAATTACCAATTCATTAGTTTTCACATTCATGAATTAAGAACAACCAATTATTTTGAAATTGTAAATTAATAAAATCCTAGAACTTATATTTCTAATTCATTCTTAGGGTAGTTGAATGCATAATTTCAATATCAAATTTCACCTCTCGGTCCTTCATTCAATATCTAGAGATCAATACGTAGCTAACCTATCAACCTAACATTCAATCCAATACAATCAACTAATAAACAAGGTATATTAATGGAAATATCAAATCAAGTCATTCAATCAAATCTACTACAAACTTTAGACATGAGTAATTTAGCTCACATCATTATCTATTTAAAATATTCATCTCAATATAAATCAAATCACAATTATCTATTGAAATATTAATGTTCTTAACAAATAATAAAAATCTAGAAATGAATTAAAAGAGAGAATATAAAAACCCCTTTAAAGATGCTAAGAGTTGAACTTCTAATCTTCCTCCTAGCTCCACTTTGAATATGATGAAGAACTAACAAATCTTCTTCAATCAATGACTCTCCTCTTGAAAGATGGGATGATAACTCTCTCAAGCCTCCAACTCCTTAATCAAGCTTTCTTCAAACCCTAACCTTCATAAGAGCTTGCTCACCCAATTTTATTCCAAAAAATGTTAAGAATCTTGTCTATGGAAAAAATGGAAGATAAGATGAAGGTGATGTTCATGGTCTCTCTCAAGACTAAGAACAAGAAGATGAACCCCCCAAAACTAGATACATAGCTCTTCAAATAAGAACCAACGTGTATGTCCTTCCATCCCTACTTTCAATTCCTTTTTATTTTTAAGGCACCAACCATCTCTTGCCAACTCATACAACACACATTGTCTCTATCTTTTTCTTTATTTTATATTTCTTTCCATAAATCCATTCACCTTTCACTCATTTTTAATAATTCTTTTTTAAAAAGAAAGAGCCTTTTGTCCCCCAATTGTCCCTCACTTCATGCAAAATAATTCAAGAAACCATATGAGATGTGGCCAAGCCTTGAGTGACTTGGCCGTGTCAGTCATTATTCTTGGGACACGGCCAAGCCATGTGGCTGTGTCTATGGTTGCCTCAATGTCTTCTTCCTTTTCCAAGTGAGACACGGCCAAGGCCTTGGCCGTGTCATGTGACACGACCAATGGCTTGGCAGTGTCTCTTGAGTGTGTTCTTCACTGTCTCTATCATTGCTTTGCTCTTTAGATGGGACACGGCCAAGGCCTTGGCTGTGTCATGTGGCAAGGCCAATGGCTTGGCCGTGTCTCTTGGGTTTGTTCACTTCCGCATATCCTCATTGCTTCTTCTTTATTTTGTTCTTTTGGCGAGACACGACCAAGGCAATGGCTTAGTCGTGTCTCTTGCTTGTATCTGTCTCTGCCACATTTTTCTGATGGACACGGCCAAGCTGAATCAAATACTTCAAACAAATTTTAAACACAAATTTAAAAAAAAATCAATCAAAAGCCAATAAAATTACACTAAAAATAAATACACAAATGATCAAAACAATATACAAACTAATTTAAAATGAAGAGAATTTTACGAATAAACTGAACTAGTGTGGTTGATTAAATAAAACAAATTTAATTAAATTACTAACATTCAATCTAATATAAATTAAATTTCAAATACTTTATAAAAATTTTAAGTTGATTTGATTGTTGCTTAGATAAATAAAGAATAAAAGGAATAAAATAATTATAATTAGTTTATAGTTTTCACAAAAACTGCACGCACTAAGGCCGAAGTCTTGTTCATTTATAGATGAATTTTCAATAGCAGCTAGGTTTAGAAGGAAATTATGAGTTTTATGTTCATGCATAACTTCCATATCAAAATTAGCATGGTTAATAATATCAACTAAAATTTAAGAAAATAATATTCCTTCCTTTCCAGTTCAGTTGTTGTTTAAATTTTTTTTTCATTTTAATTGTCATTTCTATAAATTAAACATATTATTAATTATAAAATTTTAAATTTATCTCTGAGTATTAAATATTTCTAAAATTACTAATTGATAATAAGAAAATAGTTAAAAAAATAATTAAGTAGAATACTATAAATTTTTTGTAAAATTTATAAATACTGTTAGGAAGAAGATAAACAACTGAAAAATAAGGTAAAAATGATTGAATGTATTCACCATAAACTAGCTACAAGAGTTTGTCTTGTATGTACATCAGAAACTACATCAGAGGCTCATGTAACTAACCTCTAACTATCCAGCTCTCCTTACAACTAACTCTAACTAAAATAAATATCTAGATATTTTTATGCCCCCATCTTAAGTTGAGCTTGTGGAATTTGAAACAAGCCCAACTTATGGAATTTCAAACAAGCCCAACTTAAAAACCATTATGTCAAAAGCTAGAGCTGCCAAAGATTTGGTGAAGACATCAGCCAGCTGAAACTGAGATGGAATATGTTTAGGAAAAATAAATCTAGCTTTGAATTTTTCCCCTTACAACATGGTAATCAATCTCAATATGCTTTGCCCTCTCATGAAAAAATAAGATTTTGAGTAAGGTAGATAGTTGCTTGGTTATCACAATAAGAGGAATTGGATGAGGCACTTGGAGATGAAAATCTTGCAGCAAGTAGGAAATCCATTGCACATCACAATAGGCAGAAGGTAAGCTTCTATATTTTACCTCACTCGAAGATTTAGAAATAATATTTTATTTCTTGGATTTCCAAGAAATCAAGCTCCTGCCAAAAAACACACAAAAACCACTAATAGATCTTCTAGAATCTTTATATGAAGCCCAATCAAGCATCACTATATACTTCAATGGATACTTAATTCTGACTTGGATAAAATAATCAAGGAGCTGGAGTACCCTTGAGATATCTCAAGACATGCATAGCAGCAGTCCAATGAGAATCCTTGGGATTATGAACCAATTGGCTTAGTAGATGGATTGAATGTGTAATGTTTGGCCTGGAAACATTGAGATATAATAAACGCCCAACCAGCTGTCTATGAGTGGTAGGATTGGATAGTAGTTGCCTTCGATTTGTTGTGAATGCTAAACCTTTTGGCAAAGGAGTAGCAATAGATTTGGCTCCCAAAACACCATTATCTTTCAATAAGTCAAGGCTATATTTCCTTTGATTGATGTAAATACCCTCTTCTGATCTAGCAATTTCCAAGCCTAAAAAAAATACTTGGCTAAACCAAGATCTTTGATAGTGAAGGCCTTATGAAATGACTGCTTGACAGTGTTGATCAACATTTTTGAAGTACCTGTGAGCAGCACATACAATGAGACCTATGAAGTCATCACCTTTAGCATAAATGAATAAGCAGTTGTCTGCATGTGATTTGAGTAAAACCCAGAGATGGCAGATGAGAAGGAAACTCTGCATTCCACTATCTTGATGCTTGTTTAAGTCCATAAAGAGACTTATTAAGCTTACAAACGTGACCTGGTGCATCTTTAAGATAACCTTCAGGAAGCTTCATATAAATTTATTCATTTATAAACCCATATAGAAAAGTATTATTAACATCTAATTGGAAGATAAACTAAGTCTTTAAGGCTGCCAAAACTATAAACAATCTATAGTCATATTTTTGGCCATAGGTACAATCAATATAATCTACTACTTCAATTTGACTATGCCCTTTAGCTATAAGTCTAGCTTTGAAGTGTTCAATAGATCCATCTTGTTTAGCTTGACTTTATAGACCCAGTTAGATCTTATAGCTTGTTTACCAACAGGCAAGTCAGTGAGGATCCATGTATTATTAGCTTCTAGAGCAGATAATTCAGCATTCATATCATCAATCCACTGCTAAAAATGTTTAGCCTCATGATAATTCGTTGGTTCAAAAATTTTATCTGCATAAGCTAAGAAAGTTGTATAAGTGGGTGAGTAAGGAGGTGGAGTTACAAAAGGGTAAGCTGATTTGATGTCTTGATTAGTTGTGACAGCGGCAAAATTAATAGAACTTGGTGTTGCAATGAAAGAGACAAAGTCATTTAACTAAGTGGGAGGTCTCTTGACTCTTTAATTATGTCTAGTCTCAGGTTAGTTTATGATAATAGGTGCAGTTGGTATTATTTGTTGAGAAGCAGATGAATTTGTAGCTGGTACAAGTATAGTTGGTGGAGTAGCAGATGAATCTACATTTGGTTCAGGGAGATGGTGTTCAGGCTGTGGTGTGAACGAATTTGTGTTTGGCTTAGATCAAGTTTGTATAGGGTCTATAATAGGATTTTCAACAGGATCACTTAACATATATAGTTGTGGAGAAAGTATTAGGTAAATGTATTGTTGGTACAAAATCTAATGAATTAAACTAAGGTTGAGGCTGCAAGAAGAGATATACTGAGTCTTTAAAAATAACATCTCTGCTAGAGAAAAGCTTGTGATAAGCAATAGTATAAACTTTGTAAGCCTTCATCCCAGGGCTATAACCCAAGAAAACACACTCGAAAGCTCTAGCACCAAACTTATCTTTGTGAGGAAGGATGTTTGTTATGTAACAAAGAGAACCAAAAGACCTCATCAGATTATAATCTAGTTGCCTACCATATGACAACTCAAAAGGAGACTTCCAAGTAATCAACTTAGTAGGTAGTCTGTTTATGAGAAATACTGCATGTAGTAAAGCCTCTCCCTAAAATTTTCTAGATAGGCCTAATTGGAATAGTAGAGACCTTGCAATTTTGAGTAAGTGGCGAAGCTTTCTTTTCGCTACTCTATTTTGCTAAGGTGTGTAAGGGAAGCTATATTGATGTAAGATACCAAGTTCAGCCAAAATAGTTTGCAACTGACGATTAGTGAACTATGTCCCACTATCAGATAGAATTACCTTTACTAATGTATTAAATTATGTCACCACCATTTTGAAAAATTGTTGGAGTAAGGTAGTTGTTTGTGTTTTATGTTGCATAAGAAAGACCAAAATAGCTCTACTAAAATCATCCACTAATGTGAGAAAATAATAAGCTTCAGTGATTGATGGTAACTTGTAAGGGCTCCAAACATCCATATGACCCACTTCAAAATGGTTGCAGTATGTCTCTCACTCTAAGGAAATGGAACTCTAACTTGCTTAGCTATAGGACAATTCTATAGCTTTCATGAACATTCACAGATGAATGAAGAAAACAAAGATTCTGAAGAACCAAATCACATGGATGTCTAAGTCCGTAATGCCAAACAAAAGTTATATCTGAAGTCTTATTGATAGTAGCATCATTTGTCACATGGCTATATAAGAGCCATTACAAGACAAGCTGTGAGTTGTCTATGATTTGTTGTTCCTACTAATAGAATTCAAAAAACTAGTATCAAAAGAGCAAGCCTCCAAGTAATATAGACTTTCAGAAACATATCCATCAACCAAAACTTTATTACTCTTCTGGTCTTGCAGCAAGCACTTATCAATAAAGAAGGAGACAAACACTTGATTCTTCTCAAACAACTTCTGAATTGAGAGCAAATTATGATTATAAGATGGTAAAAACAGTACTTCTTATAGAATTAAACCATTAAGACGATTAATTTGTCTTATTTGAGTCACTTTCTTGACAGTGTCATTAGGCAAATGTATAACAGTAGCTAAAGTCATATCGTGCAATTTAATAAACAATTTTGGAATAACACATATGTGATTAGATGCATTTGTATCAATGATCTAAAAACCAGGTTTATTAGAATCTATAATCCAAAAATTTGTCATAGCTGCAAAATTTAGAATCTGAATAAAACTCACATAACTGTTTGTAGGTTGTTTGCCCTTTAAAATCTTCATCATTTCTTGCTTAACGAAGTCAGAAATCCATTGTTGTTGTTTATCATCTATCTCGAGCACATCACCTACTAGATTTTCAGTTACATTGTGAACTTGAGTCTTGTTTAACCCATTTTATCTATGATTCTTCAAATCCTTGTACCAATCTGGATATCCATGGAGCTTGAAATAGGTCTCCTTAAGTTGTTCAGTTGTTTTGCAATGTTCACAGTACTTGTCTTCTTTTCGTCCATCTTTTCTCCTAATATTACTTCTATAATTATCAGCATCTTTTACAAGTATAACACTTTCAACTAGTTTAAGATACTTTCTCTGCACTTCCTTCTGTGACTCAATTATTTTGTACCATTGAGAATGCCTTGTTGACAGTAGGTATAGGTTCTTACATTAAGATTTGGTTCTTTACAGCCTCATAGATTTCATTCAAACCTATGAGAAACTGTGTCAATTTATTCTGTGCATCCATATCCTTCATTTTCTTATTAACACCACAGTTACGTTCGCCACAATCACAGTAAGGCAGAGGGCTAAGCTTATTAAGATCATCCTACAACTTCGAAATTTTAGTAAAATAAGCAGCAATATCATTGTTACCTTTTTCTACATCATTAATTTGTCTTTGCACATGATAAATTATTTGACCATTACTGAGTCTAAACCGTTCCTCTAATTGATCCCAAAATATCTTCGCAGTATAGCAGTATAAGAAATTTTCAGCCAATTCCTTTGTCAGTGAACTTAAAATCCAAGATCGGACCATAAAATCAATTTTCCTCCATTTCAGATACTTAAGCAATCCTTCATTAGGTTTGGTTACGAATCCATCAATAAACCTTAATTTATCTTTGGCACAAATGAAATCTGAACAGCTGTGCTCCATGTCAAGTAATTCACACCAGTAAGAGTGCAGTAACCAGAGAAAAAAGTAGAATTGTCTACATTTTGTATGGTTATTTTTCTTGAAGAACGAGATGAATTCATCTATGTAGATTGATCATTAAGTTGAATAGTTTCTTTCGCCATAAACGAGAGATCACAAGAAATTGAAAAATGTAGTAGAGTACAATTAGGGCAAATATGTATAGAAAATCAGTAAATTGCTTACTAAGAACCAATTAGCAGATCGCAATTTCATAAATCCAAGGTCATAACCTAAGGCTCTGATGCCATGTTAGGAAGGAGATAAGCAATAAAAAATGAGGTAAAAATGATTAACTTATTCACCACAAACTAAATTCAAGAGTTTATCTTTTATATACATCAGAAACTACATCAGAAGCTTATGTAACTAACTACTAACTATCTAACTAACTCTAATTTAAGTAAAAATCTAGATATTTCTATAAATATTATTTTCGTCTCACTTAAATTATCACATTTAATTTACGTATGTTTATTAAAAAAATATTAAATTTTTTTTAATAATATATAAAATTATTTTAAATGGACTAAAATATCATATATTAAATTATTAATATTAAAAATATCTTACTTTTATTTTATTAATTAATTCATTAATAATAAATATGTAATTAAAAAAAATAATTAATTTTTATTAATTTTATAAAATAAAAATATAGGTGAAATAATTTTTTTTATAAAAATAATAATTTAAACTAGACTATAATAGTAATTATTTTAATTTATATAATTATTTTAAAAATCACAGTTGAAGTGTTATTAAGAGAATATAAAAAAATAAAATAGTGTTAACGAATGTAATCCTATTGCACTGGTTTCTAATTCTATCGCATTATTTTGTTGTTGACTATACTTTTTAATAACACGGAGAAAAAACAGTACGGATTTTTTTTTTGACAAAACCCCTTCCTAGCAAAGCTGCAGGGAGACTCTTCAAGCGTCAGCCCCCTTCACTAATCACTATCAGCTTCTTCTTTTTGGCATTCAAATCCTAATAGATCAATACAGAGACGATGCTTTTTCACTCTGTTCTTTTGTTAGACAAGATCAAAGAGTTCCACTTTCTGGGTCTGGGATCTGTTTGTCCTCTAAAAGACCTATGCTAAATTCCAAATTTCCAATTAGACCTCTTCAAAAAAGAGTGTCTTTCACGGTCTAATTCACAGTCACAATCCAAAAAAATTCTCTTTCTTCAAAACCCTTCAAAGGAGCTAGTCCATCCCTTCAAAATTTAGCTCCATCAGGTCAATGTAATGGGAAAACGGTATATTTACTTTTCTAACCATAGCTATATATAGATCTGCCATGGGGATTTTCTTTTTTATTAGAATTAAGTTTCTTGAATTCTGAAGAGGTTTCAAGAATGACTAGAGGTGGCGAATCATCGTATACTCGAACCCCCAGGGAGTTAATATCTCATGCTGGTGATGGTGCTGCTGCAGGTTAGCGTAACTAAGTTCAATTTTTTAGTGTAATGACGTTTTGTTTGTGAATTTTTGGTTAGGGATTTTATGTCTAATTCAGGCAAGAGCTATAAATTGAGTTAGTTTTAATGGTTGTGGGTTCTGTTTTGTTAATTGATAATTGCTACTTGTTTTTGAAACTAGAATTGGCGTTCCGAGTAAATAATAGATTTTTGTATTTTGATGGGTATTTGATGATACTTGCAGGTGCTATTGCGGCTACTTTTGTTTGTCCATTGGATGTGATCAAGACAAGGTTACAGGTCCATGGCTTGCCTGCAACGCCAAATTCAGGTCAAGCAGGTATTGTGGATTCATTATGCTTTAATATTATGTTTTATGGTGGTTTTTGGAGCTATGAATTAGTTTATTTGGAAGCGATCTGGTGGAAGTTCTGGCGAGGTGCCTTGGCATTAATTGAATTGACCATTTAGGGGATAGATCTCTTATCATTGAACATCATAGCAGCTAGAACCCTGATTTCTGGTTTATGGTCCATCAATTTGCATTTGTTTGTTAAGAGGTGCGCGTTTGTCATTTTAATTTACTTACGGTTTTGAATGCTAGGATCAGGCCCAAACTCTCACGTTTTATTTATTTATATATTTATTTTTAAAGAAGGCTTCAAAATAAAAAGTTCTGGCTGCTTTAGCTTTTATCCACTAACAAATAAGTATTCTCTTATCTTCTCTGTTTTCTCTATGTAGCCATATTAATTCAGATAAAGTGTAAATATGATTGTTGAACTTGATTGAACACCTCCAATTCTAAAAGAAGGGCTTTTATTCTCCTGTAGATGCCAATTCTTTGCTTATCTTATCAATGGGCAACCATTCTTTATTCTGTTTCACTTTTATATATTCAGGTAGCATCATTATCACAAGTCTCCAGAATATAATCAAGACTGAAGGTTTTAGGGGCTTGTATCATGGTCTCTCTCCAACAATAATAGCCCTACTTCCAAACTGGGCTGTGAGAATTACTTTTTTTACTTGTTTCCATTAATCGAGTGCCTGAAATGCATTTAGGTTCTTGTGATTTGGTTATTTGGCTGACTATGTAAGGTTCTCTTTGGTCCTTGACAAAAAGTGTTATTTTTTGGGTCTAATCTACCTTACATGTTATGCCTCAATGGTCAGTTAATTACAATAGTTCAAGTCTTTAATATGCTTGCAAAAACGAAGAGCATCAATATGAAGCTAGACCTTTTCGTCTTGTTTGCAAAGTATCAGTCAATTCTCGTCTGTCCAGTCAATTCTCTTATTTTGTTATTGAGGATGAGAAGGATTATAAACTTTTACTTCTCATATCTTTAAAATTTTACAAGACCAGCACTACCTCCAATCAAGAGAAAAAAGGGTATAATTGACATTGTCAGGTTGTTTTTTCCTTCAAAGTTTGAACTAGACTTCCACTGACATGCATTGATTGCTGGATTCATTGGAAAAATTAATTCCAAATCCAGGTGTCTTTTCTCTTGAATTGATTAAAGGAACTTTCTCAAGGTCTTGCTTCATTTTTTTCTCAGCAAACACATGCAAAATACCATCATAGGTTCTCTTCATCTTTCTAATAAGAACTGTGTTCATTTTATTTGTAGGTTTATTTCAAAATTTATGAGCAACTCAAAGGCCTACTTCTTTCACATGGTTGGTATTTTGCGGTGTTGCTTTTTTTTTTTCCAAGAAAATTGTGTTGTGGTCTTCGCTTGAGTTCCTAATATGGACCTTGGTCTATTAACTCTTTTTTTTTTCTCTGTCTCTAATCTACTAGGGATTTTGGATGTTGTTGTTTTTCTTGTTAGTTATTCTTTTTCTTTGATATTGTGTTGTTGTATTGTAGGAAGTGGTAATAGTGAACTGACAGTTGGCGCAAATATGGTAGCTGCCGCGGGTGCTGGGGCTTCCACAGCCATTGCTACAAATCCATTGTGGGTTGTCAAAACCAGACTCTAAGTAAGTGTAGCATGGTTATGTATAAAGCATTATTTATTTTGAACATTTAATGCTAAAAGATGTATTGTTCTTTGAATTACTATGCTTGTTGCCTCCTTAATAGATGGTTGCTTTTAAAAATTACTGCCAGCAGAGCCAAGATTTTTAATCTGTGGGGTTAAAGAAATTAGATTAAAATTAATAAATTTGTGCAATTTCTTTTACAAAAAATTTTTAACATCTTTATTTTGAAAATTTATGAATGTTCTTATTTTAAAAAGGTTGTTAATTTAATAACGTTTCATGTGGGTAAACGATATAAAAATATCACATTTGGTCTTTGGTCTTTTTTTCAATATGGCCACTGAAGAAACTTTTATTGCATTCGAATACCTGAACTCTTATTTATTTATTTATTTATTTTTTCAAGTAGAAGTCAGTTGCTAGATTCAAATCAAAATTCCACCAGAGTGCTGATCTGACATGACACTTTACTCCAGCCATGTGACTCAACATGCCATTTCGGATACATGTCAGTTGAATTTTAATTACCATATTAGAAGAACTCCAAAAGTTTAGTATTTTTGGTTCATTTATATATTTTGTCCTTTTGATTCTTTTGGTTATTTTTTCTATTTAAAATATTCTTTTGTTTTTAATTTTTAAAAATGTTCTTTAGTTTTTAATCACTGATATTCTTTTAATTCTTTCAAGTGAAAATATTTCTTCCAATTTATAGTTGTCATAAATTCAAACAATCAATTTTCTCAAGAAATCAATTTATGAATCCAAAAAATCATTGTTCACTCTTTCTTTGTTGAAAATAATTTTTTAAAGTAAAAATGTTCTTCTAATTTAATTTTTAAGAAAATGAATTAAAAATATTCTTCTTATTTAAATTTTTAAAGAATTATTTTTACCACATTAAAATTTAAATAAGTTGTGTGTTGATTGGAATATAAGACCATGTTATTGAGTTGTTGTCTTCTATATAAGAATTTCTCTAAATTCCGAATATTTCTAATTTAGTAAGTTTAAATAAGAATATTTTTATTTAAAAGAAATTAGAAGAATATTTTGAATAAAAAAAAGCAACTAATGATTTTGGATTCATAGATTAATTTTTAAGAAAGTTAAATTAGATTAATATTTTCACTTAAAAGAATTAAAAGAATATTTTGATGATAAAGTAAAAAATAATTGAAAGAATCAAAAGGCGAAAATATAAATAACTCCAAAACATGGCCACTGGAGTTCATTGATGTGGATCCAAAAGTGACATGTTAGGTCATATGGCTGGAATGATGTATCATGCTTGGTGAGGTTTTAACTTGGAACTTCCAGGTGATTTCTGATTTAAAAAAAATAAAAATTTATATATCTATCTGCAAGAAGGTTTTTTTAGTGATCATATTAAAAAAAGAATACCAGAATTTGCTTATTTTTGGTATCATTTACCACCCCCTAGGCTCAATAGGCGAAGCTTAAACAGTTTAATTACTCAAATGTGGACTTTTCCTAAAACATATGCTTATCTTGAGTACAACATAAATTTTTTTCATAAATAGTTAAGTGCAGATAAAAATAATTTAATGTAAGGATCTATTTGATAGATAATAATTTGAAATAAGTGAATATTTGAATTTGATATCATATTTAATTATCTTTAATGATTTTTCCTTTAAGAAACAAATTCAAACTTATTGTTGTTTCAACTGCACATATATATGAATCAAATGATGCTGCAAAATTTATATTTTAGTACATGTATTTTTTAATTCAGTTGGGGCTAGATTTTTTTTAGTGGGATCAATGTTAATTTTTTAGTGGAGTCAATACTATAAATTATAAATTTTGTTTATATTTATTTAAATTTTTATGGATTCAGTGTGTCAATCAACCCCACTCAGTTCCATGTGGGTAGACCACTAATTACTGCAGCTTTCAAATTGAGATAACACTTTCCTGTCTGTTTGTCTGTCTGTATGGTTATGATGCTAGCAAATTTTGTAGATGTACTAGTTTTAGTTATTGGAGTGCATTGTTGTATTGCAGTAAATGTGTTTCTCCATGTTTCTGCCTTGCTGAAGTGTTTAAAATGGGCACATTCGGAATATATTGTGGAATTCTGAGTATCTACTCTTAATCAGTACTGGAGAGATACATGGGCCAAGTAGGCATATGGTTTTAGGCCATAAAAATAAGCCTCGTGGAAAGTAACGTACAGGCTCATTCTCATTCTTTTTTAAGATCTCAAAAACATTTTGCTTTTTCTGTTCTTCTGAAGAGGATTTCACATAATATGAGAACTAATTAGGTATTGTGGAAGCATTCACATAATATACGAACTAATTAGGGATTACGATCATTAGAAAAGAATCGTTTTTTTTTCTTTACTTCCCTCGTTTTTTCTTGGGTGCCTTAAATTGGAAAATTTGGTCTTAATATTGTTTTTAATTGTAATATGTAATAATTAAATGGGTGCTTGTGGTAATATATGGTTAAGATGTGTTCAGTGTTCACAAATTTCTATTGTTCTTCCTTCCGTTCTTTTGTTTCTTTATAATTATTTTATTGTTCCCCAGAATTTAGAGAACATCATAATTCTTGTAGCAATTAGGAAAGGGTCTTTATATTGTTGATTCTATGGATGAAATATCACTTCATGTACTGAACAACAGCAAGTACTTATTTTGACAATGTAATATGTGAATTGTAGTTGTCATTTTACTTTATATATTCAGTTGTTTCCATTTCTTTTCTTAGACACAAGGAATGAGACCAGATGTGGTCCCCTATAAAAGCACGCTCTCTGCTTTGAGAAGGATTGTCCATGACGAAGGTGTGCGAGGGTTGTATAGGTCAGTGTAAATTTTATATTTGGACCCATCCATCCCTTCACTTTGAATATGAACATGCATGATGACTGACCCGCTTTGCACGGAACATTTTGCAACAAGCTATTTTTTGATTTTAATGACAGGAAAATATTAATTCATACTTTCATGTTATACTGCTTTCTTCATGGTATGAAACAGTGGCATACTACCTTCTTTGGCTGGGATAAGTCATGTTGCCATTCAATTTCCTGCATACGAAAATATATAGTCTTATATGGCTAAAAAGAGTAAGGTTTACTGCTTTGCTTGTTTCTGGATTCCTTGTGCAAAATTCTATTTGAATAGTCATGTTTGATTGCTGTTATTTTGTTGGTTTCAACATTCTCAGATGATACAACCGTTGATAATTTAAGCAGTGGAGATGTTGCAATTGCTTCTTCAACAGCCAAAGTACTTGCTTTGTTATTGACTTATCCTCATGAGGTCTGTTTTGTATGACTTTTCTTTTACTCAACTATAGTGCGGGGCTTAATATTTGCAGAACTCTTGCTGGCACATGCACGTACTATATTGCTGTAATATGTGTGTTCCAAATGCCAGGTAGTGCGATCAAGGCTTCAAGAGCAAGGGCAAGTAAGAAATTCTGAAGTCCAATATGATGGGGTAGTTGATTGTGTTAAGAAGGTGTTTCAAAAGGAAGGTTTTCCCGCTTTTACCGTGGCTGTGCAACTAATTTAATGAGAACAACTCCATCTGCTGTTATTACATTTACCAGTTATGAGATGATTCAAAGGTTTCTAGATCAAGTTCTGCCTCCGGACAAGAAGCATTCGCAGGCTCATCCAAGACTTCCAATAGATAACAAAGGAAATGGAATGGGTAATAACATTGTTTTGGGGCAATCACAAGCCCAATCAAATAAGAGAACTCCCTCTATTCCTCTAGGAAACAAGGACCAGCTAACTGCAGCACACTGATTGTTGTCTCTTTTTGAAATGCTCCGGTTGGAATAGGGATTCTCCATAGTGAATAAATTTTTGTTGAATAAAATGCAAATTTTTTTATTCCTTGATTTGCTTATATATATATTTTTTAAATGGCAATGGTTAATGCATCCTATTTCAAATCTAGATGTTGCCGAATGTGATCATATGTTTTGTTGCTGTGAATTTGCAGAACTTGCATCTTAGATATCTCAATTTCATTTAAGATGCATAGGGAATATGAAGACCTTCGATTTAGGTAAAAAATAAATACTTGGCTGAAAAAACATTAGAAAGCAACTGTAATCTTAATATTCAATCCAGTAAAAGATTTTATAAAATAACTAGTTTGTATTATTAAAGACTATTCATTACATAAAATTACTTGTAGACCCCAACTAAATGTTAATGCAGATGGAAGAAAACTGTCAAAATTGAGTGTTACACGATTCTATTGCAAGAATAATTTATTTAAACCTTATTCTTTTATATGAAAAAGATAGATAATATTGGATAATGAATTTAAAATTTATTATTTTCTACATTTCAATAACAACTCAATACAGAAATATAGAACACAGTAATATTATAATGGGGGAGTTATCTTGAAATTGGCTCTAGGTTAGTTGATGTCGTTTCATCTTTTGCTTTTATTCCTCATCCAACTAGAAAAATACTATAGTGCTTTTTATCAGGGGTGTACAAACAACCCGTGTCTCGAAGGATTTCGGACCGGGTTGGGTCAGCCCGAATCCATACTAGGGTCGGGCCACGGGTTTTAAAGTTCAACCCGAGCTATGCTCGGATCGGGCCTCGGATTGAGATAAAAATTTTCGGGCCGGCCTCCTGAGGTATTAATTTTTTTTATTTTATATTTTGGTAATTTTTTTTAAAAAAATTTAAAATTTTATATATAAATATTGGTATAATAATTTATATATTATTAGATATAGTTTAGTATAATAAAATTTTAAAATAATATTTATAGGTAAATTTTATTAAAATTTTAAAAAAATCATTATTTTTTTTAAATTTCAAAAAAATTGGGCCGGTCAGGTCCAGTCAGACCCGAAGTGGCCCGACCTGACCGGGCTACGGACTGCAAAGTGAAGCCCGAAAAAAAGTCCGGCCGAGCTTCGGATCGGGATCAAACCCGATCCGTGTACACCCTTACTTTTTATCAAAATGATATGGTATATATCTAGTGGTCTACTCCTATAAGCCCCACTGATAGTCCAGTCCAACCCACTTTTATCTTCCAACAGACTGTCAAGTGTTCAACTTTGAACATCATTCGCCATGCCATGATCTTAACTCCATATCAAGATTTTTCATGCACTCCTTTCAAAACTATTCCATTGCTCTCTCTTTATTTTGGTGAGTGGCATGGCCTTTTCTTGATATTATTTTCCACCAACTAAATTCAATTTTATCTAAAATCATTACTATGTTCACTCTATTTCGCAATTCTGTTGCAAATTTGCAATTTGTAATTATTTAATTAATGGTTGAGTGATTTTCTCTTTAAATAAAATATGATCATTTTATTAATTTTTGAGCAATAACGATTAAGGTTGAGTACGGATTCTGAAGATATTCAGACCGATTCGAATATTCAGACTGACATATTCAGAACCGAAAAGATCCGTTGAATTTTTGACTTTCTTCAAACCGAATTAAATCGTTTTTTTTTAATATAGAACGGTTCTAGATATTAGTATATAACTGAATCGAGAATCGAATTAAATTAGACCGGACCGAACCAAACCGAATAACTAAAATAATAACCGATTTATTATTAATAATATAAAATTATATTATATTTTATTGATGTATTACTTAATATTTAATATTTTTAAGATTTATTAGAATTATTTTATTAATTCATATTATGCCATGTTATATATTCACTTTGAAAATTTTAATTTTTTATACTATACATTATATATATACACTTTAATTTTTTTTTATTTTATATGTTATCACTAATCAAATTAATTTTATGAGTCAACATAATTTATTAACATATTTATATAAATAATTGCTGTCACTTTACTAGTACTAATAATAGTAATTCATACTAATTATAGTAATTTATATTTAAAAAATTAATTTAATATAATATATTAAATAATTAATAGTGGGTATGAATATAAATAATAATTAATATTTATGAGTATTGATAATGAATACAAATAATATGATATAATTTTTTTCCATAAATATGGGTAATAACAATTAACAAATAAATATTTGTGAATGAATTTGAGAATAACATAAATGATATAATTACAATAAATATGTTTGTGTATATATAATACTCTAATTATGTATTAGTAGTAAATAAAATTTATATGACAATTAATATAGATTAAAAATTATTTGATTGATAATAATTATTCGCAAATTATGTGTTAAAATATATCTATAATATGTTAATTTAAATTATTAAAATATTTAAATTTAAATTTATTTTATTTTATTATCTTATATTTTATAATATTTATTTATTATATAAAATCTAATATATTATGCAAATAACTAAAGTAATTTCTTAATTTAAATATAAAATAAAATAAAAATATATATAATAAATAATTAAATAAATATAATCAAGTAATTATTATACTAATTTAATATATAGTATAACATCATTATATATATAAATATAATAAACACTATAAATATTTGAATTTATATTTATTTTATATATATTAAATATTATTTAAGTTAAAACTATATAATTTTACTTTGTATCATAAATAGATTTGAAATCGTATTTGGTTTATACATAGTTTTGTTCTTCTAGTGAGAAATTTTATTATATATATTTATTTATTAATTTTCCTCATGAGCTTTACTTTAATATTTAGTTTGTAATTTTTAGAGAAGTATATATTATTTGGCTAGATTCGATGAACATAGGTGAATACTCCTGCGAAAATAAATAAATAAATAAATATATAAATAAATTAATAAGTAAATAAATTGATTAATTGAAATTGGTTGATTAATTTAAATAAATTAATTAGCAATTAATTGACAAAGTTATTATTGTTGTTAATTATTATTATTGTTGTTAATATAAATTTTTAATCTCATTATAAATTTATTAACTTTGAGAATGAATGTAATTAAAATTTTAATCTTTTATGATTATATTTATTTATTTATGATTGTAAAGTTGTCTAACTATAATAATTTAACAAAATATAAATAGATTGTAAAATATTATTAATTATTATTTTATTATTTAAATTAAAAAAATAATTTTAAATATATGAATATCCGTCTCCATTTAAAACTGAAATTACTCCGTTAGAACAGAATATCCGAAGTGAACCGAGCCGAAATTTTCAATTCAGTTCAGTCTGAATATTTAATCTTTTCGGCTCGATTCCAAAAATTTGAAAATCTTCAAACCGAACCAATTTTGCGCAACCTTAATGACATCTTTCATTTCTAAAAGTTTTCATATAATAAAAAAAATTTATTACTTCCTCCTTGAAATTGTCACTAAAAAAATTATTTCACTAAAATTATCATTTTATAAAATTTAGAAAAATGATTTTTTTTCAATGTTAATCTCTCACATTGACTACTTTTTGTTGAACTAGAAATCAAGATTGATGAAAAATAATAATATGAAAAAGAAATGAAATTGGATTTACCATTTGTAAATTCAAAATGTGTGGAGCACGACATCATTTTACTGATGCAAGAATTTGTGCTTAGATTAAGGATTACTGATACATATTGGTAAAATTAAAAAAACCACAAAATTCGATCTAAAGGAAAATTAATAAATTATTTACTACAGAAGAAAAGACTCTTCTTAATTTTTTTTACTCATCCTCTGGGATTGCAGCCGGCATAGGTCGCCAAGCTCTCCTAATCAAGGATCTATGTCTAAATCCGATCCATCCTGGTCTAGGTGAATCGGTCGATTCAGCTCCTAAACTGTTCACTCTCATCATATACACTTCACACTTTCCTCCTATCATATCCCTAACCTTGCCTTTGTTGTCTTCCTCTTCAAAAGATGGCGACAACACGAATAAGTCCTTTAGCGTGTCTCTCTTTTTCTCTGGCAATGGTGGAAGTAGACTCTGTTGGTGATGAATAGGCAATTGCTCTTGTCAGCGAGGTGATCAGCGACCAGAGCCGGAGCTCCGGGTGAGAAGCATGCGGAGAGTTGTTTTCTTGCTGCGGAGGTGGACAAGAGGACTTATTCTGGGACTTCGTGTTGGACTCTAAGCCATGCTACATTGCATTGTGAGCAGCTTGATTTTCTACAACGTCGCCATTTTTCCAGGTTCCTCTCTCTCTCTCCCTCCCTCTTTCTCAAAGAGATGGTGTGTTCTCTTTAAATATAGATTTTATGTGAAATTTAAATTTAAAAATGGTAAAATGGTGTGTGAGTGAGGTATTGCTTGAAAGAAAGAGATTGGGATCTATTTTGGAAATCACTCTTTCTTTACTTTTGTTTTCCTTTTTTCCTTTTGGGATATTAAAGTGCATGCTTTGAATGGAATTTTGGAAAATGAAACACACAGAGACAGACTAATTAAGTTGTCCAAAGTAAATTCTAAATCCAAATCCTGGGTGTGGAAAAGAAGCACGCACTCTCTCTCTTCCCAGTTTTCATGGGGAGCTTATGAAAAGTCTATATTAACCCTTCGCTTTTAGAAATTGAGGGGGAAATAAATTAAGATTAAAAAAAAATGAAACTCATCACTCATGGTTTTGGCCCTTTTGGGTTTTTAGCTAGACTCACTCGACTCGATTTGACTTATATAAAGTTGAATTTGGCCTATAGCTTTTATCTAGCCATTCTTGCTTCGTCTGATTCAAACATAGTTTCTACCTATAAGACCCGACTTGTGTCACCTATCAGAAAATTTAGATCAGACAATTGAAAATTTTTAATATCTTTTAAATTAAGTCATAAGTGGAATAAAGATTTTAAAAATCTATATTGTATTATTGTTTATATTTTTATTAATTTATTATATATTTTTCTTATTTTTAAATTCAGATGAAAGTTAAGATGAAAGTGCTATTATTTTCTACCAAAAATTAATTATATATTTTCATAAAGTAAATTTTTAACTTAATAATTTTGTACTAACTTCCCATTTTTAAGAATTAATTAAATGGTTTTAATACTTGAAATTATTTATAAAAATAATTTTAAAAAGATCAATTAAAAATTTTAAAAAATATTTAAAAATTAAAGTTATTTTTATACATTAATGTTGGGAGTGAATGCGGAAGCGAAATATTTATTTAGATAAAATGCGACAAACAAAATAGAAAAAATAAATAGAAATATAAATTTACGTGGTTTGGCATTAGCCTACGTCCACAGGCGAAAGAGAGAAACAAATTCACTAATAATTAAAATAGTGTAAATTTTAGAGAGAAAATGTACACAAATGAGATAATCTAAAAATAATGATAAGTATTTTCAAAACACCATCAAAAAAAAATCTCACTATTTTATCACTCATAAAAAAATTATCTCACATATATTTTTTTCTCTCAAAAAATTTCTCTCTATTTTTTTTCTTCTTCTTTGATATATATTGCATTGAGGGAAGGTGTTAAAAAACGCGTAAGGAAGATGCCAGTTTGCTTTCGGTGGTACAAGTTGTCATCCACTCTTTTCCTTTGTACCACCTAATTTTTTTTTTAAACTTATGGGTCCTATTTGAGTGGGACACTACCACAAATCTCTCCCTCACACTCAACTGGGTGAGACTTCTATACTAGCAAAGCAATAAACTAAGACAATATATTTTTTTAACTTTAATTACCAAGAAATTGCTTACAGCTCCACCTTGACTTGAATTCGTCGTAACAAATTAAATAGTTTCTCTCTACTTTCTCCAAATAGTCCCTTACGACAAAATCAATGATTACCAGCACCACTTAAGTTCAAGCAATGCTTATACTTGTTTAACATTGCCAAACTCTTCTCACTCTTATGTCAAGCTTCGTATTCCACATCTTAGTAACATTTGAATTTGACATATGAGAAAAGATTGCAACTAAATCCATGACAGTAGATCCTTACAATACATATAATCTACCAATTTGGTTAGCTTTCATTACAACAAAAATATCTTTCAGAGCATTCAAAACTCCATCTTCACCAGAAAATCTGCAACCAAGATTATCCAAAATATATAAAGAGATGAGATTCTTCTTCAAATCAGAAGCATATTGATCATCAGTCAATGTTCGAATAACACTATCATGCATCCTAATTTTGACAGTGCAAATATTGACAATCTTACAAGGATGATTATTGCTCGTGAACACAACTCATCTGCGTACAAGTTCATAAGAGAAAAACTAATTTCTATGGATACATATATGGAATGAGCAAGCATAATCTAAAATCCATTCTTGTTTGGATTTGACATTATTTTCAGTCACGACGTATACATCATTATCCTCCTGAATAACACTGACTTCGACGAATTTCTCTTTTTGATTCTTTTCTTTATTCTAAAGTTTAAAGCACTCCGCTTTAATGTGCACTTTCTTCTTAAAGTAATTACAAGTCATATAATTATTCTTTGACATAGAATGGATGTTGGAGAGTTTTTTATCTAAGAGCTCTTTAGAATATAAAGATGCTTTCATCTCTAACTTTCGAGACTTATTACTGTGAATCAATGTCTCTCTAAAGTTTTTAAATGATGGAGGTAACTAACAAAGCAACATAAGAGCCAAAATTTCATCTTCATACTTAATCTCTATTTTTGTCAGGTCCAAAAGAATGAAAAAAAATCATTAATATGAGACTTAATTGATGTACCCTCCATCATAAAAAGAGTGTACAAACGGTATTTGATAATCAACTTGGTAGTGAGACTCTTTGTGATATGCAAAGACTCCAACTTGTCCCATAAATTCTTAGATGTCTTTTATTCAAGGACTTCATGCAAGACTTCATTGGATAAACATAGTTGAATTGCCGATAGTCTTCTCATCAATTTCTATATTTTTATTTTCATCCATCGTAGCGAGTATCTGATCCTTATCCAATAGCACTTTATGCAAACTATTTTGCGTTAAGATTGCTTTCATCTTGACTTGCCATATAGTAAAAATCATATTGCGCTTAAATTTTTCAATATCAAATTTTATTGTCGCCATAATTAACCCCAAATAAATATTAGCAAAGCTCTGATACCATTTATTGAGAGTGAATGCGAAAATAAAATATTTATTTGAGTAAAATGTAATAAATAAAATAGAGAAAATAAATAAAAATATAAATTTACGTGATTTGGCTTTAGTCTATGTCTACGAACGAATGAGAGAAATAAATCTACTAATAATGAAAAATAATACAAATTTTAGAGAGAGAACACACACAAATGAGATAATCCAAAAATAATGATAAGTATTTTTAAAATACCCTCAAAATAAAAATATCATTATTTTATCACTCATAAAAAAATTCTCACATATTTTTTTATCTCAAAAAAATTCTCTCTAATTTTTTTCTTCTTCTTTGATATACGCATTAAAAAATACGTAATTTTTTTTGTACCACTTTTTTTTTAACTTATGAGTCCTACTTGAGTGAGAATCATCACGATTAATATATAAATTTCAATTGACTTGGAGGATCAAGCCTCCTATTGTTTTAAAATTATTTGCCCAAATTCCAATTAAGGTTAACCACAATAGAATAGTGTAATGCCTAAATTAAATGTATAATTTTAATAATAACTGATGGATAATTTATCATGGTCTATCAATTCAAAATTTTGACAAAGTGAATGTAATTGGTGAGTTTATTTATTTATTTTGTGATTGCTAACTCAGTAATAAAAAAAAGTTTACATTTATCTATTTCTGGGTTTACAAAAATAATGGTAGACATCTAAAGCAAGCTTTGTTTAAAGTCTATTCGATAAAAACATAATTGATTGATTTATTATTTATTTTTAATATAAAAATGATATTTATCATTAATAGATCTTTTTAAAACTGAATTATCATTGCATTAATAAAAGTAATTTAGACACATGACACCTTAATTATATGGATATATTAGCCCCATTCAAATTAATAAATTTATATGAATTTAAATAACATCTACTGATTTTTTTTTCTTCTAAGTGACTACTTTAGAATTTTTATTCGGTCACAAATAAAACTTTTATTTGTTCTTTTATTGTCTTAATTTTTAAATAGATAGATAGATAGATAGGGGTTTGTTTTGTTTTAATGATATTTAAAATTTATGAATTTATTACAATAACAAACTCTAATTATCAATGTAAAAACTATTTATGTTTTAATATAGTTGCACCAAAGGAAAAAAAGAAAATAACAAAATAACGACAAGGATAACTACAACCACACTAAAAGAAATTTGATCATTGATGTCTTACTATGATTTGCTAACTGAAATAGTAATTAAAAATATATAAAATAGAAATGCAATATCTGCAAGCAAGACCTAATACCAACGGAAGATATGAAATTAACTATTAAATATTTTTATATATTAATTTAATTTTTATATTTAATATATGATCGAAACTCGTTTGGGAAGAAAAAGGATGCAAGACGTTTGCTTATGTTAGAAAACAATAAGCGGTCTTATCAGAGATAATTTGAAGTTATATAAATACAATACCAAATTAACGAAATAAGAAAACAATTTTGTACAAAAATAAAAAAAAAATAAAGGAAATTATTTTCCACTTTTTATATGTGGAAGCAACAACGTTTATAATAAAATGAATCGGGTCCATATTTTCACTCATTGTCGGCTCAATCATAAATTTTAATTTAGAATAGGTTATTAGTAACCAAACAATTACGAAAATCTGTAACAGAAGGTAAATGAATATGCTACTTATATGTTGGCATACGTTCTTAAGCACTACCAATGTTACGCGATGAAAAAGATATCTTATAAAAATAAAAAATGGCAAACATATATTTTCTCATATACATGTTACAACTTACAACAAAAACAATGTTGGATAAATTCACAAGAATAGAGAACTTGCGCATTAAAGTCGAACAAAACCATTGCAAATAAACAATGTGGATCCTATGGTGGTACCAAAGCTTCAAGCCAAACTGAATTGTATCTTTGGGATTATGTTGAAACTTCGTTGTTGAACTGATGCATTAATGATGATAGTTGGACCTAAGCTGAAGAAAATATGTCAGTTGGTTCATTTGTAAACTCTCCTCAGGGGCCAAACCAAAAATTGAATCAAGTGAGAGATAAATTTTTTCAAGCTAAAATAATTGCATGAATTGAAGATAAAATTCAATACTTAATATCAAAAAAAAAATTGACTTTTTATTGTTCTATATTATTTATTATTAAATTGTAAAAATTTATTAATTTTTTATATATCTTTTTTATTTTAATTTTTAGATTTATTAATTTATTTAGAGAATTTTATTAAATTAAATTTTATAAAAATATTATTTTAAATGAGAGTATTAGTTTTATCCGATAACAATCAAATTATAAAATTTTTTAATTTAAATATCTAATAATAAAATTCTAAATACTCATTAATTAATATATATATATATATAATTTATATAATTATAAATATATCAATATATAATATATGTGTATACTATATATATGTATATAATATGGTCGGAGAAGGGAGGGGGAGTCCATTGCCCCAATACCCCTGCCTCCGCCATTGACTGTCCTATTGATGTTGGGCTATTGGCTAATTTATATAGTCTGGTTGTATTTGAGGGAGTATGTTATAGACCAGTTGACACTTGCTCATTAATAGATTGATTGACTCTTTTTTTACCTTTTAGTCCAAACCAAAGAAGTACGGATATGGACACAGTATGATACGGACATTTCAAGTTCATAATTTTTAAAATATAGCTACTGGACGAGAACACTTTTGCTTCCCTTGTGCAGATGGCTAGAAAAAATAAAGCCGCTGTTACTGAAGCAACCAACCTTCAACAGATGGAAGAACAAATGCAATTGTTGGATTAAAGAACTCGGGCGTTTATGAAAGAAGTCCAAGATCATCAGGATCAACAGTCCCAGCAATACCAAGACCAACAAATATCTCAGATCTCCACTCAAAAGCAGATAGAGCAGTTGACGGAGATGATGAGATCCTTAACAGCCCATACCTAAACCAACCCACCAGCTCAAATTTCACAAAATTCACCACCCACACCAAACCGATCCACATCTACACTAATAGCCATCCCACAATAGTTTCCGCAACAAAACCCACCCACATCCTCCCCAATATCGATTTCAGGAGATTGGAATTTTGCCCACCTGGAAACCCAACACACCCAAACACCATTCCTACTCATCCCACAGTCCATCTGACTGAAACAATCTACCCTGCTCAACATCCACATAACCTACCCTAACAAGTAACTATTTCTCGAATAAAAACTAATCCAGCTATTACCCAAACAGACAATCAAACCTTACTTACCACAATTGTGCTTGTTGGTAAAGGCCCTAAACTAGAACTCAGTCCATTTGACAGTTTTAGCGCCAGACTCTGGATTCAGAAATGTAATAGATACTTCCAACTATATGGAATTCTTGAGGATCAATGATTGTATATTACCACCTTGTATTTTGGGGTGAAGGCTGATACATGGTTCCAAGGCTAGCAGATGCAAAATCCCACTGGAACTTGGGATTCATTTCCAGAAGCCTTATGTGCATGATTTGGTGAACTCAAGGTGTCAGATGTGGTGGAAGAATTCAATAAAATGAAGCAAAAAGGTTCTGTCGATGAATTCCAGGAGCGTTTTGAGGAGCTGAAATCCTTAATGCTCAAATATCACCCATGGCTAGATGAGACATATTTTGTTTCCAGCTTTGTCAGTGGATTAAGCAAGGAGCTCAAACCTCTGGAGAAGCTACTTAACCCACCACTTTTATTCAAGCTTGTGATTAGGCCAAGCTTCATGAACAGTCTATCCAAGCAATATTCAGAAAGAAATACAACACTCGACCCTCCACCAACCAAGCTTACACTTCTTTCAGACCACTCTCTTCTTACTCTCCTACTACTACTAAGCTAGCTTACAAACCAGATGCACAGCTTGAACAAAACCAAGAGAAACCTAAGACTGATGATTTCACTAAACCCCAAACCAATACCCCTACACCAAACGAACCCCTAGCTAGTGCTTTCGCTGTGGCGATAGATACTTTGTGGGGTCACACCTGCAAAACTAAGCAGCTACAATCATTAACAAGAGTGGAAGATGAAGGTGAACTAGAGGAGATAGCTAGTAATGATGACATTATGGAAAAAGGGGGTGTGGAGATTTCAATGCATGCAATAGAAGGAACGAAAGCCGTAAATTCTCTCAAAATCAAAGGAGAAATTAATAGCCGAGCTGTGGTGGTATCAGTTGACAGTGGTAATACCTACAATTTTATGGATTCATGAATGGTGAAGGAAGTGGGATTTCCAATAACCAAGGCCAAAACCTTAATTGCAACAGTGGCTAATGCCCAAAATATGACGTGGGATTGATGAAGCTTGGTTGGTGGAGGGTCGTGTGTTGTACTTCTTCAACTCATCTTACTCTCCTACTACTACTAAGCCAGCTTACAAACCAGATGCACAGCTTGAACAAAACCAAGAGAAACCTAAGACTGATGATTTCACTAAACCCCAAACTAATACCCCCTACACCAAACGAACCCCTGGCTAGTGCTTTCGCTGTGGCGATAGATACTTTGTGGGGTCACACCTGCAAAACTAAGTAGCTACAATCATTAACAAGAGTGGAAGATGAAGGTGAACTAGAGGAGATAGCTAGTAATGATGACATTGTGGAAAAAAGGGGGTGTGGAGATTTCAATGCATGCAATAGAAGGAACAAAAGCCGTAAATTCTCTCAAAATTAAAGGAAAAATTAATGACCGAGCTGTGGTGGTATCAGTTGACAGTGGTAGTACCTACAATTTTATGGATTCATGAATGGTGAAGTGGGATTTCCAATAACCAAGGCCAAAACCTTAATTGTAATAGTGGCTAATGCCCAAAATATGATGTGGGATTGATGATTTGTTGGATGAGTTACAGCATGCAGTCTACTTCTCAAAGTTGGATTTATGATCTGAGTATCACTATATCAGAGTTAAGCTCTCAGACGTGCATAAAACTGCCTTTTAAACTCACAGCGAACACTATGAGATCCTTGTCATGTCGTTTGGTTTGACAAATACGCCGGCTATTAGATAAACTCTTGTGTAACAGCTTATCATTATCTGATTGTTTGTAAAGTTGTTATAGTGATAGGTTTTTCTTCCCTTGTTTTGTGGAAGACTTAGCACGACACTTGTATATATATACATCACAACTCTCAGTAATAGAACGAATAACCTATTTCTATAAACTCTCTTATGGTATCAGAGCCGTATTGTCAAACGGCGAAATAAGTTTTTTTTTTTTTAACCTTCTCTAATCTTGTGGATCTGGTGATCTTTCCATCATGGTGGATGGTACTACATCAACAACCCCATCTGTTCTTCAACCCACACCTTCTCCCAATCTCCCTCTCAATGGAGATAATCACCTCGTTTCCATAAACACAGCTGCTCAAGTTCCTATTAAACTCACAGCTATGAATTACATGTCTTGGTATACTCAATGGTATTCTCTTTTAGTGGGATATGATTTCATGAAATTTGTTGAGGAACCCCTCTCTGCTGAAAGACTTGCTGAACCTTACTGGGTTCGACAGGATCAATTAATTCGAGGAGCGCTTGTTGCGTCTTTGTCTCCCGATATTGTGCCTTATGTTGTTGGAGAACAGACGTCATATGAAGTTTGGAAGACATTGGCTAATACTTATGCCAAACCATCTCAAGCCCGTATTTTGAGCTTGCGTGAATCACTGATTACTATGAAGAAAGGAACAATGAGTATTAATGAGTTCTTACAGAAGGTGAAATCCATTATTTCGACTCTAGCCAAAGCCGATGTTCAGATTTCTATGTCTGAGATGGTGCTGTACGTTCTTCATGGTCTACCTCCAGAGTATAAGGAAGTTGCAGCGGCGTTACGAGCACGTGATACACCCATCACGTTTGAAGAGCTCCATGAGAAGCTGTCTGATTTTGAGCTTCAGCTTGATCGCGATTCTGTGCAGGTTGCTGGTCCTACAACAATTAATTATGTTAACAAGACTGGAGCTAGTTCTGCGTACACTCGAAATAATCGACAGCAGGTGCTTAGCCAGAATTTTTCTTCTGGTTCATGGAATTTGAATAGCAACAAGAGTTCACGAGGCTCTAAATCTCAAGTGGTTTGTCAGTTTTGTGAAAGACCTGGACACGTTGTTAAAACATGTTGGAAGTTAAAGAAGATGTGTCCTTTATTGTTTAGTTCTACTGCTGCTAAACCTCAGGTTAATCATGTCATGGCTGACTCCTCTGGACCAAATTGGATTATGGATTCTGGTGCGAATCAACATGTTACTCAGGATTTGAATAATCTGTCTCTCCATTCTGAATATGATGGTACAGAGGATGTTGTGCTCAGTGACGGTAAAAGTTATCCTATTACTCATACAGGAACTATTTCTTTAAATACATTGTCTCGTCCTTTACGATTAACCAATGTGTTGTGTGTTCCTGGTCTCAATAAAGATTTGGTCTCTGTCTATCAGTTTTGCTTATCTAATAATGTGGAAGTTGCCTTTAATCCTTATATGTTTACTGTGAAGGATTTGTACACGGGAAAAATTCTGGCAGAGGGAAAACCGAATGATGGGGTGTATGAGTGGCCAAAGTCTACACCAGATATTATTCAGCCGTCTGTTTCACACACCATGGTTTCCTCACATCCTCTCTGGCATAGGCGTCTTGGTCATCCAACAAGTCAAATTATGCGTTTAATTTTTCAGCAGTTCCATATGTCTTCTAGTTGTTCAAGTGTTGATTCTAGATTTTTCTGTGATTCTTGCAAGTGTAATAAGATGCATAAGACTCCTTTTCATGAGTCTTCCCTAAAGAGTTCAGAACCTTTAGAGCTTATTTACTCTGATGTTTGGGGTCCCGCACCCGTTTCATCTGTTGATGGGTTTCGATACTACTTAATTTTTGTGGATCACTTTACAAAATACATTTGGTTGTTTCCGGTAAAAAGGAAATCTGATGTTTCTACAATATTTCCTGTTTTTAAACGTATTGTTGAAAACTATTTCAAACAGAAAATTGTTTCTTTCTACTCGGATAATGGAGGTGAGTTTCTGCACTTGAAGTCATATTTTCAGGAAAATGGAATATCTCATTTTCTTACACCTCCATACACTCCAGAACACAATGCAACTGCGGAACGCCGTCATCGGCATATCGTAGAAACTGGGTTAACAATGCTCCATGTGGCAAATCTTCCTTTGCAGTTTTGGTCTTTTGCATTTCAGACTGCAGCGTATTTGATTAATCGGATGCCAACACCGGTTTTGAAGAGTGAATCTCCATTTATGCGGCTTCATCAACAGGTTCCTAATTATGCTAAACTTAGAGTCTTTGGGTGTTTATGTTACCCATGGATTAGACCCTATAATTCTAATAAGTTACAGCAGAGGTCTATTCCATGTGTTTTTGTAGGGTATTCTACAAACCAGAGTGCATATAAGTGCTATGATCCTAAGACTTCTAAACTATATGTATCTAGACATGTTGATTTTGTTGAGCATCAATTTCCATTTTCTTCTTTGGAATCTACTTTAGCCCGGCCCACAAAAGTTACTGTAGACAGCTGGACACCTGTGAATTTCATTGTGCCAGCAGCAACTCCTGTGCAAATGTCCTGCACGGCATTACACGCAGCTGTGAGGACAGAACCAATTTATGTGCAGAATTCATCATCTGCTGCAGCAAATGCAGGTTCAGGTATGAGCTCTTCGATTTCTCTTGCATCTGACACTAATTCTGCCTGTCTGAATCTGAATGCCAATACATCTGCCAGTAGTTCAATGGTTGAAGACACTGCTGCCACTCAACCAGCTCTTGTTCAGTCCATTCATCCGATGGTAACCAGGAGTAAAAATAATATTTACAAACCGGTAAACAGGCTGTCTTTCTACAATTGCAGCTTCAAAACTGTGGGTGCCCAAAACAGTTGCACAGGCGTTAAAGGATCCGAAATGGCGCCAAGCTATGGAAGAGGAATATTCTGCTCTTATCAAACAGAATACATGGAAGCTTGTAAGTCCATCCGAAGCATCAAATGTTGTGAGTTGCAAGTGGCTATTTCGTGTGAAAACAGATTCTACAGGTAAACCACTTCGATATAAAGCACGGTTGGTAGCAAGAGGTTTTACGCAAAGACCGGGTGTGGATTTTGATCAAACATTTTCACCAGTGGCGAAACATCCGACAATCCGAGTAATTTTAACTATTGCAATAACTCGTGGTTGGGTATTGCGACAAATTGATGTAAACAATGCATTTTTGCATGGCAAACTCTCTGAAATTGTGTTCATGGAGCAACCTTCTGGATTTATAGATGATAAAGTACCGCATTATGTTTGTCGGTTGGAAAAATCTCTTTATGGCCTCAAGCAAGCTCCGCGTATGTGGTATCATGAATTGAAGAATTTTTTGGTTTCTAAGAGTTTTAAACAGTCTCAGTCAGATAACTGTTTGTTCGTTAGATCCACGGGTAAGGCATTAATTTATCATTGTAGTCTATGTCGATGACATAATTGTTACAGGGAGTGATCCTCATGAGGTTGAAGTTGTTATCAAAGCTCTTGGAAGCAGGTTTTCTATTAAAGATTTGGGAGAATTGAATTATTTTCTAGGAGTGGAGGTCACTCATACTCACAACGGCCTTTTCTTGTCACAACAAAACTATGTTCGTGACTTGTTAGCGAAAGTTAAGATGGATGGAGCTAAATCCGTGTCTACGCCTCTGTCGCCATCTGTGTCTTTGTATTTGGATGATTCTGCGCATTTACCTGATGCTTCGGAATACCGGATGTTGATTGGTGGACTCCAGTACTTATTATTAACTCGTCCAGATATTGCATATGTAGTGAACAAGCTTTCACAATTTACTGCACGACCGACAGTAAATCATTGGACAGTAGCTAAAAGGCTGTTACGTTATCTTATTGGGACTTTTGACTTTGGGTTGTTCATTCACAAAGATTCAACGGGTGATTTGCATGCGTTCTCTGATGCTGACTGGGCAGGGAATCGTGATGATAGAACCTCCACGAGTGCACATATAATATATTTGGGAAAGAACCCAGTCGCTTGGTCTTCAAAGAAACAACGTACAGTAGCTCGCTCCTCAACCGAAGCCGAATATAGGTCGGTGGCTGCAACTTCAGCTGAGATTTCATGGATACAAAATCTCTTAAATGAACTGTGTTATCAAGTTTCAGCATGTCCTGTCATCTATTGTGATAATTTAAGTGCTACTTATGTTGCAGCAAATCCTGTGTTTCATTCCAAGATGAAAACATATTGCCATTGATTATCATTTTGTACGTAAGCTGGTTCAAGAAGGCAAGCTCAGAGTTTCTCACGTTTCTTCCAAAGATCAGCTTGCTGATTTGTTAACGAAGGCACTAGCAACACAGGAGTTTACTTGTTGTCGATCCAAAATTGGCATTGTCCAAAGACCTGCCATCTTGCGGGGGTGTATTAGATAAACTCTTGTGTAACAGCTTATCATTATCTGATTGTTTGTAAAGTTGTTATAGTGATAGGTTTTTCTTCCCTTGTTTTGTGGAAGACTTAGCACGACACTTGTATATATATACATCACAACTCTCAGTAATAGAACGAATAACCTATTTCTATAAACTCTCTTACCGGCCACCTTCTAATCACTCATGAATTAGATTTTTGAGCCCCACCTCAGGAAGTTTATACTAGTATTCTTTGATGAAATACTAGTGTATAGCTCGTCATTGGAGGATCACGGGCGCCATTTAGAGATCACACTCTCTCTGTTACAAGATAACCAATTATTTGTTAAGTTGTCTAAATGCAGCTTTGCCAAAATAGAAGTTGAATATTCAGGACATGTAATTGTAGGAGGTGTGTACACTAAGAAAGGGAAAATCAAAGCAATGCTCAATAGGCCAAAGCCTAAGACACTAAAATCTCTTCGTAGGTTCTTGGGATTAACTAGCTATTATAGGAAGTTCGTTCAAAGCTATAGGCTCATCAGTAACCCACTCACTTATTTACTAAAGAAGGATGGGTTCCACTGGAATGCTGCAGTTGATACTACTTTTGACCAACTAAAACATGCTATTTGTGTTGCACCAGTGTTGGCATTGCTAGACTTCTCTCTCCCATTCACAATTGAGAATGATGCAAGCAGCAAAGGGATTGGGGCGGTCTTAACCCAATGCAATAAACCTATAGTCTATATCACCAAAGCACTAGGGCCAAGGAATCAGGAGCTCTCAATTTATGAAAAAGAGTTACTGGCAGTATTGTTTGCTATGGATAAGTGGCGCCATTACTTGGAGAACTTCCACTTCATCATTAAAACTGACCATCAGCAAAAAATACCTTTGGAACAACGAGTGAACATATTTGTATAGCAATTACCAAATTGCTAGGTTTGGATTACAATATGGTATACAAGAAAGAATGTGACAATCGTGTAGCTAATGCCCTGCACAGGATGGATTGGACTACAAAAGAGCAAGCTCATTACTATTTGTTGACTTCTGCTATATTTCTCTTATGGATGCAAGAAGTTGCTGATAGTTATATAGAGGATGAGGAGTGTCAGACAATTCTTACAGCCTTAATGGTCAATAGTAAGGCCTGACCTCCTTATGCCCTAAGCCAAGGAATACTCAGATACAAAGGTAGAATCCTTGTGGGTAACAACACCATCTTGAAGCAACAAATTATGGAGGCAGCTCATGATTCTTCACTAGGAGGCCATTCTAGTATTAGGGGTTCATATGCAAGGCTTAAATCCCATTTCTTCTGGAAAGGGATGAAGTCTAACATTTATAATTAGGTTTTGCAGTGTGACACTTGCCAATGCCGCAAAGTAGAACATGTGGCTTATACTGGACTTCTTCAACCTCTACTTATTCCAACTAAGGTATGGGATCTATCTCTATGGATTTTATTAAGAATTACTAAAATCTGAGGGTAAGTATGTTTTTCTAGTGGTGGTTGATCGGTAGTTCTCACACTTCCTCCCTCTCACACACCCTTATTCTACCGGAAAAGTGGCCAAACTATTTCTTGATAATATATTTAAGCTTCATGACTTGCCCAAGACTATTGTTTCTGACAGGGATTTAGTATTTATTAGCAATTTTTGGCCAGAGTTGTTTCAGTTACTATGATTTGGATTGAATATAAGCACAACCTATCACCCTCAGTTAGATGGTCAGATTGAGAGGGTAAATTGCTGCCTTGAAAACTGTTTATGATGTGCCTGTTTCCTCAAGCCAAGTACTTTGGCAAAATGGCTACCTTTGGATGAGTGGTGGTATAATACTAACTACCATTCCAACCTGAAAATGTCCCCTTTTCAAGTCCTTTATGCGATTCCACCTAAACACCTACCTGTTATACCTACTGCTGGTACATCACTTGCATCAGTTGAGGTTTTTATTTAAGAAAAGCATCAGATGATTGACTTACTGAAATAGCTACTCCACCAAAGCTAGAACTGATGCAAGCAAATGGCAGATGCGAAGTGAACTGAACGAGAATTCCAGGTTAGGGATTAACTCTAACTTAAGTTACAACCTTATAAGCAAGCTTTGGTGGCTGTACGAAAATTTATTAAACTTTCAGTTAAATACATTGGCCCCTATAGAGTTCTAAAGAAAGTCGGGTTAGCCGCATATAGGCTTGAGTTACCTAATGAGGCTGCCATACACCCCGTGTTTCACATCTCGCTGCTCAAGAAATATGTGGGAGACAGAACATCAGCCACAACTGCTTTTCCTGTGGTTAATCAACAGGGTGAATTTCAGGTGGAACCTTAGGCTATACTGGATTCTAGAATTATTGTTTGTAAGAAACACCGGATTACTCAATTATTAGTCCAATGGTTAGCCTTACCTTCAGAAGAGGTGACTTGGGAAGATGAATCTTTTTTGCATTCTCAATTTCTAGAATTTTTCCTTGAGGATAAGGAAACTCTCTATGGAAGGGGTATTGGCAGGGACCGAGCTTCTGTAAGAGGAATTGGGTCTGGACATCAAGCCCAAAAGAAGGATGATCAAAGCTCGAATGCTGGAGCTATTGATTCCTTACTGATTACATTAGCAGAAGTGGAAATTAATGGAGGGAATGCAGTTGCACGTGGAAAATAAATTGGAGGGAATTTTTGTTAGCAGCATAGGGATTTGTGTGACAGCTGGTTGTCAGTGCAGTAGGCATGAGTCTATTGAATTGGTTAGTAGATTCAGTTAGTTTGTTATCTAGAAAGTCAATATAATGATTGATGTAATTATTTTTTCATCATTCAGGAAATAATACAATCAGCTTCACTCTCCATTCTTACTCTTCTCTCTCTCTATCTCTCTATCTCTTTCTTTCTTTCTCTTTTTTCTCAACCAGCTCCTGCCCTTTTTGAAGGGCCTGCAGCTCATTCACACAGAAGCTTCATTGAAGCTCTGTTTACCAGCCAGTCAGGAGGGCCAAATGACCAAGGTTCCTAACACAAACTAATATTATCATTAGTTTGGCAACGAGGGATTGAATATGGGTCTCAGAATCTAGTTTTTGGTCTAGAAGAAATATATTAACATAAAACCCATAGTGCAAATAAAGCCCTTCTATAGGGAGGGGACCATAAAGGGGAAAAACGTTACACCCAAAAAGGAGAGAAGCTTAACAATCATAATCTTAGAACTACTAGCAACAACTGAGACCTTATTAAAGATACATGTTAGACTGGATAACATAGATAAAATGCCTACACATAACCTCCGAAAATAAGCCAAGTTAAGCAAACTAATAAAGGGGGCAGATCTGCTTCAAAACAGAGACATCGCAATGTTAGGTTTTTGGATTCCCTCCTATATAAAAAACTCAATGTTTGAGCCCATTTTCTTTTGGCCCAATAAGCTATTAATATTTTAGCATTTATAATAAACTTATGTTGCATGTGAGAGGTCATTAGTGTCAGACACCAAAGGAGAAAAGAGAGAGAGAGAGAAAAGGGAGAAAAAAGAAAGAGTGAATTTTTCTGCTGAAAAATTTACACAGGGTAGTCTCGGTTTTTTGGCGATCGGACGGTCATCTGTACACCGATCAGGCTGAAATTTGGATAGTAATTAGAGGACTCATCGTTCTTCATTCTGAAGGGTAGAGATCAGTTTTTGACGATTGAATTTTTAGCATTTGGAGCTTGAAGTTTACTGTTCACGTGTATTTCTGCAACAACGACCAGTTTGTTTTTCTCAGACGATCGGACTGTCATTTATGGTCGGATTTGGCTGAAATTTGGTGAGCACGTTTAGAATTTGTTATTCTTTAATTAGGACAGTGGAGATCGGATTTGAACAACAGGAGCTCATCCATTGACATGAACAATAGCTATTTTGAGTGATTTTTCTCTATTCTCTTGTTTATTTCTTGTTATTTGATTGATTTGGCTATAGTTTATCAAGAGAATATGGTCAATGTAGCCTATGATAATACTGCTTGGGTTCTTGATAGTGGTGCATGCTTTCATGTTACATCAAGGAAGGAGTTCTTCACATCTTATACTCCGGGTGATTTTGGAGTTTTAAAGATGGGTAATGATAGAGTGTCAAAGGTGATATGCATTGAAACTGTTTATTTGGAGACCTAAAATGAAACAAAATTAGAACTGAAAAATGTTAGACATGCACCTAACATTAGGTTACATTTGATTTTCACTAGTAAGCTTGATGATGATGGCTATTGTAGCACTTTTGATGATGAAAAATGTAAAATCAGCAAAAGCTCCTTAGTTGTGGGTAGAGAAAAGAAGGCTTTAGACTTATATTGGCTGCAAGCTTCAATATCTACATATCTTGTTAATGCAGTTGAAGGTGATAGCTTTTCAGAATTATGACACAAGAGGATGAGTCATATTAGTGAGAAAAGACTAATTGTCTAGCTAAAAGGAATTTGCTTTCGGGATTGAAAGGTGCAATATTAGACAGATGTGTTCATTGCTTGGCTAGGAAACAAAAGAGGGTTTCTTTCAAACATCATTCTCCTTCTAGGAAAAATGATTTGCTTGAGCTGATACATTCAGATGTATGTGGTCCTTCGAAGGAAAAATCATTTGGTGGTGCACTTTACTTTGTGACCTTTATTGATGATCATTCTAGAAGACTTTGGGTTTGTACCTTAAAGTCTAAAGATCAAGTTCTTGGTGCATTTAAAAAATTTCAAGCTTCTGCTGAGAGAGAAACTGGAAAGAAGTTAAAATGTATTCGAACAGATAATGGTGGTGAGTATTGTGGGCCTTTTGATGCATATTGCAGAGAACAGGGTATCAGACAGCAGAAGACACCTCCCAAGACTCCTCAGCTGAATGGTTTGGCAGAAAGGATGAACAAAACATTGATGGAGAGAGTCAGATGTGTGCTTTCAGAGGCTAAATTGCCTAACTCCTTTTGGGGTGAAGCTTTATACACTGTTGCATATGTGATTAATATAACTCCCACTATTGCATTGGAAAATAATGTTCCAAATAGGTTCTGGTATGGTAAGGATGTTTTCTACGACCACCTACGAGTGTTTGGTTGCAAATATTTTATGCATGTTTCCAGAGATGAGAGGTCTAAGTTAGATGCCAAGACTAGACAGTGTATCTTCATTGGCTATAGGCAAGATGAGTTTGGTTACAGATGCTATGATCCAATTCAGAAGAAACTTGTCAGAAGTAGGGATGTAGTATTTGTAGAAGATCAGACTATTGAAGATATTAACAAGGTGAAAAAATTAAAGCCTCAGAGTAGTAGTTTGATTATTTAGACCCATCTCCTACAACTCACATGCCTGATGCAGTTGATGTTTAGAATCATGGTGATGTGCAAAATGATAATCAGAATGCAGATGAGGTTGGTGCTCCTGAATATGAAGCAGCTGATGATCAACAAGAGACACATGTTGAGGAATCTGAAGTTCCACTTAGGAGGTTTACCAGAGATCGAATGCATTCTACCAGGTATTCACCTAATGAGTATATACTCTTGATAGATGGAGAAGAACCTGAATGTTGTGAAGAGGCTATTGAGAGTGAGCAAAAGGCAGAATGGATTGCAACTATGAAAGATGAAATACAGTCTTTAGCTGATAATCACACATTTGAATTGGTGAAGCTTCCTAAAGATAGAAAAGCCTTAAAGAATAGGTGGATCTATAAAATAAAGCAAGAAGAGAATTTATCATCTCCACGATATAAAGCTAGATTAGTTGTCAAGGGCTTTAGTCAGAAAAAGGGAGTTGACTTTGAGGAGATTTTCTCACCAGTGGTCAAGATGTCATCAATTCGTGTTATTTTGGGATTAGCTGCTACTCTTGATTTAAAGGTTGAGCAAATGGATGTTAAAACAACCTTCTTTCATGGTGACTTAGAGGAAGAAATCTACATGGAACAACCTGAAGGTTTTGTGGTAAAAGGAAAAGAAAATTATGTTTGAAAACTGAAAAAGAGTTTGTATAGGCTGAAACAAGCACTTAGGCAATGGTATAAGAAATTTGAGTCAGTTATGGTTCAACAAGGCTACAAGAAGACTACTTCTGATCATTGTGTTTTTGTGCAGAGATTTTCTGATAGTGATTTTATCATCTTGTTGCTATATGTTGATGATATGCTCATTGTGGGTTCTAGTTCTTCAAGAATTGATAGCTGGAAGAAAGAGTTGAGCAAGTCCTTTGTAGTGAAGGATTTAGGGTCAGCAAAGCAGATTGTTGGCTTGAGGATCATTCGTGATAGAAAATACAAGAAGCTGTGGCTATCTCAAGAAAAGTATATTGAGAAAGTATTACAACAATTTAATATGGCTAAAGCTAAATCTGTAAGTACCCCTCTTGCCATGTCTTTCAAATTGAGTGTCAAACGATCTCCTTCTAGTGAGCAAGAGAAAGAATATATATAGAAAGTTTCTTATGCATCTGCAGTAGGTAGCTTGATGTATGCTATGGTTTGCATTAGGCCAGACATAGCTCATGCAGTTGGTACTGTTAGTAGATTTTTATCTAATCCAAGAAAAGAGCATTGAGATGCTGTGAAGTGGATTTTGAGATATCTCTGTGGCACTGCTAGTTTGAAGTTGTGTTTTGGGACTGGAAAGCCTATTCTCAGTGGTTATACAGATTCTGATTTGGCAGAAAATGCAGATTCAAGAAAGTGTACTTCTGGGTATCTGATCACTTTTGCAGGGGGAGATATGGCATGGCAATCTAGATTGCAGAAATACATTGCATTGTCTACTACAGAAGTCGAATTCATTGCAGCAACTGAAGTATGTAAAAAATTGCTTTGGGTGAAGAAGTTTGTAAATGAGCTTGGATTTATACAGAATAGATATATCTTATTTTGTGACAGTCAGAGTGCTATTCATCTCTGTAAGAATCTTACTTTTCACGGTAGATCCAAACACATAGATATGAGGTATCATTGGATTTATGATATTTTGGATTCTAAACAGCTTGAACTTGAGAAGATACATATTGATGATAATAGTTCTAATATGTGCACAAAGACTTTACCAAGAGAGAAGTTTGAGGCATATTGTAGAGTTTCTAGTTTGGCAAACTCCTTCACATAGTTGGAAATGGAGAGAATTGTTAGATTTTTGGGTTCTCTCCTATGTGAAAAATCCAATATTTGAGCCCATTTTCTTTTGGCCCAATAAGCTATTAATGTTTTAGCATTTATAATGACCTTATGTTGCATGTGAGAGGTCATTAGTGTCAGCCACCAAAGGAGAAAAGAGAGAGAGAGAGAAAAGGAAGAGAAAAGAAAGAGTGAATTTTTCTGCTAAAAAATTCACAGAGGGTAGTCTCAGTTTTTCGGAGATCGGACGGTCATCTGTGCTCCGATCAGACTAAAATTTGGACAGCAGTTAGAGGACTCATCGTTCTTCATTCTGAACGGTGGAGATCGGTTTTTGACAGTTGGATTTTCGACATTTGAAGCTCGAAGTTTACTGTTTACGTATATTTCTGCAACAACGACCAATTTATTTTTCTCTGATGATCGGACAGTCATTTGTGGCCAGATTTAGCTGAAATTTGGCGAGCACGTTTAGAATTTATTGTTCTTTAATCTGACGGTGGAGATTAGATTTGAACAACCGGAGCTCATCAATTAGCATAAACAGTAGCTATTTTAGGTGATTTTTCTCCATTCTCTTGTTTATTTATTGTTATATGGTTGATTTGGTGTTGCTACTTTACTTGAGGATTATTGTAGTAGCTGTAAATGTTAATTTTGATAGTGAAACTCTTTTACTTGAACCAAGAGAGGTCCCGTAGCTTTTATCCTTCACATTGAAGGGGTTTTTCACGTTAAAAATTATAATGTTTATGTGTGATTGATTTTATGCATCTTGAGGCAGATTGTTGATTGGTTATTTGTTGAATTTTACTTAGTCACTCCTCATAGATTCATTCAAGTAGGAAAGAATTAATCTTGACTCCTTTCCATCACGTAACTTGGCAGAAAGCCATAGATAAGAGACTTGTAAAACTCTCTAAAAACTGTGAGGATGAACCAAGCAATCCTCACTAGAAGAATGGGTCTTGATCGACCCAAAAGAGCATAATCATAGCTCACAGAAGATACTAAGAGGTGAACTGAGCCATTTAAAAAGCTAGCTAAACCAAGTATGAAAAAACCATACAAAAAGGGCCTCGAATCTTAAATGCGCTTGCCACAAAGGATGATAATGATTGAACAACTCCTGGCCTCTTCAAAACAAAACCAAACTTTGGAGATGATTTTTGAAATCTCCTCCAAGCTACTATATCTTTAACAACAAAAGTCATCATGATGGTGAAAATCAAAATAAGCCTACTGAGGGCTAGATTTAGATGATGAAACACTAAAACTGAAAAATTATTAGATAAAAATCTAGATAAAACAAGAAAAGAAAAAAAAAGACATAGGGCTGTTGCCAGCTAAATGGTCTCTGAATCTAGTTTGTCTGGATGTAATTTACTAAGCTCTGGTATCAAATTAAAATTTATGAATTCTTAAATATGCGAACTTATAATGTAAGAAACTTAGAATCTATTTGCACAAAACTAATTGACTTGTTCTAGATTTAACATCCACTCATTTATAAATTTTTAAAATTATTTTATTATCGTTCAGCCAAGTGTAATCAGACTGACTAGTGACTCAATGTCAGCCGGCCAAATGACATTTGCCCATACCATTTATAATATCATGTGCTATTTTAGATTTACTGTATTAATTACCATTTATTTAATATACATAATTCAAACTAAAAAAATTATAATAATTAAATGATAATAATATTAAATAATCCAAGTCATATAAAATATACTATTATCATTTAAATTATAATTAAATGAAAATAATTTAAAATAATGCCAATGGGCGCCTACTATAGTTATTTCTAAATCTATATATTTTACTGTTGAAGCAGTAGGGTTGGATTAAAAAAAATGACCTCGGGTTTGAGCTTGCAAACTAAGTTGTGGAGGCCACTTTAGTACCAACTAACCGAAATTTATTGATTGATTAAGTTTAACATTTGAATAGAAAAACTGATTAAATAGAAACTTTTATGGTGTATTCTAAATTATATAACTAAATTAGAAAAAGGGTATTATTGTCATGTAAAAAAATAAATTTCTACTAAAATTTGATAAATATAGTACTGCATAACCTTACTGAAATAAAATCAAAATTCAAAGATTTTGTTACTACTCATTTGATATAATCTTCAATATGAGCATGATAATTCATTGATAAAATTCAGTAATCTTGGTCGAAGTTAAGCCAAAACTTAAACAATGCATGAATGATTCATCAACTGTTACTAACAATCTTGTATCTTCTTTCCACTTGGGCTTCTTCATCTAAAAGCAGCGCCGTCTTAAATATTTAAGGGGCCCTGTTTTTAGAGAAAAACAGAATAAATTAGACCCTATTTGAACCAAATTATTTTCAAAAATTAAAAAAAAAAAGAAAAAAAATTATAATTTGGGGCCCTGTGCAAGCTGGGGCCCTGTGCAGTAGCCCAGTTTGCACAGGGCCTTCACCGGCCCTGTCTAAAAGCTTGTTAAAAATCCCTAGGTACTATACAAGAATAGTCCTAAATCATATAAAAGTATAAAACACCCTTTATTGTCTATACTAAGGTTGCAAATCAAGTTGCCAGTACGTTAAATAAACAATAATAATGATAACATTAATAAAAATGATAAAGATAATAGCAAGGAAACTCATCTGGTTGTTTTCGACCAAACCGGTTTGTTTAGTGATAAGAAAACCATATGAAGATATGAAGAGTAGGAAAGTCGTTTTGGCGTTTAGCCTACTCCACGGGCACAACAGAGCAGAAAGTCCGCAAATATATTCTATAATTTAGAAGAGAAAGAGAAATATACTGTTGTAGAATATTTCCATTATCTTTTCCATTTTGCACCATTTTGCCCTTATATATATACCATTATATATATAAAGTATTTTTTTATAAATTATATGTAAAGTGAAAAAATATCTAAACTCGAACTTAAAATATAAATAGAAATAACATAAATTTTTTTATCACCAAGATACATTTTGATGGTTATATATGTTAAATAGTTAATAATGATTAGAGTTAAATTTTAGCTCTATTATAGTGCTAGATTTTGGCTCTATTATAGCGCTCTCATTAATCTAATATAATTTATATTTTTTTAAAAGCAATATTCATGATCTGATTAATGTCAAATCTATAAAAGTCAGTATAAAATTTTTTTAAAATATTTTAACATATATTAAAAATTAACTTAAAATTTTCAAAAATAACTTTAACTCTTAATTTTTTTTATAAATATTTTATCATTATTCCCCTAACACTATGAGATTTGGTTTGATAAATCTATTTAATGCACAGAGCCGAAATAAGATGTTAGGAGGTTCTACCAGTCAAAATAAATTATTATAGTATTTAAAAAATAAAAATAAAAATTACAAATTTAACATATTCAATATTTATTGCTAAAATAAATTTAAATAAATTGATAAAAAAAATAAGTTTTATTATTTTTCTATCATGACTTAGAGTTTTTTTTTCCTTTAGAATCACTAATTATAATTAGTAAATAATTAACAATCAGTAATCATAATTTATGAAACAATAAAAAATATGACATTTTGCTTTAACAATTTTAAGCAAATACAAATTAAAGTTTGACATCTCTTATCAATAATTAAATTAAAAAAAATAAAACTAAAATATAATTAATTCTAAATCTTAATTTTAAGAAAAATATAGACAATAGTGTCTCACTTTAATTGATGGAGAACTAAAAAGAAGAATTTTAAATAATTATAAAAAAATATGAAGTAAAGGCAACTATATTAACAAAAAAAAAATAAAGAAAATAAAAGAAATTTAAGAATAGTAAACTTATCTTATAAGTTTTACCTTTTTTTTAATAAAATTAAAATTTGATATTGTGCTTATATATATATATATAGTTTTAGGTCAAGTAAATATATTTGGGTTAAGATTTTAAATTTAGATCAAATTTATATAGAAAGAATTTATTTAATTGGAGGACCCATTTTTAAAATTTTATAATATATATATATATATATAATAAAAAAATTGGAAACGGCTAAGGTCCCCTCAACTATGAACGTCGTTATGTCCCTATTAACTATAATGTTGTTCTTGCGTTGTTTTGGAGATATGTATATTTTTTTTAATAAAATAATCTTAGTGATTTAGTTATATATTCGAAACATGTAAAATATATTATAATATTTAAGAGTAAAATCGACAAGTAAATAAAATATACAATAAACAAAAATGATATTTGAATAATAAAAAAATAGTTACACCATTTATTTATTTGTAATCAATTAATATCTTATAATAATTATATTAACATTTTATTTATTTACATTCAATTGATAATATATTATTCTTAATTTCTGATTATTTTTTTTCTCCTATAAAAAATATTAATTACCTTTTATATTATTGATAAAAAACTATAATATACATCTTTGAAGCAATGTAAGAGTGTCGTTCTAGTAAAATATGAAAGAGAACCGTCTATTCAAACCTCCTAATGTACATACTAAAGTTGGATTTTCTTAAGACAAAAATGATTTGGGTGTAAAGTTAAATGCTACCATAAATTTAGAGTATCTGAATAATTGAGGGTGCATTCCATAGAATTCAAAGCACACAACATAACACAGTCCCAAAAAATAGGAGGCAATTTTCTTTTCATTCACAGAACCGTGCCTGATCTAGGATTCCTTAAAAGAAAAAAGGGCTAAAAAAGACTTTGATAGCTCCATTTAATTTGTGGCTCTAAAACTACCAATGCTCAGTAAAGGTCCTGTGTCTTTCTATGAACAGAAGAGGGGATAAGCTGATGAGACAGAATGAAATTGTATCCCAGTCAAATCAATGTCACTAAAATAGTCGCAAAAAAATATCCACATCAATTATCTTGAAAATTAAAGGACTACGAAAAAAGCAAAGAAACCTTAACAACTGATTTTAGATGCAGTAGAACTACTGCTAACCCATTTATGAGTTACTGAATTAGGTGAGGGTGGTGGGGGAGTATTCTTCAGCAGTGCAATCTCATCACAATCTGGTTGTGAAGGTTGCAGTTCCATGCTCTTTGACTTTGAGATTGAGACTTGGTTATGATCATTTCCCTCTTTTAGATTCTCCAACTCACAGTCCCCACCCTCAGTTATCTTTAGTACTTCCAATACCTCGGCCATAGAAGGTCTAATTTCCTTATCTTGTTGCCAACATCGATAAGCCAGCTCCGCAACTGAAGTTACCATTCTTTGAACTTCCTTGTTGGACCAATACCGAAGACATGGGTCAATCAACTCTTCTAACTTACATTTTTGAATCCTTTTTATTGCTAAATTTGCCAGATTTATCTCATGCCGATTTCTAGTCATATCAACAGCAGGCATAGATGGATGATATTAGTTCAATAAGGACAACACCAAAGCTATAGACATCACTCTTATTAGTTAGCTGGTAACACTGATAATATTCTGGGTCAACATAGCCAGGAGTCCCTTGTGGAGAAGTTGAGATATGTGTGGCATCACTGGGGAACAGCCTGGAAAGACCAAAATCTGCAACCTTGACATTGTAATTGCTGTCAAGGAGAATGTTAGTAGTTTTCACATCCCGATGAATGATATCAGAAGCATGGAGGTAAGCCAAAGCACTAGCTGTTTCTATAGCGATCCTCATACCAAGGGGCCGAGTTAATGGACTACAGTTGGCTAGATTACTGTGGAGATAATCAGCAATGGTGCCATTGGGAATGTATTCATAGACAATAAGGAGCTCACGGCTCTGGCGTGAGGTGCTGATGATAACAATGACATATTTGCTGTGACATTTGTACCTTTTATTATATATTTTGCTGATACATTAAGTAAACTTTGAATTTCTTAAAGGAATAATGAAACATATAGTTAGAAAAAGTTGGTATGGATTAGTTAGGATTCATGTTCAATTGCTATTGATTTTATATTTCTCTACTGTAATTTTTTGTATATAAAAGCTCAATAAAATATAGCAGAACGTGTGAAGTTTTTACACACAAATACCCTTTATTATCTCTGTTTTTATGTGTTTATTTTTCATCAGTGATATCAGAGCTTCTCTGATCTTGAAGGGTCTGATTGTGAGTTAAAAAAAGAGAGAAAACTAGCAAGGCTTCACATAAAACTCTAAACTTCAAAATCATGGCTTCCAGCAATCCAACAGCACCTCCATTTCCAATTTTCAATGGTGAAAACTATCCAAGTTGGTTTGTAAAAATGAAGACTCACTTGAAAGGTTTGGGATTGTGGCAGTGGGTTGAGACTAACAGAGAACCGTTTATATTAAGTAACAATCCAACCATCAATCAAATCAGAATCCATGAGGAAGAGCAAGCAAAAGCTCCAAGAGCTCTCTCATATATTCAAGTAGCAGTTTCAGAACCCATCATCATAAGGATTATGGCCTGTGAAACATCAAAAGAAACTTAGGATAAGTTGCAGGAGATGTTTAGTGGAAGTGAAAGAATAAGGCAAATGGAAATATTAAATCTGAAGAGGGAATTTGAAGTTTTAAGGATGAATGATGATGAGTCCATTAAAGAGTAGGCAAATAGACTCATGGAGATTGTAAACAAGATTAGACTCCTTGGTGTTGACTTATCAGATGAAAGAATTGTAGAGAAAGTGCTTGTTAGCCTACCTGAAAGATTTGAGTCAAAGATCTCTTCTTTGGAGGACTCAAAAGACTTGATAAAGATCACATTGACTGAGCTTGTTCATGCTTTTCAAGCTCAGGAACTTAGAAGATCCATGAGACAAGGTAGTAGCAGTAATAATGAAGGAGCCTTTCTTGCAAATCAAAGAAGAAAAACTCCAAATTCGGAGAAGAAGCCTGCTGGAAACAACAAAGAAGGAGAAAAGAAAGTGTATGCTCCTTGTAAACATTGCAACAATGCTAGTCATCCGGAGAAAAATGTTGGTATAGACCTGATGCTCAATGCAACAAATATAAAAAACTTGGTCATACTGCAAATTTTTGCAGATATATGAACAAGATACAGAACCAACAAGCACATATTGCTGAAGATCAACAACATCAAACTCAGGAGGAGAGTTTATTTGTTGCTATATGTTATGCAGCTGAAGGAAGCAAAGATCAATGGCTTGTAGACAGTGGATGCACACACCATATGTCTTCAAATCTTGAATTTTTCAAGGAAATTGACCAAGCATACCAGTCATCTATCACAATTGGCAATGGTAAAAGCATTCAAGTTAAAGGAAGAGGAGTTGTGACCGTTGAAACTCAGTCAGGTACAAAACTCATTCCTGATGTTCTCTATGCTTCTGAAATTAGCCAAAATCTACTAAGTGTTGGTCAAATGATTGAGAAGAATTATTCCCTACATTTTCAAAACAAATCATGCATTATAGTTACTTATGAAAGTAAAAATGAAAGACAAAAGCTTTCCTTTGAGCTTTAAAATTACAAGTTCTCATACTTATAATGCTGCATTAACTGATTCTGAGCTTTGGCATAAAAGATTTGGCCATTTCAGATATTCTTCACTTAAAACCATGTATGAAAAGGATCTTGCAGAAAATATGCCTCCTATTTGTGCAACTGATAGCGTATGTGTGGTGTGCCAAATTGGGAAGCAAGTCAGAAAATTATTTCCATCGAATCAAGCTTGGAGAGCTGTCCAAAAATTGCAACTCATTCATTTGGATGTATGTGGTCCTATGTCTATTCCAACTCCAAGTGGTAATAGATACTTCTTGCTCTTTATTGATAATTACTCAAGAGTAACTTGGGTTTATTTTCTTAAATATAAATCTGAAGTGGCTGATTGTTTCAAGAAGTTTAAGGCCTTGCTAGAAAATCAAAGTGGGTGTAAAATCAAGACCATTAGATCTGATAATGGAACTGAATACACTTCACAAGAATTTGAAAATTTTTGTTCTGATGCTGGAATTCATCACCAGCTGACTGTCTCTTATTCTCCTCAGCAGAATGGAGTATGTGAAAGAAAAAATTGAACCATCATAGAGATGACAAGATGTTTAATGTTTGAAAGAATGTGCCCAAAAATTATGGGCAGAAGCTGTCAATACATCTGTATATTTACTCAACAGGCTGCCAACAAAAGCTCTCTCAAACAAAACTCCATATGAAGCTTGGCATGGAGTTAGACCTCCTATTGATCACCTAAAAGTATTTGAATCTCCCTGCTATGTTCATATTCCTGATGCTAAGAGATCAAAGCTTGATCAAAAGGCATTTGCTAGTGTGTTTTTGGGTTATAGCAACAACAGTAAAGCCTATAGAATTCTTGATATTCAAACTCAAAAAGTAATTGTTGCTAGAGATGTTAAATTTGATGAAGTATCACAGTTGAATTGAGAGAAACAAATTTCAGAATTTAAGGGCTTAAATAGCACTTTTCATAAGCAAGATACAACCATAATAAGGCAGCAAAATGAAAAAAACTCTGATTTTGACTCTGAATTTGCTGTCAGATGAACAAAGCCTTTATCTGATATTTATGAACGTTGTAATGTTGTTGTGAATGATTATTCTTAGTTTGCAAAAGCTGTAAGTATTCAAGATTGGTTTGAAAAAATGAGTGTCACCACCAAATGTGTCAAGGAGGAGTGATGACAACACACATTTGCTGTGATATTTGTATCTTTTATTATATATTTTGCTGATACATTAAGTAATTTTTGAATTTCTTAAAGGAATGGTGGAGAATATAGTTAGGAAAAGTTGGTATGGATTAGTTAGGATCCATGTCCAATTACTATTGATTTTGTACTTATCTGCTGTAATTTTTTGTCTATAAAAGCTCAATAAAATATAGCAGAACATGTAGAATTTTTACACACAAATACCCTCTGTTATATTCTATTTTTATTTGTTTATTTTCCATCAGGTGCATCCATAAAGGGATACGAGATTTTTGTGGCGTAGCCGCGGAAGGATTTCAATTTCATTCATGAACTGCTGAAGCCTTCTATAGTCATGCTCATAAAGGCGTTTGACAGCAACTTCCCTTACATCTCGTAGTTTGCCTAGTTGAGAATGATCAAAATGGCACGTTAAACTGGGTCCAAAATAGCGTTTTGTTTTTAAAATATGTTCTTGGATTCAAGAAACATTGAATATTATTGCGTACCATAGTATACAGCTCCAAAGCCTCCATTTCCAAGCTCTTTTTCAGGGTCAAAGTTACTAGTGGCTTCTTCAAGCTCGGTGTAGGAGAAAATAGGAACCTCAAAGTAGACATTGTCTCTTTCCATATCTGATTTTGAAGAGGGATTGGAAGCAGAGTTTGCTGAGAGGATTCTTGTGGAAGTGTACTTTCTCTTTTGTCGACGTCGAATGAATATGAACATAATAATTGCTACAGCAGCGAGGCCTCCAAGACCTACAGCAGAGGAAGAGGATAGATTCCTTCAATTTTATTAAGTAGTTTAAATTATATGATGGTAGAATTATTTGTTGAATGTCAGCGGAAGAAACATATATAGGAGAGAAATAAGATGTCAAGGAAGAACATTACTTAATATTAGCTTCCATGCCAGTCCTGCATAAGAAGTGAAAAAGGACTAAGTATTAGTTCAACTCAACTCAATTTAGCTTTAATCCCAAAATTAATTGGGATCGGCTACAATATTAGTTCAAACCTTGAAAATTAAATTGATGCACGCCATTCTAAATTAGCATATTTCATTCCTAGATAACAAAGTAATGCAAAAAAACAACTAAAGTCATGGAACAAGCCAACATCTGTTCTCTTTGACCCATGCTGGGAAGCCAAATAAACTAATGGTTCATTTGGATTTGTGATTACCTGAAATTACTTTCATATTTGGATTTAAATTTTAAAATGTGAAATCATTAGAATTAAGCGTGGTGTCAAATTTTAAATGAATAGCTATCCAGTGGATTCTAAATTAAATCATTTGAATAATGGACAGGAATTATTTTGGGTAGGACATGAAAAGAACGGAAATGAAGTGTTCAAGGAAATTAGTTTGGACTTAGTTTATGTGAATTGCTCGAAGACCCCTTCCTACTGTGATTACCTGCTGTTATTTGCTCCATTTTCCAGCTCCAAGTACTGGGTTGTTTTCTCAATGGACGGGATATCACTTGCGTGTTCTGTTGATAAGGATTTTCGATGTATCTGCTGCAAACTTAGTTTCGGTATAGAGTATTGAAGCTTTGGGTTTGTTTTGTTGTGTTGATTGTAAGTTTTGTAATGTATCAAAAAGTTCTGAGATTTTTTTACATATTTTTGGGGTAATATAGGCTGAAAATGTAAGGGCTTTGGATTTTTTTTTTGTAGTTTACTTCCCATAAATATATTTTTTTTCCATATTTATGATAATAAAATAACTAATTCTATAAAAAAAATGTTCAAGGAATTATTGAATCATAGTATATGCGTCCATATACCTCTGAGTCGCTTTGTTCTTTCCCCATGTTTTGGAATTGGTTTTCCATTTGCATCAACACATGAAAACTTTCCATTGTCATGGCGTTGACATTTGCCTGCAGATTCTACTTCGCACAGCAGGTAACATTCTGTCCACCAGAAAATCTCAATAGAGAATTTGGCAGTTAACAGATGAAATATGTCATCATAGTTTTGGTTTATTTTGCGGGGTAGCTGAATAATTGAACAATTAGGCGGGGGATTTGTAAGACTTCTGTTCATATAATTATAGTAGATGATGAAGCCCTTGCACTCTGTATAGTTAAAATCAAAATGAGTATAGGGAGTAAAATTGGCAGTATGGTTGCATTTGAAGAGGGTTAAATTGGGCTGAATTCTAAAAGGGGCATATTCAAGAATAGGAAAACTTAAATTGTTGAAGGATTGGCACTGCCTGAAATTGAGCTGCTGCTGGAACTTTGTATCAGTAATAAAAATGGTGTTAGACTGAGAGATGCTTTCAATTTCATACCATCTTCCTTGTCCCTTCTCTAGTTGGATCTCTTGAACTTCTTTATCACAACCTCTTACCACAAAGGGACCGCAAGACTCTGGAAATGTTTTGTTGGTGAAAGCGAGCCTGATCTGGCCAAGCTTTCCGCAATCAATTGGAGGGCAGTGCTTGTAGAAATTTTCTAATTGTTCAGGAGAATAAGAAACAACAAGGTGAAAGAGAACAAATAAAGCAAGCAAATAGATAACACCCATCCCCACTTGGTCCCAAGGACTCTTCTTCATTATTGGATATAAGATTATGTACATGGACTATATATCAGTTTGTCTATTAAACGTATCAAAATTGACTTGGAAATTTGACCGAAGCGAAGACTTTGTCAAATGGACAAGGAAATTCCCAAGCCTTTACAGTTAGGATTTCTCATTTGCGGGATTACTTGTCAACCGTTGTCCAAAATTCCGCTGCGAATATGATTTAAAAAAGCTCTTTTCTTTTTTGTATATATAAAAAAAGTCTTTTCTATTGACAAGCATTATAAAGTCTTGAAAGACTTTTACTCCCTCGGGTTTCAGAATCAACTAAACAAGGCTTTTTTTTTGTGGAGCACTACAAATATAAAAATATATAGGCAATTACCACTGAAAAAATAACACTAGGAAACAAAGTGCAGCCGCCGTGGGAACAGAACTTAGTTTACGGTCCACAAGCATTGGAAAGAATTGTGTGTGAAAAGGGAGGGTAGTAAGAATCGCCCCACAAAATGACCAAGACTAAGAAATGGGTAAAAATAAACAACTTTTTCTAAAGGAAATTAATGTTAATTGTAACATAACCATAAGTTAGTTACATAATCCAAGGTTATAATGGTTCTATAATTTCAGGAACTCTTTTCCGGTTCTTTAGCTTCTGCTTTTTCCTTCTTCCATTTCTGAAATCTGGTTGTTAAGGAATATGAGCGGCAGTAGGACTTATTATGATTGTCCTGCCCAATTATGGCATGAACCTAGGATGCAAATAAATCTGAAGAACAAGTACTTCCCTTGTCTTTTATAAGTTTGGATTTTAATTGATAGAAATGGTTTAAAAATTTAAATTCCTTACTGCAACATAACCTGCCCTCGAATTGATTCTATTAAAGTTCCAGAATCAAACAAATCTCCTTATGCCATCAAAAATAAATTCAAATCATAATTGTGTGACGAATGAAAGAAAGAGAAAGTTGCAACAAGTTAGGATTTGCGGTAGCATAGATTTTGATATACTTGTAAGTGCAGAAAAACTTCATGCTGTTAGTAAAGGATAACCAAATGTTCATATTCACCATCATGCTATATCATTATGGCATCTAATAATGAGTGCCAGAATGCATTCCTATCATCCGCCTAAAAAACTTGTGAAATTATCATGTAGGATTAGAGTATACTCTCTTATATTCATGTTGATGTGAATAATTTCTCCAATAATGCAAGTACCTAATAATTTCTCCAAGTATTAGTGGGTCTAAAATCTGAAGGTGGTGGTGATAGAATATTCTTCTGCAATTCAATCTGGTGTAGGTAGTGGCTCGTGATTTCAAATGCCTAAAAATCGATTATTCTCCATATCATATTTTCCAATTTCGATTCTCTTTAATTGCTCCACCGCTTCATCCATAGTAGGTCTCATTTCCTTATTTTGTTGTAAACATAGAAAAGCCAACTCTGCAACTGAAGTTGTCATTCTTTTAACTTCCTCATCTAAATTATATCCAAGACATGGGTCCACCAACTCATCAAGTGCACAACTTTGAATCTTATTTATTGCCAAGTTGGCCAGATTAACCTCATGACTCTGCCTTCTTCTATCAATAGCAGGCATTGATGATATGAGCTCAACAAGGACAACACCAAAGCTATAGACATCGCTCTTATCTGTTAGCCTGCAACAGTAGTAGTATTCAGGATCAACATAGCCAGGAGTCCCTTGTGGGGAAGTTGAGATGTGAGTGACGTCAATTGGGAACAATCTTGAAAGCCCAAAATCTGCAACTTTGACACAGAAATTGCTGTCGAGGAGAATGTTGTTTGTCTTCACATCTCGATGAATTATGTCAGAAGCATGAAGGTAAGCCAATGCACTAGCTGTTTCTATGGCAATCCTCATTCGAATAGTCCAGGTGAGTGAACCAAACTTGGCTTGATCACCATAGAGATGATCAGCAACAGTGCCATTTGGAACAAATTCATATACAAGGAGGAGTTCTCGACTGTGCTGTGAAGTGCACCCAACAAGGGACACAAGATTTTTGTGGCGCAGGCATGCGAGGATTTCAATTTCAGTGTGGAACTGCTTAACCCTTCCGTCATATAAGCGCTTAACTGCAACTTCACGGCTATCTTGAAGTTTACCTGGTTAAGAATGATAAAAGAATAGTTCATTAACGGTTGCTAGCTATAATTTTTTATTTTCTTCCTAGAGATTTCTTTACTTTCAGTTCATAATAAATAGGATGTTTATCTTCTTACCATAGTATACAGCTCCATAACTTCCATCTCCAAGTTCCCTTTGAGAATCAAAGTTATTTGTGGCTTTTTCAAGTTCAGCATAGGAGTAGATGGGGACACCAAAGTAGAGATTGTCTCCTTCTATTTCTGATTCTGTAGACCTTTTTGCTAGGGAAAATTTTGAGGAAGAAAATTTTCTCTTATATCGACACCATATGAAAATGAAAATGATGGTCAGTGAAGTTATTGCAGCAAGTCCCCCGAGACCTAAGGCTGGAAAAGATAGTCTACATGTTAACTCCATTGTAAACTATACTAAGTAGTAGGACTTTCCTATTATTTGCTGTTTGAAAAAGATATACCAAATGAGGAGAAATGTAACCGTCCAGGAGAATATGTTACCTAGTGTTTGTTTCAATCCTGATCCTGCAATAGAAGTTAAAAAGGACCATGAGTGTGTTAATTCAAACTTTGGATAACTGGCCTGATGAGGAAATTGGCATAATTCAACATCTTAGTAAAAAATGGCTGCAAAAAGGCCAAAATATTTATCTGAGAAAAAGAGGCGTAAGTATAGTGAAATCAATTATTTTCCTAATTGAGGTAAAGGAATTTTCTCAAGATATGCATACTAGCTTCTAATACTAATAATGTGCCTTTTGGGACAGATTACGGGGCAGCATGTTGATCAAACACTATTCTACTAATTTCTTAGAGCCCTGAGGACACTAACAAATTTAGCAACATCTTAGTTTGTCTTCGCCTATATGTTCATCTGTGAAGGCATAAATAATTGAAAAATATACGGTTTTTTTAGTTTTAAAACAATTCTGATGGGAGTGGGGTATTTATTGTTGTATAACCTATCTATTAGATGGGATTTTAATAATTGAAGAAAATGAGAGTGTGCCTTACCTTTCCTTGCATTGAGAGGTACAGTTGCATTGGCACACCAAAAATCTCCATTGCTGTTAATTTGACAATTACCTTCTCTTACTAAATGGCAACTGCTGCAACCAAAGGATACAAATACTCGAACTTGAAACTCTGAAATCAACTGTATAGAGTGGTGACCGTAATTTCCAACCTTATGTCCTGGTATGTAAATGGTTGAACATTGATCATGAGGAAGACTTGGAAAACTACCGTGTTGGTACGTAAAATAGAAACTATAGTTATTGCAATCTATGTAATGACTAAAACCAGTGCTATGACTGATATTGAGAGAGGATTTGCATTTGAACAAGGTAATATTGGGTAAAATTTGAAAAGAGGCAATATTAGGCCTAGGACGAGGGAATTTATCAACAAAATCACACTTTTGTTTATCTAAGTGGTTATGAAGCTTTGAATCATTGATAAAAATTGTGTCAGCCTCAGAGATGAGATCAACTTTAAACCATCTTCCACCGCTTTCCAGCTGAACCTTTTGGTTGCTACAATTTACCATGAACAGCCCACAATCAGGGTTCGTTACTTGGGTGAAAGGAAACCTAATATCACCAAGTTTTCCACAGTAGAATATGGCTGAACAGCTAGAATGAGGATATTCCTGTGTTTTAATGGGGTAAAGAAATGGAAGATGAGAGGAAACTAATAAGAACACAAAAATAAAGAGAGGAAACATCTCAAAATTCTTAATATAATTAGCCGAGACTAGTGATTGTATATTCGTGCAACTTTATTTCTAGTTCAAGTTCTTTATCCATAAAACACGTCAGGGAATTAATTTTCCATTTGATTCTTGAGTGTTGACTAGAACAATATTGCCTGGAAAATAGTGCGTAGATAAAAAGCTATTTGGCTTTTGTGATCAGACCAGTGGCTGTAATGCAATCACTTGTCCTTGCTCAGAACAAAATTAAAACTTGTTCTCTCTAAGTTCCAGCGTATAAAGAATGCTATGAAATAATATTTGAAAAGTCAGTCAATTGCCTTTATGAGGGGGAGAGAGGGATTGGAGCTGGTCCACAGGAGAGGTGATGCACTGTTGAAATTCGGCCAGTCCTTCTGGGTGGGACTATAGTCGGGCTGATTGGGCGGGGCTCAAGGCACTTTTGATTAGGAATATCTTCAAAACTAACTAAAAATAAAAATAAAATTATTTTAAAAAAATATCTATTTTTCTTTTAAAAAACGAACTTTTCAACTTTTAATTTTAGAGATATCAGTGATATATATTTAATATATTTTTAATATGCTAAAAGGTACATTTCATTTTTAAAAATATACATTTAATGTACATTTGATATAAAATAGTGAATTATTTTTTAAAAGAATTAAAAAAAAAGTGATGTATAGTGTAATTTTGAAAAATTTACGAAAATAACTTAAAAATAAAAAATAACAAAAATACTTTCGAAAAAAATTTACAAAATACTGAAAATACACAACTTATAAAAATTATATATTTTTTAAAATATGTAGAGTATATTTTAGTATATGTTAAATATTTTTATGATATATGTAGTAAAAATATAAGAACATTGAAAAAAATATATTTTTGTAAGCCTAAAAAAATAGTGAAATTAAAATTTTGAAAAAAAAAGAGTAGTATTTCCTGTAATTCTCTTGTAATTTTCCATTTTAGTCCGAATACTCAGCTTTCCTCAGGCCCAACTGCGCTTGACTTGTACACGGTGGGCTCCGGTTGGATTGTCCTTTCTCTTTCTTATTTAATAATTTTCTTGTTACGCCAATGGCCAATTGTTTCAAGTTTCCAAAATTATTTTCTTGAATTGATTATCCAAAATAAGAAAAAAAATATAAATACTTTTTAAGATGTTAAAATCACTTAATAACACATACATTCATGATGTTACAAAACCTATATTATAAGTAGTATCTGGCCGTAAATACCAAGTTGAGAAGACTTTGAACATAGATTAGAATTTGACTTTTGGTTGGCTTTTTTCTGTTTGGCTCGATTGGGAGGGCATGTATATGGCTAGTATAAATTTTCACGATGAGCAATTTATGGTTTGAACTAAAATTTCTTAATGATATTCTTAACTCGTTGTCACTTTGAAAAATGATTGTTGGACAATCTACTTATTATTGGCTAAAAAATATTGATTATAAGTTTATTTATGAAGAGAGATTATAATCAATATTTTTTAGCCAATATAAAAGAGATTGTCCAATAATCACTCTCTAAAGTGACTGCAATTAGCATTCCTCATAAATATATATTTGGAGTAAAGATACTGATGTGAATTACTTGCCCAACTACTGTACTTTTAGGCAAAATCTTACTGATAGAATCTTACTCTAAAAATGCAGTTCACTGGGCTACCGCCTCTTTAAATGATGTTCCGTATAAACGTAGGGAGATCTAGTATGAAATAAAAGTTCTATCTTTGTCTTTTGAATCTATTAGCTATATACACATCTTTCGTGAGACAAACAGTGTTGCTGATTCTTTTGCTAAAGCTGGAGTCACCAGGGATTCTAATATGGAAGCTTGGATGGTGTAGTTAGTAGACATAATGACTCCTTGGATTCTAATGGTGTTCTTGGTGCTACAAACTTAGCTTCAATTCTGCTCTCAAATTACAGTTTACCTATCATTTCGTAGTTTTCTTGCCTCTGTTAGGCAACTTCTTGCAATGCAACTTTGGGATTTTGACATGAGTTATTGAGACACTAGGTGGGTGTATTGGGTTAGCCAAATGGCATGGGCATGTTGTTACCAACTGATGTACTTTAATATGGTTATAATATAATAAATATTACCTTTATCAAGAAAAAAATGTGAATTACTCCCCCAAGGCAAATGCTGGAACACGCTGTTAGACTATTCTAACATTGCATTTATTAAACTGTTTTAATAAATATAAGATTAGAATAGTCATTTTTTAATGCATTTAGAATTTTTGATCTAAATGGACCTTTCTATCAACAACAAACAAAAAGCTGGTAGACACAACAAAGTGAAATCACAACTCAGTCGGGCCCCCAAGAATATACGACATAAAGACATACTTCCAAGAATATACAATAAAGCATCAACACGAATTCTCATCACTTGTCTTGGAAATTAAATCATCGGATAATTAATATATAGGGTGTTGCAATGATAGTGTATTCTTCAGCAATACAACCTCATTAGGCATCGTTAAACTCCTCCTCTTGGCTCTCTGATGACTCGTTTTCCCGTCTTTCAATTCTTTTTAGTTCCTCCAATACCTCAGCCATAGAAGGTCTCATTTCTTTATCATGTTGTAGGCACAGAAAAGCTAACTCTGCAACACAAGTTGTCATTCTTTTAACTTCCTCGTCTGATTGATACCCAAGATTGCTGTCAATCAACTCATCAAATTCACATTTTTGAATCTTGTTTAGCGCTAAGTTGGCCAAATTAATCTCATGTCGATGCCTAGTTATGTCAACAGCAGGCATTGATGATATGAGCTCAACAAGAACAACACCAAAGCTATAGACATCACTCTTATCAGTTAGCTGGTAGCATTGATAATATTCGGGGTCAACATAGCCAGGAGTCCCTTGAGGTGCAGTTGAGATATGAGTAACATCACCGGGAAACAATCTGGAGATCCCAAAATCAGCAACTTTGACACAGAAATTGTTGTCAAGGAGAATGTTGTTAGTCTTCACATCTCGATGAATAACATCAGAAGCATGAAGGTAAACTAATGCACTTGCTGTCTCGATGGCAATTCTCATCCGAATAGGCCAGGTGAGCGGACTAGAGATTGCTTGGTCGCCATGTAGATGATCAGCAACAGTGCCATTGGGAATGTATTCATAGACAAGGAGAAGCTCACGGCTGTGGCGAGAAGTACATCCATAAATGGATACAAGATTTTTATGGCGCAGGCGTGTGAGGATCTCTATTTCATTGAGGAATTGCTGAACTTTTCTATAGTTGCGCTCATATAGGCGCTTGACTGCAACTTCACGCCCATCTGGAAGTTTGCCTGGTTGAGATTGATCAAAGAATTAATAGTTCATTCAATTAACTGCTATATATTTCTTTTCGTTTATTTTTTGTTGCTCTTGTTTTATTAAAGAAAGATGATAATTCGCCTTCTTACCATAGTACACAGTTCCAAAACCTCCATCGCCGAGTTCATTTTCTGAAGCAAAGTTATTAGTGGCTTCTTCCAGTTCAGCATAGACGAAGATGGAGACCCCAAAGTAGAGATTACTCCTTTCCAGGTCTGATTTTGAGAAGAGACGAGAAGAAGTGTTTGCTGAGAGAAATTTTGAGGAAGCAACTTTTCTATAATACCGATGCCAGACGAAAAATAAGACCACCAAAATTATCAGGAGAACGGCAGAGCATCCGATACCTAATTGAAAGTAATTTTTCTTTCAACTCAACATAACATCCATTGAAGAAACTTATAAAATAATTAAAAGATGTTTCTGTTCAATGTAGAAAAGAGACATAATGCAGAAGAGATGAGAAACTGCGTTGCGAGTTAGGAAGTATGTTACCTATTCCTAGCTTCGATCTCCACCCTGGAACAGAAATTGACAGCTACTTTGTTAGCTTGAGTTATAAAAATTCAACAGTTGATGCATTTCATATGTCATGCCAAATTGGAGTATGAATAAAGGAGAAAGCATGGAGAGATTGATATTAAATTTTAATTAGACAAACAAAATCCAAAAGTGGCCCCTCTATATAGGATACAAATAAGAAAAATTAACAGGGATAAGGGTATGACACTAACAATTAACTAATTGTGCGAGGTAAAGAAATAAGCCTGAATTTACCTTTGTGTTCTTTTGGAGGAGGCCCTGCAACAGTATTACTGCCCGTATGTGACTGAGGAGGAGGAAACCGTGGAGCACAATCTAATCCACTGGAATTGTAATGACAATTAGGCTCTAGTCTCAGTCGAAAAGAGAAGTTAGCAGTTAAGATTCCAAATATGTCGTCATCAAGACTATAATTAGTGCGCACTGGAAGGTGGAAAATTGAACAGGGAGGCCGAGGAGTAAGATTTGGTAATGAACTCGCATTAACATTGCTAGTGTTGTAGTAGAGATTGAAGTCGGGGCAATCTTTATAACTTCTAAAATTAGAACCAAGACCTGCAGAATCAACTGAGCGACTGCACTTATAGAAGGCTATGAAATTGGACGCGATATCAACAATAAAAGGGTGAGTGTAAGGTCCGATGGGAGGAATCAAATTGTATAAGGATTCGCAATTTTTGGAATATAAATTCTGCTGGAGGTCTTTGTCAGTGAGAGAAATTTCAGTTATGAAAGAGGATTGGGTCCTGGAGACGCTTTGGATATCATACCATTTTTCTGGTTCCGTCCGCAATTGGACCTTCTGAATTCCTTGATCGCAGCCACCCACCACAAATGGACCACACTCACCAGGATTTGTTGTGTTGGTGAAAGGGTATCTGATCTGGCCGTGTTTGCCGCAGGAGGTCATTGGGCAGTCTTCCCAAGGAAAAGCAAGAAGAAAAACAGGATGAAACAATAACGTGGAGAGAATGATGAAACAGATGGCGGCCATTCCCAAAACGGAATTGCAAACAATGTCTGTAATTCTGAATTTCCACAAGATAGATATATCAACATCTTCATCTCCTGGACACGTCAGTTGACTTGGAAATTTTACAGCCGAAGACTTGCAAATTCGACTTTAAGTCTTTGTACTGGAAAGACTAAAGTGGGGGCCACCCATCTCAATTTTTCTTGTTGGGAAAAATTCCTTTTATTTGTCCAATGAAAATTAGGGTCGTTAACAAGGGGTTAGGATTTGATTTTCATACTAACATTTTAAGAGTTTTCATTTCTAAATTACTTAAAACAAAATTAGCATTGACATTTATTTTTATAATGTAATTAATTACTTAATAATATTCTTATTATTAATTTTTTTTTAAAAAAAATTCTGAAACGTTGATTTGATTTTAAAGGTGTAAATTACATGATGAATATTATTTTTAATGTTTTTAATAACATGTGAGTTGTTTTTTTTTTGTCATAGTCTTCTTTCAACTTGAAAATACTTAAATCATAGCGTCTTAAACATTCAAGGTTTAATATCCATTTTAGTGAAATTAGTAATTTAAGAGCCCATTTTAGCTTATGCGTTTTTTTAGTGATTGGGGTCATAATTACAAAGTTTAAGTTTTTTTTTTTTAATTTATTTTTGCTATCTTATTTTGAGCAAGGTGATATTTGACATGATAAAGTTTTAGTTAGTAATCTGTGGTCTCCTTTGATGCTTCCTTTCTTAGTGAGCTCCTAGTTTTTCAGGTCTCTAATGTTTCGTATTGTAAAAAAGCACCTCTTAATTGTTTTTCAATGATATTCCATGAAATAATCATTACACCAAAATTAAGATTGACTAATCTATTATCATCCTATCCCATGAATCAGTATGACCTTAAACATTGATATAAAGTGTAATTCAACCATGTGTAAAATTGCAATTTGGTTGTGTATACATCTTTGGATCTTGTCTTTTTTATAAGTTTTCAATATATATAGTCTTCATCAGTTAGTTCATAGCATTCAGGAACAATTTTCAGGGTCAACAGAGCGAAGAGTCCCTCATAAAGCAGAGCAGTGTCCACTGGTTTCTATTTGTTTTCCTTATCTAATACAGTTCCATCTACGCTACACAACTATTAATTCTCTATACATTAAACTCGCTAGTTGGCTGGATTATTGTTGATGTTTGTTGGACTAATTTACAATAAAAAATAATTATTTTAATTACCAAGATAATATTAGAATAAGATATTTTAGATTTTAATATTGAGTGGTCCTCATCCTATTCAATGTGAATTTACCAACATATTCTTATAGATAGTGTTAATGGTAGAGTCTTTTATTAATTTCGCTATATACCTTCTCTAAACATATTCTTACAGTTTATGAGAGTGCACATACTTTGAGAGTAGGGTCTTGACCAAAAATCCTTCTTGGTCAGAAAAATTTATGTGTTTGATCTTTGTTACTTTTGAAGCGAATTAGAAAAATATATATATAGTTTTGATAGTTGATATTATGTTTTTAGATGATCTTTTGAAGCCTTTGGGGTTTGATTTTGTGCAAACCATATTAGTTTTTCAAAAAAACCTTTCAATACAAAATAAAAAATCAATTTATAGATTTGTATAATTATTTTTCCATTTTGACTCCATAAAGCAATTCCTTATGATTTTTTAATGAATTTAAACTTTTAAATCATTAAAAACAACATTTGGATAAAGGAGATATGATCGGATCAAGTTTCAGATATGAAAAAGGGTCCAAGCATATACAAGTTAACCTAGCTGGAGGTTAGGGATGACCTCCCATAGCCAAAATGACTTAGTTATATATGATGGCATTTTAGATTTTGGCGCATTCTAGGATCCTCTTCTGGTGGGTTCTTTGCTCCATTCATAGTCAGATTTGGATTATTTAGCTTAATTTATTGTTATCCCCAATTTGTTTAAAAATAAAAAAAATATATTTTATTTTGGGCCATTTCTGGCAGGCCCACTAGAATAGAATCTGGGCAGTTATAGGCAAGTTATTTTTCTTCTCTTTTTGGCTAATTTATGATTATTTTTTTACCTGATTTTGGTTTATTTATGATAGCCATTAGAAAATAAATTTGGCATTTTACAAAAAAAAATAATTTGGTCTAATTAGACCTCAATATCTTTTTTTTATGAATAGAAATTTCATTAAGAGAAAGAACAAATTTACATTAAGTAGACTCGAAATTTGCTGAGATTAGGCAAGGTTTTGGACTTGCCATTGTTACACCATTACAATCAATAGCATTATAAATAAGGGCATCTAAAGAAATTAAATTAGCAATAGAAGGAGGACCCTCTTCAATCCATACATTTTCTTCAACAACTAGCTAACTTTTGTTTTGCAAGGGTGTGCGCTACTTGATTAAACTGGCGCAGGATGTAGCTCCATCAGCAGCCACTAAAAATGTTATACAGTGCAGCACATTCATCTAAGACTAGACCCAGTGCATTTCGATATGGGGAACCCGCTCGCAACGCGTCTACTACAAACTTGCAATCCAATTCCACAATTAAGTTTTTGAATCTTAGATCAATGGCTAATTGTAAGCCAAAAATGATGGCCTTTACTTCAACAATAGGAGGAGACCAAGTTATTAGGATAGCTTTTGAAGCCCAAACTAGGATTGCTCCCTTATAATTTTGAAAGACCATAGCCAAACTAGTGGCTGACGATGAAATAACCCTTGCCTCTGTGTTCAACTTCACAAAGTCGACAACAGGGAGGACCAATGGTGTGGTTTGCAAGCCGAGTACAGATCAAACCCAATATTTCGATCAAAAGTTGAATCAAAAGAAGGAAGTTCCAGCCTCATGGTGTCTACTACATTCTTCAGCTTCGTAATGGAGAAGTTTGTGTTCATGAAAGTTTTTATTTCGTAAGAATCAAATGCAGCAGTAGATGATGCATGATAACTTTATTTCATCGATAGAAGAACACTCCCAGAGATGTAGGAACCAATTTTTAAATGAAAAACCATCAAAACCACATACCTGATAGAGGGAAAACAACTCTCAAATTCTTGAGATAGATTCACAGTGCATAAATAAATGTATGATAGTCTCCTCTTTGCCACAAAGCATAGATGCCTTAGACACATTACCCAGTAGGTCGTGAAAGAGAAATTTAGATGGAATAATATCTAGGCAGGCTCGCCAAATAAAATTAATGACCCTGGGATGCATTTTGAGTCTCTAAAGAGATTTTCAAAAACTTGCCATAGAAGATGAAGGGGAAGCCTCATTAGCCTCTCGGATTTGCTGGAGAGCAATCCTGTATCCACTTTTAACTACATAGTGGCCTGACTGACAACCGATCGCCTCTTATGTGATAATAGGAGAAGACAAAGCTAGCTGACTCTTTTTTCGTTTATAGAGATCTCTGTAGATTACCGAGATCATATTATTATTTTTTTTTATCGGTAATTAGATTTACTGACATAAAATTTTTATAGTCATATTTTTTGCCGGTAATAAAAATACCGATGAAAATAAACATCTATTGGTAAATTACAAAGAGAATATTTTTTGTTGGTAATATCGACAGAAAATTCTATTGGTAATACTGACAAAAAAATCGGTCGATAAATTACCGAGAGAAAATTTTATTAGTAATTACCGATAGAAAATTATGTTAATTACCGAGAAAATTTTTTATCGGTATTACCGACAAAAATGACTTGGTAATTCCAACAAAATTAAATCTCGCTCATTTTGTTGGTATTAGTAACAAAATTTTATGTTATCAATAAACATACCAATAGATTATTTAAATCCGTCGGTAAAAAAAGGATTTTTATTTTAAAAGTTAATTATTTTTAAATTTTAAAATGTATTTTATTATTATTATTTTAAATTTTATAACGTATATATAAAATATATGAATGAATTGAATATTAAAAAGAATAAAAAATATAAAAATAAAAATTATATTTAAATAAAAACTTAAATATAATAATGAACAAGTATAAAATAAATATACATGAAAATAATAAAATATATATAAAAAGATAAAATTAAAATATAAAGTACATATAAAAAATTAAAATATAAAATACATATAAAAAATATAAATCAAATAGAAGCGGGAGGCAGTGAAAATGAAGGTGGAAGAGAACCACCCGAAAAAAACTGTCGTAATAGATCGAATGTCCTTCATATAAAGTTGATCATAAACTCATTAAGCTACTGTTAGACCAACTTCCGAACCCTATTCTGCATATGCTCCTGCATACAGATCTGAACATACTCTTGCACCTGCTTTTGGATATGCTGCTGACCAGTCCATAAAATAACACTAATTTCATATAAAATAATAAAATAACCATAAAATTTTAATTATTAATACTAATTAACTAAAAATCCATAAAATAACAAAAAAAATTTAAACACTTATTTCATATAAATTAATAAAATAACTACATATTTTAATTCTTAAAACTAATTAGTTAAAAATCTATAAAATCACAAAATGTATCCCAAATTATATATTTTATTTTACACTAAATCTAAAATTTCAAAAAATCATAAATTATAATTTTTAACTAAAAACACAAAAATCACTAAAAATACCTAAAAAAATTTAACACCTTATAAATTTTTCAAATACCAAAAAATTTATAAAAATGTTATGAAAATTTTAAAGTTCCCTAAGAATTATTCTGGTTAATTAAATAAAATTTTTCTTTAGTTTTATAATTAAAATTTTAAAATCAAATTTACCAAAAAAATTTTAAAAAATTAAAAAAAAATATCCTAGAAAATCTAACACCCTAAAATATTATTATTTACCAAAGAAATTTTAAAAATATAACAAAAAATTTTAAAATTCCCTAAAACATATTCTATTTAATTTAAAAAATTTAAAAAATTATTTTTAAAATTATTTTATTCTGAAATTTATAAAAATAAATCAATTTTAGCTTTTTTTTTTAAAAAAAATCAAAAAAACACCCTAAAAAAATTTTTAACACCCCAAAAAATTTCTAAAAATATAACAAATATTTTAAAAGTTCTTAAAACATATTGTGTTTAACTAGATAAACTTAAAAAATTAATTTTTTTATAATTTTTATTCTAAAATTATAAAAATAAATCAAATTTCCCTAAATTTTTATAAAAATAAATCAATTTTACCTAAAATTTTTTTATAAATTGAAAAATATCCTAAAAAAAAATCTAACACCCTAAATAAATTTCTAAATACAAAAGAATTTCTAAATATATTGTGAAAATTTTGAAAATCCCTAAAATAATATTATGATTAATTAAAATAACCTTAAAAATAAAATAACACACAACTAAAATATAAATAGTCAACTTAAACTACAATACTCACAAACCTAAAATAAAATATCAAATTTATAAAAATAACAATAAATTAAAAATAAATAATAAAAGTTTAACATATATTACAAAAATTATCAAAAATTAAAAATCAAAATAAATACCGTATTCTTATTCTTATTCTTCTTCTTCTTCTTCAATCACAAATAAAATACACAAAAAAGGAGATAGAAAAAGATAAAGGGAAAAAAGAAATGGGGAAAATAGAGAAGATTTGGCATAAATAGGAGAGGAGAGAAAAAATTTATTTTTATAGATAAAATTTAACAAGAGAATTAAGTATCCGTCGGCAAATTTACCAACAGAAAATATATTTTCTCGGTAATTTTATCGATAAAAAATATATTCTCTCTATTACCAATAGAAAATATTTTCTCTTAGTAATTTTTTTTCGCCCAATTAATTGGATTGCAACTATTTATTTACCGAGAGAACTACTTTTTGTCAATAAAATTACTGACAAAAAATATATTCTGTTGGTATTACCTACAAAAAAATATTATGTCGGTAATTTTACCTACATACAATATATTCTCTCGGTATTACCGACAGAAAATATATTATATCGGTAATTTTACCAATAGAAAATATTTTTCTCTGTAAATAGCTCAAATATTGACGGTAAAATTTCTGTCTAACTAATTGGATTGCGACTATTAGTTTACAGAAAGAACTACTTTTGTCGGTAATTTTACCAATAAAAAATATATTATATCGGTATTACCTATAAAAAAATACATTATGCCAATAAATTTACATACAGAAAATATATTCTCTCAGTATTACAGGCATAAAATATTTTATGTCGATAATTTAACTAACAGAAAAATATTTTCTCTCTATAAATGGCTCAAATAATGGCAGTGAAATTTATCGAGAGAACTACTTTTTTGTCGATAAAATTACCGACAGAAAATATATTCTTTTGGTATTGCATATAGAAAATATGTTATGCCAGTAATTTTACCTAAAAAAAATATATTCTCTCGGTATTACCGACAGAAATATTTTCTCTCGATAATTTTAAGGACGAAAAAATATTTTTTTCCTGTAAATAGCTCAAATAATAGCGATAAAATTTTTACCTAACTAATTGGGTTACGACTATTTATTTACCGAGAGAACTTCTTTTCTGTCGATAAAATTACCGATAGAAAATATATTCTTTTGGTATTACCTACAAAAAATATATTCTCTCGGTATTATCGACGAAAAATCTTTTTTCTCTGTAATTTTACGGACAGAAAGATATTTTCTCTCGGTAAATAGCTCAAATAATGACGGTAAATTTTTGTCTAACTAATTGGGTTGCGACTACTTATTTACCAAGATAACTGCTTTTTCTGTCAAAAATTACCAACAGAAAATATATTTTCTCTGTAATTTTAGCTACAAAATATATATTCTCTCGATATTATCAACAGAAATAATTGTCTCTTGGTATTATCAATAAAAAATATATTCTATCAGTATTATCGACGTAAATATATGTCGGTAAATTTTATCACTAAAAATTTAACAATAATTCGTACTAAGTATTACCGATTTTTTGATATTTCTATTGGTAAAGTCTGTCGGTAATTGTCAGCATCATTTGTTGGCGCTATTATTATTGATAAAATATCTTTCGAAAATTTTTTTTATCGGTATTCTATCAGTAATTTATCAGTATATTTTTAATTTATTTTTTTAATATTTTCTCTCGGTATTCTATCAATATTACCAATAAAAAATTTTCTATAGATAAATTTTTATCGGTAATTCGATACATTCTTGTAATGAGACATACAGGCTCATCCATGTCTAAATCCATGTCCTCAAAATGTATCCTTTTAAGGAAATCACGAGTGGCTCTATTCGTAGTGGTCCCATTTGCAGATCTATCGCGGGCAAGTTTTTTCCAGGTTACCTTCTTCCTTATGCCCATATTAACTTCCTCAGATTTCAGAACTTTATCCCTAACATGAGAGCTTACCTTAACATTCAACACAGCAGATTCATTGCACATATTGTTAAGTGAAACATGAGAATGAGACAACGGATCAACCTGAGATGGAGACTGATTTAGCACATCACCATTGCTTGACACCTGGATCTCATCAGTGAACACATCCACACTAGAGTTTGGCTCTGCTGTATTAGATCTCGACTCTATTGTCTTGTTTGAGTTCAGAAAGGAAAACATCTCTTTAAGGGATTTACAACTTAGGGGGTGAATCTCATGTATCTAAATGTCCAACATTACTCTTCTTGGAGTCCCGTTGCAAGGCCGCAAGTATTTTAGATTATTTCTCTTTCTCAACCAAATTTCTGATTTGGAATCATTTTTTCGAAGAGGCTTTAAGCCACTCTCCATATTAATTGCCGTCTTTATTTTCTCACTTATTATAATATGCTATTGAATGTCCTATAAAGTCACAACCGAAACAATAGCTTGGTATCCGCTCATATTTCAATTTGATCTAAAATACAGAGTCACCAAATTTCAGCAAGACACCCCTCAATAGTGCTTTGTCTAGGGAACGAAAACTTGAAATTGGAGATACTTAGACCAACTAGTTGAGTCTCCTTGGTCCACCTCTACCAACTTCCCTAGCATATCCGCAATTTCTTTTGTCGTCCCTTTTGAAAGCCATAAGAAAGGCACATCATAGGCCTAACCTAGAATATCAAATTTCTTATGTAGACTGTAGATGTCGTATCGTCTGATTTCATTAGGCACAGTAGAAGAAGTTGGTCATAAAAGCACCAAGGCCCAGTATCTAATACTTTTTGTCAATCCGTGTCTGTATAAAACTGACAGATGAAAACATTATCTCTAAGTTCTCTAAAGCTAAAACCCTAATGCAATCTCCAGCTTTTCAACATTGTAGTTCGGAGAGCAGGGACATTAAATTCCTTGGAGGTTAGCAGTTTACCCACTAAGTAGAGAGAGATACGAAAGTTTAACAAATTGAGTGCTTCAGAGTCCAAAAAAATTTTGTTAACTTCGTTTTCCTCCTTCGTTAGGTGTAGAAAAGCAAGCAGGTCGTCTAAGCTTTGATTATCGGTCATGGTCGCTAAGTAACATGGCTGGATTTGAGGGACACTGACGAAATGAAGTAGAAAAATAGAAAGATGGAAGGTAAGTTTGTCTAGATCTGAGAAACTTAGCCGCTGCTATAGAGGGTTGACCCCAAAGAAAGGGGAGAGAAAAAAACCCTTATTGAGAAGGGAGTGGAATCATCAATATCTTTAAATGCACCAAAATAAACTAAAATACTCATTATCCTAAAAAAACTAAAAACTCTCGGTTACTTCCTCCCCTAGCTCTCTTCTTTTTTCATTTTCTCCATTTCTCTCTCTCCTTTACTAAGATTCTGCAAAATTCATCTGTATTTTTCACCACAATATTTCATTTTCTCTTTATATTTCGCTTTTTTATCAATAAGCTAATACATCGAATTGGTAAGTTATATATATAAACTCGAAATATGAAATAAATTGTCGATCATATTTTAGCAATGCATATATGTTTGAGTTATTATAATTGTGACATTTCATCATATTTAATGATAAACTTGTTGATTTTATTGTATTGAATCAAGATTTGGATCTCTTTAGTACTTATCTTCTTTTCTTCTTTTTCTTCTTCTTTTATTTTCTTTTCTAGATCATCGAAATATTGAATGGAGTATTATGGAGTTTACTGATTAGATTTGAAACAATATTATGCAATGATAGATATTGTTAGGGCTTGTTAGTTAGTTACAATATGAAGTTATGGGTTATTAGGGGCAGTTAAGAAAAGTTGTTTGAAGTTAGAGACTGTTAGCTTATAACTGCCCCTAAAACCCTTTAACTTAACTCTAGCTACTCCTAATTATTATTTAAAATACTTTATAATGTTATCTAACACACTATATAGATTAAACTATAAAATTAAAATCTATTTGTAGGTTTTTAATTACAACTGAAAAAATCATAGCTCAGATAGCCCGTAACTGCCACTAACTTTCCTTAACTATCCCTAATTCACCTATAACTACTACTAGCCACCAATTAAAACACTAAATTATATTGCCTAACACACTACATAAATTAAAATAAGAAATTAAAATTTGTTTGCAGGATTTTTATTTGCAATTTAAAAAATGTTAACTTAAACAGTCTCTAACAATACCTAACTTCTCCTAACTATCTTTAACTTACCTTTAAATATTAATTAAAATGCTACATAATACTACCTAACATACTACGTAGATTAAAATATGAAATTGGACTCTGTTTGCATGATTTTCATTTGTAACTGAAAAAAATGTTAAATCAGATATCTTCTAATTGTCCCTAACTTTCCTTATTATCCCTAACTTATCTCCAACTATTCCTATCTGTCATTTAAAACACTTTATAAGACTCCCTAACAATAAATGTAGATTAAAATATTAATTTGAAATATGTTTGTTGGACTTTGAATTGCAATTGAAAATAATAACTTAGAATCACCCCTAACCATCCCTAACTCACTTCTAATTGCTCCTAACTTCCATTTAAAAAACTCTATAATTGCTTTATTTAATTATATTTTTATTTGTTGAATATTATGTTGAATGTGAAATATTATAATATGCTTATTTTTGCTTCTTATTTGTGATTGCAGACTATTAATACGAGAATTGAATTGAAATGATGAAATGCGGAGTAATAGTTCTCATCCATTATGGCAGAAAATTTGATGTGAACTCCTCCAAATATGTTAGGGATTGTGTTAAATTCAATGTGTTGATATAATAAGCTGATTTAAATGAAGTTAAGAAAATAGTATTAGATGTACTTAATGATGACAATACTTTAAAGATTGGGTTCAAATTTTTTATTCACCATGATTTATTATGATGTTATAGATGATAGGACATTTAGTGTATTGTTTGGCTTTGCTATCGATAATAGAATGAAGCATCCACTAATAGAATGAAGCATCCACTGATTGTTAGTATTGCGTGGAGGAGGCATTAGTATGCTTACAAGATTAGATTAGGTACTTTGGAATAATTTTTTTCTATTGTGCCTGGATATTTACATATGCTTATCCAAACAGATCCGGGTACGATTATACATTTATATTGTAGTGATGATCATCAATTTCTTTATCTCTTACTCGCCTTTGATGCTTTAATTAAAGATTTTTAGTACTTATACCTGCAATTTTTGTAGACAATACTCATCTTAAAGCGAAATATTATGGTGTAGTTTTTATTGTCGTTTGTCACAATGCCAATAAAAAAATTTCCCTATTGGCATTTGGACTCACTGATTCAAAAAATGATGCATCATAGACATGATTTCTTAAAAAGTTGAAAGCAACATTCGGTGAAGACTATGTCATATTATTATTTTTTACAGATATTGAAGCATTCAAAAGGCAGTAGCCAGCGTCTTTCCAAATATATTCCATGGGATATGCATGTATCACCTTCTGAACAACATGAAATGTAAATTTCAAAACTTAATGAAGGATCTTGAAAAAACACTACTACAAAACATCTAAAGCATATAAAATTCAAAATTTCAGTATACTATTTAGTTCATTCTACATTGTTATTGCCGGTGCCAAAGGTTATCCAGAAGCTATTGGTTTTGAAAACTGGATATGATCTCATATGAATGAAAGGAGATACAACTTCATAACGACTAATATATTAAAATCTATGAATGGCACACTTGTTAATGTCCGAGAGCTTCTAATTATTGCATTTGTGAAAAAGGTTAGAATGATGTGCAAAGATGTGTTAAGAAAGCTTTGTTTGCTAAAGCCCTCACTGATAAAGAGCTTTGTGGTGATAAGAATAATACAATAGAAATTTTAGTTGTTAGAGATAGAAATAAATACAATAATTTGACTTGTAATTACTGTAAAAAGAAAGGATACATCAACACAAATTATCTTAAGTTACAAAATAAAAATAAAGGTTAGACTCAAGAAATTAATAATTCTGCTGAGACCAGTTTTGCAAAAGATAAATTTTATAGTAATGTTTGTGTTGTGACTGAAGAAGGTGCTAAAATTAGTAGAGGGTATTTTTAACTTTGTGTTGTTAATTCCTCAAACGTGTTAATAAGAATTGGTTTTCTTCTCATAAGCAAGATAATGATGGAGCTATTTTAATGGATAATAATTATCAATATAAAGTTATGAATACTGGTGTTGTAAAAATTAGAATGCATGGTGGTGTAATTAGGACTCTCACTCAGATTCGACATATTTCTGATTTGAAAAGGAATCTTATTTCATTGTCTGTTTTGGATATTATTGGTTGTAGATTTACCGATGAAGGTAGAATTTTAAAAGTTTTAAAAATTATTCACATTCTGATGAAAGCTAAACAATTTAGTAGATTATATGTTTTGCAAAGTTTTATTATTGTAGGTTTAGCTACAAGTTTCTTTTCCATGAGAAATATGAATTTTAATAATTTTGTGATTAAGTCTCTTTTGTTAAGCAAGTTTAGATTTGATTCGTACTTATAAAAATTAAGCTGCTAGCTTATTTTGGAGAAGATGGAGCAAAATTTTGGTAGTAGAGAATTAAAAATCAAGGTATACAAGTGTTGGATGACTTTGAATTATTTAAGAAATTTTGTTATTGCCTTATCCTTGTTTTGGAAATTGAATTTTTTTTATTGGAAATTGATCCTTTTTTTTTTATGATAATAAGTAAATTATTTTATTTTTGAATGAGAAAAATTTATTTGTGGATCCAATCTTGAACATGCCAAAACTATCAAATGTTCCACAAAAATATGAAAAAACTCAAGAGCCTCAAAATACAACCCAGGAAAATGATCAAAAAACTAGAAAATAAGCTGAAAATAAACATAGTCTCTGGATACTAACTTTTACACAGCACAACAACAAAGAGCAAAAAGGAATATTAATAATAGTGCAACATAAGCAAAAATTCAAGACTCCAAAATTAGATCAGCAGACTAGAGAGCTATATAAACACCAAGAACTAGAAAGTTGCAGCCATATCCAAAATTGGAAATTGAAGCAACTTTAAAATCACATAAATAAAAGCAAGGTTGCAAAAGAAATCCCAACAGACCCCCTCCTGGACCAGCATACAAGAAAAATGTAGAGACATTACAACAACAACAACTAAGCCTTAATCCCAAACAAATTGGGGTCGGCTGTATGGATTCTCAACAAAATAAGCTCAAAAGACACCAAAAAAAAACTCCAGCCTTAGGCCCCTTCCAAGACACGGATTTTACGTCTCCATTCAAGTCTGTCATTAATCAAATCCGCATCAAGATCTAAGGCACGTAAGTCTCTTGCTATCACCTCCTTCCACACAGTTCTAGGTCTGCCACGACCTCTAGCCCCCTCAATCAACAAATTCTCACACTTACGAACCGCAGCATTAGGAGGTCTTCTTAAAACATGCCCATACCATCTAAGTCTTCCTTTCCTCACCTTATCTCCGACGTCCGCTACTTGGACTTTTTGTCGAATATGAACATTCTTAATTTTGTCCAGTCTGGTATGTCCACACATCCATCTTAGCATCCTCATTTCTGCCACACTCATCTTATGCAAATGTTGTCCCGTTGGTGCCCAACACTCACTACCATAGAGCATCGCAGGTCTAACAACCGTCCTATAGAATTTACCTTTCACTTTCAGAGGTATTTTCTTATCACATAAAACCCCAGTCGCACCCTTCCACTTCAACCACCCTACCTGTATTCTGTGAGCCACATCTTCATCTATACGGCCATCATTCTGGAACACCGAACCCAAATATTTGAAGTGGTTGGTTTTAGGAACCAAAACTCCATCCAACTTAACCTCATGTTCCTGCTTCTTCCTTAGACTGAACTCACAGTGCATATATTCCGTTTTACTCCTACTTAACTTAAAACCCTTGTCCTCGAGGGTTTTTCTCCACACTTCCAACTTACGGTTTACACCAGCACTAGTCTCATCAATTAAAATAATGTCATCAGCAAACAACATACACCAAGGAACATCGTCTTGTATGCTTCTGGTTAGCTCGTCCATAACCAGGGTAAATAAATATGGACTCATGGCCGAACCTTGATGCAATCCGGTAGTAATAGGGAAAGTCTCAGTGTCTCCACCAGGTGTTTTCACACTAGTGGATGCATTCTCATACATGTCCTTGATGATGTTGATATATTTGCCGTTGACTCCTTTCCTCTTCAAAACCCACCATAACAACGAAAAATTGCAGCAAGGATACTCCAAAAATCAACCTCCAGCAAAGACTATCAAGCTATCATTTAGGAAGACTTGTTGGATAAGACATTCAATTTTTTTTTTACCAAGTAATTAGAATACTTCCTGAATAAAATTTATATTCTTTCTGTTCAAGTCAAGCACAACTATATATATATAGGCTCAAGATGTGGTTATTTTTTGTGTACGGCCATTTTGTGATTTTGTTTTAAGCTCATAGTGTGACTTATAATTTTTTGAGATTGTGTGAGACTTTGGAGTATAATTGAGTTAAGCATTTTGAGTGTTCTCTTTTGTTCATTGCAGCTTTTCAGTTTATTAGTGAATTTTATTTTTTCTTCACCCATGAACAAAGGCTTACACGAACCATATTAAATTTATATTTGCTCTTTTATTTTTTCAAATTGCTAACATCTATCTTCTTATAGAATCTACATTGAATAGGAGGCTTACCCTTGAACTAGCAATATATCTTTCTATTTTTGATTTTTTTTGCAAGTAAAACAAGTAGGTAATTTTCTTTTTTTTTTTTCATACTTCTTTGAACTAGAGGTTGATTTTTCTTTATTTGACTTGTCACCATAATTCTTCTTCCCATCTTCCTTTGATTGCTTAACCTTTTTGCTTGGCTTGAAATGCTCCTTTAGTCAGCTCTTCATCCCTCAAATTTTGTCTTTGCCTTGCTTGCAGTTGCTAATTCTATTTATAATTTAAAGTGTCTTTGATTCTTCTATTGCAAAGATATTGGACTTCGATCTTGCAATAAAGCTAATTAGCATTTTTTTTCCACCACCTTCTGATCTAGAAAAAACTTCACCAAACAAACTTGATTTTGTTTACAAGCTCTAAAAGCTTTGAAACATAATCCTTTTGCAATTCTGTCATCCTTCATCCTGAACATTTGAAACTCTGTTTGAAAGCATACCCTGCCATTGCCTCCAAAATCATCCCTTAGTTTATCCCACGCTTGCTTATTAATTAGAGGCTGCCTTATTTGCTACAGAAGATGTAGTCGTAGGAGCTAAAAAGTTCAAGTTCAATTTAGCTCCACAAAATCAGTTTTTTTTTTTTTTTGCAAATAAACTTGTTGAACAACTCATTTTTTTTGTTAACATGCCTGTATTTTCTGCCTTTTTTGGGCTATAAGTTGTTTAATTCATTTATAAAAAGAATGCTTCTATCAATGAAAAAGATGAAGACATTTGCAATTTCCCTTTAGCCTTATTTGCTTTGTTTTCTTAGACTCTGGTTGTCAAAAAACACAAAAACAGAAATGAACAACAAAAGTTTAAAAATCATTCCTTATAAAAATCACATTTGATAATGCTGAAAGGGTATTGCTTTATGACCTTCATAATTTTTTATTTGAGCCAATTTAGGATTTGTCCCAAGTGGTGTTGGTTCAGCTCCATTTGGAAAAATCAACCACTTAAGCTACAACTCATTTCAGGACTTTTACAAAGGAAATCAGTGGTATAAATAAAAAGAACAAAAGTTTAATTTAAACCCTCACCTTTGATTTAAAGTTGACATTAGACCTTAAAGATTTTCTTGAGAGTTGAAGGTCCTTTATTTGGCAAAACCAATATAATTTAGCTCAAAATTAACACAAGCTCCAAGCACGCTTAATTACTGATGATGTGTCAATGCAGGACCCACTAGCTAACATTACTTTGCATTTTTTATACGGAGAAAAATTATTATTATACACCTAATTTTAACATAATTAATATTTTAGTCCCAATTATTTTAAAATTAATCCATTTAATTTCTAAATTAATTTTAATAAGAAATAATATAATTTAAAGTTTATATAAATTAAAATATTAAAATATAATAAAAATTTATAACTATATAAATAACATTAAAATATTAATTATTACTATTAAACAATATTATTATAAACTTATATTTATAAATTATTATGAAAAATATTAAATTATTCTTAAATTATAAATATATTTACTAAAATATATTTATATATAAATAAAATAATTTTATTTTATCAAATATCATAAATTTAATAAGTATGAATCTTTCATCCTCGCCGTTCAAGTAGCTCTAGTATATTATTTGCCATATCGTAGTGTCAAAGGTTAAGCCCAGTGCTGTGATGGAATTGGAAAATGTGTGAAATTGTTGCATTTCAAGAAGAAGAAGAAGAAGATGCTGGTCATGAAATCCAAAAAAAGAGTATGAACGAGGACCATTTACCACAAGAATGTCTTGAATTATCCATAAAAATTTAATGACAGAAATTTTTTTTGTTGGTAATACCGACAGAATATCAAGAGAAATAATTAAAAAAATAAATTAAAAAATATACCGACAGAATACTGACAAAAAATTTATCGACAGATATTTTGTCGACAATAATAGCGTCAGCAAATGACCCCAATAATTACCGATAAATTTTACTGATAGAAATATTTTTTGCAGATAAAATTACCGATAAAAATATTTTTTATAGGTAAATTTATCGACTGAATTTATTTTCTATAGATAATATAGACAGAAAATATTTTTTGTCGGTAAAATTACTGAGAGAAAATATTTTCTGTCCGTAATACCGAGAGAAAATATTTTTTATAGGTAAAATTACCGACAGAAAATATTTTCTATAGGTAATACCGACAGAAAATAGTTTCTCTCGGTAATTTTTTGACAGAAAATTATTCTCTCGGTAAATAAATAGTCGTAATTCAATTAGTAGATAATACCGATATAATATATTTTCTGATGATAATTTTACCTACAGAAAAGTGATTCTCCGATAAATAAATAGTCGTAACACAATTAATTAGGCAAAAAATATTATCGCCATTATTTGAGACGTTTACCGAGAGAAAATATTTTTCTGTCGGTAAAATTATCGAGACAATATATTTTTTATAGGTAAAATTACCGACAGAATATATTTCTGCAGATATTACTGACAGAATATATTTTCTATCGGTACTTTTTTTGACAGAAAGTGGTTCTCTCGGTAAATAAATAGTCGCACTCCAATTAATTGGGCGGAAATTTTACCGTTATTATTTGAGACGTTTACCGAGAGAATATATTTTTTGTAGGTAAAATTACCGACATAAAATATTCTATGTAAGTAATACCAATAGATACTTAATTCTCTCGGTAAATTTTTTTGCAAAAAATATATTTTTTCTCTCCTCATTTCTGCTAATCATCTCTTTTTTTTTTCATTTTTTCTCTTCCTCTATCTGTCTTTGTCCCTTTTCTATGTTTTTTTTTTGTTTTTTGCATGAAGAAAAAGAAGAAGAAGAAGAAGAAGAAGAAGAAGAAAAAGAAGAAGAAGATTATGAAGAAGAAGAATAAGATATTTATTTTGATTTTTTAATTTTAGATAATTTTGTGTAATATATGTTAAATTTATTTATTTTTTTAATTTTTATGAATTTGATATTTTATTTTGGGTTTGTGAGTGTTGTAGTTTAAGTTGATTATCTATATTTTGATTACGTATTGTTTGATTTTTAAGGTTATTTTAATTAATCATAATATTATTTTAGAAATTTTTAAAATTTTCATAATATATTTAGAAATGTTTTTGTGTTTAGAAATTTATTTAGAGAGTGTTAGATTTTTTTAAAAAAAATATTTTTTCAATTTTTTAAAAAATTTAAAAAATTGATTTATTTTTATAAATTTCAAAATAAAAATTATAAAAAATTAACTTTTTTAAATTTATCTATTTTAACACAATATGTTTTAAGAAATTTTATTATATTTTTAGAAATTTTTTGGTGAATAAAAATATTTTAGGGTGTTTTATGATTTTAAAAAAAAATTAGCTAAAATTTATTTGTTTGATAAATTTTAGAATAAAAATAATTTAAAAAATAATTTTTTAAAATTTTTAATTAAATAGAACATGTTTTAGGAAATTTTAATTTTTTATATTTTTAAAGTTTTTTTTTGGTAAATAGAAATATTTTAGGGTGTTAGATTTTTTAGGGTATTTTTTTTATTTTTTATAAAATTTTAGGTAAATTTTATTTCAAAATTTTAATTATAAAAATAAACTAGCGAAAATTTTATTTTTTATATATTTTCTATAGGTAATATCGATAGAATTTTCTTTCGGCAATATACAAACATAATTTTCTATCGGCAATTACCAACAGAATTTTCTCTAGATAATTTACTGACAGAATTTTCTGTCGGCTTTATAAACAGAATTTTCTATTGATATTATCGATAAAAAAATTTTCTCTTGGTAATTTACCTACATATATTTATTTTCGTCGGTATTTCTATTACTGGTAAATGAAATAACTACAGAAATTTTCTGTCGGTAATCTGTCGATAAATCTAATTACTGACAAAAAAATAATGATTACCGATAAATTTTTTCGTCTTTAATCCAGTACGTTCTTATAGTTAGTGAATGCCCCAAATCATACTTTTATTGATGTAGATATGAATGATGAGGTAGAAGATGTAGATGAGATACAAGCTGACATAGAAACTGACGAAGGAGAAGAAGAAGAAAATGATAATCAATATATTGATAGTGACTAATTTATTAAACTTGTATGATGTTAATATTGTAAATACATTAAATAAATAATTTTTTTTAATGTAGATGAGAAGGGAGCCTTGGCGCAGCGGTAAGTGCTGTCGCCGTGTGACCTGAAGTCACGGGTTCGAGTCGTGAAACGGCCTCTTGCAATTAATTATAAGGGAAGGCCGCGTACAAAGACCCAATGGGTCCGATCCTTCCCCGGACCCCGCTCATTGTGGGAGCATTCGTGCACCGGGCTGCCCTTTTTAGATGAGAGGTATAAGGCAAAGCTCTTTGGAGCATCAATCCAGATCACCTGTTGTATTAACTCCTTCCAAGACCTTAGGGCTAGATACACCCGCAGCCACTTCACATCCTGATCCAGTCACAGCTACATCACATGCATCCACTGGAGGAGCTTACTGATGTGTGATCACTGTAGTTCCAAGAGTCAAGTAAAGTTTTTGTTTATATTATTTTTCTTTTAAAATTGATATTTTTGTTATAGTGATTTTTGGCATGTGTTAATTATTGCATAGATTACAACTTTCAATAGATTATGTTCACAGGATCACTAAGATCTTTGCAGATTGATCTAGAAGGATATAGTTGGTCTAATATCTCACCAGAGACTAGAGAATTTTATTGGGAGGAGTTCATGGAATAATGTAAACTTTTGCTTTTAATTGCTCTTGTAAGTTATTAATTAGTATATTGTTTATATATAATGATCTATAACTTTAAATGTTGCAGAAACATTTTTATTGGGATGATAAAGTGGAGCATAAAATTAAGATGGCTTGGGAGAAGAAAACGGTTGTGGGTAGATTGCACAAGGGATGTGTATATGGGTTGGACTCTCAGCTAGTGTCTACTACAAGACTGCTCGAGAAGCTTCCACTTCCGCAGCTTTTAATGCTGCTGACCAAGGATGTTAACAGACAACAAGAGTTAGATGCGTTGCGTTAGCAATTTGAGGAGTAGATCCAGCAAATCAATCAGAATATGGAGGATAGACTCCAACAGCAACGGGAAGAGATGCGCAAGGAGCAGGAGCAACTTATATAACAGATGCAGAGACAAATAAAAAGATTAGATGGAGCATATCCAACGGCAGATTTGTGACAAAATTAGGGATGGAATATTTATTTTAATCTTCAAAAATTTAAAAATTTGCAATGGAATAGCAACGGTTTCCCGGTAGCCAAATGCATCCCATAAGCGTCAAGAAAATTAGCAGCAGATTTAGCGATGGCTTTCTTCTAATTTCTGTAAGGCTAAAAAACATTAGCGACGAACTAAAAAGTTTTTATCGACTGTTGAATCGTTGCTAATTAAGTCCGACATATGAATCCATCGCTAAAAACACCTTTCATAGTGACATTGTCGCTAATTCATCCCTATGGTTAGCAGCAATGAATTTATCTAATAATTGGATATTTATCTTACATTATTTTAGTTTAAAAGTAAAATCGACATGTCTCTTTTAATATCTCTAATGTACTAAATACTATAAATTATTTATCTATTATAAGAGAAGTTAAAAGATTGATTTATTCTCATAGTGCATATATATTGTGGTACAAGTAATATTCTAAAATCTTAAATGTATGTTTTAAAATAAAAAAATATATTCAAAATATTATTTGTATAAGAACTATTTTGATATTCTTATTGAAGTTTTATGATCTCTATTAAATAATTATATAAAATTAAAATATTTTATATATATTATTATGATATTTAAATAAAATAAATTAAAAAGTTAAAAATACATTTAACTAAAAAACAATGCAATAGATAAAAAATTAAATATATTTAGATATTCATAAAGTACACAAGAGGTTTTTATCAAATATCGATATAAGTATATCGATAAAAGTATAAAAAAAACAAAAATATCGATATAAGTATATGGATTGAGTGAATTGAGTGAAATAGCTTCCTAAATTATCCTTATATATATTTTTTGGATAATTTATTTTATTTTTAGTGAAATTTTTAATATTATTAATAATAGCTTAATAAGGGTTGAAAATAATTTAATGCTGTTCATAATAATTTGTAATATAGGTTGATAGTAATATATATATTTTTTTAAATTGCAATGATATTTTTATCCTATTTATATAGATAATTTTTTTATTATATTTCAATTTTTATAGTCTTTTAATTTTTCTTTAAAATTAATTTAGAAATTGAATGAATTAATTTTAAAATAATTGAAATTAAAATGTTGATTATGTTAAAATTAGGTATATAATAGTAATTTTACTTCATATAAAAATGGGAGGTGATGCTAGTTGAGGGTTCCTAAGTGGTAACATCATGAATCAATATTGGGGCTTCTGTTAGTTTTGGGTCAAATTAAACTGATTTTACTAAATGGACTGCCTTAAAACTCTCGAAAAAAATGTAGGGTCTAATGCTGATTTCGAGAAAAACTGAGGATCCAAATTAAATTTTTATCCTGTATAAGACTTGCAAAAGTATACTCCTCATATGAGAAAACTCACCGTTTGCTTCTCTTGTTGGGTTTTAGACAAAAAAAAAAAATATTGATTTCAGTTAGTTCATATAACACCAAATAAAGCCCGCACTACATTGCGGTTTTACAATTTTTTATTTTACTTTAAATAAAAAGTAATTTATATATTAATATAATAAAAAATAGTATTATATATATAATAATCATATTCACATATTATAAGTATATTTATAATAAGATAAATCTAATGTATTGAAGTATTTTTTTATTGATATTTTAATGTACTCTCTATTTTTTGTTTTTGATCTTTCACTTAAAAATGAATAAAAAATTATTAAAATAAAGTCAAATGAAATAAAACTCTAGATTCAAATATAATTAATAATATGTCAATTTTAAAATATTTTTAAGATAATTGAATATATATTATCAATCTAAAAGTTAAAATAAAATAATAAAAATATAAAATTTCACTATTTTAAAAATTATGAATCACAAATTTCATTAAAATTAAAATATAAATAAAAATATAAAAGTTGAAAAAGTCATTCTAACTTGTAGAACATAATAATAATAATAATAATAATAATAATAATAATAATAATAATAATAATAATAATAATAATAATAATAATAATAATAATAATAATTTTTCTTTGATCAATGAAATAATTATAAAATATAATTTATTTATCAAACTTTTAATCAATTAAATTTTAAAGATTTGTTAAAATTTTTATATATCATTTTTATTTAAATTCAAGCCTAATATATATCATAATTTAAATTAGCTATATATTATATTGATAGAAAATTATGACTTCATTTTTTTATTATTTCAAATTAGAATTTTAAATACTGATACTTATTTTATATAATTATATTATAAGAAATTTATAATTATCTAAGAATTATAATTATGATATTCAATTTTTGTGTTTTAATTTTAGTCATGTATTTTTTTAATTGATTTTCATTTAAGGATATTATTGTGATTTAGATACAGTTATATTTTATATATTTTTTTATTGTCTATTTAATTTTACATTTATTTTTGCTTAATAAAATTAATAATAGATATATGTGTTAATTTATTATTTATTGACATATTTTATTCTATAAAATTAAATTTAAATCTTACATACTTTTTATTGAAATATTTCTCGAGTTATTATGGAAAATTTTAATTTTTTAATTTATATTTTTATACAAATAATTAATATTAACGTGAATTGATCTTAATAAAATTATTGTAAAAACTAAACATCAATTATTAAATTTATTCTATTAATTTAGCATTTAATATATATTATAATAAATATAGTAATTATTATACTATTAAATTATAAATTTAATTTATTAAATTAATTACTCAAATTATTGTTTAATATTTATTTGAGAGGAAATCAATTAAATTAAATAAAAAAAATAAAAAATAGCACTATTGTCTTGATTATTTGAATCAACCAAAAATAATAAAAATAAAAAAAATTAAGATATTATCAATTAAGTGTAAATACGCAAAGCATTGGCATAATTATTATAAGTTATTATTAATTGAGTGTAAATAAATAAATAATATAATTATTTTATAATTTTTAAAATATTATTTTTTATTTTTTGTATGTTTTATTTATTTTCGAATTTTACTCTTAACTGTTAAAATATATTTTAAATATTCCTTCTATGTAAATTCTCTAAATAAATATCTATAATAATTAATTATCTATTTTAATAAGTAATAAATTTAATATTTTAACAAATTTAATTTGAAATTTAAAAAATTAAGATACGGAATATTTTGTAAATGAGAAAAAAATAAAAAGAGGGATAAAATAATCCTAATATTTAAAAAAAATTATTTTGTAGGTTAAACATTATAAGCTTTAAGAAAAATTTTAGTATATATAAATGCAAATTTTATGAAATTGAACTTACATCAACCAAAAATAAAAATCAAAAAAATATATTTTATTAATTGAATCAACTCATAAAATAATAGATAATTTTATTTATCCATCTAGCAATAATTCATTATAATTTTTCTTTCTATATATATCATAATAAATAGGGTTAAAAATATTTTTCATTGTATAAATCTACATATTCAACAGAATTTATAGTAAATCATTCATATCTAAATTAATAAATTAATTTTTTTCTCAATTTCTAATGCAATACATTAAAGAACTCTAAAAATACTAATATCTAAAATTTATATTTTTTAATTATAAACTTATAAAAAAACTAAAAAATATATATATCCTCAAAGTAATACGAGGACGTCATTTTAATATAAATTAAAATTGATAATAAAAACTAATATTTTATGTTAAATGTTAAAAATTTTTATTTTTATTTTTTACATACAAAGGTTTTCATTTTATTTTTTTAATATATATATATATATATTTGGGCAAAGGCAAAATAGAAAAATATATATATAAGGACAAAGGCAAAATAGAAAAAAGATATGATAAATCACTATATATAAACAATAATTTTGCACCTCTTTTAAATATATAAATAGATTATTATAAAAACTAAACATCAGTTATTACATTTATTCTATTAATTTAGCATTTAATAAATATATATATTATAATGAAAATAGTAATTATTATTATACTATTAAATTAAAAATTTAATTTATTAAATTAATTACACAAATTATTGTTTAATATACATTTGAGAGGAAATCAATTAAATTAAATAAAAAGTAATTTATATATTAATATAATAAAAAATAGTATTATATATATAATAATCATATTCACATATTATAAGTATATTTATAATAAGATAAATCTAATGTATTGAAGTATTTTTTATTGATATTTTAATGTACTCTCTATTTTTTGCTTTTGATCTTTCACTTAAAAATGAATAAAAAATTATTAAAATAAAGTCAAATGAAATAAAACTCTAGATTCAAATATAATTAATAATATGTCAATTTTAAAATATTTTTAAGATAATTGAATATATATTATCTGTAAAACTCTTGGTTTTTGAATAATTTTAAGTCTAGGATGTTGTTTGAACATAATTTGATGGTTTGAATGTCTTTTTGATACTCAGGACGACGAGACGGTCGTTTTGAGTATAATATTGTATTTTTGGGTGCCGAGAGTATTTTTGTCATTTTTGGATTTTTGTCGTTTTCGGTATTTTCGGGAATTATTATGCGTAAAACATATTTATAAATTATTTTGGGTTAAAGTTTGAAGTTAAAAATAAATTTGAGTTGATTTTGTGAATTTTATGGTTTTGGGTAATTTTTAGGAAAATATATAGTTTTAGGGTGTTTTTGAATTAAAATAAATTAGTTTGGGGTAAAAATATAATTTTGAAGAGTTGTTTTCCTATAAATAGGCCTAAAATCTGATGAGGGTATTGTTAGAGGTCTTCTATTTTCGGGTGTTTTGAAAAAAAGAGAGAAAATATGATTTTTGGGGCAGAAAACAGAGTCTGTCGTTTTGGGTCTCGGCGTGCCAGCACGCAGTGTCGTTCGGTGAGTGCCAACGTCGTTCGGCGAGCAGCGCGAGGCAGGAGATTGTCGTTCGGCGTCTGGCGTTTCGTCGTTTCGCGTGGCGCGGCGTGGCTCGCCGATGTCGTTTTGCTCTCTGTCCAGCAGCTCAAAATTTTCGAGTTTTTGGTTTTTTTGAGGTTTTTCTTGATTCCTTTTTGCATTATTTCAACTTCCATTTGATTAATTCATATTAGTATCATATTGGGTTGATATTTTTCTTAATTAATTTGGCTAAATTCGAATTATTATTTAATTAAATTGATTTTTACAAAATAGGTTAGGTTTTGAGGTTTTTATTGTTTTGATGAATTTTGGTATTGAATTAATTGATTTGCTAGTGTGTTGGGTTCTGGAACTTGATGAATGTATTGAATTAGGGTTTGATTGAATTGATTTGGATATTAGGGTTTTTGAATTAATTGTTTTCTTTGAGTTTTTGGATGATTTAATTTTCTGCTGAAGTTTGATTTTAGTGCTGTATGTTGCTCGATTTTTAATTAAATATTGGAACATGATAAAAATCTGAAAATTTGATATGTGGCTTGAAATTGAGTCTAGTATATGAGAAAAATAATTTTTGGGATTTTGGAGCATCGTATATTTCTGGAAAATTCAAGTTTGCTATTGTTGTCTGATGAACTGTACTGTAGGTGCGATTGCATCATCTGTAACTTTCAAAATTCATATTAAAATGTGTAAAAAATTTTTAGATTTGATTTTCATATATGTTGAAGTTCTAGAAGTCTAATTTACAAGAAAAATATGTTGGGTTATGTTTCTGTTGTAATATTTTTGAAATAATTAGATCTTTCTACTGCTGTCAGTATACCTTGTGAGCTGTATACTGTTATGAATAAAAATTTATTGAGGGACTTCTAAGTCTCGAAAAATTATGAAATTTTGGTAGAATGCTTTTAAGATATCAACTTAACTTCTGGTTGAAAATTATAAATTTTGCATGTACTGGTTAATTGTTTTGAATTTTACAAGTTGACACTCGTTATTCAGGTTTTATCGGTAAAATTGTATCTTGTGTATATTGATTATTTAAGTAAGGTATTTGATAAATTTAAATTGTAAGGACCTTTTAATGATGTTTTATATTCTGGAAAGCAAGTTTAAAGGTGTGGTATTATGATGGTTAAGTTATGATTGGTTGACATAAATGTTTAACCTTGTTGTGAAAACTATTGAATTGTGTGCATTCACGTCATGCATTCCCATCTGCACTTGCATACATTTGTAAGGGTGGTTGTTAATTGATGGTTAATGGTTAAGCGGTGGTCCAGCAGCACCTCAGACTTAGGGTGGCGGATTGCTTAGCTGACCGTTAAACCAGGTAAGTTCTATGGGTGTATTTGAATTGTTTGTGTTGTGCTACTTGCTAACCACTTATATATATATATAAACCCTTCTTATAATATATTATCCTTTCTATATATTCACTAGTATATTCTTTCGAACCCAACCTCGTATGTTTTAGGAGACAGAGAAACTTGCATGTGATTGTATTTATGTGAGAATATTGAATTTGATATTACTTGTGTTGTGTGATGGTGTGTCATGAAGGGGAAGGAGACTACTGAGGCTTAATGCCTATACTGCTACTGAGGCTTAATGCCTATACTGTTTACTGAGGCTACATGCCTAATTACTGATTACTGTACTGTACTGAGGAGTTATAAGGGCGGATGTGACTGATATTATACTGTACTGTTTACTGATTGGTGACCCCGGCACACCATCTTGATTGCTTAATTTGTGAATGTATTATATGTACTGCTTATATAACTGTTAGATGTTTCTCTGCCTCTCATAGACTTACTGGGCGTCTATAAAGCGCTCACACCCTTACAGATTGTCTTGCAGGTTTACAGTGATTGTCTTCGTCTATCTTCTTTCTCTTCTTGGCGAAGTCGATTAGGTTTTCCGTTTGTGTTTAGCGGTCTTTCTGCTTAGAGATTTCCGGATATTGAACTTTTGGGCGGATTGAATCCGAATCCCTTTTTGTGTAATAAATAGAACTTTTCTGCTTTAGATATCCCGAATGATTTTACTGTGATTTGATTATATTGATGGTTTGCATTTGAACTAGGATTGCAGATTATATAAGTATTGAACTGTTTTGCATTTAAATTGTTATGAATGTTTATAAGGCTTATGTGGTCGGACTTCGGTTTGGCTGCATGCCGGTCGTGGCCCCGGGTTGGGTCGTGACATTATCAATCTAAAAGTTAAAATAAAATAATAAAAATATAAAATTTCACTATTTTAAAAATTATGAATCACAAATTTCATTAAAATTAAAATATAAATAAAAATATAAAAGTTGAAAAAGTCATTCTAACTTGTAGAACATAATAATAATAATAATAATAATAATAATAATAATAATAATAATAATAATAATAATAATAATAATAATAATAATTTTTCTTTGATCAATGAAATAATTATAAAATATAATTTATTTATCAAACTTTTAATCAATTAAATTTTAAAGATTTGTTAAAATTTTTATATATCATTTTTATTTAAATTCAAGCCTAATATATATCATAATTTAAATTGGCTATATATTATATTGATAGAAAATTATGACTTCATTTTTTTATTATTTCAAATTAGAATTTTAAATACTGATACTTATTTTATATAATTATATTATAAGAAATTTATAATTATCTAAGAATTATAATTATGATATTCATTTTTTGTGTTTTAATTTTAGTCATGTATTTTTTTAATTGATTTTCATTTAAGGATATTATTGTGATTTAAATACAGTTATATTTGATATATTTTTTTATTGTCTATTTAATTTCACATTTATTTTTGCTTAATAAAATTAATAATAGATATATATGTTAATTTATTATTTATTGACATATTTTATTCTATAAAATTAAATGTAAATCTTACATACTTTTTATTGAAATATTTCTCAAGTTATTATAGAAAATTTTAATATTTTTATTTATCAAAAAATGAGAAGAGAAATAAAATAATCCTAATATTTAAAAAAAAATTATTTTGTAGGTTAAACATTATAAGCTTTAAGAAAAGTTTTAGTATATATATATATATGCAAATTTTATGAAATTGAACTTACATGACCAAAAATAAAAATTAAAAAAATATATTTTATTAATTAAATCAACTCATAAAATAATAGATCATTTTATTTATCCATCTAGCAATAATTTATTATAAATTTTTGTAAAACCCTTGTTTTTGAATGATTTTAAGTCTAGGATGTTGTTTGAACATAAATTGATGGTTTGAATGTCTTTTTGATACTCAGGACGACGAGACGGTCGTTTTGAGTATAATATTGTATTTTTGGGTGCCGAGGGTATTTTTGTCATTTTTGGATTTTTATCGTTTTCGGTATTTTCGGGAATTATTATGCGTAAAACATATTTATGCTCATTCTGAGGTAATCATTATGCTCAGAATCAAAACCAAGGCCAGAATCAGAATCAGAATTATGCTCGGGTGTTTAATTTTAATGCTCAGCAAGCTCGGGCTGATAATAATGTGGTGCAAGGTACACTCTCTATATGTTCATTTGATGCACATGTTCTTATTGGCCCTGGAGCTACTCATTCATTCATATCACCTAGCTTTGCATCTAGATTATCTAGATCACATGAACTTTTAGCTGAGCCTTTGTTTGTTCATACACCACTGGGGGATGAGATAGAGACGGTGGATGTTTATAGTAACTGTATTATTAGAGTTGAGGATGCAGATTTAGCTGCAAATTTGATTGTCCTATCTGTGTTGGAATTTGATGTGATCTTGGGAATGGATTGGTTAGCTTGTCATGGAGCTAATGTTGACTGCAAGGCTAAAATAGTCCGATTTGATTATGAAGAAGGTAAGTCGGTGACATTTCATGGTTCCAAGACCATTGGTCCTTGTCAGATGATTTCTGCTTTGGGAGCTAGAAGGTTGTTGCGTAAAGGTTGTGACGCCTATCTTGTATCTATTCGGGATGTGAAGAGAGAAGAAGTTAAACCAGAAGAAGTTCCTATAGTGCAAGATTTTGTGGATGTTTTTCCTGAGGATTTGCCCGGGTTACCTCCTGAAAGGGAGATTGAGTTTTCTATTGATATTGTACCCGGCACAAATCCTATCTCTATGCCGCCTTATAGAATGGCACCGGCAGAGCTTAAAGAGTTGAGGGAGCAGCTGAATGATTTGTTACAGAAGGGGTACATCCGACCGAGTACTTCACCTTGGGGAGCTCCGGTTCTTTTCGTGAGAAAGAAGGATGGTTCCATGAGGTTGTGTATTGATTATCGGCAGCTAAACAAGGTGACGGTCAAGAACAGATATCCATTACCTAGGATTGATGATTTGTTTGATCAGTTGCAAGGGGCGAAGTTTTTCTCAAAGGTTGATCTTCGGTCTGGTTATCATCAGTTAAGGGTGCGAGAGAGTGACATACCTAAAACTGCTTTTCGCTCAAGGTATGGTCATTATGAATTTCTGGTAATGTCTTTTGGACTTACCAACGCCCCTGCTGCTTTTATGGACTTGATGAATAGGGTGTTTAGTCCATATCTTGATCGGTTTGTTGTGGTGTTCATTGATGATATTTTGGTGTATTCCAAGACTAAAGAAGAGCATGAGGAACATTTGAAGCTGGTTTTGCAAACTCTGAGGGAACATAAACTTTATGCCAAGTTCTCGAAATGTGAATTCTGGTTGAATAAAGTTGTGTTCTTGGGTCATGTTATATCTTCTGAGGGTGTTCAGGTTGATCCAAAGAAGATTGAGGCAGTCATGGATTGGCCAAGACCAAAGACAGTTACAGAGATACGAAGCTTCTTGGGTTTGGCTGGTTATTATAGAAGATTTGTTAGAGATTTTTCTCGACTTGCAGCACCTTTGACTAAACTCACTCGCAAGGGTGTTAAGTTTGTTTGGGATGATGCTTGTGAGGAGAGTTTTAACCTTCTGAAAGAAAGGTTGACATCTGCACCTGTACTTGTTTTGCCGGAAGGCAATGAAGGCTATGCTGTTTACTGTGATGCATCTGGTATTGGTTTGGGATGTGTGTTGATGCAACATGGTAGGGTGGTTGCTTATGCTTCAAGACAGTTGAAAAGGCATGAAGTTAATTATCCTACGCATGATTTGGAAATGGCTGCTGTTGTGTTTGCATTAAAGATCTGGAGGCATTATCTGTATGGTGTTACATGTGAGATTTTTACTAACCATAAGAATCTCAAATATGTTTACTCGCAGAGGGATCTGAACTTGAGGCAGAGGAGGTGGATAGAGTTTCTGGAAGATTATGATTATAATATTCAGTACCACCCTGGGAAAGCAAATGTTGTGGCAGACGCTTTGAGTCGCAAGTCTATGGGGAGTTTGTCACATATTTGTTTGACGAGGAGGTCCTTGATTTCTGAGATTCACAAATTGCTTGATGAGGGTTGGACATTTAATATGTTTGACAAAGAAGTTGTGAATGGTAGAGGGGTGTTTCTTGCTAGTTTGGCTGTGAAGCCAAATTTTCTTGACAGGATTATTTCTGAGCAAAGTAAGGATGCGGATTTGGAAATTTTACGACAGAAAGTCTTAGCCGGTGAGAACAAGGAGTTTGTTATAGATGATAAAGGTGTTTTGAAGTTTGGTACTAGGGTGTGTGTTCCTAAGGTAGATGATTTGAAGACTGATATCCTTAAGGATGCACATTTCTCTAAGTACACAGTTCACCCAGGTTCCACCAAGATGTATTGCGATTTGAAGCAGTTGTACTGGTGGAAAGGGATGAAGAATGATGTTGCACAGTTTGTTTCTCAATGCTTATCTTGTCAGCAAGTTAAGTATGAGCATCATAAGCCTGCGGGATTGCTTAAGGAGTTACCACTACCTGAGTGGAAATGGGAGAGAATCAATATGGATTTTGTTGTCGGTTTGCCTAAAGCTCCTGGTGGGCATGATTCTATCTGGGTTATTGTTGATAGATTGACTAAGTCTGCTCATTTTCTTCCAGTAAATACTAAGTACACAGTGTCGCAGTATGCCAAACTGTACCTCAACAGGATTGTGAGTCTTCATGGGGTCCCAGTTTCTATAGTTTCTGATAGAGGACCACAATTTACTTCTAGATTTTGGCAGAAGCTTCAGGAAGGTTTGGGAACTAATCTTCATTTCAGTACTGCTTTTCATCCTCAGACAGATGGTTTATCGGAGAGGACTATTCAGACTTTGGAAGATATGTTGCGATTGTGTATTCTTGATTTTGGTGGTAGTTGGGCAGATCATCTTCCTTTGGTAGAGTTTGCCTACAATAACAGTTATCAGGCTAGTATTGGTATGGCTCCATTTGAGGCTCTGTATGGCAGAAGGTGTAGGACTCCATTATATTGGGAGGAGGTTGGTGAGCGTCGAATTGAGGGTCCTGAACTTTTGCAATACAGTGCTGAGGTTGTACCAGTGATTCAAGACCGTATTCGGACTGCTTTTAGTAGACAAAAGAGCTATGCTGACTTGAAAAGAAGAAATCTGAAATTTGCTGTCGGGGATAGAGTGTTTCTGAAGGTTTCACCTTTCAAGGGTGTTATGAGGTTTGGTAAGAAAGGAAAATTAGCTCCACGGTATGTTGGTCCATTTGAAATTCTGGAGAGAATTGGTGATGTTGCTTATAAGCTTGATTTACCACCTCAGATGGCTTCTGTGCATCCGACATTTCATATCTCGATGTTGAGAAAGTATGTACCTAGTCCTGATCATGTGCTAGCTCCGGACACTGTAGAGATTAGTGATGATTGTTCTTATGAGGAGCAGCCAATGGCTATTCTGGACCGTCAGGTCAAGCGGTTGCGTTCTAAGGATGTAGCATCTGTGAAAGTCCTTTGGTGCAATCATTCTATTGAAGAATGCACCTGGGAAGCCGAAGAGCTTATGAAAGCTAAATATCCCCATCTGTTTGAGTCTTCAGGTATGTTTTAGATTTCGAGGTCGAAATCGTTTAAGGGGGTTAGACTGTAATATTCTTCAGTTTTAGTGTTAGAGCACTTGCATATCAGCATAACATCATACTCATACATCGCATGATATTGTTTGTAACTGATGATTGACAATTGTATGCAATGGATCTCATTGAAAAGGTGTATGTGTAATGATGTTGAGTTACGGAATATTTCTGTTATTGGTTACAGAGGTACAATATATTAATATTGTAATGGATTGGAAAAATGAACGAGATAATGTTATACTCGATTGATTGGCACTGATATTGACTGGGTTGAGCGCTAAGCGCTATTCATTGATTTTGTTTTGGTTATCTGATAATTGGTTTTTATTTAATGAACTCTAAATGGATCAAACCTGGAATGGTCATTAGTGCTTGGTATCTTGTGGTTATGGCCTGATCAACCATAACGACATATACTAAGTAGACGATACCATCCGGATTTGTGTATAACTATTGTAATGACAGTTTTTGATGGATAATGATTATGTTGGATTCAATTGCGTGGACGCAATTACTTTAAGGGGGTTTGATTGTAAAACCCTTGGTTTTTGAATGATTTTATGTCTAGGATGTTGTTTGAACAAAAATTGATGGTTTGAACGTCTTTTTGATACTCAGGACGACGAGACGGTCGTTTTGAGTATAATATTGTATTTTTGGGTGCCGAGGGTATTTTTGTCGTTTTTGGATTTTTGTCGTTTTAGGTATTTTCGGGAATTATTATGCGTAAAACATATTTATAAATTATTTTGGGTTAAAGTTTGAAGTTAAAAATAAATTTGAGTTGATTTTGTGAATTTTATGGTTTTGGGTAATTTTTAGGAAAATATATAGTTTTGGGGTGTTTTTGAATTAAAATAAATTAGTTTGGGGTAAAAATATAATTTTGAAGAGTTGTTTTCCTATAAATAGGCCTAAAATCTGATGGGGGTATTGTTAGATGTCTTCTATTTTCGGGTGTTTTGAAAAAAAGAGAGAAAATTAGATTTTTGGGGCAGAAAACAGAGTCTGTCGTTTTGGGTCTCGGCGTGCCAGCACGCATTGTTGTTCGGTGAGTGCCAACGTCGTTCGGCGGAGCAGCGCGAGGCAGGGGATTGTCGTTCGGCGTCTGGCGTTTCGTCGTTTCGCGTGGCGCGGCGTGGCTCGCCGATGTCGTTTTGCTCTCTGTCCAGCAGCTCAAAATTTTCGAGTTTTTGGTTTTTTTGAGGTTTTTCTTGATTCCTTTTGCATTATTTCAACTTCCATTTGATTAATTCATATTAGTATCATATTGGGTTGGTATTTTTCTTAATTAATTTGGCTAAATTCGAATTATTATTTAATTAAATTGATTTTTACAAAATAGGTTAGGTTTTGAGGTTTTTATTGTTTTGATGAATTTTGGTATTGAATTAATTGATTTGCTAGTGTGTTGGGTTCTGGAACTTGATGAATGTATTGAATTAGGGTTTGATTGAATTGATTTGGATATTAGGGTTTTTGAATTAATTGTTTTCTTTGAGTTTTTGGATGATTTAATTTTCTGCTGAAGTTTGATTTTAGTGCTGTATGTTGCTCAATTTTTAATTAAATATTGGAACATGATAAAAATCTGAAAATTTGATATGTGGCTTGAAATTGAGTCTAGTTTATGAGAAAAATAATTTTTGAGATTTTGGAGCATCGTATATTTCTGTAAAATTCAAGTTTGCTACTGTTGTCTGATAAACTGTACTGTAGGTGCGATTGCATCATCTGTAACTTTCAAAATTCATATTAAAATGTGTAAAAATGTTTTAGATTTGATTTTCATATATGTTTAATTTCTGGAAGTCTAAGTTACAAGAAAAATATGTTGGGTTGTGTTTCTATTGTAATATTTTTAAAATAATTAGATCTTTCTACTGCTGTCAGTATACCTTGTGAGCTGTATACTGTTATGAATAAAAAATTGATTGAGGGCTTCTAAGTCTCGAAAAATTATGAAATTTTGGTAGGATACTTTTCAGATATCAAATTAACTTTTGGTTGAAAATTATAAATTTTACATATACTAGTTAATTGTTTTGAATTTTACAAGTTGACACTCGTTTTTCAGGTTTATCGGTAAAATTGTATTTGATGAATATTGATTATTTAAGTAAGGTATTTGATGAATTTAAATTGTAAGGACCTTTTAATGATGTTTTATATTCTGGAATGCAAGTTTAAAGGTGTGGTATTACGATGATTAAGTTATGATTGGTTGACAAAAATGTTTAACCTTGTTGTGGAAACTATTGAATTGTGTGCATTCACGTCATGCATTCCCATTTGCACTTGCATACATTTGTAAGGGTGGTTGTTAATTGATGGTTAATGGTTAGGCGGTGGTCCAGCAGCACCTTAGACTTAGGGTGGCGGATTGCTTTGCTGACTGTTAGACCAGGTAAGTTCTATGGGTGTATTTGAATTATTTGTGTTGTGCTACTTGCTAACCACTTATATATATATAAACCCTTCTTATAATATATTATCCTTTCTATATATTCACTAGTATATTCTTTCGAACCCAGCCTCGCATGTTTTAGGAGACAGAGAAACTTGCATGTGATTGTATTTATGTGAGAATATTGAATTTGATATTACTGTGTTGTGTGATGGTGTGTCATGAAGGGGAAGGAGGCTACTGAGGCTTAATGCCTATACTGCTACTGAGGCTTAATGCCTATACTGCTACTGAGGCTTAATGCCTATACTGTTTACTGAGGCTACATGCCTAATTACTTATTACTGTACTGTACTGAGGAGTTATAAGGGCGGATGTGACTGATATTATACTGTACTGTTTACTGATTGGTGACCCCGACACACCATCTTGATTGCTTAATTTGTGAATGTATTATATGTACTGCTTATATAACTGTTAGATGTTTCTCTGCCTCTCATAGACTTACTGGGCGTCTATAAAGCGCTCACACCCTTACAGATTGTCTTGCAGGTTTACAGTGATTGTCTTCGTCTATCTTCTTTCTCTTCTTGGCGAAGTCGATCAGGTTTTCTGTTTGTGTTTAGCGGTCTTTCTGCTTAGAGATTTCCGGATATTGAACTTTTGGGCGGATTGAATCCGAATCCCTTTTTGTGTAATAAATAGAACTTGTCTGCTTTAGATATCCCGAATGATTTTATTGTGATTTGATTATATTGATGGTTTGCATTTGAACTAGGATTGCAGATTATATAAGTATTGAACTGTTTTGCATTTAGACTGTTATGAATATTTCTAAGGCTTATGTGGTCGGACTTCGGTTTGGCTGCATGCCGGTCGTGGCCCCTCGGGTTGGGTCGTGACAATTTTCTTTTTATATATATTATAATAAAGTGGGTTAAAAATATTTTTCATTATTTAAATCTACATATTCAACTAAATTTATGGTAAATCATTCGTATCTAAATTAATAAATTAATTTTTTTCTCAATTTCTAATGCAATACATTAAAGAACTCTAAAAATATTAATATCTAAAATTTATATTTTTCAATTATAAACTTATAAAAATACTAAAAATATATATAAATCCTCGAAGCAATGCGAGGACGTCATTCTAATATAAATTAAAATTGATAATAGAAACTAATATTTTATGTTAAATATAAAAAAATTATTTTTATTTTTTACATACAAATGTTTTTATTTTATTTTTTTTAATATATATATATATATATTATATATTTGGGCAAAGGCAAAATAGAAAAAAGATGTGCAAAATCACTATATATAAACAATGATTTTGCACCTCTTTTAAATATATAAATAGATTATTATAAAAACTAAACATCAGTTATTACATTAATTTTATTAATTTAGCATTTAATATATATATATATATTATAATGAATATAGTAATTATTATTATACTATTAAACTATAAATTTAATTTATTAAATTAATTACTCAAATTATTGTTTAATATTTATTTGAGAGGAAATCAATTAAATTAAATTAAATAAATAAAAAATAACACTATTGCCTTGATCATTTGAAGCAACCAAAAACAATAAAAATGAAAGAGGTTAAAATAAAAAAAATAAAACAAAACAAACAAACAAAAAAATAAAAGGGGTAAAATTGGAAATTTACTATTTATTTATGTGGGTATTTTAGTATATTATATAATTCTATGATGTGGCAGCATTTCCATGTTATTTATTCTAAATAAAAGCAAAAGTTTTTGGCATAATTGGATTTGTATTAAGTACTCAAATCTGCTACTGTTATATAATAATTTGCTAACTGATTAAGAAACACGATATCAATTTTTTTTTTTTTTTTGCATACAATTGAGTCACACAAGAGACCATAATCAATTATGCAGCTGCTAAAACCAGTGCAAACTAAGAACCTCATATCTTGGCCTTCCTTTGCTCACACAATGAAGCTAGTTGTTGTTGAAGAATTTTCCACTGGTTGTGGAAGGGATCTTGAAGGGGAAGACAAGTAAGGTCTAGGTGGCATTTGCAAGGAAACAAGACTCCCTTGCAACATTTCTACAACTCTTCCCATTGGCGGCCGATTTGCAGGATTTGTTTGTATGCACCACAAACTCACTAACATCATTTTTCTTGCCATTTGATTTTCCTCTTCATTATCGATCCCATGAAGTCCAAGTTCTTCACCTACTTCAAGTCGCTTGTATATCCAATCTGGAAAATATATCTCATTCGAATTATCAACTTCAACACAAACATTCTTTCTTCCTCCAGCCATTTCTAGCACCAACATCCCATAACTATAAACATCAGACTTATGAGAAACCCCACCAAAATTTCTGCAAAATACTTCAGGTGCAATGTATCCAAAAGTCCCTCTTGCACCCATCATTGATATGATACTCTCTCTGGTGGGACATATCTTAGCTAGACCAAAATCTGAAATCTTAGGACAAAACTTTTCATCTAGAAGAATGTTGTGAGGCTTTATGTCAAAATGCAATATCCTAGTATTACACCCTCGATGCAGGTATTCTAATCCCAGAGCAATGCCAATTGCAATTTCATACAGTGTTTGCCATCCCAATCTACGATTAGCTCCGAATGAATTTTCATCGTATATATATTTCTCAAGAGATCCGCTAGACATAAACTCATATATCAAAGCACGTTTGGAACCCTCATAACAAAACCCCAAAAGAGTAACAACATTGACATGGGAAGTCCTACTAATGCTTGCAACCTCATTCACAAATTCTTCCCCATTGCTCTTTGATTCCTTCAAGACCTTTACTGCCACAGAACGACCATCAGGTAACTTGCCTTTGAACACACCTCCATAACCACCTTTTCCTAGTTTATCTTTGAAGCACTCTGTCATTTTCTTCACTTCTGTGTATTTGTACCTTTTCAATGGCATAGGTCCATGGTTCTTGAGAAAGGCATCAATAGTTTTCGAGTCTTTTGCTTTCTTCATCCAACAGAAAAATAAGTTATTGGATGTGAATTTTCTACTTTCTCGCTCTGATTTTAAGAAGAGATGAGAAGAAATATTTGGCGGGAAAATTTTTGAGGAAGGATTTTCTGTAAAATGCCGATGCCAGACGAAAAATAAGACCACCAAAATTATCAGGAGAACGGCAGAGCATCCGATACCTAATTGAAAGTAATTTTTCTTTCAACTCAACATAACATCCATTGAAGAAACTTATAAAATAATTAAAAGATGTTTCTGTTCAATGTAGAAAAGAGACATAATGCAGAAGAGATGAGAAACTGCGTTGCGAGTTAGGAAGTATGTTACCTATTCCTAGCTTCGATCTCCACCCTGGAACAGAAATTGACAGCTACTTTGTTAGCTTGAGTTATAAAAATTCAACAGTTGATGCATTTCATATGTCATGCCAAATTGGAGTATGAATAAAGGAGAAAGCATGGAGAGATTGATATTAAATTTTAATTAGACAAACAAAATCCAAAAGTGGCCCCTCTATATAGGATACAAATAAGAAAAATTAACAGGGATAAGGGTATGACACTAACAATTAACTAATTGTGCGAGGTAAAGAAATAAGCCTGAATTTACCTTTGTGTTCTTTTGGAGGAGGCCCTGCAACAGTATTACTGCCCGTATGTGACTGAGGAGGAGGAAACCGTGGAGCACAATCTAATCCACTGGAATTGTAATGACAATTAGGCTCTAGTCTCAGTCGAAAAGAGAAGTTAGCAGTTAAGATTCCAAATATGTCGTCATCAAGACTATAATTAGTGCGCACTGGAAGGTGGAAAATTGAACAGGGAGGCCGAGGAGTAAGATTTGGTAATGAACTCGCATTAACATTGCTAGTGTTGTAGTAGAGATTGAAGTCGGGGCAATCTTTATAACTTCTAAAATTAGAACCAAGACCTGCAGAATCAACTGAGCGACTGCACTTATAGAAGGCTATGAAATTGGACGCGATATCAACAATAAAAGGGTGAGTGTAAGGTCCGATGGGAGGAATCAAATTGTATAAGGATTCGCAATTTTTGGAATATAAATTCTGCTGGAGGTCTTTGTCAGTGAGAGAAATTTCAGTTATGAAAGAGGATTGGGTCCTGGAGACGCTTTGGATATCATACCATTTTTCTGGTTCCGTCCGCAATTGGACCTTCTGAATTCCTTGATCGCAGCCACCCACCACAAATGGACCACACTCACCAGGATTTGTTGTGTTGGTGAAAGGGTATCTGATCTGGCCGTGTTTGCCGCAGGAGGTCATTGGGCAGTCTTCCCAAGGAAAAGCAAGAAGAAAAACAGGATGAAACAATAACGTGGAGAGAATGATGAAACAGATGGCGGCCATTCCCAAAACGGAATTGCAAACAATGTCTGTAATTCTGAATTTCCACAAGATAGATATATCAACATCTTCATCTCCTGGACACGTCAGTTGACTTGGAAATTTTACAGCCGAAGACTTGCAAATTCGACTTTAAGTCTTTGTACTGGAAAGACTAAAGTGGGGGCCACCCATCTCAATTTTTCTTGTTGGGAAAAATTCCTTTTATTTGTCCAATGAAAATTAGGGTCGTTAACAAGGGGTTAGGATTTGATTTTCATACTAACATTTTAAGAGTTTTCATTTCTAAATTACTTAAAACAAAATTAGCATTGACATTTATTTTTATAATGTAATTAATTACTTAATAATATTCTTATTATTAATTTTTTTTTAAAAAAAATTCTGAAACGTTGATTTGATTTTAAAGGTGTAAATTACATGATGAATATTATTTTTAATGTTTTTAATAACATGTGAGTTGTTTTTTTTTTGTCATAGTCTTCTTTCAACTTGAAAATACTTAAATCATAGCGTCTTAAACATTCAAGGTTTAATATCCATTTTAGTGAAATTAGTAATTTAAGAGCCCATTTTAGCTTATGCGTTTTTTTAGTGATTGGGGTCATAATTACAAAGTTTAAGTTTTTTTTTTTTAATTTATTTTTGCTATCTTATTTTGAGCAAGGTGATATTTGACATGATAAAGTTTTAGTTAGTAATCTGTGGTCTCCTTTGATGCTTCCTTTCTTAGTGAGCTCCTAGTTTTTCAGGTCTCTAATGTTTCGTATTGTAAAAAAGCACCTCTTAATTGTTTTTCAATGATATTCCATGAAATAATCATTACACCAAAATTAAGATTGACTAATCTATTATCATCCTATCCCATGAATCAGTATGACCTTAAACATTGATATAAAGTGTAATTCAACCATGTGTAAAATTGCAATTTGGTTGTGTATACATCTTTGGATCTTGTCTTTTTTATAAGTTTTCAATATATATAGTCTTCATCAGTTAGTTCATAGCATTCAGGAACAATTTTCAGGGTCAACAGAGCGAAGAGTCCCTCATAAAGCAGAGCAGTGTCCACTGGTTTCTATTTGTTTTCCTTATCTAATACAGTTCCATCTACGCTACACAACTATTAATTCTCTATACATTAAACTCGCTAGTTGGCTGGATTATTGTTGATGTTTGTTGGACTAATTTACAATAAAAAATAATTATTTTAATTACCAAGATAATATTAGAATAAGATATTTTAGATTTTAATATTGAGTGGTCCTCATCCTATTCAATGTGAATTTACCAACATATTCTTATAGATAGTGTTAATGGTAGAGTCTTTTATTAATTTCGCTATATACCTTCTCTAAACATATTCTTACAGTTTATGAGAGTGCACATACTTTGAGAGTAGGGTCTTGACCAAAAATCCTTCTTGGTCAGAAAAATTTATGTGTTTGATCTTTGTTACTTTTGAAGCGAATTAGAAAAATATATATATAGTTTTGATAGTTGATATTATGTTTTTAGATGATCTTTTGAAGCCTTTGGGGTTTGATTTTGTGCAAACCATATTAGTTTTTCAAAAAAACCTTTCAATACAAAATAAAAAATCAATTTATAGATTTGTATAATTATTTTTCCATTTTGACTCCATAAAGCAATTCCTTATGATTTTTTAATGAATTTAAACTTTTAAATCATTAAAAACAACATTTGGATAAAGGAGATATGATCGGATCAAGTTTCAGATATGAAAAAGGGTCCAAGCATATACAAGTTAACCTAGCTGGAGGTTAGGGATGACCTCCCATAGCCAAAATGACTTAGTTATATATGATGGCATTTTAGATTTTGGCGCATTCTAGGATCCTCTTCTGGTGGGTTCTTTGCTCCATTCATAGTCAGATTTGGATTATTTAGCTTAATTTATTGTTATCCCCAATTTGTTTAAAAATAAAAAAAAAAATATTTTATTTTGGGCCATTTCTGGCAGGCCCACTAGAATAGAATCTGGGCAGTTATAGGCAAGTTATTTTTCTTCTCTTTTTGGCTAATTTATGATTATTTTTTTACCTGATTTTGGTTTATTTATGATAGCCATTAGAAAATAAATTTGGCATTTTACAAAAAAAAATAATTTGGTCTAATTAGACCTCAATATCTTTTTTTTATGAATAGAAATTTCATTAAGAGAAAGAACAAATTTACATTAAGTAGACTCGGAATTTGCTGAGATTGGGCAAGGTTTTGGACCTGCCATAGTTACACCATTACAATCAATAACATTATAAATAAGAGCATCTAAAGAAATTAAATTAGCAATAGAAGAAGGACCCTCTTCAATCCATACATTTTCTTCAACAACTAGATGACTTTTGTTTTGCAAGGGTGTTCGCTACTTAATTAAACTGGTGCAGGATGTAGCTCCATAAGTAGCCACCAAAAATGTTATATGGTGCAGCACATCCATTTAAGACTAGACCTAGTGCATTTCGATATGGGGAACCCACTCGCAACGCGTCTACTACAAACTTGCAATTCAGTTTCACAATTAAGTTTTTGAATCTTAGATCAATAGCTAATTGTAACCCAAAAATGATGGCCTTTACTTCAACAATGGGAGGAGACCAAGTTGTTGGGATAGCTTTTAAAGCACAAACTAGGATTGCTCCCTTATAATTTCGAAAGACCATACCCAAACCAATTGCTGACGATGAAATAACCCTTGCATCTATGTTCAACTTCACAAAGTCGACAATAGGGGGACTAATGGTGTGGTTTGCAAGCCGAGTACAGATCATACCCAATATTTCGGTCAAAAGTTGAAACAAAAGAAGGAAGTTCCAGCCTCATGGTGTCTACTACATTCTTCAGCTTCGTAATGGAAAAGTTTATGTGTTCATGAAAGTTTTTATTTCATAAGAATCAAATGCAGTAGTAGATGATGCATGATAACTTTATTTCATCCATAGAAGAACACTCCCAGATATGTAGGAACCAATTTTTAAATGAAAAACCATTAAAACCACATACCTGATAGAGGGAAAACAACTCTCAAATTCTTGAGATAGATTCACAGTGCATGAATAAATGTATGATAGTCTCCTCTTTGCCATAAAGCATACATGCCTTAGACACATTACCCAACAGGTCGTGAAAGAGTAATTTAGTTGGAAGAATATCTAGGCAGGCTTGCCAAATAAAATTAATGACCTGGGATGCATTTTGAGTCTCTAAAGAGATTTTTAGAAACTTGCCATAGAAGATGAAGGGGAAGCCTCATTAGCCTTTCGGATTTGCTGGAGAGCAATCCTATATCCACTTTTAACCACATAGTTGCCCGTAGAATGAAAGTGCCAAACCATTGCATCTTCCCTATTAAATTCACTAAGAGGGATAGATAAAATCCTCTCAATATCTGCAGGTAGGAAGGTGTTATTAGGTAAGCCCAAATTCCATGCTTTTCTATCATCATCAATTAGGCAGTCCACTATAGCATTCGCCAAGAGATTATTACACTGAGTTATTAGTTGAAAAGTCGATGGTTGTGGGATCCATTTTTCTATCCAAAGCCTAATATATTTGCCATTGCCAACACACCATCTGATCCCTGAATGGAGAACCTCTCACCCCCATAAAATGCTTCTTTAGGTGTAACATGGTGAGGATCGATTTCGGCTTTTAGAAAGGATAAGCGTGGGAAGTATCGAGCCTTAAGCAGGCAGGCAATTAGAGAATCCGGATTTGCCAGCAATCACAAACCTTGTTTAGCCAATAATGCCTTGTTAAAGCTATCAAAGTCTCTGAAACCTAAACCCTCTTGGCTTTGGGTTTGCACATGTGATCCCATTTACATAGATGGATTTTTTTCTCATTTTGCTTCTGCCCCCAGTAATAGTGACTAATCATGGCCCTTATCTCTTGGCATAAATAAGAAGGCAATTTGAAGCATTGCATGAAGTACGTCGGGACTGCTTGTGCGACTGTTTTGATGAGAAGTTCCTTGCCTGCCTAATAAAGAAATTTATCTTTCCAATTTCGAAGTTTAGTTCACATTTTATCTTTTATGCGATTGAAAATAAGCCTTTTTGACCATCCCACCACTGTTGGTAAGCCAAGATAGATCTCATGATGGGTAACTTTCCTAATGCCAAGCACCGAAACTAGAGCATCTTGATCTTCATCCCCAACATTCAAACTAAAGGAGACTTCCGATTTGGAGAAATTAACTTTTTATCTAGAGAGAGAGTCATACTTCCCAAGTACTTGAGAGATGGTATGAACCTCTTGTTGTCCTACTTTAAGGAAAAGTAGTCAATCGTCTGTGAATAATAGGTGGCTAATGAGTGGGGCACCTCTGCATATATAAATGCAAGGGATTTGGATTCGATAGCTTGGTGAATCAATACGATAAGACCTTTGGAGCATAGAAGAAATAAGTAAGGAGAAAGGGGATCTCCTTGTCTAAGTCCACGAGAAGGAGAAAATTATGCTGAATAAGTTCCATTAACTTTAACCGAATAAGACACTATAGTGATGAATTGCATAACTGTTTTCACCCAAGAGTCTGCAAAACCCAAGCAATGCATAACTGCTTTCATATATGACTATTTAACCCGGTAGTAAGCCTTTGCCATGTTAAGTTTGAGAGACATGATTTTTTTTTTTACTTTTGCCACCTCTTCCCTTCATAAAATGGAAAACTTCAAATGCAGTAAAGATATTTTCTGTAATGAGCCATCTCGGAATAAAAGCACTTTGGGTTTTATCCATAATGTCATCCAAGACGCTCTTTAATCAATTAGCCAAAACCTTTATGGCAATTCTAAAAACCAAATTACACAAGCTTATAAGCCGAAATTGAGTTATGAATTTGGATGATTTAACCTTAGGGATTAAGTAAATAATTGTATGATTAAACTTCACTTGAAAGTCTCCTCCTTGTAGTACCTTTAACACCATTGAGATCACATCCCTCCCTGTAACACTCCAGAATTTTTAATAAAAGATAGGAGACAAGCCATCTGGACCTGGAGATTTCAACAGATGCATCATATTCACTGCTTTCACAACCTCTTCTTCGTTATATGGACAACACAAAAATGAATTCATCTCATTTGTAACTTTCGGCTACACAAACTGAAGGTCATCAACATTGATAGAATGAGAATAAAAATTCTAAATATGAGAGAGTAACTCATTACCTTGTAGCTTTTGATTATTCTCATCCAGCAAGGATTTAATTTGGTTGTTTTTGCATCTTGAAGAAGTAGTAGCATGGAAATATCGAGTATTTTTATCCCCTTCACTTAGCCATTGAACTTTAGCCGCTGACTCCATATGAGTTCTTCACTGTAATTTAATTCATTAATTCTTAATTTTATATTCTGAAGCTCACTCAATGCTTCTTGGTTCCTGGCAGACGTTAATATGCTTAAACGGTCTATAAAGGCCTTTCTTTGTTGAACAAAATTGCCAAAAGTAACTCGACTCCATTCTTGTAGTCCTTGAGAGCAAGATGTCACTTTGTCGTTCCAGTCCAGTTAAGTGGCCAGATTTTAAAAATAGTGAACTGTCTCCATACAAGATGGCTCTCTCGTCCACATTACTTCAAAGCGAAAAGAGTGTGAGGACTCCTTGGAATACCTATTGCCTCTATGCCCGTTTAGTAAAATAGGGATATGGTCTGATCCCGTATGATATATATATATGAGAGATGACTCAGAAAAAAGTTAAAACTAGGAGGCTTATGCCAATAGACGATCTAGTCTCTCTTTGATGAAGCTTTGACATGATCTTCCATTATCCTAAGTGAACGAATAGCTAGTGTAACCTGAGTCAGAGAGACCATAATCCATGCAAGCTTCCCTAAAGTTATTAATTGCATTATCACTCCGAGGGATCCCACCCGCCTTCTCCTTATGATACATTATTTCATTGAAGTCCCCAATAACTGCCCAAGGGAGATCTAACTGAGAAGATAGCTGGCGGAGGAGGGCCCAAGAGCGGTACTTTAGATGAGATTCAGGTCATCCGTATAAATAGGTAAGTCTCTAAGAAGGCAGGTTCTGGCTATCGACGATGAAATCCATGTGGTGAGAAGAGAAAAGTCTGTAGTTTTAAAATATAGCAATCATCCCATAAGCAGACAATACCGCCTCCTCTGTATTGGTCTTTGAATTGTACCCAAGTTTCTGTTTAATAGTTTTCATTTTGTCTCCTGACACTCGGGTTTCCATCAACAAGACAATGTTAAGCGTTTCGGCCTTAATGAGATGGCCTAAGTTCACAATTGCCGCTGGACGTCCCAAACCATGACAGTTATAACTAAGGAGTCTCATTGGTGTAGGCGACCGGCTAACTGACAACCGATCGCCTCTTATGTGATAACCGGGGAAGATAAAGCTAGCTAATCCTTTTTTCGTTTATAGAGATCTTTGTAGATTACCGAGAGAAAGGGTCATATTTTTATTTTTTTTATCCGTAATTAGATTTACTGACATAAAATTTTTGTAGTCATATTTTTTTGCCGGTAATGAAAATACAAACGGAAATAAACATCTATTGATAAATTACCGTGAGAATATTTTTTGTTGGTAATATCGACAGAAAATTTTATTGGTAATACTGACATGAAATTTTGTCTGTAAATTATCGGGAGAAAATTTTATCAATAATTACCGATAGAAAATTATGTTGTTAATTACCGAGAGAAAATTATATCGGTATTAACGACAGAAAATGACTTGGTAATTCCAACAAAATTAAATCTCACTCATTTTGTTGGTATTGCCAATAAAATTTTATGTTGGCAATACATATACAAACAGACTATTTAAATCTGTCGATAAAAAAGGATTTTTTATTTTAAAAGTTAATTATTTTTAAATTTTAAAATGTATTTTATTATTATTATTTTAAATTTTATAATGTATATATAAAATATATGAATGAATTGAATATTAAAAAGAATAAAAAAATATGAAAATAAAATTTATATTTAAATAAAAATTAAATTTAATAATAAATAAGTAAAATTTATATAAAGGAGAAACACTAAATGAAAATTATTATTATAATTTTCATTTAGTGTTTCTCCTTTATTTTAGCTCTCTTCTTTTTTCATTTTCTCCATTTCTCTCTCTCCTTTACTAAGATTCTGCAAATTTCATCTCTATTTTTCACCACAATATTTCATTTTCTCTTTATATTTCGCTTTTTATCAATATGCTTATACGTCGAATTGGTAAGTTTTATATATATATATATATAAACTCGAAATATGAAATAAATTGTCGATCATATTTTTAGCAGTGCATATATGTTTGAGCTATTATAATTGTGACATTTCATCATATTTAATGAAAAACTTATTGATTTTATTGTATTTAATTATGATTTAGATCTCTTTAGTACTTATCTTCCCTTTTTCTTTTTCTTCTTCTTTTCTTTTCTTTTCTAGATCATCAAAATATTGAATGGAGTATTATGGAGTTTACTTATTGTATTTGAAGCAATATTGTGCAATGATAGATACTCTTAGGTCTTGTTAGTTAGTTACAATATGAAGTTATGAGTTATTAGTGACAGTTAAGAAAAGTTGTTTGAAGTTAGAGACTGTTAGCCTATAACTGCCCCTAAAAACCTTTAATTTAACTCTAGCTACTCCTAATTATTATTTAAAATACTTTATAATGTTATCAAACACACTATATAGATTAAACTACAAAATTAAAATATGTTTGTAGGTTTTTAATTATAACTGAAAAAATCATAGCTCAGATAGCCCGTAACTGCCATTAACTTTAACTATCCCTAATTCACCTTTAACTACTACTAACCACCAATTAAAACACTAAATCATATTGCCTAACACACTAAATAAATTAAAATAAGAAATTAAAATCTGTTTGCAGGATTTTTATTTGCAATTTAAAAAATGTTAACTTAAATAGTCTCTAACAATACCTAACTTCTCCTAACTATCTTTAACTTACCTTTAAATGTCAATTAAAATGCTACATAATACTACCTAACATACTACGTAGATTAAAATATGAAATTGGACTCTATTTGCATTATTTTCATATGTAACTGAAAAAATGTGAAATCAGATATCTCCTAATTGTCCCTAACTTACCTTATTATCCCTAACTCACCTCCAACTATTCCTATTTGTCATTTAAAACACTTTATAAGGCTCCCTAATAATAAATGTATATTAAAATATTAATTTGAAATATGTTTGTTGGACTTTGAATTGCAATTGAAAATAATAACTTAGAATCACCCCTAACTATCCCTAACTCACTTCTAATTGCTCCTAACTGCCATTTAAAAAATTCTATAATACTTGCTTTATTTAATTATATTTTTATTTGCTAAATATTATGTTGAATATGAAATATTATAATATGCTTATTTTTGCTTCTTATTTGTGATTGCAGACTATTAATACGAGAATTGAATTGAAATGATGAAATGCGGAGTAATAGTTCTCATCCATTATGGTAGAAAATTTGATGTGAACTCCTCCAAATATGTTAGGGATTGTGTTAAATTCAATGTGTTGATATAATAAACTGATTTCAATGAAGTTAAGAAAATAGTATTAGATGTACTTAATACTGACAATACTTTAAAGATTGGGTTCAAAAAATTTATTGACCATGATCTATTATGATATTCTAGATGATAGGACATTTAGTGTATTATTTGGCTTTGCTATCGATAATAGAATGAAGCATCCATTGATTGTTAGTATTGAAGAAGGTGTTCATAAATCTAGAAAATAGTAGCAATGAGCTATCTGCATCGAAAAAGTTTGTCTAAGGAGAGGTACTCGATCTTAATTCAATACTAGAAGATCAATATCATAATAAGGTACTTACAAACATCGATGCAGAAGCAAGGTTGTCACCAATAGATCAATATCATAATAAGGTTCATGTAGATTGTAATGCTAAATCAGAACAAATTAGGGACACTGAGGATACTGTTATAAAATCCTGAAGTAATCTAGAAATAACATTGTTGGGTGAAATTTTGATATCTAAATTAGTTAAAGAGGGTAAAATATTTAAAACAAATAGAGATTTAATGATAACCCTATCAATTGTTGCAATGAGGGAGAAATTTCAATTCAAGGTTTTAAAGTCTAATACTTCTTTCACCATTGTTAATTGTATTGATAAATCTTGTACATAGAGATTCAGGGTAAAAAGTCTAGGAAAAAAAGAATATTGAAAGATAACAAAATTTGTGACAAAGCACACATGTCCAACCAATTTTATTCAAACTAAACATAGATAAGCTACTAGTTGGATTGTTATCGAGTGTATTAAAAAGAAATTAATAAATTTTAAAAGGATTTTCCAACCTAGGGATGCGATTGATGATATAAGTAAGGAATTTGATATTGAAGCAAATTATTATATTGTGTGGAGGGGGTGTGAGTATGCTTACAAGACTAGATTGGGTACTTTGGAATAATTTTTTTCTATTGTGCCTGGATATTTACATTTGCTTATCCAAACAGATCCAAGTACGATTATACATTTATATTGTAGTGATGATCATCGATTTCTTTATCTCTTACTCGCCTTTGATGCTTTAATTAAAGGTTTTTAGTACTTAGACCTGCAATTTTCGTAGACAATACTCATCTTAAAGCGAAATATTCTGGTGTAGTTTTTATCATCGTTTGTCATGATGCCAATAAAAAAATTTTCCTATTGGCATTTGGACTCACTGATTCAAAAAATTAACGCATCATAGACATGATTTCTTGAAAAGTTGAAAGCAACATTCGGTGAAGACTAGGTCATATTACTATTTTTGACAGATATTGAAGCATTCAAAAGGTAGTAGCGGGTGTCTTTTCAAATGCATTCCATGGGATATGCATGTATCATCTTCTGAACAACATGAAATGTAAATTTCAAAACTTAATGAAGGATCTTGAAAAAGCACCACTACAAAACATCTAAAGCATATAAAATTCAAAATTTCAGTATACTATTTAGTTCATTCTACATTGTTATTGCTGGTGCCAAAGGTTATCCAGAAGGTATTGGTTTTGAAAAGTGGATATGATCTCATATGAATGAAATGAGATACAACATCATGACGACTAACATATTAAAATCTATGAATGACACACTTGTCAAAGTTCGAGGGCTTCCAATTATTGCATTTGTGAAAAAGGTTAGAATGATGTGTCAAAGATGTATTAAGAAAGCTTTATTTGTTAAAGCCCTCACTGATAAAGAGCTTTGTGGTGATAAGAATAATACAATAGAAATTTTAGCTGTTAGATATAGAAATAAACACAATAATTTGATTTATAATTACTGTAAAAAGAAAGGACACACCAACACAAATTATCTTAAGTTGCAAAATAAAAATAAAGGTTAGACTCAAGAAATTAATAATTTTGCTGAGGCCAGTTTTGCAAAAGATAAATTTTATAATAATGTTTGTGCTGTGACTGAAGAAGTTGCTAAAATCAGTAAAGGGTATTTTTGACTTTGTGTTGTTAATTCCTCAAACGTGTTAATAAGAATTGGTTTTCTTCTCATAAGCAAGTCAATGATGGAGCTATTTTAATGGATAATAATTATCAATATAAAATTATGAATATTGATACTGTAAAAATTAGAATGCATGGTGGTGTAATTAGGACTCTCACTCAGATTCAACATATTCCTGATTTGAAAAGGAATCTTATTACATTGTCTGTTTTGGATATTATTGGTTGTAGATTTACCGATGAAGGTAGAATTTTAAAAGTTTTGAAAGTTATTCACATTCTGATGAAAGCTAAACAACTTAGTAGATTATATGTTTTGCAAAGTTTTATTGTTGTAGATTTAGCTACAAGGTTCTTTTCCATAAGAAATTTGAATTTTAATAATTTTGTGATTAAGTCTTTTTTGTTAAGCAAGTTTAGATTTAATTCGTACTTGTAAAAATTAAGCTGCTAGCTTATTTTGGAGAAGATGAAGCAAAATTTTGGTACTAGAGGATTAAAAATTAAGGTATACAAGTATTGGGTGACTTTGAATTATTTAAGAAAATTTGTTATTGCCTTATCCTTGTTTTGGAAATTGAATTTTTTTTATTAAAATTATTTTTTTTGGAAGTTGATCTTCTTTTTTTTTTTTATGATAATAAGTAAATTATTTTATTTTTGAATGAGAAAAATATATTTGTGGAATAGAAACTATTTTAAAAAAATCCAATCTTGAACATGCCTAAACTATCAAATGTTCCACAAATATATGAAAAAACTCAAGAGCCTCAAAATACAACCCAGGAAAATGATCAAAAAACTAGAAAAAAAGCTGAAAATAAACATAGTCTCAGGATACTAACTTTTACACAACACAACAACAAAGAACAAAAAGGAATATTAATAATAGTGCAACATAAGCAAAAATTCAAGACTCCAAAATTAGATCAGCAGCCTAGAGAGCTATATAAACACCAAGAACTAGAAAGTTGCAGCCATATCCAAAATTGGAAATTGAAGCAACTTTAAAATCACATAAATAAAAGCAAAGTTGCAAAAAAAAATCCCAACAGACCCCCTCCTGGACCAGCATACAAGAAAAATGTAGAGACATTAAAAGTAGAAAATTGCAGCAACATTAACAACGAAAAATTGCAGCAAGGATACTCCAAAAAACAACCTCCAACAAACACTATCAAGCTATCATTTAGGAAGACTTGGATAAGACATTCAATTTTTTTTACCAAGTAATTAGAATACTTCATGAATAAAATTTATATTCTTCCTGTTCAAGTCAAGCACAACTATATATGTATAGGCTCAAGATGTGGTTATTTTTTGTGTACGGCCATTTTGTGATTTTGTTTTAAGCTTATAGTGTGACTTATAATTTTCTGAGATTGTGCGAGACTTTGGAGTATAATTGCGTTAAGTATTTTGAGTGTTCTCTTTTGTTCCTTGTAGCTTTTTAGTTTATTAGTGAATTTTATTTTTTCTTCACCCATGAATAGAGGCTTACACGAACCTAGTGGCGAAGCCACATGTCTGGGAAGGGGGGCAACTGCCCCCTTTCATTAAAAAATAAAATAAAATAAACATATATATATATATATATATTAAAGTTTTTAAAACCTTTTACTTGTCCCTCTTAAAATTTTAAGTTATCTTCCTATTGAAGAGGAGAAAAATATATAAATTCTAAAATTTTTAACAAAATTAATTAAATCTTTAACCAAATTGATTCAATATCACTCAATCAATTAAAAGATTAAAAATAAATTGAAAGCATAATAAAAAAAACTCAGAAAAAAAATATATAATTAAGATCTTTATTTTTTATTTTTTTTTGTATTTAATTCTTTTTTCTTTAAATTTTATTTTATTATTTATACTTCTAATATTCTTTGCATTTTTTATATCGAGAAAAATTATTATTATACAGAAAAATTATTATTATACACCTAATTTTAACATAATTAATATTTTAGTCCCAATTATTTTAAAATTAATTCATTTAATTTCTAAATTAATTTTAATAAGAAATAATATAATTAAAAGTTTATATAAATTAATATATTAAAATATAATAAAAATTTATAACTCTATAAATAACATTTAAATATTAATTATTACTATTAAAAATATTATTATAAACTTATATTTATAAATTATTATGAAAAATATTAAATTATTATTAAATTATAAATATATTTACTAAAATATATTTATATATAAATAAAATAATTTTATTTTATCAAATATCATAAATTTAATAAGTATGAATCTTTCATCCTCGCGGTGCAAGTAGCTCTAGTATATTATTTGCCATATCGTAGTGTCAAAGGTTAAGCCCAGTGCTGTGATGGAATTGGCAAATGTGTCAAATTGTTGCATTTCAAGAAGAAGGAGAAGGTGCTGGTCATGAAATCCAAAAAAAGATGATGAACTAGGACCATTTACCACGAGAATGTATTGAATTACTAATAAAAATTTATCGATAAAATTTTTTTTTGTTGATAATATCAACAGAATATCAAGATAAATGATTAAAAAAAATAAATTAAAAAATATATCGACATATTACTGATAGAATACTGATAAAAACTTTATCGACAGATATTTTATCGATAATAATGGCACCAGCAAATAGCCCCAATAAGTATCGATAAATTTTACCGACATAAATATTTTTTGCAGGTAAAATTACCTATAAAAATATTTTTTATAGGTAAATTTATCGACTGAATTTATTTTCTGTAGATAATATAGACACAAAATATTTTCTGTCGGTAAAATTATTGAGAGAAAATATTTTTTATCGGTAATACCGAGAGAATATATTTTCTATAGATAAAATTATTGACAGAAAATATTTTCTATAGGTAATACCGATAGAAAATAGTTTCTCTCGGTAATTTTTCAACAAAAAAATATTATCTCAGTAAATAAATAGTCGCAATCTAATTAGTAGATAATATTGATATAATATATTTTCTGACAATAATTTTACAGACAGAAAAGTAATTCTCCGGTAAATAAATAGTCACAATATAATTAATTAGACGAAAATATTACCGTCATTATTTAAGACGTTTACCGATGGATAAATATAATAGGGCAGAGGCAAAATAGAAAAAAAAATATAAGGACAAAGGCAAAATAGAAAAAAGATGTGCAAAATCACTATATATAAACAATGATTGTGCACCTCTTTTAAATATATAAATAGATTATTATAAAAACTAAACATCAGTTATTACATTTATTTTATTAATTTAGCATTTAATATATATGTATATATTATAATGAATATAGTAATTATTATTATACTATTAAACTATAAATTTAATTTATTAAATTAATTACTCAAATTATTGTTTAATATTTATTTGAGAGGAAATCAATTAAATTAAATAAAATAAATAAAAAATAACACTATTGCCTTGATCATTTGAAGCAACCAAAAACAATAAAAATGAAAGAGATTAAAATAAAACAAAACAAAACAAAACAAAACAAAACAAACAAACAAAAAAGTAAAAGGGGTAAAATTGGAAATTTACTATTTATTTATGTGGGTATTTTAGTATATTATATAATTCTATGATGTGGCAGCATTTCAATGTTATTTATTCTAAATAAAAGCAAAAGTTTTTGGCATAATTGGATTCGTATTAAGTACTCAAATCTACTACTGTTATATATAATAATTTGCTAACTGATTAAGAAACACGATATCAATTTTTTTTTTTTTTGCATACAATTGAGTCACACAAGAGACCATAATCAATTATGCAGCTGCTAAAACCAGTACAAACTAAGAACCTCATATCTTGGCCTTCCTTTGCTCACACAATGAAGCTAGTTGTTGTTGAAGAATTTTCCACTGGTTGTGGAAGGGATCTTGAAGGGGAAGACAAGTAAGGTCTAGGTGGCATTTGCAAGGAAACAAGACTCCCTTGCAACATTTCTACAACTCTTCCCATTGGCGGCCGATTTGCAGGATTTGTTTGTATACACCACAAACTCACTAACATCATTTTTCTTGCCATTTGATTTTCCTCTTCATTATCGATCCCATGAAGTCCAAGTTCTTCACCTACTTCAAGTTGCTTGTATATCCAATCTGGAAAATATATCTCATTCGAATTATCAACTTCAACACAAACATTCTTTCTTCCTCCAGCCATTTCTAGCACCAACATCCCATAACTATAAACATCAGACTTATGAGAAACCCCGCCAAAATTTCTGCAAAATACTTCAGGTGCAATGTATCCAAAAGTCCCTCTTGCACCCATCATTGATATGATACTCTCTCTTGTGGGACATATTTTAGCTAGACCAAAATCGGAAATCTTAGGACAAAACTTTTCATCTAGAAGAATGTTGTGAGGCTTTATGTCAAAATGCAATATCCTAGTATTACACCCTCGATGCAGGTATTCTAATCCCCGAGCAATGCCAATTGCAATTTCATACAGTGTTTGCCATCCCAATCTACGATTAGCTCCGAATGAATTTTCATCGTATATATATTTCTCAAGAGATCCGCTAGACATAAACTCATATATCAAAGCACGTTTGGAACCCTCATAACAAAACCCCAAAAGAGTAACAACATTGACATGGGAAGTCCTACTAATGCTTGCAACCTCATTCACAAATTCTTCCCCATTGCTCTTTGATTCCTTCAAGACCTTTACTGCCACAGAACGACCATCAGGTAACTTGCCTTTGAACACACCTCCATAACCACCTTTTCCTAGTTTATCTTTGAAGCACTCTGTCATTTTCTTCACTTCTGTGTATTTGTACCTTTTCAATGGCATAGGTCCATGGTTCTTGAGAAAGGCATCAATAGTTTTCGAGTCTTTTGCTTTCTTCATCCAACAGAAAAATAAGTTATTGGATGTGAATTTTCTACTTTCTCGCTCTGATTTTAAGAAGAGATGAGAAGAAATGTTTGGCGGGAAAATTTTTGAGGAAGGATTTTCTGTAAAATGCCGATGCCAGACGAAAAATAAGACCACCGAAATTATCAGGAGAACGGCAGAGCATCCGATACCTAATTGAAAGTAATTTTTCTTTCAACTCAACATAACATCCATTGAAGAAACTTATAAAATAATAAAAAGATGTTTCTGTTCAATGTAGAAAAGAGACTTAATGCAGAAGAGAAGAGAAACTGCGTTGCGAGTTAGGAAGTATGTTACCTATTCCTAGCTTCGATCTCCACCCTGGAACTGAAATTGACAGCTACTTTGTTAGCTTGAGTTATAAAAATTCAACAGTTGATGCATTTCATATGTCATGCCGAATTGGTGTATGAATAAAGGAGAAAGCATGGAGAGATTGATATTAAATTTTAATTAGACAAACAAAATCCAAAAGTGGCTTCTCTATATAGGATACAAATAAGAAAAATTAACAGGGATAAGGGTATGACACTGACAATTAACTAATTATGCGAGGTAAAGAAATAAGCCTGAATTTACCTTTGTGTTCTTTTGGAGGAAGCCCTGCAGGAGTCCGTAGAACACAATCTAATCCACTGGAATTGTAATGACAATTAGGCTCTAGTCTCAGTCGAAAAGAGAAGTTAGCAGTTAAGATTCCAAATATGTCGTCATCAAGACTATAATTAGTGCGCACTGGAAGGTGGAAAATTGAACAGGGAGGCCGAGGAGTAAGATTTGGTAATGAACTCGCATTAACATTGCTAGTGTTGTAGTAGAGATTGAAGTCGGGGCAATCTTTATAACTTCTAAAATTAGAACCAAGACCTGCAGAATCAACTGAGCGACTGCACTTATAGAAGGCTATGAAATTGGACGCGATATCAACAATAAAAGGGTGAGTGTAAGGTCCGATGGGAAGATTCAAATTCTTGAAGGATTCGCAAGTTTTGGAATATAAATTCTGCTGGAGGTCTTTGTCAGTGAGAGAAATTTCAGTTATGAAAGAGGATTGGGTCCTGGAGACGTTTTGGATATCATACCATTTTTCTGGTTCCGTCCGCAATTGGACCTTCTGAATTCCTTGATCGCAGCCACCCACCACAAATGGACCACACTCACCAGGATTTGTTGTGTTGGTGAAAGGGTATCTGATCTGGCCGTGTTTGCCGCAGGAGGTCATTGGGCAGTCTTCCCAAGGAAAAGCAAGAAGAAAAACAGGATGAAACAATAACGTGGAGAGAATGATGAAACAGATGGCGGCCATTCCCAAAACGCAATTGCAAACAATGTCTGTAATTCTGAATTTCCACAAGATAGATATATCAACATCTTCATCTCCTGGACACGTCAGTTGACTTGGAAATTTTACAGCCGAAGACTTGCAAATTCGACTTTAAGTCTTTATACTGGAAAGACTAAAGTGGGGGCCACCCATCTCAATTTTTCTTGTTGGGAAAAATGCCTTTTATTTGTCCAATGAAAATTCTCAAACATTGATTTTAATTTTAAAGGTATAAATTATGCAAGCGTCATAAACATTATTTTTAAATAGCTTATGAGCTTATATATATATTTCTTATATTTTGCTTGGGAAGGGAGTTGATCCTAAATATGGATATGCATTTATAGATAATACATAAACAGAGTAACTAGGCTTTATTCAATTTTATCATTTTATTGCTTTATTAATTTCTTTAAATTGATAGAATAAATAATTGATGAGATTTTATTAGAAATCTAATTTTATTTTTCATGGAATATGTAGTTACTTGTTTAAATAATGATGCAAATTTTAACTATTTATTTTGAATTTAATGATTAAAATTACAGAGATAATTACACCAGCATGAAAGCATCTTAATTTTTTGGTTAAAGAATATCAAAAGGGATTAAAACACATTGGTGTAGTCCTGATGATAAAGCGGCAAAGACAGTGCATTTTTCAGGAAATATTACTTCACCGTTTAGTTATTATGTATATTATTATGAATCACAAGTCAGTCTTTGATGTTATGGATGAGACGACTTTATAAAAAAACAAATGGCTTGAGCTGACTTGGTCATAGTCTTCTTTCAACTTCAAAACACTTATTGGCATCAAAGCATCTTAAAGGTTTAATATCTATAAAGTCTTCTTTTTTTAGCTAATGCGTTTTTTTAGTGATTGAGATCATAATTACAAAATTTAGGTTTTTTTTTTTATTATTTTGCTATCCTTTTTTTAGCAAGCTGATATTTGACATGACAAAGGCTTTTAGTTGGTAATCTATGGTCTCCTTCGATGCTTCCTTTCTCAGTAAGCTCCTAGTTTTTCAAGTTTCTAATTTTTAGTATTGTAAAAAAGTAACTCCTAACATGTTTTTCTGATCATTTGGTTTGTTATTCCATGAAATAATTATTGCACCGAAATTAAGAATGACTAATCTATTATCATTTTATCTCATATGTATGTGTATCAATCGGTTTCGTCAGCTTTTAATAGCCTACCAAACATATCATCATTAGTTAGGTTGAAAAATTCATCCTCTAAAGCTGAACACTCAAAAAATAAAGTAAGTTTAAAAATTAATCAGCATCGGTCAGGCTCTATAGGTTTTGACTTACAAAACATACAAGTTGAAATTAAATCGATACTGTAGGTTTGTCAAAATTTTAAATTGAAGGTGATCAATTGGGTCGATTTAAACCAATATTATCAATTAGAACAGTAGTCAAATCAGGTTAATTCAGCCTATTTTCTCATCCCTATTGTGATGAGCAGACACAGGACTTGAAGTCAGTGAGAGCTTGTTAAATTTATATTTCTAAAACTTTTTCTTATTATTTTAATTGTTATAAACACTTGACTTACAAATTAGTTTGAGTAAATAATTTGCTATATTATTCATATTTATTTATATAAATGCTCTTAATAATATAATTTTATATTTTTTAAATTATTTTAACAATAAATGTACTTATAAGTTATTTTTATCAAATAATTAGGTGCCTATCAATTATTTATAAATGCTCAAAACAAGCATATAACTACATGAAATTTTAAATATTTATAAGTTCATATTAATTTGATACTTATAAGGTAATTTTGACCAAATTTCATCTTAGTTATAAATTTGGTAAAATATTTTCATTATAGAATAACAAATTTAATATTTCTCATATATTTTAATTCACCCTTTAATTATATAAATTAATTAAAAAAATATAAAAATAACAAATTAAACTTTTGAAAATTTTCATTTCCAATACAATTAATGCATTATAATTCTACATGTGAATTCTTGGATATAAATGTATATTTTCTATTCATATATACTTGTATATATATAGGGAGAGAAATAAATATAATATTAAAAGAAAATAAATCTAATGATATAAAAATTTGTAAATTTTGAAATAAAAAATAAAATTGAGAAAACCATATACAGAAAGATAGATGGAAGAGAGAGAATTACTAAAAAAAATTAAACTTATGTTTTATATAAGAAAAAAAATTGACTAAAAAAGGAGATAAGAGAATTTTTAAAAATTTCAACGTAAAATAATATATTTTTTAATAGTGAGAGTCATAATGAGTTGAGTTGAAAATAAATTTATATAACTTTTTATTAGCCTAAAATTATTCCTACAAAATTATTTTTTTTCTCAAAAGAATATATATATAGACACCCCCAGAGAGGGGCCAACCAGTGGGGGCTTGAGCCTCCATTCGCCCCTCTTTGTGTCCGCCAGTGCCTATTATCCCATGAATCAATCTGATCTTAAACATTGATGTAAAGTGTAACTGAACCAAGTATAACATATTATCAACATTTAATTTTTAATTGCAATTTGGTTGTGTATACATTTTTGGATCTTGTTTGTTTACAAGTTTTCAACATATACTCTTTATCAGTTAGTTCATAACATACAATATCAATTTTCAAGTTCAACAGAGCCAAGAGTCCCTCATAGGGCAGAGCAACATCTACTATTTTCTATTTGCTTGAAGCAATCTAACTTTGCTCCTTCATCTAATACAATACTATCTACACTACACAATTATTAGTTCTCTATACATTAAACTCGCTAGTAGAATGGGTGATTGTTGATGTTTCACGTAAGCTTACTGATGGATCTATTGTTTGTTGGCACATGGAAGACCTATTGTTCATTGATGGGACCTACTGTTCATTAATGGTTATGGTAATTGTTGGTTCATGAAGGACTTGTTTATTTAAAGTGCATGATTACTGACTATTTTGAGAGGAAATGTTAACTACGGAAAATTGACCTTGCTATAGAGATATTTAGGGATGATTCTAGGTGGTTTGTTGTTGAAATTGAAGGTGACCTTATTCCAGCATACATTACGCGAAGCTAATTTTGTGGTGAATCATCTTGCTAAATCTGGAGCCTCTAGAGATAATAGCCTTGAAGCTTGGTTAGATTTATAATGTCTAAATAACTATTCAGTAGGATGCCTCTGCTACTTTGCCCCCGCTACTTGTGTTGTTTTGATATTCTATAGCCTGATGTTCTGGGTTTTTTCACATATCTATGGGATGATTCTAGGTGGTCTACCTGGATATTTTTGAGTTTTTGGGTAGTTTTCATCTCTTGTATATGTTTTTTCCCATTTTAATTATATTAATAAAATTACTTTTATAAAAAAAACTACGGGAAATTGACATTAATTTGTATTTTTTTTTCTTCAAATTTTGAACCATATACTTTTGCTTATGTAATCAAGATGTAAATCTAATCATTGCCCTTTTTAAATCCATCTTTTGTAATTTGTGTGTGTGTGTATATATATATATATACTCAGTTCAACGAAATTGATTTTGGATTTTGAACTTCCAATTAGATTTTAAATTTCAGAACTCTTATTAGTAGCTTTGTAAGCTTCCTTTGCTTCTTTTGTTTTTACTGTTCACGGGTTTTCTTTGATTTCCATTTTCAGATTCTATTATGTACCTAGAACAAAGAAGGAAAGCATAAGAGGAAGAAGAAGAAGAGAAGCAGGGGAAGAGAAAAAATTGCAGCAGAAATAAGAAGAAGAAGAATAATTAAGAGGAAAATCATAGTTAATTTGAGAGAAAAGAGAGAATTTGTATTAATGAATTCATGAAGTCTCTGTTCGTTACATTGTCCCATTTATAACAGAATGGCCCCTTATTTCCAGCTCATTATAGCTCTTAACAACATGTAACAAAATACAACTAATTAACAACTAACTCTTAACATACTCAGCTACAATAATAGGCAACTAATTACATTTTTCACCATCTGGACTGCTGAATAGAACCACCACCACCCCACCCACCACCCAAACAACAACCACACACCCCCCCCCCCCCCCCCCCCCCCCCCCCCCCCCAGCCCCGGAGTTGAATGCTATTTGCCAAAGGCCCATTTGTTGATCAAGGGACTTGACCTTACCCTCTTCTTCTTTGAGAACTTTCTTGTCTTCAAGGAAGAATTCTAGAAACTGGATCTTCATGAAATTCAAGTCCTTCATTTGGCTTCCTTTTTTGACATATTCTCCCATTGAAATAAAACTTGCCACATTTGTTTGTTGTTTTCTCTTGATGCATCTTATGTCTAGCAAGCACCTTCTTCCCCATAACAAGATCCAAATTCTCTTTGAACAAAGTACTGTATTTTTGTTTCTTTCTAGTTTGCATTTTTTTAAACACCTTCAACCCACCAATTTCTCTTGAATAGAATCTCAATTTTTTTCTGTCTTCTCCACCTCTCAAATTCACTCTCCCTAAGACTCATAAGACATGATCCACACATCAACCCACAATCAATACAATTTTTTAATTCTACCTCAATTCTATTCACAGAAACCACATTACTAAAATCAGGAAATTTTTTATAAATCGCAGCCTTGCACAAGGAAAAATCAAAGCATAATTGGATCCAATTGGAATAGAGATGCAATTTTGCTACATGACCGGAGGTATTCAGCATTGCTTTTCCCAAGTTCTTTTGGTTAGTTTATTTTAGATGCAGTAGGAGTTGCGTTAATTTGGAATTCATTTATCTCTTCTCTTTCTTCTTCATTATATCATCATCTAGAATGTTCAGGAATTTCAGAACTTGTTCTTTTGCAAAGGTTTTCTTGTTTGATAAATTTACAATAAAATTTTCTTCTAACTTCCTTTGTGTACAACACCAACTGTTGTTGTATTGAAATCGCAGCTCTGGACGATTTTCCGAAGTCAAAACACCAAGTCCAACTTTGTCACCATCGAAGTTTCCATTTGATTACTCATAGTATTCAATCCTTAGGATCTTACCGCTCTAATACCAATTGTCGTGTACCTGAATTAAAAACAAAGAAGGGAAGAAGAAGAAGAACAGAAGAAGCAGGGGAAGAGAATAAATTGCAACAAAAATAAGAAGAAGCTTAAGAGGAAGAGAGGAAAATCAGAATTAGTTTGAGAGGAAAGAGATAATATGTATTAATGAATTCCTGATGTCTCCATTCATTACATTTTCCCATTAGTAACAGAATGGCCCCCTTAATTCCAGCTCACTATAGCTCTTAACAGTTGAAACATTTAGCTAATTAACAACTAACTCTAGCATACTCAGTTACAATAACAGACAGCTAATCATTTGGACGGCTGAAAAGAACACCCCAAGGCGGAATTCTCCTTGACGAAGGCCCATCTGTTGATCAAGGGACTTGACAGATTCCAGCAACTCTTTTTTGTTCTTTAATTTCAATCATTTTCAGTGATTGATAGGAAAGATTTGGGAACCAGGCTGGAAAAAAAATGGTGGTGAAATAGCATGCACGTAATATTTTCATGACTTTGGCATAGAGAAAATCTTTTCATTTTGTCAAGGACCTGAAAAATGAATAAGAAGGAAAGAAGAACAGAAGAAGAAACAGAGAAATAGAAGAAGAAGAAGAAATGATAGGAAGAAGAAGAAGAAAAAGAAAACAGTGGATAAGAAATTTAGAGAGAAATTGTATTGTTCATATTCATTTATGTTTTTATCAGTTTGCAATACATTGTATATATAATTGCTGCTGAGCATAATTCTATAATAATTAGCCAATCATTGGCAATCACTCCTTTTGCTAATACTGACAAATAACAGCTCACAATATTCTAACAAATTACATGCATTCTCCCCTTACTCCACCTGGCAGCAGTTGGTCCCATAAGGTAGTAGCAGCAGATTCTTTCACAGCCCTCACAATTACCATTTCTTCAATATCCATATTCCTTTTTGGGTCTGGATTCGTTGTGGATCTATTGAAGGAATTGCAGCACCGAGTCTCTTCTTCTAAAGTCATGACACATTTAGCAGCAAATTAGGTGCATATGAATATATATTGCACTGGAAATATTAGCCAGGACTTATTTGCAGTTTCTTATGAAATATGTAATCCCAGGAAGGTGCAACACAGTACATCAGTGTCTATTCCCAACTAAGAAGGACTCTGGAATTTGCTTAAATATTGAAGCAAATGAAGAGAGAGAGAGAGAAAAAAAATGGATATATGCTATTATATTTAAATATTTTTCCAAGCTTATCTTTATTTTTCAATTACATACCAAGAGTGTTCTTTGTTCCTTATCAGTAATCACAATGAATGGTAAGAGCAAAAATGCCAAGTTCCATGATTTGAGATGTACAATATATTTGATGTATATATATATATGGACATTTTTATATAACTATGGCCTTCACTGACTATGTATACTCGCTTAAAATTTATCTCTATCAACAACAAAAGAAAGAAAGATGAGAATCAATGATACTTTTTTCTCATTAATGTCCATCTAGTACTGAATGTTAATTATACCCTCATTACCCACTTTTGAAACTATAACCACTGATATTAGGTGTCGTAGGACTACTACTAACCCATTTAGCAGTTACTATATCCGGTGAAGGTGGCAATCTGATATTCTTCAACAGTGAAGTATCATTGCAATCTGGCGGTGAAGGTGGTGGCAGAATATTCCTCGATACCTCATTGTCATCATGCAATTCTTTTTGATTCTCCTCCTTGAACTCCCTCCTTTCGATTCTCCTTAATGCCTCCAAAACCTCGTCCATAGTAGGCCTCATTTCCTTGTCCTGTTGCAGACATCGAAATGCTAGCTCTGCCACTGATATTGTCATTCTTTTAACTTCTTCATCTGAGCTGTATCCGAAAGATGGGTCAATCAACTCGTCAAATGCACATTTTTGAATGTTGGTTACTGCTAAGTTAGCTAGATTAATCTCGTGTCGATGCCTACTAATATCAACAGCAGGCATTGATGATATTAACTCAATCAAGACAACTCCAAAGCTATAAACATCACTTTTATCAGTAAGGTGATTACATTGATAATACTCAGGATCAACATAGCCTGGAGTACCCTGTGGCGCAGTTGATACATGAGCAACATCGTTGGGAAACAACCTGGAGAGCCCAAAATCAGCAACTTTGTCACCAAAATTGTTATGAAGTAGAATGTTGTTAGTTTTGACATCACGGTGTATTGTATCAGAAGCATGAAGATAAGCTAAAGCAGTAGCTGTTTCTATTGCTATGCTCATGCGGAGAGGCCATGTTAACAGACTAGACTTTGCTCAATCACCGTAAAGATGATCAGCAACAGTACCATTAGGAATGCCTTCATAAACAAGAAGAAGCTCACGGCAGCAGCGAGAAGTGCATCCATAAAGGGAGACCAGATTTTTGTGCCGCAGCCTTGTAAGGATTTCAATTTCATTCATGAACTGCTCAACCCTTCTGTAGTTGTGCTCATACAGGCGCTTAACTGCAACCTTCCGTCCATCACGGAGCTTACCTGGTTTGTCAATATCAAAGTAAGCTCATTCTTCGAAGTAACTTCATTTTTCTGCATAGCAATTATCAGAAACACTAGATTTTTCATCTTCTTACCGTAATACACAGCTCCAAAGCCTCCGTCTCCTAGGTCATTTTTAGTATCAAAATTACTAGTGGCTTCTTCCAGTTCAGTGTAGGAAAAGTGGGGGACACCAAAGTAGATGCCACCTAGTTCAAGGTCTGATTTTGAGCAGGCATCAAAATTGGAATTTGTTGACAGTAATTTTGAAGAAACAAGTCTTCTTTTGTAGTAACCCCAGAAAACAAAAAGGGAAGACAATATTATGACCGGTATTCCAATGCCTGCAATTGAAAAACAGTACAGTTATTCGTTAAAAACTTCTAGTGCAGGCTAAGAAGAAACATAAAGCAGATTTAGGTGTTCACTTACCTAATCCTAGCTTCAATCCCAACTTTTTATTTCCTGCAACAGAATTCAAAAGAAAAAGTAATGTAAAAATAAACTATAAAAAAAAATACACTCGTAGATTTAAAAGAGGACATTCAAAATCTTCAAATTAATACAAGGACTCATTTGAGGAAACAAATGTAAACCAAAGGGCTCTCATGAATGAGGTTGCGTCATATATATATAATTATTAGAACTCTGGCATATGTAAAAATATGTATGGTGCATTCAATTAAACATGCAAGTCTTTTCATTTTCAATACCAACAATATCTATACCTTTTTCTATATTGGCGCAATAAAACTTTCCCTCTCTTTTAGTTTGACATTCTCCTACTTTACGATAACATTCTCGACAATGATTATCTATATACACTTCAAGATTGAATTCAGCAGTTAGCAATGTAAATATGTCACTGCAGTTTCTGCCCTGATAGAGGGGAAGCTGAATTATTGAACACTTAGGTGGAAGACTAGGTAATTTTTTGAGAGTACAAGGATAATTGATATGTGAGTTATTGCAGCCTGTATTATAATCTAACATGGAAAGATTATTCAGCCTGTGGTTGGATTTGAACAAGGTTAGGTTGTCAGTGATTTGAAAAGAGAGCAAAGGAAAGCCAGGAAGACTCAGATTTTTGAATGTTTCACAATCACGAACATGCAAGTGGTCTAACAAAACTTGATCACGAATAAAAATGGTAGATGCCTGAGAGATATTTTCAACTTCATACCATCTTCAAAAATGAGACCCAGGAAGATAAGAGGAATCAACCAATGAGCTTTGGCATAGTGATTCTATTCTGGAGTCATTAGATTGTGTAGCTGTGAATTCGAACTCAAATGAAATTTAATTAACCAAAACAAAGAGGAACCACAATTGTTGATAGTGCAATTACGCGTTTTTATCACTATGAATAGGAACTCCTTTTTCCTTCATGGTCCACGAAAGCTATGGATGGTCTAGTAAAGAAAAAGGGGCTGAAAATGCTGCAAATAGAAAAACGTGACATCTAAAGACATATTGCAATATGTGGTGGATTCACTGGGATAAATTTATAAATTAGAGGTCATTATCACGTGTTAGAATTCAAGAACTGGAAAAATGTAAATTTTCAATAAAAGACATCTTTTTCTTAGCCTGTGATGGGTTTCGGTGAAGTATTAGATGGGAATAAGGGAAAATATACAAAGAAGAATCAAATGGTGTGCCTTCCACATGGAATGGAATGGAAGACAGGTTTTTGATGTGTTCATTTCTTTGGGTGCCTTTTCATGGGATCTAATACCCAAATGAAACACTGAGAGCGTAGAGAACAAGTTAGTTACACAAATGCAAGGTAATATTACATTTACGAATCATCCCTTTTTCCCGGGCTATTATTTTCCATCTCTAGTTTTTTGTTGCTCTGCTATGGTTTGAACCTTTGCAGTTAAATTGGATTATACTAATTTTTAGAAAATACCCTTTAGAATGAAGATTGCCCATTCAAAAACAAGAATCAAACTTTTGTCAAAATTGCCAGTAATTCCCAGCCTACTGTTAACTAAGTAATAGAAACCAGCAATGAAAGCTAAGATGACTGGCCTGCTGATATAAATCATAAAGCCTAAAGGAGTCTAGAGTATTGTTGGTAACAGCAATGACACTATCAGCAGAACTTTTTAACAGTATATATACCGTCAGCACAAAATATGGAGTTCTTCATTTCTGCAGTGAGATTCTAAGCTTAGCCTGTTTCTTCTAGCAGTACTAATCATCGGGCACTTCCAAAGAGGCACAGACCAATTACCAAGCTGTGCGATTTTTAACTATGCATATGCATATGCCTCTGTGAGAGTGCAACTCACACTAAATGAAGAAGAGGACATTAAATTGAAAAAGAAACTGCTACCTGAACCTAGTCCAACACAATCTTGAGAGCCTGAGCATATTCTGTATAGAATTTCGGACACAGGACAGATAGAGGGTATTGGAAGCAAGCCTTACCATGCAGTGTTTAGAATGGGATCCATCAAGACAGTAACGACTATTTCCCTCTTCAAATCATAAAGACCTTCGACACTGAAAATAGTTTTATCTTAATTCAATCCACTTCAGCATAAATCCATCCCTCAACGACTTAGTCAACATTTCTTATTGTTTGATTAATCTCATCTTGCACTAATTATACAGATGTAGCAACTATTGATTCACAAACTGATCTATTTCAGTTCAAAGGCTCGTTCTCTATTGACTAATGCAATAAAAGAAGTCATCAGCATGAGTCATTAAATCATAGTAAGTAGATTTTTAGTTCAAGAGTCATTATATCATAAAAATATTTTTTTAATTTTTTAAGACGTTGTAGTTTCCATTAAATTTAGTTTAAGAACTAAAATTATTAATATTAAAGTGATAAAAAATTAAAATATTAATTAAGATAAATTTCAGAGATATTATAATAATTTATTTTAAATAAATTAACAAATTATAATATAAATAATTCCAATAATAAATAATAATTAACAAAATAGCAAAGTTTTTAGCTACATTTTCAGTTGGTGTAATTAATTAGATAAAGAAATTTTTGTACTCCTATGTACGTATCCGGATTAGCGATGATAAATCAAATTTGCCTAATTTATTCTCATGAAAGATGCTAATCTCAACTTGAATTTTTTATAAACAGTGTACGACCCAAAATTTTCAATCCTCCGTCAACTGCCATGAAAGAAAAAAATTTTTATTTCAATTTAATTGTAACTTTTATAAATTTAAAATAATATTAATTATAAAATTTTAAATTTATTCTTACGAGTATTAAATTCTTCTAAGATTAACTATTAATAATAAGATAATATTTGAAAGACGTAAGTCAAATATTATAAATTTTTTGTAAAGTTTATAATGACTAATCTCTATTTAATTATTTTAAAAATAATAATTGAAGTAGAAGGAAGAGAGTAATAATTATAATAAATATGAATTTTTTTCAAAAATATCTAATTTTTTTAGAAATACTCACTTTTAAACTTTTAATTTAAAAAATATCACATCCAGTATATATATAGTGTATTAAAAATATACTCTAATATATTAAAAGTATTATAATATATTAAAAGTATATCAAAATAATAAAGTATTTAAAAAAATTTAAAAAGTGAAATATAGTATAAGTTTTCCCAATAAATAATAATGGAAAACTTCAGATTCAAGTGAACATGGTATATGGTTAAAAAGAAATCTTCGATGACTGGATGCTTTCTAGATATATTTTTTCCCAGCCTTCCCAGAAAGTTAGAAGTGGAAGCTAAACAATTGGCAAATCTTTTTTTTTTCGAGAGCAACAATTGGAAAATCTTAATTATTTAAAATAAATTGTTTAATTTAAATTGGCTAGAGATTGGGAACATATCAACATATGTGTAGTTGAAAGCAATAATAAAATCAATATCAGCATTGATGAGCTACAAAATAATTGATTGTGATTTATTATTATTATTATTATTATTATTATTATTATTATTATTATTATTTCATTGTGTAGATGTATAGTAGATGTGTTGTAGAGGTATTATAGATGTATTGTATATATTATAAATGCGTTGTAAATGTTATATGTATGTTATATTTTTATTATTTAAATTACGTATATTTTATAAAAAAATTGTTGAATATTACGTGAATATTGTGTGAATGTTACGATGATAAAAAATTAAAAATTAAAATTAAATAAATATTAAAAATATTATGTAGATATATTGTATATTTATTGTAAATATATTATTGATGTGTTGTAAATATGTAGATGTAGTTTGTATTATTCAGTGTGTATTTTATATATGTTGTATATATATTATGTATATGTCATGTATTTATTTATTTGTTTGTATATATTAAAAATATGACATTAAAAAAATAAAATAAAAAAAACTTAAATATTAATAAATAAAAAATAAAAAATTAGAAAAAAAAACAAAAAAAGAGTAAAAAAAGTTTTTTAAAAAAAAAAAATTTTGCGTGTACAGTATATTTGCAAATGGAAAAAAAAAAATTCCATGTAGCGCTTAATTTTTCTTTTTTTTTTTTTATCCATTCGCTTTTTTTTTTTTAATAAAAAACAGCTGATTTTAGACCTCAAAGTAACCAAAGTAAAGAGGCCATTTATTGTTGATAAGCCGGGCCTAAGATTGGACTGCAGGCTAAATAGCCAAGCTCAAATCATATTAAGGTTGGGCTATGGGAGTAAATCTAGCTCAGCCCTGTCTGAGTACGCCCCTAAATTTGAAGTCTTGGGACAAGCTTTCATTTTTCACACAGGAGGACCAGTCCCTCAAGAAGATGACTTTTATACTATTTGTTGGTTTTATAAACCACTTTCGGACATAGGATGAGCGAAACACTCTTAGAAGAGACCTTTTTTCTCACATGTTTTCATTTATTTGCTATTTATACAAAAAGTTCATAAAGCAAAGTGGGAGTCACTACATACAGCAGCAATCATTACAAGTTTTTACAATTCTTTTCAAGTATTTACACATCTTTTAAACTAACCTTTCTTAATTTTAGGAACTAGTACAACAAAAAGATCTAAGAGCATCACCATCACAATGTCACTTCATTTGGAAAAATCAACCACTTAGCTGCGGCAAGGCATTTCAAGGCCTTTTACAAAGGAAATCACTAACATATATAAAAAAAAAAAGACCATGACTTGTAAAAATAGACTACTCGATGAGAAAAAATTTGCTTCAGCAAAATTTCCTAAATGACTCTTGTTTTGGACAGGGCACATTCACGTATTCTTCTTAGGTTTTAGACACAAACAATATCGCTTTCAAATAGTGCAGATATTCTAATGGTGAGGCATATTCTAATGGTGGGGCAGCAGTTCTATGTTATTTATTCTAAGTAAAAGCAGAAGCTTTTGGTATTGTTGAATTTTGCATTTAGAACTCAAATCCCTACTACTGCTATATAACTTGCTAACTGATTAAGAAACAGGATATCAACTATTTATTTATTTTTTAATACAATTGAGTCACACAAGAGACCATAATCAATTATGCAGATGCTAAAACCAGTACAAACTAAAAAGCTCGTATCCGGCCTTCCTAAATTATAATTGCTCACACAATGAGGCTAGTTGTAGTTGAATTTTCCACAGGTTGTGGAAGGGATCTTGAAGGGGAAGACAAGTAAGGTCTAGGTGGGATTTGCAAGGAAACAAGACTCCCTTATAACATTTCTACGACTCTACCCATTGGCGGCCGGTTTGCAGGATTTGTTTGTATGCACCACAAACTCACTAACATCATTTTTCTTGCCATTTGATTTTCCTCTTCGTAGTTGATCCCATCAAGTCCAAGTTCTTCACCTACTTAAAGACGCTTGCATATACAATCTGGAAAATATATCTCACTCGTATTATCAACTTCAACGCAAACATTCTTTCTTCCTCCAACCATTTCTAGCACCAAAATCCCATAACTATAAACATCAAACTTATGAGAAACCCCACCAAAACTTCTATAAAATACTTCAGGTGCAATATCCAACGGTCCCTCTTGCTCCCATCATTGATATGATACTCTCTCTTGCGGGACATATTCTATCTAGACCAAAATCTACAATCTTAGGACAAAACTTTCCATCTAGAAGAATATTGTGAGGTTTTATATCAAAATGCAATATCCTAGCAAAACAACCTCGATGCAGGTATTCTAATCCCTGAGCAATGCCAATTGCAATTTCATACAGTGTTTGCCATCCCAATTTGCGATTAGCTCTTAGTGAATTTTCATCGTATATGTATTTCTCAAGAGATCCATTAGACATAAACTCATATATCAAAGCACGCTTGGAACCCTCATAACAGAACCCCAAAAGAGTTACAATATTGACATGGGAAGTCCTACTAATGCTTGCAACCTTATTCACAAATTCTTCCCCATTGCTCTTTGATTCCTTCAAGACCTTCACTGCCATAAAACGACCATCAGGTAACTTGCCTTTGAACACACCTCCATAGCCACCTTGTCCTAGTTTATCTTTGAAGCACTCTGTCATTTTCTTAACTTCTGTGTATTTGTACCTTTCCAATGGCATGAGTCCATGGTTCTTGAGATAGGCATCAACAGTTTTCGAGTCTTTTCCTTTCTTCTTCCAAAAGAAAAGTAAATTATTGGCTGTGAATTTTCTCCTCAAGTACCAGACTGCCACCATTAGAATTCCAATTGCAGCAGCTGATGCAGCTGCAGTAATCAAAAAGGAAAAAAAAAGATAATAATGCGTTTTTAAGAACGATCTCAAATAAGTTGCTTTAGAAAAGAGTATAATCTCTTAAATGGTGCACTCAAATTATTTTTGATCATTTACAGTCATCATGTCATATACATATGTTGTTTGATAAAGTGAAGGAGAAATTAGCATAAACATAAGAAGTAGAGGATATTATCTTACCTAATCCTTGCTTCAATCCAAATTGGTTATTTCCTGTGGCAGAAATAACATCGATTTTAAATCAAATATTAAAAATAATAGAATTGAAGCAGACTGAATGACACTCTCTAAAATCTCAATGAAGTAATAAACATACAATGACAGTCAGAACTTGTATTTTACTCCCCAATAATTCAAACTTGTTACAACAGACTGAGTTTTTATTAATGATGCAAATTAAAAGGCTATATCTAAGAGGCCAAGTAATATACATGCATAATTATTAGAAACATAGCATATATAACGCTGAGCAGATACACATGCTTGCAACTATATATCTGCATTTTTCTTTTCTTAATTTAAATGTTTATACCTTATTTTAGATTCGTACAATAAAACTGATGGTCGTTGTTAATCTGACATCCGTGCAATAAAAAAATTGCACTTATAGATTTAACAGAGGACAGTCAAAACCTTCATTTTTTTTTGAGCAGTAGAAGAAAGTTTCATTCAACTAAACCTAGAAACATACAGAGCCTTAACAAAGGCTTGGGGGGGACTAACTCCAGTCCAGAGCATAAAGAGGTACAGCCATAGTAAGCTACATCCACAACAGCCTGTGCAATAAAAAACACAACGCAAAGGAAGATAGAAGCAAATACAAGCTACACCAACAGGCAGGCCCATGAAACCCAGATAAACCTCCCACCATACAATATAAGGCCAGATAGAGAAAATAAATTGGCCAATAACCAGCAGAAAAAAATACACAAATAGATCTGTTGTAGAACATAAAACCTGTGGACTTCACCAAATGAGCTAGAGAAGCTGCTACGGTCATCTTCATTCCTGAAGAGATTAAAAAGAGGATGTGCAAGACACCTCCTTCTTGAGGTCTTCTTATATAAAGTTCTGTTTCCAACAAAAAAACTTCCACAAAAGAAAACCCCTATAGCCAGCTGCTTTGGCTTAAGAAAAAAAGACCACTGAAAATCAACCAACAACAAGAAATTGATCTTTTTCTTCAAACACCCCCCCCCCCCCCCCCCCCCCCCCCCAAAAAAGAAAGAAGGAGAGATAAACCAAGGAGGCCATCTAAGGGCCGAAACTAGAAAAACAGGAAACAAAGCCATAAACTAAAGGAAACTGGAAGAAAGACATGAGGAAGTGAGCATAAAGAAGACTAAAGAAGAAGAGGAAGGGGGAAAGGAGCGCGGTGAAAGTGAATTAAATTGTAATATTCTGAAATTGCGTCAAAACCTTCAAATTCATACACGGACTCGTTTGAGGAAACCAAAAGGCTCTCTTGAATGAGGTTGTGTAATATTTTTATAACTATTAGAGCTCTAGAAATATGTATGCTATATTCAATTAAACATGCAAGTCTTTTCATCTTTAACAAGTCTTTTCATTTTCAATACCAACAATATCTATACCTCTTTCTGTATTGGCGCAACAAAACTTTCCCTCTCTTTTAGTCTGACATTCTCCTCCTTTACAATGGCATTCTCGACAATGACTATCTATATACACTTCAAGATTGAATTCGGCAGTTAGCAATGTAAATATGTCACTGGAGTTTCCGCCCTGATAGAGGGGAAGCTGAATTAAAGAACACTAAGGTGGAAGACTTGGTAATTTTTTGTGTATATGAGGATAATAGATACGTGCGTTATTGCAGCCTGTATTATATTCTAACATGGAAAGATTATTGAGCTTGTGGCTGCATTTGAACAAGGTTAGGTTGTCAGTGATTTGAAAAGAGAGAAAAGGAAAGCTAGGAAGACTCGGATTTTTGAATGTTTCACAATCACGAGAATTCAAGTGCTCTAAGAACACTTGATCACAAATAAAATGTTAGACGCCTGAGAGATATTTTCAACTTCATGCCATCTTCCTCCCTTGCCCAATTGTATCTTTTGTGTATTATCATCACAACCATCTACCATTAAGGAGGACTTGTGTTATTAGTGAAGGGGAATTTCATCTCACCAAGCTTCCCACATGGAAAAGGTGGGCAGTTTCTCACTTCTTCATTAGCAGAGTGAACTCCAAGATGACACAGAAAAATGACTAATAACAGAGAAATCCATGCCATGCTTAAACTTCAAAGGAAAAAACCAGCAAAAATAATTACAAATCACCAACAAAGATTCACTTGCTAATAAAAGCTAGGTGCGTATGACCATTAAGTAATAGTTTACTTAGTTCTTTTAGCTGTTAAACACGCCAGTTGACTAGTCACGGAAGACTCGGAAGAAATAGACTGATGAGATCAAAATTCTATCTATTTTGTGCAGTTCCACCTCCCATTGGTCCATTGGACTACCACCACACAACGTAGCAGGTTAATCTGGTGGTGGGGTTGCCTTTCTAATTATAAGTAAATTATATTGCTAGTAATTATAAGATGTAATAATTAGATAAATAAATTTTTGTACTCTCAAAATTGCACTATAACATTACTAAAACAATTAATTACAGAAGAATTCATATTCAAGTGAAAATGGTATACGGCTAAAAAAATCTTGTACGACTGGATGCCTTCCTAGATATTATTTTTTCCCAGCCTTACCAAAAAGAAGTTAGAAGTGGAAGACAAACATACGGGAACATATGTAGTTGAAAGCAATAATAAAATCAATATCAGTAATGATGAGCTATAAAATAATTGATTGTGATTTATTATTATATTCTTTTTAAGTATTATTATTATTATTATTATTATTATACTTTGGTCCACCTAATTCTCTTGAAAATGTTAGGATCATTAAGGGGAAAAATTGAAACGACAGATGAACTGGAAAAAAAACTCGCTAGAACAAGGAGTACAATTCCAAGCATAAAGCCTGTCTGGACAGAAAAACCTAAAAAAAATAGCTGGCAATATCAAAGCCATATTTGCCACAGGGGTAAAATTAAATTTTTCAGTATAAGGGGCAAAATAAAAACATCATATATTTTTTTAAAAATTTAAAAGAGTCAATCAAATATTTTAAAATTTTTAATAATATATATATATATATAATTTTCAAAACAAAAGGGGCAGCACTTCTAACATGAGTGTCTTCGCGCTGTTTGCCGCCACTTTTTTCACAGAAGCTGCAATTACTTGCTGTCCAATTCAACACGAACCCTCTTTCTAGCGACCTTTCAATTTCAGTTCTGGGATTAATTTCTCTTTCTCCTCTACGCAAATCCACAGGCACCACAAATTCTTCTTCGCAAATTTCTGACGCATTTTCCAGCAAAGTATCATCCTCAAAAATGGATAAAGTTGGACCGATTTCTGCACTACTATTCTCATCAACACAATCAATCTTTTATTTTACAAGTTCACTACCATTGCCATCATTTCCAAACAGTGTTTGGTTGCACCGATAAAGCAAGAACAGCTCTGTTTGGTTTCGGAATATGCTCAACCTATTATCGGGTAGTGATGTGTTCTTAAATTGAGGAACACAAGTCTTGCTTGTATTAAAAACGGCAGCGTTTGAGACACGAAGAATCTGATTTTTGTAGTCAATTTGCTGAATGATATAGTTATTTTCTTGTAATCTGAAAACTGGATGGTTATTCGAGCAAATAAGGTTAAATCCAGGGTACCCACAAAAGGATTCTTGCTGACCTTCGATAAAAAATGGGAAACTTATATTTTGGCCATCCCCACAAGTTTTGGGATTGCAAGCTAAATACTGAGAATCTATACATAAGGCTTTTCTTGCAATAAGAAAAGAAATTATTATTATAAACAGATTTATCAGTGGAGAAAAGGGTATCAGCAGCAACTTTTGGTTCATTTGGGGATCTTGATAATCTATAGAGAGAGGAAATTATTTTTTCTTTTTATAGATCAGTTTAGATGGTGCAGAAGGCTTCTGCTTGCAACTTTGCAGGCATTATAGTGAAGAGAAAGTTGAGAAAATGGACTTTTCTTCAGAGTTGAGAGAGTGGAAGACTATTTTTGTTATTTTGTCGAAATATTATAAATGAGCATATAAAATATTTTTACTCCATAACTTGATATCTTCAAAAACAAAAATCATATCACAAATTTTATTAAGAAACAAAAAGAAAAAATAAAAATTTGTATAAATTTTTTAAAGCGAAAGAAAACTGAATAGTAAGATTAAAAGTCATATATTTATATTGTTTAACATTAAAACTACTATTATCATAATTAAGTAAATTATTAAAGTATAATTAATATGTTAGGAAGATTAAAATTTGATATATATTTTTATTGTCTAACTTTTAAAGTTTTTTAAAAAAAAGCAAAAAATAGGATTATTAAATAAATCATTAATGTATAATTAATTTATTAGGAATGTCAAAAGTAATATATGTTTTGATATTTAACTTTTAAAATCTCTAAAAAATAATATAAATCAATTAATGACATTAAATTAAATTATTAACATACAATTAATTTATGGAGAAAATTAAAAGACGGATATTAAAGTATTAAGTTTTTAAACTTCTACAAAAAAATTGAATAAATATAAATATGAATTTTTGTAAAAAAAAAATAATATAATAACATGACTTCCTAAGAATTAAGAAAATTCCTTAACTTTTATATATGTAATATAGATGTAACTTGTTAAAACAGAACCAAAAAAGAATGTCAAAGATAATTATTGCTTACGAGATTAAAATTAAGATTAAGATTGACAAATTAAGATTGAAGTGGATAGCTTGTGTGTGGTTTAGTTGCTTAGTGAATTCAATATAGAATCCGGAATAATGGAACTCTTATGCATAAGATCAGGGATATGACGAAGAGAGAATTGGAGATTGATTTATATCATATTTATGAGAAACTAATCATGTAGCAAATTATTTTGTGTTCTATGTTAGCAGTTTTTCAATTGTTATTGATGAGTTGAGGAATCGATGGTGCAAAGTAATAATTATTAGAGCATGATATTGTGGAAATTTCTTATTCCAGATTAATTAGCTTATAGTTTTTGAGTGATACCTCACCTATATAAGTGATAATATTAATAATAATTATTTTAAATGAAGAAAAGATTAGCTAATTGAATTATTCACGCACTCATAATGAATCTCTTTTCTTTTCGTTAATTTATGAATTCAAAATTCTTAATAATGAAATAAAAGCGTAAAATAGGAGGGAATGTTTGAAAGCCAAGCGATTTCTCAAAGAAAACGGCCGGTGACATGGGGGAGTTTGCAAGTCTAAAAACATTGTTGATTCAATTGTTGTAATTCATAAATTGTAGTCTGTTCCTGTGCAGTCGTATTTTATGGGTTTTGAATGCTTGAATCACTTTCAAGAATTAATGTGTTTTTTTCATGCAGTCGAAGTTGTTCCTCTTTGGCTACAAGTGGGATGCAAAAGGGATTTTAAAGTGGGCCTTATAATTAAATAATAAAATCTTGAATTTTAATGTTTTATGAAATTTTTCTATTTCATTTGGTTATGGATTTGTCTATTTGAGTTTTGTCTTTTCACAAATTCGATAATACACTCATTTACTCGATGTATTTAATAATCACTTGCTCCCAAAGAATCACATATAATTTTTTACTTTTTTTTAACAACTTTCTCATGCATTTGGGTTTTAAAGTGATGAAAAATTGAATTTTACTTAAATTTTACTAGTTTTTTTTTCTTTTTGGAATGGAAAATGGTATTATTATTAACTCAAATCTTGAAAAAGAACAGCAGCTATAGAATGAGGGACATCAACAGCTCATTCTTTATGACCTGTCCTAGAATCAAAGAGCCTAGCTAGAGAATGGGCACCTCTATTCACAGATTTGAATACAAAACTTAATGAAACTTCCTCTACTTCACTTAACCAATCAATACAATCACCAATTAAAAGACCAGTGTATGAAGAATCCGCCTACTTGTGTTGCATAGCAAGAGCTAGATTCCTGCAATCAGTTTCCACAATAATTCTTCCTTGTTGCATCTTCTTCAACCATTTCAGTGCCTTCCTACAGCTCATCGCCTTCCCCAGGAAAGGATTAAGAGGGCTCATAAGCTGCCTACTCTTGGCTGCAATCAATTTTCCTTCCCAATTAGACAGTAGACATCCATAACCCAGCTTCTTAGCTTCAGGAAACAAGGAGATATCAAAATTACATTTCAAGGTATCTTCTAGTGGAGGAGACCACTTAGTCTAATATGATTCTTGCTCTTGTCTACTCTGGTCCCTTTGCCGAAAATTAGCTTGTTGCCATCTTCTCAGAAAAGATTTTGCAAAATCAATCACTGATGCTGGTGATCTTTGAGAATTGCTCCATAGAACCTGATTTCTCTGGTTCTAGATAATCCCAAAGGACAGTAGCTATTACTGAGCCCTCCTCTCTGCTACTGTCCTCAAGAGTCAGCTCCATCCAAGAGAGGATATTATCTGTGGATCTCATTGCGCTGCTGATTTAGATCAAAGCAACTCTGGAGCAAAACTACAATTCACCCACACATGGGCAAGAGACTTATCTTCAGATTTATAGAAATAGCAAATATTATTTACTTCAACATTTCTTTTCTGAAGTTCAAACAAAGTTGGCAGCACATTTGAACAGACTCTCCAAACAAAATTCCCAACCTTAGGAGGAATTCTCTGAAAGGGGGAGAAAACTTAATTCCCCTAAAGCCTAAATCATGCATAAATCACTAGATTATTCAAATTTAATTGCAAAGGGCAGAATTTGTGTACTTGGCATCATTGTTTGTTGATTCTGGAGACAATTCTGGGGTTTGTCGCCTTCCAGGGGATACACACTTTAGGTTATGCGGAAGCACTAATGAAAGAACGTAATGTTCTCTCAAAGTTATATTCCCCCGGAGACCACGACCCCTTATTTATAACTGAATAAATTGATTCATTTCTATTTTAGTCCTTCAACAAAATAAAAATTACTTAATGATCTCTACACTTATAATTCTATTACGAGTGGGACACCTCAATAGTCAACAATCTTAATTTGATCAAAACTTTAATTTGACTATCTTAATTTGACTGCAATACACATTTAATATTTAAATATATTTAGCTCACACTTATGATTAATTAGAGGATTATTTTTAACAATATAAAATTAATTCTAACAATCTCCCACTTGGGCTAACATATATTAAATATAAATGTATATACCTTAATGAGCTCATAAAAGAAGTCATACTGAAGGTACCTCAAACAATCTCGTCCATTGATTATATCGATAAAGGACTGAAGGGCAAGTCGCCACATTCATCGTGACTCAAACCACCATCAATCACATTACCAATACTCTCAAATGACATAAATCAATAATAGGAGTGTAGCATGGAAACTACATGCTATATGATCCAATCATGTCTGTTTCCAACTGGTCAATCTTAAGTGAGATCAAACATAAATATAATACAGAGTGTAAAACACATAATAAAATGAAAGAAAAACTCATTTTTTTCTGCAGAAACTGAATGTACTTTACAAAATATATCCAATGCCAAACAGAGCATATATAAAATATAATGCAAACTTAATGAACAAACTCCCACTGAAACTAAATAGTCTCAAATAATGTGACACCCATATAAGCAGTGTGCTTATGAAAAACTTTTCAGTATCACAGCCTTAGTGAGTGGATCCGCAATCATGGAGTTCGTTTCAATATGCTCTATGGATATCTGTCCACTCTGTACCCTCTCCCTCACAGCCAGAAACTTAATCTTGATATGTTTCGATCGAGAAGAGCTTCTGTTGTTGTTGGAGAATAAAACTGCTGAGTTATTGTCACGGTATAACTTTAATGGCCTTTTAATGCCACTCACAATGCGCAGCCCTGTGACAAAGTTCCTCAGCCAGATTGCCTGATTGGATGCCTCATAGCTTGCTACAAATTCTGCTTTCATGGTGGAGGTAGCTACTAGAGTTTGTTTCAAACTCTTCCAAGAAATAGCACCACCAGCCAAGAGATATATGTAGCCTGACGTGGATTTTCTACTGTCTTGGCATCCAGCAAAATCAGAATCAGTATACCTAATGATCTCAAGCTGATCTGATCTCCTGTATGTGAGCATATGTCCCTTCGTTCTCTGAAGATATCTCAAGACTCTTTTGGTTGCTTTCCAATGATCCATTCCTGGATTGCTGAGATATCGCCCTAACATGCCAACTATGAATGAAATATTTGGACGAGTGAAAACTTGAGCATACATCAGACTCCCAACTGCTGACGCATAAGGAATCTTCTGCATCTCCTGAATCTCAAGTTCACTCTTTGGACACTGATCAAGACTGAATTTATCTCCTTTAGCAACTGTGGTATCAATTGGTCTACTTTTGTGCATACTAAATCTCTTGAGCACTTTCTCAATATAGCCCTTTTGTGATAATCTAAGAATATCTCGAGTACGGTCTCGATGTATTTGAATCCCTAATACAAAAGAAGCTTCACCTAAATCTTTCATCTCAAAGCATTTTGAGAGAAAGACTTTGGTCTCGTGCAGCAAGTCCTTACAGTTAGTAGCAAGCAATATGTCATCCACATATAAGACCAAAAAGATACACCTACTCCCACTAAACTTGTGATACACACAATCTTCCACAGCATTTGTCTCAAAACCGAAACAGACAACTACTTCATGGAACTTGAAGTACCACTGACAAGAAGTTTGCTTGAGTCCATAAATGGATTTCTTTAATCTGCATACCAGTCGCTTTGGGTCTCCAGACACAAAGTTTTCTGGCTGCACCATATAGATGGTTTCATCAATGTCTCCATTGAGAAACACAGTCTTCACATCAATTTGATGTAACTCAAGATCAAAATGTGCAACTAGAGCCATGATTGTCCTAAAAGAGTCCTTCGATGATACCGGAGAGAAGGTCTCTTTATAGTCAATCCCTTCTTTCTGAGTGAAGCCTTTAGCTACAATACGAGCCTTATAACTTTCCACATTACTATTAGAATCCCTCTTGGTCTTAAATATCCATTTGCAACCAATAGGTTTCTTTCCTTCAGGTAATGGGATAAGATCTCAAACTTGATTGTCTTGCATAGATTTTTATTCTTCACCCATTGCCTCAATCCACTTGTGAGAGTTAGGATCCTGCATGACATGATGAAAGCTGATTGGATCATCTTTCACCATGTCTACAGTGTCCTCATGTTCCTGAAGATATACTACATAATCATCTGGAATAGCGTTTCTTCTCTCTCTAGTGGACCTCCTTAAAGGCACAGGTTCTGGCTCAAATTCTTGAGGTTGTTGAGCTTGTACTTGAGGAAGAATGACTTCTTCATCCTGATGAGGAAGTTGTTCAACATTGTCTTGTATTGGAACTTGATGTGCTTCTGGAACAGTGACAGGCATAGGAACCAGAACACTGCTAGGAGCAATGATGGGAATCGACACTGAGTGTTCCTGACTCGATCCCTCCTCAAAAATAATGTTTCTAACCTTACTTCTCCCCCCAAACTCAACATCCTCAAAGAATTTTGCAATTCCCGTCTCAAAAATAGTCTTGATAGTAGGATTATAAAACTTATAACCCCGTGATCGCTCAGAATATCCAATAAAGTAGCTGCTAACAGTTTTGGAGTCCAATTTAGTTTCATTGGGCCTATAAGGCCTAGCCTCAGCAGGACATCCCCAAACATGAAGATGTTTTAGACTGGGCTTGCGTCCAGTCCAAAGCTCATAAGGTATTTTTGCAGCTACTTTAGTTGGTACTCTGTTAAGAAGATAAGCTGTTGTTTTCAATGCTTCTCCCCACAGAGACTCAGGCAAGGAAGAATGACTAATCATACTCCTTACCATATCCATAAGAGTCCTGTTACGCCTCTCAGATACACCATTCATATTGGGTGTACCAGGCATGGTATATTGAGGGACTATACCACAGTCCTGTAGGAAAATAGCAAATGGTCCTGGATATTGTTCACCTGAAACCGTCATATCTACCGTAGTACTCACCACCACGGTCAGATCTAACGCATTTAATCTTATTTCCAAGTTGGTTTTCAACTTCGGCCTTATAAGATTTGAAAACGTCTACAGACTCTGATTTCTCATAAATGAGATATAGGTACCCATAACGTGAGTAATTGTCTATAAATGATATGAAGTATCTTTGGCCATTCCTTGTTGCTGTAGGGAATGGACCGCAGATGTCCGTATGTATCAATTCTAAGACGTTTGATGATCTGTTGGCACCTAGTCTCTTTTGTTTAGTCTGTTTACCTTTAATATACTCAACATAGGAGTCCAAATCTGTGTAATCAAGTGTGTTTAGGATACCATCTGACACAAGACATTCTATTCTAGATTTGGATATGTGACCCAAACGTCTGTACCAAAGTTCAGCTGAATTATCTATATTTAGCTTCCTTTTGGTACCTATAGTACTAACCTGCAGGGTTTCATTATAAGAATCATTAATGTCCAACATATATAGATTATCACATGCATTTAAGAAGCCAGTACCAAAAATTTTTGAATCCATAGATAAAGTAAATGAGCTGTCTCCAAATGAACAAGTAAATCCAGATTTGTCCAAATAAGAAACAGAAATTAAATTCCGTCTAAATGTCGGAATAACAAAAGTATCTACAAGATCCAAAAAACATCCAGTTCTTAAACACAATCTAATATGCCCAATTGCCTCCACTTCCATCGGATCACCATTTCCCACATAGACGTATCTTTCACCGTCAGTTGGCTTTTGGTAGCTCAGGCAACCCTGCAATGAAACACTTATGTGAGCGGTAGCACTAGAATCCATCCAATAAGTGTTTCTAGGAGCTGAAGTTAAATTAACCTCAGAACATACTAAAACAAGGTACTTACCTTTCTTGACACGCCATATGGCGTATTTAGGATAGTCCTTCTTTAAGTGTCCAGACTTGCTGCAGAAGAAGCATTTTAATTCCTTAGGCTTCTTTTGCACAGGACCTTTATCAGCAGTCTTCTTTCTTTTCTTGTTCTTGTCCTTATCTGCTGAAGAGACTAGATGAACACTCTCTCTCTTAGTAGCCAACATCTTTTCCTCCTCATCCACACAATAAGACATGAGCTCGTTAAGAGTCCATTTGCTCGGCTGGCAGTTATATGAAGTCCTGATCTGCCCATATTGTGGTGGAAGAGAATTCAAAGCTAGATGGACTAAAAGGTCATCTGGTAAAACCAAATCTAAGACCTTTAGCCTCTTGGCTATTTGAGACATGCTCAGTATATGCTCCAGAACAGTACCGTTGCCAGCATACCTTATGGAGGTGAGTTTTGCTAAAAGCGTCCCCACTTCGGCCTTGTCATTTTTGACATAGACCTTCTCCAGCTCAGCAAGATATTTTTTAGCATTACTTTCCTCAGTAGAAATGGCTCCTCGAACATGCTCTAGGATTCTCTGCTGCATGATCATAAGACCTAAGCGGTTAGAACGCTCCCACTTCTCATACTGAACCTTCTAAGCGTCTGTGCTCACTTCAGTAAGAGGAGCAGGTTCGTCCATCATGAACACAAGGTCTAAGTCCATACAACCCAGATAAATCATGATGCCTGATTTCCATGAACTAAAGTTTGACCCCTCAAGCATAGGGACAGTGTTAGGATTATACGGCATGCTAGCTGACGTCATAGAAAGTGACAAAAAAAATTAACATAAGTTCACTATCCACAAAATAATTGAAACAAACAATAATAGAGTTCAAATAATGGAAACAAGATACCGGCACAATATTAATATTTTCATCTTTGGACATAAAATATTAACTGTAATTGGCATCTCAATGCAGCAATCAAATATTGACAATTCAATCCTGTCAAATATTAAACCTTCCTTTGGGCCTATTTATTATCCACATGGATGAAAATATAATAATTATCACACATTTATTACTGCACATGTATTCTCAATTCAGCCAGATAGCAACCTTCTTTTGGGCCGGTTTACTATTCGCAATGAATTTTAATACATCTGTCTAATATCCCAAATAAATCAATTTACACAATAAAGGTCACTTTGGCGACTTTTTGCTTCAATTAATTTATTATTAAAAATATTAGACATAATCAGGACTAAAATACCAAAATTTAAACTCAATAAAATTCTCAAATTATAATAAATGGATTGCAATATTTATATTAATTAAATTTAAACTCAATAAAATTCTCAAACTAATTAAAATCAAATATTGTAATAAAAATAAAAATAAACTTTAATTAATTAAAAAAAATTGGACCAAAAATAAATAAACAGAAAATTTTGGGCTAAAAATTAAATAAATTAAAAATTTTGTGGGTGAAAACATGAATTACAAAATTTTCTGGGTCAAAATCGGATTATCAGAAGTTGGAGGACCTGTTTGTAATTTAAAAAAATATATTTTTTATTTTTGCTTTTTACCCGGTCCAGAGACGCACGGTTCGCTCTTCAAAACGCACTGTTCTGGCTCAAAACGGTGCCGTTTTGAGCTAGGTCTGCACACTGCTCTAAACACAGCACACTACTTAAAACGGTGCCGTTTTGACTCAAAGCAATCTGCTCCAAACGCAGCAGATCCCTTCGTCGCCGCCCGCCTCCAGTTTTCGATTCAGCGCCGTCCACCGCCGGTGACAGCCTCTAGATGGTTGCTCGATCACCAAGCAACCTCCGGCCATCCTTTATCGGCGACAAACGGCCACAGATCAACTAAAAAACGTAAAATCACAAAACGATTTTGCAAATCGCAACATCGGCCGAACGGTTTCCACTGTTCTCCACCGCCGGCGACCACCTTATGAGGGTGTTAACCCTCCCTTACGCCACCGCCGGTTCAAATCCGACAAAAAAAAACCATCAAAATCGCATAGCCCAAAGAATTTTCGAAACTGTTCTTCAAGAACACGAAAAACAGTTTCGATTTGTTTTTTGATTTTTTTAATTAATAAACTAATTAATTAACCAAAAAATAAATCAAACCAAAATTGATTTCAGATTACTAAATTCGATTCCAAATTAATTCTAGAAAATTACAATCACCGAATTAATTTTCTAGAATCAAAACAATAATCAATACCGCAATTTAATCGAAAAATCTAGCAACCTAGCACAGGGCTCTGATACCAATTGAAAGGGGGAGAAAACTTAATTCCCCTAAAGCCTAAATCATGCATAAATCACTAAATTATTCAAATTAAATTGCAAATGGCAGAATTTGTGTACCTAGCATCATTGTTTGTTGATTCTGGAGATAATTCTGGGGTTTGTCGCCTTCCAGGAGATACACACTTTAGGTTATGCGGAAGCACTACTGAAGGAACGTAATGTTCTCTCAAAGTTATATTCCCCCGGAGACCACGATCCCTTATTTATAACTGAATAAATTAATTCATTTCTATTTTGGTCCTTCAACAAAATAAAAATTACTTAATGGTCTCTACACTTATAATTCTATTACGAGTGAGACACCTTAATAGTCAACAATCCTAATTTGATCAAAACTTTAATTTGACTATCTTAATTTAACTGCAATACACATTTAATATTTAAATATATTTAGCTCACACTTATGATTAATTAGAGAATTATTTTTAACAATATAAAATTAATTCTAACATTCTCAGCTTCCATATTTTCTTCCAAACTGAGCTTTGTCTAAGATTATCATCTTCCTCAGCAAACCTGTTCACTGCCCAGTAAGAGCTCTTTACAGTGTAATCTCCTTTCTTGTGGAAATCCAAAACCAACCATCAGGTACTTTTCTTTCACTCATTGTAATCTATAAGATTCTTGTCTCTATCATTAAAGATATCTCCTAAAAAATCTAAGTCTCATTTCTTAGTTCCTAGGATCAGCAGTGAATTAACTTTTGCATCTACCAAATGAGGTTCAATAAAAGGATTTACCTCATTTGGAAGCCAAGGGTCAACCCAGATAGAGATATTCTCAGTCGATCCAATCCTAACTCGACAACAATTCTTCAGTAACAATGAGGCAACATGGATGCCTCTCTATGAATAGCTGGGATTAGCTCCCAGTTTCGCCTGCAGGAAATTTGAATGGGGGTAGTATTTCGCCTTAAGCACCCTGGCCTCTGGAGAATTAGGATTAGTTAGGGCTCTCCAGCCCTGTTTCCCCAATAAGGTTAAATTGAATTCATGCAACCTACGAAAGCCAAGGCCGCCTCGTTCTTTTCGAACACACAATTTACTCCATCTCATCCAATTGAATCCACCTTTTCCTTTGCCCCCTATATCCTACCAGTATGAGTTCATTTCTCTCACCATCTCTACGTAAACTTCTCGGGTTTTTACTACACTAAAATGTGGAATTAAATTTCATAATTTACTAAAATATGAATTATTTTCATTATTATCATCTTACGAGAGTTATATATTAAATTAAAAGTTTAATTTTTAATTTAATGCTTTAATTTTTTTTTTTACTCAAATTTAAAGTCTTTGTTTCAGTTTGAGTTAAACTGAAACCATTAATTTTTTTTAAATTAAATTGGACCGAAATTTTTAGTTTTGATTCGAGTACATCAAAGGCTGCTGGCTAAAAAGTCAGCAGGCTTTATTTTGAAATTTTAAAATTTTTTTAAAAAATAAATTTTAATTTTTTTAAAAAAATCTTTTTCGAAAAATTTAAAAATATATATATATTTTATTTCAATGCATAAAATTCATTTCACCTATTTAAATCTATTTGAACATTTCAAAAAAAATTATTTCCCCAATTAATTAAAATTAATAATAATATAACTGTAATTAATAACAATATGAATATAATTAATAATAAATAAAATTAATAATTATATAATTAATAATATTAATAATTAATAATTATATTAAAATAATTATATTTTGGGCCCAAATATAATTAATAATAATATAATTATAATTATATAATATAATTATATCGTTATTAATTATATTTGAGCCCAAATATAATAATTATTTGGGCCCAATATAATTATTATTTACTGTTATTATTAATTATTATTAGTTATATTTATTATTAATTATAATTATATTATTCTTATTAATTTTATCATTATTAATTATATTTATTTTTAATTATATAATTATTAATTATAATTATATTGTTATTACTTATACTTAGGCCTAAAATATAATTATTAATTATTTGAATTCAACATAATTATTAATTATTGTTATTATTAATTATATAATTATTAATTATTATATTACTATTATCAATTATATATAATTATATAATTTAATTATAATCATATTATTATTAATTATAGTTATGTTGTTATTATAAATTTTAATTAGTGTTATTATTAATTTTAATTATTATTATTATTATGGTGGCCAAACCAAAATTTATAATTTATTATTAATTAACACATAAAATTTATTTCAATTATTTATTATTAATTATATATTTATTAATTATAATTATATTATTATTAATTATATTTGGACCCAAATATAATTGTTAATTATTTGGGCCCAACATAATTATTATTTATTGTTATTATTAATTATTAATTATTATTAATTATATTATTATAAATTATAATTTTATTATTATAAATTTTATATAATAATTAATTATATTTATTATTAATTATATAATCATATTGTTATTAATTATGATTATGTTGTTAATATTAATTTTAATTAATTGAGGAAATATTTTTTTTGAAATGGTAAAATGGTTTTAAACAGGTGCAATGAATTGTATGTGTTAAAATAAAATATGTATATATATATATATATATATTAAATTTTTGGGGAAGGGTCTTTTTAAAAAAATTAAAATTTATTTTTAAAAAAATTAAAATTTCAAATTAAAGCCTACTGGCTCTAATGCAATGAAACTGAAACCTTCAATTAATTTAAAAAAAAAAAATTGACTCAAATTAGAAGTGTTAGTTTTTATTTGAGTTCAACCGAAATTGATAGTTTCAATTTGATTTAAGCTGAAACTAAAATTTTTGATTTGAGTAAAAAAAAAATAAAGCATTGAACCTAAAGTTAAACTTTCATTTAATGTTTGTCCCCCACAAAATGGTAATAATGGGAGCTAAGTCTCACGGTTTAGTAAAGATTTGCTCCCACGATCTAGTAAACCCCTCCCTCTGCACTTTTAGGCATGGAGAAAACACACATCGCATATGTTGGAATTGATTGAGCAACTTTTTTTAAATACACTTCTTTGCCAGCTCTTGATAATAATTTGAACTTCCATGTTTGAATTCTCGTCAACACATTAACTTTTATGAATTGGAAGATATCAATTTTCTTTCTTCTGATCAATGATGATAGGCAGAGATATTTACCATCGTTTGAAGTTTGCTGAATTTCCAAACTCCAACAGAAGAAATCAGAGCTATCTAAGCTCGTGCTTGGCCTAAAATAGATGGAGGATTTCTGTAGATTAATAACTTGCCCAAAAGCTTCCTTGTATAAGTCAAGGAATTCCTTCACAACTATTGCTTCTTACTGAGTTGAAGAGGAAACTATCGTCTACAAAAAAAAAGATGAGATATGGCGGGAGCATTTCTCGCAACTATATAACCATGGAGTTTTCCAGTAGCTTCTCTATTCTGTAGTAAGCTTATCAAGTCTTCAACACACATAATGAAGAGTTAGGGAGAGAGGGGGTCTCCCGACCTCAATCCACTTCCTGGATAGATAGGCCCTAAATCGGCTGCTCCTGTAACAATGGTGTACTTTACAAAGGATACACAAAGCATAATCAACCTTCTCCATTGTTCGTAAAAACTCATACTTTCCATAATAGCATTAAAATACCCCCCACTCAATGCAATCATAGGCTCTGCTCATGTCAGCCTTCAAAGTAGCCAATCCTTTCTTGCCTTGCTTCTTTCTTTTTATGGTATGCCCAATCTCAAAGGCTAGTAAAACAATATCAGATATCAAATGCCCTGGCACAAATGCACTTTGAAACTCCGAAATGATATCTGGCGAGATGATTTTCATTCTGTTTTTATGGGCTTTGGAGATGATTTTGTAAATAACATTGCAAAGTGTAATGGGCCTGAAATTTGCCATTGAGTCAGGCTTAGATTTCTTTGGGATGAACACTAGATGTGTATTATTTAACCCCTCTCAGAAAGCCACCTGATTTAGATACTCCAAACATGCAGCGGTCTCATTTGAGCCAATTATTTTGCGGAATCCACACCCTTGGATTTCTAGCCTATAAATCGTGCAACATTTTTCCAATTTTTTCATTTACAAATTAGCTTACATCATCCTTACAACACTTCTAAAGCATTTTCACTTTTCTTTACATGGAGTGAAGAAGGCGCAAGAAAAGAATCCCAAAGGGCGGAATATTTGCAAAGTGGAAAGGCTATCCAAAAGCTTCCTCTAAAAAAATCATGAGATCAAAGTAAAATTCTTCTTCCTCCTCTTCTTCTTTTGTTTCTAGAGTCAAATTAGGGCACCCTTCTTCTACTACTTATCCTTTTGTTTAATTTTATATCTTAACTTGATTTAGTATCGAATTAGAGTTTTTTAACTTAATTAATTTGAATCTTGAGTTATTATTGTTAACATGATTTAGAATCTTAACTTGGTTTAATTTAATTTAAGATTTCTTTTTAATTTCATATCATCTTAATTATCCCACAGTCTAAATATTAAATTTTGTAGACTATAATTAAAAGGATTATATTTTAAGAATAATATCACACATTTAATTTACATATATATGCCCACATATTATGTTTTTCCAACAATCTCCATTTGAGTTATAACCTTGTATGTGTTCTACCTTATGAGCTCAAAATTTACTATGAAAAACACAGATACATATTCTAAATAATCTCATCCATTGATTATATTTATATAGGATCAAAACATTTTTTATCATATTTAGTGTAACTAAAATCATCAATAGTCACTTATATCAATATAATCAAATGACATGATGGATTATAAAAATACAGTACAAAAGGTATATGTAATCCAAACATATCTCTTTCATCCTGCTTTAGTATGTAAGTGAGATCAATCATAATATAAAAAATATGTTAATAAACGGAATACTTTATTTTTGCATAATATGTCTAAATACACCCAAAAAAAAAAAACCCTTATATTTAAGATTGATGGGCTTTTTTTTTTGTCTTAGTTTCACCTTTACAAAAATGGTCCGAGCAACTTCAAATTAATGAGACTACCATTTATATATTGTTCTTTTTCTTCATATGAGCTCGATGTGGGATTTCTATTTTTATCTCCATCTACTTGGCTTTCGTTTTTATTTTTTCTTCCATTTCCAACACATCTTAGACCAGCACACTCACTGATACAAGAAAGTGAAAGGCAAGTAAATTAAGCAGAAGGTGACAGAAAACTAAGAATCCTGACCAGTGGCGGAACTAAGATTTTACTGAGGGGGGGTCGGATCTGCGGCTGCTCCGAGCAGTGGCCGGTGGTCATCGTGGGTGGCGGTGGTCTGCGGTGTGGTGACTGCTGGCGCCTGGCAATGGCTGTGTTTTGGGGAGGGAAGGGAACAGAGACACAGGGAGAGGGAAGGGAAGAAAGAAGAAAAAGGAAAGGAACGCAGCCCTTTTAATTTTTTGAATCGGCCTAAGTGAAACGGCGTCGTTTCGCTTGGGCCGGTTTATTTTTTTTTTAAGTAAACCTCTGGCGAAATGGCGCCGTTTCGCCAGGGCTAATTTATAAAAAAAAAAATTGAAATTGCAGCGAGGGGTTCGTCTACCCCTCGCTGCAATTTGCTCTGAAACTCAGCCCCCCTTCACAGGGGCTGAGTTTCCACGCATCATGAGTCCTTCACGTCTGGCTGCCGGTGAGGGGGGGTCGTGTGACCCCACACGACTCCATGGTGGTTCCGCCGCTGATCTTGACACTGAGAGAACGCATCAGGCTAACAAAAAACTAAGAATCTTGAAGCCACGCTAACAATTAAGTGAATCCTTTAAACAAAGAAGACTGGTGGTTGTGGAAATAAACCTAAAAGACAAGGGGGGTCATACATGAAAACTATAGGTGAGATAGAAAAATTTTGTCCTTCAACAAAGTTTGAATATGGCACTTTTCTTTCTAGGAAATTTAGCCAATTCAAAATTAGAAGTATGGGTTAAAAATTTTCATCTAAAAGAATGTCATGACGCTCTACATCAAAATGTAAAATCCTACTAATATTTGCAACTAATTAATGAACTCTTGTCCATTGCACTTTGATTCTTTCAACATCTTCCCTGCTACAAGATCGCCATCATGCAGCTTCTTTTTGATGGTCCTGTGGGTTCTTCTCCCAAATAGAGAATGAAATTACTGGATGACAACTTTTTACTAAAGTAGCAAACTATCATTAATATTGCAATTATAGCAGAAGGGAGAGCTGTAAAAATGAAAAAGGAGATCAAAACATACTGCACTAGAAACAATTTATGATTTCAATGGCTGTTAGAAAAAGAAATATATGTAGAAGAGAAATCAAGATTGAATTACCTAGTCCTAGCTCACATCCCAGCTCTGCAACATAAAACGAAAATAATAGAAATGTACGTAGTTTCAAACATTAAAATTTGAACCGCACGCATTCAAACATTATCATTTAAAATTCTACAGCTAAATTGTTTGGAGCAAATAATTAGAGATCAGAAGCTGAAATAATTCACATTTATCTTAGAGCAGGTAAAGTTATTTAATATTGAGATGAATTGACAGTATAAGACTAATTATGGAAATAACAGCAGTCAGATTATCTAACACAAAAATACAGAAACATATCTGAAAAATAAGAATAGAGTAATAAAACTGCAGCAGCTATCATATTGCATCACAACAACAGATCATTTCAACAGAATTAAACCATAGCGAGGAATCTGCAAACTCAGTCCTGATAGTTGTAGTAAAACACAAATTCCAAAACTTAAACATCATTTCATTATTTAGAAATGTATATTAAGATATCATGCATCAATTTACTAAGGATTGAATGTATGGTGCATGGTATATATTTCAAATGAATTCTATTTATTTAAAATCAGTTATACCATGCATATTTCCTATGAACAAGACATAAATAGCTAATAATAATAATTATAGCAAAACAACATTAATGTTAATATTACCTAATTTAATAAGAAGCCCAGAGTCTCCGGTTGCCCTGCACCCAAAGATGAAGATGGCAATATATAGTGGCGTGGCCATTCCAAACATGGTTTGGTGGCTAATGAATTTATTTTATTTTTTATTTTATATTAATTTTAAAAATATGCTCAAGTTAAAAAATTAATTTATTAGTACATAAGTGAATTAAAGGGTTAATAAACAAAGTTCAAATAATTTTTAAAAAAAAGTTCAAAATAATTATTTCCTAAAATAATTTTGGTTTTAACAAACTAAAATATAATTTGTAAATCACCACTCTTATATAAATTATTAAATTAATGCAATAGCTACAAAAATATTAAAAAAATTAGTGAAATAAATTTTAAATTTTAGCGGAGTTAGTTTATATATAATTTTAAGTGGCATCCTTTCAGAAGTTAAGTGGGTCATGTAGGAGTGTCTGACCATCAACTTAGCCAACCGAGCAAAGCCCAAATGAACTTCAATTAGCAAATGTTCAAAATTAATCAGAAATTCATTTTTAAAAAAAAAACAGAAATAAATGATAAGTAGTTCTTATTCATCAGTTGAAAGGAAATTATTCCTTATTTCTTCCAATTCAAAATCAGCTTCTCTATACTACAACAATAAGAATGCTAAACTGGTCGTCATCCTAGTATAGATTTTTCATAAAAAAAACTAAACTTAATTTAAGATAACATTTTTTTTAATATTTTAATTATTTTAAAATATTCAAATTATAAAAAACACACACTTTAATTGTCTATTCCACTTTAAAAAAAAATTCTCACAGTGAATAAAAGCATATCCTGTATGTCTTGTGAGCCATGTTCATGGGAAGGAAAATAGAAAATGATAAGAGTCCCAATCAAGTCTGAGCTAGTAAGGCATGGCCAGTTATGCTCCATTATTAACAATGTTACAAGTAGTCCCCCCAATCACTTGGCCCCATCCTCCAATAAACAAAAATACCCGTCTAAAGTGTTCTGTACAAGACAAACAGTTTGCGACTTACATAAGATTAGGATACCAAAATTATTGTGATATATCATATTATAAGGTATTTTATTTTATTTTTTAATAAAATTATTATCATGTCATATTTTAATACATTCAAGGCCCATCAATAATTTTTTTTCTTTTTATAAATTGGACTCCAGCTGAAATTTATCAGTGTAATTTTTTTTAATTTTTGAATTATTATTTGGTAATAAGTTTTACTTTTTATCATTATAATAAATTGACTATTTCATAAGATATGAAAATATTGAAAACTTATAAGAGGAATTTTGGAAATAGGAATGGCAACCAGGTGAGTATTTTTAAATATTTAATTCGTCTCGATTCATTTATATATAATATAGATTGTTTATAAATATATTTAGATGAGTACGGATATTATTTTAATAAAATTATATTAATATTAAATATTTACTTATAATTATTTAATTGGGAAAATATAATTTTATAATTTAAAAGGTATAATATTTTTAAATTTTTATAATTAAACGGATGTTAATAATAATTGAATAGTATTTAACTGGTTTGAAATAGGTATAAGTAGTAAAATTATAATATAATTAGATTTGAAAAGAGCATAGATAATTTAAAGAGAAAATGATATCTCCCGCTATATTTGTTTTTAAATTTTTATTTTTTTATTAAGAGTATTTTTGTTATTTTATTATAAACTCATTATAAATTATGTAAATTTTATAAACTCATTGTAAACTAATGACAATATAGTATTTTAGTAAATATTTTATAAATTTTGAGATTTTAGTAAATATTTTATAAATATTGTAAATTTAGAATTATTTTTATTTTTTTATATTTTTATTAAAAATATTAATTTAAAATTAAATAAATTTAAATTTAAATAAGATAATTTCACGAATGTCCAACTCATTGCCGCAATATTGTATGAATGGCACCAATGCATTGATTTGGTTAGAGAAATATATGCTTCAATATGGCAATGCCAAAAACAAGTTTGTTAGTGGTAAGGATGTTCTCTTGGCTTTTAAAAAATAAGTAATAAAAAAGAAAAGGCAGATATCATTTTCAACTGCCGAATACTCTTTTATTTGTGGTTTTGGATGTGGGAGCACTTCCCACGTTGCCCTTTCCTACCCTTCACACATTTGGCCTAACCACTTCACCTTTATTATTAATTATTGTATATAAAATTTCATAATAGGTTCAGTGACCTTTACATTGCAAAAAACATTACATATTAAATGAAATCTTTTGTTGCTTGGTCGGTGCTTACACTTATTCATTCATGTGTGTGTTTTATATTTTTATATGTACCTTCATGACCTATACTTGCTTTAACTAATTATTTGCAATGGATCTCTGCTTCTTTTATAAGCAATTTCTTTTTAATACGAAAAAATTTATAGGTAAAATAGATTCGGTTGCTACACTTAATAGTTCTTTTTTTTTTTTACTTTAATATGATTCATTTTTCTATTATAATCGTTTAAGATTATATATGTTTAAATTTACTTTCTATTTTAAAAAATAGAGTAATTATAAAAATAATTTACTTTTTATTCAAACGATTATGACTATTCTTGATTTAATCAAATTATAAGTTAATCAAGATTAAATCATTTTCATTTATTTTCCAAATCAAATTTAATGACATATTTTTCTATTAATTTATAATTAAAAAAATGTAAATGTGAATTTTAAAATTTAAATTATAATTAGTAAATAATAATAAGCAAAACTTGTAATCAATCAAATTAATACTTTTAATATTTTTAATTGTCATTATATAAACACTATCATATTACGTTCCCCTTAGGCAAATGAGAAATTCTAGATTATGTATAACTATGAATAGAAGTATTATATGATAGATAGAAAGTAAATTTAATACATAAATTATGAAATTTTAATGAATTTTTATTTAGTGATTTACATGAGAAAATTATTGATGATCTTTAGACATGTAGGTAAAGACATAAAGTAATGATTCACGTGTTGTAAAAGCCCATCAGACCCCAATTAATTAATTATTTATTAAATTAACATCGTGCAAGGCATCAGATCATAAAGATCAAAACTTAATTAATTTTATTGTTATAGTTTATAAAATAATTAAAATCAAATCTACACCTAACGTCCTTACTCCCTCCTGACCAATTTCAGTAACACCTCTACTTCTGCATTGTATTTTCTTCTTTGTCATTACTCAATAATCAAGCTTTTAATTAGATTTTAAAATTAAAATATATATTTTTATTCTATTGAATTTTAATATTGAATTATATGGGTGATATACTTTTTTAAATTATAAAAATATTTAAAAATATAATTATTTATTGCATTATCAATTTTAAATTAAAAATTTTAACTCATATATTATTTTAAATATAATGTCACCCTTGTAATTGATTAGTTGATAATAATATTGGAATTTAATCACATGCCCGCAGCCCCCAACACACAAATTCAAAAGGGAGAAAAGTTAAGAAAATTGGAAGATTTTTCCCTTTGAGGCTATTTTAAAAAGAGATGATTTCATTAAAGTGTGGAGAATATAATAAAAAACATTTTAAGATATATCATATATTCTGATAATAATTATATTATTTTTTAACATTTTTATCATATTGTATTGATTTTAATAATTTAACTTTATAAAATGAAAATATATTCACACATCGAATAATTTAAAAAAATAAGTGATACTAAAATTATTGGGTGATTAAAATCATGACTTAAATCTCAAACAAAATTTATCTAATAAAAAACTATATAAGATTTAATAGAAAAAAAATAAATCAAATATAAATTATGTATGGATGTTAGAACCCATAATTCTATATAAGATATAAATTTAGTTAATCAATAAAATAGAACTTGGATTTCCTCTAATTTATAAATTTGAAATAGAAATTCAACAATGGACAACCAAGACTATATTCTACATATATATTTAAAAAATGAGATGTGAAGAATTGACAATGAATTTGCATGTGATAGCAATCGTGTATATGTCTATACTTTGCTTCCCCTCCACTTTCAAATTTCTTTTTTTTAGGTATTGACTGAAAAACAATCTAAAACTTTATTTTTTAATTCTAATATCAACTTTGGTTTTTTATTAATTAAATGATCGAATTAATTAAAATTATACAATATAAATTAATTATGATATATGGTATTAATATATAAACACGTTTTATATGAATTTATTTAAAACCAGTGAAATAATGAGTTAAATATCTAACTGATATATTTAAGGTTTAAAAAAAATTAGAAATTCTTATTTTTCTTCTATAATTAGGCAAGTAAAAATAATATTTGCTTTATTGTAAAAATGGACAACTAAATCCTAAAATTAACACAATTTTAAAAAGCTCATATAATTGAAGAAAAAGATCTTATATATATATAATTTTTTTAAAAAAAATTAATCCAAAGTTTTAAAATTTTCGAAGAACAATCGCAATAAATAATAATAATAATAATAATAATAATAATAATAATAATAATAATAAAATGTAAAATTGTTATTCTCATAGCTAGGCAAAAACTCTATAAACTTAAGTTAATTAAAAATTTAACAAATTTGATAATAATATACATACATTTATATCTCTTTTTTATTTAAGATTATAATTTTTAAGGAAAATATTAAGAGCCAAACACATATTTTAAATCGTATTATTTACTATTAAATTTATCAATTGTGATTTATTTATTTTTTAATAATTGTGGAAATAGTTTGAATAAAATAAATCTTGTGACTAATTATTCCACTTTTAACTGCCTAATAATAAAATGAAGGTATTATCAGGATTCATATGCTACGTTTGCACAAAAAGGACAGAGATAGACTAAAATAAATATATTATATTTATACATTTAATTTGGTCAACACTTAATCGATGATATTCTTTCTTTGAAATTGAAATTATGATATGTGATTGTAATTATTAATCATCCATGACTTTTTCATTAATTTTTCTTTATTTTGTTAAAAAAAATTCGTCACCAATTCCTGAATTATTTAATATAGACATTAGAATATTAGCTTTTAAAAATATAATATATATGTGTGCATAATTCTTTTTTATAAGGAAAAGCATGTATATTTTTAAATGCTAAACTTTTTATAGAATATTATATGCGAAACTAGCTACTTATCAAAAAGAGAAGTAAAATTTTTACCGTTATTATTAAAATTGCTGATTGGTTGGTTATCGAATACGAAATTAGTGAGGCTGTGCAAAATCTTATCTGCAAAACCTTATTTGCAAAATATCACACGTAGCTCAACCCTCTTTATCTGTAAAATCTTGTCCGGAAGGCTCTGTAACAGTTGTACAATCGACGGCCAAGAAAACTTTCTCTCACATGTGTTTTCGATCAGCCAATTAGGAGAATTATGCGACCTCACACGACTGCATCTTATTCTATCTCTGTACATACACATATATATCAAAATAATTTGATAATACATCCCATGTTATCTCATAAATATCATCTCTAACAACCGAATCTCCATTAAACAAAATAAAAAAGTAGGATTATTTTGACTAATTAATTAAATTAACTATTGAATTGTAATCATTTTTGTATTTTAGATGTTAAGCTTATTTTGCTATAAATATTTTTTTATTCATATTTAGATTAAATTTAAAAATAATATTATTAAAATTACTATGCCAAAAAATAATTTAAAACTATAATTAATTATTTTAATAGATTTAACAATTTATAACTATATGATCCCTTTATTTATTAGTTACATAAAAAGAACAAATAAAATTCAATTCGAGATTTAACTAAAGCTCCAGGCAAATCAAGTTTTGGTCTATTTTCAAGATAATTATTTTAAATGACAACTCTAAGAATAATATTAAAGATATTTATCCAAAGTAATAATTATAATGATGATCTTGTTAGATTTGTGATTAAGTTGGGTAATGCCAATTTTCTTTTTTTAAATGGTTGGATGCTAAGATGATAAGCATGCTATCTTTTCCATCTATAGAGACTGCAAAACAACACAAACTATATTCATATTCCATTCCTAAATGATTTTAAACTTTGTGGACCAAAAAATTTTATATTATTCTCTTTCTTTCTATTTCAACCATTACCCTTCCAAAAATCTCATAAAAATACAATATCGATATCACTCTCTAAACTATTTTATATATCCTTTTCAAATATATATATATATATATATAATCAATTTTAACAAAGTTAATTTTGAGTTACCCTAAAATAAAATAACAAATTTTAGTGTACCAAAAGATGTAAAATTATTTGATAATATAAGATTAATTTAAAAAAATAATTTAACTAGCTAAAATTATTTGATAAAAATAACTAGCTAAAATTATCAAATATTTTACTTTGTATAAAAATATTCCTTCAAAAAATTATAAAGACTCAAAATTTAAATTTTTCATTATATAAATTTAATATTAAATTATTAATCTAATGATAGAATTTTACAATTTTTAGAGAGGAAGAAAAAGTAAAAATTTTATATTTTTTTAATTGGGGAGAATTAGAAAGGTAGGATGAGCGAAAATTGACAGTAAAAAAATAATACTGCAAGAAGCTCATAAATATCTTTTTATCCAAATCGAGAAATTAATAATATTTAATTAAATATTATTTCAGTATATTAACCTCTTAATTAAAAAAAGCTTTTCCAAAAAAATTAATTTAAAAGGCTCCTTTTTAATTCAATTATATTAATAGAATTGAATTGAACTATATATTATAAACTTGAATTTTATTTCTGAAATAATTAAATAAAAAATATTTTATTATATTTTAATAAATATTTTTAATTTTAAAGATCAAATACTACAAATATAATTATATTTTTTTAAAATTTTAAAATATATATAGATTTTTTGAATGTCCCCTTCGTATTCTCAAAAGTATTCACATCGAAATATTCTAAATATTTTTAAATATAAAAATAAGATAAAATATAACTTTTTATAAGATTAAATTATTTCAAAATCTAAAAATTTCAATAAGAGGAGAAGTGTAATTTTATTTCAAAATTTTTTGGATAAACCCGTTTCATTGTTTCACTCGTGAAACAAGGCAATCACAAAATATGATCTGAAAAAAAAAATAATTTAAATTATTTTTTAAAATATTATAATTTAAATTATAATTTATAATTGGCTTAATTTATGAGTGAGGACATGAACCAGATTCATATAAGAATTTTTTTATTTTTAAAAAATTATTGTTAATTTATTATTATTATTATTATTATTATTATTAAGGGAAGAGGTTAATAATTATAAAAAGAGTATTAGGATTATAAATATGTACAATATATATTGGTATATTAAGTAATATTATAATTAAAATATTTAGTACTAGACACTTAATAATAATCAATCACTATATATTATACCATATATTTTATCATTCTCAATCTATATGAGATTATTTCAATACTTCTCTCAAGTAGCAATTTAAAATATACATCTAATTATTACATAGACTAAACATTACACAAATTTGCTTTGATATATAGGAGTGTCTTAAAATCATAAACGCACACCCCATATTAATATATTGAATATTATTATAATTAAAATATTTAATAATACCGAATACTTATTTAATAATTCTTTATCAGATATTAGTAAGGGTGGACATTATTTAATTAATCGAACTGAATTACAGTTAATTAGATTAAAAAATTAGACTAATTTAATTTTTGATTTAATTAATAGTTAACTGATTTAGTTATCGGTTTATAAATTATTAATTGAAATTTTAAAAAATAATTTTTATTTAATTCTTTATTAATTTTTTAAATATATTAAATTTGTATTATAAATATAATTTTTTACTACAAAATAAAATAATTTTTTGTTTAGTTATTTTAATTATATTAAATTTTTATTATAAATATAATTTTTATTATAAAAAAATAATATAACTAATTATGAAATTAATGGAACTAATTGATTTAATTTAGTTAATTAATTAAGCAAATTAAAATTAAAAATAATTAATTAGATTAAAAAAATAATTTTAAGTTTAATTTAATAACTTTGATTAATTTAATAAATTAATTAACTGATGGATGGAATGCCCAGCTTTGCATTAAACATTAGGCCATATATTCTAACAGCATCGTCCTCTTTTATCTTTCATGTTTTCCTCTGTCTATTTCCAAACGTGGCGTGAACAACTTAATAAAAAGCCTATTGATATTCTCGACGCAATCGAATGGGATAAGAAAGAGACAGGCCCTTTCCTTTTTCCTTCAAATCCACCATACACGTGTAATAAGTCTCACTTCCACACGTGTCAACTCATTTTCCAGATAAGCAATTTCAAACCCCCTAAAAGTTACCCAATCAAAATTCATCCTAATGAAGTCTTTTACAATTATCAGCATCTCAATTTTACTCCTAACCGATCAATTCATAAATTGACAATAACTATCTGATCAAGGGGTAAATCCGTCTTTTAATTAAGATAGGTGTGGGTATTTGTCAACTATGTCTATACGTAATTTTTAAACCACTATTAATTTATTATCCGTTTTCCTTATCTTAAAGTATTGAAATAAATATAAATAATATTTTTTCAAATAATATTAATTTTCTTTGTGACTGTGCCCATCCATTTTCATACAAAGCTCTGCTTTAGCCCATCTCTCCTTCTCCTTTTCTCTGCGATCATCGCTTTATTTTCCGTCAAAATTCTCTCTTTATCCGTCTGACTTTTTATTTACCATTTTGCCCCTTGTCCTTCTCCATTAGATCCATCGTCGTCTACATTTTAGGGTTTTTAATATCGCCAGTGTCTCTCTTCCATAATCGTCTTCTCCGATCCGATCCTCCATCTACCTGCGGTGGTTTCCATTTAGAGTTTTTATTATATTTGTATTGCCGTTTGATAATTAGTTATTTAGAAAAAAAAAAGAATTTCAAATCTACTAACTACTTGCATTTCAATTTCAATTTCGTTGAATTTTAAATCTGCGAGTTTAGAGGACAAATTTTTTAGGATTTTAGTTGATATTACAGTTTTTTTTTTAATTTTTTTCCCAAAATTTTACTTTTGTGGGGGAATAGCAGAGAAAGATTAGGTGTTAGAAATGTTGGGATCTGGATTGCAGTTTAGTGCGCGAGGTCGTGGAGACGATCGGTTTTATCAGGCGGCGAAGGCGCGTAGAGTTAACCAGAATCAACATAATGATCAACTGCGAAGAGCTCAAAGCGATGTTACCGCAAGTCAGTCGCCTTTGATTAAAGAAAAAGTTGAAAAATCGGTTGTGGCGGTGGAGGATAGGGAGCCTGAAATCCGAACTTCTCTGGAGGAATCTCCTAGACCGGGTTCAGTTCCGGCCCTTGAACCGGTTGTTTCTCCGTTGAGTAACTTGGAACGGTTTTTGGAGTCTATCACACCATCTGTGCCGGCTCAGTACGTATCTAAGGTTTGTTAACGTACGATTGGTTCCTGTTTTCTGCTTCTCCTTTTTCTCTTCTTTTATTTTTTAATTAAAAAATTGGTAGAAGAACTTACGTGGTAGTTGGCAAGAAACTGTAAGTTTAACAGAGAAAAATTTAATATTAATTGCGTGTTAACTCACTTGAAAATACATGCAGAATTCACTTTTCTAATTTTTAAGCACTTGGTTCTCTGCTACTTTTGGTTTAGTAGAACCAGATTGACCAATAACCACTAATTCTTTAATTGTGGTTTCCAGAGTTCTATGTATAAACTAATCGTAATGAGTTTGGTGGCAGACTACAATTGGTCGGAGAACTTGTGATGAGGAATTTCAGCCATACTTTGTGCTTGGGGATTTGTGGAAGTCTTTTAAGGAATGGAGTGCCTATGGTGCTGGAGTTCCTGTAATTTTGAATGATAGTGATTCTGTTGTTCAGTATTATGTCCCTTATCTGTCCGGTATTCAAATATACGGCAAGTCTATGAAGACCTGTGTCAAATCAAGGTAAATAGAGATGTAACTGGTGGTAAATTCTGTTTGTTTAACGTGATAGAAAATGCCAAGAAGATATGCTAAGGATTAGTTAATGATTGCATTCTATGTGTCCGTTCTGGTTATTATAGTTTACTTAATCTTCATTAATTTACTCAATCTTGCCTTTTTTGATGTGTACTCATTTTTAGCTTTGCTTCGCTTGGGTGAGATATGTTGCTTAGGGTCCGTTTGAACTGTTGGTCATTGAAACAATTGTAGATTTGATCTCCGTTTTGGGTGGAAAATTATCAGATTGATGGTGATTTGAAATGATTTTAGATTTTGATTTGAGTTTTAGGTGGAAAATTATCGAAATATCAACATGCTATATTTCTGTGATGCCCCTGATTTCACAACAGGACTGTAGCTTTGATTGTTGTTGATGCTAGTTATATTTCTGTAATGCCCCTGATTTCACAACAGGACTGTAGCTTTGATTGTTGTTGATGCGATGATTGGAAACAATGGATAGTACAGTTAAATGTTAAATGCTAGCTTTGATAGTACAGTTAAATGTTTAAATGCTAGTTTATTCAGAGTTTGGATTTCCAAACTTGTCTACTGGTCTGGCACGGCGTGCCTTGGGCTATTTTTGTTTGATGTGGATTCAGGGCCTTATGCTATTTTTGTTTGATATGGATTCAGGGGCACCACAGATATAGCATGACAGTCGTGGACATTGCAATGTCTTAACTTTTCTTTTTAGGAATAACAGGCATTAAATGTATTAATACCATGGTTGTCACAGATATAACATGACAGTCGTGGACATTGCAATGTCTTAACTTTTTAGGAATAACAGGCATTAAATGTATGGATACCATGGTTGTAATATCAGTCAATATGTTACATGCCATCCCTAATGTATTGGATTTGTAGCCTACTGATGCGATATTTCCTATTACTATATGTGATTGAAAATCATTTAACTTTTTAAACAAATTTTTTAATTAATGATTTTAATATCATATATTTGTCACGCAAAATTACTAAATGTGCAACATTGTAATGATTTTTGAATGAAATAGTTACTTAATATTTATTGGAGTCATTTTGCAAAATCTGGAAAAATATTTATGATCGCGACAACCAATTCTGTCTGATTCAATAAGATTCCTTACACCATTCCAAAACCATTATTTAATAGTCTGACGTGGGTGCATATTACTTTTAGTCCTTTTCTTCTGTGTGAGTTTGGAACAAATAAACTCTACAACATCTCATGGAACAAATTAATTATATAATAATTCATTTGATAGCATTCCCATTTGAAGATATTATTTCAGAAATGTTTATATCTTTTGTGTCTTAACCTCTTTTGCTTATCCATGGCTGTTTGATCAAATGGCACAACGGACCTAGAAAAATGCTATCATGAATGCTAAGTGTTGAGTTAAATGTTAAGAATTTGGTAGTATAACAAGCCTAAGTATATGATTCTTTCGTTTTAAAATATCTAATTTGGTTAAATTAGTTGTAAGTTTTGTTTATAGAAGTTACTCGGGTTTAATTACTAGCTCATTCACACGGAAGGTGTTGATGGGGTGGTGAACCCTTAGCTGCATTGTGCTTTTCTCTTTTAAATAAAAACATAATATGGATACATTTTTTTTGTCTGCCTGCTGATAACCTAATTCAATTAGATTTTGTTTTTCTGTTTGCATAAAACCTAATTTTGGTTTAAATACAAGCTCAAGCACATGTTTGTGTAGCTTTCCAAGTTAAATTCAACTTGATTCCTGTGTTAAAAAAATAAACCTCTTTGATCCATGATTGAAAGGTAAGGTCCATGCGGTCTCTGTGTGCACATGCTTGTCCATGGATAATCCAAACCATCCTGCAGAAGGGGAATTTGTACTCAACTGTATATGCACTGGACCCAATTAATAAATTTTGCTGCGTTGAGTTTTTCTTTTTCTTCTTGTTTCCTTGTAGTTCCTCTTCCTTTTTGATGATTTGATTGATTTTTACCTTTCAAAAGTGTTTTAAGTGTTCTGATCTTAAAATTATTCAGCTCATCAATGCTTTCTGCATCTGTCTTTTATTCAAGCTGCACAAGATCATGCATGTAATGCTATTAAAATGACAAGCTCAACTCCCGTCACTTCTGTTGCTGAACAGATTAAACAGCACTTAACTCAGTGAGACATGTTTCTACTCCAAGATGTAGATAGATATTTATGTGCCAGATAGGCCGCTTCACTGCCTCTTCTCACACCCACATCTACACATGTATTTGTCATTTATGAAGCATGCTACAGTTTTAGATTAGTTATGTGGTTTTGTTTCTTTTTTTTTACCTGTTTGTATTTGTTTGCCTGGTGCTAATGCAGCAGAGCTGATGGCCCCTTTTGTGACAGAAGACCAGGAGAGGACAGTGACAGTGATTTCAGGGATTCAAGTAGTGATGGTAGCAGCGATTGTGAACCTGAAAGAGGACCGAAGGGCCCGAGGGAACAATGGATTCTTCACCGCTTAGCAAATGCAGTTCCTCTTAGAATGGATAGATTGTCATTGAGAGACCACCATGGTCCTCACCAAGAGGACTTTTCTAGTGATGAGGGTGAATCTATGAATTCCCAAGGTTGCTTACTTTTTGAGTATCTTGAGCGAGACCCACCTTACAGCCGGGAACCATTAGCTGACAAGGTAAGTGTACTTCCTATGTTTAACAGTCTGCTGCTCTTCTTAGGGTTCTCTCTTTCCCCTTTCCTAAACATTTTTCATCGGCAGATATCAGATCTCACCTTCTGTTTCCCTGGGTTGAAGACGCTGAGGAGTTGTGATCTGCTATCATCGAGCTGGATATCTGTGGCATGGTATTAATCAGTTCAGTGTCGAGTTTATTACTGTTGGATATACAGTTATGTATGAATTATAGTCTTGGTGGAAATTGTAGGTATCCAATTTACAGGATACCAACTGGACCAACGTTGAGAGACCTGGATGCTTGCTTTCTGACATATCATTCTCTCCATACACCAATAGGAGGTATGAATATATTATTGTCATGGATTTTCATATAGACGCCTGTATGTATTTTTTGTTACCTTGCGAGTTAATGATAATTTTCTTATTTCATAACTTCCTTGTTAACCTACCTTATGCGGGTTCAGTTATTAGTTACAGAATGTAAAAGGATTATACTAGCTAAAAATTATTACATATATGCAACTATATGAATTTTGCCTTATGTAGAAATATTAATATTTGCTAAAGCAGTAATCTCTTAGGATGGATATTTAAATCTTTTGAACTCTGCAACATTCAGTCAAAAAAATCCACTTGGTCTGATATCAAAATTGTTAGGTTAGCTACACTGATTCTTTTTCTCCTATTCTATTTAGGGCCAATATTTCTATAAGCTTGTGATGCTGAATTATATTATATCAGTCCACCTTGTTGTCTACTCCCATGTTGAAAGTTGTGCTATTTCCGTTATGTCATCTTGAACTACTATTTGATGATTAATGTAAATTACATTGGTGAATATGTGTATCAAATGAAGTTCATTTTGCTTCAGTCGCTTTTATGTGACGTATCAGGTTGACTGTCTTTTGATAGGTGCACAAACTCCTCAGGCTCCGGTGATGACATGTCCCATTGACATTGATGGTGTGCCTAAGATGTCCTTGCCTGTCTTTGGTCTCGCTTCATACAAGTTCAAGGGATCATTGTGGACACCTAATGGGGGGCGTGAGCGTCAATTGGCAAATTCTCTCTTGCAGGCTGCTGATAATTGGTTGAGATTGCTTCAGGTCAATCACCCAGATTTCTTGTTTTTCCACCGCAGGTGATACAAACCATTATTTGATGATTACAGCACTCCATCCATTGTAGAAGCTGTAAGCTCTTGGTATATGCACGAGTTGTGTGAGTTAAAATTCCTTAATTTGTGGAGGTCAGGGTGACCAAGTCTAGTCAGGCGCAGTTTCTTGGTTTATATTCGTTAATAATTTATATTGGCGAAATGAGGGGAAAAAAATGAAAATACGATGAGGGCTAGTAATGGAATGGGGTGTCCGTGCAATAAGACTTGAGCGAAAAAAGAACAGAGGAAACTTGGATTTAGGATTAGCTGTTGAAAAGTTGTGCTGACCCAAAGTGAAGAAGTGGTTTGGCCCACACTGTAAGTGAGAAAGCAAGTTTTATATTGCTTGTCCCTTTCAATATTTATATAATGGGTATGTCGGGATGAACCAGGCAATTTTTCTGTCCTGCTGATCAGTACTTAGCATGTAATATTTTGTTTTAACATTTACAGGGGGGTTTTGATAGGAAGATTGTATTTTCAAGTTTGCACCTGCTCCAGATAATGTATTTTAAACACTAACTGTTACGTTTATCTGACGAGAAATGCGATAAAAAAAATGGTTTTATGATTGGTGAATTTAACGAGTAGGTGACTTCAGTGAATTAGGTGAGAGCAGTTTCTGACTGTTTCTAGTCTTTCTGCTTTCATGTGTCTGTAGTTCCGTCGTACATGGAATTGATATATTTACCAATTTGAGGATGAAGCAGATATTCATTTTATATGGAAGGCTTGGAGTCGTTGCTATAATATTTTTATTAATATAACTTGAGTTATAATTTATGCTCCAATCTGTGTTTTAATAACCTTTGTGGAAATTCTAATCCATAAATAATGGTCTCTGCAACAGTATTTTTGATTAATTAATTTTTTTATAGTTCATGAGGGGGCTAATAGTATTTATAATGTATTTCTTCGGAGGAAATACAAGAAAATAGATTTTTTTTTTAATTACAGTTTTGCTTAGACGGATTGAATTCGACGTCGATCTTTTACTAAATCAAGCGGCCATTGGTAAAACTTTTACGACAATGATTTTTTTCCTTTTTTAAAATTTGAGTGATTGGAAAAATGAATTTGTGTTTGGTATATTATACGTCAAATCAGCTAAAATCCTGAGTTGGGCGATTACAAGTAATCTAAAACAATGTCAATCTAATACAACTTAAATAAATGGTCAAAGCGTGGAAAAAAGAAAAACATGATCGGTTCAAACGAAGGGAAAAGGAAAATTTGACCAAATTTTGGTTTTTCATCAATTTGGAAAACATTCTGAACCCAAAAATAGACTAGAAAAATGACAACTACAAAGAAGATATTGTTCTAATATCATTTTAAACCTCGACCTCTTCTTCAACACGGTCTTGAAGCTTCCTCTCCAATACCTCTGAACTTATTTCTCCCATCATGTGATAAAATGAAATGAGATCAGATAATTGTCCAATTGTCATTTTACCCATTATAATCCTTGCAACTCTCTCCCTTTCTTCATTCATCTTCAATCTTTCTCTGTATCCACCACCATTTCTCACTGTTGCACCCATTTGCATCAGCCTGTTCTGTTGCTGCAAACTCAGTGCAGTATTTGCCTGCAATGATCCAAGTAGAACCATTGCTAACGTTATGCAGATATAACTTCATAAGCAAAATACAATTACAAGAATACATTGTCAAACTATCGAGACTGATCAAGTGTCATTCTTACAATATAAAAATTTAAAACTACTAATAAACCTTATCATTGCAATAAAAATTTTCCTCTTCGGATAGCATTTCAAGGATCGATTTTGCCAAATATTGATCAAGATTATTTATCTTATTAACAGAATAGCTAGACTAACCTCAAGAAATTTTGCTCCAATTTCAAGTTCAGGTTCTTGGCTCAAAATCATTCCCCTCCCCGAGTTATACATATTTCTTGCAATTGAAAAACTCCTGACAAGTGTTTTTCTCTTTGTTTCCAATTCTTGATTGAGTTTGGGAGCTTTCGGTATGCATGCTGAGCAACTTAGCCTTTTCTCATAAGCAATCACAGCCTTCACAAATTCCTATATAATAATATTTTCTTCTCATAGAAATTCTAAAAACTTGTGAAAACTATCTTGTAGACTTATACAACATAAGATAAAAACATAACAATAAAAGAGCATCTTATGGATCAACTTAATTTTTACCTTATATGCAGCAGCACATCCAGGATGGTCAAAGTCATCGGTTTCTTGATGGCGCATTCTCTCAGGATGAAATTGAAGTCCCATTATGAACTTACCCTCGTCAGGATTATAAGCATCAGGATCATAAAACCCTTCAATCAAACCATCAGGAGCAAAAGCCATTGGCACAAATCTTTGAGCTAATTTCTTGACACCCTGATGGTGATAACTATTAACCAGGATTTCCATTTCCTTTTCTTCTAATGAATATTTAAACCACTCATGTAAAGGAGTATTTTCCACTATCTTTACCGGATGCCGGTGACCATCATAGTCCTCATAGTTAATATGCATGATTCTTTCTTTTTCAGGGATTTGCTTTGAGAGTTCTTTCTCTAAATCTTGATACAATGTACCTCCAGATGCAACATTAAGTACTTGTGACCCTCTGCAAATCCCAAAATATGGTATGTTTCTTTCAAGGCACAGCTTTGCAAGTCTTAATTCAATTGTATCTTTCTCTTTATCAATGACAGTATCACTAGCATGCACTTTCCTTATCTCTTCAAGTTCTAGTGGTGAAAAACCAGAGAGTTCTGCATCGTATAATGATGGATCAATATCTTCACCTTCACAGAGAACAACACCATGGATGGGTTCAAAGCTTTCCAATAGCATATGGACTCCACTTACTCTAGGAACTATCACTGGCACTGCTCCATAGCTCACAATAAGATCTAGATGGAATTCTCCTGTTTCAGAAATGAAAATCATAAAAAATTGCTTGATTCATGTTATGTTTTAAAAAATAGAAAATTTACTTCATTCTGAAGAAGTAACGAAAAATCCAGCAAAATAAGAAAGAACCCATGCATGCTATTTCCAACTAGTTTGGGATTGTACTTTGTTGCATGAAATATTTTCCATGAATCTTATAGAATTCACAAGTTAAACAACAGGAATTAGAAAAATAGAATGCATGGCCTTATTTGAAATTTTATATTCTTAAATTGGGTATTAAAAATGTCAATTCAATCATAAAAACCAAAATTTTTTTATGGAATTCATTATAAATAATCTAAATACTTTAAAATCAAATTCATTCATACCAAAATGGTGTAAGGTGTTATTTATCAAAGCAATGAAATTACTAAAATGAAAAAACACATACGTTCTTGAAATTATACTACAAGACAGGCATTCAATCCAAAATATAACAAAATTACATTAGATCAAATTCTATATACACAGCATCTATAAAGAATTAAGCATGCAAGAGAAAAGAATAATGCAAATGGGTCAATCTAACGCCTGAAAATATATAAATGAATTGACAGAAATTAAGATACAGATACTGAGTTCATATAAACAATCACGAAATTAATGGAAAACAAGTATATATATAGAGAGAGAGAAAATTAAGAATGATAAAAAAGAAAAAAAGACGAACCCACAAAATCTACAAACTTGTTCTTGCGAACAGTGCGCCTGGAGACGATAAGAACCCTTGGGAGGATCATTGAGAGACATGAATTGTTATTATTATTATTAGCCATTAATGCAGTACGTGGTGAAATTAAATTTTCAATTAGTAATTAAAAAAAAGGGGAAGAATTAAAAGGGAATTACGAAAGCTTTTGCAATTAATGAGAGTTTTTATGTTAGCATCAATGGAGATTTGAATTTGATTTGTTTAGCTTAAATGTTTATTTATATAAAGAGAGATATATAATGATCAGAGAAGAAGAGGCCGCAGACTGGGCGCCGCGTATTTGACACATATGATTTTGTTTGGCAAATGATGATCGGAGCGTTATCTTAGGTTATGTTACATGAGTCAAACTTGATTAGATCGATAATTATTAATCAAGTATAAGAGCATGATTATTATTATTTTTTGAATAAAATGATACTACAATCAATTTTTTATTATATTAAATTTGTTTTTTAGTCTAATGAAAAATAAAATATTTAAATTAAAATTAATAAATTTTAATTAAAATTTTATTTAACCTGCTGGGGTTAGTCCAACCGGCTAGCGACCCAACCCACTAGGGGAAGGTCGTGGGTTCGAACCTCCAAAAATGTATTTTTGGGGGGTTGGAACCTTTTTTTTAAATAAAAAAAATTAAAATTTTGTTTTATAAGTAATTTAATTTAATGATAAGAATGAACCCTTTGTGATGAGGTTATTGTGGGGCATTCGTTCAACTTGAGAATATCATGTAATTGTGATGAATCAATTTCCATAAATAGATAAATGAAAATTTTTGTTTAGAGGCTTAATTAATTTATTAATTAATTAATCCATTTTGTGTAAGGATGATTATTTTATCTATCTCATTTCTCTAATGGAGCAAGTCTTTTTTTTTAAATTTAGATCGCTTTCAGGTGAAATACATGGTATAGTCGTACTTGAATCTGATAGGATTATATTATATGTATTTTTTTTATTTTTAAGTATTATGTGTTGAATTTATTTTTAATATATAATTTATTTTTACGTAGAGTATATTTTTTTTATTTTTGAATTATATATATATTGGATCGATTTTTTAATTCATAATTTATTTTAAATATATATAAATAATATTAAAAATATTTTTAAAGAAAAAATATAAAATATAAAAGGATAATAAAAAATATAAAATATAAAAGGATAATATTCATTCATCCTATCCTTTTCATTTTGAGACGAGGATGAGATCAAATAGGGAAATAAATTTTTTTAATGTAAAATAAATTTTTATTGATAGATCAAAAAATATATTTATAGATTATAAATAAAATTATATATATAATTTTAAAGTATACTAGATATAAATAACTCATAAAGTTACTAGATTTCAGATAATGATAATATACAGCGGTTAATCTGATTTTTATCTAAACAATGCTATTTTTTCATTAAATTTATTTAAATTCAAATTGAATCGAATTTTCGATATTTAAGTTGATGGTATTCATCGTAACTAGTATTTTTCTGATTCACCACTGAGGCTGCACCATATTGGTTGAGCATGCAAGGGATTGATATATATGTACTACTTGCTTATTCATTGATTTAATATGAGAATCTTGCAATTACTTGTCATAACGGCTTTGTCTCATTTATTTCAATCCAACTAATGTGCAAAATTTATGAATAGATAATTACTTTCTTTTACCCAGCAAACATGTATTATCTTTAATGTAGATTATATATATATATATATATATAACACGTTGGGGTTAGCTCAACGGTCCACCTGATGTTACTCCCACGGGAGGTCAGGGGTTTGAATCTCCAAAAACGTATTTTTGAGGTTCGATCTTTTTTTTTAAATATATATATATATATATATATATATTGCAAATGCTTGTTTTGAAGTCAAGTATAATCAACAAATGCTTGTTTTGAAAATTTTCTTTAATGATAATTTCTTATACGCTAGTCATAATATTGGATAAGGTTTGTTGCAATGAAATTAATTATACCTAAATTTATGAGAAAAAAAAAAAGATAAGTATTGGGAGAATATGCTTTCAGCCTCTCATTTTTAGTCAACTAAATGATAGAAAGTTGACCCTTGCAAAAGCTAATGGAAAAATTATATTATGTAACATTTTTTTAATTTTTTTTATAAAATACTCTGCAATATTTATATTTATTTAGAATATTAGATATATGCTTGATATATATTAAATGTATATTTCTAAAAGTGAGATGTTTTAAAAATTAAAAATTGAAAAAAGATAATTTTTTAGAAAAAAAAGAAAGTAAGTATTTTTAAAAATATTTTTATTTTAAGAAAAAAACACTATATATCTCTTTTTATTTTTTATTTTCAAAATACTCCATAATTTCGTATACCTTTAATATATTATATATGGCCTATATATACCTCAAAAAGTAAGATATATCTTTAATATACTGAATTGATATTAGATCTATACATTTAAAAGTAGAGGTATTTAATAAAAAAAAAAGAAAGTAGAGGTATTTTTTGAAATTGAAAATTGAAAAGTGAATGCTTTTAAAAGAAAAAGAAAAATAATGACTTTTGAAAATAATTTTATTTTTGAGGTATTTTTATATTTTGCTAAATGGCCCTTTTATGGCATATGGGCTAGCCCAACAGTCCAAACCTAAGGTCTTTTTTTATTTTTCATTTTTTTTTATGAAAAACTTAAGGTCTTTCAAGTTTCAATCCATAACGTTTAATGTACTAGTTCAATTTCGGTAGTTTTAGGCTTTTATTGCCTATTTTATTAGCACAATTACATAAATGTTTTAAAAATAAATTATCTTTTTAAAAATAGTTTTTTTTTTCTCATTTTTACGACAGCTTAACTTTACAATTATAAAAATATGGCCTGCTCATTTTTACAGCAGCATATACGTAGCATTTGAGACTCTGTCCACTAAAATCCATGTACAATGTAAATAAAATAATTAGTTTTTCAAACTCGTTAAGCCTCTGTAACATAAAATCATGTGCATATAAATTATTTTAGTGGACACTTTTGCATGTCCACTAAAACTGTGTAATATTTTTTTAAATTAATTTTTATCATTTAAGTATAATATTATGAATTAATTGATTAAATATTAACAAAAAAAAGTTTAATTTCTAAAATATAAAATATTTAAATTAAAATAATTTTTTTGAAAAATTTTCCCTATTTAATTAACAAATATACTTAATTATTTAATTTTTCTATTTCATTATCTATTACCTATTATTTATAACTAGACGTATGTTACATAAATCTAATTATATATAATATAATTTAATATATCTATATATATTTATATATATTGTTATTTTATAACTAATATGTATTGACATATTTTTATAACTAATATGTATTAACATATATCGATATATATTCATATAGCATTACATATATTATTATTTGTTAGTTATTTATATATAATATACGCTGACATATAACTAAATATATAATAATTTTATACTATTATTTTTTTTTATAAATTTTAATATATATATATATATATATTGTTATATGTAATATAACTAAATATATATCACTTCATATTTTTATTTTTTTTAAACTTAATACGTATATATTATTATACGTATTATATATCGATATATATAATTATATATATCACTTTTATACTTTTATTTTTTAAAAAATTTAACATGTATATATTATTATATGTAATATATATTGACATATAACTAAATATATATTATTTTTATTCTCTTATTTTTTTAAAATTTAATTAGTATATGTTATAACGATATATAACTATATATATATCACTTTTATATTCTTATTCTTTTAAATTTTTAACACACATATATTTTTATATATAACATATATTGATATATAATTAAAAATATAAAATATAATAGTTTATACTTTTATTCTTTTAAAATTTAACGCGTATATGTTATTATATATAACATATATCTATATATAACTAAATATATAACAGCTTTATACTCTTATTGTTTTAAAATTTATCATGTTTATATTATTATTTGCAATATATACTTATATATAACTAAATATATATCACTTTTATATTGTTATTCTTTTAAATTTTAATAAGTATATATTATTATGTGTAATATATATGGACAAATAACTAAATATATTATGAGCCAGAGGCTTTCGGCTCTAACTCTTTGTGATTATATTTTAGGCACTATTTAGACTTGTAGCCTTAAAGCACATAAATCTAAAATTGAAAAAAAAAGAGTCACTATCCTAATAGACCGATAAAATAAGAAAATAAACAATTACTTGATTCCTACAATCTCTATACATAGTTCATTAAAACTGATTTTCTTTTTAAATTATAATATTATATTATTTTTAAATATTAAAAATATTATTTACTATACAAGCAATATGAATAGAGATCTTTTTTTGAAAATCATATAAAAGATGTACAATCTATCACTAATTTTACAATTTATTTTAGTAATGTCTAAAATTAGTAAAATAAAAATAATTTAGCACCTATCAGGGATAAAAACATATCTTTATATCTAATAAATCTTAAACATTATATTTAGAAAATAAAATATATATCTAAAAAGCCTACTTTATTATTTCTAATGAAAATTACTAAGATCAGTGCAAAACTGAGCAATAAAGCAAAATATGTATTAATGCCCGCGTAGCATTACAGATTTCGTTAAATCACCCAAAATCATCACAGCCCATCATACTAAAATATTTAGAGCATGCTCGAATCAAAATAAAGATAAAATCTAATAAAGCACGCAAATTGAAATAAAATGCATTACCGGTGAAAACACAAATGATGTCACAAATGCCTAAAAACATCACATCACAACATAAATCATCGATTTTTCATTCAAAGTTCTAAAATTGGATTTAATTGGATTTAATTATGAAAGACATAATTAATTATGAAAGTTGGATTTAATTATGAAAGTTTGATCTAAAATTGGATTTAATAAAATGCTTATAAACATCACATCACATGATAAAAATTGGATTTAATTATGAAAGTTCTATTTTTCATTCAAAATTTAAAAATTTTCATTCCTAGAACCTTAAAACATGTTAAAAGTCAGATTATATTGATTAATTTTTAAATTTAATTCAAAAATTCACTCGGTATGTAAACCAGAGTAAAAATCAATCCAAAATTTAAAAATCGAGTTTTCTTCAAAATTATAGAAATCCTCTTAAAATATTCTAAATATTATAAAAATAATTTTAGAAATAAAAGATTTAGAAAACGAATCAAAAATCATATGAAACCCATGTAAAATGAAGTTCTTTTGGTTTACAACGAACGCCCGATGCTTGGATCGGTTTAGGGTTCAAATTCTAGCATATTCCTTTTTATCCAAAACATGTTATCACTGTCCTCAAAGTCCAGGTTCGGTTTTAATTCAAATGATGTCTAAAAAGTTCAAAGTATGTTCAGATAAAGTCTACATCTTGCAAAGATTTAATCCATGTTCACAAATGTTCATTCTTAAGGTTATGGAGTTCAAAATCCATGAGTCGATGATCTCAAATTCGGTAAGCAAGATCCAGCAGCCATTGAAGGTCCAAAACTATGTTCAAGAGTTCATTTTAAATGGAAATATTCACCCAAACCAACCTTAAATGATAAGAATTACCAAGTTGATATTAGGATTCATTTTAAATTCATTTTTAACCATTAATTCATTTTAATCACCATTTAAATCCAAAAGAGCCAAAAATATAGAATGGTAGAAGAAGATAAATATTTAAAAATAAAAGGAAATTAAATTTAAAGAAGCAAACCCATGAGTAAGCTTCTCCAAAACGTGAATCTTTGAGAAAAATGTCAAAAAGCACTTCAAAACTCTCCAAAACCCTCCAAAATCTTCAATTTTGGCTTACGAACTAAGATTTTTTTGTGAGATTTTAAAGGAAAAAGTATATCAATTTTACAATTTTTAAAAAGTATTCAATTTTAAACTAAGTTTTAATTATTGAATTTTTTTTGTAAGATGTAAAAATTAAGAGTCTACATACATATCTAATTTTATAAAGGAAAAAGTATTGTGGAAAAGTATGTTTCTCATAGTTTTTTTTTAAGTTTACGTGTCTTATTAAAATTTTTTAGTAATTTTATAAAAATATATAATAAATTCATAATAAATTTATAGTAATTATTATATGTATGATAAACTTATAATAAATTATATATGTTTTATGGATATAATAAATTTATAAATTGATAATTTTTTTTATAAATTTAATAATATTTTAAGAATATGATAAATTTTATAGTTTTATAAATTTTCTTATAATATAAAATTATAAGAAATGATTATAAAGACCACTAACTTGTCCCAATATTATTTTTATTTATATTATATTTTACAAACCTAACCCTATATTCTTTTAATGGCAAATTACTATTTCATTCCAATCTTTTACCGAAATTTATTGAGATGTCTCTAATTTTTAAAAATGTATTAAGAATTTTTAAAAATTCAACTATATCAACTACTCTGTCTGTTCATCAAAATTTTTGCTCTTTTTTCCATTAAAAAATATAAAGTTTATAAACTAATAAAATTATTGATTAATATAAATTTATAAAATCAGTTGAAAAAGTTAAATTGATTATAATAGATAGAAATTTGGATATCAAATTAAAATTTTAATATAAATAATGGGTCAATTTGTTAATTAACAATTTTGTTAGTGATAAGAGTACAAGTTACCTTTCAAATTAGGGTTGGATTCTAAAAATTATAAATCTAAAAAGATTGCAAATGCATGAAAAGTTTAGATTATTTTTAATCAATAATTTATTGTTGTCGAAATTTTTTTCAAATTTAGCTTTTTGCTTAGTAAAATTTAAATTGATTGTTATATATATATATATATATATATATATATATGTATATGTGTGTGTGTGTGTTGAGTACTTATAAATGATAGGTTAAAAATATATCTTTTAGTTTTAATGATTTGTTGCCATCCATGGATCGATTACGATCTCGGGGAATTGATATTGAGGTTCTCTGTAAGGTTTACCATGAGGTATTGAGACTGTGAAGCACAGCCTAGTGGACTGCAGTTTTGCAAATGTTTGCTGAAACCGTGTTTCTGATTGCTAATAGTTCAGCTGTAGGAAGTTTTAAAGAATGGCTGGGAAACATAGTGGTGAACAATGATGAAGAGTCTTATATTGTAGAATCTTCATGATTGCTTGGAGCTTGTGGTCAAACCGAAATCAAATTGTTTGGACACGTAAATCTGGCTCAATTAATTCTGTCATTCATTTTGCAGATACCACTCTCCAATAGTATGCCATGGCTCAGCTATTGCGTGTTACTCCTTCTCAATCTCAAAGTCAGTCAGTATTAGGTAGCTGGTCTCCACCATCTGAAGGTTGGCTAATGTGCACTATTGATGCATCACTTCCCGCAACTGATAATTGTATCGGACGTGGCTGTGTTATTTGAGATGAGATGGGTCATTTTTGTGCTGCTCTTACTGTGCTTCAAGTTTTCAGTACAAGCCCAGTCCTTGTAGAAGCCATCAGCTTTCGTGAAGCCCTATCATGGACAAAAAGACTTGGTTTTCTTCATTTTGAATTAGAAGTAGTACTTACAGTAACTAAAGCTATAAATTCTAGTTTTGTTGATCTTTCTTATTTTGGTACTGCAATAGAGGATTGTAAAACTCTACTTCTAGAGTTGAATGGTTGGAAAGTTAGCTTTGTTCGTTCAGCGAATCAGGCTGCTTACCTAGTCGTAAGAGCAATTTTTTCTCTGTCTGGACCAGTGTCGTGGAAAGACCAGTGTCCCACTTTCTTAGTTGATGTAATATTCTTTGATATGAAATAATATATCCTCTTTAGGGTCAAAAATAAAAAAATAAAAATGTTAAAAGTTGAAAAAAAAAATGTTAAATTTAGTTTTATTAATTTTCTCCATCATAAATAAAAAAAAATTGACCTGCTATATCCGGTTACTTAACCGGAAACATGGCGCGCTCACAATCCAACCGCATTCCAGCTAGCATAGCAAGTAGACACATCACCCACAAATTTGACAAATGTGGTCAGTAAAAGGGTCCCACAAATATTCCTCTTCCCATCCAAACCGTTAATCAATTGTCGATATCGACGCCAAACATCAACAACACCATCTGTTTACAACAGTCACTGAAGCAGCCAAGCAGGTGATTATAAAGCCAAGTAAATATGCATATTTTATTTTTAAGGGAAAAATAAAATTTAAAAAGACATAGATACAGAAACATCCAAAAAAGCAGAAAGAAGAGAAAATAACAATAAAATATAATAAACTTAGTTCGCTGCAACATCGCTCTCTCACACTCTCATTGTCTCAGACACAGCCTGCTGATTAATGGCTCTCTCCGTTTCCATTTTAGCTGTCGTCATTTCTCTTCACCTCATCGCCTTCGTTCTCGCCATCGGAGCCGAGCGCCGCCGTAGCCAAGTCTCTCTCTCTCTCTCTCTCTTTCTCTCTCCCCCCCCTTGTCTGTTTTTCGGGGTTGGTTTTAAAGTTTTATTATTTTGTGTGGTTTGTGAAGGCTAAGGTTGTGGCCGATGAGTATAATGAAAGGACATATTGTGTTTATACTACGGATGCGTCGACGGTGTACGGATTGGTGGCGTTCGGGCTGTTGTTGATAAGCCAAACGGTGGTTAACGGCGTTACTAGATGTCTCTGCTTTGGTAAAGGGCTTCTTAGTGGGAGGTGCTCCACCACTTTGGCTATCTTCTTCTTCATCCTTTCCTGGTAAATTTACTGATTTATCCCTCTTCTTTTTTCTTAAATTTATTTATTACATAATTAGCTAATTATGCTTAGTTGTGTGCTGCCTGTCTGAATTATGAACTGTGTTGATTAAAAGATTTAAGGGCTGATCATTTGACATTTGTATGATTAATTGGGTCCATTCTTAAAATATCTCTTCTCTACCCTACCGACAAATAATGCCAAAACAAGTCAGATGGGTTGCTAGGCAATTATCAAACAACCAATTTAATATCGATTAAAAATCTTAATCCCAGTAGATGACTAAATCTTGATGTAGACTGTTGGAATATCAGCCCATAGAACAAAATAATAATAGAGGTTAGTAGTGAAGAATTTTATTATTTTTTTACTCAATTAAAAACTGAAATTACATAGCATTATATAAGAAAAAAAAACAGAAAAAAAAAAACGTTACACCATATCTGCAACTATTTTCACTCACTAAACACTATATCCTCTTATTTATTAGACTACTAATAATCTTCCTATTAACTAACTATTGACCAAGCAACAATATGTAAAATACATAAAATGACTAATGCTAACGACTAAACCACCTAGATGTAGCTGACAAAAATAATAAATTATAAAAAAAATAATAATTAAAACAAGTTTAATACTAATAATCACCCCCTTAAACTTGTTTTCCAACCATAATAATTCTTGGAAGCACTTCTCTTCCTTTAGGAGCATGTCTCTCCTCTTCATAATTTCTTTACTGGAGCACATCTCTCCAATTTGATGCACGTCTCATCCTCAATTTTCCATTTTTGGAGCACATCTCTCCAACTACAGAAGAGATTCTTCTTGCTCAATTACTTGAGCCATATTAACCTGTTGATCTGTATATCTGCAATTCTTTTTCACGTGTCCAAATTTTTTACAATTAAAGCATTGAGGCTTACCTTTATGCCAACAATCATCTGTCTCATGGCCAGATTTTTTGCAATTACTACAATAAGGAATTTTTCCTTTACCTTTAGCATCTTTAACTAGTAAAACTCTTTCATCTACCTCTCTTATCTCTTCTTTCCTCATAGCTCTCTTTTGTTCTTGTGCTTGTAAGGCATTAATTAATTCTGTGAGAGTGATTTCACCAATGTCTCTATAATCTTCCAGTGATGACAGTTTTGCTTCAAACTTTTCTGGCAAACTTATAAATAATTTTTCCACAATCTTACTATCTGGTAGATTCTCTCCAAGCAATCGAACTTTATTCACCACCATCATTAGTCGATCATAATAATATTGTATGGACTCGTTCTCTTTCATGCTCATGCTTTCAAACTCTCTTTTGAGATTTAATATTTGCATCTTTTGTGCCCTCTTATTTCCTTGATATGACTCTTTCAAGGTATTCCAAGCCTCCTTGGCAGTTTCACAATTTATGATTTTTGTGAAAGGTAATTCTGACACAGCAGAAAAGATTATTGATAGAGCCCTTGGAGCTTTTGTGGCTTCTTTTTCATGAGCTTTGATTTGGGCAAGTGTTGGATTACTTCCAAGTGACTGCAATTGTTTATCACCTTCAACCCATTGCCATAAACCTTGGCCTTTCAAGTGAGCTTTTATTTTAACAGCCCAAAATTGATAATGCTCACCATTAAAAATTGGTGGTGAAGAAATAATTTGACTAACAGCCATTTTTTTTTTAAACACTCAAGCTCACAAAACCGGCTCTGATACCAATTGTTGGAATATCAGCCCATAGAACAAAATAATAATAGCAGAAAATGAGAGATTAGTAGTGAAGAATTTTATTATTTTTTTACTCAATTAAAAACTGAAATTACATAGCATTATATAAGAAAAAAAATAGAAAAAAAAACGTTGCACCATATCTGCAACTATTTCCACCCACTAAACACCATATCCTCCTATTTATTAGGCCACTAATAATCTTCCTATTAACTAACTATTGACCAAGCAACAATATGTAAAATACATAAAATGACTAATGCTAACAACTAAACCACCTAGCTGTAGCTGACAGAAATAATAAATTATAAAAAAAATAATAATTAAAACAAGTTTAATACTAACATAGACTACTACTTCTGGCCATGCGGTTTCAGAATGTGGTCTTGTATTCCTTGACCCATTACAAGATTCTGCAACCTGACCACTTGCGGTCCTTAAAGTCCTTTGACTATGGATCCTAACTCTCTCTATGTAGCTCAATGGTTCAAGTACTTGGCAGTTGTTAGCACAAGTATTTCACATGTTTAAGCCTATTTAGAAGGAAAATTCTCATCCACTGGATGTATACCCATGCTTCATATATTCCCAGTCAATTGTTAATTGTAATTTAAAAGAACTGTTCTTTAAAATTATATTTCTATCATTTCTTCCCTAGTGAAAAGACACGTTATTCAATTTTTTAACATTGATTGGGTGCTGATAAGTATTTCAAGGCTTGGCCCCCTTTTTTTTCCCTAAAATATGGCAGTATAACAATTTTTTGTTCGCCTGTCTAATTTTATCATTTGCATGCTAATGATAAATGACTTAGGTTCTACATGGACAGAGTATACGAAATTTAGTAGTTTGTTTGAGTTTTGTTAGTTCAAGATTATATGAATTAAGGTCTAAGCTTGTGAATGAGAAAGCAAAAATGGAATTATAGTAGCTATCTTGAATTCATACACAAACAAGTTATATTCTAGAATTTATATACATGTAATTTTTCTTTGCTAATAATTTAGTTTAAGCATGAGTGATCTAAAATAATGTTGAGCAATAAATTAATCAAATCTTTATTTTAGGGTAAGCTTTTTGGGAGCCGAGGCATGCCTGTTAGCTGGCTCAGCAAGGAATGCATATCATACCAAATACAGAGGAATCTTTGGTGGTGATCACTTATCATGTGCAACTCTCCGCAAAGGCGTCTTTGCTGCTGGGGCCGCTCTAACATTAGTGTCGATGCTGGGATCGATCCTCTACTACTGGATTCACTCTAGAGCTGATACTGGGGGATGGGAGAAACACCAGAATGAAGGCGTTGGCATGACTACTTCAGCTTATCCTCAGCAACAATTGGCTAGTGAATTTGGGAAGGTTTAAGTTAGTTATTACTACAGCTTTTGGGGACTTTTATCAAGTGAATATATAGAAAACAAAATTCAATGAAATGGCCTTACTGAATTATGAACAAAACATATATGATGTAATATTACATGTCAGTCGCTAAATTCTATATATATATATATATATAATGCTTGTTCATATATGTGTGACATTTGAAGTCCTAGCTATTCTTAAAGTGACAGGCTTTTTAGAGTTTTTAAGTTTGTAAAATTCTTGTGTGGATGAGGCAGATATTCGATCATCAGGTATGGTTTACTGGCATATGCCCTGATTTCTTTATTTATGCTTTCTTATGGATGTTTATGATTGAAAATGGATGTTGTATATGCATTATTAATTATTTATTCTAATCAGTTTATGTGTGCATTGTAGGTTTAACCGAGATGACAACATATGTTAATGTTTTATCATGTTACGATAATCTTGCATGTATGTATGTATGTATTTTTTTTTTTTGAAAACTTGTAATTTTATTATTGGTGCCTTTTCTCTTTGCTTATTTGGTTTGCTTATTTGGAAAGGAAAATTATTATTTAGACAGGATCTATGTATATTTAGTCAATAAAAAATAAGTAAAAGGGTGATTACAAGAAAAATAAATAATGTTATTGATTAGGTAAGTCTTTCCCCTTTGGAAAATATGTATTGTGAGCATTGTTGTTAAATGGATAATCAAAATCTCTATTTTCTAACCCAAAAAAAAAATTACAGACTTATTAATGTGAATCTGCAAAATTAATTAAAAATAAATTATATCTGTGTAAAATGATTAATAATTTACGTCAGAATATATTAAATAATTTTTAAAATAATAAGGAACCCTCCCTTATGATAAGGAACCCAAACTTATTATTATACAATCCTAAAAGTTGAATGTTATTAATAAAATAAGGGTTAATTATACATATTTTGGTGAAATTTATTTAATGTACACTTTAATTCATATTATTTCACAATTATTAATTTTTAGGTTTTAGCTCCTTGAAATTTATTACGGACTGAACACTTGAATTTCGTTATAAAATTATTAACATTTCATCATATTTTAATTAGATTTGTTTTCATATTTAAAAGTTTAGAAGTTTTTTAGCCCCTCAAAATCTTTTATTTTTATTTTTTTACTTATAGTAATAATAGGAGTCAAAATGTATATTATGACAAATCACAAAGTAGCTACATAAAATAACACTTTTTATCTCCCTTGTTATAACAATTAATGCTTTCCTCCAAATAATTTCCCCATCCCAAACCTAATTATTTTATTTACTGCAAACCAATTTTATTATTTAGCAATTTTATAATATTTTTTTTATGAAGCCATGGCAAACAGAGTCTCTGTTCTTGACAGGTCATATAAAGAAATAGACACATGTTATCCTTTAATTAATACTAAAAACACACAGAAAAAAAGAGGAAATACTGCGTAAACAAATTCGAAAATATCTCAAACCTAATCTTAATAGACGCATAAACTGATTCGAGAATTAATATCCCGACAGTTTTAAAAAAGAAAAGAAAAGTAAAACTCTTTCCCGACGATTACATAACAGAGCATAATTAATAAACCACTTAATATGCCAAACTAGCAAACAAGACATCACACAAATATCAAAGATGGAGCCTAACAATTGGGGAATGGAGAGCCGCAAATGTTAGCAACTTTCTTGGCATTGGGAGAGTTAACAAGCTTTTGGAGATTAGGGTTTTTAACATATTGGCAAAGGCAAGGCCTCTGTTCCTTTAATTTGCTGCAACACATTGCTGATGGTTGGCTTGAAGATGTGATTGCATTTGCACATGGGCTTAATTCAACTGGGTTACAAGCTAAAGCCATGGACACCTGCAACATTTCTCCAAATACCAGAACAATTACTACAAGAAAACTTGCCACATTGGACACTTTCATTTTCACCTACACTAATGGCTAGCTAGAGGAGATAATCAAGATTCAAGAAAGGTTTTTAATATGCAGAATGTGAGATGGTAATTAAGCCAGAACTCTTTCCCCAATTTATAGAACATGTTTGAAATAAAGTAGCCAATATATGCATGATCCTTTTTTTTTTTTAGCTTTAGCTCAGTGGTAAATTGTTTTATTCTTTTTTCACTTTCATGATTTTATGAGTGACTATACATTATACAAAGTTTTAGTATTTTTGTATGAATGTTGAGTGTTGAAAGTAGCATTATAAAGTTGGGTGCTCCTTATCATGGATTTTGAGGTCACTTTTGTTTCTTTTCTTTGCTTTAATCATTGATCAATTCTTATTTCTCAACTACTAGTAGATTAGGGACCTATCTATATATATAATTTTGTTTTTTATTTTAATTTCCAAGTTTTCTTTTTTCTTTTTTTATAACATATTGGTTTAAATTATTAAAAATTGGATACTATTAAAACTTAAAAAATTTTAAAATCTTAATTATATTTAAATATCATGATTCAAATTAAACATGACACATTTAAATGTAAAATGAGAAAATGACACATTTTCTTTAATTACTTCAAATAATAGAATTCAATAAATTCTACGGCGTTAAGATTTGTATATTTTATCATAAATTAAATTGAATTCGATTAAAGAAAAGTTTATTTTAAATTTATTTTAAAAAGAAAAATGATAGTTTCACTTATCACTTGATACATTTGCTAATCTACAGTTCAATTCCTTTAGAGGGAAAGTACAAGAGTTCATATATTGATGATTAGCAATATTTATTAATTGTCTTTGAAACAATAATGAATGATGATTAAGTGTGGCGTCTGATATTCTTCGGCCATCTTTAATGGCTTTCGGTGATGTGATGTTCTTTTTTTTTTTTTTCAATGTTTCTTAAAGCTTTCTCAGTCTTGTTTGAAGAATGAATTTTTGAGACAATTTCACTAAAAACAGGAATATAATTCAAACTATATATCCAGCAGTAGAATTTTAGCATATATTTTTTTTACGTCTTGATGATTGTGTCCTGTACTTTCAAGTTTTCGCTTTAAACAATTGAAAAGTAAAAAAGAAAATTTAATTATTTTTTATTTTAGTTTCATATATATAAAAGTTAAATTTAATTTAAATAAGGATATTTTGGATTTTTAATAGTGAATTTTATTAGAAGAATTGAATTCTTATATCTTTTATTTGATAAGATTTTTTTTTTGAGAAATTGAAAATTATCAAATTCAGGTTAAATCGCCTTTTAAAAAAAAAAGGAACCGTCAAGAGAAATTTACAGCTGCTAAAATGGCACATGCGGAACCTATTAAAAATAGACATATTTGGATTCCAATATAGATTTTAATTAAATAAAAAAAGTTCAAATTAAAATTTTAAAAATTTATAATTTATTAATATTATGATAAAAAATTATAATATTTTAAAAAATTATTTATTAATAAATAACATTTAATGAATAAATTTCTTAATATTAATAAATAATTTTTTAATACTATAATTTTTAATTTTAATAAATAATTTATAATTTAATAATTTATAATATTAAAAAATTATTATAATTCTTTTTAAGTACGGAGGGAAAGAAAGTAAGCCAGCCTAAGCCATTATCTATGAAAGATAGCCGAGTCCAAATAGGTAGGTCATGCTTAACTAAAAGCGTATTTTGGCTTCTCTTATCAAATTTAGCTTATAAATACCATGTATTTATAAGTTAATAAGAGTTTATAAATATTTAAAATTTTAAAGAAGTAAGTGTTTATTTTAAATACTTATAAGTAGGTGATAAACAGTTAATATATTTGGTAAAAAAATAACTTATAAGTATATTTATTATTAAAATAATAAAAAAATATGTAAAATTATATTTCTAAGAGCATTTATTAAAATAAATAGAAATAATAAAATAAATTATTTAGTCAAACTAATTTATAAGCACTAAAATAATAAATTAGTATCTTTCAACTTATTTTTTTTTAGCTTATAAACTCACTTTGTAAGTTAATAAAATTATTTGAACAAATATATCAGCTTAAATTTAGAGCTTATAAACATATTTAATCAGCTTATAAACTAAGATAAATACCCTCTAATTACTAATAAAAATAGGTGAAACTGTCATCCGAGGCACCCTAATAATAAAAATGACAAAATATTGAGTATTTTTTTTATAATCGGTATGTCTCAATTCATTTATATAAAATTTTTTATTATTAAGAGAGAGAAAAGTTATATTACTATTATGAAAAAGCCAATGTTGATTGTCTTGGATAGATGATAACTCACGAAGGAGATTTTATTCATGCTATAGATACAATGTTTGGGTTTTTAATTGTGATTGTTTAAGCTAACATTAGTACTTCTTTAATTTTTCTCAAATTTGAATCCTATTATCTTGTGTGCGGAAGTAAGATGGCAATTGTTGGTTTTTTGGATGGCATGATGAAAAGTTTGCAAATAACTATTGTAGCTGGAGAGAGAGATATTCAAGTAAAATAAAATTTATAATAAAATTAATTGATTAACTTAATTATTTTTACAAAAAAGTTGACTAAATTAATCATGCAGTGAGTTGCACGCACAAGACTAAAATAAAATTTGACCTTAATTATTCTAATAAATAAAATTTTAATTTTTAATTGAGTAAAAAAATATTTTATTTTAATTCGAGTTTAATTTAAGGTGACCAATCTTTGCGCAAAAGTTATCCCACTTTAGTTTAAGATTTAGAAGTGGTGATACACTCTAATAATTTCCTTTTGTTTTATTTTTTTTAAAAAATATTTTAATATTAAAAATATTTAAATTAAAAATATATTATATTATATTTACTCAACAAGAATATGTATTTACCTGAACTTAAGCATGTGAAATTAATAATTACTTTGACAGATTTGAATGTGAATTATATTAAAGGTGAATAGAATAAGCATGCCATAAGGAGCTTAATGGTTATAAAATCATTTTGGCTAGTGGCTATTTAATCTGAGTGTGATTACAAATTAATCAAGTTGGCGTGAGATATAAAGGCACTCCAATAAACTTACAAGAAAATTAATAATGATTTTATTTTTTATTTTTTTCATTTGGGATATTGTTAGACACCAGAGAAATTTTTTTTAAGCAATTGATTTTATCACATCAATTCTTCCTGTCGTACAAATTAAAATTTACATGAGAAATATAATTTGATAATAGTACTTCTTTAAATTGTTCAATAAATCAAATTTTAAAATTTTTATTTTCTTATATTAAAAAAATTGTTAGCATTCAAAACACAATATCACAATTATATTATTTATAGAAATTTTCTTTTATTTTCCTTATCAATAAAAGTTTTTTTACTCCTTCCATAAATTGATTTTATTAATTTTTAAGTATTAATATTTTGTATTCGCTTCATTATCAACCTCTTTAATTCTCAAATTCAGTAATTTTTTATTTCAAGGCATCGTTAATAAACTTAACTAGTCAAATAAAATTTTTAAAATTGCAAAAATTAAAAATATAAAAATAAAATTTACTTATATATATATCAATCATGAGATTAATCTCTTAATTTTGAGAGAAATATAAAAATTAAAAAAAAATAAATTGGAAAGTAATCCTTTAATAAAATTAATTTAAAATGCCTTTTAATCCTCAAATTTCAAAATTTGCTTATATTAGCTAGCATATTAAGTTTTTATAATATTTTTATTTATTATTCTTTTTGTCCCATAATCATAGAGATATTTTTTTTTATCTATCTAAAATATAGTCCAATTATATTATTTAGATTATATTTGCATTATAAATTAATCATTATATCTCTATTTAATATTTTGTAATCAATAATATTTATATTTATTTATTTATATTTTCTAAGTTACAATTATCTTTGATTCAATCAATAATTTTTTTAATTTTTAATTTTTATAATAATTAATAATTATTTAATATAAATAAAACGTAAAATAGATAATTTGTAGTAAAAAGTTTATCTATTAACTAAATAACTAAGATTTTTTTAATATGTATGAAACGAAAAATGGCATTATTATTTTAGGACGGATGTAGTATTACTTATTAAATATATTTTACATTAAAATAAGAATATAATACAAAAACTATGTGTAAAATTATATTTTTAATAAAATAATTATTTTTTAAAATTTTTATAAAATAAAAAATAAGTATATTAATTTAAGACGGTCTAATTTTATATTGTCGTTATATTGTTAATTAGCTTTTTGGCTCTTTGACGAGTCAAAAGACAGATTAAAGGTCAAATAGCATGCAAAAAGGGACTGAACCTTTTTCCCTATTGCATGGTTTCCAATTTGACTGGCCCATTTATTAAGGCTGCTTTAATAAAGGCTAATAATTAATTAAAGATCACCTTTCTGAAAAATAAGACAAATTGATTTCAATCATTTGAATTTATTGCGTTTCTTTAATTACATAAACTTTCATTCATAATTAAAAATATATTTAATGATTTATTAATAAAATATAAAATATATAAGGAAATAAAATAGAATGATTTAATTTTTTCTTATAACTATTTGCATAAGAAATTATAAATTTCAGCTTTAAATACGCAAGTCATGCAAGAGGATTATACATTACCCAAACAAAATGCTTATACTGACTTTTAATTAAGGTGAAAATATAAAATTTTAGAAAGGACAATAAATAGAATAGAGTCCTCAAATTTTCCTTTATGGTTTACTTGAATATCTGAAGGATGAGTTTTGACAGTAAATTAAAAATTACAAAATTCAAACTAATGAAATTTCAGTGTGCCTTAATAGCAGACTGATGGATAATATGAAATTACAAAGTAACACAAATAATTGAACTCCTAATGACATTAATGGCAGACTGAGGGACAAATATAATATCACAAGGCAACAAAACAATAAAACTCCAGAGGACCTTAATGGCAAATTGGTGAACAAATATGTAAATTATAAGAAAGCAAAAATAATTAAACTTCTATGGACTCTAGTAATTTATTGATAGACAAATGTGCTAAAAATATGAACAAAACTAACAAGGTGAATCGGCTAAACACATTGGCGGACCCTTCTGGACCCATCATACAGCCACAAATATACAAACATATGTATGTATATATGTATATATATTATATTATATATTATATATATGTATGCATAAATATAATATATGCATAAATATAATATACACACTAATTTATATATATATATATATGAATTTTATATTTATATAAGAATTTATATATATTTATTTATATATTTAAATTTAAATGAATTTAAATATATATATGTATGTGTATATATATATACACATAAATGAATTTTATATTTATATGTGAATTTATATATATTTAAATTTAAATGAATTATATATATATGAATTTTATGTATATTTAAAAATATATATATTAATTTAAATGAATTTTATTTTAGTTCATAAAATTTTTATCAAAATTTATAAATATATAGATAAGCGATGTTTGATGCATTATATGAAGAAAAATATTTTTTAAAAGGCAAAATGCATTAATTGATCTTTATACTTTAGTGATTTTTCTATTAAGCCCATATACTTTAACTTTGACCTATTAAGCCTTTGTACTCATTTATTTTATTTTAATTAGTCCTTTTTAATATTTTTTTAGTAATTAAATTGACTTAATATTGTTAAATATATTAATATTTTATTAGTTAATAGAATTTTACTAATAGCAGAAATTCAGAAAAAAAAAATAACTCTAACGAATGCACGATGAAAACTCACGTAATAATAGAGATTGTAAAATTTGAGAATGAATTTTTAAAAGAGGAGAAGGATATAACATTTCATTCCAAAGTACATACGATTTAATAAGCTAGAAAAATTAAGAAATAAGATTCTTAAAAGAAAAATCTTAAATTCAGATAGAAACTAATTTTTATAATAATTAAAGGAAATTAATGGAATATAAACAATAAGTATATGCATACATGTAAATTTATAGATTTGACTTGATGATTAAGTGAACAAGTTAATTTTTATGCACGTGATTTGTCACTTGTCTTTATTTTTGTAAGAATAAATTTCTGTAAAGATACCATTGATGATATGTTCTATCAATAAATTTTGAAAAAATACCATAAAAATATTCATTTGTTTGTATTAATTTACAATAGACCATATTTTTCTTGAACAACCATTTTTGAACATTTATATCTTCAAAATTAAAAACTTTCAGCAAATACAAGAGTTAATTTTTTTTTTGAATATATTTATTAAGAGTTAAAAGTTTATTTTATAATTATTTTTTTATTTATGAATTTTTTCTATTAATAAAATTTCATTAACTAATAAAATATTAATACATTTAACGGTGTTAAGTTAATCTAACTACCCAAAAAAATTCTTTTAAAAAATGACTAATTAAGAATAAAACAAACGAGTACAAGGGTTTAATAGATCAAAATCAAAGTATAAGGGCTCAATAAAAAAAATCACTAAAATACACGCGCTACTTAGAGAGTGTTTCTCAAAACTTAAAAGCTGGTCAAAACTGCTTATAAGCTGTTTTTAGATTATAAGTTGTTTATTTAAGTGTTTCTGAAAACTTAAATAGTAGATTATAATCTGATTTTAATCAGTTTTTTAAAAGTTGGGTTTTGCTACTTTTTTTTAAGCACTTATTTTTTAAGCAGTTTTGACCAAGTAAAAGACCATACTATCCCTACCTAATATTCAATATTCCAAATTTGCCTACCTTATACAATTTAGTTCCCATCAAAGAAATTTTATTATTATTATTATTATTATTATTATTATTAAATTTTATTATTATTATTATTATTATTATTGCAAAATAAATTTTGAATTGACATTTAAAAAATTATTTTTATACAATAAATAAATTTATGGACAGTTTGGTCATTTTGACAGTTTCTACAATTAAAAACTGATTATAAGCTGATTTTACAGAAACACTTAACTGATTATAAACTGATTATCAGCTGATTATTAGCTAGTTTACAGAAACGCTTAACTGCTTATTTTTAATCTGATTATAATCTAAAAATCACTTATTCACAATAAGCTGAAAAGCTCCAGTTTTGAGAAACACCCTCTTAATACATTTTATCTTTTTAAAAATTAAAAATAAAACTATTATATAATATTCTCAAAATATATAAAGTTATATTATATAATTATAATATCTTAAGTATAGTTAATATAATAACGCAATTTAATTATTAAACTATTGTAATATTAAATGTTTAATAAACTCATTTATAATTTTTTTATAGAAATTTAGCCCCCTTCGATAAGTTTCTTAGTCCTTCTAGCTAAACAAATAAGGAAATTTTCTCGAAATCAACTGAGCAATTGCAATTTTATTTTTGTATTTTGAGTTGATTTTGGTTGTCCATTCTTCATCAATTGCTTCTCCTTTTATTGCTGCCCCACATCGTGACACCCTATTTATTCAATTAGTGGTCAGTTTGCATGTTCTTTCTCAATTTCTTTATTCTTACACTCACGTCTTTGGTTCTTTTCTTTTGGAAGTTATTTAGTGGGACGTTTTCCTTAGAGGTGCTCTCCAACAAACCGTTATTCCTCGAGCTTGGTCAATTGGCTTTCAATTGTTGGTTTTGTGCTAGAGGCAAAGTCAGACTTTGAAATAAATAGGGTAAAATTTTTTTTATAAATTTTAACTTTTTCATAATTATTTTTTTCTCTTTTTATTTTAATAGTATTTTATAAATTTATTAATAATATATTTTTATTATTAAAAAATTAATTAATAAAAAATATTAATATATATGTATACATAATTTTAAATTTACAAAATTATTCATAATAAAAATAAAATAAAGAGAAAAAAATTAAATAATGAATATAATTTTTTAAAAAATAATTAAAATAAATGAGTTCTTTAATTCATTAAATGAGTTTAAATTAATTTAGTTAGAAAATTTATCCCTTTTTTTATTTTTTTTGTATTTATATATTATTAATATTTTATCAATTTTTTAAAAGAGAATTATTACTTATAAAGTAAATAATTTATTGTCATTTTTTGACTTCCTGTGAAAATTAAAAAAAAAGGGTAATTTAAAATTTTGAAAAAAAATTAATAAATAATTTAAAATTTTTTAAAAAATATTATATATATATATACATACGTATTTTTAAAAAAAGAAGGGGGCAACTGCCCCCTTCTCTTAAATGTGCTTATGCCCCTGCTTAGGCCATGCTTATTATTGTTAAACTACTCTATAATATGGTGAAATATGGTAATCTCATATTTAAAAACTATATGAATATAACCTAATTAATATAGAAATTGACTCTCTCACCTTAACAGCTAGCTTTTAAGATTGATTTTATTAAATATATATTAATAAGAAAAATATAATATGAAGAATTTAACATGATATTAGAGCAGATACTTTTATCCTTATTCAATTATGACTACTGTATACTTGTCAAGTGTCAACTAGAATAGTTGACACTTGAGAGGAAAATGTTAAATTATCTTATAATATAGTGAAGTGTGTATAATTTCACATCTAAAAAATATATGAATATGATCGAGTAAAAATAAGCTTTTTAACCTTAACAGTTAGCTTTTATAGTTGACTTTCTCACATCTATATTAACAAAAAAAAAATATTATAAAGATTTTGATATAGTATTGGAACAGGTACTTTTATCCTTATTCTTGTCAAATGTAGACTATGTTTGGTCCGGATTGACTACTATATACTTGTCAAATATTAACTAGACCTGACCATGGCCTGACTTTTAACTTGAAAAATGCTAAATTTGTCAAAGGAAAGGCCTGCTTGCCCAATTTTTTTTTCATTAATTGAGATTCAAAATCAGCTTACTAGCCAGATCTAGTGTCAACTAGATAGTTAACACTTAATGTCACGACCCAAACTGGAAAGCCGTGACCGGCGTAAGGCTATACCTAAGTACAACCTTACAAGCCTAATTTAAAATTATTATTATAGTGCAAAATTACTAAGTTCAATAAATTTACTCCAAAATCAATTCATCAATAGAAAATGATATTATCCAAAATCAAGTTCGATAATTAAAACTAAAATCAGATGCAAAGAAACAGTCTACTCCTTATTACAAGAAAAAGGGTTCGGACACGGTCCGCCCAAAAATATCCAGAATTCTCTATGGATTGAACCAAAATCCACAATCAAACTATAAGAACCCACAAGAAGAATGACCGAGCTCACTAAGGAATATAACTGCAACCTGCAAGTCAATCTATAAGGGTGTGAGTGTTATATATAGACGCTCAGTAAGTTCATGAGAGGCAGAGAAACACTAATACAATATATATCAAAGTAATATATATATCAAGTACACATCCACAATAAATCACATACATGATGGTGTATCGGGGTCTACAAAATATAACATCCTCCTCTTCCAATCATATCCAATAACAAGTAGGCACGTGGCCCCAAGAGCAAGTAGGCATAAGCCCCAAGAACAAGATCGATATCGATATACAAGATAATATCCACAATCACAATCCATATCCTCCGTCCCCATTAGATACACCATCGCACATCACAAGAATATTCAATATCATATCAAGGCATTTAGGAAATAGCATACAAGTTTCTCTGTCTCCTATTCACATGCAAGGCTAGGACAAGAAAGGATAATATAGCGAAATTAGGATGAATAATATATACGAAGGCTTATATATATAATAGCTTAATTAGCAAATAGCACATCACAAATAATACACATACACCCTTGAACTTACCTGGTATCCAAAGAAAGCTTAGCCCAATCCTCACAACCTACTGACATCGAGCTTCAGCCGGATTATTGCCTAAGGAAAGATAATTATATAGTTCAACAATCAATTCCACTATCTCATCTATCATGAGGGATGCAATGCATGCTATGAATGCAAAAAGACCAATACTTAACCAACAAATAACCAAGATAATCCAAAATCAAAAACCAACCCGACTCAACTCAAAATTATGGTTCAACCCAGTGGTTAAACCGATCGCACCTCAAAAATACAAAATCAATTAATTACCTAAAATTTATTAGAACCAGAACCTCAACTCAATTTCTATAACTCATTTATCAAATAATATCACATCAGTCCCTATGCAAAAATCATAATTCCTACCAACACCCAAAACTGATAAAAAATTTTAAGTAGTCTCTATAATTCAAAAATTTCCAGAAAATAATTCCATCATTAAAAAATTCTGGAAACATTCCAGTAGCTTCTCCAACATCAAAATAATGTGTGTACAAAATTTCAGACTAATCCAAATTTATTTGATACCCCAAAAATATTTTACAATATTCTGGTTCTGTTTGAATCACTAAAAATCAGTACAGCAAAAATCATCATAAATCCTTCACATTTCGTTACCACCAAATTATCCAAATAATTTTCTCATATACTAGACATCAGGATGGATAACATATAAAATTTCATAATTTTTCAAGACATCTAAGACCTTCAAATTAATTTCCAAATCAGACATCATCAGAAAATCCTTAACCAACAGCAGTGTCAATACTTAATTTATTTTGGAACCTAAACAATAGAACCAGACTCCAAATTATTTTTCTCAGATTCACAACATCCTAATAAACAACATATCAAAATTTCATAATTTTTAGAAACCTCTAAGTCCCTCAATTTAATTTTTTTAAATTGGATTCATACAACCAGTTACCATACTGGCAGCAGTTGAGAAATAAATTTATTTCGAAACACAAATATTTGAACCAGACCTCAAAATATTTTTTATAAACACCTAACATCATATTCTAAAACATATCAAAAATTCAGACCTATATCATTTACCAATAATTTTTAAAAATTCAACAAATTTACTGAAATATCAGTAATCACAAGCAGAAATAATTTGTCACTTTATTAATAAATTAAAAATATAAATCAAACATGAAAATTTCAAAAATAAATTTATAGATCAATCTTAACACCCCTAGAACAGATTACAATTGCCAAAAATACTATATCATTAACTTAAACTCCCAAATCAAATATTAAACATCAATAATCTCCAAAATCATCCTATAACTTTTTAATTATTTTTAATTAATTAAAAATCGAAATAAATCAAAAATATTATTTTATAACACCCTAAACATCATACAAACATCCAACAACACAAATCATGCCATGAGTTTGGAAGAAATTGAAGAAAAATAGAAGAAACCTCAAAAAAATCAAATCTGCCAAAACTGGGAAGCCCGAAACGACAATCTGCAATTTCGCGCTGGCCCGCCGAACGACAAGCTCCACTCGCCGAACGACATCGCCTCCAGCCCGCAGCTCCACGCCGAACGACACGGTCACACGCCAAACGACATGGGCACTACCGCGCGCGCACTGACGAAACGACAAAACTCTGTTTTGGCCCAAAAAATTTAATTTTCCTTCTTTTTTTTCTCTCTCCGACGGCACAAGCATTTAGACACACAATTGGGTGCCCTAACAACCCTATTTATAGTGTTTTTAGGTGGCAAATTACCAAAATACCCCTAAATTAATTTATTTAATTTTAAAATACCCTAAAACTCTTTAAAAATTCAAAAAAAACACCCAACTAATTTATAAAAATTCATAACTAACCACAAATTCAATATTTTTCAAAATTTTTTTAATTAATAAATTAATTATTTAATTAATTAATTTATTTATTTAATATATTTTAATTAAAAATTAAAAAAATTCCCGAAACACAACCATTTTAATTAAAAATTAATAAATACCCAAAAAATTTTCGAAACACGATCCCTAGCAAAATTATACTTAAAATAACCGTAACGACATCACGGTTATCAAAATGACATCAAAAACAGTAAAACAAAACCCGAAAATTTTCCGACCGTTAAAATGATCAAAATACCCCCCGAAGCCAAAAACACAATATTATACTTAAAACAAATATCTCAACACTCACATTATGAAAATAAGCATCAATCATTATAAAATGCACTCAAATATGAATTGAAGGTAAAAATTACCATTTTACCCTTATACTCCAATTTCCCTAAAAATCAAGGGTTTTACACTTAAAGAGGAGTGTAAAACTATTCTATAATATGGTGAATTATGAATAATTTTATATCTAAAAAATACATGAAGACCTAGTTAATATAGAAATGAGCTTTCAAACCTTAATTGTTAATTTTTAAGGTTGAGTGTTTCAAATTTATATTAAAAAGAAAAATATAATATGAATAATTTACTAATTATTTTATAACAATTTTGTGTTGATAAAATATAAGAACTGCCAATTTATAATTTATAAGTTGAACTCAAGAACAAGAAAGCACGTCTTGAAGGAAAGTTTTCCATACACCGTGTGAGGATGCTTTTGAGATTCGATAAATGAGACGAGCGGTTGAGGAGAAATTTTTTTTCCTTTTTGTTTAAATTTCAGGTTTAGAATATCGTTTTATTATTTTTTTTTGGAAGAAAAGGTTAAGAATCTTTTTTTTTCTTTTACCATGAATCTTTTGGGATTTCATTATTCTATTATAGGTTGACGTTTAATTATGATATTTCATTATATTTCTCTTTAGTAAATATTGAAATTAATAATATTAATTTTACATCATTTAATATGTATTATTAAAATTAATACTTAATAATAATTATATATTTATAATAAGTTAATTTTATTATTAAATATTATATAGTCTAAAAATATTTGGCTCCTTTTCTTTTATTTTTATGTCCTAAAAATATTACCATATTTCTATTATTAATATTATTTTTTATTTTATCTTTCTCTTGTATCCTTATTTTTTTATTTTGATTTAAAAGAAATTATGGCAAAACGCAAAATTAATTATAGCTTTTGCATTTTTAAATAAATATCATTACTCCATTAAATTTAAAGTAAAGGTCCAAGATAAAAACTAATTTAATATTTTTCTCATAGAAAACGTTAGTTTCATTTGAATCTCTTTTTGAAAAATTAATATATTATTATCAAAATCATAAAAGAAAAAAACATCATTTTATTTATTGTATTTTTAATTTTTATAAAAAAAAAGGAGCTAAACATTTGAGGACGAATATCGTATCAGTATATGTTAAGAACATGTTCATACTGTTGCCAAATATGTATGTTAATATAAATGTTGTTAAAAAAAAATAGTTGTCATATATATATTAGTATCGAAATTTTACACATCGAGTAATGTGGTTAATTGTTATACATTAAACATGGTAACATTTATATTATATTATTTTGAACAGGCATTTTGCATAATTTTTTATATTATACTATAAAAAAAAGATGATTGATGATAGAATGGTATTGCTGAAGATACTCTTACATATCATAATTAATGTCAGTTAGCTAGGCCAATAGCCTATCTTAAATAAGTAAAAAAAGAGAAAAAGAAATTCATAATTAACAATTAAATAAATATATTCTATCTACCAATAAGTGACTGGTGTAAGTGATTCGACACTCTCATTCTTTAAGTAAGAGTTCATAAATTTGATTTTTATAAATAAAATCATAATTTGCTGGGAGTATTTTATCTCTTAGTGGGTCGATCAGGTGCTAACAAAATTAGTTCTAACATAGTGGATTCAGAGATACTTGTATTTATATATATAAAAAAGAAATGTATCCTTACGATCTGTTTTAAAGAAAATGATATTCAAAATGCAATAAAATTAATCTTTTTGGATAGTGGGATGATCAAGATCTTGTATATGTATGCATGGAAGAAGAAAAATTTAACAACTTAATTATATTTTAAACAGATCATGTGAAAGGCAACCTTGCAAACCTTCACTAAAGCCATCCCTTTCTTCATTGTCAAGAATTAGTTAGGTACCAAGCATAGAATTACTTTACATCTCTCACAACCCCTTTTATATAGGACTTAGTTTTTATACAGTTCAATTTAATTACCATATTGAATTTTAATCATATAACCAATTATTTTGTATAGTCGTCATCATGCCGAAAAGATGGATTTATGATTCTGATTCTGATGATGATCGTGAATTTGCATCTACAAGTTCAAGAAAATTATTTGGTCGTCAAAGGTCGATGCATGCAATTCTTGGAGGAAGATATGGTAATGTCTTTTTTATTAATTCTTTCTAAGTTTTTCATGATACCCAAAATTTTTAAAAAGAAAAGGAACCATTTTAATTTAGAGGTTAATTTGATTTTGTAATGAGTAGTTTTAATTAATTTGATTGTGCAGTTGCTGACGTATTATTGTGGAAGAAGAAGAAATTATCAGCAGGAATGCTAATTGGATTCACAATTATATGGTTCCTTTTTGAAGTTATGGAGTATCATTTTATTACTTTTCTTTGTCATTTACTGATGCTTCTCATGGCAATCCTCTGCATATGGTCTAACAGCGCAGGCTTGATTAACAGGTAATTAATTAATTAATAATAACCATATATCCCTATTAGCATATATATATATATTTATTTATAAACTTCTCATTTATTGAGAAAAATTATAAAAAATTGAACCTATGAGGTTGTTAATTTAACCTAATTCATATGCATTTTTATTTTTTTCTTTTCAAAATTTAATACTTTAATTTTAAATTTTATTATAAGGTAAAAACAATTTTTTTACCCCCTTTAATTTACTATCAAAAATAAGTATAACGTAACAACTTATTTGAATTTTTCGTGTGAACAATTTATATCTATATATTTATAATAAAATCTCAATTCAAAAATTATTTATATATAAATTTTTTCCATATATCAAGTTATTTTCTAAAAAATCAAATTTATATGAAGTCAGCTTCTTAATTTTTTTCTTGGTATTAAAATTTATACAAATCAATATATATATATATGTAACATTTTTTATTCTCTAATTAATCCATATATAATAAATTAATTTGACTAACTTATTTTTTATATTTATATTTAAATTTAACAAAATATAATAGTAGTAATAATATTTCATGAATGTAAAGATATATGAGCTAAAAAAATATATTATCAAAACCAAAAATAATTTAATAAAATTTTTAAACTTTCTAATATTTCACTGCATTAGAGTTATTTTTTTCCATGATTATTGTTAAATTCTTTAATATAAATTTGAGATTATCAGCTTCAAAAATTTATTATTAAAATTAAAGAGTTTTTTTTTATATTAATTAAATTATATGTTTATATACATTATACGTGTGATTTAACAATTATATTTTTATGACTATATTATTAAGCTGCAATATATAATTAATTTTTTTTTTCTTTCAGAAATCCTCCTACCATTGATGATATAAAGTTGCCTGAATCCACATTGAGATTCTTCCTTTCACAAATCAACCGCTTTCTATCCAATCTATACGATATTTCAAGTGGAAAAGATCTTGTAACTTTCTTTGTGGTATGTAAATCTCTTGCCTTATTTTTTTTTTTCAAATTTTGTTTATGCTAAAATTTGTATTTCTTAACAAATAGTGTTAGAATTTAAATTTGGATATCTTAACATATTTAATTGTTCCTTTCAAAAAATTGTAAATTATAAATATTAAAAAAAAACTACAATTCAATCTTTGATTTTTTGAGCTTAAATAATGTCACATTTTTAAATCGAAAAATAAATAGTAGTGACATTTTACAATATTCCTGATTTGCATTTCATAATTTTCAGACTATTGCTTGTCTCTGGATATTGTCAACTTTTGGGTCCCTATGCAGTAACTCTTTTGTATGTTGGTAAGAGCTTGAATCAATATTCTTTCATTTGTTTTTGGTTAATTGTTATATATATATATATATATATTGTATGCTTTGATTGGGGTTTTTGATTTATTTATTAATTTATACTTTTATTGGTTGAAGTGTTTCTGTGCTTGGGAACATTGCCTGCTTTATACGACCGATATGAAGAACAAGTGGATTATTTTGTTGGCAAAAGCAGCCAAGACATGATGGACTTATTTGAAAATTTTAATTCCAAAGTTCTTGACAAAATTCCAAAGGGACCAACAAAAGCTAAAAAGCATTTTTAATTAAATTTCGACCCAGATTTCTGCATCTGGAATTAGTTAAATTATACACATTTATATGTAATTTTAAGCTTAACTTCTCATGTATTAACTTGTGAAAGTATAAGGGATGTTGTGTAATTATAAATTAATGTCAGAAATATCCTGAGTTATAATGTTAATAACTTGATTACAATGTGATATGAGTTCTTATTTATTCATTATACATATACACACATACACGCTGCAAAATACTGTTTTCGAAACAAATAGTTTAATGTAAATATAATATATTTGTCCCTAATATTTTGTTATGTGAGTTGAAAGACATATGTATTTCTACATATAATATTATTATTTGCCTCTGATTTATGAAATTAAAATAATTTTACAGACTAATTATATTCAATATTCCCTTAAAATCATGATAATTTATTTACAAATCTTCTATTTTCGACTTGAATAATATAATGAGCAGAAATTAACTTATCCTTTCATCTGCATGGCAGGACGACATATATACTTTTCATGTATGTATATGTATATTTATTTATTTATGGATTTCGTTAACTTAACGGGTATCATATTGGCAATTTTTAAAAAGCAATAAATACTTTAATTTTCAAGAAAATATATATTATTATCATTAAAATTTGTTATAGTCACTTTTTTCTATGATAACTGTTAACATTTTCATTTATTTATATATGTATGTGTGTGTAATTTTTTAATTTATATATGCCAATATAGTTATTATCTTTAAATATATATATATATATATTAAAAACGCAAATAAATATTAAATATATAGAAATACAAATAGATTTGGAAAAAATTCGCATCCAATTTAATAATTAAATAATGGATTAATTCTTTTATCATTATTATTTATTAATGTTGTATTAAATAATATTAATACTATAATATTAATATATTTTTATTTCTATATTTTCTTAACCATTATATTTAATATTTTATTATTTTTCTTTTTTTTTGTCTATAATTATTAACATTGGTTGTTTTATTATTATAATTAACCTTTGATGATTATATATCAAATTAATACTCTCACATTATTTATATGTTAAATTAATGCTTTCGCTTTCATATGTTAAATTAATTCTCTCACTTTATTTAGTCTATTAAATGTATATATATTTTCTATTTATACTCTATAAAAATATATTTTTAATCTAAATTATAAAATAACATAAAAATAAATATAAAAATAAAAAAATTGTCATGTAAAATATTATCGCCTGTAATGTAGTACGGGCAATCCAATTTCCCTATTATATATATTAACATCAAAAAAATATACTATAATATAAATTCCAACTAATTTCACGTTGATACACAACTCTGTGAATGGATATATATACATATACAGTACTATATATATATATATGAAACCCGCTAGGATTAGTCCAGCGGACTACCTGTTGTTACTCCTACAGAAAGGCAGAGATTTAATCCTCAAAAACGTATTTTCGAGGGTCAAGCTTTTAATATATATATATATATATATATGATTTAAACTCTTTGGGCAAGTTTACAAGAGGAGTTGGTGGTGTAAAGTCAAAGTCAAAGTGTAAAGTAACTAAGAAACTACAAGGTGACTATAGATGGAAGAAGTTTAAATTTCCCAAGCAGACATCCTTAAATTGGTAACCTTCTCTTCCATCTCTCTGCCTGCGATTATAAAAACAGAGACTTTGCTGTGATATTCTCAAGTTTGATTGATTATTTTCAGTTATTAGCATGAATAATCAATTGCGTATATACAGATCGAGGCAAAAATTAGTCCACAATTCAAAAATCAATTTTAATTACTTTAAAACATGTTAGAAATTATATTAAACAGTGAATAGATCAGTTTAGGTTTATGATGTGTATTACTGTCCTTCCTGCCATTCAAAGGAAACTCTTAAGTGATCATTCAACGGGTAGTTAATAACATTTCCTGCACAATTCAGTTTATCATGAGCCACATGTCAATTGTTAAATGAATTTCAATGTTAAAACAAGAAAGAAAAAACAAAGCAAAATCCTACACAAACTTCTAATTGTTAAGTTGTGTTTGACTGATTTTCTCACCAAATCAGAGTGAAAAAAAATAGGGATTACTGAAATAAACTGTATACAAACTTTGAAAACCTATGGAATACAGAAAATTTTGCAGTTTTGAACAGTATGTAATTCAATAAAAAACATTTAAGCTCACATGAAGAAGAAAATATCATTTCCATAAACTTTGCAAGTGTCAAGCATACAATTCACCAACAGCATTCTTACATGCACAAACAGTTCTTTCACGAAGCCTTTAATTCAGCTGTGTAACTTTAGGCCACAAAGAACTACTTCGTATTAGGGGTTTGCAATATTCGGTTTTAACCAAAAAAGCAAACCAAATCGATGAAATACAGTTATTTCGATAATAGGTAATTCAGTTTTTGGTTTTGTTCGATTATCTTATAATTAGTAATCAAACTAACCAAAATAACTAAATTTTTAATTATTAATATATTAAATATAATTTTTATTAGTAATATATCATTTATTACGAGTCTTTTTACTATTAATATTCAATATTCAACATTTTTAATAAGAAATTTCATTTTTATTTTTATTCTCATATTAATATATAAAAATAAATAATATTTAAACTATTAATTAATATCATTTGGTTAATTCGTTCACAGCCAATAACTAAACTGAAAATATTTAGTTTGGTTTGGTTCGTTTATGTTTTATTATTTTATTAATTCTATTTCATTTTGATTCAGTTACTATTTTGGAAGTCTTTAAAGATTTTGGTTAGTTCAAATTTTAGTTTTATTCGGTTTGGTAAACCGAATGCTCCTCCCTACTTCCCATCAGAAGCAATATAGCCATTTCAGTGAAAATTTTACTAAGTTCAAACGAGGAACAATTTTTTACATCATTCTTTAAGACTTGAACTTAATACTCTTCTCTGAGCACTTAATTGCACCTAATCTGTTATCTCCATGCAAAAATACACATCCATCTGCAAATCATAACTGAAAACATGATTATGCGCATTTCCCTGAAAAATTCACCCATCCTCACATTGTTACTAAAAATAATGATCCTTCCACATCCATGTAGCCATGTAAAAAATGCATCGACCACCCAGAAATATGCGATGTCCAGAACATGGAAATAACCAGTAATCAACAAAAAATGGGTAAACAATAAAAATAATAAGCCTCACCAACTTTTTGGAATTGCCTGACACGATCTTTAATTTGTGATACTGACAGAGGAGGTTTGTCAGCATTTACTGCTGAGATTTCAAAACATGGATACCCATTGCCACAAATGCTGCATACAAATGAGTCACCAATGAAGAGTGAGTTGAGAAATGAAAAATCCTTAAACACAAGTGTCAGAAAATAAACTCATATACCTAGTAGCAACTTCCAACAGCTTGAGGTGACCTTCATGCAATGGATTGCATGAACCAGAAATAATTATCTCTCTCTTCATTTAATTTATGTGTCACTGCAAAACAGCGTTTTACAGTAAATAATGGATAAAAGTTAGCGTAATTGGGAGTTATTCAACCAAAGAACAAACCACACCACTGGTAAATGGATAAACCTTAAAGCATATTTGCCCATTTATAAGTTGTTCTAGCTCTTGATCTTCAGTAAATTGTTTTTCATTTTCATCAGATGCATCAGATTCAGTCAAATGAGAAAAAAATGTTGCTTGGACTTTGCACGCATTTGCAATAGCCTAAAACCAAAAAGAGGGCAAAAATAAATAAATAAAGAAATAATAGGAGTCCAGAAAGGAAATGACAAAGTAGAGGCTCTTTGCATACACAGTTAAAACTAGATTTATTTTTTAAAGACAGAAGGAAAGAATGCAAAAGGACTATATGACCAGCAAATAGTCTTCAAGTCAGCTGACCTACTAATCTAAGGAGTTTTAGCACCTTCATTTTAACAATATAGATTATGGGCATTAAAAGATGAAAAAATCATGCTGTTAAACAGAAATATTAAAGAAACTAATCCATATGAATGTCACATATCTTGAGTAAGAAATGACTTGAAATGGTGTCTTCTTGCTCCCGAGTTCGCATACCCTACATGAAATTAATTAGCAACCAAGTAGTTATAAATATTGCAAGATGAAAATTTGAATCTCAAACACAGAGAAAAAAGAACAAAATATTCCAATAATTACCTTTGAAAAAGTAACAACAGATACTCAGAGTCGATCAGATGTTCTAGTCAACATGTGAAATCTAAAAATAACAATGAAAACATGGAGTTAATAACATCAGGAGTAACTCAAAATGATGCATGTTAGCACACCTCCACAATTAGATCTTTGGAAACAGCTCCATGAGAATTTTTATGAAAACTCGAGTCTCATCATCAAAAGTTAGATTCACTGCAATTCTAGAACAAGAGCAGCCCGTCTAAACCTAACCACAAGCATAAAACATGTAATTGGTAAGACAATAGACACTAAAACGTTGCCCAGCAATTTTGTTCTGAAAACAAAGGAATTTATTGAGAAGCATGTATTAGATAAACACCAATCAGATTAGGTTTGTTACTAAGAGATTAGATATACTTTGTATTTGTTTCTGCTGTACATATCTGTATAACAAACTTTATCTCTTCTGTACTATATATACACAACAAATCAATAAGAACAGTATCGAGGATTATTTCCATAAACATTAATATGGTATCAGAGCTCTAGGGTTATTTTTTTTTTTATTTTTATTTTTCCCTTTCTCTTCACTATAATCATGGTGTCTCCTCCTCCTTCTCCCTCTAGCCATTCTACAGGATCTGTTACCGTCCCTCAATCTTCAGCCAATCTTGTTAGTCATCCCTCTTTCTCTGTTTCCAATATTCGCAATTATGTCAGTGAAACACTTACGCTTACAAATTTTATGCTTTGGAGATCTCTAATTGTTCCCGTGCTCCAAGGATACAATGTTTATGATCATGTCGATGGCTCCACACAACCACCTGCACAAACAATTGACATTGATGGTGTTCCAGCTCCTAATCCAGAATTTCTCTCTTGGAAACAAGTGGATTCACTTGTTTTGTCTTGGATTCAGGCAACTGTTAGTTCCGATGTTCTACGCAGTCTCATTAAGCCAAATGTTCATCTTTCTGCAAAACAGGCTTGGGATGCTATTGAAACTATGTTTAAAGATCAGGCCCATGCGAAGGTTCTTCAACTAAAGGCAGAATTTTATAGTCTTGTCAAAGACAGTCTTTCCATTGATGAGTATCTTCAGAAGCTTAAGACGATCTATGATTCCCTTTGTACAATTGGTCACGAAATAAGTGAAGATGATCTTGTTATGCAGGTTTTAGAAGGATTGCCCTCTGAATATGAAAACGTGGTTATCAGTTTGAGCAGTAAGACACCACTTCCTTCTTTTGTCGAGGCACGAACTGCCCTTTATTTACAGGAACTCAGATTGCAGACTCGTACCAAACGACAATCATCTTTATCTGCTCCTAATACTGGTTCTCAAACAGCCCTTGTTGCTTCTGATCGGTCAAGCAGCAGTCCTTCTCGAGGCAGAGGTGGCTGTGGATCCAACTCCACTCAGAATCGTAATTCTTATTCTGAAGTTTATTTTCATAATTTCAACTCCAATCGAGGAAGGGGTAGACGTGGCAGAGGTGGTTATTATCAAAATCGGCAATCTTATAATCCTTCCTACAATTCTTCATTCAATTCTGGTCTTCTTGGAGCCCGTCCGCAGATGTCTTCTCTCTATCAACAGAATACACAGTCCATTCAGTGTCAGCTTTGCTCCGATTTTAATCATTCAGCTCGTGATTGTCCTCTCTTCCTTCGCCAAACTCAGCCTTCCAATACAGATGTCTTCAATCGATCCTTTGCAGCCTTACACCTTCAAGAACCTGCTCCAAATTCTTGGTTACCTGATACTGGTGCCTCCTCTCACATGACATCTCATCCAGGTATCTTAACCAATGTCCGTTCCTATCAAGGGTCAGATTCTGTTATGTTTGGTAATGGGTCCTCTCTTCCTATAACTCATATTGGTAATAAGTTTTTGTCCACTCCTTCTGCTCAATTTCGTTTACACAATGTTCTTGTTGTTCCATCATTGACAAATAATCTTGTTTCAATTAAAAAGTTTACTCGTGATAATCTTTGTACTGTTGAGTTTGATCCATTTGGTTTTTGTGTGAAGGATCTTCGGACACGGAGAACCCTTCTCAATTGCAGTAGTCCTGGGGATCCCTACGAGTTTCCACCTTCTTCGTTTTCTGTGTCGTCGTCGCGTCCAACCAGTCTTGTTGCTTTCCAAGGTTCACCGGTGTTGTGGCATCGTCGCTTAGGACATTCCAATCCTGCTGTTTTATCCAAGTTGTTTCAATCGTCTTGTTTTCATAAAATAACATGTAATGCTTGTCAATTAGGCAAACATACTAGGTTGTCTTTTTCCAATTCCCATGTACGAGCTTCTGCTCCTTTTCAATTAATACATTCTGATGTCTGGACCTCACCCATTGAGTCTTTTAGTGGTTTCAAATACTATGTTGTGTTTATGGATGATAATTCTCGATTTGTTTGGCTATTTCCCATGAAAAAGAAGAGTGAGGTTTATCAATCTTTTGTTCAGTTCACACGGTTTGTGAAAAATCAGTTTAATTGTGTTATTAAAGCTTTGCAGTGTGATGGTGGAGGTGAATACACCAGCAATTTATTTCAGAAATTTGCTTTGGATAACGGCATTCAAATTCAGTATTCGTGTCCTTATACTCCTCAGCAAAACGGAGCAGCCGAGAGGTTACATCGAACATTAATTAATATGGTGCGAACAATGTTACAACAGTCTTCTCTACCTTTGCAGTTCTGGGTGGAAGCATTACATACTGCGGTATATATTTATAATATTTTGCCTTCACAGATTATGAATTATGTTTCTCCTTATGAAATGTTAAAAGGGACACCACCTGTTTATGATCATTTGAAGGTTTTTGGGTGTTCTTGTTTTCCTAATGTTTCTGCTACAGCTATTCACAAGCTAGCACCACGGTCGGTTCATTGTGTGTTTTTAGGATTCCCTGCTAATTATAAAGGATACAGATGCTATGACCCCGTCTCAAAGAAAGTGATTATTTCCAGGCATGTTACGTTTGATGAAAATCAGTTTCCATACTCATTGCTAGCTGCGACTACAACTTCACCAGATTCTACATTCAATTTTCGAGTTCCGCTTCCAGCTTTTCCAACCACTGTGACTCAATTGCAGAATCGACTAAAGACACCATCTGTTTCTTCTTGTTTGACGACACCTTCTGCCCCCATTGCCATCCCTTCAGTTCGTGATTCACCAACTCATTCTGCGACAGTGCCGACTGTTTCTACTTCCTCGGAAGCACAGCCAGAACCGCTTCAGATTTCAGCTCCTGGACCTGTCCCTATACCTCCGGCTAATGTTCATACAATGGTTACCCGTTCCAAAGATGGCACACGTAAACCGAAGCATCTGTTGTCATTTTCGGCGGTACAATCTTCTTCTTCTCCTTCTATTTTAACAGAACCTTCTTGTTTCACAGAAGCAAATAAAATGGCAGAATGGAGAAAAGCAATGTCAATGGAATATGATGCATTGTTGGCCAATCAGACTTGGTCTCTTGTTCCCAAACCAAGCAATGTTAATATCATCGGTTAAAAAAAAAAAAAAAAAAAAAAAAGAAAGGCAGGAATGGAGCATGCTAAACCTCTATCCACACCAGCAGCCATTAATGAAGTGTTATCTTCTTCCCCGGACAGTCCCTTGTGTTCGGATCCTCACTTTTATCGTAGTATTGTGGGAGCCTTGCAGTACTTAACTTTTACAAGACCAGATGTCGCTTTCGCTGTCAATCAGGTGTGTCAGTACATGCATAACCCAAGGGAAAAACACTTGCAAGCAGTGAAACGCATCCTTCGATATATTAAAGGTACTGCTCATTTTGGTTTACAAATATATAAAGGTGGAGATCCTCTTTTAATTGCATATTCTGATGCTGATTGGGCGGGCTGCCATGATACCCGACGTTCGACTACTGGGTTTTGTATTTATTTTGGACGAAATTTAGTTTCTTGGTCTGCGAAAAAGCAAGCTACGGTCTCCCGATCAAGTGCCGAGGCTGAATATAGAGCTATGGCTAGTTGTGTTGCAGAGCTTACTTGGGTTCGTTATTTGTTGCATGAGTTGAATGTTAAGTTGAAAGATATACCAGAGGTGTTGTGTGATAACATTAGTTCAACTTACATGGCTGCCAATCCTATTCAACATGCAAGAACAAAGCATATTGAATTGGATATACATTTTGTTCGTGAGAAAGTTACTGCAGGTCACTTATATGTTCATCATATTTCAACCAAAGATCAAACAGCTGATATCTTTACAAAAGGTCTTTCTGGCAGTCGTTTTCAGTTGCTGCGTAGCAATCTTTGTGTTGTACCACACATAGATTGAGGGGGGGTATTAGATAAACACCAATCAGATTAGGTTTGTTACTAAGAGATTAGATATACTTTGTATTTGTTTCTGCTGTACATATCTGTATAACAAACTTTATCTCTTCTGTACTATATATACACAACAAATCAATAAGAACAGTATCGAGGATTATTTCCATAAACATTAATAGCATGTTCTGTCTTTTATGGAAACTGGAAAAGGTACACAAACATGAAACTCACAACGACTGAATTAATCATAATCAAATTGGGGTTGGTCATATGGATCTTTTTCCTCCATTATATTCAGTTTACTATGTACATGCATAGCGTAGATAGCTAGTGCTACTAAGATGCTTATCCACTATGTCAACACAAGTTATTCTAAGTCTATCCCTCAACATCTTCACTCATCACCTCTGTGCATTGGAAACAAATTTACTGTTATAAACATATTAATTAATTCAAACCAATGTAAAACTACAAGGCAATCTGGAGGAAAAAGTAATCAATACCTATGTTCACCAAGTTTGGCATGCGTGCTAGCTAAAGAACCAGTAAAACCCACACCAAGAACTGGAGAACCTATTCAAAAGATGAATAAAGCCCATGTTAAATTTAATATAAATAATAACCCATTTTCCGAACTACTTTAGACTAGTGCTTCAATAAAATCCATATTCATAAACAAGCAGACTAATGAAACATATATTAAAATATGAATATCATTGTATAGAGGATTTCAAATTTTCAATCTAGGTTCCTCAAAAACCCAATAATTCAAAATACAAAAAATTCTCCAATGAATTCATAATAGTTTAATTTATTTAACAGAGAATTAATTTACCAGGACTAGAGAGTTTAAGAGCGCGATTATAAGCCAATAAAGCCATTTCCTCTGCCGTTTGTTGACTAGAATAATGAGTAGGAATCTGCAGAAAAAGTAATACTACATAATAAAGCAAAGAAACAAACAAAATTCAAATAAAATCAAAATGAAAAAGAAGAGAGAAAAGAGATGAAGAGAACCTTTCCAAGCAATTGAATCATGGACATTCTAGAGTAAGGTACAACAGCTTCAATCACTGTATTTGTAGCTCCAGGAACTGACATCAACCAACCAAGTGCCTAATCACAAATGAATAATTAATTAGTTAAAAGTTGAATTTTTCAGATGATCACTTGTGTAGGAGAAAGAGAGACCTGAGGGGCACCGCCGGAGAGATAAAGGACGGTCTGTGTGGGACTGGAATGCATGGCTTCAACTAGTGCTCGAATCCAAGCTTCCGTCATTGTCTTCTTGCTGATCAATCTCGATTTTCACTTTTTCCCTTCTATCTCTATTAATCCAGCAGTCACTAAATGCTGCCGTATTATCAGTCAGGGGGAGTCAAAATGAGTGATGATACGAAAATGCTGCGAATGAATTATAAAAAATAACAAATTATGATTAAGTTTTGTTGATATAATTTTAAATGGATTATATAATAAATAAATATGCGAATTCACTGTAATTTATTTAATTAAAATAATATAATTTACAAATATATTATTATATTATTATTTGTTATAGAATAGGATAAAAATAAATTATATATTTTATCATATTATTATAATTTTATTATTATATAACATATTATTATTTTATCTAAAAATAATTTATTTAAAATCTTAATTATTTTTATTAAAAATTTATTAATTTTATTGAATTACTAAATTATTTTTAATTATCTTATTAATTTAAATTCATTTTTATAAATTTTAGAAATTATTTTCTAAACTTAACATTAAAAATTAAATAATTTTTATAATTTAAATAATATAATTTTTTTATATTTTATATCAAATATTTTTTTAATTTATAATATAGAATAGAATTTATAAAAAGAAAATAGAATAATAAAATAAATAGAAAATAAAATAAAATTTTAAAAATTTTTATTATAAAATTTGTATTAATAATTATACATTATCTCCTTAATTTTTTTTATAAAACAAAAAATTGGATATTTGGATTACTAAATATTTTGTATTTTTAAATTAAACTAAGCATTTTTTTTTAATTTGTATGTAAACATGTTTGTATGTATTTTTTTAAAACATAAAAAAAAAAATGAATATCATGTTTGATTGCATAAAAAAGAATATGAACCGTATTCATATTCATTTCTATACTGAATTAATAAATGATAGTTAGTCTTGTGTTTTCATTAGCTCCTCGTTTCCTCGCCATTTTTCTGGTAACAGTTATGATAAATTTCTAAGCGGAGGTTATTATCATCAAATTGAGAATATAGTTTTGATAAACTGTGCAGATCAAATACTGAATTCTCTAATTTATTATGTGGATACTCATCCTTGCATTAATAGTACCAATAATTCTGGTAATTGTTAACAATTGGCAACATCACTTGTCTCCAGCTGCCATTAGAATTTTTCATTTTTACAATTATCTCTAAAAAAACTTGTGTATTTAAAAATATTTTCTGAGGAACAAATTATTTATTGGAGAAAAGCTATAGCCATTTGAAATTGACATCGTTCATGGCTATTTGTTAGAGATGTTTTGTGCTTAATTCACTGGACTTGTATTGGACAATATGATATGGGTCGAATTTCTAAAAAAAAATTAACTACCGAATAAATGAAATGGTATATTTTATCTATCATTCAATTCGCTTCGAATAGAATCAAGTAGAATATGAATAATGCTACTATCGCATATCATACTAAAATGGTCATATCATAAATCGGTTAAGATCATGAAACACACACACACATATATATATATATAGATATATAAATAATTATAAAAAATATAAGTATAGAAAAAAATATTGATATCAAATGTGATTTTAAATGCTATAATAAATATTTTTAAAATATAAGCAATATCATCATTAAAATATCAATATAATACATTGACTTTAAAATTCTTAAGATTATCATATTATTTAGCCATCTGCTTCTAGCATAATTACTTAGTCATTCTTTTCAAATTCAATCACTATATTTGAATCATCAGCAGTATCATCATTAATGTCATCAAATATAGTTTGAATTGTGTAATTTTCAAGTGGTATTGATGAACCCAAAAAAAAAATTTGTCTTTTAACACTTTATTTTGATGGCTAATAAAATAGTTCATTAATATATGGTATTATATTATAAAGTACTATAATTAGTGTTTATTATATTTGGATAAATAATATGGTACAATATGATTAATTAAGCTATTTTTATTTAGTTTGATCGTATAGTATAGTTATAAAAATAATAAAATGACCAAGATGCTCTCAAACTAAAATTAATATTAGTTTTAATTAAAATTTTTATAAAATAATATTAAATTTATTTTTTTATAGTCAATAATTAATTTTTATTTTTATATCAATGAAAATTAAAATTGATTAAAATATTAATATAATTTTTGCTTGAAAAAATATTAGAGCTAAATCTTAATTTTTAAATGGATATATAATTCTTTTAAAATATTAAAATTATTTTTAATTTTCTGGAATAGAGATGAAATTAAGTTTGGATTTAAAAAAAAAAAGAAATTAAGTTGAAAATATTAAATTTGTAATATAATAAAATTGGTGAAGGTAATTTTAAAAAATGAATTTAGGAAACTATAGCAACCCATCAATTTGGTGGTTTAAAAATGCTAAAAAAGAAGTGAGTTTCTAAATTATCAAAGACCCATGTTAAACCATACAATGAGTATAGAAGTTAAAATAAACAACTAATTAAACAATATCATTTTATATTAAACCATCACCTACAACCATCCAAAAAAAACAAATCATACAAAAGAATAAATATAGTTGTAATACAAAAATGTGTCTCACGTCTCAAATCTTTTATTTAAAATAAATTAATAAACTGATATTAAATAAAAATTACAAAAAATTTATTAGAATAATATTTAATTAAATATTATATAAATATCTAAGAAAAAATGTATAATTGAATCGAGTTTAGATAAAATAATACATAACATGTATCCGATCCAAACTCATCTCAAATATAACTTTTCACTTTTCTAATTTATACCCTACTCTAACTATAAACATATTAAATATAATCCTACACAATTGAATTGGATAGGATTGAATGTTCATTGAATCAAACAAAATTATCATTCTTAATTTTCCTATTGTAATATAGCATTAGTGCTTTTTCTCAATGAAATTCAATTTCTGAATGTTCAAAGATAATAATACCTTATTATGAAAGATAATATTCAATATTTCTTCGGTAAAAGATAAAAATTTTAAAACCATTCAATAGGATATATACAAAAATAAAAATAATAATAAGGGACTAAAACAAGAACAATTACTTAAAATATGAAATAAAACAAGGGTGTTCCTCACAACAAAGTACATCTGTATTTAGAACATAAATTCTTCTGTGTAGTTGTCTTCTATCCATATCAAATTATAAAGTTAAATAAATTTTTACACTTTACAGAAGTGCTTAGGCCATTATTATATTCAGCTGTAAAGCACAAACATAAAATTGTTATCTGGCTTTTGCCCTTTTCTTCTTTTCTTCTATATTTTTATGAACAAAGACATTTCTAAAACAATGGCTCTATGAAATTGTTTGTTTCTTGTCCACAAACAAAGCAACAAGTGCATGTTACTTGGAGAGTTCTCATTCTTGATTGAATGGCCACACAGCAAACACATGTTCAGTCCCCAAATTATAACTTCTGTTTGGTTCATTCATTTTCTACTTTAATCTGCAAATAAAACAAGAAAAAAAAATGTATATATATTTATTATTATTACCATTATTTCTTAGTACTATCAAGCTAGGACTGCAAAATATCAAAGATTCTTTAGCATTTATTGCTGCTTTTTTTTTAGCCTCCCTAAAGATGTACAGATTTAATTAGTTTAGCCATCAGTCGGTTGACTCATAAAATAATCAAATTTCAGTTTGTCTTTCCGTAACAGCTAAATTAACTAGGCTTAGTTTTGGCAAAATTTGATCCGAAAGTTTAACTAACCTGGCAACCATACATTGGATTTTTCCGAAATATTTTGCGAATGACTAGAATTTGATCCCACTAGATTTATTATGACAAAAACAAAAAAATCAGTGATTTTAGATATTGAAATATAGGGGCATTAATTGATTAACTAGTCACTGACTCAGGCTTATATATATATTCAAGGAATTAATGAATAAAACAAACCTTGGACTTGGATTCAGCAGTACAAGCAATTGACAATAATGCAATTCAAATGAACTCCTCTTAACATGTATTTCCTAGGTATACAAATATCCATGCAAGGTGCACAAACTACACATATTGAGATAAAGTCTTACATGAAACTGAGAGTCGGTGCTCTTTTTCAGATAGCATATGGGAGACACATGATCTCACCATACACCAATCAGTGCAATGTAGCAATTAGAAGATGGAGACGGCAACCACAACAAAGCATTCCATCTTGTGGTCTCATGATTGGGTCCGAGACTCCAAGAAGAGTCTTATGGTTGAGTAGATTAGAGAAGGTTCAGCCATCGCACCATTTCCATAATCACCACAAGCTAGCCTTTTAGAGACAGGCGGAATAAGGGAAATTCCAAGTTCATCAATCGACATTAAATGCCTTTCCGTGAAAGGATTACTCCACATGAAAGTATTCATGGCTGGTGCAACAAAAAGGGGCTTGCTGTAATCCCATGCTCGAACAATGCAGGTCAGCAGATTGTCACACAATCCCCCAGCAATCTGCATTGGTTTATGCGTGCGAAATAGACGAAGTAAATTATAGAGATAGAGAGACAGTAAATGGAACTTGCAGTTATAACCATAGCCAAAAAAAAATGGTACAACAACCAAAAGGGCACACTAAGCAAACAGGGAAAGACTGACAACAAAGGGATTAATTCTCAAAGATCAATTAGTCTATCAGAAATACATAGATAGAAAGACATAAATAATAAATTACCCAACTTAAGTCCCATCGTTTACTGTAACATCCAAGACCCAGAGAAAGCCACTGCCATGATTCGTTCTTTAATGACTAATTGTAACCTATTCTAGTTAGTTCATGAAACCAATTTGAATTAATTCAAAGACACAAAATAGCTCATCTATAAAAAAAATGCCAATTTGTTCATTTAATTAGAGTAGAAAAGTAATAGGGCTTGGTTTATTATTTAACTTGAGAAACTTAATCCCAACATCATTATATCAATCATTTATTAGAGTTTGTTCACTAACTTATATGAATAATACCAGGGATGTTGCAAAAACAAGGCCAACCAACTTGATCTATGCCATAACACAAGTTAAGACTCTATTGAGGAAAATCCATAAAACAATGCTGATCTATTATCTTGCACACAGAATGAACTCATGAAGAGAAATGAATTAAACACAAGGCGTTATTGGACTGTGTTACTTTTGTAAAATGGATGAGAGAACTTTGAAAGTTCCATAACACTTATTACCTTGCTAAGGGTGTTTGCTGATAACGGGGCAATAACCATGATATCAGCCCACCGCCGCAGCTCAATATGAAGCACACTATCTCCTATTTTCTTCCAACTGGACCATTCATCCTCATCAGTGTAAAGAATAACATCCTTAGGAAGAGAGGCTCTATCAATGAAATGTAAAGAAGCACTTGTAGCAACTGCTCTTACTTCAGCCCAATCAGAAAAACAATTGCAAAGATTTCCAAATTTTATAGCAGCTACACTTCCACTAGCAGCCAGTAGAATCCTGGGTTTTCTGGGAGCAGCATTTACCTGAACCGGCTCCCTTTCCGTCGTCGCAGGTTCTGAATAAGCCATAATCTAGCCAATAAATGAAACTAGTAATTAAAACCAGATTAAGATCAAAACCACAAGGACATATCAAGAAAAATCAAATAGGGATTTCAGCTTTTCAGGAGGAATGGAATTCAAAATACAACGAGATCGATCAAGCAAAAGTCTGAATAAATTTCAAATGCAATCACTTACACTAACAATAGGACTATGCTGCTGTAGAAAGTGGCGATCGGAGATTTATAGATGGAGAAGGAAATCAAAGAAATGTTACGAATTAGGGTTTTGTAAATTTTTGTTTCGAAATTTTGAGATGGAGAGGGAAAGGCAAAAGGATGTGAGATTCAGACGCTGAGTCACCGAAACGAGCGTAAAAAATGGAGCGTTTTACCAGTTTTGCCCTCCATTAATTGTTGAAGTAGGAAGGTGGGTACTCTTCACTGTACCAATTGACCTTGCTCGTGTTATTGATCAATTTGCAAACTGAGTTGGAGAATTGAAGTCTGGCTTCCTCGAGTTTCAGACGGTGGCTGAGGATGAGAGTGACGCAGAGATCAGCGGATTAAAGAGGTGCAGACGGAGTGGCGGTGGCGCGGCGAAGAGAGGAGAGAAGGTGGAGTGATAATAAGTGAGGATTTTTTTTTAAAAAAATAGTAATAATTTTTATATCTGCAATTTGACCGATATAATTGAATGGATAGGATTATAATTAAATGTTAAAATTTTAATATAATAGATAAAATGAATTATGTTTAACATTATTTCCTCAATTTTTCACTTGAAACCAGCAACTAAACCTGGAACAAAGATGGAGTTTTGTTAATTGGAATAAAAAGAAAATTAAATAATGAGTGACAAGAAAAAGAAAATTAAGTAATTAGTCCAGCTAGTTATATTAAATGATAAATCAATGTGAATAAATTTCAGTTAAAAAATAATTATAATTTTAATTATAAGGATCAAAACTTAATGCAAAGAATAATTATTTTTAAATTTTAATAAACCAGCTATGGTTTTTGAAAATGCTTATAGCAATCAATTTTTTCTTATTCTAGATTAATCAAGAAATACTAATATAATTTTTCTTAATTAATTTTTGTTAATGAACAATTAGAAAAGATCAATTCTAATCAATAAATTCAATTATGTAATTCATTTAGGATAAATTATATATTTTCTTAGTATATATTAGACATTAATTACCACTAATTATTATAATAATTTAAATAATTATAGATTTAATTGTTACAATGTAGCGAAATAATAATTTCATCAGTTACAAAAAATATATATAAATACTGAAAGTAAATAAAAATAAAAATAAAACAATTAGATCTCTTGATTCTTTATAAACCAAAATTTCAATTAAACTTTAAACTGAAAGTGAAATTTAATTGCTAACGTTCAACAATAAATGCTTTTAAAAATTCTATATTTAAAAAAAACCACAAAATCTTGAAACAACCATACCAAAAAAAAACACATTCTATTATTCAACACGCTTATAAATCTGGTTGACTCAGCTCAATCCGATAGATTGGGTAAAGTTTCAAAAGTCGTCAACGGGGCTTTGAGCTTCTTATCTGAAGCCCGATGTATCTCGAATCCAATCTCAAACTCAAGATAAATTACCTCAAGTTAACTTAGTCCTACCCAAAATAATATTATTTATAATATATATTACATAGTATTAAACAAAATTTATTTTATATAATATTATTATATAAAATAATATATATCATATATTGCATATATAATGTAGCACATATATAGTATAAATTAGTATAAATTGTAGGAAAAAGAAAAAAAGAAAAAAAGTGCCAAAAAAAAAAAAGGAAGCCCGACTAGCCTGACCTATTAGCTAGATCAACCCAAAGTAGTCTAGGGGCCAAATAATGTGGCCCAAAGTATACTCAAGTTACGCATCCAACTAGGAGATAAACTTGATTTTCCTTTTAAAACTAGAAGTAGCATACCTATATCGCCAAAACACTTGAATATAAAGAGATATTACTAAATCACTTGACTATATAGAATTGATAAAACATTTTTGAAATGAAAGTATGAACATGCATTAAATATATATATATATATGAAATTAATGTAACGTATACAACTCTCTCATGTTTGTTTTAAAACTAAATATACATATATATGTTAAGTATACTACTCACAAATATTTATAACTGTCATTCCCAATGATTATTCTGCTATATGAACTATTATGGTTTGGGCAATTCATTACTCATTTACCACTGATAATATTTAATTACATATCATTTTAATTAAACATCACTAAAGTTTATTTATAACATTACTCTTAGTGATGAACTTGTAGTTTATTTGATTTTAGTTATTTAATCTTATTTTATTGGTTGGTTTGATGGTAATACTCGACCTACGTTTATATCCACACATAAATCGTACATTTAAATTTATTTTTCAATTATTATTAGTCATTCTTGTTTTTTTAATTATTTTATTAAGCATTTATGCTATGTTTTAGCCTCTTAATATGTTCTAAGATTTATTTTATAATTATGGATTTAAATATTACAAAATTATATTATAATAAGGCTAAGTAAGTTCTAAATATGTGTCACGTTTTTATATAAATGCATTGGTTTTCTCAAGTCATTTGATTTGCTTATTCATTAAATTAATATTTGTAATTTTGAAAATATTAAATACACATATTAAACTCTGTATTCATCTATAATACGTTTATATTTATGACCAACTCAAATATATTTTGTTATACTCAATTTAGTCCTAAATAAAAAAAAATACTTAAATTCCAGCATTTGTGTAGTTTGTATTCATTTATTTGTATACTAATTTTTTTCAAATTCATTTGCCTTGAAATTTTTTTAACATGTTTCCAACATCATATATGACCTCTCTGTAAATTTTAATAAATTATATAGTTCATTTATATAGGTAAATAATTTAAACACAACAATAAAAATTCAATGGTATTCATTTAGACTATTAGAATGAGCAGCTTGTATTTATTTAATTATTCACTCACTTTTTGTCATCATTTTGACTGTTTCTTTTATCATAGCATTCCCAACATTTAAATACAACTTTCTGTAAATTTTTATAAATTTTAAAACTTGTTTGCATATTGAAATAAATAAAACACAGTAGCTAAATTATTAAAAGTTCAAGCTGTAATATTTGGACAGATTTGAGTGTTAGGGTTTCTAGCTTCATTCCTTTCATTTTCTTTCAAGATAAATCAATTTTCAACATCCTAAATACTTAATTAATATGTATAAATGATAATTTTTAGTTCAAGTTTAATAAATAATATATTTAAAGTTAGAAAATAAAATAAAAGATTAAGATTCAGAACTTTCAGATTCTTACCTTTAAGAATTCTTTTACCTTATTTGCCTTTATATCACTTTGTTGGTTTTATTCTACTTTTCATCAATAACAAATTCTACTTTTCTTTTTGGTAGTACTCCAAGTAATTTTTTTAAAAAAATATCTAAAAACTCACACATTGTAGGTATGTCCGCTAAAGCCTTGCTTGAATGTTGCATATCAATAACATAAGTAAGGTAAGCTTTACACTTCTTCTTAATTAACTTTCTAGCTTTGGTTGCAGAAATCAAACTAGAAGGATAGAACTATTTCTCTCCCCAAACAACATCATCTTGCCCCGAAATCTTAACAGTTACAACTTTACTATGACAATTCATAACTGCTTGATGTCGAGCTAACCAATCCATTCCCAAGATCATATTAAAATCATGGAATGAAAGTTCAATTAAATTAGCAGACAATTCTATATCATAAACTCTAATTGGATAATTTTGATATATTTTATTTACCCTCACACTATAGCCTAAAGGATTTGTTACCTCTATCTCATCGTCAAGCTTATAAACATGCATATTCTTTCCTGAGACTACAGTTGTACAAATATAAGAATGCGTAGAACCAAGATCTAGCAATGCATATACATTAAGACCAAGTAAAGAGAATTTACTAACTACAACATCTGGAGCATCTGATCATCCACTGCTCTCATAGCATAAGTTCTAGCAAGAGCACTACTCCTAGTCTGAGGTCTATCCACTATCTTAGATCCCCTCTGCTGACTAGCATTGGGTCGACCACCTCTACCTGACTTACGGCTAGCCTGAGATTTATGAACTAAACTCTGCCCTTCAGTAACTTCGACTTCTTTTATCATTGGACAATCTCTAATTTTATGCTCCTTGAAACCACATCTCAAATAAGCTCCACTCTTATACCAACAATCATCACTAGCTTGTCCCTTGCCACAATGCTGACAAGGTATGAAAACTGCTTGTAAAGATGAGCCAACAGAAACACCAGACCCACCCCCTCGAGATCTCTGACAATTAGGTCCACTTCCTCTTCTAGACCCTTGTGTTTGAGTTTGAGCCTGAGTACCTCTTTGTCTTTTTTGACCACCCTGTTGTTGTTCACTAAAAGATCCCTTCCGTTGTTGTTCACTAAAAGATCCCTTCCGTTGTTGTCTTTTTCCCTACTCTTGTTTAATTTCATTCTCAATGGAAATTGCTATATTGACAAGAGTAGAAAACTCTTTGATTCTCATCGCCACTAAATATACCTGAATTTGACTAATCAAACCTTGCTCAAATATCTTACACTTATCTTCTTCTAAAGAAATTAACTCCAAAAAATATTTACTGAGGTAAATAAACTACCTCTCATACTTAGACACAGATGATTGTCTTTGTCCAAGTATAAAAAATTTCCTACGCTTTTCTTCTATGTAAACTTCACTGATATATTTCTTCTTAAACTCTTCTTAGAAAAATGCCCATGTGAGTCCACCTGTAGGATTTCCATTCTTCTTTGTATCCCACCAATTATAAGCTTGCTCATGTAATAAGAAAATTGCACACTCTAATTTTTCTTCATTAGTACAATGCAAAAGATCAAAAACTCTCATTATTTTCTCAAACCAATACTCTGATACTGAAGAGTCATCATTATCAAAAGCTCTAAAATCTTCCGCTTTAAGTTTTCTAATTCTCTCTATTGGAGTTCTTTTGGGGCACTGGTGATAGTGGCTGTTGTGCAGGAAGAGCAACTCTTACAATCTGCCTAAGCACTTCCCCCATGTTTCTTACAAACTAGGGGTCTAATGGGACTTGTTCTATAGAAGGTCATGATGACTATTGATTCCCTACACCAGCTTGACTATGTGAGGATGCAGATTATTCCTCTGCACCTTAACGTGATCCAGAGGCCATCTATATCTATAAACATTTAAAGATCAACTGCATCATTTTACATATTTACTTATATAGTTTATATAACAATGACAATTATATTGCACTCTTCTCGTAACTCACAAACTTAAAATCGCCTGAACAATGACTCTTATACCACTAAATGTAACACACCTATATAGCCCAAACACTTGAATATAAAGAGGTACTACTAAAATCACTTGACTATATAGAATTAATAAAATATTTTTAAAAATGGAAGTATAAACATGCATTAAATACATATATATACATATATGAAATTAACGTTACTTATACAACTCTCTCATGTTTGTTTTAAAACTAAACATACACACACATATATATTATGTATACTACTCACAAATATTTACAACTGTCATTCCCAAAATATAATTATTTTGCTATGTGAACTATTTAAAGTACAATATATAAAATATTATTCACAAGACCTTTGCGATGCAGTTGATCTTGATCTCTATAAGTTTCTCTCAACAAGCTCTTCTCGTCTCACTTGATCTGCGCATTAAAAATAAATCTAACACTCTAAGCAAAACTTAGTGGTACTTGTATACTTATAATATGCAATAAATTAAAAAGAAATATAACTTGGATTATTACTAATAAAGTAATAAAATCTTCACACTGAATAATAATAAAAATTTGATACATTTGTATATACAATATATTTAACATAAAGAAATTTAATATTCAATAACTTTAGTTAATTAGTCACAAAACATTTTGGTCACATTTTATACAAATTCTCTTAAATTGCCCTTGCATACTGAACTTAAACCTTAGATTCAAAAAACAGGTCACTGTTAACAATTAAATGCCCAATATTAAGTAAATGGACAAAGGCCCACTGTTAGTGTAGTATATTCACATTTGGCAAATATGTCCACTATTACTGATAACACTATGTGTCCACTGATTGCTCGGAGTGCCCACTATCACTTTGGATATTCACCATATGGCTAGCCATTCAATCCTAAACTAGGTCTAATATCAATATGATTTGGACAATTCATTACTCATTTACTACTAATAACATTTAGTTACATATCACTTTAATTAAACATCACTAAAGTTTATTTATAACATTACTCTTAGTGATGAACTTGTAGTTTATTTGATTTTAGTTATTTAATCTTATTTTATATTTGATAAATGAATTTTGAAAAATACAATAAAAGTTTAGTAAAAGTATAAAAAAAATAGAGATGTGCATGGGCATGCAGTTAGCCATGCATGTTGCTGCCAGATGTGCATGAGCATACGCATGAGCATGCAGTTGGTCATGCGTATATCTGCCAAAGTTTTTTAGTGCAGAAGAGCGCATAGGCATATGCATGGCCATGCAGTTGCTTATGCACGAATTTACAACATATTTTTTCTATTTTTCTTAATCAATTTTGAATTCAAAAGAAATAATCTCAAATTCAATTCTAAACTCTAAACTTTCAAAACTTTAATTTGATTCTTTTATGAATCAAAAGTAGTTTTAACCATAGTTTTAAACTAAAAACTATAAATAGAAGCTTAAAATTATTCAAAATAGATTCAAATAAATATCTCTTCACTTAGATCCATATTCATATTTTCTCTCTCTACAAATTCAATTAACAAATCTCATCTTAAAAATTCAATCAAGACAATGAAATAAACTCAAATTATTCTTGAAAATTAAAAGAAAATTATTGAAAATTAAAAGAAAATTAAAGAATAGCAAATCACAAATATACAAGCACAAACTTCTTCAAGAACTCCTCCCCTTTCTTTTCCTCACTTTCTCCTTTCTTTCTCTTTCCCCTTTGATTATTTGGTGATAATCTTATCTATTCTCTCATAAACTAGTGGAATCCTATGAAAATTTGGAGTTATAAGTTAAATTATTTATGTTTTGATTGGTGGTGATGGTTGAAAGAAGAAGAATAAAAAGGATGGTGAAGATGATGATGAATGGCGTGAAAGGAAATGAAAGAAGATGGGATAAAATTCTAGACTCACACACATATATCTAAAGTTTGATTGGGTGTGGGCATGTCTTTATTGCTATGGTATACCCTGTATCTTAATTTTTAATTTTAATTCGATTTTTAGTCTCGTAAAAACATAAAAATAATTTTTTTAGCTAATTTGAAGTCTTATAAATTATATTTTATATCCTGATACATTAAATTCTCTTCTAGAGTTACAATGACACTTTCGTAAAATTTCATATTAGCAACACCAATTTCATCTAACCCTAGCTCGAATTTTTTATTATTAATAACTCATTGTTTAAAATTTTAATAATTACAGTCATTCTATTTCGAAGAGACCTTAAACCAATTGGGAAAAAGATATAAATGTAGAATTAAAGTCCTGCAAGAAAACTAAAAATAATTCTAATATCCTTATTTGGAATTTGATAACAATATGGTCTTCTTAATAGGAACAACAAAACCTTGCTATCGACTTAAATGAGGTTAATCTTTTATCCATTCACGAACCTTGATAAGCCTTGCCTAAATGCTTAGTCAAACCTCTTATTCCTAACATCTTCTTCAAGTGCGAAACTAGTATAGAATGGACTTTTTTCTTCAATTCAACTATCACCTATACTATTGCATCAAAATTAGAAAAAAATATACTATATTCATAAATAACTAACTCAAATAGTGTCATAAACCTGACTTATGCAAGATTAAATGAGCAGTGAATTCAACAGAACTAAGGGAGACTTTTGTTGAAAATCAGTGAAAAGAGCACAGTAGAAGAAAAAATTGAGTAAAAAGAAATAAGAAGAAGAAGAAATTCAAAGAGAGATTGTTCTAACAGAATTGAATAGAGGAAGATGAAATTATAATTATAATTCTTATTCATTGCTTCTACTGTTTACAATGCATTCATCATATAACAATATTTCTCTCTTTTGTGCTATTATATAATGACACCATATGTACAGTGTACCAATTCAATTTTACAATTGCCATTGATAACTATTTCAATCTATAATGAAGAATGAACTCATTCACGTAAAACTAATCCACCAGTTGTTAAAACTTCCTCTCCAAGAATACCAGCTTTCATTTTCTCAAGTAGCTCAATTGTTAATTCCTCTTATTATTCTAGAATTATTTTCCTTTAGAGGTCTAACCCTTAACAATTCTTAGGCCTGACATTATACTCCCTTTTAAGCTATTTCATATCCTCAAGGAAGAAGTCAAAAACTCTTTTAGAGCAAATTAAAAGAATTTCATTCACTAAAATGATAACCTTTTTCTTTATCTCCTCAAACCTCAGTCACGAAAGATTAAACGGAACAAGGCCAAGGGTTCAGGGTTTCGTTGAAAATCAGTGAAAAGAATGTAGTAGAAGCATAAGTTGAGTAGAAGAATAAATTTAGGGAGAGAGATTGTTGTAAATAGAATTGAATATAGGAAGATGAAATTGAATAGAATAAATTAAAATCGCAGGTATGGAGGATTCATCGAAGCTGGGACACAAGGTCTAAATTCAACATCACTTTAGCTTTCAACTATTCAACTGCTATGATCTTATGGCTTTGATATCAAGTGGTCATGAACTTAGGTCACGAAAGATTAAATGCAACAGCGATTTTAATAAGACCAAGGGAGAGTTTCGCTTAAAATCTGTGAATAAAGCATAGAAGAAGAAGAAGAAATTTAGAGAGAGAGATTGTTGTAACAGAATTGAGTAGAGGAAGATGAAATTGTAATTATAATTCTTGTTCATTGCCTTTATACATTGCATTCTTTATATAATAATATTTGTCTCTCTTTTGCTATTGTGTAATTATACCACACAAACAATGTATCAATGTAATACTACAATTATCATTGACAACCAATTTAATCTATAATGAAGAATGAATTCATTTTTGTAATTAACTCATTAATTCTCATTTGTTATAACTGTCTCTCCAAGAATACCAGCTTCCATTTCCTCAAGTAGCTCAACTGTTAATTTCTCTGGTTCTTCTAGAATTATTTCCCTTTAAAGACCCAACCCTCGTCCACTCTTGGACCTGACAAATATAAGCTCAAAACATGTAATTAATATGCTCATTAACATGTATTAAATAATTTTTTAAAATGAGCTAAGAGTTTTTTTTTAGAAAAATAAAAGAAATAGTTTTTTTTTATTTTTCTAGACATAAAAGAAAAAGAAATATTATTAACACTCAAAACATTGGTATATAGCCATAACTTCATAAAATCAAATAAAATATAAACGAAACATTTAAATATTGTAAAACGAAATAAGATTTTTTTTAAGAAAGAAAAAGGAAAGAACAAGCTTCTGAGCTTAGCGGTGCGAGTGGATTTAAAGTGGCAAATTCATTAGGGAAGTATCTTGGCATTCCTCTAATGCATGATGCAAGGAAAATATCAAACTTCCAATATCTTGTTGAGCAAGTCCGTAATAAGCTTGCTGGATGGAAGGCTAACTGTCTCTCTCTTGCAGGGCGTATCACTCTTGCCAAAAGTGTGGTCTTGGCTATTCCGACTTATGCTTTTCAAACAACTGCTGTCCCTAAATCTATTTGTGCTGAGATTGAAAAGGTTTGCAGAGCATTTATTTGGGGGAGTAGTCCAACTAGGAGGGGTGTTTCTCTTATTCGGTGGAATGTCCTTCAGCAACACCGTAATTGTGGGGGCTTAGGTATTAGAAATCTGAGTATTTCTAATGATACTTTTCTAATGAAGCTAGTTTGGCATTGTTTAACTGCTCCTTCCAAGTTGTGGGTTCAGCTGGTTCTCTCTAAATATAAAGTCCAGAATGGCCTGCAATTTGATGGCGTTATCAAACCCGGTGCTTCTTTGTTATGGCGCAATTTATTCAGAGTTTGGCCTCGAGTTCTCCAAGGCAGCTGCTGGGCTCTTGGCGATGGGAATACTATTCTGTAATATCCTAAAGTATACCCTAAAAGTGTTGGGATTACTGTTGTATTTGGATTCAATGTGTGTATTGAAGGAAAGAGAAAAGAAGAAGAAAGTCAAAAGGAATTGTGTGTGGTGGAGATTTAATGGTATTAATGTTGTTATTATTATTATTATTATTATTATTATTATTATTATTATTATATATATATATATATGATAAGAATGAAAGAAAGAACTAGATCTTTCTTTCTTCTTCTCCTTCGTCTTCTTTTCTTAGTGAACAAGAGAGAGAGAGAGAGAGAGAGAGAGAGAGAGAAGCTAGAGAGAGAAAGATGATTTTGCTTCAAATTACACCAAGGATTAAAGGAATTTAAGAGTATTGAAGATGGAGATGGAGATTTGGCAACATATTCAAGTAAGTAATCATCTCTTGAGTTGAATTTATTGATTATACTTATATCTATAAGTTTTTATTTCCTTAGTTGGATTTCTTTTGGATTTGGGTTATGTTTGGTTTGATTGGTGTGTAAGTGGATGATAACAAGAGATTGAAGTATATAAATGTGTAAAATTAACATTTAAGTGATGATGAGTTGAGATAATTGTAAAGAAAATGATGAAATGTTGATTTGGGGTTTAGTTGGATGAATTTTCGATTGTTTGGTCTTTAAATTATTGTAGGACACGGCCAAGTCATGAGAGACACGGCCAAGTTGGGGCAAATTTGAGTGTGTTGAATGAATTTCGGAGAGACACGGCCACTGACACGGCCGTGTCCCTTGCCCGTGTTCGCTACTGTCTGAATTGTGTTGAGAGACACGGCCGTGTCCCTTGCCCGTGTCTGGTACTGGATTGTTGTGTTGAGAGACACGGCCACTGGCTTGGCCGTGTCCATTGCCCGTGTTTGCTGCTGCTTGAATTGATATTGAGTGACACGGCCACAAGCTTGGCCGTGTCCCTTGGGCGTGTTGGCTACTGGATGTTATACTAGGAGACACGGCCACAAGCTTGGCCGTGTCCCTTGAGGGTGTTTGCTATTGTGTTTGTTACTTGGTCATCAAACATTATTGGATCTTCAAATGTCTTTTGTATCTAAACACATTTAAAACAGTAATGATCCAACCAAATGTATATGGAAGATTCTAAATCCATGAATAAGGTAAATTGTTATGTATATGTATACTTGAGTGATGAATTGAATTGATCAATATGATTTGATGATAATGTTGATATTATATGAACCATGTTAGGTTTTATGCATTGTCAATCTCATGAATTGTATTGTACTATATGTAGATTAATGGTGCATATGAATAATGGCATGTTGTGTATAATGTGGAATATCATGAGATCATTGATGATGAATTACTTTAATGTTATGATTGAAGCATGCCTATATGGTATGATTGATTCATGATATGTTTGTTTAGTAATGTAATTGATGTTGCATATCTCAATGATGAAACTTGAAATGTGATTTGAGATATAATGTGATATAAAGCCATTGTTCTTGGCAATGATGACTCAAATGTGATATAAAGCCATTGTGATTGGCTATGGTGATGCAATTGAAAGAAATAAGGCATGTTTGCCTAAATGATGATGAGAATTGAGAATAGAAATGATAATGAAATAATAAATGAATTGTGTGACTAATGTGTTATTCCATTTTCAGAGTTTGTTGTTGGTGGCATGCCTATTAGTAACAATCTCTTGAAGTTAGGTTGGATTTGATCCTTGAAGCCAAGTTGGGTTGAAGTTTAACATGTTTTACTCCCCTTGAAGCTTGGTTGGGTCTAATCCTTGAAGCCTAATTGAGATGTTACAACCCTTGAAGCTAGGTTGGGTTTGGTTCTTGAAGCCAAGTTGGGTTGATACTTAGCATGCTTTGTTCCCCTTGAAGCTTGGTTGAGCCTAATCCTTGAAGCCTAGTTGGGTCTATGATAATGATAAATGTGATGAATAAACCAAAGCATTACTCTGAAAATTGAATGGCATATTAGTGTGTCTTGGGCCCATGCTTGTCTTTGTGTAATGTGAGTCATGAATGGTAACATGATTGATAAATAAGATATATGGAAACAATGTTGAAACAAATGAATAATGAGATCTATGAATACTTTTGATGGAAATGTGTTTCATGATTAATGAATTGCGAATAAAATGATGTTATGAAGTATGAGTTTGTAATATGTGCATTGAAATGTTGAAAGTGAACATGGCTTAAGGAGTTCTGTTGAGATATGAGGTTATGGAAATAAAATGATGTTATGAAGTATGAGTTTGTAATATGTGTATTGAAATGTTGAAAGTGAACATGGCTTAAGGAGTTCTGTTGAGATATGAGGTTATGGAATTGTTGTGTGATGTGTAATATGTTTGTGAATGTGAGAATTGTTCTTATAAAGGTTTGAATGGTGTTTTGTTGTAACAATATATATACATATATATATGTATATGAAATAGAAAGGGTAAGTATTGTGTTGTGAATATGCTATGTAATGATGTATTTAATTTATGAGATTAGTGGCAATATATGAAGAATCTATTGAGAAAGGAAAACGTGGTAAGAGAACAATAAAACATGATGCTAAAATTATAAGGTATGATTATTTTGTAATGTATACTTTATTATTTATTTGTACTACTAAGCTCTCGGGCTTAGCGCGGTTGTGTAATCGCGCAGGTATTTATGCGGATGATCTGGATGCCTAGCTGCTATGCCACGAGAAAAGTAAGAGTGTCTCGAGACCAACCAGAAGGTGATGCATACATGTGTGATTTTTAGTTATGATTTACTTTTTGATAAGAATCATGATTTTTATAAATGTTTCTTAAATTAACATAATGTTGCTTGAATTCGGATAAAGATTTTTAAATAGAAACTAAAAGTGACATTCTTATACTTTATATACGCATTGTATGTATACCAGGTATATGTATAGTGCTTATATGGAGTATAGGGGCGTTACATATTCGGTTTTGGCTTGATGCATGGCTCCCTAATCTTGAACCGTTGCATTCTTACATAATTGCTCCATTGCCTCCTGAGTTATTACAGCGAATGGTCTCTTCTTTTATTCAGGATTCTGGTAATTGGCATTGGCAGTTAATTTCACCTTTCCTGCCGCATTCAATCCTTTTTAAAATTGCTGACGCTTGTGGTTCTATCTTCCCTGGGATCAAGGATGAACTCTTCTGGAAATTCAACTCTATTGGAAAGTTCTCAATTAAGTCTGCTTACCAATTCCTCTCGCAAGGTCCTATGGTTCAAGAAAGGAAGGTTTGGAAACTTATTTGGGATTGGCCGGGTCCTTTTCGTGTTTGCACTTTTCTTTGGCTTGCAGCTCATGACAAGCTCCTCACAAATATGGAAAGAGTTCGAAGACATATTGCTCTTGTTCCTTCTTGTAGTCGTTGCCATGGCAATGTTGAAGACGGGCTACATGTCTTGAGGGACTGTGCTCTTGCTAGATCTGTGTGGGCTCCTTTAACTGCAGGTTCATCAATTTCAAACTTCTTTGTTAATACTGATGTGACCTTGTGGATTGAAGATAATTTGCAGACCCTCATGTTGGTTAAAGGTGTGCAGTGGCATCTTCTCTTCGCCATTACCTGCTGGCAGCTATGGTCTTGGCGTAATAAATCTATATTTGAGCCTGCTTTTAATATTCCTATGGATACAACGGTCTTCTTGGTTTTGCTTACTAAACAGTTTTGTTGTGGGACTGATTCCTTTGGACAGCAATGAGTAACAAAAACTGAGATTCAGGTACGGTGGATTCATCCATCTTCCCCTTGGTTTAAACTTAATTCGGATGGATCTATGTTCAAGCATTCAGGGATGGCTGCTGCGGGTGGTATTTTAAGAAATTCTCAAGGTGTTTGGCCAAAAGGTTATGCAGTTAACATTGGAGCTTGTTCAAGTTTGGAAGCAGAGGCATGGGGTTTACTTCATGGCCTGAAGCTCGTTTGGGAGGGTGGTTTTCGGCAAGTTTTGGTTGAGGTTGATAATTCTTCTTTGGTCCGTATTGTGATTTGCTTCCCTATAGACATGCTCAACACGGACAATCCAATCCTGTTGGAGAAGTAACTTTATTGAGGAAAGAAGCCCAAAGAGTCCAATCCTGTTCGGTCATTCTCTTTCTCCTGGCTTACATGTTTTGGATGAGCCTCCTGATGGCTTGTCTATGATTTTACTTAATGATATTATGGGAATTTCTTATCCAAGATTTGTATCCTCTGATCATGTATATTAATTATTTAATGAATAAATTCCAGGTTGGTGTTTCTCTAGCTCATGATTTCAGATGCGCAGTTCTCTGTGGCTATCTCTGAGTCTGGGTTGGAGTTCCCAATTCTGAGTTCTATTCTTTCAAAAAAAAGAGAGGAAAGAACAAGATAAGGAAAGAGGGATGGTTTTTTTGAAGAAACCCTTCCTCTCTTTTTCTCTAGCACCGCATGATAACCCCTGCCCCTTCATCTCTTTTGTCATACGCTCTTGGACTGTCCCCAGCCTCTTGGCTGGCGACAACACTTAGCTTTATAACTCTTATTTTATGTAGCTATTGATTTAGTTTCTTTCTTAATTTTTAGTAGTTTTAGTACTAGATTTCCTTATTTTCTTCCTTCTTTTGTCTTAGCTTCCTCTAGGCCTCTTTTGCCAAGATTTCACCTTAACTTCAATGGGGTTTTTTTGAAGAGAAGCTTAAACCTTTTGTTGATGATTTTTCTGGCCTTCTCTTTCACAAGCCACAACAGAAGATGAATAGATCTTTTGGGTTGAACGGGATGCTACTGGTAGCTGTTCTCACGCTCCTATGATCTCAAGAATATGAATCTCCTTACATATCACCAAGTTTTATTCACAGATGTTTCCAGAAGGGAGGTATATTTCTCACTCTTATTCTTCTCTCCAAGTTCAATGACCAGTGGGTCCGTAGCTACTTTTTTTACGGTGTTGTCCACTGCAGTCAAGATATTAAGCATATTTATCCATCATTAGGATGGTCCGGCCAATTTTCTGTCTTATATCTGGCATTGGTAATTATTTGCTATTTATTTAGCTATTTTCTTATTCTTTATTTGGCCTTATCTTGGTTGGTGTGAGGTTTGTCTTGTTTGCATGGGTTATCGAGTGTAGTTTTTTGTGCTTCTTCCTTTCCATGCTCTGTGTTGGGATGGCTAGTGATTGCAGAAGATAATTTAGGTTGTAAGCCTATTTCTGCTATTTATGTATACCGTGTATATGCCATAAAGCCCCCAAGCCTTCTATGAAGACTTTATGTAATGCTTTTTTTGTTTAATGAATTTAGTTTTTATGACAAAAAAAGAGAGGAGAAAATGAAAGAAAAAAGAAATCGTAATTTTGCTATCCTATTAGGATATAGGAAAAGTAAAATGTGCCTCGCTAATGGGAAGAGGAATGATGTCATATATGTTTTTAATGTATTTGTGATCTGTCTTTAATTTAATAATGCTAAAATTTTCTATAATATTGAAAATTTAAAATTGAATTTTAATTAAATTTCATTTTATAATATTGTTTATTTTAAATACGTAATGTATATAAATAAGTCATCTATAAGCTTTTTTTAAAATGTTGTTTTTTGAAGTAAATATGATGTTCCTATATCCTTACATTGAAAATATAATCCATAATGTTAATTAGGTTTAATCAAGTTATACAAAGGGTTTTATATAAAAATGTTTTTTAAAAAAGTAAGAATATTTAAAAATATATATACTTTGCTTTTTTAAATTTATTTAAAATTTTTAATTTTTAATTTTAAAAATATCAAATTTTAATTTATAATAATACCAAATATATATATTTATACAATACATAATATATAATGCATTGCGTGATATATAATATCGAAAAGATGTACAATAAACTGATAAAAAAAAGATGCACATTAGGGCTGTGCATTTGGCCAAATGACCTTGCATGGCCTAGCTTGGTTTGGTCTGATTAGGCATGGTTCAAAAAGATGGGCTAGGAATTCTAGTGCCATCTCGAGTTGGGGTTCAGCCCTAGAAAAAATACTTTGGGTCGAGCTGAGATATTTTTAAAAAATAAAATTAATTAATTTTTAATTAATTATATTAATATTTATAAATAATTATATTATGTATATATATAATTCTTTATATAATAAAATTATAGCATTAATAATTTAAAAATAACATGTAAAATATAAAAAAAATCAATAAAAATTATAATATTAATATTTAAAAAAATATAAAAAAGCCATAAGCTAGAATAGCTTGGCCCATTAGCCCGAATAGCCCAGGCCACTTGGGCTATGGTCGAACTTCAAATTTATTTTTTTGGGCAAAAATATTTTGGACTGGACTGTGAGCAAGGACTAAATTTAGGTGGCATATAACTCTAATGCACATAAAATATAAGGTAATGCCCAATTGGAGACTCAACTTTGGTCTAAAGTTAAATTGAATGTTCAATTAGAGCTTTAATTTTTAATTTGTGTTAAATTGGAGAAACTCATTTTTTAATTTTTAAATAATAAAATTAAAATTTAAAAATTATATATTTTAAATAATTTTGTTTTAAATAATTAAAATATTAAAATTGAAAATTAAAATTTTAATTAATAAAAAATTAAAATAAAAAAGTTAAAAAGACAAACTCATGTGAGTAATTTTGTGGGTGAAAATTATTGGAAAGATGAGTACTTTTTGTATAATTTTCAATGTTATTTTAATTCATTTTATTTTATTATAATAATGAGTATTAAAATTGAAATATTTATAAAACTACCTTAAAAATAAGTTTTATTTTTAAAAATATTATACCTTCAAAAAAGTTTTCTAAAAAATACTAAAACCAATATTTTTTTTTTCAAAAATACCTCACCCATCTTTAAATTAAGTTTTTTTTCTTTGAGAAATACTTCGTCTCTTATTTTAAATAATATTTTATTACAAAATTTATTTTTTTCAAACTTTACTATTAAAATAAATATATTCTAATAAAATAATAAAAATTAATATTTTAAAATATATTTTCAACTAATAAAATATATTATTTTTATATAAAAATAAATTTTAATTTTGATTACAAATTACAAAAAATACTCAAATTTTTTTTAAAAAAAGATAAAAATATAAAAAAATATATTAGTGAAAATTAGTAAATTTACTTTTTAATAAATTTTACATATTATAAATATAAAAAAAGGTTTTAAAAAAATGTTAATTTTATTGTGTAGATGTCATATAGATGTTATGTATATATTATATGTATGTTGTAGATGTTATGTTTATATTATGTATTTATTGTGTATGTTGAGTATATATTTTATGAATATTATGTATATATAAAATTAAAAAAAATAAAGTTAGAAAATATATTAAATAAATTGTGTAAATATTATATAGATGATGTATGTATATTTGACATATATGCATATATGCTATTGCTTGTTTTATGTTTATTTTGTATATGTTATGTATATATATTTTTTGTGTATATTAAGAATATGAAAATAAAAAAATATCAAAAATATAAATATAAATAAAAAATTAAAAACAAAAATTGCAAAAATATATAAAAAAAGAAAAACCAGCATTTTTTTAAGTAAATTAAAAAAAATAAAAAACATACTTTTGTAAAAATAAAATTTAGCCCCTGCATAGGCATTGTCATCTACACTCTATATAATAAACCTATAATTTTTTTTATATATCTACATATATTTTTGAATTTATTTAATTATAATTAATTTTATTCGTAATGAATTAATTCATTAAAAGATAAAATGTTTTTAATAAATGATGATTTTATTTATGTAAATCGATTTTTTTATTTTTTGCTTAATATATAAGAGCACTGGACTACTCACCTCAAACATTTGTTAGTATTTTTTTTCTGCTAAAACACTTAAGAGCTTAACTTTAACATAAAGTTTTTATAAAAGATGTGTGATTATAAATTAGCCTAAAACCTAAACACAGCCATTCATAATCAACTATGGTTAAATCTCATTTTTAGGCATATGATTAAAGCTGTGTTAATTAATTAATTAATCACTTAATCTCACATTATTCATAAAGCAGTGAAGCTATAATGTGGGATCCACCTTAAAAAGAACATGCGGCAATTCCTAGCCCACTCGTCAAACCGCCAATTCACATGTAAATTTATCTCCAATTTATCGTAGAATGAGAGATAGAAAAGCCTCGCTCTGTGACTCTACAGCTCATACCATAGAACTGGACTACTCCTACACGCGTCGTACATCCATGAGGTGTAATAGGGCCTCACTAGTTTCAACGGTCAGATTTGGGAAATGTTGGTCTGATCACTAAGAATCTAGAGCGCAAAAAATTATAAAATACTAATTTAATTTAATTGGTAAAATGGCATTGAGAAAAGGATGGGGCCAAGGTTACTATAATAATGGCATTGTCCCCTAACGGCTCACAGCTAATGCGGAGATTATCATGACTGTCCAATTCATTGCTTCTGTCTATTTCAATCCCTACCTTATGAATTTTATTAAATTATTTTTAAAATATTGAATAAATACAAAAATAAAATTATATGTTTTATTATAAAATTATTATATTTCGTTAATATGTAAATATATATAAATATTAAAATAATTATTATATTTTTTTAATCTTATAAAAATTATTCAAAATAAATTAAAATATTTTTTATTAGTTCATTAATATTAAAATTACTATAATCTTATTTCATTAATTAATTTTTTAATAACAAAATTATTTTAAAAAAACTAAATAATTTTTTAATTATTTTTAAAGTGATAATTTTTATAGAATATTTTTTTATAAAAGTGATAATTTTGCTAAAATTAAAGTAATATATATATTAAGTATAAATGTCAAACGAAACATATTACAAGTCAAAAATAAATAAAAATTAAATACACATATCATATATAAGTCAACAAATAAATTTATGCAAAAATATAAATAAAAACTGAGATTAAAAAGTCTCAATATCTTTTGATAAAAAAAAAGTACCAATATCTTAAATATATCTAATTTCTCTATATTTAATATACCGAAATATAATTTAATAATAAAGTATATTTTTTCTTTAACAATTGATTTAAAATCGATTCATCCTCCTCTGGTGTAATATTAAAAAAATTATTTCTACATTTAAAATGTATTAATTATGGAAAAACTCGTAAATTGCAATTTTTAGGTGCTTATATACCAATTACTTTTTTTTTTCAAGGCAATATTCTTATACATTTGCCTATTTTTAGTCATTCATTCATTTTACTTTATGATTGTATAATAACATAATTATAATATATTTATGTTTTGATTAATTGAATTTCAATCACAATTTAAAAATATTACTTCATAAATATTAAATTTTTTTAATATAATTAAATCAACACTACATGTAACAATATGAGATATAGATATTCTCTATCAATTTGTACATTTAAATTTTATTTTATAAGAAAAAAAATTAAGGATGCATTCTCTATTCTATGTATATAAATTATAAAATTATTATCTTTTAAATATTAATTTTTTATTGATAAAGTAAAAAATAAATATATTTTCTAATTTCAATTAAATATTAGACAACAAAATTTAAAATATTCTAAAAATTTTAAAAATAAAAAAATATATATGTAATCAACGAAAATGAAATATAAAAAAATAAAAATATTTTGAGAACAATTTATCATACGTTAAATTATCAATTTTTGTTTTGAGGAGAAGTAATTTTGTATTTCTATTGGAAGAAAAAGAGGTCCAATAATTTTTTCTATTTGCACTTACATCCTCTGTAATCAGAATTAGCAAGATTGCACTTGATATGCGTATTGTATTAAGGGAAAAATAAAATAAAACTCAATAGAAAAAGAATGTCGGAGGAGAAGTAAATTCTAGAAAAGATTGTCCTTATATGGGATAAAGGGAAAGTTTTGAGGACTAGAATGTAATCCAACATCTTCCTTTTCTCAAAAAATCAGGCGATAAATTGGCTGAACTAGAAATTAAAGAAATATTTGTGTCAGATACTATATAATATGGTTTCTGTCCACCAACCTGATTTTTTTCCACTCTACTTGTCTATCTTTCCAAGGTCTTTGCTTACTGAAACCTTCGCCTTTCCTCAACAGCACTCTCTTTCACCTTTCACACACTCTCTTGCTTTTTTTTAGAGGCTTCATTGTCTCTCTCAATCTTTTCCTCAGTCTCCTATGGCTTTATGGTGGTGAAAGGTAAGACCTTTGTGAACCCTTAGTTTTGCATTTATTTCACACTTAATTCTCTCTTCCAACGGTCACTTGTGGAAATGTTTTTCTTGATTTGGCTTGTTTTTGTTCTCTGTAACTCTAATGAACTAGTCAGTTCTTTGAATAATGAAGGGTTTACTCTTTTATCGTTTAAACAGTCTATATATCAAGACCCAGAAGGGTCTTTGAGCAACTGGAACTCCTCTGATGAGAACCCATGTTTATGGAATGGGGTTATATGCAAGGAGCTAAAAGTTGTCTCTGTTAGTATTCCAAAGCAGAAACTTTTTGGGTTTCTTCCTTCTTCTTTTGGGTCTCTCTCTGACCTTAGACATCTAAATTTAAGAAGTAATAGGCTTTTTGGTAGCTTACCTGCTGAGCTATTTCAAGCTCAAGGGATACAAAGTCTGGTCCTTTATGGTAATTTCTTTTCTGGGTCTGTGCCGAATGAATTTGGCAAGCTCAAGTACCTTCAAACCTTGGATTTATCACAGAATTTCTTTAATGGGTCAATACCTACGTCAATTGCCCAATGCAAGAGACTTAGAGCCCTTGATCTAAGCCAAAACAATTTCACTGGCTCTTTGCCAGATGGGTTTGGTTCTGGTTTGATTTCTCTTGAAAAACTTGATCTTTCATTTAATAACTTCAATGGCTCAATTCCTAGTGATATGGGAAATTTGTCTAGTCTGCAAGGAACTGTTGATTTGTCACATAATGACTTCAGTGGTTCAATCCCAGCTAATCTTGGAAACCTTCCAGAGAAGGTTTACATTGATCTAACTTATAACAACTTGAGTGGTCCAATACCTCAAAATGGCGCCCTAATGAATAGAGGGCCGACGGCATTTATTGGGAATCCCGGGCTCTGCGGTCATCCATTAAGGAATCCTTGTACTCCAGAGACTCCTGGTGCAAGTTCACCTTCATCTATTCCTTTTTTGCCTAGTAACTACCCGCCTCAAGATTTGGATAATAGCGGTGTGAAGGCTGGGAAAGGAAGAGGACGAAGTAAGAGTGCTGTTATTGCAATAATTGTGAGTGATATAATTGGAATTTGCCTTGTTGGATTGTTATTTTCTTATTGTTATTCAAGGATATGTGCCTATGGCAAGGATAAGGATGAAAGTGGTTATGTTTTTGACAAGGGAGGGAAGGGAAAGCAAGAGTGTTTGTGCTTTAGGAAAAATGAGTCCGAGACTCGATCTGAGAATTTGGAGCAATATGATCTTGTGCCACTCGATGCACAGGTGGCTTTTGATTTAGATGAGCTACTTAAGGCTTCAGCTTTTGTTTTAGGGAAGAGTGGAATTGGGATTGTATACAAGGTTGTTCTTGAAGATGGGCTCACTTTAGCTGTGAGAAGATTAGGAGAAGGGGGTTCTCAAAGGTTTAAGGAATTCCAGACAGAAGTAGAAGCAATAGGAAAGATAAGGCATCCTAATATTGTAACTCTCAGGGCCTATTACTGGTCTGTTGACGAGAAGTTGCTCATCTATGATTATTTACCTAATGGAAGTCTTGCTACTGCACTTCATGGTAAGTTTTAGAAAGTCCCCTTGCAGCAAATAAAGCATATTTTCTTTTCCTTACAATTAACTATATTTTTTGGTTACTGGCTCAATGCTATATTCTGTTAATTTGACTTTTTTTTTTAATGCCTGTAGGGAAGCCTGGAATGGTTTCATTTGCCCCTTTGTCCTGGTCTGTTCGGTTGAAAATTATTAAGGGGATAGCAAAAGGCTTGGTTTATCTGCATGAATTCAGCCCTAAAAAGCATGTTCATGGAGATCTAAAGCCAAGTAATATACTTCTTGGACATAACATGGAACCACATATTTCTGACTTTGGACTAGGGCGCCTAGCTAATATTGCTGGGGGGTCTCCAACCCTGCAATCTAACCAAGTTGCCACTGAAAAACCACAAGAGAAACAACAAAAGAATGCAGCTAGCTCAGAAGTTGCTGCAGTTTCATCCACAAATTTGGGATTATATTACCAGGCCCCTGAAGCACTGAAAGTAGTAAAACCATCACAGAAATGGGATGTTTACTCTTATGGTGTGATGTTACTAGAAATGATCACAGGAAGATCCCCACTGGTACACATGGGTACCTCAGAAATGGATCTTGTTCACTGGATTCAACTTTGCATTGAAGAACAAAAACCACTTGCAGATGTTTTAGATCCATATCTAGCTCCAGATGTGGACAAAGAAGAGGAAATTATTGCAGTTCTAAAGATAGCAATGGCTTGTGTTCATAGTAGTCCTGAAAGGAGACCTACAATGAGGCACATCTCTGATGCTTTAAGCAGATTGATTGTGTCCTGACTGAGAAATCTAATTTGGAAATGTTAATTTGGGGCTGTTTAATTCTTCAGTTTCAAGATTATTTGTTTATTGCACTAATAGTGAACAAATGTACCCTATTAATTGAAGCAGAGAAAGTAAATGATGAAATCTGTGTAGTTGATGTCTTTTGTTGTTGGTAGGATATTTCTAATTTGTTAGTGCAAGAGCTCTAGATGATGGTGGTTGGTGGGTCCATGTAAGTAGCATTCTATGATAGGCTGCAAATGCTTTTGTACGAGATGGCTTGCTTTTTAGTGTATATGTGAAAGGATGTTTTTCTTCTTGCTCTTATTGCAGAGCTTTGTTTCTTGAATTTGTAGCTGTCAATGAAAAGTTCAATTATTTGCCTACTGCAATTTTTTTTCCTTCACATGACAAAGAACACTAGATCTTAACCAAAAAAGAAGGGGAGATCTTGATGAATAGGCCTGATGAAGCTCTGATACCACATGCTAATCTTTCATACTTGTATTTCAACAATTGTACTATTAACATGCATTTTCTTCAAATCACTTTTAAATTTCTCATTTTTCTTGAAAATATTTTATCAAATAGCAGAAAAGTACACATTGTACATATATTTTCTCTGAATCATTTGGGCACTAACTGTGCCATAAAGCTCTTAAAGTGATTTGACAATTTTTTTTTCTGGCGACATCTTGCTCTCCTATAGTTGTTATTTTGCCACAGATAATTCTTTTCATCCAAATGTCTTTGCTGTATTTCATTTACTATTACATAAGGTGCATGTAATTCTATTTTTCTTTCATTTGAGACTAATTCTTTATGAGCCAACCATGTGGCGCGAATGTAGGGGGTGGAGTACTGGAGTCCACAAATCTAGGTGTATCTAATAAACGAGAAAGTTTGTTAGCTGTTAATCGGATTTTACTGGTTTTGAATAACGATTTTGTTTAATTTTATTTGACTTTTTTTAAGATAGATTCTTGTTGGAATGTCTTTTGTCAATTCACTCCAGCAAGCCCTCTTCGCTTCTGTCTTCTTTAGATTTCAGGTCTTTGCTAATTGATTCTGGACTTAATTTCTTGGTGATTCACCGTAATTTTTTTTTTGTATTTTAATCTGAAAAATTAAACTATATATTATTTTTTAACTTTTTTTTTTCACAAATACTCTATAGTTTTTGCATTTTATTATTATACTAGGTGTAAGCAGGGGTGAAACTACTATGGGGTCGTGTGGGGTCACACGACCTCTCTTCACCGGCGGTCAGAAGAGGAGGTGTTTATTTTGGCCGTCGGTGGAGCTAAACTCAGCCCCCCATTGAAGAGGCTGATTTATAAACTTGTGCAACGAGGGATAGACGAACCCCTTGTTGCAAATATTTTTATTTTTTTTTATAAATTAGTTCCTGGTGAAATGACGTCGATTCGCCAGGGACTAATTTTTTTTATAAAATGACCCATGTCAAAACGGCGTCATTTCGTCATGGTTCAAAAATAAAAAAAGGGGATGTGTAAAACGCAACCCCTCTTCTCCTCTTCCCCCTCTCCTTCTTCCCTCTACCCCTTCCCTCCTCAAGCTACCAGCAGGCAGCCCTACCACCAGCCACCGCCGGCCACCGTTCAGTAAATTTTAACCCCCTCAGTAAATTTTTGATTTCGCCACTAGATGTAAGTCTCTAGAAGTGGGTATTTTTAAATTTGAAAAATTAAAAAATAAATATTTTAAAAAAATAAATATTTTTAAAAATATTATTATTTTTGGATAATTTTTGAAGGAATCTCTTTAATCTACCAGCAAGAATTATATAATAAATCTTATTCAATTAGATCTACTTTATTCATAATATAAATCATCAAAGTATAATTTAGTAACCAGAAACATGTATTGTTTCCGTATAGATCTTGAATTCGAATCTAACCATTCTTTTTCTCCACGTATAATTAATAAAAAAAATTTACTATAGTATATGCAAAACCTATATAAGTGTATTCTTTGAGAAAATTTGCTTTTGGGAGTAAAAAAAAAAAATAATAATAAAAAGAAATACTTTGATTGATGTCATTGAAGAAATTGTCCCATTACATGCCATTCATTTCCATTACATGCTAACTTAACAAACCCATTAGTTCATTGTCCATGAATTACAAACCTTTCCTTTTAATACATTGGGAACCTTTTAATAGGGGTATTAAAATCTAAAAAATCTGACCTTTATGTTATAAATTGCATATTACTAGTAATATTCCATCACTGGATTACTAGTCAAGCAATTTACATTAGTTGCAATTTTCCATTATTATTATTTTTGCATAAGAAGTACTAAAGAACATACTCTAACTAGAACAATGTATTACTAGATTGATTCAAAACTTGGTTAAGGCCTGCCTTGTTTCTTGAATCAAGCTCAAACCATGAAGTTCACTTTCTTGGCGTAATCCTTAGCCGTTTCACAGATTCTACGAACTCTCTGTCAAGATTTGAAAAATGTCTTATCTTATTTATGTATGTCTGATCTAATACAAAGAGAAAGATTTATGATGTTAGATGAAAGCAATAAAGAACCTACTTCCAAGGGACATCACCAACAGTCCTCCAATTCTCTTCCCTGTCCTTATATAACAAGCAGAAATCAGATCCTGGTTGAAACAGCCTTAACCCACTTGCACATTGTTCTCCTAGGAGATAAAAAAAAGATCTTTGAATCATGATAATTTTAATTCTACAGCTTATTATCCCAAGGGCAAGCATTTTTCTACTTACCAAACATGTCTTCTAGTTGAAATGCTAGACTTGAGTAACCACCATGATCTAGTATGCAAATTTTTCTGCCAACTACTACTCCATCCATGTTTACCTTTACATAGGCCCAATTTTCTTTGCTTTGCACTCCATCTGCCTCTTCATCACATTCTTGTTGTGTGATTCCTTGATATCCTGAATTCGATTGCTTAACTGATGAATTTTCCTGAGGCCAGGCCATCATTTCACCATATCCTTCCTGCCCTATGACTTGCACAAGAAACTATAGTTAGACCTGTTAGATGATTTTACTTTTTTTTGTGTGCTGAAGTTAGTCTTTTAAGTTTGGGGTTTCTTTATTAGTTTTGTTATTTCAGTTCAGTTTATCATTTCTATACTTGCTTTCTGTTGCTCAATCAGTTCTAAATATGTTCTAAACTCTCTGCTCTAGTTCATATAATCATTTCAGCCTGAAGAACTCTGTAGTTTCAATCCTTACTCTGACATAGCTTGGCCTCGGCTTTTCGCAACTAGTTTTTATAGCAGGTTTTACAAATACTTAGTCTGATCTTCATTGTTCCCTTTTTATCATCCCAGATAACATTACGAGCTTGCAAGTGTTTTTGTTATTATAGTAAGGTGCCTCGAAAATTAATAAGCAAAAAAAAAGCATTAGTAATCAGATTCAGTCAATAACAAAGAGCAAGCATAACCATAACTAAGCATATAAAGGCCTATTCTGTTTCAGGGAAATTAGATTTCTTGGAATTTCTGCTAATAAAGTCCTTTTTTCTATATAATTTAATGCTAATAATCGTTTCATGACACGCATCTTTCCTTTGAAAGATGGTTCTGCAAACTGTTAAGACAAACTTCCAAGAAATTTTTCAGCTTATGAACACAATAAAAAGATAAGGACCTAATCAAATAAAGGAAGGATCAAGAGGCATACAATGTCCTGAAGGATGATAAGCTTCCGGTTGCAAGGTTCGAAGACTAAGACCGAGATCGATAATATCATCGACTTCCTTTGGCTGATAGTAAACAGAGTGAATAGCTTTATGGTTCAGAAAGAAGCCTGATGCATTAGAGTCCATTATAAGATACTATACAAAGCAATAAAATAAGAGTATTGGATGTTGATGTGTATTGATATACGCCAGGTAGGGGAACCGATCTATTTATATAATAGGTAGCAATCTATAAAAACAGAAATGGAAGCACAGGTGGGAGCCAATTGAGCAAAAATGGGAAGACAAGTAACCTTATCACCCATTATCAATCATTGAGTGGTGCTTATCTTCTTCTGTTGCTGGTGCTACCAACACGTAAGTACACAAGGAAGTTACTAAAAGACAGAAAAACAAGGGATGGCCAAAGTGATCATAACAAAAGTTGGTTTAGACTCTGCAACCCAACATTGCTACAAGGGTTCTGCTTTTCAGGTTGAAAATCCATAAGATGGCCAGGATAAAACTGCTTGGAACCAACACTAACAATAAGCAGAACATGTCTTCTGCTCAAATTTAATGCAGTAGCAGTTGCTATTACAAAAAAAATAGTACTTTATTGCCATTAAGCTAGTCGCCTAGTTGTCAAATGTCAGTCTCTTTGAGCAGAAGACTAAAGTTCAAATCATGACAGCTCTCTCTCCTTCAAAACTTCCTGATGCACCAAAAAGAAAACAGAAAAGCACCTCAGCACTTAATCCAGTGTCTATGTCTCTCTTAATCCATGGCATATATTGTTCATTTCAATCATAATGGTGAATAACCACAATTACGGCACACAGAATTGGCCGACATTGTCATTTTACTAAACAGATTCATGGTAGCCCCAGGCTGATGCACCTGCCACAATTGCCATTTAGAACCTTTGTATTAAGAGCATGATTTTAATTCACGGAATCGGTTTCGGAATAAAAAACGATCACAATGAAATGAAAACGCATTGAATCGTTATGAACCAGTTTGAATCGGCTATCGCTATTGTGAATGTAATTAAAATCGCGGAATCGGATGAATTAAGTAGTGAAATCGGTGAAACGAAATAACTCGGACTGATATAAAAATAAAAAATAAATAATTTTTAGAATATATAAATTACTAATATATGTTAAAATTAATCCATAATAGTAATAAAAATTTAATTATTATCAAAAATTATTTATATGTAAACAATTAAATAGTTTAATTAAATACATTTTATACTTTTTTACATTACAACATTACTAAATTAGAATAAATAATTAGTTCAAAAAAATAGAATAAATAATAATAATTTTAATTTTAATTATTATCAAAAATTATACAAAAATAAATCTATACATATAAACAATTAAATAATTTTTATAATTAAACACATTTTATAATACATCATTTATTAATAAAAAAAAATAAAAAAAAACTCATCCACCGCATAATTACTATATTAAATTATTGTCTCCTTTTTCTAATCTTGAACAACCAGGACCCTACTTTTCCTTTACGCAGAGAAGACAAATGGCCATCGGTTTCATCACAATTGAACAATCAAAATAAGAAATTCATGGTCTTCTTAAAATTCGATGGGTTTTTAAGAAATGAAAGGGGTTTTTGTTTTTGTTTCAAGAGCAGTAATGACGGCAGCCTAATGGAGGTGAATTAATTTTGATTATTTAGTGGAGAAGAGAATGGTAATACAGCTCTTCATCTTTTCTCTAAAAATCACAGCTGTAAAAATTACATTGTTCTCCTCCCATAAATTTCAAAAATTTCTTCATCTTCCTCCTCCATTTTAGAAAAATTAAATCGGACATAAATCATTCGTTTTATCGATTCACCGCTGAATTTTTATAATTTTTAGCATCCTTAAATTTTCATACAAAAAAAAAATCGTATCGATAAGTTTTATTTTCGTTAAATATGGGCTGTTTCAATACGAAATGAAAACCATGATTAGGGGATCAAATCATTACTTTCAAGAGAAAAATAATCTTAAAGCAGGAAGTGTTGCAGTAGGATAACTCTTAAAGGGAGGACAATGATCTGTTCACAGATACCTAATCCCACTTTCCCTAGCCTTGAAAGGACAGGGTACCATGGATATAACCTGCTTTCTCGCATAGGATTCTCTTGAAATGGATTGAGGGTCCTTTGCTTACAGGAAGCTTTTGATCTCCTTGGAAAGGAGAACAGAGGACCCTGATTCTCAGTTTTGACAGTTCCCATCATCACCACCAGATAAGGAAATAAAAATTGAAATCGAGCTAAGCCAGGAGGCTGCTCAAACTTATCAGTGGATTAGATTTTGCCCTTGAGGCTTGAGCCAGTTTTCAATAGGTAGCCAAAGTTTACTTAGAGATCTCCATAAAAAGTTAAGGCTGTTCCAGCTGCCTCATCATCTGAAAAACAACTTGGAAGGGAAAAATTAATCAATAACAAATTTCATCTTCTACTAGTAAACCATTTGAAATGCAGAAACGCAAAGTAAAATTTCCAAAATCAATGGCAAGGAATTTCCAAACCAAATATCACCCAACAATAGCTGCCACCGAACAAATAAATTAGACCCTCATTTCAACTGCTGTCATTTGGTTGTACCAAGAATTTAAAGCTGCATTTATGCAAGCATGCACATTTAGGCTCATAATGCCTAACAGGCTCAGCTAAAAGAAGATTTTCCAATTTTTTTTTTTCTCTAAAGGTGAAACTTTCTAATAAATTTCAGCTCAGTTACCCAACCTGTAAGCACAAATGAACCTCTAGATGTAGAGGAAACAAGCATGGCCAAACAGCTCAGAATGGCTTACATCCCACCACCTATTGGCAACTTCGTACTTCATAGTGGATCGCCCATGAATTGAACTTGAACCGCTTTATTTTTTTTTTCCAAAAAAGAAAAGAAAAGAAAAAAACACGAACAACTAAAATGACGGCAGCTGCAATATAATTGTGACGCAGAAAAAACAATTTTGATAAAAAAAAAAATAGCACAAAGAACTGCGAGTGCACAACCGTGGAAGGGCAAGCAGCATCCACTTTTGAATAAGCAATAATTCACCAATCCACGAAGAAAACATTATGTAACCTCATTTGCCCTTAATTTACAAGTTAACAATGTCCGAGCTTGATCCTGACGTAGTTGAATGTAGAAACATAAGAAGTACTAATCTTCAGCTGATTCTTTCCTTCACCCAATAACAAGCAGTATTAAAGCTTATGCAAACATCATCCCTTTTGTGCATAACTTCAGATCTAGACTCCAGTGACCTTTCTCCCATGAGTCACTTCTTCAACAATGCATGTCTACTTCAGCAATAATTTGAATGACTTGACATAGTTACCCAAGTCATAATCTCATGCAGCAGCAAGTAGAATCAGGTTTGCTGCAGCAACAAATTTTGTAGGCAAAGTTCAAGCTTCAAGTGCCTTGATAATCATGTCAGTCATGATGACTAAGAAATTGGATGATGCAAGGATAGATTTGCTCCACTGCCTGAAGAGGAAAAACATTAAAAAAAATTACTAAGAAAAATGAAAATTAAACAATCAAATAGCTTGTTATGTGGTTTGTCTGGATATAAAACCAAAAATGAAACTGCATACCAATTGTCCTCCCACCAAATCATAGTGTGCATAGTGTGGACCTCCAGGTTCTCCAAACACTTTATAGGTAACCAAATGCTTGGGAATAAGCCTAACAATTTCTGGTGCATTCAAATTATTATGAGCAAAAAGAATAGGATATTCATATCCCCTAAAGGTAAACGGACAAGTCATCTCTGTCTAACATACCTTCTACAGCTTCAGGCGGGCAAATTAGATCTTGGTCCCCAGCTATGGCTAACACAGGTACATAACTCTTGTTTAGATGATCCTTGTAAAAGAATTTACCCCTCCGGTCACATAACCCACCATCTCGGAAAGCTGTTGTAAGCTGCAAGATAAGTTTGGCAGGTATAGTACCTGCCAGTAATAACAAGTTCTCATTTGTCAAAAATTAGTGAGCTAAATAAGAAGGGCAAGGGAACTAATATTAAGAATAGAATAACTATTAAGACGCAAAACAAGTAATTTCAGCTGATGAGGAGCTTTCTCCCACCACATTGCCCCCAAACTGCATCTAACCCACCAACGGAAGGAAAAAGATGCAGATGCGGGGAGGCAAACATAGGAAAGTGGCAGCTGAATGAAAATTTCAGTGTACAAACAAATCAAATGCCAATGCGTGAAATTTTAAAGCTAAGCTATTGTTTCTTTAAGTACTTTATCTCCATGCTTAATTAGATTGAACGAGATATTTATCACAACTTTCTTCATTCTACAATTATTTACATTTCAAGAAAACAGTCAGGTCATTCTGGCAATGTCATCAACTGATCAACAACTTCAGAAAATGAGTAATAAAAGGCAAAAGTACCTTTGCTAAAATACAATCAAGAAAGTGGAGAAAAAAGTAAAGGAAAGAAATGAAAAAAAAAATCCATCAAAATGCTTCAGAGTAAAATTTTTCTCCAGTATAAGTTTGACAACAATATACATACGTGAGTTTGACAACAATATCTTGATATTTGTAAGAGCTAATGATCTGATAACCTTGAATTTTGCATCTATTCAATTCTAACCTAATTTTTTCAATTTTATCAAATGAACAAATACAAAAATATTCATCTTCATAAAATTTTTATTGGTTGTTAGGGTTCAAGAGGGGCCCAGTTTTAAATTAGCAAATTATTTGTCTTTTCCTTCAATTTTATTTCTACACTGGTACGGAATTTTTCCTCACAAGTACAATATTCTTAACCTTAATTTATCACCAACAGTACCCCAAATTCTGACCCACACTTGAATACTTTTATTTAACAGATATTGACATATGTAACAAATCCCTTAACCTGATTCACTCGTTTTTTTAGCTAATATAGACAAAACTAAAGAATGTGACCACAATTTCACACTGGCCATTGCTATGACAAGTTGCCAACTTTCCCTATCTGTGACTGGGACAATCAAAGTAAGGATATATTGAACACATTAACAACAGACTTAGAGCTGCATTAACAACAGACTTAGAGTTGCATCTACTGTACCTTCAGATGCATAAAGTATAATATATCTTTCCTCTCAGTTGCTGATCATCTTTCCATTTTCATTTTTTCATTGTACCGAATCAACAGTAACAGTTTTTCTACTCCAAGAATTGCATACTGAATAATCAGTTGGTCTCCTCTTTCCCTAGAGCATTTACATTTCTAGGCTTTGAAATTCACCTCATGCAACAGAACAGCAGGAAAAAATCCTCATGCACCAACCTAGCTATGAACTATATTTACCTAGATATATATTAGAAAAAAGGTCAAGAAACCATGCACAATAATTTAGGTCCACTGGATAAGTATGTCTATACTTACAAAAGTTATTCAACACAAGCTTTTCTAACAACTCTGGATGCATCATGTCCTCCGCTGAAATCAGATTATTAAACCAAGACAATACATAAGGAGGACGAGATGAAAGAGGATATGCTGCTGACAATAATGCCCCCAAAGGAACAATAGGCACATTAAGAGCCTGAGCAGGATCTGCCTGCATGACAATTGCCTCAATATTTATTTATTTAATAAAACCAATAGAGTAAACAGAATTTATGCACACGAACATAAGTCCTGGAAACCTACAAGGGGCAAAAGCAACTTGAGTCTTGAATTTGAAGGCGTATAGTCAAGTGATGATGCCAGAGTAACAACAGCAGCCAACCCAGAGTCTTTTCCTTCACAGGCTAGGAAAATGATAGATAAATTTTGCGTATTAGTGGCACATCTCTAATTCTTTCCTTAAAAAAAGGAAGAGTAAATAAAATAATATTAATAACATAACAGAGAATAGACAGTAACAAAATGAAACTAGCATTTCATGTTGAAGGCTAGCCCCGTTTGCTCTTAGTAGGAAGCTTCAATTGAGATTAAGTCTTGGAAATCTCATGTTTAAACTTCTTGGGTGAGGAAGAACTGGATCTGGAATTATGGGATAGAAAAGGTCTACCGCAAGTTGGAGCACTAAGTTTGTCCAAATAACATGTGGGACCTATTTGAATACATTTTAGAGGTTACATGTGGGGAACCTTCTTTGAGTATGTTCTATACAGCTAAGTCTGAAGTGATTTTGGATGAAGTATAGTTCTAGGTTTTTCAACAGCTATTACTTGCCTATGCATCATATATAAGAGTTTCTCAGAATATATATGTACATGGCATCATTATGGTTTTTGAGTTTGGGGGGTTTTACTAGCAGACATATAGCAAGACTGAAAAACACTTCCAAATCAATAATCACTCTATTATTGGTAATTTTTAATTCATGCTCAGGTGGAAACCTTTTTCCTTTTATACCCATTTTGCTTTGTTACTAACGCAATTTGTTCTAAAGTTTAGAAGCCTAACCCCAATTGAGTAGCCAAATGCCAAAAAGCCCCATCCACACTGCCCTCACCACCCATCCCACCCCAAAAGAACAAGAGGCCACTTCATGTTTTCAGTTTCAACTCAGTATTTACAATTTCAGAAATAAATCATTACTCCATGAGATCAAGGAAGCATTTAATATTATTTGAAGAGGAGACACATGGCAATGCTTCCACAGAAACTGTTTCACTCTACCATTCCTTAGGTGTCAATCCTCCTAAAAAGTAAAAAATTTGCAGCCACAGACATTTCCAGAATCCACTGGAGTGTATAACAGCTGTCATAGGTTTGCACTCAGTTCTGTTCCAAAGTTCACAGAACGGGAAATAGCCACATTAAGTCATGCAGTTAGTCATATCTTACTAGGATGCACGTCATAAATAATGAAAGTATTAACAACCAAATAAGAGCTAACTAGATTTCTGTTTGCCATTGCGGCCACTTACAAAATGATTAAAATGGTCATGTTTATTTATAAGCTACAATTATGGCAAAACAGGCCAGAAACCTCAACTAGAACAAAATCTACCAAGTTATGAGCACCTTTTTTCCCTTTATAGAGTTAATTTTACATATGATTAACTGCAGTTACATGGGCAAGCCATGACTGCTACTCATAAATGAAGTGTAGGCCAATTTTGGTCCCCAAAAAAAATCATTTTCAGAAAATTGCCACAACTATAAATTGGGATAAGATTAGGAACATTTTTGGTATCAATCCATATTAAATCCCATAAAAAATGAAATTGAATGTTGATGCCTTGATATTATGTTCAAAACAATTAGAATATTATTGTCTTTGTAATACATGGAAAGCCATTATCAATGTTGAGTGTCACGGCAGGCATCCAAAGGTGGGTTGAACCAATGCGCCATACCGGAAGAGTTCTTTTTTTTCTTGCTTTGTAATATTGTTTTTGTGGCACGAACATGGCAAATTTATGGAATAAACTAACTTAAATCTTCACTGAAATCCCTGATTGTCCTACGAGTGGCTACATTGGTTGTTTAAAAGAGCATACAAGATTTGCAATCCTCAGGGTACACCCCAGGTTGTTAAGGTTTGGGACTTTACATGAGCTCTCAAGTTCTGAATTCTAGTCTCATTGGGGTTGGCAGATCATGGGAAGTGCGACATTTATCCCCCTTGTATAGCTCAATGGAGAAGGGAAAAGTAAAATTAACAAATCTAAAACAACCAGTCAGCATATGGAATAGTTAGCATGTTTGTGCAAATTCAGTCAGGGTTTTCTGAAAAAAGCTGTTACTGTTTTGTTTCATGATTAGAATTGGATACTCAAAATGATGGTATACCCAACTGATCTCCTTAACTGCACTTTCAGTTAAACCCAGTTGGCCTTAGTATTGGGATTATGCTCTCTCCTTCAAATACCACATATACAAGCAGGAAATATTATACTGTTAACCAGAAATAATCTGTCCAAGTCTTTAAACTTTCAGGTCAATATTAAGCAATAATGCATAATAAACTTTGAAGGAGAGAAAACTTCCATAAAATCTGAAATATAGAAAGATTAATGATGACACCATAAAAAGACCAAATCAAATCCAATATGTTAGGTGTCATACTGTAGAGACATACTATAGAAAAGCATGCCGAAAAATACATGAAGTGTAAAAAATCATTCATGCTATTTCATTATGAGTGGATCATTTGCAATAACACAGCAGAAATTATATGATATGGTATCTTACCACATCGTGACAGCATTGCATAAAGCAAGATACCTCCCATGGAGTGTCCAATTGCAAGCAATTTACCATCCTTTGGCTTGCTTTCACCTCTTATGTATTCCATCTACATGGAGAAATTTAATTACTATTATTAACATATGAGAGTGTGCATGACTTTTTATCTATCTATCTATCTATCTATCTATATATATATATATATATATATGAGGAATGTTAATTGCAGTCACTTTGAAGAGTGATTGTAGGACAATCTCCCTCCTATTGGTTAAAAAATATTAATTATAATATTTTTTAACCAATAAGAGGAAAATTATCCAATAATCACTCTCCAAAGTGACTGCAATTAGCATTTCTCATATATATATATATATATGTATATATATTCCTTTTCTGTTAACTCTTGGAAGATAGGGATTAGAACAAAAGGCCTCCTCTTTAGAGAAGTAATGAGTACACTATGGTAAGGAATCTTGTCATGCATATTAAGAATAGAAATGAATAATGCATATCTCATCTCAGTAAGAGAATGTCACCTCACCGCAGCAGGAACATCCTCTTCCAGGTAATTATCAAAATCCCAGTCATACTTCACAATCAAGTCAAGCTGTTTCTGGAAATCTTCTATGATTGAAGAAAGACGCTCCTGCAAGTCAAACAACTGAGGCGAAACAGATCTTTGACCTTCCTCAAAAATGTTTACAAGCTTCTCACTCAGATCCCTGATTTGACTAGCAATAACTGAGTTTTGTCTTGTTTCCAACAAGCTCAAAAACCTTCCCCTTATCTCATTAAAGCGTTCAGATAACTGAGAATCTTCCAAGAGTCTTGCTATCTGATCAAATAATTTAGCAGAAATAATCTTTGATTGACCTTCACTGAGGAAGCCGGAGACTCTTTCTGACAATAGCATAAAAGTTTGTCAACTTTGTTACCAGCTGGGATTCATCCCACACAGTTGCCATACTTGTTGGATCCTCCTTGACAGCAAAAACCTCAGAATCAGACAAGACCCTGGGAGCATCAGTCAGGTGCTGGTCTGCAGAAAAAGCTCCATTAGTTACAGTCTTAGCAAAAGCTTCCATCTGTTCAGAAACTTCATAGGAAGTCTGTTGAATCTCTTTAGGATTTGATTCCTGTGCACTCAATCCAGCACCTCGAACTTCAAGAATCCATGTGTCAAATCCCTGACCAGACATGTATCGCGCAAATGAAGACTGCAAGGCAAACTTATTAGTAAGACAACAAAGTTTCAGATTGTAGGGCATATATGAGAAATACCATGCAAATGAACAAACATTTATTTTATAACCAGATCCCTACCTAAGGGAATAGAAAAACCTGATCAGTATAAAGGCAGGAATTGAATCAGGAAATCCTTTCAAACCTAAAGGGAAATTTTACATTGTCTTAAAATTTTGGAGTTGATTAAACCAATTTGAACTTAAATAAATTGGACATGTGCAAAAGCCTTTCCTCAACCAAGTATAAGTTAATCAAATGGATATTAAAATGGTATTTAATAACCCAATTGAATACTTAAAACTAAAATTTTCAGCAGTTAAATATTTTAAATTGTTAGATGAAGGTCTCAACTGTACTAAAACTGCTAAAAATGATAAATAAAGTTTTTTAACATAAAATCCATGCTAAATACAATAAGTGAATAGATTTTAAAAAAAAAATTCTATTTTAAAAATTTTATCAATCAACACTTAAATTTTCAGCATTTTGTTTTCAGATTTACCAAACACCACTTGGATGTGCGCTTGCAACTTGCAACCAAACAAAGGCTAAAGAATCAGTGAAGATGTGGTGACATGTCAGGAATAAAACAATGTTTCATGATAGACACAGCCAAAGATGCATACAAATTTACTTAATCGTAAAGAAAATTCCAGTTTCCACATCTTTTGGCTAACTTGAGACCAGATTCCAAATTAACATGTTACCGTCAAGAGTGTGCAACTACCAATATGTATATCATTTGCAAGTAAACAAAGATTTGGCAAGAATCCTACACTAGCAGAAGAACATGTCTACTCCCAAAACTAATGATAAGCTAGAGATCGTAACCAACAGCATTAGTCCCCACTCCAGATATAACTGTTTCCCCCCAGGAGAGACAAAGCCCACATAAGCAGGTCATTCTATTCTTAGCAAGATTAGACACCTGCCTTAAATTAATTACTCCAACAACATAGGATCAAACAAAGCACCTCTAATTACTCTGGGCATACTAATGCACATATAACATTCGCTTCGCTTAAAAGAACCCAAAAAAAAAATGCAGCTTTTGAATTCAAAAAATAATACCAATAAAAAAACTAATTAATCAAATAATTAAGAAAAAATAATTACCCCAGGGGAGAGATCGTAACCAATAGCATTAGTCCCCACTCCAGATAATAGCAACAGTGGATGATTCCTTGTAGGTGCCTAAAAAAGATTAAAGCTTTGTTTTTTTTAATGAAAAACAAGAAAAAAAAAAAAGAAAAGAAAATGAAATGGAAAAAAATTACAGACCTGAGAAGAAGGATGATAGCGCCAAAGAGCGAGGCGCCAGTCAGAGTTGGGGACGGAGACATAGTGAAGCTCATCGGCGGTACAAATAGGCGGCTTCTCCGGAAGGTTAACCGGAGGGTCAGTAGTATCGGTGGAGAAAGCTGTGAGACGAAAAGACGCAGTGGTTTTAGAAGAGGATAGGAGTCGTAATACAGACGGAGCAAAAGGACGGCTAGCAGAGGCGCGTGAGGTGATGAAATTAGGATTGATAATGAGATTAGCGATGTGGAGAGCAGAACGAAAATCGGATTGGATTGCGAAGCTAGAAGAAGTAGCCATTTCTATGTTAATAATGTCGAAGGAGTTTGTGGTTGTTAATAACAGACGTTACTTAATGTCTGGTTTGTGGAATCTGAATCTTTTTTTTTTTTTTGAAAGAGGGGGGGGTTGTTGTTTAACAAGTAACATCAAATAATTTAAAACGAACAAAAAGTAAATTTGTCCATTTTTTCAAATAAACAAATTATGAAAGCTGAGACTGTAGAGTGAACCATATTTCATATTAACTCTTTATTTATCATAACTACATATGTTATGTTAGTTATTATTATTTTGTCATGGTCCAATATGCAGAAGGGAGGAAGGATGAAGTTGGGCCAAGAATACTGGAGATCTTGATGATCAGTAAGAAATATTGAGCAATAGCTTTCAAAAGTATTTTAGAATTATGAGCAGGTAAGGAGCCTGAGCATCAAGGAGTAAGAGCCTGAGCATCGAGGAGTAATTGAGAGTAACTATACTATAATTACTGAAGAGAAGTTAGTTGGCTAAGAGGGATCTGTGCCTATAGCTGTTTCTGACTACAGTAGAATTAGTAGTGCACAATGAATGATATTCTTTTATGAAATCTATTTAAATAATCATTGATGTACTAATTATAATCATCAATTAATCAATTAATATAGCCTATTTTCTACCATTTCTCGCTTTCTTCCTCTTTCTCTATTCATCATCTTCTTCTTCTCTTTTCTATTCTTAAGTTAGGAGCTGACAGTCGTTATCAGAACTCAACACTAATCCAAAGGACGACCCCACCTTGAATTCAGTAGCTAACATGGCCACAGTAACTGAAGCTCACTAACTCCAGCAAGTGGAGGAGCTGTGCTAGATCAGAGAAATCAAGAATTCATGAAGGAGATCTATGAAAGATTAGATTCCCATCATCAGCAATTCTAGGAGCAACAACATGCCCAAGTTGTGATTCAAAAATATATGGACCAAATGATGGAAATTATGAGATCAATCAGTGGCCAATCCAAACCATCCAAACAGCCCAATGATCTCATAATTCCCCCCAACTAGCGACTCGATCACCCCAAATCAACTCCACAACACTACAACCCATCAACCACGACCATTAGCCTATATCAATGTAGCCAGAAACACTCACTTAGGTGAAACTACCTTCACAAGCACAACACCCATAGTAACATTTAGCCTTCAAGGTCGAGCACCCAAAATTGAATTCACCTATTTTGAGAGAAATAATCCACGCATTTGTATTCTCAAATGCTCCAATGATTGGCTAAACAAGAAGCGTAATCAAATGGTATTGAATGCGGACCTTGTGTTTCGGCTTCGGAAGATCGTCAAGTGTTGCAATTTCAATACAACAACACTGAGTTGTATTCAAAGGAAATTAGAAGAAGTATTTAAGATAAACTTATCAAACAAAAGAGAGTTTAATAAGGAAGAAATTCTAAAATTCCTTGATATTATAGAAGATGGTGATGATAATGAAGAATGGGAAGAAGAGTTTTCACGAGATGCCAAAGAAATTTGTGCAAATACAATATGTTTTATGAAGCAAAGAGGAGAATAATTTAATGAATTCCAAAATAGTGGAACTCCTATAGCAGCCAATGTAGATAAACTAAAAAAATTTGGGAACAACAATGTTGAAAACCCCAAATCGTGTAGTGCAATTGCATCTCCGTCTCAATTGAGTAAGATTGATTTATGTTTTGATTCTTTCCTGTATAAGGCCAAGATTAAAAAAATATATGATTTAAGCAGTATAATTGAGATAGAACTGAGAAATTATTGTGACTATGGGTGGATATTCGGATCAAATTTTTTCATGCATCTTAAAGAGAGAGACTTTGAGAGAGAGGTGGTGAAGACAAAGACAAAAATTGAATTGCTTAAGAAGAATTAGTGCATTAAAGGTGTTTAAGAAACTGTCAATTAGAAAACAAGAATTCAATTCTTTGCTTAAACAGAATTTAAAGCTTATGATTAAGAAGAAGGTACAGTGGATTTTGATTCAATAGTTGAATATGCCTAAGAAGATACAATTAGTCACTGAATTACCGAAATTGCATAAAAACAGTTAGTTCAATGTACAACCAGTGGCCCTTCTTGGCAAAAGAAGCATTAAAAGAAATCAATAGCGGAAGTAACAAGTTTTTCTTCAATGGTTGAATTTGTCTAAAGCCATTTGAGAGGATGAGGACTTCTTGAAATCAGAGTTTCCTTAGTACTTCCTTGAGGACAAGGAAGTTTTTGAAGGCAAGTGTATTGTCATTGCCCAATACGCAGAAGGGAGAAAGGATGAAGTTGGACCAAGAATGCTGAAGGGCTCAATGATCAGTAAGAAATATGGCGCAACAAAGTATTTCATAATTATCAGCAGGGAAGGAGCCAGAGCATGAGGGAGTAATTGAGAGTACATGTGCTGCTGCTACTGGAGAACAAGTATTCAATAGTGAAAAGTCTCGCTATTAGATCAAATTTCCACTCTAGCTATTCTCCTCTTTAGTTCTCTTCCTTAATCTCTCTCTCTCTCTCTCTCTCTCTCACTATATATGTATATATATATATATATCTTTATCTGTTACATCAATTTTTTTATTGTTGATTGTCGCTGTAGCTTGATCTAGTCTTTATTGTAGTGCGTATAAGAAATAGTAGTAAATTTTATGTATAAGCAAAATAATAATACAATTTTTTTATAATTTATTATTATTATATTTATTTATTTCTGATAATTTTTTTGAATAGCATTTAATCATTAATTTATTTAATCATTATATTTTTAGTTTGTCATTTATGATTGTTGATTTTTCATTTATAATTATTTTCCATCAATTTAATCAATAGAATTTCTCTATAATTCTAATTAAGCATATGTTTAAAAAAATTATATGTGAAAACAGAGGCAAAAAAGAAATAATATATAAGGCTCCAATTTAATACAGAGAAAATTAAAGGAAAAATCTCATTTTATTCAAGGAGGATTAGATTAATGGCAATTCGGTTCATATAATTTTTATGGTTGTGGCTCCAACAAATAAGTTTGTAATAAATCATCAAAGAGTGAAATAATAGTTAGTAAAAGTATTCAATAGTGAAAAGTCTTGCTTTGTGGCATGGGTCTTGCTTGGTAGGATGGGTCTTCCTTGATTGCATTTAGTGTTTTTTCTATTTTTTGTCTACATTGGCTCTTTTAGGGCTTATGTATCTATTCAACATTTTTCATGGATACTTCTATGGCCACTTTAATGTTGAATAAGGATGAGGAGTCTGTAATGGGTCAATAGGTTCCATAGATGATGACGATTATTCCTTGGTTGGGCAATTCCTCTCTGATACTAAAATACACTTCGAATCAATAAAGAATTCTATAGCAAGTCTATGGAAGCCAGGACTTGGGTTGTTAGTGAAGAAGTTAAAAAATGACCGATATCTCTTTCAGTTTTATCATCCATGACTTGAAATAGGTAGTGCTAGGAGGTCCTTGGACTTTTAACAGATGTTTGCTTATTGCACACCAACTACAGAAGAATGAATAAGGTTCCAGTTGGTCTGCGTTCTGAGGTGGTGGCGAAGCAAATTGGTGAGTTCTTAGGGGAGTTTGTGGAGTGTGATGCCATTGGCAGTACAAATGAGGGTTATCTGCTGGTCAGAGTTTGCCTATATGTTCAAAAACCATTAAAAAGGGCTAAAAATATTATCAAAACTGAAGGTAGTGTGGTCACGGTTGAATTATGCTATGAACAGCTGTCAAGATTCTGCTTTATTTGTGGTATGGTTGGTCATGTAGATATGCTGTGCAACATAAATTTGTTGTTGCCATCGGATAAAATAGTCAAATATTTGATGGGATCTAAGGCTAAACGCACAGGCCAGGCAGGCTGCCGGAATTGGGGCACGGTGGTTGAGAGAATATTCTCGAGGTATGTATCCTAATACAACTTTTGAAATTTTGGGAGATAGTGGGGGTGGTGGGCAATTATAAAAATTATCTAACGTGGGCATGGATGAACAATAATTGTTGACTAGTATTGGGCCGATCTTTGAATCTGAAGCATCATATAGATGAGACCATGCATTATGAGGATAGTCTAATGGAATTAACTTAAGTTAAAAAACTGCAGAGAGGCTTTGAGGAGACTGTAATTAATAAGGTCACTCATTGCACCTCTATAATTCCCTTTTGTTGAAACTGCAGCGGCTTAGGCAATACCCATGTAATTGGTGACTGAATAAAAAATTAAATGAGGAAGAATAATTTTTTTAAAAAAAAATTATAAATGAACTAAAAATAAAATTAAATATTTAATATTATAGTAAAATTTATATTTTTATTATAAATTTTTATCATAAATTTTTATTATTTACTGAATTTTAAAAATTTTACATATATTTTTATTTTAATTTTTTAATCTATTAATTTATTTATAGTATTTTATTAAATACTATTTCAAATGAGAATATTAATTTTATCCAATTCATAATTAAATAATAAAATTTTAGTATTAACCTAAATACCTAATCGTAAAACTCTAAATACCCACTAATTAAAATAAAAAAAGAAATATATATAATAAAAAACTAATATATATAATATTATATCTATATAAATATCTAATCACAAAACTTTAAATATTCACTAATCAAAAAATATATATAATAAAAAATAATATGTATACAAAATACTATACATATATATACACCTAATTACAAACCTCTAAATACCCACTAATTAAAAAATATATATGGTAAAAAAAATAATATGTATACAAAATACTATCTATACAAAATTTTTATATTTTTATAAAATACTATATATAAAATAATATTGAAATTTTATAAAAATACTATATATATAAATATCTAATTATAAAATTTTAAATATCCAAATAATTAAAAAATATATATGATAAAAAAAATTAATATGTATATAAAATACTATATGTATATAATTTTTATAAAATATTATAAAATTATATATATATATATATGTGTGTGTATATACATATATATGTATATAAGGAGGAAGGAGGGGGGGGGGTGGGGGGGTCCATTACCCACCCAGGACCCCCCCTCCCTCCACCTCTGCATGTAGTTCATGCTCTGAAGGAGCAAATAAATTGTCACAAACCTGATATAGTATTTTTTATGGAAATGTTGGTACATGATGGAAGGGTCAGAAATGTTAGTCACGTAATGGGTTTTGAGAACTGCTTTGTTATGGATCAATTAGGGTGAGGAGGAGGGTTGGTGATGTTTTGGAAGGGTTCAGTTGATTTGCTTATTCAGGGTTATTCCAATAATTTCATTGATATGTCGATAAGCATGAGTGATGAACAAAGGTGGAGATTCATAAAATTTTATGGTATGTTAGAGCTGAGTTAATGTTGTGAGTCATGGGGTATTCTCACTATATTGGCTTCTTTGTTAGATTTGCCTTGGCTGATACTTGGGGATTGTAATGACTTATTGCAGAATAGTCATAAGCGAGGTGGGAGTGAGCATCCGACAAACTTGATTGATGGGTTTAGGCAAACGATAGAATCTCAGGGTCTACATAATATAATATTGTCTGGAAACTAGTATAGCTGGGAGCGTAGTAGAGGAATTCCAAACTTAGTTCAAGAACGATTGGATCAGGGTCTTACTACTTCTACCTGGTTGGAACTGTTTGCACAACATCGTCTTGAAAATTTGCTTTACTTAACATCTGATCATTGCTTCATAATTCTGTGCACTTGTTATGTACAACATCCAAACTCAAAACATCGATTTTGTTTTGAGAACTTTTGGTTAGAAATGATGCACTGGAAGGAGTAATACATGATTATTGGCATACAGTTAGGTGGACTTTTGGATAAATTACAAATTATGTGGGAATGTTTTACAAACTTGGGTCCAATAGGTTTATGGGAAATTTCAACAAAAGCGAAAAACTTATCAAAATGAATTAGGGCGAGCTAGGAAATTGGAAAATGATGAGCAGGGATTGATTTATGAGAGCTTGAAGGAGGAGTTAATGACTTATTGAAGCAAGAAGAAATATTTCAACGTCAACGGGCGAAGAAAAATCGGCTACGAAGTGGAGATACAAATATAAAATTTTTTCATTCACAGGTTAACGAAGGAAAAATAGAATTATTTCTTTGCGAAGGGATGATGGTACGTGGACATATGATCAATATGAGCTGGAAAGCATTATTGTGGATTATTTTACAACTTTATTTGCATATGATTCTGGTGTGGTCTTGATGAACTTATATTTTTATTTGATTTTATACTTGAAACAAGTTCATCTTGCATCAATTTTTGGATTTTTTTTATAGATATTTGCAAAAGATTGTGTTTTTCTTATCATGTCAAGTGTTTTTGAGCATTTAGAGTTAAAAGGAAGTAATTTGGTCAAGAAATGAGCAAATTTGGAGTAGAAGAGTTCAACATAGACAATTTAGATTTTTCGACATACCCATGTTCAAAGTTTTGAAGCTGCCAATTTTTTTTTTTTGGAATTGCTAAACAAAGTTGTTTTCTTCAACATGAGCATGTTAAACTTATCCAACATGCTCATATTAGACTGATATGTTCAACTTTGACATACTGAGGTGGCAAATAACCATTTAAGCCCTAGGAGTATTTTTGGAAAGAGAAAAATACTATAAAAGCATCATTTTGAGGGAAATTCCAGCAACCATTTTTTAGGGCACACTTCTACATTTTTCATTTTCTCTCTCGTAAGCTTCATCCACCATTAGAGAGGAGATCGAAGAAAAGAAGATGTTTATGCTTTTGGGAGGATTCCATCATTTCTACAAAGATTCATCCAACAAGATTGAACATTATATTCGGTTTAGAATTTTAATTTTACATTTCTTTGATTCTTTTGTTATTTCATTGAATTGAATATTAGAGTTATAAATTTCATGATTGGTTTCTTCTTTTCTATTGTTTTTATTTTTAATTTAGTTATGAACAACTAATTTTCTTACTAAGATTAGGTGAATTTAGAATTCATCAATGATAGGTATTAAATTAAATTAATTGATTGATTCTTTTATTGAATTAAAGTTTTGTTGATTTTGTTCTTAATGCTCGTGATTGATTGACCACTAATTACTTATTTTATTAAAATCATATGTTGAGTGAAAATAGGTATGATTTAATATTATGAAAACCAATCACTTTAGAAAAATTTATTTTAGAGATAAAAGAATTCTCTAGAGATCAACTTAATTCTTTTAAGCTTGATAGATTATTGAAGTTTATTGTTCATAAAAATAGAATTTTTAAATTCCATTAATTATTGATTTTCTTAATTGAGAAAGAAAAAGATTAAATTTTAAAAAAATTGATAATTTTGATTCAAGAAAGATTTGAATTAATTTAAAAGTTTATTTTTACCCAATTTAAAATAATTCTAATGAAACTTAATCCTACTTGTTAATATAAATTCATTTGAATTTTGAATTTTAATTTTAATTTTTGAAATTAAGTGGATAGATAATTTAATTCAAATTAAATTTGTAATTTGATTTTGAATTTTTAAATTAAGGATTTGTTATTTGATTTTTAAATATCAAATTAATTAATTAATTTTCAAATAATAGTCAAACTAAATTTTGGTTACTCAAATTGCTATTTCTCTATCAAATTGCTATTTCTCTATTGGAACAATCTTTACATTCATTTTACTACTTGTTATGATCCGTATATTTGCGATTTAAAATTATACACACATAATTTACCGGACAAGTTTTTAGTATCATTGCGGAAAAAGAGAAATTAATTTGATAACAATAAATTTGAAGATACTATTAATTTGGAATTTTATTTTAATTATTTTCATTTTCTTTTTGTAGAATTTTTATGTTATGTAATAAACAAGCGGTTTTAGAAGAATTTAATCCTGAAATTGAAAAATAATATAAAGATAATAATAGAGCAAGGAGAGAAAGACTTTGCTTAGAAAGAAAAAAAAAATGAAACAAATTCATGCACAAGAGTCTCTAAAAGAAGAAAGTATAGTTGGAGTGGAAGTAGCTAGAGACGAAGAAGTAAATATGAGTAATCTACAAGATCAAATTCAACCAAGAAATCTCACTCTGAGGGAACACGCCATACTAAATGCTCAGATTGGATCAAGCATCACTCGACCTGCAGTGAATGCTAATAATTTTGAACTTAAGCCAACTCTTATCAATATGGCTCAATAATAACTTTTCTATAGGTTAGACCAGAAAGATGATATTGCTAATTTGATAAATTTTTTAGAAATTTATGATACAATCAAGATGAATGGAGTCAGTGATGATGCAATTAGGCTACGTTTTTTCCCTTTTTCATTGAAGGATAAGGCAAAAGCATGGTTGCAAGGACAAGCTGCTGAAGTTTCACTACTTGGGATGATCTTTCCAAGAAATTTTTGGCTAAGCATTTTCTTCCTAGGAAAATTGTAGAATTCAGGAATAACATAACCAGTTTTATACAGTTTGATGGTAAATCACTTTATGAAACATATGAAAGATTTAAAGATCTTCAGAAGAAGTTTCCTCACTATGGAATTCTAGAATGATTAATTGTTCAAACCTTCTATAATGAGATAACATGACCATTAAAGAGTACAATAGATGCAGCTAGTGGAGGTGCTCTAATAAATAAAAATACAGAGGAAGCATTGTAATTGTTTGAGATTATGGCTCTATGGCGACAAATAATTACTGTTGGTCTAGTGAGAGATCTTTACCTAAGAAGCAGGTAGCTGGGATACATGAGGTGGATGGAATTTCATTACTTTCAGCTAAATTTGATGCCTTAACAAGGAAACTTGAGCATGATAATCTTGCTACAATAGGTTGTGAAGGCTGTGGTGGAAATTACCAATCTTTTGAGTGTCCATCTCAAGAACAAGTGCATTTTATGGGGAATCAAAATAGAACTCAACAATTATCTTATGGAAATACATAAAAACCTAGTTGGAGAAATCACCCAAATTTGTCATGGGGTGAAAATCAAGGTAACCAAGAAAATCAATTCAACTAAAGAGGAATATGCCAACCACCATTTCCTAATCGGGGTCAAGGTTAAGCTAATTACTAAGACAACAAGATGATATATGAAACTGCTTTAGAAAAATTTATTACTATTTATAGTGAGAGGTTTGACATGTTAGATAAGCAATATGACGGGTTAGAAGTTAGGATGGACCAAATTACAAGTCAAACTACGAATCTTGAAGTGCAAATTGGGTAAATTGCTAGCTCTTCAAAGTTAAGAAGTCAATGAGCTCTTCCTAGTAAAACAGAAATAAATCTCATGGAACATTGTAAAGTAATTACAATTAGAAGTGAAAAAGCAGTTACAAGATGTGGTTCTAAAGAAGGTTGAATTAAAAAGAGAAGGTGAAGAATTTAAAAAATATGAGCAAAATAAAGAGGCTAAGAAGAAAAATGAGGAAAGTGAGATACTACCCTCTAAGAAAGAAATGAAGCCTTATGTGCCACCTGTACTATTTTCTCAAAGGCTTCAAAAACAAAAAGTGGAGAAATAACATAAATTTTTTTTGAAGTGTTCAAACAATTGAGAATTAACATACCTTTTGCGGATGCTCTTGCTCAAATGCCCTCATATGTCAAATTCTTGAAAGAGATTCTTTCTAATAAGAGATCTATTGAAGAAAATGTAAGAGTTGTGCTAACTGAAGAGTGTAGTGAAGTAATCTTAAATAAACTTCTATCCAAATTGAAGGACTCAGAGAGTTTTCTATACCTTATACTATTGGTGATTTTAATTTTAATAAAGTTTTATGTGATTTGGGTGCAAGTGTAAGTCTAATGCCAAATTCTATTTGGCATGAAGCTTGAATTCACCAACTTGAAATCTACAAAGATGATACTTCAATTAGCTGATTGTTCAGTGAAATTCCCTTTGGGAATTATTGAAAATATTTTGGTTAAAGTTAATAAATTTTTTATACCTGTTGATTTTGTTGTTCATTAAATGAAAGAGGATATTGAAATTTTTTTAATTTTTGGGAGATCATTTTTAGATACTACAGGGGCTATGATTGATGTTAAGGGGGGTAAGTTAACTTTATAAGTAGGTGAGAGAAAGGAGAGTTCAATCTTAGTGAGTCAATGAAAGAACCTAGTTTTATAGATGATTATTTTAGAATTGATGCCATTGATGAGTTAGTTCAAGAAGTCTATAAAAAAGAATTTAGAGAGGACCTTTTAGAGGCTTGTTTGATCCTTAGTGCAACTAAAGAATATGACAATCAAAAGATAACAGCTTATGTATATACTTTTAGCTTTTAGGGGATTTGAAGAGATAGTGAAATCTACACCTTTACCTCTCCCCTCAATTAAGAAACCCCCAATACTTAAGTTAAAATTATTGCATTTTCATTTGAAATATGTCTTTTTAGAACCTAATATGTCTTTTTAGAACCTAATGATAGCCTACCAATAATTGTAAATACTCAATTATCTGATGACCAACAAGAACAAATATTGTGTGTGATTAGACAGTTTAAGAAGACTATTGGTTGAACTATTTTTGATATCAAGGGTATTAGCTAATCTTTGTGTATGCATAAAATTTTGATGGAGGATGATTGTAAACATTGTGGATGCACAAAGAAGGTTAAACCCTCACATGAAGGAGGTGTTTAAGGCAGAGATCACTAAACTTCTAGATGCAGGAATTATTTACTTAATTTTATATAGCCCTTGGGTGAGTCCGCTATATGTTGTGCCAAAGAAAAGAGGGATGACTGTTGTAAAAAATGAAAAAGATAAGTTGATTCCATCTAGGACAATTACGAGTTGGCGAGTGTGTATTAATTATAAAAAATTAAATAAGGCCACTCATAAAAGACCATTTTCATTGCCTTTTATTAATTAAATGTTGAAGTGATTGGATGGTAATTTTTTCTTTTATTTGTTAGATGAATATTCATGATATTTTTAAATATTTATAGCTCCAGAAGATCAAAATAAGATAATATTTACTTGTCCATTTGGTACTTTTGCTTATAAAATGATGCCTTTCAGTCTATGTAATGCACCTGCAATATTTTAACATTGCATGATTACTATATTTAGTGATTTTATAGAAAAATTTATGAAACTTTTTATGGATGATTTTACTATTTATAGTACTTCTTTTAAAATTTATTTGCAGAATTTAGCAAAGGTACTTCAAAAGGTGTGAATAAATAAATTTGGTACTTAATTGGGAGAAATGTCATTTTATGATTGAAGAAGGAATAATCTTTGAACATAAAGTTTCATAAGTTGTGATTGAGGTGGACAAAGCAAAGTTGAAGTGATTGAGAAGTTGCCTCCACCAATAAACGTCAAAGCAATCCGGAGTTTTCTTGGACATGCATGATTTTATATACGTTTTATTAAAGATTTTTTCTAAAATTTCAAAATATTTATGTGATTTATTGAGTAAAGATATTGAGTTTTATTTTTCTAATAATTGTCTTAATGCTTTTGATAGCTTGAAGAAGGTATTGACTACGACTCTGATTATTGCACTTCCTGATTAGACCTTATCTTTTGAGATCATATGTGATGCCAATGAGTATGCAATAAGAGCTATACTTTGCCAAAGGAATGACAGAATGAGCTATGCCATCTACTATGCCAACAGGTTGGTTGATGATGTTCAAGTAAACTATGCTACTATTGAAAATGAGATACTTGCGGTGTTTATTCTTTGGATAAGTTTTAATCTTATATTATTGGGTCAAAGGTGATTGTGTACACTGACCATGTCGCTATCCCATATCTTATGAATAAAAATGAGGCAAAGAAACACTTGATTCATTGGGTACTATTGATTCGGGAGTTTAATGTAGAAATTAGAGACAAGAAGGGTCTAGAGAATGTTGTTGCTGACTACCTCTCTAGACTAGAATTGGAAGCAATTGACAAAGAGGACATTTCAATCAATGAAATTTTTTCAGATGAACAACTTTATTCATTGAAAGAGAATTTCTCTTGGTATGCGGATATTGTCTACCATCTGGTAAGTAAAATTGTGTCTTTTAATTTTAATGCTAATCAAAAGAAGAAATTTTTCTCTAAAATGAAGTATTACATATGGGAGAATCCTCTATTATTCAAGCATTGTAGCGATGAGTTGATCCGTAGATGTGTTTCAGAAGAAGAGTTCCAATCTATACTCGAGTTTTGTCATTCTAGAGTGTGAGGGACATGGTAGTTTCACCAAGACAATAACTAAGGTATGACAATCATGCTTCTTTTGGCCAACAATGTATCGGGATGCTCATAATTTAATTAGGAGATGCGATCATTGCCAATGGGTAGGAAATATCTTAAGAAGGGATGATATGCCTTTGGATCCTATTTTGGCAGTTGAATTATTTGATGCTTAGGGCATTAATTTTATGAGGTCATTTCCTTCTTCTTTGCAATCAATATATTCTTGTAGTAATTGATTATGTCTCAAAATGGATGAAAGCAATTACTAGTCCAACTAATAATTCTAAGGTAGTGATCCATTTTCTTAATAAATTCATTTTCTCTAGGTTTGGTATACCAATAGCTATTATTAGTGATGGAGGTTCAATTTTTTGCAACAAGGCTTTTGAAACTCTTCTTAGGAAGTATGAAGTTTATCACAAGATAGCAACACCTTATCATCCACAAACGAGAGGTCGGGTAGAGATTTCTAATAGAGAAATTAAGTGGATATTGGATAATACTATGGTGGGAAGCTCTATGAAAGATTGGGCACTAAAATTGGATGATGCTTTATGGGCTTATCAAACTACTTTTAAGATATCCATTAGAATGTCTCCATATAGATTGATTTTTGGTAAGGTTTGTCATCTTCCAGTAAAGTTAGAACATAGAGCTTTTATTGGGCAATTATGCAATTAAATTTTTATATGAAAGCAGCAGGTGAAAAGATGTTATTTCAGTTAAGTCAACTTGAGGAATTGCACCTTAATTCTTATGAAAATACTAAGTTATATAAAGAACGAACAAAGGCATGGCATGACAAGCATATCAGGGAGCAAAATTTTTATAAAGGCTAGTTGGTGTTATTGTTCAATTCTAGACTTAAACTTTTTTCTGAAAAACTTAAATCTAGATGACCAGGACTATTTAAAATAGTTAAAGTTCATCCTTTAGGAGCAGTGGATATTCAAAATAGCTCAACTCAAGGTTTTACAGTTAATGGACAAAGATTAAAGTCATATGTAGTTGGTGAACCAATTGATAAGATTTTGATTTGTTATTTTAATGTTTGAGCGTCAAAGAAAAAGTCGAGCTTAAGACTTTAAATATGCACTTTTATAAGGCAATCAAAATTTTTATTTCTTTATTTTCATTTAATTTTTATATTTTTGGTAGTTTTAATTCATTTGATTTAGTTAATTTGAAGCTTTCATAATTGTTTTAAATAATATTAGAGTCAAAGGGAGAGATCAAACATTTAAGTGGCAGTGAAAACTTTTAATATTGCATAATTTTTAGTGTTTTTATAAAATATAACACCAAAAAAAAAAAGAATTGAAAATAGGCAGTAGAAAAACCTTGAACATGGGCATGTTTATTAGCTTAACACACCCGTGCTCGTGATTTTATGATTGGCCATATCATTCATAAAAAAAAAAAAATTTAAACAAGTTGTACTTCAAATGCATAATGATGTGTAGCTAATGATGATAATGCACAATTGATAGCCCTCTTTCAAGCAAAGGAATTTAAACAAGATATACTTTAAATGCATCCTAATAAAATCCCTAAACCAGACGGTATGAATCCTACTTTCTATCAAACTTTTTGGCATTTGGTTGATCTTGATGTTGTCTCTAATTATATATTTTGGCTTAGCCAATATCAGTTTTCAGATAGCTTATGTGATACTACCATTATGCTAATTTTTAAGATTGATACTCCGAAAACTATGAAAGATTTGCATCCTATTTCACTCTGTAATGTGATTTATAGACTATTGGCAAAAGTGCTAGCTAATCGGTTAAAAAATTTTTTGAACAAGTATATTTCTGAGTCTCAATATGCATTTATCCCTGGTAAGTTAATAACTGACAATGTTATGATTATTTTTGAGATCATTCATAGCATGAAATGTAAAACTAAGGGTGCGAATAAGGATGTTGTTATAAAAATTGATATTAATAAGACATATGATCGGGTTCATTAGGAATACTTGAGATTGATTATGTTGCAAATGGGTTTTCATGATAAATGGTTAGCTTGGATTATGCTGTGTGTAAAATCAATTTGGTATAGTGTTGTAGTAAATGATAATGAGGTGTGTCCCATTATCCCTGTAGAGGTCTACGACAAGGAGATCCATTATGTCCATACTTATTTCTTTTATATGCAAAAAGATTATCTATTTTGTTTCGGCAGGCTAAACGTGTTGGGGCTATTTTTGGTATTAAAGTATGTCATAGAGCACCTAATGTCTTTCACCTTTTATTTGCAGATGACTCGTTCTTTTTCTTTTGAGCTTTCCCTAAAGAGTGCCAATAGGTGAAGAATATATTGGCTATGTATGAAAAGGCATCCAGAAAAGCGGTTAATTATGGAAAGTCAGGGATCTTTTTCAGTTCTAATGTAACAGAAGATATTAAGATGGTTATTTGTAATGTATTGGGTGAACGAAATCTTTTGGATCATGGCCGAAATCTTGGACTTCATTTTTTGGTAGGATGTAGCAAAAGACAATTTTTTGCATTTTTGAAGGTACAAACTTTGGAAGTGTCTTTTTGGTTGGAATAGAAGGTTTTTATCATGGGCAAGTAAAGAGGTCCTTCTAAAGTTAGCACTAGCGATACCTACCTACTGCATTGGAGTCTTCTTAATTCCGATGTCAATATGTAAGGAGATCTAAAGGATGATGAACTCCTTTTGGTAGAGTTTGAACGAAATGAGAGAAGGAAGATACATTGGTTTTCCTGGGACAAATTGTGCTCATAAAGAGGATAGTGGTTTGGGTTTTAAAGATCTCTGATGTTTTAACATAACAAGCTTGGTAAGCAGGGTTGGTGTATTTTCACCAACCCAAATGCTCTTCTATTTAGAATTTAAAAAGCTAAATACTTTCATATGAAGGACTTTTTATCAACTCAATATGGTCATAACCCGAGTTTTATTTGGAGTTATTTGGAGGAGCTTGTTGCATTTTAAGGACTTGTTATGTTAGGGGATAAAATAGAGAGTAGGAAATGGTTAGGGTATTGTGCTTGGATCTTATCCTTTAATTCCTATTGATAAGCAGTATATAGTGCAAAGCCATTTGCCATTGGATGTGAGGAATCATCCAGTCTCATTCTTATTTGAAAAGGGGTGCCGAAGGTGGAATATTATTAAGATTCAGGTTTTGTTTAATGCAAGAGAGGCCAAAGCCATTCTAAATATACCTCTAAGTAAGCAACAATGTGATGATCAACTGATCTGGCATTTTATTGCTAAAGGTTTTTATTCAGTCAAGTCAGGCTACATCCAATGTAGAGAAAAGTTGAATATTGCTCCTATTTCCCAGGTGTTGGCATCAGTTTGGCCCAAATTATGGGGGCTTTTTTGCCTCCAAAAATTACAAATTTATTATGACGAAGTCTGTATGGTATTCTTTCCACTAAGGTGAGGCTGTGGTAAGAAGGTGTTGAGGTGAATATTCAATGTAGCTACTGTGATGCTGTTGAAACTCTTAACCATGTGTTGTTTGATTGTCCAAAGGCACAAGAATGGTTGGTCGATGTTTTGGTGGTTGAACGTTTAACATTCATCTTACAAACAATGGGGGACGAACGCCCAGAGTTGTTTTGTACAGTGTTATGGTGTATGTGGTTGGCAAGGAATGATTATTATTGGGATGGGAAATGTTGGCCATCACAAATTATTATAAGAGCCGATGTTGAGTATTTGTCTGCATAGCAGGCAGCTTGTCAGCAGAGGTGGACAAATTTCGGTTAAACGATCAAATATTCAGTTCGGTTAGCTGAAATTATTATATATCGGCCGTTTCGGTTAATTATTTTAAATTTTTTTATTTTTTGATTCGATTCGGTCGGTTAACCGTTAACCGAAAATTTAAAATAAAATTTTAATTAGTTATTAATTTTTTGTTTAATTCTTTAATTATATTAATTTTTACTATAAAAATAAATTTTTATTGCAAAATAAAGTTATTTTTTAGTTTTTTTAATAAATTTTATTTAGTCATTTAATTATATTATTTTTTATTATAAATAAAATTTTTATTATAAAATTAAAAAAATTAGTCGGTTTGGTTAATTAATCGAATCTATTAATTTGATTTAGTTAATTAACCGAACCGGTTAAATTAAAAATCTATCGGTTCAGTTAAATAATTTTATTAAATCGATTCGATTAACCAGTTGGTTTGATCTGTTAATTAACCGACCGACCGAATGTCCACATTTACTTGTGAATTTGATACTCCTCGGCATGCCTCTGATTAGGACAGGAAAAGATGAAAACTGCTACACCTAGGGATTTGGAAGTGTAACATTGATGCAACGTTGTTTGATGATGATGGTAATGGTGGATATGGGGTTGTTGTAAGAGGTGTTGATGGCAATTTCATGGCAGCATTTATGTGTAGGCTGGAAGGATGTGGGAGTGCGATGTTGGCCGAGGTGTTAGCTCTTAAAGAAGCATTGCGAAGAGTTGTGTGTGAATTTTCAGGTACAGTGATCATTGAGGTGCACTCTCAAATAGTGTGGCAGGCCATTTCTTCTCAACAAGAGGATATATCAGAGTTTGGATTGATTATTGATGAATGTGAACTCTTTCTAGCCTCTAGAATTGATGTAACTTGCTGTTGGATTAGAAGGTAAGCAAATTGGGTTGGTCATTCACTTGCAAGGGCTTCGAATTTAGCTGCTTATCTCTGCTGGAGGGAACACCCTCCGGACTTTATTGTTCCATTATTGTTTACACATATTTCTAATTGAATGCAATGGTTTTCTCTAAATTAAAAAAAAAAATATAAGACTATTGCACAAAATAGTATAATGTCAGTTTTGATTTAAAATTTTTAATCTTATACTAATTTTTAAGTGATGAATTATTAGATAAATTTATTTGTAATAAAATTTTTTTATTATAAGTAATGGATAAACATGATCTAAATTTAAAAAAAAAAGAGATTAGAATAATTTTTTTCACCATATGCCTTTTGCTTTTAAGCAAAAACTATTCAAGAGACGAGTGTATTTGGACTTGGCTTGGCTATCTAACAAAAGCCCAATAACTATTGCAATTTATTTCTCAGTTGCCCTTTCTTCCTCCGACACCCTTTACCTGAAAGATAAAAACCAATTTGGCCGCCACTTTGAGCTTGATTTTCTGCTAAAAATAACTGTCACTTGAACTCTTCTCCCGGCAAAAAAACATCGTTATGTCTGAAAATGATAATAGCTGCAACAGTAAAGTTGAAGTTAAGAGAGTATTTATTGGAGCTGGTTGCAACAGAATAGTGAACAATGTCTCATGGGGCGCCTCTGATCTCGTTTCTTTCGGTGCCCAAAACGCAGTCGCTATTTTCTGTCCTAAGGTATCCATCTCTCTTTCTCTTTTTGATCTTTGAAATTTGTATTTTCAAGTTTGATCTTGTGTTTTAATTTCTTTTGTATTTCTTACAAAAAATGAAGCAGACTGCTCAAATTTTGACTACACTTCCTGGTCATAATGCCTCTGTTAACTGTACGCATTGGATCCCAAGCAACAAATTTGCTTTTAGAGGTACCGTTTTTCTTTTCTTTTTTTTTTCTTTTTAAAGTTTATGGGTAGTGCTCAATGGTTAAGTTTCTTGTTTTAGTTGTTAAAGTTTGCAACTTTTAAATTAATAAGTTATAACTTCTAATTTGAATTAGTTTACCAATGATTAGTTGATTATTGTTTTAGTTTTGTTGTTGAGTTTGTTAAATAATGGAGCCAAAAATGAATAAAATCATATGGGATTTTTAAATTTTATTTCCTTTTAACTATCTACTTATTCTAACTTTTCTCCTATTTCATGAAATAGTTGCTCAATTTACTGAGGTACGAAATAATTAAAGAGCCTCAGATGAATAAAACCCATAATATTGCGTTCTTTTGTTTCATTTGGTTGATTTTGCTCCTTAATGAACTTGAACTTTTTTTGTCAACAGCAAAACACCTAGAGCAGCATTATCTGCTTTCTGGAGATGCAGATGGTGCCATTATTCTCTGGGAATTCTCTCTTGCTGACAAAAAGGTATCTGTTTTAACTAACTTTTAATTCTTATTTTTGAATGCAACTGTTCTTATAATAAATAAAAAAGCTTAAAGACCAAAAAATCAAAACCTTTCAAAAAGTTGTAATTGTACCAAGAACTTTCAAAACGAACTATTTTACCCTAGTTTCAAAACTTAACTGCAACCATTGCCTTTTAGGCAAAATTATGCCCATCATTTTCTTATAATTGATAAGGGATTGAGGTTTATGATAGAGTTGAGTTTCATGGTAACTGGCTAGAAAAAAAAAGGTGTAATAGGCTCTATTTTTTTTTTTAATTTTGTTAAATGGGATAATTGCAGCTAAAATTGCCTATTTCAAAAGGTTTGGGTACATTTGCAATTTTTCAAATAGGTGTGGGTTCTTTTGGTTATTAAGTCTAATAAAACTGATGTTCATGCACTTTTGTGTTCTGGAATGTGTTGCCCATCCCATTCTCTTTTTATTGGATTTCATAGGCTGTTTAACTTGCACATTAGCTCGCATCTTGAACTCATAACTGCCACGGCCATTACCCTTCTTGTTTGGTGGTACTTGAGGGATTTATGCTTCTGCATATGAAGATTCACTGGAAAAAATTTGGTTTATTTGTTCTGTTGAAGACTTAATCTACATTTATTGCATCTTTTTTTCTTCTCTTTTGCTTTTGTTACTGTGGAGGCAAGTCTTACAATTACCACAATCACACAAGAAGGGTGTTACATGCATCAATGGAATTATGGTTTCTCAAACTGAAGCAACCTTTGCATCTGCTTCTTCTGATGGCATGGTTTGTATATGGGAACTGATCCTCCTTTCTTCTGGAGGTGAGTGAAAATTAGTGCTTGTTTTTGTCTCTCTTTCATCACTAGAACTTAAATATAGGGATGTTTTTGTTATTACCATAAAATGTGTATCAGAAGTTTTTCTACTCGAGTGGTTTTTTTATTTTTCCCAGACTCTCTTTTTTTTTAATCTAATTCCTGTGTTGATTTTCTCGAACTGCTAAGAACTTTGGTGGTAGAGTGAACTGAGCTTCTTTTCTTTTTATTTATTTATTTCTTTTTGCTGCTTACCTGTTTGAGAAATTATGATGTTGTGCTGAAAGGATTTCCCAGATGAGACATACATATGCTTCTAATGAAATTATAATGCTTGACAAAGTTCAATAAGAGATGCACCTCAGCCTGTTGGTAGGTGCATATCTCAACTTGGGCAAGGTCTCAAGTTCAGGACTCTCCCTTCTCGTGTGAACCAAAATAAAAAGTTCAATAAGAGATCTCCGATTGAATTAATATGCATGACTAGATGTGCTGATTTCATCCAAGACTTTGGAATTGGAATAAGTTCAGCAGCAAATTGATGCCAATCCAGATGCTTCTTCTTGTCCTAGCTAACTAGATAATTTAAAAGATTTTTTTTATGTGATGATGTACTGCTACCACCTGGTCAATACAGTTTTTTTGTCTGATTAATTGGGATAAGTTAGTGCCTCATTGTGAATATGAAATCGATTAATTATCTTCTCTTAAATAGTTAAATTTCAGTAAAGCTTTGATTGAACCTAGGAATCATCATTGCAGTGCAGAATGCAACCAAGCTACAGGCTTTGGTTGCAGCTTTGACATCTTAATGGTGCTTGGAAACAGTAACACATTATTATGAATGATCAGTTGGTAGTATTCTGCATCTATATTTTGTGACTGGGTTCTGTAAGCAGTTTATGCTAAAGTGGGATTTTTGTTATCATGTGTAAAAAGGGTTGAATGAATTGTTTTTGATGCTGATCAAATTATGTATGTTTTAGGTGAATGTAAATTATCATGCCTAGAGACCCTCTTTGTTGGCTCAAAGCCAATGGTGGCTCTATCGTTGTCAGAATTACCGGGAAATTCCATGCATATAGTCCTTGCAATGGGGGGTCTAGATAGCAAGGTTCATTTATATTGTGGGGAGAAGGAAGGAAAGGTAATTTTAGACTTCAATTATCTGCCTTTATCTGCCTAGGTATTTTCTTACATTTTCTCTCTGCACTGCTAAAACATAATGCAACTTTTTATGCTTGCTATCCAGTTTATTCATGCTTGTGAGTTGAAAGCACATACTGATTGGATCAGGAGTTTGGACTTCTCATTGCCTATATGTGTGGATGGTGAAGCAAATAGCATTCTATTGGTAAGTTCATCTCAAGACAAAGGCATACGCATATGGAAGATGGCTCTATGAGGTTTCACTAGCCAACAATGAGGGTGCATACAGGAAAGAAAAGATAACCCTGGCATCTTATATTGAAGGTCCTGTACTTGTGACTGACTCTTCCTCTTATCAGATATCACTGGAATTTGGATGAATATAGTCACTGTTGGGGAGTTGAGTCATTCTGCTCTAGGGTTTTATGGGGGTTATTGGAGTTCAGATGGAAAATCAATTTTAGCACATGGCTATGGTGGAGCCTTCCATATGTGGAAAAATGTTAGTGTCAACATGGACAATTGGCAACCACAAAAGGTCCCATCTGGGCACTTTGCTGCAGTGACAGACATTACCTGGGCAAGATCTGGTGAATACATATTATCAGTTAGTCATGACCAGGTAATATGCTTTTCATGATATGAATTAGTTTCTCGAATATGCTCGCCAATTTTGAAATATCTGGTTACAGGCTTATGGTTCTGAGTGTAGTTAGAGCATGAGCTGTTGTGTGCCAAGAGAATTTATCCTCTGTTTGAAGCTTTTGATTTTCTATATATGGTGCCTTTATGTACTTTTTCTCTTTATCACCTATGACAGTTACAAATGTCCTTGTAGTTCTCTACAGATGATTGTGAGCAGATTAAATATCTGTCAATTGTACATATTGAAAAGTTAATCACGTATCATTTATTAAATAATTTGATGGATATAAATGGAATTCTGACTTTAAATTCTTAATACAGGAAAGTTCACAAGTAAGAAGGTATTTAAATAAATTTAACATCACCAACGTTATTAGGATTTGTACTCAATGTTTGTGGTGTGCAATGTAAGTCAAACATTATGTTTACGATATGAATTATGCCATTTAACATTCTAAAGTTAGGGTGTAACTGGCAGTTAGTATATTTTGGGTTTTTTCCTTTGTTATTATACTCTAAGGACTAAACAAACATCAGTTTTTATCCTCTCAACTTCCTGCATTCTATTAAGCTGGTGAAATTCCATAGTGTTCTAACATGCTTCTAATTCTTGAATTTAGAAGAAAAGGCAGCAAAATTATTACAATAAGAAAAATTACAATAGCTGGCTTTACAGTCTATAGAAATTGAAAGTAGTTAAAATGGAATTTTTTGAAGTTCCGTTTCCATATGGAGGCTTGAAAAAGCTATTTTGTATCACTGAATAAAAATAAATTGACATGATTTTGAACAGCATGCATTTGAATTTGTGTTACCTGAGATTGCTATTTTTTGCCTTTCAACCTTTCATTGCAGACAACTCGTATTTTTGCCCCATGGAAAAATGAAGTTTCTCCCCAAAATAGGGAGTCGTGGCATGAAATTGCTCGCCCTGAAGTTCACGGTCATGATATTAATTGTGCATCAATAATCCAAGGAAAGGGGAAACATCAGTTTGTTAGTGGAGCTGATGAAAAAGTTGCCAGAGTTTTTGAAGCTCCCTTGTCTTTTTTGAAGACATTGAATCATGCTTCTGCTCAAATGTCCAGTTTTCCTGAGGACATCCAATCAGATGTTCAGATTTTGGGTGCAAACATGTCTACTCTTGGTCTCTCACAGAAACCTATATATGTGCATTGTAAGTTTCTCTCTCTCTTGCAAAATCTTTTATTTTCTTTTTTTACTACTAAAAATTCTGGTAGAGACCTATTCTAGGAGTTACTAAAATATGAATTACTGTAAATATTTCCCATTTCCCACTGATACTGCTTAAAATCCACACAAATGTGGGTATGGATCGTGGAAAAGCAACCCCACATTTAAACGGTTCAGATTAAATTTGGTATTGGTGTCAATTAGCCTATTAACAAAAAGAGTATCACAAACTAATCATTAACTCTTTCAACCGTTTCCAACTGGCTGCATCAATTTTTCCAGTTGTGATTATGGCAGCAACACACTTGTCGCTGCACCTGTCACTTCCCACACCTTCAATAATTATCTTTGTCAAATATATTCTTAGTTTATGCTTCTGTTACATTGTTCTCTATTCAATTAGTTACATGTTTTGTTAGTTTTATATACAAAACCTTCATGCGGAGTGGATGCTTATAAGTTTAAGTTCGATTCTTGAGTATATCAATCTAATGTTACTTTTAGATCTCCAGACATCATTTTTTTTACCTTTATGATGTTAACAAAGATCTTTTCTTTTCTTTTCTTTTTCTGTCTCAAGTAAATAGGGTCAGAATTTCTGTAACAGTTCTCTAACTGATATCTTAGTTCATTCCCCTTCCCCCCCTAAATAATAAAATGATTAGTATTTGATTTCAAAAACACAATGTTTTCTACCACAATGCTGACATTCTTACGTATTGGCAGCATAATGATAAAAAGTGGTTGGATCCAGATTTAGGTCCAGATCATGGGTGCAGTACTACACGGATGTTGTTTTGTTATTATTATATTGTTGCTAAATTTAGTAATAACTGGATAAATGGACAGGGTTAGGGTAGACTTGGTTTTGATAGATGTAGATGGATCTTTTCAACTACTCCCATTTGCTGCAACACATACCAACTCATTTACCACATCTAGATTAAAACATCATTTGCTTCTGCTAGATGAGGTGATTTTGTTGAACGTCTGATGTTTTTGGTTTATTTTGGCTTATTTTCTATTGTCAGGGATCTGTTTTCCCTAATTGATCTTCTCATGTATGATCCAATCTGTTAGAAATACTCACCTATACAATTCGGTCTGCTGCTATATATCTAGTTCAGTGAGCACTGGAGCTTAATTTAGGCATAAGTTCAACGGGTGAAAATTTGATAGGGCTCATTAAGTGTTAAAAAGGTTCACTCCTTGAGCATTTTATTAAAGGAGAGAGGCAATGGAGTAAAGCCTATTCCTTAGGTAAGAAATTAATATGGAGTCTGATATTGCACAAATAGTTTGAGGAAGTGTTTTTTGTTTGTGAAACATGACCATCTTCTTCAAGTTGAGGAGGCATTAGCCTTCGGGCATGCATAGTTATTGCTTTCTAGTTGTAATGAAATAATTATGTATTTTTATTATCTATATTAAATTCAATACACAATCATATATATATATACAAGAAACTAGAGTCTAAATTAGGAAGGAGAAATCCAAATATTTACTTCCTATATATACAATATTCTGTTTCCATAACACTCCCCCTCAAGTTGGAGCATATATATCTATCATGCCCAACTTGTTACATAGATAGTCAACCCGAGAACTATTAAGAGCTTTGGTGAAAATATCTCCAAGTTGCTCGCCTGTCTTGACATACTCGGTAGATATAACACCCTGTTGTAATTTTTCTCGAATAAAATGACAATCTACCTCAATATGTTTGGTGCGCTCATGAAATACTGGATTTGAAGCGATATGCAGAGCAGCTTGATTATCGCACCATAACCTTGCTGGAGAAGATGTCTTGAAACCGATCTCTTCTAATAGCTGACGAACCCAAATAATTTCACAAGTGCATTGAGCCATAGCTCGATATTCAGCTTCAGCACTAGAACGAGATACGACACTTTGCTTCTTACTTTTCCATGATATCAAGTTTCCTCCCATGAAAACACAATAACCTGTAGTCGACCTTTTATCAACCTTTGAACCTGCCCAGTCTGCATCAGAAAAACACTCAATGTTCACATGTCCGTGGTTACTGTAGAGAAGACCACGCCCTGGGGCACCTTTTAAGTAGCATAGGATTTGTCCTAACGCTTCCCAGTGAGAAACAGTAGGAGAAGACAAGAACTGACTTAAAACACTCACTGAGTAAGCAATATCTGGACGTGTTACTGTCAAGTAGTTCAACTTGCCAATTAACCTTCTATACATCTCAGGATCAGAAAATAACTCCCCTTCAGTAGTGAGCTGTATGTTGGGAATCATTGGAGCACTACAAGACTTAACACCCAACTTACCAGTTTCCTTCAAAAGATCAAGAATATATTTCCTTTGTGACAGAAATATTCCTTGCTTACATCTAGATACTTCAATGCCCAAAAAATACTTCAATAAACCCAAATCTTTTGTCTGGAACTGTGACTGAAGATATGACTTAAGTGAAGATATACCGGTCAAGTCACTCCCTGTAATAACAATATCATCAACATACACAACAAGCAAAACCATCCGAGCATCTGAACTTCTAAAAAACACAGAATGATCAAAGATACTCTTCCTCATGCCAAACTTTTGGATTACATCACAAAACTTTCCAAACCACGCTCGAGGACTTTGCTTTAGGCCATAAAGAGACTTGCGAAGCTTGCAAACTTTACCCTTCTCCCCCTGAGCAACAAAACCAGGCGGTTGCTCCATATAAACCTCTTCTTGAAGATCTCCATGAAGGAAGGCATTCTTAACATCCAATTGGTGTAAAGGCCAGTCAAAAGTAGCAGCAAGGGAAATAAACAGTCGAACAGAAGACAATTTGGCTACAGGGGAGAAAGTGTCAGAATAATCAATTCCATAAACCTGAGCATATCCCTTGGCAACTAATCGGGCCTTAAGCCGAGCAATAGACCCATCAGGGTTAACCTTAACAGTAAACACCCATTTACAACCAATAGCCTTTTTACCTGCAGGAAGATGCACAAGATCCCAAGTACCATTGGCATCCAAGGCTGCCATTTCCTCTGCCATAGCTGTTTGCCAACCAGAGTGAGATAAAGCTTGGGCAACAGTGGTAGGGATTGAAACTGAATCTAGATTACTCACAAAACAACGAGAGGAAGAAGACAAATGATCATAACTTACACAAGAAGAAATAGGATAAGTACATGAACGTTTACCTTTCCGGACAGCAATAGGAAGGTCAAGATTAGACAAAGGAGACTCTTGTGGAGATGTTGGAACTTCTGCCGAAGTGGCTGGTAGAGGATGAGAGTTAGTAACAACCAATCTTCTAGAATAAACCTGGTCAAAACGAGGACGAGAAGGTGCTGTTGAGGGAACAAAAGTAGGAGCGGAATCTGGAACGGGAGCAGGTGTAGGAGTAGACTCAAGATGCTAGTGCACGGCATAAACTAAAAGATCATCTTCCTCCCCCTGACCTGCATATGTAGAAGGAGAAGAAAAAAATGGGGTTTGTTCGAAAAAGGTAACATCTATAGAGACAAGGTAGCGGTTTAAATCAGGAGAAAAGCACCGGTATCCTTTTTGGTGACGAGAATATCCAAGAAAGACACAACGAAGGGATTTGGGATCTAATTTGGTAACCTGGGGATGAACATCCCACACAAAACAAGTGCACCCAAATATACGAGGACTAATGGGAAACAAAGCTTTAGAAGGAAACAAACACTGATATGGAATTGCATCATTAAGAACAGCGGAAGGCATACGATTAATAAGAAAACATGCAGTAGAAACAGCATCAGCCCAAAAATGTTTAGGTACCTTCATTTGGAAGAGAAGTGCTCTGAAAACCTCAAGGAGATGCCTATTTTTTCGTTCTGCAACCCCATTTTGAGGGTGTATCAATACAAGAAGTTTGATGAATGATGCCATTTTGTGACATATACGATTGAAATAAGCTAGATAAATATTCCTTTGCATTGTCACTTTGTAAAATTTGAATAGACTTCTGAAACTGAGTTTTAATTTCCGCACAAAAAGAACAAAATATAGAATATATCTCCGAACGATTTTTCATTAAGAAAAGCCAAGTAACACGAGAATAATCATCCACAAAAGTTACAAAATACTTAAAACCAGTTTGAGAAGTAACAGGACAAGGACCCCATACATCTGAATGAACAATCTCAAAAGGGGGCGAAGCCCGTTTATTGACGCGAGAAACTAAATGTGAACGATGATGTTTAGCAAACTGACATGACTCACAATTTAAAACAGACAAAGATCGAAATTGTGGATATAACTTCTTTAAGGAAGATAAGGAGGGGTGACCAAGGCGACAATGGATTTCAAATGGAGAGATAACACCAGCGCATGCTAGAGATGTGGAGATCTGGTCATCCAAAAGATATAGTCCGACTCACGTCCTCTACCAATAATCCGCTTCGTCAAAAGATCCTGAAATATACAATGAAAAGGAAAGAATGAGACACAACAATTTAATGTTTGAGTGATTTTGCTGACGGACAAAAGATTAAACGAAAATTTAGGCAAACATAAAACTTTATCTAAAGGGAGGGAAGGAGTGGGATTAGCAGTACCAATACTAGTAACAAGAGTGTTAGATCCATCAGCTAATGTAACATTCCTACGAAACTTATCAGGTTGTTTTAAAGAAGATAGGAGATTAGGAGTACCTGTCATGTGATCTGTGCAACCAGAATCAATGACCCATTTTGATGAGGCAGACATAAGACATGTGTTAGATGTACCTGTATTGGCAGCAGCAGCCACAACAGAAGAATCAACAGACTTAGATGAACGGTATTGAGACAATTCAGCATATTCCGCAGCAGAAATAGTCACGGTATTATCTGAAGGAACGATCACTGGCTCCTGACTAGCCATATTTGCTCTCTGTTGTTTGTTCAACAGCTTCTTGCAGAATCGTTTAGTATGACCTGATTCATGACAGTAATAGCAAATAATACCTGAATCCCGATTAGTACTACCACGATTATTGCCTCCTTTACCCTGATTTCCGTGTTGTCCCGAATCACGACTTACAAGAGCACTCTGAACAGAAGGTAGGGCGGTACCCGGATTAGAACTTTCATTACGTAGTACTCGAGAGAAAGCCTCCGTCAGATTAAGAACTTCACTACCAGAAAGAATTTGTGATTTGGCAGTATCAAATGTTGGGGATAATCCTGCAAGAAAACTCATGACCACCATTTGTTCACGCTGGGTTTGTTGAACCTTAATGTCAGAACTGAAAGGCATAAGGACATTAAGTTCTTCATAAATCTTTTTTTACTTCCGAAAGTACACTTTAAGAGGCCTATCTTGCTGCTCAACACGATATAACGCCTTACACGCATCATACACCCTGTTCAAATTTCCTTTGCCCGAATACAAAAATTCAAGATACTCCATTAATTCTTTGACAAACTCACAGTGACCTATGAAACCAACCACATCACTACCAATACAATTTTTTATCTGTAAAAACAATCTTGCATCTTCCCTCACCCAAATCTTTCCCGCTTCACCAGTAGGTGGATCATTAGTCAAATGATCATCTTTATCAACACTTCTCAAATAAATTCTAATGGTCTTACTCCAATCTAAAAAATTATTTTCATTCAGCTTATGTTCTGTAATTCTATTAACCACCGGAATAATATCACTAACAGTCTTAGTATCAGTCATGATGCAAAAATTGAAACGAATAAACTGTCAAATAAAAGGGAGCCAACAAACTGGAACAAACTGACCTTTGAAGTGTCAAAAAACAATGACTGGAATTCAGAACAGGAGCCAAAACGAGACAGTCACCGGATACAAACGAGACAGTAACACTTAATGAAATTGATCTCTTGGAATGCTAAAAATGACTGCTGGAATGAAGAGTATGAGGCAAAACGAGACCAGAAAAGGAAAGACGATCACCGGACAGTCACCGGAATCCTCCCACACGCGCCGGCGCGTGAATTGGACTCAGATTCTTCAAGCGGCGCGTAAGCCTCACGCGCAGACCTGGACTCCAGAGACAGGCCGGTCGGCGGCCTGGGCTTCTCCCTAAGGTGGCTGTGACACAAAACGAATGGTCTAGCTAGATGACCTAGACCCACTGCCACCGGAACAGTAAAACCGCCGCTTTTGAAACCTGCCGCGCTCTGATACCATGTAATGAAATAATTCTGTATTTTTATTATCTATATTAAATTCAATACACAATCATATATATATATACAAGAAACTATAGTCTAAATTAGGAAGGAGAAATCCAAATATTTACTTCCTATATATACAATATTCTGTTTCCATAACACTAGTAAAATGGTAACTAAGAAAAGAAAACACTTTTGGTGATTTTAGCTGGTTAGGGATCTAAGTGGAGATAGTAAATGTGCATTTCTTTTTCGTACAAAGCCTTTGCCAATTACCTTTTTACCTGGGGAAATCAAGATACTGAGTGACGAGCTGCCCAGCTACAAGTTTTAAACATTAGAAAGCATTTTGATGGGTGATTTTCTTTTGCAGCCATGCATGAGACTCCAGATAGAAATGGGAATGATGGTCTTGATACCCTTGAAAGCATTCCTGATGCAGTTCCAGTTGTGTTCACAGAATCCCCCATTGATGATCAACTGTCATACCATACTCTATGGCCATAGTCTCACAAACTTTATGGTCATGGAAATGAGTTGTTTTCTTTATGCTGTGATCATGAGGGAAAGCTCGTTGCTTAATCATGCAAGGTAGATTTATCTTCCAATACCATACTACTAAATTTGCTAGCAGTTGGCGGTTGTCGTTAGTTTCAAACACTATCCTACATAGTTTTTTCTGTGTTTTGGCATGGGGGCAAAACAATGCTTATATCTGTTTTTTTTTTCCTTTCTAATATATTTGGTTTCTGGTGTGAAACATGTTTAGGGAGTGAATAATGAAATCCTTTCTTTTTGTTTTTGTTTTTCTTTTCTTTTCTTTTTTTTTTTTTGGGTTTACGAGGAGGATAGGAGACTCAAACTTGGAACTTTGCCCAAGTTGACATATGCACTTACTTCCAAGCTAAGCTTATGGGTGTTTAATGGATCATTTTATTTGATACTTAGAGTTTAATTGTAGAGTTGTGTATTAGCTGCAATTAATAAGCACGTTAGGATGTTTTCAGCATTGGCTTCGAAGTAATAATTAGTGCATCTTTCTTCGGCTGATATTCTGGTCAGCCAGAAAATGGTAATGTTTTAACAGTCAAAGCTAGGGACCACCTAAATAAACATATGGGAACTCCTCAAAATCACAGAGGGGGAAGTTCTTTTATTTGTAAGGTATCTTGGAGACATGCTTTCTCTCATGAAATTAAATGATGAGGAATTGACAGCCTATAAATTCATACAAGCTATGAGTGGCACCTGCCATGAATGACTATTTATGTAACAATGTTAAATTACACTCACACTTCAGTGGCTTACCTTTTGTACTATATGGGCTATATTTTGATGGTTGCTACTGATATTTACATATTTTGCAAATTATTAGCACAATCACAGGGAAAAATAGGGTTTCAGGAATGAGATAGAGAGAGAAGATACAGATTTGATGCTTGGTAAAACACATGCACCTAGAGTGCACTCGTGGTTGTGGACACGATACCACTAAGCATGCAGAGATACCTTGTAAAATGTATTGGTTTAGTATGTTGTCTATTGCATATGAGGAATACATTTTTGAGGATGGTTCAATGTAGAAGGTGAAGCACTTGCTTGAAATTAAGTAGGCTTATGTTTTTATTTTAGAGTGCTTAGTGAAATGATTGAATAACTCAAAAGTAACTATTGAAAGCATGAGCACATTATACATTATGTAAGACATTGATTTGCTGTAATTCCAATGGTCCCAGGCAGCTCAAATATTTGGTTTCTAATTTCTTTCTAGCACCCAATGTGTGCTGCATTCAGGATGTACTTGGGAATTGCAAATCATTGCTCATGACTGTATGTCTTGCAGGCCCAATCAGCAACAGTATCAGAGATTTTGTTATGGCAAGTGGGTTCGTGGAAGACGGTCGTTTGTAGTCTCATGGCTTAACAGTGACAGATGGAATTCTCTCATGATGACAGTATGCTTTTAGCTGTCTCAAGAGATCGACAATTCTCGATTTTCACAATCAGAAAAACAGGTATTACTAATTTGCGTTTACACATCAGCTCTTGATGCTCTTTATCATGTGTAGCATACTTTAATCGTATTGGTGATTTTGAAAATATATAAATAAGAAATGCATTTTTCGGGAATGTAATTCTGCTATTTATGCTCCACACCCATTAAATGGATTGATGAATTTGCTGTGTTTCTTTATTGGATCCTTGGAATTGGATCTCTGTTTTAGACTGATGGATTTGAGAAAAAATGGAATATCCAATTTTTATTAAGGAGGATATCTGGGAATTTGCATTTTTTTTGTGTGGTTAGCCAACAGATTTGCACTGAATTGGAGGACTAAACTATTAGTACAGTTTTTTTTTCTCTCTCCTATTGTAATGTGAAATATAGGGTGAAAGTATAGTATTGCACTTCTTTGCAGAGCTGATTTTGTTTCTGTTATTCAGAGATTACTTGTAGCATTACATCTTCTTATCCAGCAGGCAGATTGTTTATTTTTCGAAGATCTTCCGCCGAAGTAGGACACTATTAAATAATATTTTGATTTCATTTTCCCATTCTTGAATTTATTGAACTGACAGATTGTCGTAGTGAGTGAATGGACAAGGTTGATTTGGGTACATGATGGAATACATTTTTGTGCCACTGTTGATTAGTCTAAATGTCTGAATGTCATGAATATGGAACTTGGCAATATTGACTCACTTCTTGTTTTGTTTTGTAACATTTGTACAGGCAAAGACGATATTAGTTATGAGCTTCTGGCAAGGCAGGAGGCACACAAAAGAATTATATGGTCATGTTCTTGGAACCCATTCAGTCATGAATTTGCAACTGGTTCCAGGGACAAAACAGTGAAGATCTGGGCCGTAGAGAAAGAATCTTCAGTTAGGTAGATGATGACTCTGAAAGGATCAGATTGCTTGTGTAAATGTTTGTTATATTATTCAAGGAAGCAAGATACATATTTATAGAGTGTACAGATTACATTTGAGATACAGAAAATCTCCAAATCATATCTAAACTATTTACAGTTAAACAAAATCAAATATCTGAAACTAATTAGTTTGACTTGGTACAAGAGAGTTATCCTCAATACACCCCCGCAAGATTGAGCTTCCATCAGAGATGCCAATCTTGGGTCGAAAAACACGTAACCGAACTTTGGACTGCGGCTTAGTAAGCAAATCAGCAAGCTGATCCTGACTAGAGATATGTTGAACAATAAGTTGACCAGAAGTTACCTTCTCACGGACAAAATGATAATCAAGAGATAAATGCTTCATGTGAGAATGGAAAACAAGATTGGCACAGAAGTATGTAGCCCCAATATTATCACACAAGATTAATGGCTTATAAATAACTGCAGGCTGGAGTTCTTGAAGCAAACATTGAAGCCAGGAAACCTCAGACGTTGTGGCTGCTACTGAGCGATACTCGGCTTCTGTTGAAGACCGAGCAACAGTACGCTGTCGTTTTGAATGCCAAGATACTGGTGCAATACCTAGAAAAATAACATATGCACTTATAGAAAGCAAAGTGTCTTTATCACCCCCCCCAATCAGCATCTAAGAAAGCTGTAATTGAAAACTTTTTACAAGGACAAAGATGTAAACCATGATAAGCAGTACCTTTGAGGTACTGGAGAACTCGTTTCAGTGCTTGCCAATGTAATTCAGTGGGCTGATGCATGAATTGAGAGAGCCTATTGACAGCAAAACAAATATCGGGTTGGGTGAAGGAAAGATATTGCAAAGATCCAATTACACTTCGATATTGTTTTGGATCAACTGCAGTACTGCCATCATTGAGACGAAGAGCAGTCACTGAACTTATAGGAGAGCCAACAGATTTTGCATCTTCCATGCGACATCGCTTGAGCAAATCAAAAATATATTGATGCTGAGATAACAGAAGCCCACCATGAAACCGATTAACAGAGATGCCAAGGAAATAATGCAATTGTTGTGGATCTTTAATGGAAAATTTATTGGCCAAACTCATCAAGAAATCCGAAATAAGCTGATTATTATTACCAGTAACAATAAGGTCATCCACATAAACAAGAAAATATATCACAGAACTTGCAGCCGAATAAATGAAAAGTGAAGCATCGGCTTTGGAATTTTTGAACCCAAAGGATACCAAAAACTGTGAAAGTGTTGTATACCATACCCTTGGTGCTTGCTTCAACCCATATATTGACTTGTGCAGTTTACAAACAGAGGAGGAATGAGTATGATCAACAAAACCAGGAGGTTGAACCATGTATACCTCTTCAGTAAGCGGTCCATGAAGAAACGCATTATTAACATCCAACTGTTGCAGGTTCCATCCATTGGTCAAAGCAATAGTCAAGACAACACGAATAGTAACCGGCTTTACAACAGGACTGAATGTGTCAGTAAAATCTTGGCCTGGACGTTGTTGAAATCCTTTCGCGACTAGTCTCGCTTTATGCCGAGCAACACTGCCATCAGGATTCCGTTTGATACGGAAGACCCACTTGCATCCAACAGCATTTTTACCTACAGGTAAAGGAACAAGACTCCATGTGCGATTCTGTAACAAAGCATTAAATTCAGCAGATAAAGCAGCTCTCCAATGTTTATCTGTTAGAGCTTGAGTGACACAAGTTGGCTCAACAAACAACGGTGGTGGATGTCTAACAGAAGAGTGAATTTGCTTTGGTCGAAAAATGTTGTTCATAGACCGTGTCGTCATAGAATGGACACGAGTTGGTAAAACTAGCTCAGGTGAGGGAGAAGCAGAATTTGTTGAGTTTGGTGTGGAGAGGTGACTTCTGGTGGTGACGTTAATGGAGATGGAGTAGAAGAGCTAGGTGGAAGGTGGGATTGCCCATCAGTCAAAGAAGATGGAGATGATAGTTGTACCTGAGTAGTCGACGGCAAAGCCACCAATTCACCAACCTGTTGTAAATATGTAGTGCCGTGGTTAACTGGAACATGATAAAAGGAAGGAGTTTGGGTAATGGAATTTAGCCAAGAAGGTTTAGCAGAGTTAGCAACACGTGGGAGACTCAAATTATGAGAGACGTAAGGAAAGATGGACTCTTCAAAATTCACATGTCTAGAAACGTATGTTCTTCCAGTTTTAAAATCAAAGCAAAGATAGGCACTTTGATTAGAAGAATACCCTAAAAAGATACACGGAAATGACTTTTGTTGTAATTTATGACGCGTATACGGCCGTAGCCAAGGAAAGCAAAGACAGCCAAAGACCCGTAGTTTTAAATAATTTGGGGAAGTTTGAAAGAGTTTCTCATAAGGAGAAGACATAGAGAGTACTGGTGTAGGTAGATGATTAATTAAGTAACAAGCTGTTTGAAAAGCATGGGACCAAAATTGAACAGGAAGAGAAGTTGTTTGTAGTAAAGTGAGACCAGTCTCAACTAAGTGCCTATGTTTCCTTTCAGAAATGCCATTATGTTGTGGCGTATGAGGAGGAGTAAGTAAATGTTGTATACCATGGGCGGCAAGAAAAGATTTGAGAGCTAGAAATTCACCACCTCCATCTGTGTAGAGACGAACAATAGATTTTTGAAATTGTTTTTCAACTTGAGCTTTAAATGTTTGAAATATAGACGAAACATCAGATTTGTGTTTAATTGGAAATAACCATGTATAACGAGTATAATGGTCTACAAAAATAACATAGAAACGAAAACCATCAATTGAATTAATAGGGGCAGGACCCCAGACATCAGAATACACAAGATCTAAAGGTGAGCTGGACGATAACAATGATTCCCCAAAGGGTAATCGATGACATTTATTACAAGAGCAAGACTCACAAAATGAATTACTAGAAGAGATAATAAAGGAATTATTTTTTGACAAATGAGACAGAACTTTGGTAGACGGGTGACCAAGACGATGATGCCAATTGACCACAACACTAGCAGCAGCTGTAGGTGTGGTGAACGGTGAACGAGCCGCCATTGGCCACTCATACATGCCATCTTTATTCTTCCCTTGAATGAGAGGCACCCCCGTGTTGAGATCCTTCACCTTAAAAAGAAAAGGAAAAAATTCAATGGAAACATTGTTGGAAATACAAAATTGGGCAACAGAGATTAGATTTTTTTTCATGGTAGGAACACATAAAACATCAGATAATTTGAAGGAGAGAGAAGAATGATTAAGATTTGTTTGGCCTGTGTGTGTTATATTCAAACCTGAGCCATCACCAATAAGTATTTCATCAGGACCTGTGTATTCGGAATGAACAGACAAGTTACCAAGATCACTTGTGACATGATGGGAAGCTGCAGAATCAAGAAGCTAGGGGGAGGAGCTGGGATTCGAGGTCAAAGTGGCATTAGCAGTTGGATTTGGTGTTGATCTTTTTTTAATCTTGAAGCAATCTTTGGCCGAATGACCAAACCGATCACAGTACTGACATTGAATTTGCAAGTCTCCATTGCTGCGTGGTTGAGAAGAACGAGAGGATTGTCCTTTAGATTGAATGGAACTGGTGCCATTGGTTGGAAAAGAATTTCTGGGCTGGTAGTTGCGTCTTGTAGCATTGGCTTGAATGGAAATTGCTGGGGAATTTTCTTTTTTAAGAACATTTTCAAAGTCCAGGAGTTTTTCATGTAGTTCTTCAAAAACAATGGGTGTTTCCCGTGCGCGAATGGCAGTGGTTAATTCTCGGAATTCGGATCCAACACCATTTAGAATGTGAATGGTGAGATCATCATCAGATAAAGGCTTATCAATGAGAGCAAGCTCATCAGCAGTGGATTTAAGAGATTGAAGGTAATCAAAAACAGATTTGGTGCCACGAGGCTGTGAGAGTCTTTCTTTGAGATGCATGACTCGAGAACGGGACTTATTCGCAAAGCGTAAGGCTAGTTTATTCCAAGCCTCGGCTGATGTTTTTGACGAAGAAATAAGAGTAACCAGTGATTCAGAAACAGAGGCTAAAATAGCATGAAGAAGAAGATTATCTTGATGAAACCAAAGAGCATAAGCAGGATTGACGAAAACGGTTTCGCCATTGGTGAGGGTGGAGGATGGACATGACAACGTGCCATCAATGTAGCCAGTGAGGTCAAGACCAATTAAAAGGGCGTAAAACTGAGCACGCCATGAGGGATAGTTGAGGGTGGTCAATTTAAGCGGAAGCTGAGTGGCAGCATTGATGGTAATCAGAGTATTTTGGGAATTAACAGGAATGGTTGTAGAAGCAACTTGAGGAGTTGTAGCCATTATGGGATCGAAAGAAAAAAAAAACTCGTTTGAGTATTTTTGGGCTCTAATACCATGAAAGGATCATATTGCTTGTGTAAATGTTTGTTATATTATTCAAGGAAGCAAGATACATATTTATAGAGTGTACAGATTACATTTGAAATACAAAAAATCTCCAAATCATATCTAAACTATTTACAGTTAAACAAATCAAATATCTGAAACTAATTAGTTTGACTTGGTACAAGAGAGTTATCCTCAATAGACTCTCCCACAATTCAATAGCAGTGTTACTGCTTTATCTTGGGTTGGAATTGATCAGCAAAGAAATCACGGGTTTCTAGCACTCGGAATGGAAAATGGACTAATTGAACTGTGGAGTCTTACAGTCAGAAGATCAGAGGATACATTACCAGTCGTAGCTGCTATATTTGCCATACGGCTAGATCCTTCCTTGTGCCATGTTTCTTCAGTGAACCGTATTTCATGGAGAAACCGAGAAAAGAGTGAAGATTGCAAGAGCTTGCAACTTGCTACTTGTGGTGCTGATCAGTGTGTGAGAGTGTTCGACGTGATAACTAATTAATTACATAAACCTGTTTGTACCTATAGGCTGTTTGTACCTATATGCAATTTTGTAATGGCATTTATCAATTAATCAATCTAGGATAGATGAGATATTTACTTTGTATATGAAATTTGATCAGTGATAATGAATTTGCATTTTGAAAATCCCAGCAGTTACTTAAGACTAGGCCTGTGTGTTCCCATACTCCCAAAGGCATGTGGCTTTGTGACATGAGGTTATTATAAGAGTCCTAATCTCATATACAGACAGAAGAAGGCAGCTAATAGTCATTGGCCACCCATGGCAGCTGTGATGTGCTTATCACGAAGGAGCTTTCAATGGTAGTGTCGTTGTAACGAACTATATTAAAATAAAATGCCAAGCTTATCTTACGTTTCCAGCATCACATTGGCCATATTAGGCGCAGGCAAGAAAGACTTTTTTTTCGGTATCCCTTCTCAGAAGCACGCCTGGATGTGACTTTGTCATGCTTTGCTTTTAACGTTGAATTTGGAGATAGTCTAATATAAAATATCGTACCTTTTATTATTTTCTCTACCCAATAAATTATAGATCACATTTTTTAATGTATAGCAAAATAATTAATATTTTTTAATTTAAATTTAATTAATCATGTTTTTAAATAATATAATTATTAATCAATCACGTCATTTTAGAAGAATTAATGTTATTAGTAGTTATGAGAAAGGCATAATAAAAGTAGAAATTTTTAGAAGTAGAAACTTTTAATCTTTGTATTAAAATAAAGAGGAAATTACACCATTTACTATCTTCCAATTTTTTTCAACATTTTTTAATTTTTTAATTTTAGATTTTTGCTTTTGATTTAAATATATATTTTGCTTTTTATTTGCATTATTTTGAACCCTTCATTATCCGTACTTAGACAATGGTGTCAACACTAAGTAAATCACCACCCTTTCTGTCATTGTCTTTGCTGGCTATGGTTGTGGTTGCGGTATTGGCTTCTCTGGTGTGTGAGAAGGCCACATGAACATGCATATAAAGTGAAAGTAGCCAAAGACTTCTCTTTTTAAATCTTTTCTATTTTCTTCACATTTTGTTCTGTTGTCTTCTGATTCTCCTTTGACGTTGCTACTTATCCACCATCGGCATCTCTTTCTTTCTCATATTCAATTTACATTTTCATCATAAATTTTAGGAGAATCGTTCCTTAAAAGCTAGTTTAACATTTCGAAGAGTCTAAAATTCATATAAAGCCCATATTAAAATCCTATATTTTTAAAGCTAAATAATTATAAATTCTATAAAGTTTTACATATTACACTAGTCAGTTTCTATATTTTCAACATCTAATTTTTACATCCCTCTGTTTTTAAAAATTTAATTATTTAGTTATTCTATTAATATTTTCATCCTAAAAATATTAGTCAACTACTTTAATATTATAAAATAATTTATTTGTCGTTCATTTATATATATTTTTCTTTATTATTTGTTAAGTCATGCTCATTTTTAATTTAATTTTATATATAGATCATCTGTAAAATAATAAAAGACATTATTCGTATTATTTGAAATTATTTTTTTAGTAATATCTATAAAATTAAAATAAATAATATATATGAATTATTTATAAAATAATAAAAGATATTATTCATATTATTTAAAATTATTTTTTAATAATATTTATAAAATTAAAATAAATTATTTATAAGAAATATAAATAAAATTAAAAATAAGCATGACTTAACAAATAATAAAGAAAAATATATATAAAGAAATGACAAATAAATTATTTTATAATATTAAAATAGTTAACTAATATTTTTAGGATGAAAATATTAACAGAATGGCTGAACAGTTTAATTTTTAAAAACAGAGTGATGTAAAAATTAGATGTTAAAAATACAGGGTCTAACTAGTGTAATATGTAAAACCTCAGAGACTTTATAATTATTTAGCATATTTTTAATGTGAGATTCTCAAGCCTCATATCTTAGCCAATAAAATCATAATATTTTTACATAATTAAACACTTGACGTTTTTAACAGCCCTTACTCCTACCAACACTAGCCTAACGCTTGAATTTATTTTTTCTCTAGACTATTAATAATTTTAATATGACTTATAGAGTCCCTTACTCCTAACGATACTATGATTTTTTTTCTTCTTGATGCTATACATGGTTTTAATTTGGCCCCCTTTTAGCTTCGGATTATTTGTGTGTGTAAAATTGTTTTGATATCAGTGTCATAAATTTTGGGAGGATCACACTTCAAAAGTTAGCTTAAGAAATTAGAGAGTTTAAAGTCCATATAAATCTCATATTAAAATTTTATATTTTCAATATCGAATTCTTAAGTCATATACCTTGACTAATAGAATTATAAAAATTCTTTATCTTTTTTTTCGGTTTTTTTCATCAAAGTATGGAAGAAACATTAATCTAATGGAGTTTTTTATTTTGATTTTTGATTATTTGTTTGTAAATCTTTTTACTTTATTTATGTTAATTGTTTTTGGTTTTTAACCGCAAAAGATTAGTGAGTTTTTTGGTTCTTTAATTGTAATACACTTTATTTATTTGATAAAATGCTCTAAAAGAAGTATTTTTTAAAGTTTTTTTTAGCTTTCTTCACATTTTATAGATAATATATAACATGTAGAACATATAATAGATTATATGTAATATATATATAATATATAAACATCAAATATATTTAATAAATTTTATGTTATATATGTCATATATGTTTCTTAATTTTTTATCTTTCTATTAAATTTAAAAGCTTATACGCAATATATGTAACACGTAAATATTATATTTAATAAATTATATACAACATATAATATATAATAGATTATATATAACATGTATAAGGAGATATATACAATATATATACTATATTATATTAACTAATATATAATATATATGTCATATAAGTAAACATATAATACTTATGTACTATTATTTCTTTCTAATCCATCACATATATTTATTTATATATAATATATATGTCATAAAAAAATTTATGTAACAGATATTTACTGTTTTTTCTTTTACAATCTATGAAATTAATTATATTATATGTAATATATACGACACATATAAGGGTATGTATGCTTATATAGGAACATATATACAGCATATTTATCATATATGTCGATGTACTAAAATGTGACAGTTTTGCAATGTATGGCTCCCATGTTTTAAAGTGTCCAAGTTTCACTGTATTTTTAAAATTTGTTTTGTGCAGTGTTTTTGAATTTTTTTTTATTATGTAGTATTTTTAAAAATTAAATATTCTTTTAGGTTATATGTATAATTTTCACATAAAATAAAAGCATACTAGAATTTGTGAATGGATGGTGTATTATTTTTAAGAAAAAATATTTAAAACCACTCCCTAAATAAAATTGCTAATGTATTGATTAAAACCTGATTTGATATGTATAAATTTATAATCTAACAGTGATATATATAAATTTATATATATATATATAGATTAATTGAAGATTTATTTTGCAATATATCTAAGAACTCCAATATTTCACATAATTTACACACAAAACTTTATTTTTATATATAATTATGGGACAGAACCTAACAGCTTCTAAATCAATAGATATATAGTCGTATCAAAGTGATGTGAACCATATGGCATGGAAGCAACCATTCTGTCACCACTTAATAAACAAACTTGGTTCCAAATTGAACCGTTGCCTTTGACAATTGTATCCTTTATTTTTTTTTATTTTTATTTTTATTTTTATTTTTATTTTTATTTTTATTTTTATTTTTATTTTTATTTTTATTTTTATTTTTATTTTTATTTTTATTTTTATTTTTATTTTTATTTTTATTTAAAGAAAGAGAAAAATGAGATTGCTTTCTTTTTTTTCGCATTGAGCGTTTCTCATAACTGAAATTTTGGCAAGAAATGTATGTGGAGTGGAGTCAGCAACAAAGTCCTAATTTTTGCTTAATCCAAAGGCACCCAGCTTTTAACGAGCGGCGACAAATTGAAGTTTGCTGAGAACATATAATAATGTTTGTTAATTTGGCATAATTAATTAATAAATTACCCTCTTCCCACCTCGAAAACCTAAAACCTTGGACGTCCAGTACCTGATTTAACAACTAATCTTAACTGCTGTCATAATAAAAACACAGAGAATCTAATGCTCTGTATCCCCGTCCCGTGCAATTTCAGAGAACTCACTTGTTAGTTAGATGAATAACGTTCTTTTTTATTATTATTATTTTTTACTAAAGATAATTTTTTTTAATTTATTATTCATAATAATGTTTATAAATATTAAGCAACTCAGTATAAAGATTCTTATTCATAATTTTTTGTACCAATATATATATAACATAATAAAGATTCTTATAAAAATGTTTATGATGTGAAATAATAAAGGTTTGTATAAAGAAAAAAAAGAAAATAATAGGTTCAAAATTCATCTCATAAGCTTGACGAAAAAAGAGAAATGAATTTTGTGTTATTGTTCTACTGTATTTGTTGTGTTGTTTAGAAAACTTTTGCCAAAGATTTGATAAGAATGAATGATTCAAATAATGTAGAATTTTTTAGATAAAGAGTCATTTTCAAAAGAAAGAAATAAATGGGGGTATGATTTCATACCATGAACTGAGTCCCCTATTTTGGAACATTGTATTTCATTTAGCCCTTTGAGCAAAATCCTAAAAACTTGCATCTAACTTCACGCATTTTTCTCTGTCTCAAGCTATGGCAATGGCAATTTCCTACGTAAGCATTGAAGCTTATTATTAGTATTATTATTATTATTTAAAAAAAAAAGAAAAATAAGTGAAAGCCAATGCTCTAAATACACCAAAGATCTAATCAGCATATTAATCAATTTTCAGTGTAAACACATAATGAAATACAACAATAGTAGAATAGTTATTTCATTGAATAAAATACCAAATTCATACACATTATAAGTTTAACAAATACATTAGTATATAGTATATATTTAAAATTTCAATCAAAATTTATAATTATAAATTTGCTATTTCATGAAATAATTATTTCACTAGTGAATTAAGAATAAAATAATAACTATTTTATTTTCATCCCACTCCTTGGTTTTAGTATCAAAGGAGTCTGTATATCTTTCAACTTACAATCCAGTCAAAATTAAATTCCATATTCTAATTAAAAACAAAACAAAAGCTAAGCTCATTTTAAAGAGATTTTTTTTTTCTAAATTCAATAGCTTATAAAGATAATCACAGACTAAAGAATGAGAGTAGGCTCATTCTCCTTCTATAACTGCTCTCATACACACACACAAACGCGCGCGCACGCACACACACACATATAAGCATTCTATGAGGGAACAACTCTCGTAGGATTCCACAGAGGACATAAACATCTCCCTGTTAGAACCAGGATGCTCTGCCGCTGCTGCTGCATACCTGAAAATCCAGCTGTTTCTTAAAGAATACATGGAGATCAATTGTAATGGTTCAGCCGTGGATTTTGTCAGAAATCATACAATACTCTTGTCAATAATTTTCTTCCGAATAAACTTTCCAATAACAGGATCAGCTCATATAAGAGACCTACAAACAAAAATTTTAGCAAAATGCAAGCCACAAAATATCCACTACCTCATGAACGGAACATCGAAAATATAAGATTTAATTGAAAGCCCTTACCACATTATATAAACTTTTATTCAGTAACTGACATATGAACTGCACAGCACACAAATATATGAAGTTTTGAGCTTTTACAGTATAATCCCACACTTGCTTTCATTTTCTGTAACAGTAACAATATGACATGCAAGAAAAAGGTAAAGATGAGCAGAGTTCCTTATTATCTACCACAAATACATAGCCACAAACCAATACCAATTGAAAAACAGTTGCTAAACAGAAAATTTTGAAGATATAAACCACACCCTTTTTTCAAAATTGTTTCTCCTTTCTCCTTTACTGATAAGCTTATATTGGCTGCGAAGTTCTAATCTGCTGCTTGATGTTGTCAGTGGGGATCTGAGCAGAAGTTTCTGGCAATACTACAGCAGCAGCCGCAGTCATAGTTTGGTAATGGGAAGGCATTGTAGGTGGAAGGGGCTGAGTATAGTATATCTGAGCATGAGCAGGATCAGAAAACTCATATGCATAATTAGCAGGGCCAGCAGAAGTAGGAGCAACAGACTGAGATGGGTGATGTACTTGAGAGTAACCAACATACTGCTGCTGATGCTGGTTAGAAGGGACCTGAACTAATTGTGGTGTTCCAGTAGTTGTTGTTCTGTACATGCCTGCCGTGGCCATTTCAGGTTTAGCAATTGGAGCATTTCTCATGGGATTAAAATTTGCAGGAGGAGCTATCATGGTAGGATTGGGAGGTGTTTGGGAACGGGTAGAAGGGGCTGAAGGGGTGGGTTCACTGATACTAGACTGCTGCACGGGCATAGTATAAGCCTGGGGTTGCCTTGCTGGCACATAATACATTGGGTATTGCTGATCGAGCTGGTGATGATGTTGGTGATGGTGCTGCTGCTGGGGAGGGTATACAGGGTAATACGTGGAGATGGGCACTGCACCTGTAGGGTGGTGTTGAATATAATGAGCACCAGCATGTATGAATTGTTGGGGCTGCTGTTGCTGTTGTTCAAATTGAGGTTGCAATACATACCCAGAATCCTGAATCTGTTGCTGAATTTGAACCCTGGAGTTTGGATCAGAGATACTGATGTTAGGATCAACAGGATTAGTAGGAATCCTGCTGACTCCAGATGGGATTTGCATAACCTGATCTTGATAAATCATAGGTTTTTGACGATTTATCGCATTGCTAAGGCTACTATCACTGAAACATTAAAACAAACAAGAACCCAATTCAAATTCTGATCATTTCTTCAGAATGGAAATGGATCTGTTAATGTAACCATATCATTCAAATACAACACATAGATGGAATGCCAAAAAAAAGAGGAAGAGAGTGATAACATAAGTACCTTGAAACTGAATCTGGAAAAGGTAAATCAACAGCACCGCCGCTGCCGCTACCACCACCACCACCCGACTTCTGTTGTGTCTGAGGAACCAGTGTCTGTGGCTGTGTTTGAGGTGGAGGTGGCTTTCTATAACCAACTGGAACCCCATGATCCGATCTCTCATCGTCAGAGAAAACCCGATTCTGGTACTCCCCAACTACCATCGGAGAGCCCACCGGCACACCCGATACAGCGATTGAAGCTGGCATCGGCGGCGGGGATGATAGAACCACAAAACCTTCATCTTGCTTTTGCCCAACACCACCACTACCCCCACCAACACTAACTTGAGCAAACTGCTCCTCAATACCCACTGCCTTCTGATCATGCAAAACCCCTCTAACCCCTCCACCTCCACCGCCACTACCAGCAGTGTCTTCCACATGAATTCTTATGGGACGCAAATTGGCAAGCGAAGGAGAAGAAGAAGTGGACCCAAATGAAGAAGTAGTCTCCAACATCGGAGAATCCGGCACAGAATGAACATCCTGACCTTGTTTCGCATTTTTCTGTGACCCCTCCACATCTCTTACACCAACTAAATCATTATTGTTCCCATTTAGACCATCATCATCAAGACCCAGCAAGGAATTGACTGAAGCAGAATCAGAAAACCCTCTATTCAACAACCCAGTTGCCCCATTCAACGCATTCAAGAACCAGTCTTCAGACTTGGCACTACTTTCCAGAATCGGCCCAATTGATTGCGAGGAATCCGGCTTCAACGGGAACAAAAACAAACGCAGCCGCGCTGGTTTCGAAGAATTAGCAGCGTTACTATTAGTGCGGTCATACTCATCGATCATATTATCCAAATCTTCATCTGTAGTGACCGAAATTAGAGAATCCAAGTCTTCGCTGGGAAGCTGATACTTAAGAGTAAAAAGGCGGCCATTAAGCAGAGTATTTGATAGCCGAGAAGACAGAGAAGAAAGAGTAGTATTGCGGTCAACAACAACGATACGGGTATCGCCGCCAACATAGCATAACGACTTGTCGTGCGGGCGAGGCACAATATGACCACCGTAAGAGCACATAAGACGGAGCTTGGAGGAAACGGGAAGTGGGTCATCGAAGCATGAATCTGTGTTGCGGGAGCGAGGAGAAGAATCGACAGAGTCTGGGTAGGTTAGGGGTGTAGAGTTGGTGGCAGTTAGTTGAGGAGGCAAGGTGGTCGCGGCGGTAGTGACAACGGTGGTGGTGGTGGTGGTGGTGGCGGTGCCGGCAGCGGCAGAGAGAGATGGTGCCGGTGGGGGTTGAGGTTGTGGTGGTGGGTCCATGAGGGTGAATTGGGCAAATGAAGGGCTAATAAGAGAGAGAAAGGAAAAGGAGAGTAAAAGGGGGAATTGTATTAGCGGGACTCGATACTCTTATAGCTATTCCACACCTGGTCTCTCCTCTCTACTCCAGCTGTTCAATTTTTTTTAATTCTTATTTTAAATAAATATTTAAAATTTTTAAACTATTATTATTATTAAACTATGATCAATATTTTAATAGCTGTTGCTGTTGCTGTTGCTGTTGCTGTTGTGTGATTTTCATTTTATAATATTTTGCACGATGAGAATGAGACCAATTTGAAAATGTGGTAGAGTAACTTTTATTAATGTTAAATTTTAATGGTAGTTTTTTTGAAAATTTCATAATTAATATTTTATTTTAATTTGAAATCATAAATTTTCCTCATACTTTAATTATTGATATTTTAATCAAAGTATATTTTCATTATTAATAATATCAAATATTAAATTTATTAGTTATAAGATATTAGAAATTATGATCATATATATGTGTTGCTTTATTTAAATTTTGAGTTTAAATTTAAAGTATTCTCTTACTCTTAATTGTAATTAATTAAAAAATTGTAAATTGTTTAAATTAGTTGAGGAGGGAAGTTTTGAATAATTTTTTTAAAATAAAATTAAAGGGGAAAGTTGAAACTTGAAATTAAAAAAAAAAAATTGTAATGAGAGAGTGTTTACAGCTTGTTTAGAAGTGTGATTGGGTCTGGTTGGGGGAAACAGAATACATTAGATATTTGGATTAATGCTTTTGGAAGCATCGAGGCAATTTTGGATTTTACGAGGATGGCCTTCCTTCCTCTTTCTACTATACCACTTTTTCACTTGAAATATTTTCTTTTTAGAAAAATTATGAAAATATGAAATTAAATTTCATAGAAAGGAATATCAAAATATTGAAAATTGCTATTTCTAATATTTATTAATTTAAATTTTAATCGTTAATAAATTTTCAATGAATATTTATTAGTCTTTATCAATTAATTACATTGCGAGAGATTATAGATAATCAATATCGGAATTTTAAATTAGATATTAAATTGACAAACACAATTTAATTTGATTTTTTTTAAAAAAAATAAGTATTACTATGTAAAATCTTGATACGAGTCAAAATTAAATTGAATTAGGTGAGATAACATAATTCTTATCAAATCATCCAATTGTGTTTGGTCAAATCAAGTTATTTTAGTTTCTAAGCTAGAATTGGATATGGAGACCGTCCCTACTTGAACTCATGAAGTGCAATACTATAAGAGGCTGAACAAAAAATAAATAAATAAATATGCCACGATTAAGAGATAACAATAAAAGTTTCACTTTAGTTAAACACACAATGGGAAGAGAAGATGCCAGATAAGTTTAGAAGCAACTTTTGATTAACACATGCTGATGCAGACATGATTTGCTCAATAGTGAATAGTCCTCGCAAAGTTTAGTTTATGCATATCTAGGAAATTAAGTTTTTTTGAACAACAAATATGATTATATTAAATTATGTATCAGGAAAATCCAAATATAACAACTGAATAAGCTCAGGAGCTTTATATAATAGTGATATTATTTGGTTTCACTTATTGGATTTAGAGAAGGTTGAAATAGAGATTGGAGTAATGTCATTTTCCAAGTGAATGATCTTAGTGTCATTCAAGTGCTCACAAAAAATATAGATTCAGTACAGTAGCATGCAGATTCTCGTCAAATTCAAAGACCTCTTTCTCAAAATTGAAATGTGCAATCAGGGTGGAAGACACTTCTATAAGAAGGGCTAACTGCCTCCTTTTGTTTTAATATATATATATATATATATCATTAAAATTTTTAAAATATTTAATTATTTTTTTAAAATTTTTTTAAAAAATATATGATATTTTTATTGTGTCCCTATTCGTTAAAAAGTCTAACTTCAACTCTGTGTGTAATTAATTCTTATAGATATCAAGAAGGGAATATGATGATAGACAAATTAGGTAATATAATCTTCGAGTAGCACTAACGATTTTTATGGCATGCTTCAGTTACATCTCAAATCTAGATACATCTCCTTGTTGATGTTGTAGAAGTGTGTTTCACTCGCTTTATAATTAATTGATTATTTTTGTTTCTTCTAAAACAAATAATGAAAGTGTTTAAGTATTTTTTTTTACTTTTTTAATGATTTTTTTCAAATAATAATAATAATAATTGATTATATTTTTGTAAAAGAAAATTTTAAATTAAATAATTTTTTTATCTTTCATATTTATAAGACATTAATGAAATATTTTGAACACTTCGAATTATTTATAAAAAAATTTAATTCTGAAGAAATTAATTAGAAAATAAAAAATATATAATTAAAGCTATTTGTTTGTAAATGTTATGTTAATTGAAATGGCTTGGAGATTGGATTCTCTTCTCCTTGTCTTCCCAGTTGTCTCTTTAGTATTTTTTTTTTTCTACTTTTTATGATATTTTCTTTTAAATGTCACCTCATAATTTTCACCCTAAAATTTAAGATTTTTTAACAATTTAAGAAAAAATATCATTAACAATAATTTATTTTTAAAATATAAAAATATCAATTTATGTAAAGAGACACATTAATATAATTCAATTTAAATTGGATTAGATGACAAGGAAGTGCCTAAAAAAAGATGACGAGAAATATTTTTTTTTACTATTTAAATTTAAACCTGACCACATTTAAATTTATTATTAAAAAATCTTTAACCAAGGTTTATATTTTGTGTTTTAAGGCTTACATTTCCTTATATTTCCCTTCAATTAAAGAAAATAAAACCTTAAAAACTTAATACTAGCAATTAAAAGGAAATCATAAAACAAAGGGATATATTTGGGAAATCCATTATGATATTTCTATTTCCAAACATGGAAATTACTTGCACAAAACGCGTTTTCAAATATTAACAAAAAATACACAAATTTTTTCAAAAAAAAAAAAAACAAAAAATACACAAATGAAAATCAAAACTTTGTGTGAACATGGATTCGCTGGAGTTTTCTTTATGAGACTCTGTGTGAGGTGGGGTTGCCTGACAACCTCATTACTGTGATAATGGCTTGTGTTACTACTAGCTCCATGCAAATTCTTTGGAATGGAGATTTAACAGATTCTTTTACCCCATCTCGTGGGTTAAGACAAGGTTGCCCTTTCTTCCCTTATTTTTTTTACTTTATGCATGGAGAGGTTAGCTCATAGAATTAATGAAGCTATCAGGATAGGAAAATGGAAGCCCATTTCTTTGGCCAGAGGAGGTCCAAAACTTAGTCATCTATTTTTTGCTGACGATCTTGTTCTTTTCTCTCGGGCTGACAATTCTCAAGTGCGAGTTAGTCAAGATGTCCTGGCTGAGTTTTGTGCTTGTTCAGGCCAGAAAGTGAATATGCAGAAAACTAATGTATTTTTCTCTAAGAATGTGCCAATCAGTTTACGGCATAATCTGAGCTCTAGTCTGAACTACAAAGAGGTCAGGGATTTGGGCCGATATTTGGAGTTCCTCTGATTACTGATAAGATGAAAGCCGAGATTGCAAGATGGAATACCTCTCAAATTTTTTTAGCTAGGAGGATTACTCTAGCACAATCAGTTTTACTTACAGGTCCAGTATATGGTATGCAAACGTCTAATATACCCATATATAAATACCTGTAAGGATTCAGAGAAGACATATCGAAGATTTGTTTGGGGTGGGGATGATAATTGCACTGGTCTTTCCTTAGTGGCTTGGAAACACGTTCTCTCCTAAAGATGCAGGATGGCTGGGTCTTCGTGCTTTAGCTTTGCTAAACAAAGCTTTTGCTATGAAAGCTTGTTGGAAGTTCTTAAATTGTCAGGACAAACTTTGGGTTCAAATGTTGCAATCTAAGTATAAAACTCATGAGAAATTCCCTGATCAGATTCATCCTCCTTAAAATAGCTCTTCATTTTGGCAATTTATGTGTTTGAATTGGAGCTTAGTTACAGGCAATATTCTATGGGCTTTGGGTAATGGCAGGTTTGTTAAGTTTTGGATGGATGTATGGGTCCCTGACCTCAACTGCAATCTGGCTAGTTTAGCAACGCAACCAGTGCCAGATGTTATGCTGAATGCGATAGTGGTTGAGCTTGTTGATAATAAGGGAGAATGGAAGTGGAATGTTTTTTCTTCCCTACTCCCTGCTTCGATTCTGTTTAAAATAGCTTCAGTTCTGCCACCTTCAGAGGCGTTAGGGGATGATACAATGTATTGGGCTCGTTCTTCTTCGGGCCTATTTACTTTGAAGTCTGCATGCTAAGTTCTTACTGAAGATCGGGTTGGGCAACTCTGCGTCCCTTGGAAGCTCATATGGCGATGGTTGGGGCCCCAAAAAATAAGGTTATTTTTTTGGCAACTTCTTAACAATGGTGTGATGACCAATTTTAAGCGAGCTAGGCGTCATTTCTCTATTTCTGATGCTTGCTAGGTGTGTTTGAATAGTGCAAAAACTCATATTCATTTACTTAGAAATTGTTGGCCGGCTCTTCAGTTATGGAATCTTCTCCTTTCCACTGATTTCTTAGGCTGGTTTTTTTATGTCACGGTAAGTTTTCAACCTTGGTTGATGCAAAACTTGCCTAGCTCCCATTTTGTTCATATGGGGGTTAGATGGAATATTATTTTCGGTGTTTCTTGTTAGTGCTTGTGGAAACGAAGGAACAAATTAATTTTTCATGATGATCATCAGGCTGTTTGGAATATGTTTCGTGAGATTTGGTTGAATCAAAGATTATTGTTGCTACCACAAGTCGAAATAGCGGCCTGACTATGGGAAACCATGAGAAGCGAGTGATTTTTTGGAGCTATCCATCTCCAGGTACTGTCAAGCTAAACTCTGATGCTTCTATCCATAATGGGTCTCATGCATTTGCTGGAGGCTTGATTAGGAACAGTAATGGAGTTTGGCTGTGTGGATTTGTTTCTAATATTGGTATCCGTTCTATTCTTAAGGCAGAACTTTGGACAATCTTACATGGTTTATCTTTAGCTAGAGAAAGAGGCTATACATAAGGGTATGTTGAAAGCAGGGGGTCCTGGGGCAATGGACCCCTCACCGGCGTCCAGAAGCTCCCATAGGGGGCTTATGCTCGCCGAACTTACATTTCTTCTCTGGTTTCTTTGCTGCACGAGGAAGAAGACGACTGACCTTTATTTTTTTTTCAATTATCTTGGCTGAAACGTCGTCGTCATTTCAGCCAAGACAATTGAAAAAAAAATAATAAAGGTCAGACAGAGACAGAGGCGAGCAGAAGCAGAGAAAGAAAGAAGAGAAGAAAGGAGAGGGTGAAGAGCCGACCACCAAGTAAGCCGTCGGAGGGAGGAGAGGTAGCAGCCTTCGCCGGAGTCCGTTGACGGCAAGATGTAGGTTATCTTAATTTTTTTTTAATTTTTTTTAAATTATTGCATATTTTAGGTTTTTTGGTAATTACTATTTAGGTTTAGATTTTTTTTAAAAAGTAATTAATTCTTGATTTGTTGTTGTTATATTGTGTTGTTTAATTTATTGATTTTAATTTATTAGTTTAATTTTATTTGAATGTTTATTAAAAATTAGAATTTAGCGATTTGATTAGTATTTTTTTAAAATTAGTTTTTATTTAATTTTTTAAAAATTGTATTGTTTAATGTGTTAATTTTAATTTATTAGTTTGATTTTATTAGGTGAATAAATTTGAATGTTTATTAAAAATTGAGGTTTAGGTATGTGATTTGTTTATTTTTAAAATTAGTTTTTTTTTTCATTTTTTTAAGTTGTGTTGTTTAATTTGTTGATTTTAATTTATTAGTTTGATTTTATTGGGTGAATAAATTTGAATGTTTATTAAAAATTGGGATTTAAGTATGTGATTTGTATATTTTTGAAATTAATTTTTTTTTAAGTTATATTGTTTAATTTGTTGATTTTAATTTATTAATTTGATTTTATTGGATGAATAAATTTCAATGTTTATTAAAAATTGGGGTTTAGTTATGTAATTTGTTTATTTTGAAATTAGTTCTTTTTAAGTTGTATTGTTTAATTTGTTATTTTTAATTTATTAGTTTGATTTTATTAGATGAATAAATTTAAATGTTTATTAAAAATTGGGGTTTAGGTATGTGATTTTTATATTTTTAAAATTAGTTTTTTTAGTTTTTTTTTAATTTGTATTGTTTAATTTGTTGATTTTAATTTATTAGTTTAATTTTATTGGGTGGATAAATTTGAATATTTATTAAAAATTGGGGTTTAGGTATGTGATTTGAATATTTTGAAATTAGTTTTTTTAAGTTGTATTATTTAATTTGTTGTTTTTAATTTATTAGTTTGATTTTATTAGGTAAATAAATTTGAATGTTTATTAAAAATTGGGGCTTAGGTATGTGATTTGTATATTTTTTTAAATTAGTTTTTTTAAGTTGTATTGTTTAATTTGTTAATTTTAATTTAGTAGTTTGATTTTATTGGGTAAATAAATTTGAATATTTATTAAAAATTGGGGTTTAGGTATGTGATTTGTATATTTTAAAATTAATTTTTTTAAGTTGTATTGTTTAATTTGTTATTTTTAATTTATTAGTTTGATTTTATTTGGTGAATAAATTTGAATATTTATTAAAAATTGGGGTTTAGGTATGTGATTTGTATATTTTTTAAATTAATTTTTTAAATTTTTTTTAAGTTGCATTGTTTATTGTTGATTTTAATTTAGTAGTTTGATTTTATTGGGTGAATAAATTTGAATGTTTATTAAAAATTGGGATTTAGGTACATGATTTGTATATTTTGAAATTAATTTTTTTTAAGTTGTATTGTTTAATTTGTTATTTTTAATTTATTAGTATAATTTTATTCGGTGAATAAATTTAAATGTTTATTAAAAATTAGATAATAATTCAGGGTAATAATTTTAAAATTCATGAAATAGATATGGATAAATTATTTATCAAGACTAAGAGAATACAAGGTGGATTATCAAATATTCCTATCTTAAACCAGACATTAAGTAGTCAAGTAAGTGGTGGAGGGGAATCTAGTGGTAGAAAAGGAAGTCATGAGTTTACTTTTGAGGATATTATTGGTGATCCGGCATTGCGTAAACCAATTGATGATTATGATGTTGAGATTAGGAATGATGTTAGGAGATAATATTTAGCCAAAGGACCTTATTAACCTTATGGACACAATTTTTCACAAAGAGAATTTAAAAAAATTAAAAGGAGTTTTAGAGATGTTTGGTTCTCTAAATATGAGTGGCTAGAATATAGCATGTCAAAGGATGCAGCCTTTTATTTTTTGTGTTATCTTTTTAGCTCGAATAGAGGAGCTAAGTATGAGGATAATGTTTTCACAACCATTGGTGTCAATAATTGAAAAAGACATTCGAAAAATTTAATAAACATGTTGGCAGGCCAAATAGTCCACACAATAATGCAAAAGTGCAATATTTTAGCTTCAAAATCAGAGACAAAAGTGTGTCTCATATGTTATCTAATCTCAGCCAAGAGCATGAGGCTTTTTACCGAACTCATTTGGCTGCTATTTGTTGATGCTATTCGTTTTCTTCTATTACACGGATTGACTTTTCGAGGATATGATGAGTCGAAAACATCACTGAACATGGATAATTTTCTTGAACTTCTTGATTAATACAATGAACGCAATATTGATGTGGAAAAAGTAGTTAATTCAAATACTCTTAAAAATAATCAACTCACTTTTCCATATACCCAAAAGTAAATAGTGAGTGCTTGTACTTTGAAAACGACACGAGCCATTATTGAGAATATTGAAGATGACTTTTACTTTTTATTAATTGATGAGGCTTGAGATAGTTTAGTGAATGAGTAAATGGTTGTGGTATTGAGATATGTTAATAAGTCGGGACAAGTGGTTGAATGATTTATTGGAGTTGCATATGTGAGTGATACATCTGCTCTGTCATTGAAAAGTGCACTTGATGATTTCTTTGCGAAACATGGGTTATCACTCAGTAGAGTTAGAGGTCAAGGTTATGATGGAGCTTTTAATATGCGGGATGAATTAAATGAGTTAAAGACCCTCATTTTAAATGAAAATCTCTAAGCAAGGTATATTCATTGTTTCGCTTATCAACTTCAATTGGTGCTTGTTGCAGCAACAGAGAGCAATAGATATGTGAGTAATTTTTTTATTATACTTCAATTATTGTGAATATGGTTGGAGTTTCATGTAAAAGGAGGGATGCTCTCTGTCAAAAATAACATGATGAAGTAGTCCAATGTTTGGAAAATGGTGATATTCAAACTGAAAGAGGCTTGAATCAAGAAATAACTTTAGCTCGACCTGGTGCCACGCGTTGGAATTACATTATAAAATAATTATCCTTCTTCTCTCTATGTGGTCTGCAGTGAAAGAAATTCTTGAAAAAAAAGTAGATGACGGTGCTGAAAGAAAAAATCGAAGGACAGTTGTGAGTTTGGTTGATAAAATAGAAAGTTATGAGTTTATTTTCATTAATTTCCTAATGAAGTTTTAGGAATAACAAATGATATATCTCAAGTCTTACAAAGAAATGATCAAAACATTGGCAATGTTGTACATTTGATTGCAACAACTAAAAGACAGTTGCAGAACTTTAGGGAGAATGGATGGGATGAATTATTGAAAATTGTTAATGACTTTTATATAGATCATGGTGTGACCATGCCTAATATGAAAGATATTATTCCAGATCGTCTGCATTCTAAGTGTATTGATCTTCCTATTTTTTATTATCATCACTTTCAAGTTGAAATATTTTGTCAGGTACTATTTTCCTTTCATGAATCATTTTTCTAATACTCAACTATTTATTATGCTATAATCTTATTTTCTTTCATTCATTATTAGGTTATTGATTTTATTGCATAAGAAATGGAGAGTCTTTTTTTGTGAATCAAGCACGTATTTACTTTTTATACATTGATTGTCTTTCTCCTAGAGACTCATTCTCCAACTTCAATCTATCTAGATTACTTCATCTTACTGAACTATATCCACATGATTTCTTCAACACCGATCAAATAGTACTTCGGGATCAACTTAAGACCTTCATTGATTATGTAAAATAGAATGAAGCTTTCTCTAATTTGCATGATATTAGAGCTCTTGCTCGGAAAATGGTTGAGATAGGATACGACACTGTATTTCATTTGGTATATTTGTTTATTAAGTTGGCGTTAGTCTTGTCTGTTGTAACTGCTACTGTTAAGAGAGTTTTTTCAGCAATGAACATTATCAAAACGGATTTGCACAATAAGATGGGAGATGATTTTTTTATTGACTACTTGGTGTGTTATGTAGAGAGAGATGTTTTTATAAAAATTAAAAATGAAGCTATTATGCAGTTTTTTCAAATAATACAAACTCGTAGAATTAATTACCACCTCGTAGACGTAGTCAATCTAGTAGTACAAATTAAATGTTGAACTATTATTATATTAAATGAATTTTAATGGTTTATCCATCACTATTTTTAATATATTTTATTATTTAATTTTGATATATTGGTCAATTATTCGGCTAACATAGCTAAGTTATCATATGGCATGATTAATTAAGGCTTTATTTATTTTATGATTTTTTATGATACCGTACAGTATTACATGGTTTAATTCTTATTTATTTTGATTTTTATCATTTATAGTATAATTTTTATGGTAATTTTATTTCATGGTTTGAAAGCTATGAATTTTTAAATAGTCAAATTAGTGATTTTTCATAATTTTATAATTTTATTTTTTAAAAATATCTGAAATAATTTTTTAAAACTAAAATATATGCAATTAAATAATTTTCATCTCAATGACGTATTAAAATCTTAAAAGTATCATTAAATTAAATAAAAATATTTTTATTGAACTGTAATATACCATATTATCTTTGTACTATAACCAATCATCTTTCTAAATATGATAAATATTATTTTCAGTATAATATCATATATTATTAAATTACATTTTTAGTTATCCAAATAAAACCTAAGTCTATTTATTATATAAAGTTATTGCTTTTATTTTAGCTAATATATACTGTAAAATTATTTCTTGAAAATAGGTTTTTCGAGAGACTTTATTTACGATACTATTACACCTTTTAATATTTACCATACATTTTTTAAAATATATCAGTGTTTTTTTTTATTTTACCTATAAAATTAGATAACTTGTACTCTTTTCCTTTTAAAATATATGTTATTTAAAATTTTAATACACAAATTAAAAAATTGTTAAATTATTGTAATTATAATACAAAAAGATTAAAATATCTTTTCAAATTATAAAACACTGAAATACTTTTCTAATTATGATGTAGGAAAATAAAAATAATAATAAATATAAATATAAAGTAAAAACAAAGGAGGGCACAATTAGAAAATAAAATACTAAATATCTTCCTAAAATTCTAAATCTATAAATATTTTGAAATAAGAAAATCTCTAAAATAACAGATTTTTTTATACTAAAGAACTGTTGATTAATTATCATTAAAGTTATTTAATTAAAACTGGGATATCTCGAATTAAAATAGCAGTGAAGCCAAATTTAGCCAAAAATAATTATAAATTAATAAAAAAAACTAATATATTTATTTTTAGAAATTATTGGTAGATTTATTAAATTAGAGTAGTGATCTAATTTCCTTTCTCTAGAAAGGATGTTACTGACTGGCATATATAATAAGGAAAGATATTATTGACTGGAAAATATGGAAATCTAATCTTTTTCACCCAATTAAGAAATTTAAGACAAAATTGTATGCTTTTGGTGGAATTTGCTAAATTTGAGATCAATTATTCATCGTGTATTAGGAAATATAATTAATATATGATTTAATTAGGAATAATCTGCTGGTGCTATGTCGCTTTCCTCTTTAAAAAAATTTGCATTTTTAGTACAGGAAAAAAAGTATAAAAATTTCTGCATGATTAAATGTTTTTCTTAAAAAATATTTGCATTGGTAATTTAATGTTCATTTGATATCATGGTTAAATAATTTTTTGATAAATTATGTTTGGATAATTTAGTCGAAATTATATAATTTGTTCATATTTCAGAAAATTACACAAATTATTTACATTTTGGGGATTAAGGAGGCTATACAATATATGATTCTTCATGGTCCCCTTCATCAATCATTGCAAATCATGTATGTGCATAATAAAATTAAAAAAAAATTATGCATATTATACGGTGCTGCTAATTTTATTGATTGATAAAAATTTTGACAAATTTGATAATATTTTTTTGAACTGAAGATTTTTTTTTTTTGACAAATTACTTCATTAAGTTTATAGATGGTAACTTGGACTCTTTCAAAATTTGAGAAATAATTCTGGAGTTTGGATTACCCAAAATGCCAATCATCTAAAGTAGAGGCTTCAAACTCCAAAGCTCGTTAAGAAAAATATCTTCTATAGTAGGAATATGTATCTTTTGTATTAGCAACTCTATTCTTAGAGAATCTCTTCCTATATATGTCGTCTTAATTTTCTTATTTAGGTAATGTATATGTCGTTCTAATTTTTTTTTTTTAGATAATCTTTCTATATGATTTTTTTTATGAATTACTAAGAAAAAAGAAAAAATAACTAAAATTTAAATCTAAAATCTAAACGATAATAATACACATTTTAACTATCAAACTATATATTAATAGTGTTGGTGGTAGCACACCAAAATTGAAAAATAAAAATGAAAAAAAAAGTCAAAAATGCAAGGTGCCTAACAAGGAAGAAATTGTCAAAAATGGGAGGTGCCTAATTTAGCCTAATTTTCACCTAATTTAGTTTGACAATTTATTTGCATTTGAAGCCTATAAATAGGCTCATTCTCTCCATTTGTAGATACACCAAGCAAACACAAAATATAACTTAAGGAGAGCTATAGGTTAAACACCAAGTAGTTTATATTAGGAATTAGAGAATCAATCTTTTGGAGTTCCTTGGAGTATAAATATTTGAGGGTTGTTTTGTGGGTGTTGGTTAGAAAAATATTTTGTAATTTGTGGTTGTAACAATTTGCCGCATAGTGAATATTTTTCTTGGTTGTCGTTAGACAACGACCGTGGTTTTTCCCCATTCGGAAGTTTTCCACGTTAAATCATTGTGTTTTATTCTCTTTAATTTCAGAGTCATTATTTTATTTTCTCATTTGTTCCTACTTGAATACGGTCCGAAGGGCGGAAAAATAGCGATTTTCCCAACAAGTGGTATCAGAGCTTAGGTGTTATAATTTTTGTCAAAAATCTTAGTATGCTCTGTGGTTGCAGCTTGGTCTGATCTTCCACATCAGAAAAGATTTTTGTTAAAAATTATTTTTGTTTTTAAGCTGGTGGAGCCTTTGGAGCTGGTGGAACTTTGGAAAAGGTGGAGCCGTTTTGCTTTGGTGTGCTTGAGTATTGGTGGTGAGATAAATAATTACATGTCGAGGTAAATTCTGTCAAACGACACGAATTTAGTCTAAGGCAAGTGGATTTTAAGTGAGACCATTGTGACTCCTCCTCTTTTCTGGGAATTTACCTGGTGTAATATTTATTTCTGGTCCTTTATTAAGCACAAAGTAAGCATGTCGGCAATGAGATGCGAGATTGAGAAATTTGATGGGAGAATGAATTTTGCACTGTGGCAAGTGCAAGTCAAAGACGTGTTGATACAGTCTGGACTACATAAGATTTTGTAGGGTAAACCAGTCAGCGGAAGAAATTCAGGAAAAGGCGGTGGTAGTGGAGACTCAGAAAAATCCAAGATTAGTGACGAATAATGGGAGGAGCTGGATATCAAGGCGGCAAGTCAAATTCGCATGTGTCCAGCAAAAAATGTTCTTGCTAATGTGCTTGGATTGTCCACGATAAAGGAGCTGTGGGAGAAACTGGAAGAATTGTATCAGGAAAAAAATATATCCAACAGATTATATTTGAAGGAGCAATTTCATACGTTGAAAATGGCGGAAGGTACAAAGCTGTCCGATCACCTGAGTGTCCTCAACGGTATCATCTCTGAATTGGAAACTCTTGGAGTGAAAATCGAAGATGAAGATAAAGCTCTCCAGCTCATCCTGTCACTTCCTTCAACATATGAGCACATGAAGTCTGTTCTGAAATATGGTAGTAAGGAAGTGGTGTATGCGGATGTGGTTAGTAAGCTCATTACTGAGGAGAGAAGACTGAATGAAATGGAAAATAAATCTTATGAGAATTCAGCTTTATCTGTCGGTATCAGGAAAAAGAATAAAGGCTCCGGAAAGAGGAAGGTTGTCTGCTGGGGGTGTGGTCAAACTGGAAACGTGAGGAAGGATTGTCCGAACGGTGGAGCTGATTCGGCTAGAAGCTCTAACGTTGTTGCTGCCAATGTGATCTCCTGTAGCGAAGGAGATGATGAGTTTTCTCTGTAGTTGAGAGAAGTGTGTCCTCATGGCATAATTGCCACCCATTGAGATGCCATGGAAGAGGACGGATTATTGGTAGCTGGTCCACAGAAATGCGTGCGACATTGGTTGACAGTTGATGCAAAGCATGTGGTGGAAAAATGATATCGATGGCTAATGAACTCTCGGAAAAGTCAACAGGAGGGTTGCACCATAAACTATTAGCTGGATCCGACATGGCCGATGAAAAATTCTTGGAGTTGGCGAAATAATTTCAAGTGGCGATACTCTTTTATGGTGAAGTATGTTAATTATTGACGTTAAGAATTATGATTGTCGGTAACAGACAATGTTGTGTTTTTATTTTTCAAGGTGGAGATTGTTGGTGGTAGCACACCAAAATTGAAAAATAAAAATGAAAAAAAAAAAGAAAGTCAAAAATGCAAAGTGCCTAACAATGAAGAAATTGTAAAAAATGTGAGGTGAAAATGGGAGGTACCTAATTTAGCTTAATTTTTACCTAATTTAGTTTGACAATTTATTTGCATTTGAAGCCTATAAATAGGCTCATTCTCTCCATTTGTAGATACACCAAGTAAACACAAAATATAGCTTAAGGAGAGCTATAAGTTAAACACCAAGTAGTTTATATTAGGAATTAGAGAATCAATCTCTTGGAGTTCCTTGGAGTATAAATATTTGGGGGTTGTTTTGTGGGTGTCGGTTAGAAAAATATTTTGTAATTTGTGGTTGTAACAATTTGCCGCATAGTGAATATTTTTCTTGGTTGTCGTTAGACAACGACCGTGGTTTTTCCCCATTTGGAAGTTTTTCACATTAAATCATTGTGTTTTATTCTTTTTAATTTCATAGTTATTATTTTATTTTCTCATTTGTTCCTGCTTGAATACGGCTCAAAGGGCGAGAAAATAGCAATTTTTCCAACAAATAGTTATCTCGCCTTATACACAATGGCAATAATCATACTCTTATAAAAGAAGATTTGATTGATTTTTTTAATTTTAATTATTTTGTTAATAATAAGAGCTCTAGACGCTGATAAAAAAATAAATAAGAGATCTAGGCATTTCAAATAGTAAATGGGGGCGTAACAGTAATGATATAATATGATACGACGTACAAGTTCAATAGGATTATATGGCATATATAAATTAATTTTTTTTGAAAGATGTAAATAACCTTTTTATTTCCCCTTTAATTATATAAAGCAAAGGATGGATGGACCAACTATGTTTTATAAACCATTATTAATTAATTGATTAAGTGGTCAAAAAAATTGAATGACTAGATTTTCTGATCTGATCTTTTGCTATGGGAATTCTATTTTGTCATCTTGAAAGCCCTAATTATAGCCTTTTCCAAAGAAAGTGTCCCCCCAGCCTATTTATTGACATAGCTAATGACGTTCCAATATATTTATTGATTTTTTAAAAAAAATTATAATTAAATTATGTACCTTAATTTATATAATATTCTTATAATAATGATAACAAGTGTTATGCAATAAAAAAAATTAATTCCAATTATACTTATAAATACTATAATTGGCTAATTTGACAGAAATTCAAATTCATTTTTATCAACGAAAAATATGCCATTGAATTGCCCCTTTTTAGCATTATGGTGATTTTAACAATAGCAAGTCTATAATTAAATTTTGATACCCATAAATTAAATTATTGGCCAATAAAATTTTAATTTAATTAAATTTTCTCACACTTTAAAAGTACAAGCAGGAGAATATTTAAATTGAAGTTTCATTTATTTTTATAATTGTAATTTTCACTAATTTTATATAATTAATGAAACGATTTTTATTTTTCTCATCACTCTGAATGGTACAAATAAGAAAATATGGTAAAACAGAAATATTCCAAAAATAAAAATGTTTATCCAAGTTTATCAAAGTATCGACATTTATATTGGCTGCGAGGAACAAATTGAATAACTATTTAGATCAAATGGTTAAATTAAGAGTCAAATAGATATGAAAAAATTAAGTTAGAGTATTACAATAGTTAAAATACAAATAAAACGAGCAAAATAATCAGTCATCTCAAGTGCAAAGGATTGTATGTCGATTATGCCTTTATTTTATTTTATTTTTATATCAAATTTTTTAACGCCAAATTTTTATCTTTATAGAAAATAGAAATAAGAATGTACATTTTATGTGTTATCATTTCAATAACTAAAAGTCAAATAGATAAAAAAAATTAAAAAATTAAAATAATTAAAGTAAAAATAAAAAAATATAAATTGACTAATCGCTAAAATAAAATGTTTTTTTACAAAAATTCACTTTTAAACTTTAAAAAATGCCCACTTTCAAAACTATACATTCAGCATATATCTAATGTACCTAAGATATACCCTACTTTTAGAGATATAAATTTAATATATCAAAAATATATTAAAAAAATTATAGAGTACTAATGTATAATATAATTTTTCTTTTTAATATGGATTTGGTGTTACATTCAAGATCCAAAGACGAGTGCTAGATTTGTTCTATAATAATAATAATTTATTATTATTATGCCTTGTAATTGAGGTCATTTGGCTCGATTAATTAAAAGTTCCATTAATTAATTATATCTCTCTTATTTGGCAGTTTATTAGGCCAAGAATGGAATAAAAATAAATAAATAAATAACAAGAATAAGTGTAAAATACAAAAAAAAATGGAATTGACCCAACTGATTATATCGAAAGGCCAAGATTTAATTTTTTTAATATGCCTAAAAGTGTTATTAAAAATATTTATTTCTTATTTAAAAAAATATTTATTTCTTCGCTTTACAAAGGATATGAGAAGAAAGAATGTTTCGACTTGTGAGAAGCCAACCAATGATAATTTACCACATGATCAACGTAGCAACCCTGATTGGGTGAACATCCAATTTAATTTAATTATGATACTTTTGTTTATATATAGGGTGATGGCATGAATAATGAAACGTTTAGGGCTTATTTATTTATTTTTCTTTGTGTTAGATTATTAAAAAAAATGAAATTGGCAAAAGAGTAGTTGGGTTGGAATGGAGAATTGTTAGGTGTATTTATAAAACAATAAAATTAGATCAAACACCGAATTAGATTGACAACTTAGATTCAATAATATAATTTTTTTTATTTATAAATATTAATAAATAATTTAAAACTCATAGAAACTTTAAAATAAAAAATAAAAATAATAAAAATATAATTTATTAGTTCAAAAATATCATATACTAAATAAAATAAATATAAAAAAATGAATCTATTTTATGAAATATACCAAAATAAACATATCTTATGAATATTTCAACAAAATCATACATGGTATATCACTAAAAAGTTATAATATATTCTTCAACATAAGAGATAGTAGATTATTATACAAACTAAAATAAAAATATTTTATTTATGACAGCATTCGTTTTTATAAAAAAAAACTTCAATATGAATCTAATAGAAAAAAAATCATTCTCAGTATTTTTCACTTGCAATATATTACAATTATTTTTTAAGAGTGTTCATATTTTGACATTATTACATCATTTTTTTCATTATCAATACTATTAGCTAACAAAATAAAATTAAAATAAAAACTTTAACTAATAATTTATAAGGCATATTTAGAAAACCTAACTAAAATAAATACTAAAAAAATGAAAAATAAAAAATTAATATTAACCTTAATTAAATATCCATAATAGTAACTCAACTAGCAAAATTACAAAAAAAAAAAATGGAGGTTTTGAGTTCTTAACTTTTTTCTATAGTGGTTGAAAAAAGGAAGGGTTATTTTTAATAAAGGGGTAGCGTGATAGAAGAGATAAAAAGAAAAATGTGCGATACATAGTGGTCTACATAAAAATTTATGGTAAAATATATTAGGTATTTAATAATTATTTATTAAAAATATTATAATGGACTAAGATTTTATTATTTAGATAAAAGTCTAACTTATATTTATTTAATCAAATTTAATTTATATTTAATTTTGGAGTGAATTTATAAAATATATATACTACTAATTAATATTAGTAAAATATTTTAGACAAAATATTATTTTTAGCACGGCAAAAAAAATGCATGTATAAATATTATTAAAAATTAAAAAAATCAGTAGCATTGCCCCAAATATAAATCCACCCCTATATGTATATATATAACCAAATTCTAACACCTAAGTTTGAGTTTTAAGGTTTAGAATTAGAACATGAGAGTAAGAGAAATTTTGAGAGAGAAAAAGAAATATAAAGAGATATATAAAATTTAAAATAAATTTATCTATTAAGCCTTTTTAGCCAGTATATGTAATACATAAAAAAAAATTCAAATATGAAGTGTATTAGTTTTTTTTTTCTTTTCAAACATAAAGCAAAATATCTTTTTTCAAACATAAAGCGAAGTAGTAGATGTGAAAAGATTCAATAGTATATTTAAATCTAAGCATTAAACCATAAAATGTTGAGACAAAGAATGGACAAATATCTCTAGAAAGAAAATAAGATTAAAAAATAAAATAAAAAGAAGAGAAGAAGACTGTGAAAGTAAATCAGTATTAGCATGCCATTTAGGAAACAGCTAATCTAAAATGGTGGAAGACTGGGACCACTTTTCTGAACAGCTAATCAGAACCCTTCATTTAAAAAAAAAAAATTTTGCTCATATCATATTAATATATATTATATTATATATAATTTTAAAAAAATTATATTAAGGTCTCACAGATGTCGTCAAAGTCACAAAAGTAACCTCGATTTTACAAATTAATCCATTCTTCAGACTTTCCAGTTCAAGCAGAACCAGCAACCAGGCTGCCGCTGCCACCCCAATCTCCTCTTTTCTCCCCTATTTATTTATTAATTATTATATATTATTTTGTCAGAAATTAATCATTATATGTCAGCGACTTACTACTTATTTAAAAGACTTACAATTGCTAATGGAAATTGGATTTATAGATTCAAGTTGACTTGGATTTTGATATTATCCAAGTTTTGATGAATTTATGGATTTATAAGATCTTTTTCACGAAAATTTTGTGTTCTTTTTTATTTTTATTACTTGGGATTCAAGAAAATTAATTAATAAAAAATATTTTCCTGGTTAAAATTAAATAAATAGTGCAATTATAATTGATTACATAAGTAACTCTTAATATTTATATTTATACTAAGAAAACAAAACTAAAATTTGAGAAAAAAAAATAAAAGAGAAAAGAGAAAACAGTTCCTTAAAATTTTCAGCAATTAAAAAAAGTTTAAAAATAAATAGATTATGAAAATAATATATATCTCTAACTCAATAATTTATATTTGATTTAGTGACGAATTCAATTAAAATTATTGTAAAATTATGATTTGCATTTAATTTAGTGGCAAATTCAATTAAAATTATTAAAAAATTATCAAGACATATATATTTAATTTTAATTTTAATTAATTTCACATATTTAAACAAGTTAAATCTTAATTTTTTTTTATAAAACTGTCTATGATTGAATTTTAGAGTTTTAAATTTAAATTTCATATATAGTTATAAACTAAATTCTCGATTAAATTACTAGCTAGGTTTAATATTAAATATTGGATTAGTATAAACAGAACTCAAGAAAGTTATGCCATTAAAAAATTAAACAAGTTGATGATTTTGTTTTTTGGGATAATATTTTAAGAAAAGATTGAATTGACATTTGTGAATATTTATCATGCCAAATCGAAGTTATAAAGCAAAAGAAAACTAATAATAATAACAATTGAAAAATTAATTGATCCAAAACTAGAAAGTTAATCTCAAAAAAATTGATTGAATTGAATTGATTTATTAAAAATGGTTAAATAAACTGAATTAAAATGCATAACAATTGGTAGATAAACATGTTTAATGAATAATACTTTTTTATAATAATTTTTATTTTTCGACCATAATTCCTTGTAAATTTATAATATAGTCTTTATATATGCTCTACAATTAATTCAGAAAAATACATTTACTTCATTTACCAAAAAAAAACTACATTTATTTTATAATAATAAATAAATAAATAAACAGATAAAATAAATACTTGGTGTCACCACAAACTATTTGGAAGAAGCCAAGGTGCTTATGTCTATTTAATATAAGAGATTCAGATGAAAGATAGATAGATATATTGGAGACCACATCGATATTTTCTATATTTATTCGTTCTCAATTTATTTGAAAGCACCAGTTTGTTCATTAGAAGACACAGAAAAAAAAAAGAAAAGAATAATAAAGTTAACCAAAAAAATAAAAAGAAAAAAGAAAAAATATATATATATATATTCCTATTTCCTAGGATGCTTCATTTTCTTTGTAAATTTCTAACGCAAGAATTACTCTTATCATCGTCATCATAATCATCTTATACTGCGTTCTTTGATTTAATTACCACGCTAATTATTAGAGATTAATTTTAAAATTTTAGAATATCATAAAAAGTTTTTACCCCTAAAAAAAAAACGATTATTTTTTCATTTTAAACGAGAAAATAAAAAAGTATCTTTAATTTTTATTAATAAAATTTTTAATTGAAAAGCCATTGATCTCAAAATCAGCAATTTTTTTTTTATTAAGTAAAACAACTGAAATATTTCATTTTGAATTTTAAAAAAAAATTAAATGAATAACGTTACAGGTGATTTTAAATTATAAATTTCATATTGACGTGTGAAGATTATCAAGTTGTAGAATTATTTGAACAGTCTTCAGTTCAAAAAAAAAATTTTGAACAGTCAACTAAAGAATTTATATAAAGCAAATTAGGGATGGGTATAATTTAATTAATTAATTAAAAATTTAGTTTAGCTAATCGATCAGTAATTTAATTTGATCAGTTCGATCGAAGAGTTAAGAATATTTTAATTTTTAATTCGATCAATGATTAATCGATTTGGTTCGATCGATTAATCAATTAATCGAATTATTTTTTTTAAAAATTAATTATTTATTATTTATTATATAATTATGTAATTATATAATTTTTATTATAAATATATAATTTTTATTATTATATTTTATTTATTTTTATAATAAATTTTATTTAATTATTTTATTTAATTATATTATTTTTTTATAAATATAATTTATATTATAAAATTAAAACAATTAATCTATTCAAATAATTAATTAAATTTATTAATTTAATTTAATTAATTAACTAAACCGGTCTATATGCACCCCCAAAGCAAATGATAAATTCATGTCAATAGTCAACTGTCATGTGATAATTTATATAAAGAATGTTATTCTTTTTATTTTATAGGTTAGGAAATTTGAAATATGAAGCTTTTATTAATTTTTCGCTAAATTACGAGTATAGGTAACTGTACAGCCGTTGACAGGCTTACAAAAGCACAAACTCTTGATTTTTTTTTTCTCGGGCCAGTCTCAGAATTAAGTGCAGAATTTGGACTCTGAAGTCGGAAAAAGGTGTCGCCGTGGTTTAAGGATTTGGTTCTTGAATTGCCGGTTAAAATATTGAAATTGTTTTTTTTAAATAAAAAATATTGATGAATATAAATTATAGAAAATATTAAAAAATAAATTAAAAAATATATACTATATAAAATATTAAAGAAGAAAATAAGAGAAATTGATAGAAATTGATGTGGAAACATTTAAAAGAGAAATTATAAATATATTTATAATTTATAAATATATTTATAATTTATAAATAAGAGAAATTATTAATTTCTCTTATTTATAGGGGTACTAAATAGGATAAATTATTTAAAAGTGTATATCCTAATTGATATATAAGAGTGTATATATCAATTGAAATCAATTTTTCTTAAAATAAATAAAGAAAATATTGAAAAATATAGATTGTATAAAGTCCTAAAGGGTAAATTAACAAATTTATATTATAGAGAATATTAGAGAATAAAGTGTGTGAGAAATTGAGATAAATTGATATAAAATATATGTATAAGAGACATTATAAATATATTTATAATTTATAGATAGAATAAATTATTAATTAATCCTATTTATAAGAATGATATATAGGAGAAATTATTTAAGTATTATATTTATAAAAAATATTAATTTTTAAAATAAAATTAAAAATTAAAAATGACACTCTCTATTATATTTTTTAAAATTTTTACTTTTTTATCAGGATATTTTAGTTATTTTATTATAAATCCATTATAAACTATATAAAATTTATAAATTTATAATAAACTTACGATAAACTCGTTATAAATTTATTGTAAACTCATTGTAAACTAATAAAAATTTAATATTTTGATAAATATTTTATAAATTTTAGTATTTTGATAAATAATTTATAAATATGGTAAATTTAAAATTTATTTCAATTTTTTTTATATTTTTATTAAAAGCCCAATTAAAAAAAAGGTAAAGCTCAGCTCAAATAGTAATTTTGACTGGTCTGGTCTGAACTACCGATTCCAGTTTTGATTTGAGGTTGTGAGTTTCATAGTTTGTAGTTTATGTGAACTTGACCAAATTTTATACAAATATTTAAGTTTCAATTTGAGGTTTTGGAAGTATTTTCTTAAAAAATTTTGAGGTCTATTTGTATAAAGTTTAAAAAATTAATTGACTCAGATAATATTCATGCTACTATTCATAATAGGCATGAGCCATTACACAAAATATTTTTTATATCAACATGAAAAAGATAATGTATGAATATCGTATTTATATTCATCTAGGATCCTCTTCTATATTTTTTTTTTGGTCCCGTGTAAATAAAATTTGTATTTCATATATTTTGAAAAAAAATTAATACATATAAAAAATTATTATGTATTTAAAATTTTAATTAAAATAATTTTGGAATCCTGAATTTATTTTTAAATAATTATTCCATATTTAAATTCAAACCATAACATAAAAAACTATTTAATATAAAAAATATTATTACTCTGATTTTATTTTTGATATTACATTGAACCTAATAACACTCTCATATTGACCAAATATTGCACTTCAAATATTTTTAACAAGCATGATTTATGGCAAAATTTCTCCTCGGACTCCAGGAATTACAACGTTGGCCTGATTTGTAGAAATTCATTGGCAATTTTATGACAGCCCGTGCTAGAACATTTCATGGCCTGGTGAATCCTTGCATTGCTGAAGCAGTTGGTATAAGGGAGGCATTAAGATGGATTATGAATATGAAAGAGCCCCGGTTCTTTATTGAATCTGATAATCAAATGGTAATTCAGCACCTCAATAACAGAATTCATCTTTCTTCACCATTAATTAGGTCTTATTTTACATGATTGATTCTTTACTTACTCCTCTTGAGTATAAGATGAGTGAAAGTGATAATATTCTATTCACAAAGAAGAGAGTTATATACACAGATACAAGCCTACAAACAAGGAGATCAGTTAACAACAGAAGTCTATTTTAATAAGACTAACGATTTCTAACCTTTATCCTTATCTATTACACCCCCGCAAGATGGTGGTGGAGTCCCAACGCCAATCTTGAACCTGAACTTTGTGAATTCTGAAGCTGGTAATGCCTTTGTTAGCAGGTCTGCAATCTGATCTTTGGCCGAAATATGAGTAACACGCAAACTTCCTGCTTGAATTTGTTGTCTAACATAATGATAATCAAGAGCTATATGTTTCATTTTGGAATGAAACACCGGATTGGCTGCCACATATGTGGCTCCAAGATTATCACAATAAATCACTGGTACTGCTGGAATATTTATTCGAAGTTCAGACAGAAGATTTTTAACCCATACCAGATTAGCTGTAGTGTTCGCAACTGATCGATACTCTGCCTCCGTCGATCAGCGAGCAACATATTTCTGCTTCTTCGATGACCAAGCTATTGGATTCTTCCCCAAAAAGATGATATGTGCTCCTGTCGAACTACGATCATCTCTGTCGCCACCCTAATCAGCGTCAGAAAATGCATGTAAATTGAATTGAGAATTCTTGTGAATTACCAAGCCATTATCAATCGTGCCTGCTAAATATCTAAGCAACCTCTTCACTGCTGCCTATTGATTCATTGCAGGTCGAGATACATATTGAGACAGCTTGTTAACAATATATGCAATTTCTGGTCTGGTCAACAGTAAATATTGCAGACTTCCCACAACTGATCTATAAACAGAAGCATCACTTAAAGGGTTAGAATCACCTGCACTTAAACACGTAGAAACAGAGACTGGTGTAGAAACAGATTTTGCGGCCGTCATTTGCACTTTCTCTAAAATCTCTCTAATATAATTATGTTGAGATAAAAATAGTCCAAACCCTGTTTTGGTTACTTCGACACAGAGAAAGAAGTGCAAATCACCTAAATCTTTGATAGAAAATCGCATACCCAGCGACTTAATAACCTGCTCAATCAACTCATTGCTGCTTCCAGTAACAATAATGTCATCAACATACACAAGAATGTATATACAATGACCATTTTTAAAACACATAAAAAGACAAGCATCGGACCTGGACTGTATAAATCCCAGTTGAAGCAGAAATGAAGTGAACTCAGAATTCCATGCCCGTGGTGCCTGTTTAAGCCCGTATAAAGATTTTTTCAGGTGACACACATAATTAGGTAGTTTTGAATCAACAAACCCAGGAGGTTATTCCATAAACACCTCTTCAGTTAACACACCATGCAGAAAAGCATTATTGACATCAATTTGTCTCAACACCCACCCATTCATAACCGCAAGAGACAGTAAAACCCGTACTGTTGGTTGCTTAGCAACCGGCGAGAACGTTTGATCAAAATCAAGACCAGGACGTTGAGTGAATCCTCGAGCAACCAAAAGTGCCTTATATCTGACCGGATTTCCATTTGCATCGGTTTTAACACGAAACAGCCATTTGCAGCTCACAACATTGGTTGCATTGTCTGTTGGAACTAATCTCCAAGTTTTCTGTTGTAATAAAGCTTTGTATTCATCCTCCATGGCTCGCCTCCATTGAGGATCTTTAAGTGCATGTGCCACAGTCTTAGGAATAAATAATTTGTCAACAACTCCAGCTATCGTGTTCAAACATAGTTTCTGAATGGGTTTTCTGATGCTATTTTTACTTCTTGTTATCATTGGGTGAGTGGACTGGTGTAGCACTTGAGCTTCAACAAGTTGCTGCAACACAGTATGATCAGATATACCAGCATTGAATGAGTCTATATTCATACCTGATGTTGAAGAATCCATCTCATTTGAATTTGACTGCAACGATGGTGACTGCACAGAAGAAGAAGCCGCTGTTGTCTCTTGGTTTCCATCACTGTCAACACTTGAAGAAGGCAGAATAAAATGAATAGGAGACCAGGTTTTAGTTGTATTGGAATCAGCCCGATCAAGAGTTTGAGCAAGAGTACTATACGGGAATTCATTCTCAACAAAATCAACATGACGAGACAAAAACATTTTGGCTGTGAATGGGTCATAACATTTATAAGCACTTTGAGTGGTTGAATACCCTAAGAAAACACATGGAATTGAACGCTTTTCAAGCTTATTTGCATTGTAAGGCCGAATCCAAGGGTAACACAAACACCCGAGCACCTTTAATTTGAAATAGTTTGGTTCTTTCTTATGAAGACAAAAGAATGGTGTTTTATGATCAAGGACAGGAGTGGGCATTCTATTAATCAAGTACACCGCTGTTTGAAATGCATATGACCAAAAAGAAAGAGGCAAATTTGCCGAGTGGAGTAAAGTGAGACCAGTTCAACAATGTGCCGATGTCGATGCTTGGCAACAGCATTATGTTCGGGTGTATATGGAGGAGTTAAGAAATGTGATATCCCATGTTCTTGTAACAGGCTTTTTAAATGAATAAATTCACCCCCGTTGTCAAAATAAAGTGAAATAATTTTCCTTCCAAAATAATTTTCAACAAGTTTCTTATAAACAGGAAAAATAGATGAGACATCCGATTTCAATTTCAAAGGAAACATCCAGACATACTTCGAAAAATGATCGACAAATATCAAGTAATAGCGAAACCCATCCACAGAAACAACGGGTGAGGGACCCCAGATATCAGTATAGATTAATTCCAAATGATTAGCACTAGTCATTGACGATTTGGAAAAAGGAGTTTTGTGCATTTTATTGCACTTACAAGAATCACAGAAAAACTTATTATTAGCAACACACACTTGAAATTGTTCTAAGACAAGACGCAAAATTAGCGTAGAGGGATGACCTAGCCTTTTATGCCAGAGAGACTGAGAATTTGAACCAGTAACAGTATGACAAATAGTTGGTGAAGACGATTGTGACAGATCAGGTGGCCATTCATATAATCCATTAACCGGCTTCCCTTCCGCTAGCAGCACCCCCGTGCTCAAATCCTTCACAGTAAACAAAGATGGGTTAAAGGTGACTTCAACATTATTAGCAGCACATAATTGGTAAACAGATATCAAATTTATATTCAAAGCAGGCACACACAAAACATTATCTAAATTTATAGGTCTTAATTTTGATGAAAGTTGAACCGATCCAGTGTGAGTTATAGGAAAATTACTACCATCTCCAAGAACAACATCTTCATGGCCATCATATTCTGAATGGATTGCTAAGTTCTGAAGATCTTGAACAACATGTTGATTAGCCCCTGAATCCATAATCCATTTCGCATTAGCAGGCTGCCCCGGAGTAGTTATACAGTTAACTTGCGGCTTGTTTACCGACTGCAAAGCATCACTAAACATCCAAGGCAATAGTTTTTTAAGCTTGAAGCATTGTTTGGTTTTGTGTCCTGGTTTATCACAAAACTGACATTTAACCTTGCTTTTCGATGCAGACCCTCCATGAGAAGATCCAACAGAAGTCATGGCAGCAGTTGAATTTGAACGATTCACGGAATATGACGATCAAGCAGACCCTTGCTTTGTTGTATAATTAACTGTTGTTGGAGCAGCAACAATATTTATATCACGTGCTAACTGACTCTCAAAGTCAGTCAACTTATCATGCAAAACATCAAAGGAAATCTCTGTATCACGAGCTCTAATTGCAGCTGATACCTCTTTATACTCTGGGGGTAACCCATGAAATACATGAAGAACAATTTCATCCATTGAAATTGTAACACCAGCAGCAGCAAGTGTTGTTGTTGTAGCTTTGATTTTCTGTAAAAATTCGGTAACAGTCATAGAGCCTTTTTTAGTGTTGAACAACGACTCCCTTAGGCCCATAATACGGGCTTGAGATGGCTTAGCATAGGTCTTTTCCAACGTGAGCCAGAGATTGGCAGCAGTCTTCTCACCTACAATAAATGGAACAATATCTGGCGAAAGAGATGCTACAAGAGCAGATCGTATCAATTGGTCTTGCCGAAACCAAAGATGATCAGTATCAGCTATAACTGTGTTTGGTTTTTCAACATATTTGAGAAAGTCATATCCCACCAAAAGAGAATACCACTGTGTGTGCCAAGATTGATAATTGTTAGAAGTGAGTTTGATGGGAGCTTGGGCTGCAGCGTTAATAGAAACCAGTTGAGAGGTGGGAGAAGACGGTACAGTTGGTGACTATACAATCAAAGGAGATGGAGAACTATCTGTAGGTGTAGACGACGAGAGAGCCATTGAAAAAAAATGTTGTTAAGCTTTACAGCTCTGATACCATATAAGATGAGTGAAAGTGATAATATTCTATTCATAAAGAAGAGAGTTATACACACAGATACAAGCCTATAAACAAGGAGATCAGTTTACTACATAAGTCTATTTTAATAAGACTAACGATTTCTAACCTTTATCCTTATCTATTATTGAGGAAGTGTCCTTTAAGTTTGTTAAACATTCTACGAATGTAGTGGTTCACTCTCTGGCCAAAACTGCTATTTTTTAGTCTGAATATGGAGATTGGGTAGATAACCCCATCTACTAAGTCTTATTTTAGATGATTATTATTCTTTGCTTACTCCTTATAAGAAAGTGTCCTTTTAGTTTGTTAAATGCTCTACGAATGAAGTGGCTCACTCTCTAGTCAGAGTTGCTCTTTCTGAGTAAGAATGTGGAGATTGTGTAGATAACCCATCGTCTTGTAAGAGTGTATACTCGGTTAACCGAAATTAAATTGAACCAAAATATGAGATAATCAAAATTTTAAATTTTTATAAATAGTAACCAAATATTTTAAAAATAAAATTATAACAGAACTAAAATGTTTCGATTTGGTTAGTTAATCATTTCGGTTAATCATTTTTTTCTAATATATAATAATAAAAATTTTTAAATCAATCAATTAATAAACTTTCAAAATAAGTAAATTCATACTAGTTATTTAGTAATATTGTTAAAGTTATAGTTACGTCAATATTAAATATATTAATATTTAATATTAATAAATATTATTATATAAATAAAAATAATCTAAAATTTATTTTTAATGAATAATAATCTCAAAATAATCAATGAGTTTATAACTTTAATTATATTATAAAAATATTTAATTTCTTGTAACAAATGATTAAAAATATTAATTAAGATAAAAAAATATCATTTTTAAGTTAAGAAAATAAATGTTATATTAATTAAATTATAAAATTTTTATTTTTATAATTAACTATAATATTTAAATACAATATAAAAAAATACAACAAATTCACACGCATATATAATTAAAATAATAATTCGGTTATTATCATTGAACTAATTAAACCGATAACCGATAATCGAAAATTAAAAATTTTATATTTTAATAGCCAAACTAAATTAAAAATTGATTAACTTTCTATTGAAATAATTAAATTTTTGCAATTTATTTTAATTATTCAATTTTAACCGAATAATACACGACCCTATTTTCTTGGATTGTTGACTCTTGACACCTTGGAGAGTAATGGCCCATTTGCCCCCATTAGTCCACAAGGCTCCTCAGGCCCTAATTGTGTATGCTCTCATTACACTCTTGGTCCTGTCTCGTTAATTTTCATTTAAATTATGAATAAAATTTTATTTTCACTATAATATTTTTATCTCTTGATTTTTATTATATGAATATATAAAAATTTAAATAGAAATATAATAAAAAGTAAAAATACTTTTAAAAATATCCATTTTTCTTCTTCTTCTTCTTCTTCTTCTTCCCCAAAATATCACTTTTCAACTTTTAATTTCTACCCACTTCCATTTATACAACTTAGATTTACTATGAGTTATATTTTAAAATATATTTAAAATTTTTTAAAATTATAAAATATTTTAAAAAAAATGAAAAGAAGAGATATCATATAATTTTATCGATATAATATAAATTAAAAGATGTATTATAAATTGTTCAAAAAAAAAAGATGTATTATAAATTAAAATGCAAGCTAGTAGGCATGCATGATGCATCTTTTCATCATATGGTTAATTGTGACTAAACGCTTAATATTATGTAAGTTGGTATAAGCTTATTGTAAAATCAATTAATTATTATATGTTTGACTTATCAATTAAAAATTAATTTAAAATTATATGAAAATTGATAAAATTATTAAATTATACAATTTAATGATACAATAAGAATTTAATATACATACAGGTGAACATGCGCATGTTATTTATATATTATGTTGTGATTTTATTGTCAAATATATTTAATTAATGTTGTATTACAACATATAATATTAATAATTTTTTCAATTGATGCATGATTAAAATTTTCATTATTTATTTTATTGAATTACGTGCATCTTTAACCAATTAAATGGTATTTTAAAATAAAATAATATATAAGTTAAAATTTATCATTTTATTATAATTAAATTATGATGTATTTTTATTAAAAAAATTACAATGTGAAAAGTGAGCCGACCTTAAAATCTTAAGAATCTTGCATGTGTGGAGTAATATTGGTTTCGTCCATGAAAAAAAAAATTAAATTCTAATGGCAATAAGCAGAAGATAGAAACTAGTATTGATTTACTTACTAATGATAGAAATGAAGAAAATAACTTATTGATTAGTGATGATATAAACAATTTACATCATATTTTACATTAAAATTTTTAGTCATAATTGGTGATAGAAATTTTCATTCAAAGTTAAATGCTTTAGTTGGACATTCATCTACATTTTTAATTTCAGGTAGCTATCACTTACAATCATGTTTTTGAGTGGATGTGATAAATCTCCTATTATCATAATTATTGTTTGTTTTATAAGAATTATCTATTAATTTATTAATTTATAAATATTGATAATTATGGAATAATTATAACATCAACGTATATATATATATTCAAAGAAATTATATATTTTGAAGTTATTAAGCTACTATATATATATATATATATATATATATATAAAAGAAAAAAAGGTACTGTAACAAAAAGCAAACTGAATTAAGGGGTTTCCATTTAACAAACAACGTTTACAATTATACTCTTTAAAAAAAATCTTGTAATATCCCCTGAATGAATTAAACTATGAGTATTAAAATAAATTTTAAATAAAATGAAAAAATATACTTACAAATTACAAATTTGAAAGGTTTTATATATATATATATATATGTAGGAATCGATTTATAACTAAGGTAACTTTATATCTTCTTTAATAAATATGTTCACGTTAAATTTTTAATACTATATTATGTATACATATTTATATTATTTCTTTATAAATATTAATAATAGATTTAAACTTTCATATTTGAATTGTTAAGATTAATATTAAACTTTTATTGACTTTAGATATTAATGGTAAATTTTTCTGCAAAATACTAATAAAAAAAGTAAATATAGAAAATTAAATTGATTGACTTGAGTTGTTTCTATTACTAACTATAGTTTTAGTTTATTATTATTATGTGAATCACATATTATTTATTAATGCTTATAAGATTTTTTTTGCCAATATATAAGTAATTTAATATAATAAATCGTCTACAACACTTTAATTTTTTCTCTTATAAAGAAATTAACATGATTTATTGTACGTACTAGAATCTATATATATATATATGTATATATTTCAATTAATCCAATAATTTAAAACATGAATTCTATTTAAATCAAATAAAACTTATGATAATAATGAAAAAATTGACAAACATTTTGTTGAGAATCTGGACCCTAGGAGCCATTAGTTAATTCATCAATTAGTCAAATTCATTTATTATTAATTGGGCTTATAATAAGTTGGGCTCACCTTATAATCAAATTGACTTAAGCCAATTTGTAGGGATCCCCCTCCTTATTATAAGCCTTTCAATTCTTTTATTTTTAATCAATGTGGGATTACTCCACAACCTTTACACATTTATATGTTTAAATAAATAATATATTATTTATAAAAAATGGATGAGATAGCTATGTTTATAAAAGAGTGACTTATCGCACAAAGTATAGTCTAACGGTAAAATACATATTTTCTCAGCAATAGAAGCATTTTTAATTTCTCCTCCTGCTGTTTTTTAAAAAAAATAAAAGAGTGACTTACGATGTAACAATAAATTTGAAGGTATTATTTCAGACAGTAACAGTAGCGGACCTAAAATTGTATATCGGGGGGCAAAACCATATATTAATAATATGAAAATTCTAATAAATTTATACTATTAAAATTTATTCTAATTTTATTAAGAATTTTGATCACCAAAATGGAATACATTATACTTTTAACAAAATAAATATTAAATTATTTTTATTTTTATTATTCATTCAGTTACAAAAATAATATAAAAATATAAATTTTTATCACAATTAATCCTATTTTATTTTCATTCAAAATTTTCAAATACCCTTATAAAAATTAACATAATTAATTAAAAACTCGTAATTAAATAATTAATTACAATATCTAAATATGTATAATCCAAAGAAAATTCAATAGAAATGAAAAAAAATTATTCAATAACTTACATTAAAAATTTAGAATTTCAAATTGAAATTTTGATAAACTAATAAACTAATTTAGCAAAATTTTTACTTTAACATATTGATTTATCTTTTTTTTTGGTTGACGAAGAAGTCTTACTTAGCGCGGACCGACAACTGAAATATATGTATTTTTTTACTTTAAAATACTGATTTTTTTTACAGAATTAATACTAGAAATAAAATTGAAAAAAATTCATATTTGAATCAAATATAAGCTCAAGATTTGTAAAAGAAAAATGAAAAACGAATCAAAATAATTTGCTTACTATTTATAGATACTTTTTTATTAACTATTGTTGATGTTTAGAAGCTTTGCTTTTTTTCAAAAATTTCTTTAAACTTGATTTAAAAAAAAAAGAAAAAAAGAAAGACGATGAAAGAAAAAGGATAATAAAAATAATGAAAAGAAAAAATTAGGGGGGGCCAGACTATTAAGATTCAGAATGGAAATTTTTGGACGTATAAAAAATGGGAGAAGATATATTTAGGATAATTAATTTAAAATGCCTAGTACTAGACATATGAGCAATCATTCTTCACCATATTTAAGTTATTGATATATTTTTTTTTTATTTTTTCAATATAGAATTGTATTCTTAATACTCTCCATCAAGTGGCAACTGGGACAGTTGATACTTGAAATATATAATTTTCTCTAAATGACTGGACCATTTAGACAACATGTAAAAAAATTCACAATCAATCATATAACCAACTCGGAATGAACATCAGACAACTGTTGAATCAACTGAGCTGGAATGAATATTAGATAACTAGTGAAACTCAACAACAATCAATTAGATAACTGGGCATGATTAAATATCGGATAACCGGTGAAATAACACAGCGGAATAACTGCTCTGATACCATATTAGAAATGTTGAAAGCTTATATATTCTTGGAAAAGCCAACCTTAAAAACTAGCTTGTTGAGGTTGGAGAACTCAATTATATATAAGTCCATTTAACATTCTATATTTTATTAATATGGGATTGTATCATACTTAACAACTTTCCTTAAGTGACAACTGAATTTAGAGAATTTTTTATAAACTCAGTTGACACTTGCAAATTTGCGATATAGACTGGATCAAGAAAATTTTCTGCCTAAGGGACTTTCTATACCAGGCAAAAGATTAGAAAGTTCAAAAGATATCTCATATCGGAAGAAAAATAAATTTTGAAAGCCATTCTTCGGGTGAATGAAACCCATCATGGGGTAAGAATTAAAATGATATTAAACTCGACACATATCGAAAATTGAAAAAAAAAATTGTAGTTTGAATTATGATAAAAGAGAAATTGAGATAGAAGAGGGGTACAAGCATGATTTAACTCTGATACCATATTAAGATTTAGAATAGAGATTTTTGGACATATGAAAAAATGAGAGATGATAGGTTTAGAAAAATTAACCTAAAATGCCTAGCACTAGACATATGAGCAATCATCTTTCATCATATTTAAGTTGTTGACATTTTTATTATTTTTTCAATGTGAAATTATATTTTTAATACAGACCAGTTTAACATGATATAGGTCCGTCTCTCCATGGTAAAAAATATTTTAAATATATAAGCTCACTTTTATCAATTTACAAATTTTTAATATATGATAAAAAAAATATGATATCAAATTTTTAGCTCTTATGAGAGGGAAACTCTATCATGGATATGTTTTTTTGTTATACTTATATATATATTATATTTAAATTAACATATAAGGGATGAGAATATTACTGTTGAAAGAAATTTGTTTATGCAAAGATTACTATATTAAAGGAGTATTTAGATTAGCTTATATGTTAGTCAAATTAATTTATAAGTCTTAAATTTAAGTCAACGCATTTATTTAGATAATCTTTTAAGTTTATAATATAAGTTCAGCTTATAAATTAAAAAAATAAATTGAGAGACCAGCTTATTATTTTAGATTTTTTTTATTAAAAAAAGATAGTGGAGAGATATTGAAAATATAAACAACATATATATTATATATAAAAGGTTAAACATAAATGATATATATATATACATATAACATATAAATGTTAAATATAAATAGTAAAAGAAGTAAAAGATAAAAGTAAAAAAGATAATAATATATATAATAATAATATTTTATATAAATATCTTAATTAATTATTACTATATATATTAGTGAAAAATTATGGAAAGAAGTCAAGTTTTCTAGAAAATTTCTTTCTCTTCTTCTTTTCTTTTCCTTTAGGCCGTTTCCATAGATAAGAGAAAGAGGAAGATGATTTTAATTTCTTTAATCATCAAGTTTTGCTAAGAATTTTCAAAAATTAGTGATGGTTTTGGTGATCAGTGGTGTAATAAGTAAGTTTTCTTTAACTTTTGATAAATTTTCTTTTGAGTAGAGTTTTAATAAATTGGATAATTATTTAAATGTTTAAAATGAAGTTAATCAATATTGAAGTGATGAATTTAAAACTTGAGTGAGTGATGAAATATATTTGGTCAAAGTTTGGAGTGGTAAAGATGAAAAATAAGGTTTGTAAGAGATTTGGCTAATCTTGAGTTGAAAAAAGTTGAAAGGGCTTAAAAATGTTTACATAAGTTGCTAATATCATCTTTGAAATTATAAATTGATTAGGGATTGATTGATTTGAGTGAATGAACTAATATAAGGAAGTGAAAGATTGAGAGAAATTATTGTACAAATGAGTTGTTTCTCCAATTTGAGCTTCCAAAATATAAGTATATACTTAGATCATGCTCTTATTTTTGGTTTGCATCATTCTAAGTGATTAGGTGTGTGTTATGTTGATGAAAATGGTATAAAAGAGTGATTCTGGGATGCCATGGGTGTGACCATGCAGGGCCATGGTCGTGGGATTGGAAGAGGGACTGTTTCGTGTGAAAATGATGAAGAGACAGAAACAGAATGAATACCACGAGCATAACCTTTGGATGCCACGACCGTAGGGGTATAAAATAGTATTTTACAACTTTATTTTATATCTCACGGGCGTGGCTATGGATGTCACGTTCGTGGGGTTGTTTTATTGATGTTTGGTGCCATATTTTGTACTATACGGATATAGTAAATGGTTTGCATAACTATGTCTTTATATATATTGAATTAAAAATGTATATGTTGATTATGCTAAATGTTGGTGTGTTGATGAGTCATATGGTGAATGTCTCATATATATACAAAATGTGAAATGTTGTTTGTTATCTTATATTTTAGCTAGTTTTCAGAAGATTATGTTTGATAGTTGGCATGCCATATATGATGGAGTGAGACACTGTGTGTCATAGATATTGTTATGCCCCTGTGTTAGACACATTAGTGTCATTATTGTTGATATATATTGTGGATGAGACACTGGGTGTCACAGATATTGCTACGTCCAAAAGCGAGACACATTGGTATCACTACTGTTGAGATACGCTGCGGATGAGACATTGGGTGTCACAGATATTGCTACGTCCACTAGCGAGACACATTGATGTCATTGTAATGAGATAGACTAAAATAATGATTCTGGAACTAGTTTATTGTATAAGGACTGTGGGCCCATTGTATAATATGTCTTTATATCATGTTGTCATATTAGTATTGCATTATTAAGTATGCACCACTGAGCTTGTAGCTCAGCGTGAGTTGTTCATCTTGCAGGTGAGTAGATTTCTGATCTGAGAGTCAGACAGATGTGCTACAAGCCAAGTAAGAATGCTTCGAGACCAACTAGAAGGTGGTGCATGCATGTACAATTTTATTATGTTGTATTTTGATTATATGTATATGTACATAAGTAGATTTTGAAAAAGAAAATGTAAATTTGTATATATGTATTCAAATAAAAAGTATAATGATTTTAGAAATGTTACTTTTGAAAGAATGATATTTGATAATGAAAAATATTCTTTTATTAAATATATAATTGATGTGGAATTAATGTAATTATTTAAATAACATTGTAATATGATATCCTTATATTTTATATGCATATTATACGTATACGAAACATATATACGGTATGTATATAGGATATATGAGTGTTACAAACACAAATTGAAAAAACATAGTAATCTGCAACTTAACCACCCCATGACAAATGAAGCACATCTCTTAGATAAAAAAAATAGGCCAAATATGAAAGATATAATAGCAGATACATGAATAAATACACTGTAAATAAAATAAAAATTATAATCCTTTAAAATCAAAGTATATAATTCCAGAAAAGCAGAGATTTTAGGAAAATACTCATTGGTCTTCAACTTTTTCTTATCCTCAAAGTGATAGGAGCAACAAATCCTTATAGAGAAGGACAAACCAATGCCGATTATCATGAAAGGCTAGTTGGACTGGGGAGTTCTACTGGAGCTCTGACTAGATACCCTCTCCAAGCTACCATATCCACACAAAAAAATACCGATCTACCGTGAAAGTGGAAGACAAAAAGAGTCTTGATGGCTAGATCTAGAAAATAAGATAAGTAAAACCATAAAAGCATAAAAAAATACAGAAATCAGAGAAGAAAGATCTAAGAAAAATTTAAGATTGTCGTTGGCCAGAAGATAAACCGCAACCCTAGATCTAAAACTGAGGGAAAATGTTATAAGAGAAGATGAGAGAACTTCTCTTAGAAGGAAATTAAGAGAGAGAATTTATAACCGTATTATTTTAGTATTTAGAAGTTAATTTAACTAAATAATTTATTATATTATCTATATTTATTTTAATAAATATTCTCGATAATATAATTTATTTAACAATAAATATATTTATTAGCTTTTTTATTAAATATATTAGATATTTATTAGTCACTTATAAATATTTAAAATAAATATTTACTTAAAATTTTAAATATATATTAGGGCATATTAACTTAAAAATACTTAATATTTATAAACTAATTTTATGAGTTATGTAAAACACCCTCGAAATATTAACAATAAAAAAAATTAATGAGAGGAAGACAAAGGGGCTTAGTCAGCCGCCATTGTCCCTTCGGAGGCTCCAAAACATAACTGTGAGAATTGGCACAATTTGACTATTCAGCCGCGAAATGCATTATTAATTATTATTACGGAAAGCCAAGTCCATAATCAACAATTTCTAAGTCACCTTCTGGTTCCAGAACCCCACCAATTGCTTGACTATCATAGTAATCCAACGCTCAATTACCTGGTGATGCTGCACTTACACCAACGTTACAACTGCCTATTGAATTTGGACTAAACCTAATACTAGGGATGACAACGGAATGGGCAAAAGATGGAAAAGTATTTTTCATCTCTGTCTCCGTTTGACAAAAAATTTTCACGGAAAATCATCGCCCCTCCAACGGAGACAATTTTATCCTGTCTTCATTTTGTGTCGTAGAGATTTTTGCGGAAAATTTATTTTTATTTTTTAAATTAAAATATAATAATATAAAAATTATTAATTTATAAAAATTTTATAATTAATAATATAAATTATTAATTTTATAATTAAAAATAAAAAATTTTAATTTATTTAATTTTAGAGTTTAAATATTAAATATTATTTTTATTTATGTAGATTAATATAATTTGTATAATATATAATATATAATATAATTTGTATAATATATAATATATATAATATAATATAATATATTATATATTTTTATATAAAAAAATTGGATTCCCGTAAGAATGGGGACGAATCCCGCAGGACGGCGAGTACTGTCCCTATTCCCGTCCCGCGAGGAAAAAATGAAAATTTTCAATTCCGTACAAAGCAAATCCCTGTAGAAAGTGAAAATTTCTCACCCCCATTGCTATCCCAGCCTAATACTCTTTAATTCAGATTTATAAAAAAAAAAATTAGTAAATAATTTCAACTTATTATTAACAATAAATTTTATTTCTAAGCTCTTTTTTCACGCGAGACTGAAATAAGAAAATAAATTACTACCATTTAACATGGGAGACAAGTAAAAGTGACAAACAAATAATGAACATCGCTTGTTGAATTCCATCTGTTCCAAACAACAAAAAACGACATCATGGTGATTTTTCTTTCATAGAAGTTACCATTTCTCTATTTTCTTTCGGCAAAATTCAAAACCATGTTAACAGATCCAACGGTTGAAAACTAATTTGCCTCAATTCGCTTTTAATCAACGGTTCCTTAACTCTAGCATATCTGAAAATCCAACCGTTCGTTGCCAAAATGAAATCATTAATAAAAAAAACTGCTCTCTTTCTCTCTCACAAAAATCTTTAGTCCAAAATTTTCCTTCAAGAAAATAATCTTAGAGATTTGAGGTATTAATTATTAATTATAACATTGACTAATTATTACTTTTGCTTTTCTTATTCATTACTCTTTTGCTTTTCTTTGCTGTTGGAAATCAAGATTCTGTTTTTGTATCTTTTGCTTTCAGCAAGGTAAAAATACCATTTTCTTGATCATCAATGGCGTGGATGAATTTTACGTCCCTTTTTTCTCTTCAAAAACTCAGCGGTTTCTTTCAGGTTAGTTTAATATATTAATTTGGCAGTTGTTCATTAATTATTAGTATTTATTATTGTAACTAACTTTTGAAAAAGGAGTTTTGTCTAACTCTAATTATTGCTCCCTTTTTTTATTTTTTATTTTTGAATTCATTTATCCTGCAAAAGGATATCACTGAAACTTGCAGTGACGAGGGAAGATGACCATTTTCAACTTAAATGGAGTTTCTGTTCTCTGCACTATTTGTATTATATAAAACAGAGACTAAAGTTTTTAACTTTATTTTTATGGACCTAAAATTATCAGTTGGTCGGCAAAATTGTGGAAATTTTGATTACAAAATTTTCAGTACCACCAGAATTTTATCCTGATATTATATTATCTTAATACAGTCTCAAATTAAAGATATTTGTTAGCCATATCAATAAACTATGTTTCATCTATTGGTAGTTTGATGATTTAGTCAACAATTGCAATTAACCGACTTATCACAAAATCTGCAGTGTTTGTGATTATGGACGATATTTTCTTCAATTTCTGTATTACACATTGAGATAAATAAAATATACAGAAAGACAAAAAAAAACCCATTTATGGTTTAATCATGACTTGGTATTTTGTCTCATCAATGTAGGTTTTAAACAGGGGACTTTAAGATAGTTCTAACTTTTAAACATTTCCATGGGTGAAATGACTATTGACTTTAATGGTTGCAAACCCAAAACTTTGATACTATTAGTCCTTACATGATCATAATTTTTGCTTTGGTTTTCTGGGAAATTCATTTTCTGAGTAATTTTATGTTTGTATACATCTTCTACAGCAAAGCAGAATGAGAGAGGTTGATCTTGGCGCATATACTATTAGATCTCATGGAGTAAGGGTTGCAAAGAATCATAAGCATGACTGGTTAATATTAGTACTTCTTGTAGTGATAGAGATTGTTCTTTATATCATCCATCCATTTTATCGATTCGTCGGAAGAGATATGATGGAAGACCTTAAATATCCTTTCAAAGATAACACTGTGCCTACTTGGTCTGTGCCGGTAAGTTTCTTTAAACTTAAAGCAATTTTTTTCTTTTTATTACGCGTTTTTCAGTTGCAGTGTGATTAATGATATGTTTTCGCCTTTGATTATCAGTTGTATGCAGTTCTGTTGCCAATTACTATCTTTGTTTTGGTTTATATTCGAAGAAGAGATGTTTATGATCTACACCACAGCATTTTAGGTAATGGATTTCTGGAATTTGAAATAAATTTCTTAATTAGAATTTGATTTATTTAATAACAGTTTTTGTGTTACTTTGATCTTTCAAGAACAGGCCTATTATTTTCTGTGCTGATTACTGCTGTACTTACGGATGCCATAAAAAATGCAGTTGGTAGGCCAAGACCAGATTTCTTTTGGCGTTGCTTTCCTGATGGAAAAGAAGTTAGTTTCTCTCTTCAAATCCTTTCATTTCTTTTCTTAATTATTATTGTTTCTTTGATTAATCATCGAAAATTTGGTTTTGCATTTGCATAGTACTATGATAGTTGGGGAGATGTGATATGTCATGGGAAGAAAAGTGATATAAAGGAAGGGCACAAGAGTTTCCCAAGTGGTCATACATCATGTAAGCAACAATTTGGGTGCAAGTTAATTACAGAATTCTAATAGTTTCAGATTATTTGAAGCAGCTGAGGATATTGTTTTTGCAGGGTCTTTTGCTGGATTAGGCTTTTTAGCGTTGTATTTGTGTGGTAAAATCAAAGTATTCGATCGAAGAGGGCATGTGGCCAAATTATGCGTTCTGTTTCTACCTTTACTTGCTGCTGCTCTTGTTGGCATTTCTCGAGTCGATGATTACTGGCACCATTGGCAAGATGTGTTTGCTGGAGCTCTTATAGGTCTGTTCTTAGTTTAATGGTAATTGAATTTCTGATTTTAGTCTCACATTAGCAGCTTATGCATACGATTGCAGGGCTTGTTGTTTCAACGTTTTGTTATATGCAGTTCTTCCCAGCACCATACAATGAACAAGGTAACATTATTTTTGGAAGCCATTTTTTTAAGAGGAAATTTATGAGCAAATTGAAGAGAATACTAAAATGTGATTATATTAATTCATAATACTTCAGGATGGGGGCCTTATGCATATTTCCAAGCTTTAGAGGAGTCAAGTTCTAATGAAAATGCAGCAGGGCAAACAAATGCATTAAATGTGCAGGGCATGGATGTACAAGTAGTAAATTTACAATTCAGGCAAAACGGTCAGGAATTGACATCCTTAGATGACTTGGAATCTGGCAGGAGATGGTGAGATGATGGATATGTCAGACATTTGTGTTAAACACGTGTATATTTCTTTGGTAAAAGTATAGCTAGACATTTTTATGCAAGAATTTCCTATGTTTTCATTTAGTTAGATTGTGTAAAGACTTGTAGGCTTTTTGTTAGTGTTATTATACATACTCAGTTTCTTCAACATATAGATAATGTCCTTACGGAATATTTTTTTCAAATTAAATGTAAATGCGTTTGAATCATATATTAAAAAATATATGAATTAAGAAAATATAATTAAAGTTGCAGGTATTAAGATTTCCCAGTTGTTTTCTTTTTTTCTTTTTTTCTTTTTTTCAGCTTAAATTAGGAAGAAAGAGCACACTTGAAAACAAAGAAATAACCATGTCAACTGCAATCAATATATATATATATATATGTATATGTATATATATATATATTATGTATATATATATATATATGTATATGTATTTACAAGGGCGGAGGGAGGGGGTTCTGAGGGGCAATGAACCCCCCTCCTCTCCTCCCTGTTATTTTATATATATTTATATATAAATTATTAAATAATTATATATAAATGTATATATTTATAAATATATATAATTATAATTATATAAATTATTGTGTAATTATGTATAAATATATATAATTATAAATATATATATAAGTATAATTATATAAATTATATTTATATATATATAAATTATTGAAATTTTTATATATAAATATATATAATTTATATATATGTTATTAATTTTTTTGTATTATGTATGTTTTTTTAATTAGTGGATATTTAGAATTTTGTGATTAGGTATTTAGATTAATACTAAAATTTTATAATTTAATTATGAATTAAATAAAATTAATATTCTCATTTAAAATAGTAATTTAAAATTTTAATTTAATAAAATTATTTAAATAAATTAATAGATTCAAGAATTAAAATAAAAAGATATGTAAAAAAATTTAATAAAAATATTAATTTTATTATAATATTAAATATTAAAATTTTATTTTTTATTCGTTTGTATTTTTTTTTAATTTTATTTCTCTTTTATTCAAGTACTGATTTTGTTACTGTATGTGTGTGTGTGTGTATATATATATATATGTATGTATAATTGAAATGGAGATTGCCATTTGGAATCTCATGTATTGTGCCACGTCGTTTTTTTTTTAAGCTGGATTGTGCCACATCGTTGATTATCATATCATATTAAGTATTTAAATAATTAATTAATTACTAATTATTGACTTCAATTAATCAGCTGGATAATTCTCCCCTGGATGGTGTTCATCGAACTTGTGATGAAGCTTCCACATTCACATAAAATCTGTCAAATTTGAACTAAAAATAATTTTTTAAAAAAATTCTAGAAACTTTATATATTAATTACAAGGTGTTAACTAATTTATATGAGTCTCTAGCTTGTTCACGCCTATCTAAAAATTTCTTCAATGTTCACTACATGAAAATTAAATATATATATATATATATATAAATAAAAGAACAATCAAACTGGTTTATATGTTTACTGGGTCTTTCGTGATATTTGACAAAATTAAAAATTAAAAATTAAAAATTAAAAATTAAGTAGAAATTTAACAATAAACTTATGGCTGCAAGTGATTAATTTAATTGTTATTATGACAAATGTTACTGAACAACTTAGAATAATTTAAGTATTTGAAAATTTTAATTTTAAATATTAAATAATGTTATTAAACACCTTTTAATTTGGTAAAATGTTGTTGATATCTCTGTCAATTATTGAAAAGGAAAATGAAGATATTGACACCTCTCTTTTTCTTTAAAAAAAAATTACGTGGAGATGAAAAATATTTAGACTTAAATTTAAAATTTAAATAAAAGTAATATACATTTTTAACCATTAGAATATATCTTAACAGTAATTGACACCTCTCTTTTAGTTTAATATGCACGCACTTCATTTTTCTCATTGAAGTTTGACTATGATATTTTTATTTTGCTGTTTGACTAATAATTCTCCTCAGAAGATGATTTCATTCTACAAGGAAAAATTCTATTTAGCAACGGGAATTAGCAATTAATGGCAAAAAATTAATATACCAAATTGCAATAAATTTATGACAATTTACCTAAATAAAGATATTAACAATGAGTTTACGATGATATAACGACGGAAGAAGGATGATTATCGTAAACAGATTGTTAATTTTTAGTATTAGTTTGGCGCCAACAATCTGGCACTAAATGTAATGACAAACATCAACTCACAGACAATAAGTCTGTCATCAAATTATGGCGCAAATATTTTGGACCAAAAGTGAAAAACTATTGCGACGGTAAAATTGTCACAAGATTGCAATATAATGCCTGATACTATGAGATACAGAAGTGATTATAAGCGATACAGAGAACATTAGCATGGCCCCTGCGCAAGGATGACACTCATATTTATTGCTAATTTGCAACATATAAATGTGTCACAAGATAAAGACAGATCAGGAACTATCGTTGATCTTACGAAGAGAATTCTGAAATTCGAGTTTAATTTGCAACAGGTCTTATGTTACTTTTCTGTATTAACATGATGTTTTTAAATATTTTAAAATACATTATAAAATAATAAAGTATAATATAATAATATATGTATTTATAATAAACTATAATATTATAGTTTAGATTTTTTTAAAAAAAAGTATAAGAAAAAGAAAAGAAAAGAAGAAAAAAAAATGGGTATAGCAACACTAAGGTTCAACCCTGAATCAAAGGAGAAGAATAACAAGTTATTCACTATTATACTGGGAACCTATGTCTGTTTATATATCATTTCAATTAATATTTAAATAATGAATTGTATTTAATGTTTATAAAAACCCAACCATCCATAATAGTGCATTAATAGAGAGAGAGAGAGAGAGAGAGAGAGACAGATCTAAGTTTGCCTCGATGTATCGCCTTTCGACGACCACCTCTTTAGGCACAGCCCTAGGAAAAGTGCCTCCTGCCAACAAGTTGGAGGATGGGAAAATCGCTGCCATCTGATGCCTCCGGAGCAAGCCTCACACGCTGCCTGAAGCACTTGTGATGTCCATCGTTGCCAGCAATTTTCAAAATGATTTTCTGCCTATTTCAGTCTTTTTTTTGGCGAGAAAGTTACCATTAAGTCTCTTTTTTCATGAATTTTATTTTGATACCCCATTTGCGATTTTTGGATCAACGTTTATTTTTTTGGCTGAAAATTCTGGTGAGCCAATAAATTAAAATTTGTTTAAAAATTAATTGATAAAAAATAATAATTAAATATTTGAATTATACTTATTAGTTATTAGTTCATTAAATTAACTGATTAAGTTTAAAAATTTATGAAATTTATCAATTCGTCACTAAATTAACAGTTTAAGATATAGTTATTATCTATTAATTGATTGAGTTAAAATTTAATTACTGGCCTGTGTTTAAAATTCATAGGATTAATTAATTGAAACTGATACTAACCTGTTGATCAAATTATAATTAGAAACTTGAGAAATTAACTAATACTGATAAGACACTAAAATAATATCAAGGGTTAAGTTCACAAAACTAATCAATAGGTAGAGTTGTATATATATTTTTTTATGGATGGGAAATAATGATTATTAACAACATATTCATTGTCAACATGGTTGTTAGTACTAATATTTTTATTTTTATTATTATAATAATCAAGTTGTCTTTGTTATTATCATTATTTTGCTATTAGTACTACTATTATAATTAATTTTATCATACATTATTATTACAAATAAAAAAATAAAATATGCAATCCTTGGTTTTAATTAAAGGACAGCTGGGAAACTTAAATTCTTAAAATTATTCAAATCAATTTAGAAAAATGTTAGAACTTCTAAGTAATTACTTAATAACTAAAAAATAATTGAATAAAATCAATGTTTAATTAAATAATACTATTAATATTAATATTGATATTAGTTATAAGATTTAATATAAATATTATGGTGATTTGATATGTAAAAATTAATTATATTTGTGATATTGTTGCATTGTTATTAATATTGGAGGCTAGAGGGGCCATTAATAATTATTGGTTATTGTGATGAGTATTATAGACTATTTAAAAGTTTTATTTTTATATTTTGTTTAAAGAAAAATTATCATAGTTTTAGGAGAGACTCTATCAAAATTTTAATAAAATCTTTAGAGTCGATTCATCCTTATTCTAACAATTCTCATCATGTCTCAAAAACAATATCCAATTTCAATTAAGAGTTTCGAGAAGAGCCTTTAAATTTTTTCTATCAATATGTAAGTTATATAGATCAAAATAATACTTCATTCTTTTAAATTACATTAATAATTATATATGCATAATGTATTGATTGCTTGTATAGTAAAAATATATAATTATCCTTATTAGCACTAGGTTATAGAAGCACAACGCATGTTGGTGTTTGAGTTGATTGTATTGTTATATATTATTTTATTTGCCAACTATGGTTAGGATGATAGAAGACTACACATGATTTGGGATACAAATTATGATACCATGATGTTATATGGTGATGAGATTAGAACTAGCATGACAACGAAGCTTTTTTTTTCTCAGTACTTCTTATTAGTCAAGTAGCTCTATTTGACTAAGACTGTGATAGCGAACTACATTGGATGAAGAGAGCCATACAGACAGATCGGCTCCCTAGTTTAAATTTAATATGACCTTATTGGCTGACTTATATCCTTGTATAATTATAGAATTTGTTTATTTTGTTGACATTTGCATGAGTACTATTTATATGAGAATGATGTATTATACGCTCATTCTTATTTATCATTTTTTCTCTAAGTTGTAGGTTGAGCATAAATTTTTTTTTACTTGGATTGTCTTGCCTTTCCTTCCTTGACAGGAGTATTAGTTACACATTTTATTATATAATTATGTTATACTTGTTGTATCTTAAAACTCCACATGATATTATTTTTCTTATCCGTCTACCTATATAATTTCGTTATTTGGTTAAATATATTTGTTAACTAATGTGTGATGATGATGATGATGATGTGATGTTTCACTAATTGTGCATAAATAGTGAGCCCAATTATGAGACAGTTACTACTGTCCTAATACAGGTTTCTTTAGTAATGAGTTGTCAGGTTTCTAATATCGATTATATGTACTCAGGTTCGAGTCGTAACACTTTTTTTATATTAGCGACAAATAGGTTACATATATTAATATATTAATTAATTGAGACAGTTTAGTGATTGATATAGTATCTGTGTTAATTAATTATTATATAACCAACATATCTTCTTCTTTTTTTCTTCCTTTTTCATCACTATTGCATCTATTTGCCATCTTGTACCAGCAGCCTTATCTCTAGTTGCCATCTTGTTGCTGGCAAGGAGCCAACAGTGACGATTTTGATTTTCAAGTTTTTTTTGTTTATTTGCTTTGTAAATTTATTTTTTTTTGGTATTTTGATTTAGGGGAAGGTTTTGCAGGAAAATCTAGTTTTTATTCATCATCTTGCTTTATTGAATATGCTATTAGGTTAATGTTGGCCCTTAAGAATCTCACCAAAAAGGGTTTTGAATTGGTGGTTTAGATATGTAAAGGGAAATTAAAAATTCTATAAGAGAGTAAGAGAATAGAAAGAGAATGAGACGAGATCCAATCATTTTATTTTCAAATTATTATAAATTATTATTATTATTTTAATTTATATTATAATAAAATAAATTTAAATCAGTTATTTTTAAAATTAAAATAATAGTAACTAAAATTAATAATAAATCATATAATTATTTATTTATTTTAATAACAATTGAATATGATATGTTTAAATATTTAGTTAATATAATTCTAAATACATATTAAAAAATTATTTTAACACAATTGAGATACGGCTTAAATGTTAAAACTTTTAGTTTAAATAGTTAATAATCAAGAATTGACTAATTTTAAAAAATAAAATAAATTATAAGAGTGACAGTGCATATTAGTTAATTTTTAAGGGACAAGGAGTAAAAATCACCTATTACTAAAGCTCTTAACAAATTTGGAGTATTGGCATAGTTTTTTGATATGACATCACCTCAGCACATATATTGACATGGTATACTGATAATGTGTCATGACAATATGTATATTGGAGTGACGTATTAACATCAATGCCATTTTAGTATATGCCATGTCAGTTAGCTACGTCATGTTATCTGTCGTCGTTAATAGTTATAATGGTAAAAGGGATTATTAGTGCGAATTTAAGGAAAGACTAATATAAAAAAATAAACTTGAGATCATAATTGTCACTACCTAAATTGGGGAGTTGGGACCGGTGTAAAGTCATACCTAAGTACAACTTTACAAGGCTAATTCAAATTTATTATTATAGTGCAAAATTACTAAATTCAATAAATTTATCCCATAATCAAGTCATCAATAAAAATGATACTATTCAAAATCAAGTTCAATAACTAAAACTCAAACTAGATGCAAAGAAACAGTCTACTCCTTATTACAAGAAAAAGGGTTCGAACACGGTTCGCCCAAAAATATCCAGAAATCTCTATGGAGTAAAGAAATATGCAGACGAACCAAAATTCACAACCAACTAGAAGAACCACAAGGAGGACGACCGAGCTCACTAAGGAATATAACTTCAACCTGTAAGTCAATCTATAAGGGTGTGAGCGTTATATATAGACGCTCAGTAAGTTCATGAGAGACAGAGAAACACTAATACAATTTAACAAAGTAATATATATCAAGTAAACATCTACAATAATCACATACATGATGGTGTATCGGGGTCTACCAAATATTACATCCTCTTTCTTCAACCATATCCAAGAACAAGTAGGCACGTGGCCCCAAGAGCAAGTAGGCATAAGCCCCAAGAACAAGATCGATATCGATATATAAAATAATCTCCATAATCACAATCCATATCCTCCGTCCCCATTAGATACACCATCGCACATCACAATAATATTCAATATCATATCAAGACATTAGGCAAATAGCATACAAGTTTCTCTGTCTTCTATTCACATGCGAGGCTAGGGCAAGAAAGGATAATATATCGAAATTAGAAAGAATAATATATACGAAGGGCTTATATATATATAATAGCTTAGTTAGCAAATAGCACATCACAAATAATACACATACACCCATGAACTTATCTGGTATCCAAAGAAAGCTTAACCCAATCCTTACAACCTACAGACCTCGAGCTTCAGCCGGATTATTGCCTAAGGAAAGATAATTACATAGTCCAACAATCAATCCCACTATCTCATCTATCATGAGGGATGCAATACATGCTATGAATGCAAAAAGACCAATACTTAACCAAAAATTAACCAAGATAATCCAAAATTAAAAACCAACCCGACTCAACTCAAAATTATGGTTCAACCCAATGGTTAAACCGATCGCACCTCAAAAATATAAAATCAATTAATTAATTAAAATTTATTAGAACCAAAATCTCAACTCAATTTTTATAACTCATATATCAAATAATATCACATCAGTCCCTATGCAAAAATCATAGTTCATACCAACACCCAAAACCGATAAAATTTCTTAAGTAGTCCCCATAATTCAAAAATTTTCAGAAAATAATTCCATCATTCAAAAATTCTGGAAAAATTCTAGTAGCTTCTCCAACATCTAAATAACGTGTGTGCAAAATTTTAGATTAATCCAAATTTATTTGGTCCCCCAAAAATATTTTACAACATTCTGATTCTGTTTGAACCACTAAAAATCAGTACAGCAAAAATCATCATAAATCCTTCACATTTCGTTACCACAAAATTATCAAAATAATTTTCTCATATTATAGACATCAGGATGGACAACATATAAAAATTTCATAATTTTTCAAGACATCTAAGACCTTCAAAATAATTTTCAAAACAGACATCATCAGAAAACCCTTAACCAATAGCAGTGTCAATTCTTAATTTATTTCGGAATCTAAACATTAGAACCAGACTCCAAATTATTTATCACAAATTCACAACATCCTAATAAACAACATATCAAAAAATCAGATTAATATCAGACACCAATTATTTTTAAAAATTCGACAAAGATATTGAATTTACAGTGACTATGCACAGACAGCATTCTCAAATTAATAATTCAATTAAAAATATAAATCTTAACCTAAAATTCCCACATAAAATCCTACAGCTAAACTAACATCTTCTCCTAAAACATATCAAAAATTCAGACCTAGATCATTTACTAATAATTTTTAAAAATTCGACAAAGTTACTGAAATATTAGTAATCACAAGCAGAAATAATTTTTCACTTTATTAATGAATTAAAAATATAAATCAAACATGAAAATTCCAAAATAAATTTCTAGATCAAGTTTAACATCCCTAGAACAGATTACAATTGCCAAAAATACCAGATCATTAACTTAAACTCCCAAATCAAATATTAAACATCAAGAACCTCTAAAATCATCCTACAACTTTTTAATTATTTTTAATTAATTAAAAAATAAAATAAATAAAAAATATTATTTTTCTAACACACTAAACATCATACAAACATCCAACAACACAAATCATGCCATGAAGTTAGAAGAAATTGAAGAAACCTCAAAATATCAAAGCTGCCAGAATTTGGAAGCCAAAAACAACAAGCGACGCAGCCGCAGCACGCCGAACGACAGGAGCTCGCCTCGCCGAACGACACCCTTGCCTCGCCAAACGACACCAGCTAAATGGTACGCCAACTGCTAAACGACAGCCGCTCGATTTGAAGGAAAAATTTGATTTTTCTACCTCTTTTCTCTCTCTGACGGCACTAAGGTTTTTAGACATTTATTTAGGTGCCCTAACACCCCTATTTATACAATTTTTTGTTGGTAAATTACCAATATACCCCTAAATTAATTTATTTAATTTAAAAATACCCTAAAACTCTTTAAAAATTCAAAAAACACCCAACTAACTTATAAAAATTTACAACTAACCCCAAATTCAATTATTTTCAGAATTATTTTAATTAGTTAATTAATTAGTTAATTTATTTATTTTATTTAATTTATTTTAATTAAAAATTAATAAATACCTGAAAAATTTTCGAAACACAACCCATAGCAAAATTGTACTTAAAATAACCGTAATGACATCACGGTTACCAAAATGACATCAAAAACAGCAAAACGAAATCCGAAAATTTTTCGACCACCAAAATGATCAAAATACCCCCCGAAGCCAAAAACACAATATTATACTCAAAATGACCGTTTCGTCAACCCCAATATAAAAATAAGTACCAAACGACTTAAAATGAACCCGAATATGAATTGGAGATAAAATTACCATTTTACCCCTAGACTCTAATTTTCCCAAAAATCAAGGGTTTTACAATCTAACCCCTTTAAACAAATTTCGTCCTCGAAATTTTACCCAATAACATACTCATCATCAAAACACTTTTATATTTTAAGTTACACACAAATCCGGAAAGCATAGCTCACTTAGCACATGTTGTTATGGTTAATCAGGTCATAACCCCACAATACTAAGCGCTATAGACTATTCCAGTTTTGCTCCAGGTTATGTTTATTATAAAATCAAACAGAAGCATTTTCTTTACAACTTCCATTCATCAACAATCATCACAAAAAGCCAAAACTCAAGTGTTCAAGTCAAATCCAAATCAACCAAAACCATTACTAATATAACACTTATCCATATGATACTCATCATTCTACCAACAACCCAGACTTATTCAAGAATAACATCCGATATCAACAAACCAAGATTATTCAAAAACGTCTTCCAATGACCAATTTAATAGCAACTATCATAAATAATACCAGACAAAACACATATACATTTATGATGTACAAAAGATATAATGATGTAATAATGATGTGATGATATGCATGCATATGGTGCTATATCAAGACTATTAATAAACTACACTCTAACCCCCTTAAAACGATTTCACCCACGAAATCAATAACGCACCTGAAGACTCAAACAAATGAGGGTATTTTGCTAGCATAAGTTTCTCTGCTTCCCAGGTGCATTCCTCAACAGAATGGTTACGCCAAAGAACCTTTACTGAAGCCACATCCTTTGAACGTAATCGTTTGACCTGACGGTCCAAAATAGCTACAGGCTGCTCCTCATAAGTACAATCATCAGTAATCTCAATGGTCTCTGAAGCCAAAACATGATTGGGGTTCGATACATATTTCCTCAACATCGAAACATGAAATGTCGGATGCACAGCTGCTAACTCGGGTGGCAAATCTAGTCTGTAAGCAACATCACCGACACGTTCTAGGACCTCATAAGGACCGATAAATCTGGGAGCCAATTTTTCTTTCTTACCAAACCGCATAACACCTTTAAAAGGTGATACTTTCAGAAACACCTTATCACCAACTGCAAACTCAAGATGCCTTCGCTTAAGATCAGCATAATTCTTCTGTCTAATAAAAGCAGTACGGATCCGATCCTGAATTACCGGTACAACTTGGGCATTATACTGCAAAAGATCAGAACCCTCAATACGACGCTCACCAACCTCCTCCCAATACAATGGGGTTCTACACCGTCTACCATACAATGCTTCAAAAGGAGCCATACCAATGCTAGCTTGATAACTATTATTATAGGCAAACTCTACCAACGAAAGATGATATGCCCAACTTCCCTTAAAATCCAGAACGCACAATCGTAGCATATCCTCCAAGGTCTGAATGGTTCTCTCCGACTGTCCATCTGTTTGAGGATGAAAAGCCGTGCTATAGTGAAGATCTGTACCTAACCCTTTCTGAAGCTTCTGCCAAAACATGGATGTAAATTGAGCACCTCTATCAGATACAATGGAAACTGGTACCCCATGCAGACTCATAATCCGATTAATATACAACTTTGCATACTGAGATACTGTATACTTGGTATTAACCGGAAGAAAATACGCTGACTTGGTCAATCGATCTACAATCACCCAGATCGAATCATAGCCACCAGCAGTCTTTGGCAACCCGACAATAAAATCCATAGTGATTCTCTCTCACTTCCACTCGGGTAGTGGTAACTCTCTCAGTAAACTGGCTGGCTTGTGATGCTCATATTTAACTTGCTGGCAAGGTAAACATTGAGAAACAAACTCTGCAACATCATTCTTCATTCCTTTCCACCAATACATCTACTTTAAATCTCGATACATCTTAGTAGAACCAGGATGTATAGTGTACTTGAAAGAGTGAGCTTCTTTCAAAATCTTTTTCTTTAAATCATCCACTGAAGGCACACACAACCTTGAGCCGAACCGCAAAACTCTTTTTTCATCAACTGAAAATTCTGTGGATTCACCTGACAAGACTTTCTGGCGGATCGTTGACAACTCCTCATCCGTATTCTGCGCTGAAATTATCTCATCAAGGAAATCAGGTTTGACTGTCATATTAGCCAACAACACACCTCTATCACCTTCAATTTCTTTACCAGACATATGAAAAGTTAAACCATCACCTAGCAGTTGATGTATCTCCCGTATCAACGGTCTTCTGGAAACTAAAATGTGGGACAGACTACCCACAGACTTACGACTTAGAGTATCAGCCACAACATTCGCTTTACCCGGATGATACTGGATGCTATAGTCGTAGTCTTCAAGAAACTCTACCCACCTTCTCTGTCTCAAATTCAAGTCTTTTTGGGAGTATACATACTTAAGATTCTTATGATCAGTGAAGATCTCACAAGTAACTCCATAAAGATAATGTCTCCAAATCTTGAGTGCAAACACAACTGCAGCCATTTCTAAATCATGTGTAGGATAGTTTACCTCATGCTTCTTCAGCTGTCTAGAGGCATAGGCGACTACTTTACCATGTTGCATCAACACACAACCCAGACCAACGCCTGATGTGTCACAATAAACAGAATGCCCCTCAGTGCCTTCTGGCAACACAAGTATTGGTGTAGTAGTTAATCTTTCTTTAAGAGTAGCAAAACTCTCCTCGCAAGCATCATCCCAAATGAACTTAACACCCTTACGAGTGATTTTTGTTAGAGGTGCGGCTATTCTGGTGAAATCTTTGACAAATCTTCTGTAATATCCTGCTAACCCCAGAAAACTCCGAATCTCAGTAACAGTCTTCGGTCTCTGCCAATTCATCACTACCTCAATCTTCTGTGAATCAACCTGAATACCCTCTGCAGATATAACATGTCCTAGAAAGACAACCCTGTCCAACCAAAACTCACATTTGGAGAACTTAGCGTAAAGCTGATGTTCTCTTAAAGTCTGCAACACCAACTTCAAATGATGCTCTTGCTCTTCCTTGGATTTCGAATATATTAGAATGTCATCAATGAATACGACAACAAACCGATCAAGATAAGGACTAAACACCATGTTCATCATGTCCATAAAAGCAGTAGGAGCATTAGTAAGTCCAAAGGACATCACTAGAAATTCATAATGACCATACCTCGTGCGAAAAGCAGTCTTAGGTATGTCACTCTTCTTCACCCTCAACTGGTGATAACCCGACCACAGATCAATCTTGGAGAAAAACTTTGCTCCCTGCAACTGATCAAACAAATCGTCAATCCTGGGCAATGGATATCTGTTCTTCACAGTCACCTTATTCAGCTGTCGATAATCGATACATAGCCTCATTGATCCATCTTTCTTTTTCACAAAAAGCACTGGAGCACCCCACGGTGAAGTACTCGGTATGATATATCCCTTCTGCAATAAGTCATTCAATTGCTCTCTCAACTCCTTAAGTTCTACTGGAGCCATCCTATATGGAGGCATAGAAATATGATTGGTTCCAGGTACAAGATCAATGGAGAATTCAATCTCTCGTTCCGGTGGTAACCCCGGTAAATCGTTTGGGAACACGTCCATGTAATCTCGTGCTGTCGGGATATCTTCAAGTTTCGCTTCTTTCTTGTTCACATCCCGAATAGAAATAAGGTAGGCATTACAACCCTTTCGCAATAATCTTCTAACTCTCATAGCTGAAATTAGCTGACTGGTCCCATTGATTTTAGAACCATAAAATGTCACAGTCTTGTTGGCCTCATATGCAAACACCACTACCTTATCCTTACAGTTCAAATTAGCTCCATGCCGAGCTAACCAATCCATACCCAATATGACATCAAACTCTATCACATCTAATGCCACTAGATCCGCAAGAAGTTCAACATTTTTAACTTTAACAATGCAATCCTTGTATACCTTTAAAGATTCTACCTCCTCTCCTAAAGGTGTATGAACAACTAATGGCATTTCCATAGATTCAGATGTAATACTCAGCCTAGATGCAAAACTAGGTGATATGAATGAATGAGTAGCTCCAGGATCTATCAATATGTGTGCATCTAGAGAACAAATAGAAAGAGTACCTTGCACCACATTGTTGTCAACTTGTGCCTGCTGATGATTTAGGTTGAACACCCGAGCATAATTCTGGTTTTGGCCCTGATTCTGATTCTGATTTTGGTTCTGACCATTACCTTGTCCCACTGGTTGAACTGCTCTACCATTTTGTTGGTTTCCATTATTTGCAGCACCCTGGTATCCACGACCCTGCTAATACTGCTGACCCTGATAACCCTGATAACCGCAACCCTGCTGGCCCTGGTATCCTCGGCCCTGCTGGCCCTGATAGCCTCTGCCTCTATTGTAACCTCGATCACCCTGATATCTGTTACCGTTAAACTGTCCATGGCCACCATTACCTCTAAAATAACCATTTCCATTCTGATAGTTACCCCTATATGCTTGATTGCCAAATGGTCTTAACTGAGTATGCTGACCTGCCTGAGTCTGATTGCGTCTAGGAATTGGACAATCTTTGACTTGGTGATCCATCTGTCCACAGTTAAAACAAGCTCCAGTCTTCCTTCTGCACTCTCCCGTATGATGTAAGCCACAAGATTCACAAGTAGGGGCTCTAGGACCCTGTTGCTGGTAGTGCAGACCATTATCATTGCCTCTCTGACCACTATACTGCCCCTGATAACCTGGCTTATTCTTCTTTCTGCTTGATTCTCCAGCATCAATATTCCTCTTTCTGTTTTCTAACCCCAGAGCAGCATTAACAGCCAAATGTATTTCCTTGTAATTGTGACTGGCTATTAACTCATAGTATTTATCATTCAACCCATCCACAAATCTATCAGTCATAGATTCTTCATCCTGAGACACACGTGTAGCATACTTCCTTAACTCTTGAAACTGCTCCCAGTACTCAGCTATAGATTTGTTGCCCTGAGTCAACATTTCAAACTCCCTTGCTTTCGCTTTCATCACATTCCGAGGCATAAAGTTTTGCATAAACATTCTTCTGAAGTCTTTCCATACCTCAACTTGGCCTTGGATAGAGATCTTATACCATTCTTCAGCTGATTTTTGCATTTGATGCCCAGTTAACTCTATGGCTCTTTTCTCAGTACATTTCAAGACATCACAGATCTTCTTAACTTTATTAAGAAATGCTAGAGGGTCTTCTGTAGCAAGATTAGAGAATGTAGGTGGATCAACTCTAATAAATTTGTGCAAATCCAGGTCGTCAGTTAATCCATTTCCTCTAGCTGTAGCGTGAGCATTAGCATTCATGTTGTTACCCATGCCTTGAACAACCCGGACTACTCCCTCAACGAGAGCTTCCATCGATCTATTCAATGTCTGCAAAGTAGCCAAATATGCATCTGGGTTTTCTTGAACTGGTACTTGACCTGGCACATGCACATTATCAGGAGTTGGAGATGGTGGCTCCTGATCTTCATTAAGTGGTACTTCAAATAGCCCCTCATTCTCCAATACAAAATTCTGATCTTCCATCCCTTGCACATTTTCATTTACCACCCTCCGAGGTCTTCCACATCTACGTGGCTGAGGTGGCTCCTCAACATGAGTGGCCGGCTGATGTTCAACTTCCTCAGCTATTCCAGCACCACTAGACCCACCAACAAAAAGAAAACGAGGGTTTTCTTGAGACATTGCACCTGCTAGCGGAGGAAAAGATTGATTAATGCAGAAAGGAAGCAAAACTTTTTAGAAGAACAATCTTAATGATTTCTGGATAGTATTAAGCTAAGTAAAACCTATCGCTCTGATACCACTTTTGTCACGACCCAAACTGCGGAGTCGGGACCGGCGTAAGGCCATACCTAAGTACAACCTTACAAGCCTAATTCAAATTTATTATTATAGTGCAAAATTACTAAGTTCAATAAATTTATCCCATAATCAAGTCATCAATAAAAATGATACTATTCAAAATCAAGTTCAATAACTAAAACTCAAACTAGATGCAAAGAAACAGTCTACTCCTTATTACAAGAAAAAGGGTTCGAACACGGTCCGCCAAAAAATATCCAGAAATCTCTATGGAGTAAAGAAATATGCAGACGAACCAAAATCCACAACCAACTAGAAGAACCACAAGGAGAACGACCAAGCTCACTAAGGAATATAACTTCAACCTGTAAGTCAATCTATAAGGGTGTGAGCGTTATATATAGACGCTCAGTAAGTTCATGAGAGGCAGAGAAACACTAATACAATTTAACAAAGTAATATATATCAAGTAAACATCCACAATAATCACATACATGATGGTATATCGAGGTCTACCAAATATTACATCCTCTTCCTTCAACCATATCCAAGAACAAGTAGGCACGTGGCCCCAAGAGCAAGTAGGCATAAGCCCCAAGAACAAGATCGATATCGATATATAAAATAATCTCCATAATCACAATCCATATCCTCCGTCCCCATTAGATACACCATCGCACATCACAATAATATTCAATATCATATCAAGGCATTAGGCAAATAGCATACAAGTTTCTCTGTTTCCTATTTACATGCGAGGCTAGGGCAAGAAAGGATAATATATCAAAATTAGAAAAAATAATATATACGAAGGGCTTATATATATATAATAGCTTAGTTAGCAAATAGCACATCACAAATAATACACATACACCCATGAACTTACCTGGTATCCAAAGAAAGCTTAGCCCAATCCTCACAACCTACTGACCTCGAGCTTCAGCCGGATTATTGCTTAAGGAAAGATAATTACATAGTCCAACAATCAATCCCACTATCTCATCTATCATGAGGGATGCAATGCATGCTATGAATGCAAAAAGACCAATACTTAACCAACAATCAACCAAGATAATCCAAAATTAAAAACCAACTCGACTCAACTCAAAATTATGGTTTAACCCAATGGTTAAACCGATCGCACCTCAAAAATAAAAATTAATTAATTAATTAATTAAAATTTATTAGAACCAGAACCTCAACTCAATTTTTATAACTCATATATCAAATAATATCACATCAGTCCCTATGCAAAAATCATAGTTCATACCAACACCCAAAACCGATAAAAATTCTTAAGTAGTCCCTATAATTCAAAAATTTTCAGAAAATAATTCCATCATTCAAAAATTTTGGAAAAATTTCAGTAGCTTCTCCAACATCTAAATAACGTGTGTACAAAATTTCAGATTAATCCAAATTTATTTGATCCCCCAAAAATATTTTACAACATTCTAATTCTGTTTGAACCACTAAAAATCAGTACAGCAAAAATCATCATAAATCCTTCACATTTCGTTACCACAAAATTATCCAAATAATTTTCTCATATTATAGACATGAGGATGGACAACATATAAAAATTTCATAATTTTTCAAGATATCTAAGACCTTCAAAATAATTTTCAAAGCAGACATCATCAGAAAATCCTTAACCAACAGCAGTGTCAATTCTTAATTTATTTCGGAACCTAAACATTAGAACCAGATTCCAAATTATTTATCACAAATTCAAAACATCCTAATAAACAACATATCAAAAAATCAGATTAATATCAAACACCAATTATTTTTAAAAATTCGACAAAGATATTGAATTTACAGTGACTATGCACATACATCATTCTCAAATTAATAATTCAATTAAAAATATAAATCTTAACCTAAAATTCCCAAATAAAATCCTACAGCTAAACTAACATCTTATCCTAAACCATATCAAAAATTCAGACCTAGATCATTTACCAATAATTTTAAAAATTTGACAAAGTTACTGAAATATTAGTAATCACAAGCAGAAATAATTTTTCACTTTATTAATGAATTAAAAATATAAATCAAACATGAAAATTCCAAAATAAATTTCTAGATCAAGTTTATCATCCCTAGAACAGATTACAATTGCCAAAAATACCAGATCATTAACTTAAACTCCCAAATCAAATATTAAACATCAAGAATCTCCAAAATCATCCTACAACTTTTTAATTATTTTTAATTAATTAAAAAACAAAATAAATCAAAAATATTACTTTCTAACACCCTAAACATCATATAAATATCCAACAACATAAATCATGCCATGAAGTTGGAAGAAATTGAAGAAAAATTGAAGAAACATCAAAATATCAAAGCTTCCAGAATTTGGAAGCCAAAAACGACAGGCGACGCAGCCCGCAGCACGCCGAACGACAGACCTCCGCAGGCCGAACGACAGGAGCTCGCCTCGCCGAACCACACCTTTGCCTCTCCAAACGACACCAGCTAAATAGCACGCCCACTGCTAAACGACAGCCGCTCGATTTGAAGAAAAAATTTGATTTTTTTACCTCTTTTCTCTCTCTGACGGCACTAGGGTTTTTAGACACTTAATTGGGTGCCCTAACACCCCTATTTATACAATTTTTTATTGGTAAATTACCAATATACCCCTAAATTAATTTATTTAATTTAAAAATACCCTAAAACTCTTTAAAAATTTTAAAAAAAAAAACCCAACTAACTTATAAAAATTTACAACTAACCCCAAATTCAATTATTTTCAGAATTATTTTAATTAGTTAATTAATTAGTTAATTTATTTATTTTATTTAATTTATTTTAATTAAAAATTAATAAATTTTCGAAACACAACCCCTAGCAAAATTATACTTAAAATAACCGTAACGACATCACGGTCACCAAAATGACGTCAAAAACAGCAAAACGAAATCCAAAAATTTTTCGACCACCAAAATGACCAAAATACCTCCCGAAGCCAAAAACACAATATTATACTCAAAATGACCGTTTCGTCAATCCCAATATAAAAATAAGTACCAAACGACTTAAAATGCACCCGAATATGAATTGGAGGTAAAATTACCATTTTACCCATAGACTCCAATTTCTCAAAAAATCAAGGGTTTTACAATAATAAACATAATTCGTTTTAGAGGCATAACGAGAAAAAAATTACCCCAATTTTGATTGTAAGACTGATTAGGGGTGGACATCAGTTAATTTGATTAATTAACCGATCGAACCGGTCGGTTAACCAAACCTAAACACAAAAAAATTACTAACCGAACCGACCAAATTTATATTTTGGTCGGTTCAGTTAATTAATCGAATCAAATTGATAAATTTAGTTAATTAACCGAACCAACCAATTTTTTTAAATTTTAAAATAAAATTATATTTATAAAAATTAATATAATTAAATAACTAAATAAAATTTATTATAAAAATAAATAAAATATAATTTTATTTTGTAATAAAAATTTATATAATTTAAAAATTAAACAAAAAATAATAAATAACTAATTTTTTTTAAAATGATTCGGTTAATCGGTTAACCAAATAAATCAAATCGGTCAACTATTAACTGAACTGAAAATTGAAATATTTTAAATCTTCAACCGAATCGACTTAATTATACTCTAATCAGTTAATCAAATCAAAATTTTAATCAGTTAACTGAAAATTCAGCCGGTTAACTGAATTTTGCTCGCTTTAATATGACCTTCATAACAGAAGCCCCAAGTGCGTTTCCCTTCTACAGTGTCATGCCGCTAGAAAGTGTATCACCAAAATGTTAAATTAGTTTTTAAAAGAGTTATAAAATAAATTTCTTTCTAATGTCATATTTTGATTTCATTTGTATTTTTATAAGAGAATGCTTAAAATGTTAAATAAATATATTTTTTCAATGTACTAAAAAATAGTCAAATAGTTACATGCTTATTGTTATAAAAAATAATATTTTTGAGATTATTATATTATTTTATAATATATTTCGAGGTTGTAATATTTCATTATTTTCATAACATATTTAAGAGTATTAATAGTTCCATATTTTAATTTGATTAATTAATTTTCTTGGTAATGAATTTGTTTCAAAAATAAGAGTTAAGCAAAAGGAAAAAGAAATTTTTTTATTGAATTTTATTATATTTTATAAATTAAAATAATATTTATAAATTAAAATAATTAAAATAATAAATAAATAACTTAATTTTTGTTTTGATTTTGATGGTTATTAGCTATATAATATAATAAAAGTATTATAATCAACTTCAATAAAAACTAAAAGGAGAGTCAATACCACTGAAAAAAAAAACTGATTTATTTATACCCTATTCCAATCCAAACTACCTTATAAGAAAGCTAAGTTTTGTGAAGTAAGTACTTAATTAATTAATTAATTTGATGCCTTCTGATTATATGGTATATTATGATTAACCAATGCTGTTTGACCTTAATTATAAAACCCAAGAATCGTTTTTGAATAATGAAGAATATTTATCAATCCAAATTCAAAATTTTATATAATTAAAATGCTATTTATATATTTTGATAACTATACATGTACGTAATCTTTTATGTCACCTTATAAAATAAATTAGATATAAATGCAATTGAGAATTCTATTTAGAGAAGTTGGTGCATTCTTTGGTTTATCATACTCTCTTTTTCTTATTTTTTCTTATTTTTTTTTAAAAGATCCATCTTCCTTTCTAATCCCACAAAATTTCCTGCCACAAACTTTTTCTTAAAAGGCTTTCAAATTGAAGAGTAAAGAAAAAGAAGAAATGGCAAGCAAAGTTGACATTGTTGATAATTTAATTAAGATGAATGTTAATTATAGTCATTTTAGAGAATGATTGTTCAATAATTTTTCTTCTATTAGTTTATAAATATATATTATAATATCTTTCTTAATAAATGAACCTATAATAATTATTTTTAAACTAATAGAGGAAAGATTATTAAACAATCAATTTCTAAAATGATTATTATTAGTATTCTTCTTTAATTAATAGACGTTAACAAAAATTTAATTAATTAATTTTGAGCCATAAATTAATATTATCTGGTAACCGTAATTAATTAATTGATTAATTTACAGTCGTAATATCGGTTGATAAAATTTCACATTTAAGCTTAAGTTGATTGCTATGTTGTTTAGTGTCCCGATAAGGGACCACGAGCTATAACATAGGCATATAAATGTGCTAAGTTACCCATTCAATTCGATTGGTTTAAGTTTAAATTCAAACTGCTTATTTATTAAATGAGTCAAGTTTAAGTTAAAAAAAATTCAGTCACTGATCTTCTGAGCTAGCTCCTTTAAAAAACTCATAAGTTAAACTCATAAACTAATTCATTTATTATATTAAATTAAAAATATATTTAATTTAATTTATATATTAAATTATGTATCTAAATATTAATTTTTAACTAATTTAATTTATATAACTTATTACTATATATTATATTGATAAATAAAGTAAATAATATAATATAAATAATTTTAATATCACATAATAATTCAATTTAAAAAATTTTATTTGAAAATTTTTTCATATATTATATTTTTAAATTTTGAATATTGATATTGATTTAATAGTGAGTAAAATTTATATTAATACAATATTCATTAGTAAAAGAATTATTAAAAACTTTGAAAGGAATAATTTATTACTTTGGATGAATAAATTGAATCATATAATTTTTTTTATTTTTGTATATATAATAAAAATACATAATAAATGATTATTTAATTACTAATATCATAAAAATATGATGATTTAATATATACTAATTATTTAGTTTAGTATATAAATAATGCAAATAATACAATAACTTAGTAATTTATAATAAAATATAAAACAATAAATATAATTATATTGTTCATCCTTTATAAAGTTATTAATTTTAATATTTCTGCTTCAAAAAGTTAAAAAAGAATGAAAAATAAAATTAAAACAAGCTAAACTTATTAAACTTAAGTTAAATTAAGCTGGAGTTCAAACTTAAAATACATGATATACGAGCTTAATTGATATAATTTAAACTTAGCTCTAACAAAGCTAGAGCTTTAGCTCGAACTCAACTATTTTATGTCGAGCCATTAAAATTCAGCTTGACTTAACTCGATTATAGCCCTAGCGATAAGCCTCTAGGGGAGTTCAAGGACTTTAGAATAAGTTGCCTCAATAATTGTATGGACTAGTTAAAACTCATGAACTAATTGAATAATAGTTTTCTGGCAACAGTTGTGACAGTTTTAGGAATCAATTGATTCATTTTATTATTCTGTTAATTAGCCATCTATTCTTCTGTTCATTTTGTTATTTGGTTATATATAATATTGTATACAACTATATATTGGATGAGATTATTATTTTTGCTTGTGAATTGTAATTCTAAAAGTAGAAATGAAGGGAAAACTCTATTATAAAAATATACTCAATGTAACAGTATAGGAATTGAATGAAAAATAAAATTTCAATTCCCTCTTTATTCTGTTACTAAATTATTTTCCCTCTCCTCTCTCCCTCATCTTTTTTCTGCTTTATTCTCATATTCTTCTTCTATTATTCCTTGAAAAGCCTCATCTACTCCTATTGGCTGCATTTGAAGCCATTTCCAAGTTCCAAAACAATATCTTTATGACTTAAGATACTAATTTCTTGGTATCAAAGCCTAACTCAGATCAAAAAGAAAATCCCAACTTAAATTCCTTAGTGCAAATGGTAAGAAGCTATAAAGGTGCGGTGACTGGGGCACAACAATTGCAACAAATGGAGTAGTTGGTTCAACTTATGGACCAAAGGAACCAAGAAGTATATGAAGGAGGTGTATGAACGATTTGAATTGCAAAATCAACAACTCCAAGATCAACAAATAGCCCAAATGCCATTTAAAAATAAATGGATCAAACGAAGAAGGTGATGAGGTCTTTAATAAGACATTTGTAATCAACTCAACCAACCTAAGACTCACAAAATTCACCATTAATACCAACCGGATCCTCACCAAGTCTCTTATTTCTGGACCAACCAGAACCCAAACCAGCCATTCTCTACCAGGACAAATGCTCACAACCTAAATATGACTTTCCCTACCATGATAAATATTGTTAATTCTCATCCCATAGGTACTAGAATTCTATCTAAACCACATATTTCCATGACTAACAACTAGAACCACTTATCTTGAGCTACTCACATAGGAGAATCAAGCTAAACACACATCCTTTTAATTGGGTAAATACAACTTGGGTTCAATAATCAAATGCCTAAAGTTGAGTTGAGAGACAGACGCAAGTAGCAAGTGAATTGGGATTGTTCTGGTGTAAAACAACAGGCCAATAGCTTTCATCAGTAATGCTTTGATTAAGAAGAATCAAGACTCATCCATATATGAAAAAGAACTCCCGACCATCATCTTTGTTGTTGGGAAATGGATGCATTATTTTGAAAATGCCTATTTCATCATGAGAGAAAGTGTTACGCCTAAATTTTTTGTGAAGGTACACATTGTTAGTAGAAAACGATATTAAAATATTAGTAAAAGACTGAGCCATGTTAGAGAACACCAGTCTTAAGAATTATTTGCAATGGATGCAAATATTCTGGATATAACCAAAAGCAGAACAAGAAGAAAAATAATTACATAAAGTATACCCAGCAACTGTAGAGAGGAAGAGAGTAAAACAAAGAGCATAGGAGGCTTGTGATGTGTATCTTTTAGCTTTTCAGGCACTGGTATATATAGGAAAAAATATGAAGTTTATTGCAAACGTTATAGAGAAGAAACAAAATAGTTATTTTTTGTGAAATCTAGGCTTAATTGTGCTAATATTTAGTTTAGGACCAAATATATTCCTTCACTAAAAAACTAACAAAATAGCTTTCTATTAAAATCAAATGACATGGTATTTAAAAATCAAAATTAATTTCAAAATACATATTTTAAATAATAAAAACCCAAAACTAAAGATTTTAAAATAAAAAAGAGATAAGTTGAGTTCAAAATAAAAAAAAAAAGAAAGAAAGAACTCAAATCTGATAAGCTTGAGCGCCATAATTCTCTTCTCTACGTAGCAAGAATTCAAAATCTTATTCATAAAATTTAAAATGCCTATAAGCTCATAGTTATTAGTATTGTTGGTGGTGACGGGTGTAGGTAAAAAAAAAATTCTCTTTGTAATTACAGGTAAGAAAAATTATTTTTATGGGTTTTTTTTCTTTGTTATGATGATTTTGCTTTGTCAATTTATAAATTATCCATTTTCCTTTTAATTTTATCTTTTTTCCCTTTTAATTGATCTAGTTTTGAATTTTTGCGTTACTTTGTTTCCAAACACGATCCAACTAGTAATAATATTTTTTAGAAGGAAAGACTCCAAATTTGATTTTAATTTGTTTTTGAGATTAGATCCATGGCAAATGTTGAAAGATGAGTGAATCTTGAAAGAGTTATGATAGCAAATCACGATTCAGCTTTAGGAGGACATTTTGGATATTAGGGTCCTATAGTAGGAATAATTATACAATACAACTGTTGTATTGCAACAAGCCAATCGAATATCAACATGTGGCAATGTTAACATTGCCACATGTTGATATTCGATTGGCTTGTTGCATTATAACGGTTGTATTGTATAATTATTTCTATAGTAGTGGTCTAGAATGAATCATGATGTATATGAAAGGGCGATGAAGTGAGACATCCACCAAAGATTTAAACTTGAAAATGTTTTATATCCAGAGTTGCTTTGACCCATTCCTTTACCAAGTAGATCATGAAAGTCATCTTTATAGACTTCATGGAGCAGCTACCCAAGTAAGAAGGGAAAGATAAAATTTTGTTGGTAGTAGATAGGTTCTCCAAATATGCACATTTCACAGCCCTTGCACATCCATTTACAATAGCAAAAGTACGTAACTTAGTTGCTCCTTAACAACATCTTCAAGTTGCACGGTTTTCAAAGGACATAGTAGATAGCGGCAAGGTATTTATGAGCTCATCTTAGAAGGAGTTATTTAAATTAGCATGGGTGACGCTCAACTTTAGCACAACATACCACCCATAATTTGATGTCAACATACCACCCACAATTGGATGTCGAAATCAAAAGGGTTAACTTGTGTCTTGAAAGCTACTTAAGGTGTGCTTGTTTTGCTAATCCTGGTTCTTGAAGCAAGTGGTTACTATTAGTTGAATGGTACATGGTATAATTCTAACTGCCAAACCAGCTTAAATATGACCCTTTACCAATTTATTTATGATGTGGCTCTTATTAAACTTCTTTCTTTATCCATAAATGGCACTACAATAGCTTTTGTGGAGAATTTTTTGCATGAAAGGTAACAAATGACTCAATTACTCAGGGAGCAGCTTCTGCAAGCATAAAACAGATAAAAACAATATGTAGATACCAAAAAAATTGAGAAGATCTTTGAAGTAAATGATCTAGCCCACCTTAAGCTCCCACTATATTGGAAAAATTTACTAGCTACGAGAAGATACGTGACGCTTGCGGATAAGTTCTATGGACCTTATACGGTATTGGCTAAGGTAGGACCGGAGGACTTGTGGCTTATAGGTTGGAGTTGCATGCTAAATCCAAAATCCATCCCGTATTCCATGTTTCCTTGCTTAAAAGTTATGTGGAAAATCAAGCACACATAGCCATTAAGTTACTCAAACTGCCTAGGAATGGGGAATTCAATATGGAGCCACTACTCATCTTGGATTATGGGACTATTACATAAAAGAAATACCAAGTCTAATAAGCGTTGGTGCAATAGCTTAACATGACTAAGGAGGAAACCACTTGGAAGGATTTAGATTTTCTTTGAGGGATCAATTTCCTGATTTCTTCCTTAAAGACAAGAAAAATCCCGATGTGAAAGGGTAATGCCAAGATCAAGTGACCAACTATATCAAGAAAAATCCCCTATGGGCCTCTAGGGGATTCCAAGGAGTCCATAATAAGATCCAAAACAAGTAGCCCTAAAATTGCAGATGATGGGCTAGCTGAAACTCAGAAGCTAACTGAGCAACAAATTTCTAACAGCATTTATGATGGTTTCAGGAATTAATTAATTCATTTTGTTATTATATTAATTAGCCATATGTTATTTTGTTCATGCCATTATGTTGTCATATAGAATATTGTATGCAACTGTATATTGGCAGGGAATATTATTTTTGGTTATGAATTGTAATTCTAGAAGTAGATATAGCTGGAAAACTCAATTATAAAGGTATACTCAATGTCACATACAAATCATTAAATGAAAAATACAATTTCAATTCCTTATCTATTCTGTTACTCAATTCTTTTCCTTCACTTTATCTCTTCCCCATTATCTTTTCTGCTACATTCTCGTATTCTTCTTTAAAGAGTTTTATTTACCACTGTCGACTACATTAGAAGCCATTTATGAGTTTTAAAATAGTGTTTTCATGACTCAAGACCCCGATATTTAGTTAATTTGCACACATTTTAATAGTACATTTGCTGTTTTGGGAACTAATTTTACATGACTATAAATTTAAATAAATTTTATTTTATTAATTTTATATTTAAAATAAGATATATAGTTTAGAAACAGTTTTTAAACACGGGTATAAGAGAACAAAGTATAATCATGTACATTTATATTTTTTTTTTGCTGACATTATTATTTTAAATCATGATAATTATGGTCAATAAGGTATCATCTGATTAGCATTTTTAATGTGAAAAATAAAAAATATCAATTTACTTTTTTTTAACAGTAAAATATGAATCCATTAAACAATGAAAGAAAAATATAATATAAAAGGGAAGATTTTTAGCATCCAAAGAAGACTAGATGCAAAAGCTTCTAGAAAGGGTTGAAAACCATTATAGAGACCAAAAAAAAAAAAAACCAGAGGGTATAGATGTTCCATAAAAACATTAGTGGGTGGCACAAAAGAGGGAGCTTACAATAAATCTCAGCTGCAAATGGAGCCACAAGCTTATTTCGAATGATTTGAGCACCGGAAGATCAAAGAGAAATACCTTGGGCAAGACTATAATTTGCCAAAAGTCATAAGAGGCTGATCAAATCAAGAAGAATCTCTAAAGCAAAATGTTGGTTTTCTCTCCAAAATCTCATATAAAGAATAAACCCGACATTCACGAGAATAGATAACAAAATGTACCTTAAAATATCAAATCTAAAGATAAAGGAAACTAAAACACTAAAATTAGAAAAAAGCTATAAGAATAAAATATAAGAATAAACTACTAAAATTAGAAAAAACTATATGAAAAACCACCAGAAGGAAATAAAAATTTAGAGCTATTGGCGGCAAAAAAAAAAAAAAAAAAAAAGAGGCTGACGATAGCTCTAAAATACTCATAGAAAATTTTATAGTAAAGTTAGGGATACTTTCAGTTTCTTCTATTATTATAAGTCAGGATAAAATACACTATTCATTCTAAATTGATATGCTAAGTTTTTTTTATTTATTCTAAATAAGTTTTTTTTTATTTTAAATTATAATTCACTTATTATTTTAATAAATTAAATAAAATATTAAATTTTTATAATATTTTTATTTAATATTACTTGTTAAATATATGTCATGTTATGTTAAAGTAACCATTAAAAATGCTGAAGACGTTTCTCCTCTCTTCTCCTCTCTCCCTCAAAACTCCAAAGACTTCTCTTCTTTTTTTTAGATCTAGGGCTTCTGCCATGCCGGCGGCAGCCCTAACCACTCGATTTTCTCTTATTTTCAGTGTAATATCCTTATTTTGTGTTTTTTTCCTTCTAGATCTGTCCTTTAATGGTCTTTTGTTATTGCCAGTTATCCAAAGACTTCTCTCTGATGGTGGAGCGCGGTGAGGACTCCCCTTCTTATAGAGATTGCGCATGAGACTAAGTTCAGTTCTGGTGGTTTTTTTATTCTCAAAAGAATATCAGCTTACCTCTGAGTTCTCGTAAGCTTTTAAGGCATCTAATCTACCCCTGGGTTGTGATTGAGTTTTTTGATCAGTTTATGGAGATGTATACCTCTCTCTTTCAGCTCATCTCTATCGGTTTATTTGAGCTGCTCCTTCTTCAGTCCCAGTGTAGGTGGTATTGGCCTTCTTTTACCTCAAAAAATTTGCTATCTGAGGTTGTTTGGGACATTTGAGACTCTTGGGCTAAAGTTTATTTGATGTTTTTTCAAGTTAATCTTTTGTTGTTTAAATCCCGGTGTAGGGTTGTTGCCGCTGTTCTTCTTGTTGGCCGTAACTCTTATTTGTGGCCTTTATGTTGTTAGGGGTTTGTATTTGCTATCTCAAAGCTTGTAAAAATTTTGGGGCAGTGTGATGTTTCTGTGCGTTTATACCTGGGAGCCTCTAATCTTCCAGTAATGATTTGTGGTTAATATAATTTTCTATCACTGCTAAAAAAATGTTGAAGTAAGGATATACTGTAAAAAAAAGATACAAATTTATATTTTTAATAAAATAACTAATTTTTCTTCGTATTTATCAAAATAAAAAGTGAAACAAAAGAAATATCAATTTACTTTGAAATGTTTCAAAATACAAAAAATAAATTAAAGAGTAGGACTACTATTTTATCTGCCTATTCAATAACGAAGAATTAAAAACAAATTGACAATTAAACAATCAATTTCAAAAATTTTACAATAGGTTTACAATAATTTTTATGGTATTAACAATTTATATATAATTTTCTCATTCATTATTCTTATGGTCCCAAATTAATAAATATTTTATAAAATAAAAGTTAGTTTAATTTATGAAAAATTTAAATTGATATATTTTTATTATATTTTTATGAAAATAATAAATAAGTTATAGTCTAAAACGATCTAAAAAAATATATTTATCAATTGAGAATAATGGGTATCAATAATATTAAAAATCCTGAATTTTAGATTTAAATCCCATCGATTTGGATTTAGATGTCAATAATTGATAATTTATGGATGATAAAGAGAGATTGAGGTGAAAAAAAAAAATTTCGGTTGAAAATTTGTAGACAACAAAAATTAGCAGAAGGATTCGTTTGCATACTATCAAAAGCAGGTGAAACAAAAAGCCAATGCTTTGAAAATGACGCATATTCCGATCATTTAAAAAAACCAAACCTCCCCTTCCCTTCCCTTCCCTATATAATTGCTTTCACTCGCTTACTCCGCTGTCTACTTGCTGATTACTTTGTATAAATTAATATTAAATGTTCCTTAGAGAAATAATAATTGATGTAAAAATAAAATAAGAAATTAATAAATAACAATCCTCCGCGTCAAAAGATATTCCTAGAAAAATATAAAATGCGCGCTTTTTTTTTTCTTTATTGCTTTAAAAATAATCTCCACTTTCACTTTCTCTTCTTCGTTTCATCATTTCATTTCATTTCTCAAAAAGAAAAATCAAATTTCAAATTACAAATTCCAAATATCTCATCTGCGAGTTTGCAGGTCAGTTAATCTTCCATTTCTTCTTCTAATTTTGATTTTCTTATTATATATGTATATATTTGATGAAAAACTGTTTGGTTGCTGAGAAACTGAAGAAAAATTGAATAAAAGAACGAAAAAAAAAGGAACATATACTCAGCTTTGTTCGCCTTTTTTTTTTGTTTTAAAATGTGCAAAGACTCGATTTCGATTTTTTGGTTTATCGAGTACGTTTTGTATTTTTATCATTGTCTTCTATTATTAGAGATATTACGAATTGTTTGATTCCTTGTATTTTCCTACATCTTTCTCAGTAACCAAACCGATTATTGATATATGAGAATGAGAGAATCTGATTGAAGAAAATCTTTGGTTACCTTGGCATTACTAACTTGAATTTAAATACTTGCTTCTGCCTCCAATTTGATTCTTGCAATTTTTTTTTCACTTCTTTCTGGGATTTTTTTTTAAGTTTTACTTTGCTGTTTGGAGAAAGCTTAATAGTTGTAGTTGTTGTTCTAGTTGGTTATATTTGTATGTGTGAGCAAGCATCTTCAAGTGGTTTTTTGTTTGTTTTGGTGTATTCTTATGTTGAAAATTTTTATTTTTTTTTATCAAACTTCAGTGTAGTCAAAAGTGCACCAGGTGCTCGCATTAGGCGCAAGTGACCCTTAGCGCTTTTAGAAGTTCAAAGTCAAGCGTCTTTAATGGATGGCTTTTTGTGTTTAAGCGGCACTTTTAAAAAAAAATAAGAAGTGCAAAAGCGCAAGTGTATTTTTTTAAATAAAACGTAGTAAATTTTTTTTCTCGTTAATAGTTTATGTTTTAGTAATTAGTTATCTTAGAAAGTTAAAAGTTTAAAATCTTCTAGGAAATTTAAAATATTTTAGAAAATCTAAAAATTTTTAGAGTTTTTTAATTTCATTCAAAATAAAAAAGCTTATTAAAATAGAAAACTAATACAATAAACAAAATTAAAAAATCAAAATCAAATTGATAGAAAACTAGTATATTACTTATTTAATTTTTGCTATATTTCACTTTTTAGTAGTTTTTTTAATGTTATATTAATATAAATTTCAATATATTTTACTTTAAAGATGTATTATATGTTACTAATAGTAATTAGTATTTACAAGGACTTTGCGCTTCACTTTACTTATGCCATTGTTTATTTTGGTCCCTGCCTCTAAAGACATAAAAGGATGTATCGCCTTAATTGCGCCTAACGCTTTTAACTACCTTGTCAGACTTGTGTTGTAAAATTGAGACATTGGAGCCTTTTGTTTGATTTGGATGGTTTCTAGAGATAATGTTGCAATCAAAGGCTATAAAAATAAGAGCAGAGAACTATTCACTGTTGAAGGAACAAGATTCTCAAAATGACTTTATTGCCTTAAAGCTTTCAACTCTATTTTTAGTTTTCCAAGTTTCGGCCTTTTCATCTCTAAATAACATGATTCTAAGGGAAAATTGTCCAAGAGATCAGTTTAGTTTGGAATGAAGACAAATAGAATCATCCAGAATGGATTAGAATTTAGAATTTCGAACTTTGGTTGAATGGGTCAGCTGGTTTTTGTGGATCTTACATGCCTGACTGTACTGTGTACTTTTATGTCAGTATGACTTTTGATGCCACAGACACTTTCTGTTTCCTTAAGCTGCCCTTCTGATTTGGATTCAGATCAGTGACAAAATGCCAGAGATACAGTTGGGTTCTCACACCTTAAGATCTCATGGAGTCAAAGTTGCCAGAACACATATGCATGACTGGTTGATTCTGTTGCTTCTTGTGGTGATAGATGTGATTCTGAATGTTATAGAACCATTTCACCGTTTTGTTGGAAAAGATATGATGACAGATCTGTCATACCCACTGAAAGATAATACTATTCCCTTTTGGGCTGTTCCAGTGAGTTTTTAACTTTAACGAGTAATATCTTACAATAGAAAATCTCATTTTGATTAAAAAATATCATCAATTTTTTTTGTTACTAATTGCTAGTTGCGCCCCTCCCCCCACCCCATCTATTCCGTCCTTTTCTCTGCCAATAGATTTTTGGGATATTGCTGCCTTTTGCCATCATTAGTGTCTACTACTTTATCAGAAGGGATGTCTATGATCTGCACCATGCTATTCTGGGTACCTCTCAACCTCTTGTGATTTTTTTATTCTTGTTCCTGCTGTTTGTATACGTTGTCGTTGTACTGATGTAATAACAAACTAAAATGGATGCAGGTCTTCTGTTTTCAGTGCTTGTTACAGCAGTTATAACTGATGCAATTAAAGATGCTGTTGGCCGTCCTAGACCTGATTTCTTTTGGCGTTGTTTCCCAAATGGCAAGGGGGTAAGTTCCCCTTTAATTAACTTCCCTGATATTCATTCCTAATATTCATTAACTTGAAGTTTGTATAACTGAGTTCTTGTTCATGCTCATATTTTTATTAATCAATATAAATTGTTGTATTTTCAGGTGTTTGATCCTGTCACAAGTGATGTCATGTGTACTGGAGTTAAGAGTGTCATTAAGGAAGGACACAAAAGTTTCCCTAGTGGACATACTTCTTGTAAGTAACCCAGTTAATCCAAGAACTGTATGCTTTAAAGAGTACATGGGATTTTTCTACTTAATTTGTGTTCTTTTCCCTTTTTGTTTCAATATATGTGTTCTTCAGAATTGCTGCCTGCATATATTTGCTTAGTCTGTCTGTAAACTCCTCCTTGTAGCTATTTAATATGAGGGTGCTGTTTAAGTTTTTCTGTCTGTTCTAGATAATGCTTGTCTTTATTTTTTAAGCTAAAATTCCAGCAATTGAAGTATATCAGTTAACTTTCTAGGACGGGTCATTGAAATCTGGTTTTGATAATGCCAATGATGATTCTCCTAAAACAATTCTATATGGTGCTAGATGTGTTAATAAAATGTTAAAATGGAGGTGCCTAACTCAAGTGATAGTGGTAAAAAATGGAGGTGCCTAACTTAAGTGATGGTGGTCAAAAATGGAGGTGCCTAACTTAGGTAAAAGAGATGTTTAACCTTTGACAAATCTCACCAATCATTATGTTCACATGTTATAATTTTCCTATATAAATGGTCCTTTGGCCATTGTTATGTATGAGGGAAAATTAGAGATAATAGAAAGAAAATTAATAGAGAAAAAGATCGGAGCGGGTTTAGCAAAAATTAAGTCGAGTAATTTTTGGACTCATGATCACGTCTATTAGGGAATTTCTTTAAAAGAATTTCTATTAAAATTCTTGGGGATAATTAGGTGTGAGGTGTGAGTGTTTGTAAACACGGTGTATTTTTCTCCTTAATAGAAGTCTACAGCAGCTCCGGAGACGTAGGCATAATTGGCCGAACTCCGTTATCAAATTGCGTGTTACTATTCCGCATTTATTTTTCGCTTTCCTACTAATCTGGTTTAAGGAAAATAGAGTGATAATATTCATTTTTCAACAACTGGTATTAGAGCCAAGGTTCGAAATCCGGCAAAATTTTTATTCATCTGTACGGGGATACTATTCACTGTCGGAAATTTTTTGGAGAATCCAAATTTGAGTGCGAGCGATGGTCGCAGACGAAGGAAAAGTGAGAATTAAAAAGTTCGATTGTGCGGACTTTGGCTTTTGGAAGATGCAGATTGAAGATTATCTGTATCAGAAAGAGTTGTATCAACCTCTTTCACAAACGAAACCAGAAGGCATGAAAGAAGAAAATTGGAACATTCTCGACAAACAAGCCCTTGGAGTTATTAGATTAACATTATCCCGTAATGTTGCTTTCAACATAGCCAAGGAAAAGACCACAACGAGTCTTATGGCGGCTCTCTCCAGCATGTATGAAAAGCCATCGGCCGCAAATGAAGTTCACTTGATGAGGCGGTTATTTAATTTACGAATGGAAAAAGAGGCATCGGTGGCCCAACATCTGAATGAACTCAACACAGTCACAACCCAATTGAGTTCAGTGCAAATTGAATTCGATGATGAAGTTCGGGCTTTAATTCTCTTATCATCTCTACCAGACAGTTGGAGTGCTACTGTTACAGCGGTCAGCAGTTCGTTGGGAAATACTAAATTAAAATTCGACTATGTATGAGATCTGGTATTGAGTGAAGAAATTCGGCGAAGAGAATCAGGAGAAGCATCAACCTCTTCAGCTCTACACACAGAGTCTAGAGGGAGAACTTCAGACAGAAATTCAGACTCTGGTAGATCAAGATCTAGAAGTGGCAAATCTAGATCGGGGAAGAAAGATTTCAAGTGTTATAATTGTGGCAAGAAGGGTCACTTTAAGAAGGATTGCCGAGCTCCGAAGAAAGATACCGGTGCAAAGGAATCTGTAAACGTGACCAAGGATGCAGGCGATGCTGTGATTCTAAGCATTAACAGTCCAATTGAATAATGGATCTTGGATTCAGGAGAATCTTTTCAGTCCACTCCATGCCGAGAAATCATGGAGAACTATGTCAGTGGTGATTTCGGGAAGGTTCATCTAGCCGATGATGAAACCTTGAAGATCATGGAAAAAAGAGATGTTAAAATAAAGTTGTCAATTGGGACTACCTGGAAGCTGCAAGGAGTGAGACATATTCCTAGTCTCAAAAAAAATTTGATCTCTGTGGGACAACTTGATGAAGAAGGTTATTGTACGACCTTCACAGATTGTGAATAGAAAATTACCAAAGGAGCACTTGTCATTGCTCATGGTAAGAAGACCGGTACTCTCTATGTAACCTCAAACATAGAGAACATCATCACAATAGCGGATGCTGATTCAAATCTATGGCACCAGAGGCTTGGCCATATGAGCGAGAAAGGGATGAAGGCACTTCTATCAAAGGGAAAGTTGCCATAACTTAAAAGTGTAGATCTCGGTCTATGTGAAGACTGCATCTTTGGGAAACAAAAGAATGTCAATTTCACGAAAACTGGCATGACACCCCAGGTAGAAAAGCTCGAGTTGGTACATACCGATGTATGGGGACCATCTCCAGTTCCATCTCTTGCAGGCTCATTGTATTACGTCACCTTCATTGATGATTCAACGAGAAAGGTATGGGTGTATTTTCTGAAGAAGAAATCAGAAAATGGAAGGCCATGGTGGAAAATGAAACTGGCTTGAAAGTCAAGCAATTGAGGTCTGACGATGAAGGGGAGCACAGAGATAGAAGGTTCAGAGAATTTTGCGCAAGCCGCTGAATCAGATGGAAAAAATAGTTCCTATGACACCGCAACAAAAACGGCATAGCTGAGTGCATGAACAGAACTCTGAATGAACGTGCCAGAAGCATGAGGATACACGCAGACTTGCCCAAGAATTTATGGGCTGAATCTGTCAACACCGCGGCCTACCTGATCAACCGTGGGCCTTCAGTACCTCTGGATGGTGAAATACCAGAGGAAGCATGGAGCAAAAAAGAGGTAAACCTTTCACACTTAAGAGTGTTTGGTTGTATCTCTTACATATATATAGATTCTGCTGGAAGAAGTAAACTTGATGCGAAGTCTAAAAAATGTGTCTTTGTTGGATATGGTGGTGATGAGTTCGGTTACCGGTTTTGGAATTATAAAAATCGGATGATCGTAAGAAGCCAAGATGTCATATTCAACGAGAATGTGATGTACAAAGATAGGCTAACAGCAGAATCAAGCATCTCCAAGATAGATGCTGAAAATAAGAAATTTGCTGAGTTCGAGGAGATTTTTGGAAATGATGTTCAGAATAGTCCTGAAGCAGAGGAGCCAAACATGCCGGAATTGAGACGCTCCTCCAGAATTTCTAGACAAACCCAACGTTACTCACCTTCTTTGCATTACTTGTTGCTGACAGACAATGGTGAACCAGAGTGCTACGATGAAGCAAAGCAAATGGAGGATTCAGTCAAGTGGGAGTCTGCCATGAAAGATGAGATGGACTCACTCATGTCAAATCAGACATGGGAATTAGCTGAACTACCACAAGGCAAGAAAACATTCCACAACAAGTGGATTTACAGGATCAAAGAAGAGCGTGATAGGAGTAGACGCTATAAAGCAAGATTAATTGTAAAAGGTTTTAAGTAAAAGGAAAGTGTTGACTATACTAAAAAATTTTCTCCAGTCGTAAAGCTTACGACAATTAGACTGGTGTTGAAAATAGTAGCTGCAGAGAATTTACATCTTGAAAAGTTAGATGTAAAGACAGCATTCCTTCATGGAGATTTGGAAAAAGAGATCTACATGAAACAGCCAGAAGGCTTCATTACGGCAGGCAAGAAAAACCTGGTGTGCAGGTTAAAGAAAAGTTTGTATGGTTTGAAACAAGCTCCTAGACAGTGGTACAGGAAGTTTGATAGCTTTATGGGCAGTAGCGGTTTCACAATATGCCAAGCAGATCATTGTTGCAACATTAAGAATTTTGATAGTAGCTTTATTATTTTATTGTTATACTTTGATGACATGCTCATTGCAGGTTCAGACATGCAAGAGATTAAAAATTTAAAGCAGAAATTGTCAAAGCAGTTTGCAATGAAAGATCTGGATGCTGCAAAGCAGATTCTTAGAATGAGGATCAAGAGCGACACGAAGTCGGGGACTTTGATGTTATCACAGGCTGAGTACATCACCAAAGTACTAGCCAGATTCAACATGCAAGATGCTAAACCAGTGAGCACACCTTTAGGTGTTCATTTCAGACTCTCCAAAGAACAGTCACCGAAGACGGAGGAGGAATGTGCACACATTGCAAGTACTTTGATGACATGCTCATTGCAGGTTCAGACATGCAAGAGATTAAAAATTTAAAGCAGAAATTGTCAAAGCAGTTTGCAATGAAAGATCTGGATGCTGCAAAGCAGATTCTTAGAATGAGGATCAAGAGAGACACGAAGTCGGGGACTTTGATGTTATTACAGCCTGAGTACATCACCAAAGTACTAGCCAGATTCAACATGCAAGATGCTAAACCAGTGAGCACACCTTTAGGTGTTCATTTCAGATTCTCCAAAGAACAGTCACCGAAGACGGAGGAGGAATGTGCACACATGGCAAAGGTGTCGTATGCCTTTGTAATAGGGATTTTGATGTATGCCATGGTTTGTACCAGACCAAATATTGCTCAAGCAGTGGGAGCTGTTAGCAGGTATATGAATAATTCAAGCAAGGTACACTGGGAAGCAGTCAAGTGGATCCTCAGATATCTTCGGGGTACCATAGATAAGGCACTTTATTTTCAAGGTGGAGATATGACACTAGCAGGCTATGTGGATGTTGACTTAGCCGGAAATGTTGACATCATAAAGAGCACTACAGGGTATATCTATACTCTAGGAGGTACCACAGTGAGCTGGGTCTCTCAACTACAGAAGATAGTTGCTCTCTCTACAACTGAAGCAGAATATGTCGCTGTCATGGAAGCCAGCAAGGAGATGATTTGGCTCCAAAGTTTCTTGGAAGAACTATGCAAGAAACAAGAAAACAATATTTTGCATTTCGATAGTCAAAGTGTCGTACATCTAGCGAAGAATCTGTCTTTTCACGCCAGAACGAAATACATACAGTTGTGATATCACTTTTTCCGGTCACTTTTGGAAGATGAGATTTTAAAACTTGAAAAGATCAGTGGAACTCAAAATCCAGCAGACATGTTAACGAAGACGGTGTCGACTGACAAACTGAAGCTGTGTTCAGCTTTAGTTGGCTTACAGTAGAAGTAGATCGTAGAAGAGCTGTTGTATAGATCGAAGTGTGAAGACAGATTGAAATCAGTTTTCAAGTGGGAGATTGTTAATAAAATGTTAAAATGGAGTTGCCTAACTTAAGTGATGGTGATAAAAAATGGAGGTGCCTAACTTAGGTAAAAGAGATGCCTAACCTTTGACAAATCTCACTAACCATTATGTTCACATGTTATAATTTTTCTATATAAATGTCTCTTTGGCCATTGTTATATATGAGGGAAAATTAGATAGAATAGAAAGAAAATTAATAGAGAGGAAGATCAGAGCGGGTCTAGTAAAAATTAAGTCAAGGAATTTTTGTGCTCTTGATCACGTCTATTAGGAAATTTCTTTAAAAGAATTTCTGTTAAAATTCTTGGGGATAATTGGATGTGAGGTGTGAGTGTTTGTAAACATGGTGTATTTTTCTCCTTAATAGAAGTCTGCAGCAGCTCCGGAGACGTAGGCATAATTGGCCGAACTCCGTTATCAAATTGCGTGTTACTATTCCGCATTTATTTTTCGCTTTTATATTAATCTGGTTTAAGAGAAATAGAGTGATAATATTCATTTTCCAACAAGATGATATTTCCATAATTCATTGATTCTCTTCCCAATGATTGGACTGTAATGGAGAGTCACTCAGGTAATACTGTTTTACAAAATGGATCCATTCCATGAGCAGTTGCATTAAATTGACTCCATGGACCAGGTTTATTTCCTTAAGGCTAAAGTGCTGTTAGATTAAGTAGAATGCTATTGGAAATTTGAGTATTTCTATGTTGTATTTCTGGCTTTCCTTTTCATTTCCACAATGTTTACCTTGTTTTCATGGAAAAAAAATACTAACTGCAAGGAGAAAATTTCATTCCTTCTACCCTTGTAGGACACATTGTATATTCTGTCTGCAAGAAGTCACCCTGCAGCATATTTGTTACATTGATGATGAGATGTTAGCTAAGAGGAATTATGCTTTTTGATATGCAGGGTCCTTTTCAGGTCTTGGTTTTCTGTCATGGTACTTATCTGGAAAAATCAGGGTTTTTGATCGAAGAGGGCATGTTGCAAAACTTTGTATTATTATCCTGCCATTGCTTGTTGCAGCTCTTGTTGGGGTTTCTCGAGTTGATGATTACTGGCATCACTGGCAGGATGTTTTTGCTGGGGGTCTTATAGGTACTTGTCAAGTATTCATTTTTTGCCTACTTGTTACAATGAACCTTTGATTACCTTGTTAACTTTGCATGCAGGGCTGACAGTTGCTTCATTTTGTTATTTGCAATTCTTCCCACCTCCGTATGATCTTGACGGTATGTTCTTTATTCCCTTTAATTGGCTATCTACAATATATATATTTTTAATGTTATTCTGCGTATTATGGTTTTGATCATTTGTAAATTGGTATCAACATATGTGTTGGATGGGAATGCTAAGAACACATGGCAGAGTTTGTACATACATTTACTTTGAAAAGACAATAGATAACAGAAAAAAAAGATAAAACAAAGGTTGAATGTTCACTTCCCAGAACTTGGTGTTGTATACCTACAGTTTTGTATTGAAAAAAAAGTAGTGTTTCTTTTTGGCAATCTGTATGGAATGTCTAAGAACAACATTAGGACCTTTGTATTGCCTGATGCACAAAAACTTTCTTTAGTCATTGGTGAAGAGCTTGCAGGTGTGACCAACACTTTATTTTTAGTTCCCATTTCCCAATGTCTCCTTAAGCTGTCCAGCTCATGATTTGCAAAGCATTCTAAATACTAGGCTACCTTTTGATTCATAGAATTCAACGAGAAACTCCAGTGAGCTAATTTGTATGAAAAACAAAATATCCATTTTGCTTAAACATTTCTTATCATTGCCTTTATTTTTGGCTTTTCTTGTTTTCGCTTCTACCCTACTACTGCAGCAAGTCTCTTGTTGTGTGATTGAGGTGGTGTTTGGCACAGCTTTTGACAGGTGAAAAGCTGCTTTTTTTAATGGAAAGCTAGTTTTATAGCGTTTGATAATGATTAATTTTGAAAAAAGTCATTTTTCTTACAGCTAAAAATCAGCTGCTAGAAAAAGCTGGAAAATGATTCTTTTCAACAAAGTTGCTTTTTAGATTATTCGTGTAGTAGTTTTTAAAAATTATTTGGACAAAAATACCCTTAATTTTTATTAAAAACAATCTATTTACTTGTTATAAATACAATAGTTTTTTACTTTTTTATTCTCTCTCTAATTTTAAATGTGTCTTTATTTGTCATTTTATTTTAATAAGTCATTTTCAAAGACAGTTTTACCAAACACAAATAAAGTATTTATGAGTTCAAAATCATTTTTAGGTTATATTTACCAAACAATTAAGTGATTTTAGAAATAGTAATTTTTAAAATATAATTTTTACAAATATGAAAAGCTATTTTCATATGCTGTGCCAAACTGGATTTTAGTTTGGGCATGACTAAGGTGGAAGGCAGAGACAATCATAATTTTCAGATGTCATTTCATTTTGATTACATGTTAATTATGGTTCATTTGCTGTGTTCTTATTCGAGAAATGGGATTGTGCAGGATGGGGACCTCATGCATATTTTCAGATGTTGGCAGAATCTCGGAATGCAGCTCAATCTTCCAATAACACCAATTGTCTTAACATGCAGCAATCAGAACTTCAGAGTGTATATATTGAATCTCAAAATCACAGTGTTATTAGTTGTGACAGGAGCCCTATTCTGGAGGGAGCAGAGACTCAGAGGAGACACTGATTTCAGGCTTTTGAAAATACAATAAAACAGGTAGATAACTACCCATATGTCCATGCCATGTGAACTCAGTAGAAATAGAATGCGTTCCTTTACATGAGAAAATATCGATAACTGAAATGTCTACTCGTTTACTTGTGATCCTGAACATACTCTTTTTTCAAGTGAGATTCGTTGATTCAATTTAATAGTTGGCCATTCATATTCTATAGTTCCAGTGATAGGTATCTTGTACATACCTGATATTGGAGAGCATAACCCTCGTTCATAAACAACGTAAAAAAAATTGTCTTGGATAATAATTGGTTTAATAGACTTGTTTCTGTAATTACATTTTTTTTACTATTTCTGTTTTGATTAAGAAAATTTAATTGTAGTTTTATAAATATTAATTTGAAAATGCTAATAATAATATTTGCATATTGATTTTGAAAATTAAAAGTGAAATTTATTTTGAAATATATTATATTATATTATATTATTAATTAATTTTGATAGAAGTCAGTTTAAATTTTAAATTTTTAAATTTAGTAAATCATTAGTAATCATTTTAATGATTAATTAATTGAATGTACAGCAGCAACAACAAAATCTTAATTCCAAATCAATTGGAATCGGTTATATAAATTTTTCTTTTCTACTCAGTACGATTTAAAGTTATCTCTTTTAATAGATGTAACATCATAAGATTATTTTATACCATTTTTAATCAAGTCAGTTTAGGCATACCTCTGCCTCTCTTAGTTATATCTACTCTAATTTGTTCGATTTTTCTAATAGACGCATTGCTAGGTCTTCATTTCATATGGCCAAACCATCTCAATCTATGCTCTTTTATCTTATCTTCAATAGGTACTGTCCCTATTTTTTCTCTAATGCACTCATTGCGGATTCTATCCATCCTAGTATGACCACACATTCATCTTATCATTCTCATTTCCGCAACATGCATTTTACTCATATGTTATCCTTTTACTGCCCAACACTCACTACCATACATCATCGCAGGCCGTATTACAGTGCGGTAAAATTTTTCTTTTAATTTAATTGGCATCTTTCGATCATATAGAACTTCTGTAACACCCCTCCACTTCATCCAACCAGCTTTAATCCTATAATTTACATCTTCTTCACAACCCCCATCTTCTTGAACAATAGAGCCAAGGTATCGAAAATAAGTACTATGAGGCACTGCTATTCCGCCTAAAATAATTTTGCCTCTTTCTCTATTCTTGCTATTAAATTTACAATGCATATACTCAGTATTAGTCCTACTTAGCTCAAAACCCTTATATTCCAAAGTGCTTCTCCATAACTCCAACTTTTAGCTTACTCTTGCTTGAGTTTCATCTATTAATACAATATCATCTGCAAACATCATACACTAAGGGATATCATCATGTATATATCTTGTTAGCTCATCCATGACCAATGCGAAAAGATAAGGGCTCAAAGCTGAACCTTAGTATATTCTTAGTATCTCCTCCCACGGTGCTGACACTGGTGATAGCTCCCTCATACATATCTTTCAATACTTTAATATATCGTATAGATATTCCCCTAAACTCTAGAATTCACCATAAAACTTCTCTAGGGACTCTATCATACGTCTTTTCCAAGTTAATAAAAACCATATGCAAGTCTTTCTTCATCTCTCTATACTTTTCCATCAAATCTCTTATAAGAAAAATAACTTCCATAGTTGATAGACCAGGCATAAAGCCAAACTGATTTGAGAAGATACAAGTATCTAACCGCAAACGGTGTTCCACAATTCTTTCCCACAATTTCATAGTGTGGCTCATAAGCTTTATATCTTTATAATTTGAGCAATTCTGAATATTTTCTTTATTCTTAAAAATAGATATCAAATTACTTTGTCTCCATTCATTAGGCATTTTCTTTGTACTTAAGATCTTATTGGACAAAGATGTCAACCATGTAACTCCTGTATCTCCCAAACATTTTCAAACCTCAATAGGTATCTCATCTGGTCCACATGCTTTACCAACTTTCATCCTCTTCAAAGTTTCTTTAACTTCCGAAAATCTAATCCGTCGAGTGTATTTCACATTTTTCTCCAGCCTAACGTCTAAACCCTCAATGTTATCACTATAGTTACCATTAAGAAGTTCCTCAAAATAGTTTCTCCATCGTTCCTTAATATCCTCTTATTGAACCAGAACCTTATTCTCTTTATTTTTAATGCACTTAACTTGATTTAAATCACGATTTTTCTTGTGTATGGCCAGTCCCAAGCCTGAATAAAGAAGAAGAATTGCGGTAGGTGACAGCCAGTGTAAAACTTTTATCACATCTCATAATATGGATTCTAATAATAATTAATTGAATGTGTAGAGTAAAAAATTTTAATTAATTTCAATTGAAATTTAAATTTTAAATTTGATAAGATAATATAATAAGTTTAAGATTGACCAGAGTAGAATTATAATTATGACCAGAGTAGAATTATAATTAAAATTTTAAATTAAGAAAAATTGTGGTCGAAAATCAGATGATTGCGTATCATATTTTAAAATATTATATTTCTTTGATCTTTTATCACTTTTATAATCTGCTTCATCCATTCCATGTTAAAATAAATTTATAATTTTTTTATCTAAAAAAATTAATAAATAATAAATTTTTCACTTATTCTTTATTTAAATTACTATTTTTAATTATTTTTAATTTTTAATTAAAATAATATGATTAAAAATTAATATTACAATCATTCCTTTTGTTCAACAAATTTTTGAATCAATTTAAAAAATATCTTAATACACTAGATATATCTTATTATAAATATTTTTATAATATAAATATAAAAATTTTTAATATTATGTGTATTTATATGCATAATACTATTAATAATTATATTAATACATAAATTATTTTTTTATTTAAAATAATATGAAATATCATAAATTAAAACGTAGTTTAAGTCAATTTATACGTTTGTAACAAGCTAATAATTACCTTTCACTGTCTTGCAGTTTAAAATATTTTATATTATTTTAAGTCAAAAAAATTACATAGTGATTGTTAATATATAAAAATAATATTTCAAATATAAATATATAAAATATTAAAAAATTTATATTTATATATTATATAAATATTTATATTATATAATATATTAAAATATTTTTAAATTGATTCAAGAATTTATAATAAAAGTCAAAATATTAATTTTTGATTCAAATACTTTAATTAAAAAAACTAGAAACAATAATTGAAATTAATAATTTGAACAAAAAAAATGAAATTTTATTAGATGTTAAAAATTTTTTGAAGAGAAAGAAAAATTATAACTAGGCGTAAAAATAACATTTATTAAGAGAAATATAAAAATAATAGAAGAATAAAATTATAACTAAGTTAGTACAATAAAAATATATTTAATTTAGTAAAAAATCTATTAAAAATAATAGTCAAGTAATATAAAATTCTAAATCTAATTATAATTAAGAATATGTTCATTTTTTAAGATAATTAAATTTATATTGTCAATTTTAAAATTAAAATAAAATAATAATCAAAAATCAAAAATTTTAAAGTCAATATTTTAAAAATTATGATTAATAAAATCTGTTAAAAATAAAAATAAAAACTTGAAAAGCCAATATATATATATATATATATATATATCCATTGGCCTGGCATTAAAAGTTAAAAGAAGCTAGGCTAAAAATGGGAAAGAAAAAAAGAGGTATGGGCCACAGAGAACAATGTTTTTTTTTTAGTTAAATTCAATAATGAATATGGTTTTTATCTCATTCATGCACTAGTTCAATAAAAAATTTTGATTAAAACTATAATTTTGATATAGTCTATAAATCTATAAATGGAGACATCAAATGTTAAATAGAGCATCAAAATTTGATATATTGTTGAATTTGACTATCTATAAAATTGATTTGTGAATTGCGTATCATTATTTAAAGCAAGAATAAATAGACCGCCAAATTTTACGTCGTGTTTAGATCTCAAGACTTATAAGCTCACATAATTGGGTTGGACTTAATACTATTTCATAATATATAAAATATGGATGCCTAGAATAGGAAATTTGCTTTCAATTCTATTATTTTATTTTATTTTTTTATTTTTAAAATATTTTACTATATATAAAGTATTATTAGTATTAGTTATTAAATTTAAATATTACCTTCCCAGCCTCTTCTTTTATATTAAAAAAAATATTAGCTTTAATAGTCTTAAATATTAATATAAAGAAAATATGTGTCAACTAAAAATAATATAAAACGATATTTTATATATTGGTATGTATAATTTTTTTAATTAGAAATTATAAAAATATAATAAATATAAAAAGAAAATTTAACGAGAAGGTTTTGTATTATTATTATTTTTTTTTTGCTGAATTATATCGCATGGCAAAAATTTACTAAATAATCATTGAGTAGATCTTTTATTTTAGATATATAGATATAGATTTTATGATTAAAAGAAGGATTTATTTCATTTTGATATTCTAAATATTAAAGAAAACATCAGTTGTAATTTGTGAATAACACATAACTTTTTATGAATGAAGAATTATATCCTTCATTTCTTTACCCTAAAAAGAAACATGGCAAAAGAAAAAATAGTAAAAGTATAAAGAAAACCCAATTGATATTTATTTAGCCAATGAATGTTGAAAAGTGGAAACACGTAATATGAGAAGTAAAGCAAAATCTGAAAATTTTGACATCTAAATTGGTAATGTTAGTTTGATGTATAAGTAGAAGAAAGGCATATTACTATCACTAAAGAATTATTTTCCTCTACTTTAAAGATCTATATTGGCAAAAAGGCAATCTTCTATGAATTTACATATTCTTTTCTTTCTTTGAATTCTCTCTTTCCCTCAAAATGGTTCCAAGGAATGTTCCTTCTCCTACTCTCCTACCCAATGCCTTAAAGCCTTACTATTTCCATTTTTCTTGTTATTATAAATACATTAAGCCATCAATTACAACATATTCAAAACTATATTTGTACATCCAAAACCTTTCTGTCTTTCAAAGCAACTTGTGTTACATTTTCTTGAAATGGCTTCAGGAAAAACACTCAAGCGATCTGATACTATTGCAGAAAGTATGCCTAATGCATTGAGGCAGAGTAGATATCACATGAAGAGATGCTTTTCCAGGTTTTTTATTTTTTCATTCAGGTTTTGTTTTTGTTGCTTCATTAATGAACTAATTTTGCACACAAGTAATTGATCCTTCTTTCTTTCTTTGGATTTTTTTATAAAAAAAAACAGCCTTATTTCTACTGGGAAAAAACTACTGAAACACCAGCACATAATGGAGGAATTGGAGAAATCAATACAGGACAAGGGTGCAAGGAAAAAGGTCTTGGAAGGCTTACTTGGTTATATCCTGAGTTCCACTCAGGTATTTATCTTCTCTTTCCTTAATTCTTTACATAATATATTATATATCCTGATCAGAGCCTGTTTGGTATTGAAATAAACTGTTTTTCTAAACAAGGTTGGAAAAATTAGTTTGTGAAATTCACCTTCAAAACAAAATTCAACATTGTCGACATAGTACTTTTCTCAATGGCAGTTCAATTTTTAATGCCATATAGAAGCTAAACTGATATTTCTTTGTATAAATTTTGCAGGAGGCCGCTGTTGTCCCACCTTATATTGCTTTTGCTGTTAGGCCAAATCCTGGATTCTGGGAATTTGTTAAGGTGAATTCTGAAGACCTGAGTGTAGAAGGAATTTCTCCTTCAGAATACTTACAATTCAAAGAAATGATCTTTGACGAAAACTGGTAATGTTCAAGCTCTCAATAGAAACCTTTTGACAATTACCTCTAGTGATGAAAAATGAATATGATTCTTTTGTAAGCAGGGCTAAGGATGAAAATGCTTTGGAAATAGATTTTGGAGCCATGGATTTCTCAACTCCTCGCCTTACTCTATCTTCTTCTATTGGGAAGGGCATGGAGTATATCTCAAAATTCATGTCTTCAAAGCTTAGTGGGAGCATTGGCAGTGCAAAGCCTCTACTTGACTATTTACATGCCCTTAACTATCAGGAAGAGGTACCATATTTGACAAGATATTTAGAAACGATAAGTGATACCATTGTTAATATGATATAACTGAAAGGTAAAATGCATGTTTTAATTTGCAGAGTCTTATGATCAATGAGAAGTTGGATACAGTCACGAAGCTTCAAGCAGCACTAATGGGAGCTGAAGATGTTCTCTCAGCATTCTCTAAAGATACACCATATCTGGATTTCCAACAAAGGTCATTCATCCATGTACCATATGTTTGTATTGTGATAAATTGTCCCTTACGAAAAGGGGATTTTTGTTTTTTTTTGTTTTTTGTTTTATTTATTCTAACTGTGACATTCATCAGGCTGAGGGAGTTGGGGTTTGAAAAGGGATGGGGGAATACTGCAGAAAGAGTTAAACAGACAATGAGAATGCTTTCTGAATCACTTCAAGCACCAGACCCCGTGAAACTGGAGTTGTTTTTTAGCAGGCTTCCTAATATGTTCAACATTGTAATTTTCTCTCCACATGGGTACTTTGGTCAGGCTGATGTTCTTGGATTGCCAGATACCGGTGGCCAGGTGTGTTCAGACATCCTAAAAAGACATTAAGAATCCTGTCTTTCAGTTAAAAACAAAACGTAATAAAACAAACAATTATTTTTACCAATTACTTTATGTCAATGCTTAGGTGGTTTACATTCTTGACCAAGTAAGAGCATTAGAGGAAGAGATGCTGCTTAGAATCAAGCAGCAAGGCCTTAACATGAAGCCTCAGATTCTTGTGGTGAGCTACAACTATGAAAATTCAAGATTTTAAGATTTTTCAGTCAGTGAACGAATTTCAATCTTCATTAATGCCTTCCTTCTCTTTTTATGCATCCAGGTAACAAGACTAATTCCAGATGCTCGAGGAACTAAGTGCAACCAAGAAATGGAGCCTATAATTGGCACAAAGCACTCTCACATTCTTAGAGTCCCATTCAAGACAGAAAAAGGAATTCTCCCCCAATGGGTCTCCCGTTTTGATGTCCATCCTTACCTTGAGAAATTTGCTGAAGCAAGTGCCTCATTTTCCTTCCATTATGTTCATTTAGCTCCACTTTATATTTTCATCAACAATGTATTAATTTTTCCCTTTTCTTGTCTCGGGTACGCTTCACGGATCATTAGGATGCTGCTGATAAGATTCTTGAATATATGGAATGTAAACCAGATCTCATTATTGGGAATTATAGTGATGGGAACTTGGTGGCATCTCTGATGGCTAACAGACTTGGCATAACTCTGGTTTAAGCCTAACTCAATTAGTCTGATCTTACCATATACTTCTAACTAGTCACTTAAATTGTGTTCTAAACTAGTCTGCTATAAATCCAGGGAACTGTAGCTCATGCTTTAGAGAAAACCAAGTATGAAGATTCAGATGCAAAATGGAAGCAATTAGACCCCAAGTACCATTTTTCCTGTCAATTTACTGCTGACATGATTGCTATGAATACGGCTGATTTTATTATTACCAGCACCTTCCAAGAAATTGCAGGAAGGCAAGTCTTTTATCTGAAAATCATCAATTATAAAATAGTCTATGCAATTGACTCCAAAAATTGATTTCCCTTCACAGCAAGGATAGGCCTGGACAATATGAAAGCCATGAAGCATTTACTATGCCAGGGCTTTGCAGGGTGGTCTCAGGCATCAATGTCTTTGATCCTAAGTTTAACATTGCTGCTCCTGGAGCTGATCAATCTGTCTACTTTCCTCACATGGAAAAACGGAGGCGGCTAACCTCATTTCATCCTGCCATTGAAGAGCTAATTTACAGCAAGGAGAATAACAGTGAGCACATGTAAGTTATTAAAGTTCCCCTAAGCGACGTCAATTATTTGTGCTGAAACTAAAATATTATGCCTGGGATAGTGGATATCTTGCAGATAGGAAGAAACCGATTATCTTCTCCATGGCAAGACTTGACACAGTGAAGAACATTACAGGACTAACTGAGTGGTATGGAAAGAACAAGAGGCTAAGAAACTTAGTAAATCTGGTCGTTGTTGCTGGATTCTTTGATCCATCAAAGTCAAACGATAGAGAAGAAATTGCAGAGATAAACAAAATGCACGCTTTGATAGACAAATACCAACTTCAAGGTCAAATCAGATGGATAGCAGCTCAAACTGATAGATATCGAAATGGAGAAATTTATCGGTGCATTGCAGATACTAAAGGAGCTTTTGTGCAGCCTGCACTTTATGAGGCTTTTGGTCTAACAGTCATTGAGGCTATGAACTGTGGATTACCAACCTTTGCTACTAATCAAGGAGGTCCAGCAGAAATTATTGTTGATGGTGTTTCAGGCTTCCACATTGACCCTAACAATGGAGAAGAATCAAGCAACAAAATTGCAAATTTCTTTGAGAAATGCAAGGCAGATAATGAATATTGGAACAGAATGTCAGCAGCTGGCCTGCAACGAATATACGAATGGTAACTGCATCACACAAAAGAAACTTATGACAAATTTCAAATTGTAAAATTTACTATTATCAAGAATTAACCATTCTTTTCTAATATCCTTGCAGCTACACATGGAATATTTATGCAAAGAAAGTGTTGAACATGGGATCCATTTATGGGTTTTGGAGAGAACTAAACAAGGAACATAAACTTGCTAAGCAAAGATATATTGAAGCATTTTACAATCTTCAGTTCAGGAATTTGGTTAGTAATAACTTATAGCATAATCATCAATTTACTCAAGTAAAATGAATATTCAATCCAAGTCCTTACACTAAAGGCATCTTATTTTACAGGCAAAGAAAGTTCCTATCCCAGGTTTTGAACCTCCAAAACAACCTTCACCATCATCATCAGCTGCAGCCGGTGAACCCCAAGAACCAGCAACTAAACCTTTAAAACCACAAACAACCCAGAAAGCTAAACAGAAGGAAGAAGCCCCTGAAGGGATGCCTAAACCACAGCCAAAAACAAGGCAAGTATAGTTTAACTCTGTCTCAAAAAAGTAGTCCTATTTCAGATATGCAACCTTTCTAATTCAATCCCCAAGATGAAAGGTGAAGAAAATGGTTAAAGGGTTTGACAAATTATAGCTGTATAATTAGCTTTTTAAGGCTTCTTGATCAATTCTTTAACAAAGAAAGACCATTCTTGAATTTTCTTTGCAGGGAAGAAGGTGCAGAAAAGCAAGAAGTTGTGTCCTCATCAGAAGAAAGCAGTAGGGTACAGATGTCTAGAAGTTGGTTGTTCCTCACAATTGCTTCTCTTTTTGCTGCTTACTACATGCTAATGAAGTTGTATAGCCTATTTTCATGGAGAGATCAGTAAACTAGATTCTTCCTAGAACAAGAATTAATCACAAGCAACAGCAGCTCAAATTAAGCAAGATTCAGCAGTCAAATACAATCATGCATTATTTTTTTCTTTATTTCATGTGGTTAATCAATAAAACATCCGACTCAGATATTTCTTGAATATATATAGAAATACAATAATGTAATCAATAATTGCCAAAAAATTATACACTCCTTCGTACTTCTTCTGACAGCTTAATTGTATATTTTCACTACCTTTCAGGAAAAACAACATGAATAAAAAGCATATTCTTTCAGCCTGATCGATATATATATATATTTAAGTTTTATTTAATTTACCAGTATTTCTATATAATTTGTTGTTACATTTATGGACTAGTTTAAGCTTATCCAAGAATACGTGTCACGTAATGATTTACTCCTTTCTCATAAAGGAAAATTTGTTTAATTAATTAGATGATGTTGAAAGTTTTAATTGGGGAATCTTGGCGCAACTGTGTCGCTGTGTGACTTATGGTCGCAGATTTATTATGGTATAATTGTAAAGAAAGGCTGTATATCTGTATATTATGAGAGTATTCATGTATCAGGCAGTTCTATTCTAATGTTGAAAATTTAACCATATAATGAATCAACTCCTTTTTTTACATTGTATTATTTAAAATTATTTTTTAATAATGTTTATAAAATTAAAATAAATAATTATATATGTCAGCCTTTAAAACAATATGTTAGAATTATTTAATAAATCTGATCACCTACGACGGATTAACCCAAACCTCTTAGAAAAATTATAATTCTTACAAGAGTTTCAACCATTAAAAGAGTGGCAATCCTTAAAAAATAACTCTTGGCATCTATAAATATATCAAGAGAGAGAAGTTAATGGCTGCTCAAAAAATTTCGGCAATCAACATACAATATTCTAGAGTAAATAAGACTATGGAAATATAATACATTTTCAATTTAGTGATTTATATTTGATTTAGTGAAGAATTAAATCAAAATCGTTGAGTAATTATCAAGAGGTATATATTCAATCCGAATTTCAATTAATTTTGCTATGTTTAACATAATAAAATATATTATTTGTATTATTTAAAATTATTTATTAGTAATATTTATAAAATTAAAGTAAGTGTAAAAAATATAAATAAAATTAAAAATGAGCATAATTTAATAAATAACAATGATATATATATAAAGGAATGATGAAAAAATTATTTTATAATGATAAAATTATTAACTAATAGTTTTAAAATATATAAAAATACTAAATAATTTAATTTTTAAAAATACATGGACTAATTAAATAGTTTAGTTTTTAAAAATACATGACTAAATAATTTAATTTTTGAAAATACAGAGACTAAGTAGTTTAATTTTTAAAATACAGAGATAAAAAAATAAATATTAAAAAATAAGAATTAACTAGTATAATATATAAAATTTCAGGGACTACATAATTATTTAGCCTTAAAAAATTACAGATAAAGGTGATTTAGAATAAATTTAAAGAACAAAACAAAAATTATACTAATTATTTTTGTAATAAGCAATTTCTTTAAAAACTCATTTGAATGATTCCAGAAAATAAGGCAACTGTATTTAATTATTTCACTAATATGAAATTCCATTTTATTATTTCACTAAGTAAATAACATCTAATATATATGATATGTATGATTATGCGCATCATTATATGTCAACTTTACTAATATTAATTAGAAACGATAATTAATTGTTATCATGACATAACCTTTGCAAATGGAAATTTAGTTACTTGTAATAAAATTAAAGAAATTATAAATTGCACTAAAACCTATAAAAGATTCATTACAATTTACAAATATAAAATTAAAATGGATTTTAGATAAAACTCAATAAACAACTATAAATAGAATCTTCAAGGTAGAAGATGATTCTTATTTTGAATCCAAAAAATCTACTATTAAACCTTCCTTTCTCTAATCTGTACCAACAATGGAAATAAAATTACAATATTTCACTTGAAGAAAAAAAAGGCATACTTTACGGATTTAACCTATTTGATGTGGTCAAATTACTTGGCATAGTAGACCTTAAAGGCAAACCCATCGATGAAAGCCATGCAACGGTATAAAAGATGATTTTTTTTATAAAAAAATTGTTTTTTTTAATTTTATCACACTTGGTTAATTAATTAACCTAAAATTGCTTGAAAGTTGAAACTACCGTCCATAAGCATATACATAAAGGTAATAAGTATTATTTTAAATTTTTAATAGATCCTAATTACCAAGTCAAAAATGTTAATATCACCCATTGTTTAATTTAAAATAACTGTCATGTCTTCTACATCACTAACTCTATATAAAAAGCTTCTCCCACATCTTCGCTTAACACACAGCTCTCTCTGTAATAAAAGATGGAGAGTATTTATTCGAACACATTTTACGAGAGTTTGAAGAGAAGTTGGAGAAAAAGAAAATGCCAAAGATTTTATGGATCAAATAACAAGAAAAGGAATCTAAAGATTATAAGACTTGGAGGGGCAACTCGGCGGCTATGGAAGCTAAGAACAACTCCAAAATTGAAATGGAAATTAGTTGGCTCTCCGATTCGATTATTAGCTAGTTTTCATGATGCCTATGTTGATATGATGGTAAGGTTAGCAAACAATATGGGAAATTTGAATAGGAAAGGATTGTTTGGAGGAAAAAAGATTGCCAAAGAGAAACAAATTTCTATGGTGTCTTATGGAGAAGAAGTTGTTGATGCTAAATTGGTTCTTGAAATCTATAAGAGATTGGCTTCTTCTCGTACTGAATTAAAAGGATTTTCTAATTAAATTTAATTTGTATATTTACGTACGTATGTGCCTGTTATATATAATTTTTTTTTTCTTTTTTTGTATTTATTCTTTCTAGTTTTGTTTGTGTTGTTAAGATTGAAGTTATATTTGGGTATATCTCCTAAATCTGGAGTCTTTAAATTGTAAAACGATCACTCAGGGAGTAAGTAAAACAACCTTAAATAGATTTGCCAATTTAATCTACGTTGATATACTCTTAATTCATACTATGTTTTATCTGTCTTGGTTAGATGGTCAAGTATAGTCTAAGGCTTCACACTACAACTAAGTTCTACAATATATTATAATTAGGGGTTAGCATTAAGTGACTAACCCACCAAGTTTTCGGTTAACCAATTAAAAATCTAATTCAGTTAACCGATCGCATTAATATACATTCACTTCGGATAAAAAAATTAAAATTTTTAAGTTTTTGATTTAGTTAATGGTTAACCAATTATAATCGATCGATTAATCATTAACCATAAATAAATTTGATTGATAAACAAGAGTATATAGATAGTATAGACTAAGAACATCTTTGGTGAATTCTTTACATACTTCAAACCTTTTACAATAAAGATTTAATGAAAAAAATAAAATTCTAGTAAACTCTTTATTATTTAAATTTAAAATAAAAATTAATTCATCTCTTCTTATTTAAACAACAAAATATATTTTTTATTTAAAAATTTCAACTTTCTATTTATGCTATTTATTAATTTCCTCATGAATAAAAAGCGACAAATAATAAAAAATAGGAAAAAGTTTAAAATCATTAATATGTTCTATGAAAAAAGCAAAAATTTAAAGAGTCCATTAGATTTAAAAATTATATTCTTCACATTTGAAAATTATTAAAATATATTTCTTTATATACAAGATATTTTTTAAAATTAATATGAAGTGTTATAAGGACTAAAAATCTGAAAAAAAAAATTAATTAATTTTCTCTTCTTTAGTTTGGAGGAGGCTCAAACACATTGAAGAAGATAGGGGGGAATATGGTTCAGGTTCGATTGGGTTAAAAATATATTTTTTTTCAAACAAACCCTACCAAATAATAAAAATACTACATCAATGTTGCCTAAATTTCTTATATTTTCAATCAACGTGAGTTAGTTTTAGATTCCATCGAGTTCAATCGATTTCAAATAGATTGACGTTTAATATTAAAGCTTTATATTTAGATTTATTTTAATATTGTCGGATCGAATTTGGTCGGATTAAACGATAAAGTAAAATAAAATAATATATTTATATAAATATTAAAGAGTCGGTCGAACTCGAGTTCAAACAAAAAAATTCTCAACCCGACCGACCAAATAAACCTAATATTTTTCTTTTTTTGAAATTGAACTGGCCAATAGTATATGTTCTGAACCAACTAAATCTGATTCGACTCGATCGATTCGAACATATTCAAAAATTTTGTTTTGCCCTAGAAGAAGACAACTTACTTAGGATTAAAGCATAGGAGATGAGACTGGGTTGCTATGTGCAGCCCAAATACAGTAAACCTCACAGTGACACGAGACAACCAAAAGCTAGATAATTCGGTTAAATCGAAAATTAACTGAATCAACTAAATTAAATCGATTAATCAATCAAACCAATTGAAACTTAAAATCGATTAATTTGGTCAATAAAAATGTGTTTGATAGGGGGCCAGTTAAATGCAATCGAACAATCACCCTAATTAATTATAATCCTGAGCAATTAATTGGAACTATTCTCCTTAGACCGACTATTTTGATAAAAGTAGCTATATATATTTCTTGAAAAGATTTTTGTAGTTTTTGTTAAACATAATATAAATTTTATGTGGATGAAATATAGAATATTAAATGGACTGATATATAATTAGACTTTTTAATCTCAATAGCTAATTATTGATGTTCGCTCTTCTAAAAGTACATAAGCTTCAAATATTTTTATATGGTATCAAAATAAAATAATAATTGTACATCTCTTTTATTATAATTTAGATTGTGATTTCTCTTTAAATTTTTAGTATATTCTAAGTTTAGTGTCATTTCAATTTTTATCCTACTGTGAATTTCATTTGCAAAATTTATTCTTTATTAAGTATGGAATGTCCCTTAGTCTTTAATTTTTTTGTCTGATATGAAAAGTCGCGTAGGCTATAAATTTTTTTTATTTAATCTATATTATAAATTTACAAGTATCAACTGCCCTTGTTAAAAATCAGGATTAGAATGTTATTTTTTGGCCCAAAGTATTTCAGTCGAACTGCATACAAGGCTAAATCCGGCTAAACTCGACTAATGCACAATCCTATTATAAAGAAATTATCTGCTTTTTGCACAAAGCTAAGTGGAATTTTCAAGCTGTGGACGAAAAAAAAAGGGTGGATTTTCAAGTTATTAAAATTTTCATTTATTAATTGTGTGATTTATTTATTACATGGTCTTTATTTTTTTTCTTTTTTTAAAGAGAAAATTGACCATTCTCATTCATAAACAACCGGGCAATATTTAAAATAAAAAAAATTAAGAAAATGGCATCCTATACATTAATAATAACATACGATAACTGCAAGTTAGCGTCTCTAAAATATGATTTTATAGTCATCATGAAAGTTTTTCGCGATGCTCTATTTTTCTAATTAGTAGAAAGATAAAAAAAAATGATTATTTTCATTTTTTTTTTGAAAAATCGGATTCTATTGAAATAAATAAAAAATTTATAAAAGAACATTTTAAAGTTCAATGGTACATCTACAAAAGGGGGCCAAAATCACATAAATAAGAGGGTATTTCTTAAAACTGGAGCTTTTCAGCTTAGTGTGAATAAGTAATTTTTAGATTATAATCAGATTAAAAATAAGCAGTTAAGCGTTTCTGTAAACTAGTTAATAATTAGTTGATAATCAGTTTATAATCAGTTAAGTATTTCTGTAAAATCAGCTTATAATCGATTTTTAATTGCAGAAATTGTCAAAATGATCAAACTGTCTATGAGTTTATTTATTGTATAAAAATAATTTTTTAAATGTCAATTCAAAATTTATTTTACAATAATAATAATAATAATAATAAAATTTATTTAATAATAATAATAATAATAAAATTTATTTAATAATAATAATAATAATAATAATAAAATTTATTTGATGGGAACTAAAGTGTATAGGATGGGCAAATTTGAAATATTGAAGATTATGTAGGGATAGTATGGTCTTTTACTTGGTCAAAACTGCTTAAAAAATAAGCGCTTAAAAAAGTAGCAAAATCCAACTTTTAAAAAACTGATTAAAATCATATTATAATATACTATTTAAGTTTTCAGAAACACTTAAATAAACAACTTATAATCTAAAAACTGCTTATAATCAGTTTTGACCGGCCTTTAAATATTAAGAAACACCATCTAAAAAAAGAGGGTAAAATTAGAAGATCTCAATTTCGCGACAGCCATGATTTTGGAGAAAACAATGTGCAGATGTCTATGGCTTTGGCCAAAAAGAAAAGGTGGACGTGACCAATAATTACTAACTGAGTCCTACTAACATTTAATTTAATAATACTTTCTCTTTCTCAAAATTACAGTTATAATCCACTTTTTAAGAGAGAATAAATAAGACAACAGGAAAATTAATAGCAAATCTGCTTGAATCAAGCCATCCCAACTAAATCATCAGGAGGGTTGATTACGTATAAAAATATAATAAGAAGATTAATAATGTAAGTTGAGATATAATTTAACAGTGCATATTTTCATTTTTTTTTTTAGCCAAGGGCATATTTTCATAATTAATATCTCTTTCTCTTGTCCTAATATTAAAAAAAAAAAAAAGAAGGTTGATAATTATAGGGCACTAGCACCTCACAATACCAAGCTTAATGGATGACCTTCAAATCAAATTTAGAAGCTTAGAAGAATTAATAATTATAATTCTCAAATTCCCTTTTTTTACGAGAGAGAAAATATAATAACAGTGAATTCAAATGCTAATATCATCACCAAAAATAGATATAAATTATTTAAATTTGACATATATTTGAGCAATTTGAGATAAATTTGAATTTAATTTGTAAAAAGAGTCGAAATTTGCCATATGTGAGAACTAACTACTTGTTAAACAGTTGAAAGTCATAATGCCAAAGTTAATTTGTTGACTGTTAGGTTCAGATATGTTTTTTTCTTCTCAACGAAATTACCACTACTAAAAAGGATAGTTAGGCCACTATTTAAACCAAGTACTGCCACACTATTTAAACCAAGTACTGTGACTATCATCTCAAGATTTTTTTTTTGGTCAGAATCATCTTAAGAATTTTAGTTGGGAAACTGGAAACACATCAAATATCTACAGAGAACGAAGCAGAACACATGGCAAAAACTATTCCTCTGAACTCCTAATATATATATATATATATAGCAATTCCTAAAACACTTATTCTACAGCTTACATAAAGGAAACTTCAACCCTACAACTTCTATCAAAAAAAAATCTACTGCAAAATGGAGCAGATCAGAAACTCACCCGGAGACGCTTCAGGCTTGCATTACCTCCCTCTTAGAGGCAGCGACACCGTAGATTCCGATTATAATCGATTGAAACAGCTAGGTTACAAGCAAGAACTCAGCCGTAGTCTATCGTACGTATATAGTGTTCACTTCCCTTCTCCAAATTTTCTTTTGAAAATTTTGATATCGCTTTTCAGAAATTGGAGAGTATCGGATTAATTGAAGAGGAAAATGGAGAGAAAGTAATGAGATTTGTTACTGTGTTGTGAGGTGCAGGGCAATATCAAACTTTTCAGTGACATTCTTGATCATATCGGTGATCACAGGTATCACGACATTGTACAGTACTTGCTTAACTTTTGGTGGACCAGTGACGATGGTATATGGATGGCCCATTGTAGGATTGCTGACGTTGACGGTGGGTTTATCAATGGCTGAGATTTGCTCTGCTTATCCAACTTCTGGAAGGCTCTACTTTTGGAGTGCCCGGCTTTGTAGCGATGAGTGGGAACCTTTTGCTTCTTGGCTCACTGGCTGGTACGTTTCTTTTTTAAATTTAGAATAACTATTACACTGATGATTGTTTGCATTATATTTAGGGACTTGCCGAATCAGGTGGAGTAGATATAATGAAAAATTTAAACTATATTTAGAATACTCAAATCCTAATCTGTTAAAACTGATATGGTCAATCGTTAATTTTTAATATCTAAACTTAATTTAATTCATCTCTACAGTTATTTGAGTTAAAAAAATTTTTACAAAATTCCGAGTTAAATTTTAATAATTTTAAAGTAGGTTAATTATTACACCTTTAAGATATATTGTATTTGTTGGTTGGTGTCTTTTTAGTGGGACCCACCATTTAGTCTAATTAAAAAAAATTGGTCAAAATTTAGCAAAAACCAACTTAATAATAGATGGTCAAATTCTTATCTAATTTTAGGCAATTTGCAAGAACAATTCACGGCCTCTTTCTCTATAAATAGAGATTGGCCATGGTTTGTTTCATTAAGCCACAGAATATTAAAAAGTCTGTGAAGAATTGAGAGGTTTGTGAGAGTTCAGACTTAAAAAGGGTCTTAAGATTAAGAGTCGAGAAAAATAGTGAGGTTTGGGAAACACTTTTGTGAGTGCTACTATTTTTGTATTAATCTCTTTGTAAGCCTACTATTTTTAATAGTTGAAGAATTATTCGGATTTTATCCCGTGGACGTAACACTAAAAAGTTAAGGGTGAACCACGTAAATTCTTGTGTGTCGTATATTTTATTATTCTGCTATTTTTATTATTCTCGTAATTTTAATTACGGGACCCCAACAAGTGGTATCAGAGCCGAAAGTTTCGGCAAATTCAAATAGCGGTACCGGATTTGTGAATATATTTTAAAAATAAATATATCACGACGACGAGAAAATTACGACGAGTCCATCGGTGCAGTCCGTTCAGAAAGACGTTGCAGAATTATTTTTAAGTGAATAGTAAAATAGTAACCCAAAGGTGGCATACTATTCACGTATAGTACTATTTATGTGTACAGTCACTATTTAAGTATACGATTACTATTTACAAATACAGTTACTGTTCACGTATACTATTACTATTCACGTACACGGCACTATTCACGTATACGAATTTTTTGTTGGTGTTAGTATTCTGCACAAATCGAAATGGACGATAAAACGACAGGCACGATGGTGAAACTCAACTCATCGAACTATGCAATATGGAAGATATTAATGTAAGATCTTTTATGTTGCAAAGATATCTTTGATGCGATTGAGTTGAAAGGTGTCAGGCCAGCTTCAACAAATGAGACCGAATGGAAGTCGACTAACAGAAAAGCAGTCACAACTATTAGGCAGTCTGTTGAAATGAGCGTCATTAACCATATCGCTCATGAGAAAGATGCCTATTTAATCTGGAAGAAGCTGGAGGATATGTACGAACGCAAGAATGCTCAAAACAAAGTTTTTCTAATCAGAAAGCTTGTAAATCTGAAGTACAGAGATGGTGAAAGCGCTTCAGATCACTTGGGCAAATTCCAAGAAATTTTGAATCAACTGACGATGTCAAAAATGGTGCTAGAAGATGAGGTGCAGGCACTATTCTTATTGAGTTCATTGCCAGACAGTTGGGAGAAGCTGGTTGTCACGCTCAGTAATATATGCCAGAAAAAAATCTGACCTTAGCAACAGTTAAGGAAAGTATTCTGAATGAAGAAACCAGACGTATGAAGAATGGTACGAGTAGCAATTCAGATGCACTCATTTCTGTTACAGAAAGAAAGGGGAGAAGCAAAACCAGAAATCCCCAAAATCCAGACAAACGTGATAGTTCACGGAAGAGATCCAAGTCAAGAAAAGGTATCACTTGCTATCATTGTGGCAAGCCTGGTCACATCCAGAAGCATTGCAGAAAGTGGAAGAAGGAACGAGCCAAGGAAAATGATGAGGAGAAGAAAGATGATACGGAGGTAGCCTCAGTAGCTATTGATGTTGATGCATTTGGTGATGGAAGTGCACTGATCTCTCATGCTGGTCTCAGTGAGTGTTCCACTAGTCAAGATTCTCTATGGATTATTGACTCTGCATGTTCATATCATATTTCTTCTAAGAAGGAATATTTTTTGTCACTTATCCTCAGAAATTACGGCCATATCAAAACATTGAATGGCACTTATGTGAGAAATTGCGGCATTGGAACAGTATGCATCAAAACCAATGTTGGTTCTGATCTCTGGTTGGAAGATGTGAGATACACTCCTACTGCAAATTTCAATCTGATCTCAATTCATCGTCTTGATGAATTGGGGTATGCAAATCTGTTTGTCAACAGTACGTGGAAGCTTTCCAAAGGAAACCTGGTGTTTGGTAGAGGGAGAAAGTTCAACACTTTCTACTACACCCCAGCCAAAGTTTGCACAGGAGTAGTGAATGCAGCTAAAGATTCATCTGCTGAATTGTGGCACAAACGACTTGGTCACTTGAGTGAAAAAGGAATGGAGACTCTTACCAAGAAGAAAATGTTATTTTTAAAAGGTATGCCTCTAAAAACATGCACTGATTGTTTGTCTGGTAAACAACATAGAGTTTCCTTTCAAAGATCTCCTTCTCCATCTAGAAAGCCTGGTATTCTAGAATTGGTGCACACTGATGTTTGCTCAATGATTGATAAATCTTTGAGTGGGTGTTCGTATTATGTCAGCTTTATTGATGACTATTCTAGAAAGGTGTGGGCTTTACCAATAAAGTCAAAAGACCAGGTACTGGAGATGTTTAAGGTCTTTCATGTCAGTGTTGAAAGACAAACGGGAAGAAAGTTGAAATGTGTTAGAGCTGATAATGGTGGCGAGTACAGAGGACCATTTGAGAAGTATTGCTCAGAACACGGCATCAAACTTCAGAAGACAATTCCCAAAACTCCACAACAGAATGGAGTTGCTGAGAGAATGAACAGAACCATTGTAGAAAGAGTTAGATGTATGCTCTCTCATGCCAAACTTCCAAAGACCTTTTGGGCTCAAGCAATGAGAAATGCAGTATACATGATTAACCTTTCACCTTCAACCTCCCTCAATGGAGATGTTCCAGAAAAGGTGTGGTCAGGAAAAGATGTTTCTTACGATCATCTTAAAGTATTTGGTTGCAGGGCTTTTGTTCATATTCCAAAAGATGAAAGATCCAAGATAGATTCGAAGTCAAAGCAGTGTATCTTCTTGGGTTATGGAAATGAAAATTTTGAGTACAGATTATGGGATCCAGTTGAAAAGAAGCTCATCAGAAGCAGAGATGTAGTATTCCTGGAGGACCAAACCATTGAAGATTCTGAGAAAAATGAAAAGCCAAAATCTGTCAATGAGTTTCCTGTTGATCTTGATGTAGAACCTCATGTAATACCACAAGGTGATGAAGAAAATGAGCCAGAAGCTGATGGTGAACCAGTTCAGAATGATGCTGAACCAGCTCCTACAGAAGAACCGCCTCAATTGAGAAGATCTGCAAGAGGCAGAATACCTTCCCAGAGATATTCTCCTAATGAGTATGACTTGCTGACTCAAAGGGGAGAACCAGAGGATTACTAGGAGGCAATGGAAGATTCTAAGAAGAATGAATGGTTGAAAGCCATACAAGATGAGATAAAGTCCTTGCATGAGAACCACACTTATGAGTTGGTGAAACTGCCTCAAGGTAAGAAAGCACTGAAGAATAAATGGGTGTTCAGGTTGAAGACTGAACAGAACAGCTCACAGCCAAGGTACAAGGCGAGACTGGTTGTGAAGGGATTCGGTCAAAAGAAAGGAATTGACTTTGAAGAGATTTTCTCACCCGTAGTTAAGATGTCTTCTATCAGAGTTGTGTTCGGTTTAGCAGCTAGCTTGAATTTGGAGATCGAGCAACTTGATGTGAAGACCGCTTTCCTCCATGGTGACTTAGAGGAGGAAATCTATATGGAGCAGCCAGAAGGGTTTAGAGTCAAAGGCAAAGAACAAATGGTGTGTAGATTGCAGAAGAGTTTGTACGGACTCAAACAAGCTCCCAGACAGTGGTACAAAAAGTTTGACTCTTTTATGGCGAATCACGGGTATGGTGACTTTATTATTCTCTTGTTATATGTGGATGATATGCTGATTGTGGGTCATAATACTGAGAAAATTGAAAGCTTGAAAAATGAGCTTGCAAAATCCTTTGCCATGAAGGATTTGGGATCGGCAAAACAGATTCTCGAAATGAAGATCTCTAGAGACAGGACAAAAAGAAAGTTGTGGTTGTCTTAGGAGAAGTACATTGAGAAAGTTCTTAGTAGATTCAACATGAGTAATGCAAAGCCAGTTTCTACTCCACTTGCAGGTCATTTCAAACTAAGTTCCAAACAATGTCCTTCAAGTGAGGAAGAAAAAGAAGAACTGAAGAAAATTCTTTATGCATCTGCCGTTGGTAGTTTAATGTACGCCATAGTATGCACAAGACCAGATATTGCTCATGCTGTTGGTGTTGTCAGCCGATTTCTTTCAAATCCGGGCAAAGAACACTGGAATGCAGTGAAGTGGATTCTCAGGTATCTCAAAGGTACTTCCAAAACTTGTTTATGTTTTGGTGATAACAGACCTGTGTTAGATAGTTACACAGATGCAGATATGGGCGGAGATGTTGATTCACACAAATCAACTTCTGGATATCTGATGACCTTTGCATGAGCAGCAATTTCTTGGCAATCAAAATTGCAGAAATGCGTTGCGCTATCATCGACGAAGGCGGAATATATAGCTATCATAGAAGCTAGCAAAGAACTCTTGTGGATGAAAAAGTTCCTACAAGAATTGAGTATAGAACAAGAGAAGTATATCCTGCTATGCGATAGTCAGAGCGCTATACATCTCAGCAAGAATTCGACCTTTCATTCAAAGTCAAAGCATATTGATATGAGGTATTATTGGATACGTGATGCGCTGGAGATGAAGTCATTTCAGATAGAGAAAGTTCATACTGATAACAATGGCGCGGATATGATGACAAAAGCTTTACCTACGGAGAAGCTTACTACTTGCAGAAGGATAGCCGGTATGGCTAACATTCCCACTTAAAAATTCAAGGGGGAGATTTGTTGGTTGGTTTTTTTTTAGTGGGACCCACCATTTAGTCTAATTAAAAAAAAGAAAAGGAAAAGTTGGTCAAAGTTTGGCAAAAATCAACTTAAGAGTAGGTAACCAAATTCTTGCCTAATTTTAGGCAATTTGCAAAAACAATTCACGGCCTCTTTCTCTATAAATAGAGATTGGTCATGGTTTGTTTCATTAAGCCACAGAACATTAAAAAGTCTGTGAAGAATTGAGAGGTTTGTGAGAGTTCAGTCTTAAGAAGAGTATTAAAACTAAGGGTCGAGAAAAATAGTGAGGTTTAGGAAACACTTTTGTGAGTGCCACTATTTTTGTATTAATCTCTTTGTAAGCCTATTATTTTTAATAGTGGAAGAATTATTCGAATTTTGTCCCGTGGACGTAACCCTAAAAAGTTAAGGGTGAACCACGTAAATTCTTGTGTGTCGTATATTTTATTATTCTGCTATTTTTATTATTCTCGTAATTTTAATTACGGGCCCCAACAGTATTTTAATCTTCTTATAAGAAATAAATTTTTTTTTAAAAAAAAGAAAATTATACTAGTTTTAAAATCTCAAGGAGAGATACTTGTTATTGGTGAAATTCAAACTCGCCTGCAGCTGCTTTAAATAATGTAAAATCAACTACCAGACTTCAAACTTCAAACTCCAGGAGCAGCTCTAAATAATGCGACTTCTATTACTAGACAAATTATTATGGGCTGTTTGATAGAATATTAAGAAATTAATGGCTGAAAATATATTTTATATAAATATATTATTAAAATTATATTTTATTAAAAAAATTATATTATTTTATTTAAAAAAATAAAATATTAAAAAATAGATTGAAAAAAATATTAACTTATTTAATTATAATTCAATTTTATTGAAAAATTTAAATAATATATAAACTATCATTATAGCATTTTTTTTTTCTTATTTTACTATATTTTAAGGTGAGATTTCATAATTTTTTATTTTAATAAAATATTTTTTTTATTTCTTTAAATAAAATATTTTATTAACTAATTTATAAAATTTAATTAACTCAGTATTTTATTTTATATGAATTATTTATAAATAAATATAATATTATTGGTTAAAAAATTATTTTATTAATTTTTTGAGATTATGATATAATCAAATACTCTATTAGTGATATTTTAACTTTTTTTTATGAGGCAATCAATGGAAAATGAATCTATTGTTTTACCGCTCTTACCATTTCCATGTGTTTTACTTATAAGAGTAATAGATAAAAAATGAGGGAAAATTAAGCAATATGTCTTTTTGTATTTTTTTTAAGTATTTTATATATTAGATGTATATTTTTGGAAGTGAGTATATTTTAATTTGGTATATTAAATATATATTTCTGAAAATAGAGTATTTTTAAAATTAAAGGTTAAAATGATTATTTTTGAAAATATATTTTTTTTATTTTTTATGATGTTTTTGAAGAAATTCTAAAAATAAAATAGGATTATTTTTCCATCATCCAATCATTTTGGAAGTTATTATAGAATTTAAATCGGCTATAAAGAATAGAAAGGACTGAGTAATACTTTTTGCGAAAGTTGAGGAAGTTTGTGTTTTTCATGCATTTACCTGAAATATAGTACAAGGGCTGGGCCAATTGATATGACTCTGAACCAACCTATACCAACGCCACTCCATTTGGCAATTCTTATCCAGATTTATGAATTGAATTTATGCACACAGCGAAAACAGAAATATAAACCCAATAAGTAGTTTGCCTTTTTCCGAAGGGAGTGCAAAGAATTTCTTCATTAATCATTTTGGTCGAAATTTTACTAATTTAGTGAATATTTATTACAAAAGAGAACCACCCTAGTTATAGTCAAATCTAAATCACTTAAAAGAATTACAATTATATTCAAATATTTTGAAACAAAATATTTTATCATAATTTCAAAAAACAAATGCAACTTTATCTATTCAATCAAAATAAAAATTAATATATCCAATTATTCTTATTATGTCATTTCCTTTAACATTTATCTTAAACTCAATTTTGTGTAATTCGTATAACTCCATTGTCAATTGAAAAAAAGAAAATTATTAATGTACTAATTTTGATCAACTTATAATTATTCATCTACAAAAAAGTTAATTTAACTCATTATCTTTCATCTTTATACTTAATAATATAAGAGTCTTTATTAATTTATATTATTAAGGTGATTTGTTTTTTTTTTTTGAATTGAAGCTTGCATTTTAATGCATGTTATTCAAATCATAAGAAATAGCTTCGTACAAGAAAGAAGGATGGCATACCCCCAATCAAAACCATGCATAGAACTTGCTTCTCTTGCAATAGTGTGAGCAACAGTGTTCACTGATTTTTTAACAAATGCAAAAGACACTCCTACCAGCTCATTCAACAGAGCTTTACAATCATCAATTATCATAGAAAAATAAGAACGATTATCTTGTGTAGCACTTAGAGCTTGAATTAAAATAAGACAATCAGACTCAATGCAAATCGGGGAAAAAGAGAAAGACTTTATCCAACTAAGAGCCTCCCTAAAATACAATATCTCTCCTAGAGAAAGGTTTGCCATACCGGAAAAATGTGATAGTCGACCAGCACAACACATTCCTCTTGAATCACGAATAATCATGCCAAAACCATAATTACCATCCATCAGTACCGAAAGGTGATTCGTTTTTATGTTAATAGCATTCAAATTTCCTCTGCCTCTCTCTCTCTCTCTCTCTCTCTCTATATATATAGATACATATATATACACTAATGGCTTGCTAACGCTTTTTCGTAATGGCCCAATTGTAATGCATCAGGGGCCCAAAATCTCGGCCTTTGTTGTTTGCGATTTCGAGGGTCCTAACGTTGACATAGATGTATGAGGACATTACGCTACATACTGTTTTCGGATTTCGTTTTTCAAAGTTACGGCCGAAGTTTTTTTTTTCAATTTTAATTTTATTATACGGTAATTTTTATTTTACTTTTTATTTTACTTTTTATTTTTAAAATAATTTTTTAAGGGCATATTCTCAATATACATATAAATATATATATATACAATATATACATAATATATGTAAAATACATGTACAATAAAATATAATATGTATATAATATATATCAATTATTCACTAAATATCTATCAAATATCTACATAATATTTTTAATTTTTTATTTTATATTCATATAATATACATATAATATCCATACGTGCATATAATATATTTAAATAAATATATAACGTACAACATCTGTTAAACATATACTAAAAATCTACCAAATATACATAATATCTATTTAATATCTAAATAATTAAATTAATTTTTTTTAACTTTTTTATATGTATAATATAAAATTTATTTAAAAATAAATTTATTAATTTTTATTAATATATTTTTATATATATTATTTTTTATTTTTTGTGAGTATTATTTATTTTTTATAATTAAATTTTTTTTATAAAAATTAATAAATTTTATACGAGAAAAAATAATTTAAAATATTAATTTTTTATTATTTTATTATAATATTTTATTTAATAGTGAATTTAAAAAAATAAAAATTAAAGTAAAATATTAATTATAGTGAGAAAAAATATTTTTAAAAAATAAATCTCGTTTTAAAAATAAGTAAGATATTTTTAAAAATTTATTCTAATTTTTTCTAAAAATTTTAATTTTTTTAATAATATTTTTAAAATAAAAATTTTTTTAGGTAGTTTTATAAATCTCCCTTGATGTATCATATGCCTGCTTGCTTAAATTTAAATTGATGGGATTTCTTGAGAAAAAAAAATAAAAAATAAAAATATTTTCCAAAATATTCTTTTTTTTTCAAATATCTATTTTTTAACTTTTAATTTTAAAATTTATTTCACTTTCAAATATATATATATATATATATATCTAGACTCTAGTACATTAAAAATATATTCAATATTTCTTGTATATCAAAAATAAATAAAATTATAAAGTATAATTTTTTAAAATGGCATATAATATAATTTTTCTTTAAAGCCGGACGGTCTTATTAGTGTGAGCTCAAATGATTTTAAAAAAATAAAATAAAAATCATTTATCTTTTGATAAACTCATTTTCATGAAATTTATTTTTATTCAATTTAATTGTATTGCCAGTTTAGGATAAGCCTTTAGTTTTGGTCTTTTGATTGCCATCGAACAACCAATCGAAATTTAAACAAACGGCAATTGCTATATTAAATGAGTTTTCATATTATAATTTTAAGAAGACAAACTTGATAAAATTTTGAAGAATTTAATAATTAATTTTATTCTTCACTAAAGAAAAATTATACTTCCTGGAAATCAGGCAATTGGTTAGCTCATAGACCGTCCAAAAAGTTTGTAATCAGTTACAACTAAGATTGTGTGATTTGATCTTTGCAATAATCTTACTATCTTAGTTGAAGAAATGGACGTTAATGTAGCAATTTATTTGCCCTTTTGATTTATGATTTAGTACGTTAACTTAAGATCATATTATAAAAAATCATTGATCAAATTAATAATATAAAGTATGAATAATTAAAAGTTTTATTTTGTTATAATATTGTATAAATCTTCGCATAAATATTTCGATTTTTTTAAAAAAATTAAAAATATATATTAAAAATTAAAATAATAAAATAATTTAAATTTATTGTAATGTTCTTCAACCACGTACATTGATGGAACATTAAAATTATAAATTCAATTGTAGTTTGCGAACGTATTCAGCTTGGTAGTAATATATCAATAGTTTATAAAATAAATTGCAATGTCAATGCTGTGTTAAGTTTTATCATTTTTATTCATGTATTTACTATTCAATTTTAAAATTTTGTTTGGATTTTGACGGTCCGCGAATTATAATTAGTCGGCCCTCTCAAGTTAACTCAGTTAAAGAATTGATTGAATTTAATAAATTAAATTGATTAAAATTGAATGGAATGTTATTGACCAACCCAGCCATCAAGGCTAAGTCTGCTAATAAGATTTAATCATTAAATTCTTAGAAATTATAAGTTATCAAATAATGTTGTATTTTATTAGTCTAATAGATATTCTAAGTTTTGCTTTATTTTTTTCATAAATATTAAGGATTTTAATTTATTTCTTTTTCTTTTTGTAGTCTATAAAATAAAAAAGATAATAAAAAAATTAATAAATGATGCATGGAAATTTATATTTAGTAATTAAAATCAAGATGAAGGATGAAATTGAATTTCTAAATATGAATAGTCAAACTCATTTTTTATTTCACATTTAAATAATAAATAGTGTATTAAATTTTTATTTTTATAGATAAAAAGTTTAATACTAAATAACAAAATTAAAGTTTGTTTCAAAAAATAAATAAAATTTTTATTATATGATGATGATGAGAATCTAGATTCAACCACTAATGTCTGAATCCTGTTTCTCCTATTTTACGTGTGTGAAAAAATATTAAGTTACAATATTTATTAATTTAATACTTAATATTTAGAATTTTAAAAATAAAAATAATGAGTATTTCTATAATGAAAGATAAATCTTATTTTGATTTGTATTCGAAATGACACTTAAATTAAAATTTATTATTGGATTGTATAAAAATTTGTTGTTAAGTGGCATTCTAGTTGTATTAATTTGAGAATGGAACTTATTTTGAAATAATCATAAATATCAAAAATTGGAAATTGGACAAGTAATACTTGTATTTATTAAAGTTGCACTAGCAGTCAATGACTTTTTGGGCAGAAACTGTAGAGATGTTGTTGTGCATTTATAATTGGACTATCGTTGTAATCATCATAATCGGTATCATGATCACAAATCCTTTTTTATTTAGTGTTTCAAAAAATATTCCACTATTGCTCAAAAAAAATTATATTCAACTTATTATTTTAATAACTTAATTAATATATTAAATATTTATTATATTCTTATTTAATATGACTTATTAAAAATATTTAATAAATATATTTTAAATCAAAATAAAAAAATATTATAAAAATATATAAAAATTTATATTTTAAATAAAAATAATAAAATTTTTAATTATTTTAAAATAAAAATATATTTATTAATTTAGAACAAAAATAGTATTTTTTTATGATTAGAAAACAAAACAAATAGAAATAAATATTAGAAATTTTGATTTTGTTAAATATATAACAGCTAAGTGCAGCCCAGACGTTTGTGTTCTCATAAAAAACATTTAATTTAATTTAATTTGAAAAAGTCATAGGCATAATTATATATATATAAAAAAAAGGTTGTGGATAAATAATTTTCTTATTAATAATTTGCCCCTATTTTATATGAAATTGCTAATCAAATCACTAATGATTCAATGAACGTAATCTAATCGATAAATAAATAATTACAATTGTTAAATAAAAGAAATAAGGAAGTAGCATCGGCTATGCAAAATAAAATGAAATAAAATCAGACTAAATTGAATTTATCATAAAACTCCCCATGTAATAAATGAAATATTTATGGAAGAAAAAGACATGTGCAACGTTGATCATATTCATATCGGCCGCATAGGTTATCTAACTTAAAAATAAAGAGATATATTTATTAAAAGAATATGTTGGATATATGTACATCATCGTAATCAATACCAATGTTTTAGCATATTTTTTAGTAATACTAAATGGATTAAATTAATTTAAATTAAAAATATTTTAAATATTAATTATATTAAAAAAATAATTATTTTAATAATTATTTTTTTAATATAATTAATGTATAAAATACTTTTGATCCGAATCAATTTGTTTAATATATTATTTTTATTTTTTTAATATTAGAATTCTGGGAGAATCCAACTTATATACTCTCTTCGTTCTTTTTATATAGAGAAAATTTTTATTTAAAGTGTTCTTTTTATATAGAAAAAAGTATTTAAAATATAAATTATTAAGGAGTATTTATTAAGTAAATTTTAAAATTAATTTTATAAATAACTGTATTTTTCACATTAAACGAGACTAATGGTAAATAAATATAAGTTGTATAATTAATGTGCTTTATTTTTTAATGCATGAATTAATATTATGGTTATGAGTAATTTCATTAAGTTATACTCTGTTTTATTAATTAGAATTTAACTATGAATTAGTTCTTATTACGTATTATAATATGGACAAAAATAAAAATAAAAATAAATTAAACATAATAACCATTTCATTATAACTTTATATTTTGGTTAATACTTATAAGTAAAATGAGGATTGCATTTTTCTCATAATATATAATAAAAATAGTTAACTATACATTTTTCGATGACTATAAAAAATATTAGTATCAATTATTTTTTTAGAAATCAGATAGAAAATTAGAAATCTTAATCATAAATTATAAATTTAAAATTTGAATTGACAATATGATGATCACTTTAAATATTAATTTAATTTTTTTACACTTTAGTTGTTAAATTTTTTGTTATAATTTTTGCTTAAGTTAAAATTACAATTAAAGTTTTAAATTGGTTAAGAATTAATAAAAAAATAAAATTATAAAATATATAAATTTAAGATAAATTTATCTATTAAATATTTTTAAAAAAGATAACTTTACTTTTGAAGTGATTATATTTTTTATTCTTTCCAATAAAAAAATTTTAAATGTGATAATAAATAAATAAACCTATAATATAAAATTTTTATCTTCCTATTTAGGTAATGTTTTGAATGATGCACAGTGATTTTCAATTTATATGCAAACAGCAATGGCGGAATCAAGATTTGAGAGGAAGATAAAATTTTCAAAGAAAAAAAATTATAGACAAATCAAGAATTAAAATAAAATGTTATACTTAATTTCTAAAAATTAAAACACATTCTATATTTTTTAAAAAAAAATCCCAAAATTAACAGAACCTAATCACACAAAATTTAAATCAAAACAATAAAATAAAAAAATAGCTAGAGTTATAAATATCTTAGGCCGACAAAACATTGGTGAAAATCCAATGCAGTTGCTCAATCTCTCTCGTCCAAAGAGCTTAAATGGCTAAATGGTGTAATTTTTTAAAGCATTATTTTGCAAAGAATAATTAATTTTTTTAATTATTTCTGGCGAAATGATTTTTTTTATAAAAATAATTAAAAAAAATTAATTATCTCTAAAGAAATAATATCGTTTTATTAGAAATATTTAAAAAAAGAGTTTTTAAAAAATATCCTAAAAAATAAAAATATTTTTAAAAATAATCACTTTTTCTTTTTTATTTTAAAAATATCATTTTTAAATTTTTAATTTTAAAAATACCTATAATATTTCAAAATTATTTTTAAAAAATTCTAATTTTTTAAAAAACTAAATAAAATAAATTATAATTTAATTGAATAAAATAAATAAATAATTTTAAATAAAAATAAATGGTTTTTAAGTAAAAAAGTAGAATATATATGTGATATATATACAAAATATATACAACATATAAAAATCAATATTTTTAAAGAAAAAGTCAAAGTCCAATGGAATTTTGATAAATATATTTTAAAAATTAAAAAATAATTTATTTTTGAATAAAAATAAATTTTTTAACTTTTAATTAATTAATTAATTAATTAATATATATATATGGTTGAAATTAAAAGATGAAAGGAAAGAGAAAATTAAAGTTTTTTTCTTCTTTTTCTTTCTACTATGCCAAAATCTCCATGGATGCTAGACCAAGGATTTTTGCTCTTTCATACTCAATTTATTGAAGGATTTAACAAGTTTATAGTTGATTTTTGGTGATTTTTACCAAATTTGGTAAGTTTTCAACTCATTTCTTTGTATTTCATGAAAATTTTGAATATGTGAGTTTTGGGTTCTTGATGTAGTTTGATTTAATTATTATAATTGGTGTGTATGATTTTATTTTTAAGTGATTAATAATGATTTTAAGGTTGGATTAAAGATTGATGAAAAGAGAGAATTTATGGTTATGTAAGTTTTGAAATTTTAAAATCATGATTTTTAATTGTGCAAATTGATTCCAAATGAGTTATTTTGATGCATAAATAAGTATTTTAAAGTTAAATATTGGATTTAGTTGAGTTTGATTAGAGTTTGAGAATGAAAGTGTAATTTAGGATTTTAGAAAAATGATTTTTTTCAAAGTTGTAGAATTGTTTATTTTTATTAGCTCAAGTGTATTGTTTATTGTTAAAAGTGATGAATATAAGCTTGAAATGATAAATAGATTGAATTAGAATGAAAAATCTTCAATGATAGAAGTTTATGCCATTTTAGGATTTTAGTCCTAAGTGAGTATTTTTGTAATGTAATTAATTTAAATGTGTTAAAATATATTTTAATAATATAAATAAACTTAAACTACCAAATTGAATAGCTTATTATGGTATTCCAAAGTTAAAGTGAGATTAGCCTTAACTTTAGAATTTTTGCTTGGATGACGTTTAATTGTGATTTAAGATTGAAAATGCCTTAGAATGTGATACTAAATGATTATTTATGATCATATTTGATTTAAGCATTGAGAAGTGTTGATTTGCCCCATCCAAGTGCTGAAGAACAAGTGGAAAGAGAATGATTGGAGGGTGCTTGAGCTTATTTTTGGTTGCCATTTGAGGTATGTATAAACTTTGGATGAATTGGTTATATCTGCATTACATGGGGCTTAACATATTTTGAATTGAAAAATATGTTAAGTTACTTGATTAATGGAACATGTATGAATAATGTGCTATGACACGTGTAATATCATATATGTATTAAATGCATTGTGAAAAGCCATTATTAATGACTAAATTATATAAAATGTAAATTATATGAATAATGTGAAAATAGCTTTGTTGTGTATGTATTTAGGGCATTGTTAAAAAGCCATTGGTAATGACTAAAATGCATCAAATATGAATCATATGTGAAATTACCCAATATATTTGGGTGATGATTTTTGAGGTAAAATATAATGAATTGATATTAACATAAATGAAAAAAATAAGAAAAGTGAAAAAAGTGAAAAAAGATGAGAAAATGAGGTAATGTGCCTAGCTTGATTATGAAAAAAATGAGAAAGAGATTGATAATGAGAAATGTGAATTAATTGTGTACCTAGTATGTTTTTCAATTTTCAGAGTTCTGTATTTGGCGGCATGCATATGAGATTATCCTCATTATTTTTCTTCGGGTTAGATGTTGGACATCACTATGATTTGCCTTCGGGCTAGACGTTGAATGTCACTTGTCTTTGGACTAGAAACTGGGCATCACTATGATTTATCTTCAAGCTAGACGCCGGGCGTTACTTGCCTTTGGACTAGACATTGGGTGTCAATATGGACAAAAATAGTAACTCTGAAATTTGAATAACATATTAAATTCTTTGGGCCCATGCTTGTATTTGTTATTATGTGAAATGTGAAGTGTGAAACAATTGAGAAATATGTTTAAATGAAATGATATGAGATATGATATACATATGCATTATGCATTGACATTACATTTAGGCTTTATTTCTATCAAAATTTATACCGCTAGGCTTTTGACTTAACGCGATTGAATTTATCGTGCAAGTGACATAGTAGATCCGGCTGAGCAGGAGAGTTCTTCTAGACCGGGTCGGGTCTAGACGTGAGGTTTTGCTTGTAGAATTGATATCAAGATCAGAAACAGTGCAGACAATATGTATATATTTTTATATTATCGTATATTTTGAAAATTATGTATATTATATTATGTTTTCAATGTATATATGTTATAAATTAAAAAAATATTTTGAATAAAAATTTATGATATAGGTTTTGTATATGTTTTGATATATAGATATAAGTGAATAAATATTTTGAGAAAATATGGAGATATTGAGGAGGATGGATGAAATATATTTTTAGATTATTTGGGAGTGTTTTTATGCAAGTTGTGTTATGCTGTTAATTTGAAAATTTCTAAATTACAGATAAAATTCTGGCAAATTTTTTCAGAGATTTAAAAAAAATGCTTATTTTAGCATCTATGATTTATAATAATATTTTATTTATTATTAAATATACATTTTAAAGTATTTATAATTTTAAATTGAAAAAGTTAAAATTTTTTTATTAAATCGGTCTTTGATATTTTTGTACTATATATACATATTTTACATATACTGGATGTATGTATTGTACGTTTATAGAGTATAAGCGTGTTACATTTATTTTGATATCTGAGCCTAGATTTGAGGTTCTCAACTTAGGTGGGTTATTAGAGAGAGAAAATAAAAATTATGATACAGATAGTTATGGCATTGACAGTTTTTGATTTCTGATGTGGTAATTTTTACTGTATTTATAGATATAGATAGTTATGGCGTCTCGGACGCATCAGTCTACAGAGGGTAGTGCAGATAGTGTGGCTCTTGATGAGGGTAGAGTTGGAGCTAAAACTGAGATTGCTGGAGAGGCACCTGCTCCTGTGCTAGAGAGAAAAACAGCTGATGAGATTTCACCGAGCTGGGTACAACATATGGTGGATACCGACGAGAAAATATGATAAGCCGAGAAAGTTTGAAGTCGAAGATTTTGTTGGTACTACAAACCCTGTTGTAGCAGAGCAGTGGCTAGACAAGGTCCAGAGAGTGTTTATCCAACTGCAGGCCAGTCTAGAGGAGAAGTTTAATTATGTCAGATCTCTTCTATAGAGGGATGCATATGAGTGGTGAAAGATAGTTCCACATACCCTAGATGATCCACCGTCCTGATTTATGATGATTTTTTTATGAAAATTCGAGCAGAAGTATATTTTGAGGGAGTATAAGCATCCGAAGAAGATGGAGTTTCTAAGTTTGAGGCAGGACACCAAGACAGTGACAGAGTATGAGATAGATTTTATCCAGCGGAATAATTATACAGGTGGGATTTTTTCTGCAAAGATCGACCGGTGCTGGAGGTTTGAGGAGGGGCTGAGACCCTCTATTATGTTTATTATAGCAGGCTCCCGGTATCAGGACTTTTCTTAGTTGGTTGCAGTTGCCAGGAGTGTAGAAAGAGTACAGAGTTTTACAGCAGCTACTAGGGTTGAAGAGACCAGAGCTAGGAGATTCCAGAGTGAGGCATGGTCTTTATCAGTGAAGAGAGACTGAGGGTGATATTTTTAGAGGTTCGGTAGGAGCTAGGGATAGTCTGGCAGGTCAGTACAACAGCGGAGATAGAGACAGAGACATGTAGTTTCAGTGGCTAATACTTCGACCCTAGTGGCTTAGAGGCCTGTTCCACCTACCTGTGTACATTGTGGTAAGATTCATGGAGGTGTCTGCTAGATGAGAGGTGCATCAACAATGTATTTTAGATGTGGGTCACTAGACTATTTTATCAGAGATTGTCCAGAGCCACCAGAGAATAGATAGATAGATACTGCAGCTTCTCGGCCAGTGTCAGAGGGGGTCATAATGGCAGAGGTTTTGGTAGAGGTGGTAGATCTGAGTTTGGTCAGAGAGGAGGTTCTACAGCCTAAGGTAGACCAGATGAGGTAGGGCCATCACAGCTGGTCTATGTGATGCAAAGGTAGCCGAATACTTCAGCTATTATTGCTGGTACTTTTTTTTATTCAGTACTTCAGTTCTTGCATTGATAGATCCTGGGTCAACTTAGTCGTACATCAATACATCAATCTTGTCTGTGAGTGATTTGCATTTTGAGTCCCTCGGATTTGATATTTTGGTGACAAATCCTTTAGGGCACAGTGTTGTGGTTTGCAGGGTGTACTGAGATGGTCCGGTTGTGGTTCAGAATGAGGAGTTTCTTAGTGACCTGATTGAGATACCTTTCAGAGAGTATGATCTGATTCTATGCATGGATTGGTTATCCAGGCATGGAGTTGTGGTAGACTATCAGCAAAAATGTGTTACCCTGAGAACACGTGATGATAGGAATGTAATGGTATCTAGTGAGTAGAGACATCTTTCATCCATGTTTATTTTAGCTAGGAGGATGATTTGAAATGGATGTGAGGCTTATCTTACTCATGTTATAGATACTAAAGTAGTGGGGTCCCAGCTTGACAGTCTACCTACAGTTGTCGAGTTTTCAGATATTTTTTCTGATGAGTTGCCAGGGTTACCTGTGCCTCCTGAGAGAGAGGTTGAGTTTGGTATTGATTTGATGCCCGATACTATTCATATCTCTATTATCCCATATCAGATGACACCTGCTGAGTTGATAGAGTTGAAGGTGTTGTTGCACGAGTTACTGGATAAAGGATTCATCCACCCTAGTGTATCCCCTTAGGGAGCACCTGTTTTATTTGTAAAGAAAAAAGATGGCAACTTGAGATTGTGTGTTGATTATCGATAGTTGAATAAGGAGACTATCAAGAATAAGTATCCGTTACCCTGGATAGATGATCTTTTTGATCAGTTGAAGGGAGCAGCAGTATTCTCTAAGATTGATCTGAGATCAAGTTATTTATCTCTAAGATTGCCAAGGGTACTTGTACCTCTTGAGAGAGAGGTTGAGTTTGATATTGATCTGATGCCCGGTACTACTCACATCTCTATTATCTCATATCGGATGGCACCTGCTGAGTTGACAAAGTTGAAGGTGCAGTTGCTGGATAAAGGGTTCATCCGCCCTAGTGTATTCCCGTGGGGAGCGTCTATTTTATTTGTAAAGAAGAAAGATGGAAACTTGAGATTGTGTATTGATTACTGACAGTTGAATAAGGTGACCATCAAGAACAAATATCCGTTGCCCCGGATAGATGATCTCATTGATCAGTTGAAGGGAGCAGTAGTATTCTCTAAGATTGATCTGAGATCAAGGTACCATCAATTGAGAGTCAGAGATGTGGATGTACCTAAGACAGCTTTCCGCATGAGGTATGGGCTTTGTGAGTTTCTGGTGATGCCCTTTAGACTGACGAATACACCAGCAATTTTTATGGATTTGATGAACAGGGTGTTCAGACCCTACTTAGACCAGTTTGTAGTGGTCTTCATTGATGACATTCTGGTGTATTTGCGCAATGAGGAGGATCATAATAGGCAATTGTGGATTATATTGCAGACTCTGAGAGAGAAATAGTTGTATGCTAAGCTATCTTAGTATGAGTTCTAGCTCGATCAGGTGACTTTTTTTAGTCATATAGTTTCAGCAGAGGATATTAAAGTTGATCGGAGTAAAGTCGAGGCTATCTTGAATTGGAGTCCATTGAAGACTGTGACAGAGATTCGAAGTTTTCTGGGTTTAGCATACTATTATCGTTGATTTGTGAAGAATTTTTCTATGATAGATACACCACTCGTCGGATTACTTTAGAAGGGAGTTAGATTTGTGTAGATATATTAGTGTCAGGCGAGTTTTGAGCAGCCGAGGGAGATGTTGACTTAAGCTCCTGTCCTTACCCTGTCTGTAGAAGGTAAACTATATGTGATTTACAGTGATGCTTCATATAGTGGTTTAGGTAGTATTCTAATACAGGAGGATAGAGTCATTACTTATGCCTCTCGATAATTGAAGCCTCATGAGCTGAATTACCCGACTCATGATTTGAAGTTAGCAGTCATAGTTTTTGTATTGAAGATTTGGCGACATTACTTGTATGGGGAGAAGTGTTTCATTTATACAGATCACAAGAGTTTGAAGTACCTGGGTGTTCAGAGAGAGCTGAATCTTCGGTAGAGACGGTGGTTAGAGTTGATTAAAGACTATGACTGTTTGATTGATTATCATCATGGCAAGACAAATGTTATTGCTGTTGCCTTGAGTCAGAAGTCTTTAGCAGGTTTGACTGCTTATTCACTCTTATTGCTTATTGAATTGAGAGCGGTACATGCCAGATTTGAGTCTTGTACGATGGTGCATTGTTGACTCAGTTGCAGTTGAGGCATGTTTTGTTGGATCAGGTCAGGGAGGCCCAGTTGGCAGATGAAAAAATCCAAAAGATTGTGTTAGATTGTCAAAAGGGGGAGAGTCAAGACTTTCATGTGAGAGCTGATGACAATCTTTGGTATAGAGATGGATTGTATATTCCTGATGATGCAGGATTGAAGAGAATGATTTTGGAGGAAGCACTTCAGTCAGTCTATACTATGCACCCTGGGAGTACCAAGATGTATAAGGATTTGAAACAACATTATTGGTGGTCATGTATGAAAAGGGATATAGCAGAGTTTGTATCCAGATATCTCACTTGCCAGAGAGTGAAGGCTGAGCACCAAGTTTCTTCAAGGTTGCTTCAACCATTACCGGGGCCAGAGTGAAAATGGGAATGAGTGATAATGAATTTTGTGACTGGACTGCCTTTGACCTAGAAGAAGCATGATGTAATCTAGGTGATTGTTGATCTGATGATGAAGACAACTCATTTTCTTCCAGTTTGGATGGATTATTCTTTTGAAAAGTTGGTTGAGTTGTATATCAGTGAGATAGTGAGGTTGTATGGAGTCTCAGTTTTTTTAGTGTCGGACTGAGATTTCCAGTTTACTTTGAGATTTTGAAAGAGTTTACAGGATGCTTTGGGTTTCGATTACATTTTAGTACTGCTTTCCATCCTCAGATAGATAGGCAGTCAGAGAGAGTAATATAGATTTTAGAGGATATGTTAAGAAGCTGTATCATTAATTTCATTGGGAGCTGGGACAGATTTTTATTACTGATTGAGATCACTTATAATAACAGTCATCAGTCCATTATTAGGTGATACGCGTGAATTACGCTATAGCAATACCTCAAGTGCACGGGTCACCCAAGTAATATAGTAGTGAGTGAGTTATCGTTCCACTGGAGACAATGCCAAGTACTAGTGCAAATCTTAACCGTTGTTTAGCAAATTAATAGTTGTGTGATGCTTTGTAACTAAAAACAACTAAATTAATAACTGAAAATAAAGGGAAATTAAATGTTGTGCAAAAAGGATTGATAATAATAATAATAATACTATCCAGATATTGAATCCCCCTAGCCTCAATAATATTTATGATCAATCAATTCAGCTAAATCATTTAATAGATTTGAATTGGCATTCCTCTAAATTAGACTAAAACCTCTCTCGAGTGGATTAATCCCTAATCACTAAGTAGAGTGCTGGAATCTCTTCTCAAACACAATTAAATAGATCTTGCATTAAGAACAAAGAACTATAAACCAAAAGATCTTGTAAGTCTATCTCTAGTACTCCAATCAATCCTCAACTCTTATGAGTATTCAATTCATATCAAGCTTTCTCAAGTCAATAATATAAAAATGGCAACCAATCAATAAGCATGCTATTATCAATTGGAAATAAATTATTAAGCATCATAAGAGTAAAACAACTCAATCAAATGATTCAACTAAATATAATTATTCAATCCATACAAATAAGCTAGGGTTCATCAATATCTAGATAGAAAAGGAATTAGTTCATGTTCAAAACCATAAAAACAGAACAAGAGAAATGAGTAAAAGAAACCAAACAATCCATGGTGAATAATTTGTATTTCTTCACTTTTATCCTTGATTCTTGGTTTAGATCTTGTATATGATGTATCTCCTACTTCAAACTCAGCTCAAGACTCTCCTCCTTGCTCCAGCAGCTGGCTCTCTCCCCTTCTCTTTTTTTCTTTTCTTTTAACTCTCTTCCAAGCTCACAGCCCATACCTTCCAGCTCACACCCCATACCTTCCAACTCATACCATCCTCTCTTGTCTTCCATATTCTCTTTGTTTTGTCTTTCTTTTTATCACTTAGGTCAACTTTTCTTTTCTTTAATCTTTCTTTGGCAGCAGCACAGTCCTTGTCCCCCACTTGTTCGTTAATCAGTGCAAAGAATTTAACTTTTCCATAGGTGACACGGCCATTGACACGCCCATGTCACTGGGCGTGTCACAGCTACTGTGAGTCTGAATATAAGGCACGTCCAGTGACACGCCCATGTCACTGGGCGTGTCACAGCTACTGTGAGTCTGAATATAAGGCACGTTCGGTGACACGACCATGTCACTGGGCGTGTCAATGCTTCTGAATGCAGTATCAAGGGCACGTCTATTGACACGCCCGTGTTCATGGGCGTGTCCATTGATAAATTTTGCTCTTTTCTTCTACTTTCATCCTTAATTCCTCCGAAATGACCATAAGCCTCAAATTACAGAGAATTCCTGAAATTAACCCTAAAATACACTTTGAACAAACAAATTAAACTTAATTGGATAATAATCATATTAAGAAATAGGAATAAAATATCATCAATTGTGTACTTATCATTAGGATAGCACCTTATAAGGCCTTGTATGGTAGAAAGTGCATGACACCTTTGTGTTGGGATGAGATTGGAGAAAGTAAGTTGTACGGTTCCGATTTGATTAAGGAAACAGAAGAGAAAGTGAAAGTGATTCGGAGTCATTTGAAAGCAGCTTCAGACCAACAAAAATCTTATACGAACTTAAAGAGAAGAGATATAGAGTTTAGTGTGGGAGATAGAGTGTTCTTAAAGGTGTCTCCTTAGAAGAAGATTTTGAGATTCGGTCTCAAAGGAAAGTTGAGTCCTCGTTTCATAAGACCATATGAGGTGCTGAAGAGAGTTGGTACAGTGGCTTGTAGACAGACATTGCCGCCTGAGTTGGATCGAATTCATAATGTCTTCCATGTCTCCATGATTTGGAGGTACAGATCAGACCCATCTCATATCTTGTCAGTGGAGTCCATTGAGGTGAGTCCAGATCTGACTTATAAGGAAGAACCAATGGCGATTTTGACACAAGAAGTGAAAGAGTTGAGGAATAAAAAGGTGCCACTTGTGAAAGTCATTTGGAGGAATGATGCCACTGAGGAGACGACATAGAAGAGTGAGCAAACGATGCAGAGCCAATAACCCCAGTTTTTTTAGAGTTGACATCAAGTAATTTCGAGGATGAAATTTATTTTTAGGAAAAGAGGATTGTAATATCCCAAAATTATTTTTAAAAAATTTTAATATTTTAAAAATTAAATAAAATAAATTATAATTTAATTGGATAATTAAATAAATAGTTTTGAATAAAAAATTATGGGTTTTTAAATAAAAAAGTAAAATATATATGTGATATATATATAATATATACAATAAATAAAAGTCAACACTTTTTAAATAAAAAGTCAAAATCTAATGGCATTTTGATAAATATACTTTAAAAATTAAAAAAAATAATTAAAAAATAATTTATTTTTTGAATGAAAGATGAATTTTTTGACTTTAATTAATTAATTAATTAATTAATTAATATATATATATATATAGTTGAAATTAAAAGATGAAAGGAAAGAGAAAATCAAAAGTTTTTTTCATCATCTTCTTCTTTCTCCTACGCCAAACTCTCCATGGATGCTAGACCAAGGATTTTTGCTCTTCGATACTCAATTTATTGAAGGATTTAACAAGTTTAGAGTTGATTTTTGGTGATTTTTATCAAATTTGATAAGTTTTCAACTCTTTTCTTTGAATTTTATGAAAATTTTGAACATGTGAGTTTTGAGTTCTTGATGTAGTGTGATTTAATATTGGAATTGGCGTGTATGATGTTATTTTAAGTGATTAGTAATGATTTTAAGGTTGGATTAAAGATTGGTGAAGAGAGAAAATTTAAGATTATGTAATTTTTGGAGTTATAAAATCATGGTTTTTAATTGTGAAAATTGATTCCAAATATGTTGTTTTGATGCATAAACAAGTATTTTAAAGTCAAATATTGAATTTGGTTGAGTTTAATTAGAGTTTGAGAATGGAAGTGTGATTTAAGATTTTAAAAAAGTGATTTTTACAAAGTTGTAGAATTGTTTAATTTTATTAGATTAAGTATGTTGTTTAGTATTAAGAGTGATGAATATAAGCTTGAAATGATAAATAAATTGAGTTAGAATGGAAAACCTTCAATGATAGAAGGTTATGCCATTTTAGGATTTTGACCCTATGTGAGTATTTTTATAATGTAATTGATTTAAATGTGTTAAAATATATTTTTAATTATATAAATAAACTTAAAATACCAAATTGAATAGTTTAGTATGATATTCCAAAGCTAAAGTGACATTTAGCCTTAACTTTAGAATTTTTGCGTGGATGACGTTTAATTATGATTTAAGATTAGAAATGCCTTAGAATATGATACTAAATGATTATTTATGATCACATTTGGTTTATGCATTGAGGAGAGTGGATTTGCCTCATTCAAGTGTTAAAGGGCAAGTAGAAAGAGAATGATTGGAGGGTGTTTGAGCTTGTTTTTAGTTGTCATTTGAGGTATGTACAATTTTTGGATGAATTGATTATATTTGCATTACATGGGGTTTAGCACATTTTGGATTGAAATTATGTTAAGTTACTTGATTTACGGAACATGTATGAATAATGTGCTATGACATGTGTAATGTCATATATTTATTAAATGTATTGTGAAAAGCCATTGTTAACGGTTAAATTTTATAAAATGTGAATTATATGAATAATGTGAAAATAGTCCAAAGTGTTTGGGTAATGCAATTTGTTATGTATGTATTTAGGATATTGTTAAAAAGCCATTGGAATGGCTAAAATGCATCAAATGTGAATCATATGTAAAATTATCCAAAATATTTGGGTGATAATTTTTGAGGTAAAATGTGATGAATGATATTGACATAAATGAGAAAAATAAGAAAAGTGAGAAAAAAAAAAGAGAAAATGAGGTAATGTACCTAGCTTGATTATAGAAAAATGAGAAAGTGATTGATAATAAAAAATGTGAATTAATTGTGTGTCTAGCATGTTATTCAATTTGCAGAGTTCTGTATTTGGCGGCATACCTATGAGGTTATCTTCATTATTTACCTTCGAGCTAAATACCGGGCATCACTATGATTTACCTTTAGGCTAGACGTTGAACGTCACTTGCCTTCGGACTAGATGCTGAGCATCACTATGATTTACCTTTGGGCTAGACGTTGGGCATCACTTGTCTTCGGGCTAGACACTGGGTATCAATATGAACCAAAACAATAATTTTAGAATTTAAATAGCTTATTAGGTCCTTTAGGCTCATGCTTGTATTGTTATTATGTAAATTGTGAAGTGTGAAATAATCTAGAAATATGTTTAAATGAAATGATATGAGATATGATATTCATATGCATTGTGTATTGACATTGCATGTGAGCTTTATTTCTATCAAAATTTGTACCGCTAGACTTTTGCTTAGAGCGATTGAAATTTATCGCGCAGGTAATAGGGTAGATTCGGCTGAGCCGAAGAGTTCTTCTAGACTAGGTCGGGTATAGACGTGAGGTTTTGTTTGTAGAGTTGATATCAAAATCAGAAACACTAACAGCAACATGTATATATTTTTATATTATACATTTTGAAGATTATGTATATTATATTATGTTTCCAGTATATATATGTTATAAATTAAAAAGATTTTTTTGGATAAAAAATTATGATGTGGGTTTTGTATATATTTTGATATGTAGATATATAAAAGTAAATAAATGCTTTAAGAAAATGTGGAGATATTGCGGATGATGGATGAAATGTATTTTTGGGTTATTTGGGAGTGTTTTTATATAAGTTGTGTTGTACTGTTAATTTGTGAATGTCCGAATTATAGATAAATTTCTGATGAATTTTTTCAAGAGATTTTTTTAAAAAATACTTATTTTAGTATCTATAATTTATAACAATATTTTTTTGTTATTAAATATATATTTTAACATATTTATGATTTTAAATTTGAAAAGTTAAAATTTTTTTATTAAACTGCTCTGTGATATTTTTGTACCGTATATGCATATTTTATATATAGTGGACATATGTATTGTATATATGTATATGATATAAGGGTATTACAATATCCATTTTTAGAGATATATTTTTAGTATATATTTAATATACTAATGGTATACTCAATTTTCAAAAGTATATATTTAGTATATAAAAAATATAAAAAAAAGATAAGATATTTAAAAAAAAATTAAAAGTATGTTGTACAGTGTATTTTCAATCCCTTGCTCCATCTACTGCAAATCCTAGCTTCAAAAGGAGGAGCTGGCTCAAGTGGCGATAACAACTGACGGCCAGAAATTCACCACTTATATAGACTTTTGGCCGCTAGCGAGAGAAGGTTTATGGATCTTTTGGGACTCTGTAGTTCAGCCGCCTAATAAGAGCATCACATTCCTCCCACAATTGTTAATGTTTTGTTCCATGATTTACATATTGTTTGATTTGATAGAATTGGAGAGAAAAGAAAATAAATGAAATAAGATTTTTCTTAGTTTCTATTATTTTGATATTTAATTAAGAAGAGAAATATAATTTTATTAAAGAAATAATTTCTCTTAAATAATTAAAATAATTTTTTACCTAAACAGTAAAAATGAGAAAAAATACATGCAAAAAAATACTATATTAGATAAAATATTATTTATGTTCTTATTTTATTTTTATCTTAATTCAACGGATAATAATAAAATTTTAAATAAATATTTTAAAAATTTATTTATTTATTTTAATTATAGAGAAAAAAATTTATTTCTCTCGTTGTTATTCGATTATGATTATCAAATACATTAAATTAAATTTAAATTTTTTCTATTCATTTTTTTCATTAAAATAAATTTTCTTTTTATAGTGCAAATTAGTAACTAAACAAAGTATTAAAGTAATAAATTTATATTTTATCTTAAAAAAATATATAATATAAAATTATAATATGTTTATAACAAATAAAATTTATTAATAATATGCAAGTATGAAATCAAAACGGGAGACTAAATTTTGGGGGGGAATCAAATTCCACGCGGTAGCCAATAATTTCATGTGTTTTGTTTAGGTATATGACTTCTTTGGCGGCTCTTTCTTTGACCATGCCCTTTCTTCCAAAACATAAAAGAAATCGAAGACATAAATTGAAAGAGGAAATTCCAAAAAAGAAGGGAACAGAAATAAGAGAGATTGGTCTTTTTGGTTGCAAAAACCAGACCATATCAATCTTTCTCTCTGTCTTTCTATCTTTGTTTGGCAAGATGGTTTTAGAGAGTGAGAAAATGGTTCTTCCATCCCATACAGCTCAAAATGGCCAAGTTGCTCTTGATTCAGGAGCTGCCCGTCTCAGGCAGCTTGGCTACAAACAAGAGCTCAAACGTGATCTCTCGTAAATTTCTCAACCACCCTTTTTCTTTGATTCATTGATTTTTTTTTTGGTTTTTGATACCCAAATCATTTATTGATAAATGGGTTAAATTCGGTTCTAAAATTGCAGGGTGTTTTCCAATTTTGCCTTTTCATTTTCAATCATATCAGTGCTCACTGGCATAACCACCTTATATAATACTGGCTTGAATTTTGGTGGGCCAGTTTCATTGCAATATGGGTGGTTTATAGCTGGTGTGTTCACCATGTTTGTTGGGTTATCAATGGCTGAGATTTGCTCCTCTTTCCCAACTTCTGGTGGCCTTTACTACTGGAGTGCAAAGCTTGCTGGCCCTCGATGGGCACCCTTTGCCTCTTGGATAACTGGCTGGTAATCTTTTTTGGTTCTTAATCTTTAATCTTGGTAACAAAAAATTTCATTTCTCGTTTGTTTTATGCTTCTATTTCAACAATTTGTTTCCAATTATTACTGATTTCTAAGCTTCACTAATTCCACTTTTTAGGTCGGGTCTGAAACTTTAAAGGTTCATGTTCTTAGGATGGTCCATCTCAAGGAAGTTGATACAGTCATTAGAGTTACATGGGATACTTGTAAAGCTTCCTTGTTGCTTGCCTTGTCTTAATGCCTGTTATGTGTTTGATGTATTCCATTGTTGTTGTTGTTCTTCTTCCTTTTCCTTGTTCAGTAGCACATTGTTTTAGAAATGACATTTGTGACTGTGAGCACTATGTATGCTGCTATTTCAACCGTATTTGCTGTTAGGTGATTTAGATCTTTTGTTGTGTTTTGAATATCTTATGAGACTATGCTATGAAATTTTCCATTATTTAGGATTGGTTCGGTTGATCACACTATTGATGTGATTGACTTGGCTTATGCATTGTGTGCTTTTCAAAATTCATTTATAGTTGTGGGGCATGAAATGAATTTGGGCCAAGATAATTGTCAACATGTTCTCTGAAGGATACGTACCTTAGCAAAATTTTTTTACATAGTAAGAGCATGGTGTGAATTTCTTTTATCTTTAGCTTTGAGTGCTAAATTAAATTAGGAACCCTTATCAAATCTTGTGATACTGTACAACCCCTGTAATCAAATTATCTTCCAGTAATTTGATAAAAAGGCAGGTGATGGCGGTCATAATGTTGAAAAGTTTCATAAGCCAGGAAAAATAGGAAGTACACGCCAAAATACTGATCTGATACTTGAATAGTTAAAAATGAAAGTTATTGAAATACCGGGAAAACAATTCAGAATTTAAATGGTTTTTTATACAACACATACATGAAACTTGCACTCGAATATGCAGAAGATCACTTAAATTTATATTTTTTCTTTGTTCTGAGTTGATTCTTCAGTAAATTCTGAAAATGTGCTGCAGAAATTAAATTATTAAGTATTGACCACTCTCAATATATGATTTCCTACAGTTTTCTGCGCGTACAAGTTTATATATGTGCAGCTAAACACTGAATCTTATCTGCCAAAGACATGTTAAGATGTTGTAAATTGATTTTTTCTTGCAGGTTCAACATTGTTGGTCAGGTACACATGAGAATCAGTGCTGGAGTTTGATAGCATTCAATATGTTCTGGCAGCCAAACTTGTTTATGATGTAAAATAACCTGTTATTCTTACCAATTAATGTACATTTCATTTGCAGTGGGCTGTCACAACCAGCATAGATTTCTCACTTGCACAGTTGATTCAGGTGATCATTCTCCTTGGCACAGGTGGAAAAAATGGTGGAGGTTATGTGGCATCCAAATATGTAGTTATTGCTATACACGGAGGAATATTACTCCTACATGCTATACTAAATAGTCTTCCCATCTCAATGCTATCTTTCTTTGGACAACTGGCTGCCGCTTGGAATCTTGTTGGTATGAAGAGTTTCTTTTCTTGCTCCATCTCCTTATTTCCCCTTTCTTGAATGAACCTATTTCTTAACTTTCTGCTGTGTATTCGAATCATTTTTTAGGTGTTTTAGTTCTTACAATTCTTATTCCCTGTGTTGCAACGGAGAGGGCCAGTGCCAAGTTTGTTTTCACTCACTTCAACACAGATAATGATGATGGGATCAATAGTAAAGCTTACATTTTTGTCCTGGGACTTCTGATGAGCCAATATACTCTTACTGGGTATGATGCATCTGCTCACATGGTAAGTTAATATTTTTCTTTATACCTGTCTTTAGAATCTGTTTTGAGAAGTGGAAGGCTAAGTTTATCTTACATGTGTCTGGAAGCTCACATGAGTAAAACCTTAATCAGAATATTAGTTGCAAAATTACTATTCGATTAAAAAACTTTTAACTATACTTATTTTTTATGGATTGATTATAAATTGGAAGACCGAAATTAAATAATCTGTTGATTTTTTACTTGGTATTTCCAGACAGAGGAAACCAAGAATGCTGATAAGAATGGACCTAAAGGAATAATCAGTGCGATTGGGATATCCATTATATTTGGATGGTTTTACATCCTTGGGATCACCTTTGCTGTTACAGACATCTCTTACCTTTTGAGTGAAGAAAATGATGCTGGTGGTTATGCAATTGCTGAAATATTTTACCAAGCATTCAAGAGTAGATATGGCAGTGGAGCTGGGGGCATTGTTTGCTTAGGAGTAGTTGCTGTTGCCATATTTTTCTGTGGTATGAGTTCAGTAACCAGCAACTCCAGGTACCATATATGCTTCTTGTTTGATGTCTCATGTGAAGTGTCCAGAAATGTTAAAGACTCTTTGTTTAGCTACTGATAATGCTGAATATTCATTCTCAGAATGGCATATGCATTTTCTAGAGATGGAGCCATGCCGCTCTCATCACTTTGGCACAAAGTGAACAGGCAGGATGTCCCTATAAATGCTGTTTGGCTTGGTGCATTTATATCATTCTGCATGGCGCTAACGGTATTTCCATTCCATTTATCAGAGCTGTTCTTAGTCCATATAATCATGTTATACATTTGCTGCAAATACATGAAATCTGGGTTTCTATTAATGTATCTCTGGGGTTGTGATGAAAAATCATGGACTTCCTTCCTTCTTAAGCTGCCTAGCTTGTGCTTTACTTTGCATCTAAAACATTGTCCAGGATCCAAAATGCAGCAATTTATCAATATTTATTTGGCATTACCTTTGATGAGTTGAGTCGTGGAAGACCTCACCTAGTTGCCGATTCACATCAATGATAATGTTGGCCTTGGCACATTTGTGCATCGATCTCTGTTTGTATCTAATTCTTTATCCTTTATTTCTTCTTAATCTTCTGCAGTATCTAGGAAGTGCAGTTGCATTTCAGGCCATGGTGTCCGTAGCCACTATTGGATTGTACATTGCATACGCATTACCTATCTTCTTCAGGGTGACATTGGCTCGGAAGTCATTCACCCCAGGACCATTCAATTTGGGTCGCTACGGCGTGCTGGTTGGTTGGATCACAGTCCTTTGGGTGGTAACCATTTCAATCCTCTTTTCCTTGCCTGTAGCCTATCCTATTACCAACGAGACACTCAACTACACTCCTGTCGCTGTCGGTGGCTTGCTCTTCCTCACAGTTTCTTCTTGGATTCTGTTTGCTCGGCACTGGTTCAAAGGTCCTATAGCCAATGTATCTAGCTGAAGTTAGTAGAAAAATAGTAGTTTCATTTTTTATGAAAGTAAGATTTTTTTTTCTTAATCACCTCATTTATATACCACCATATAGTGTGGCACTGGCAAATGGCAATCTAATAGTCTGCCATTAGAAATATCAAATTATTTATTGAATCAAAAGCAGTTGATTTTTAAACTATGTTGGTTTAATTTTTACATGATAATGAGTAAATCTGCTGTGATTGTCAGCTTCACTTTATTTAATCTTGTTCCCTCATAATAAATAATGAAGTACAGACCAAAACAGGAGAAGAATGATTGGAAGAAATGTGTTAGAATAAAATTTACTAAAATTTTTCAGTTGTCTGATACATGCAATCGGTTGAATTTATTTATATTAGAATGGACATTAATCTCATCCATTTAATGGTCAAACACAGAAAACCCACAAAGATCTTGGAGGAAGCTCGTCCAAATGAGAGAGAGTGCCATAAGCTCGTCCGCCATACACTAATGGAGTAATAAACAAATAAACTAAAAACAAGAAATAATAAATATTAATAATAATATATAGTATTATGTAATTCACAATATTATAAAACTATAATAGTACTGCATGTTGCTGCAGGTGTTTTTAATTAATGTATATACATATAATAATAAATTTAAAATCATATAATAATTTTAAATAAAAATGAAAAATTAATAATTTTAAATATTTTTTCTTATTTGATAATTGATTTAAAGAATATAGAATTAGCATTCTATAATCATAAATACTATTTACAGAATTAGCATTATGAAACTTTAGTATATTACGCAATACATGTTATTATAATTTTAATATTTTAAATTTTTTAACAAAATAAATTAATATAAAAATAAATTATTCAAAAATAGTATTATTAACCTTTATGAAAAGAAAATATGTACACATATTGAAATGTATAAAGAATATGCTCACATAGATATGATCTTGAAAAAAAATAAATCATTTGTCTTTTCATGCTATCTTTTTTAATATTTTATGAGTTGTGTTGAAAATTTCTAGCACAGAATGATTGCATATAGAACAACTTTTATTCTTTATATGGTAATGCGAATATAAATGAGAAAAAATATATTAGTTTATAATAATAGAGAAATTAAATACTTAAAAAAGTGACAAAGAGTGAGAAGGAAAAGGCAAGATTTATAAAAAAAAGTTTTCTTAAGCATAAGATTAAAAATAAGATACAAAATTCAACTAAAATATTATAATTTTTTTTAATTTATTTTACGAATGAAAAATCAATCGATATACATTATACCAATTCACTAAAAATAGTATTTTTTTTCAAATATATAATTATTTTAAAAATCAATTTATATTATTATTATTAATATTTAATTTATTTTTTATATAATATATAATAATTAATAATTACCTATATGGGTATCATAATTCTATTTGTAATCTTAAATAATAATAAATTTAATATTTTAAAAATTAATTTATATTATTAGATAAATAATTAATTATTATATAAAGATTAGATAAATATCCTATTAATTATTTAAAAATTTAAATTATATTATTAAATAATAAATAATTATTATCAATATTAAATATGATATCCTAATCTTATTTGAACTCTCGAAATAAATATTTATAATAATTAATTAATTTATCTATTATAATAAACAATAATTTAATTTAGCATTTAAAAAATATTAGTATTATGCTACATAATATAATATTGTGTAAGTGTTATTTATTTTAGTATTATACTAAAATAGTACTTACGCAATACTATAGATATTTTTTATTAGTGCATGTACATATAATAACTTTGAAATACTATAATAATTTTAAGTACAAAAATATGAAAAATTAATAATTATAAATTTTTTATTTAATAATTAATTTAAAGATTATAGAATTAACATCAGTTAATCATAAATATTATTTATAAAATTAGCATTACTGAAATTTAGTATATTATATATGTACGACTTATTATAGTTTTAATATTCAAAATTTTTTTAACAAAGTAAATCAATATAAAAATAAATTGTTTAAAAGATTATATTACTGACATTTATGAAAAGAAAATGTGAACACATATTGAAATGTATAAAGAATATGACCATGCAGAAATGATCTTGAAACAAAAATATAAATTATTTACCTTCTCATGCTATTTTTTTTAATATCTTATGAGTTTTGTTGAAAATTTATAATATCGATTGATTGTATATAGAACACTTCTTATTCTTATTATTTGTTAATTTAAAATAACAGAGAAACCAAGTACATATAATAATTTTGTTTTCATGTAATATAATATATTAGTTTACAAAGCAAATACAAATAAATAAGTAATTACTAGATAAAAATTAGATAAATATGTATTAATTATTTAAAAATTTAACTTATATTATTAGATATAATAACTAATTATTATCAATATGAAATAGATTATTTTAATCTTATTTGAACTCTCTAAATAAATTTCTATAATAATTAATTAATAATCTATTCAAATAAATAATAATTTAATTCAATATTTAAAAAAAAATATTAACATTATATAATGTGATATAATATTATGACATTGTTATCTATTTTAGTATTATATATAAATATAGGTTACAAAAAAAAACTTAAATATGACATATATTTTAAGTTGACTTTTTTATTTTTTATTTTTAAATAGCTAGATTTCATGAAACATAAAATAAATACCGTATCAATGAATGATATAAAATGATAAAATGTAAAAGAGACTTACATGAGAAAATACAGAACAAAGTAGAGCCAAGGATGCTTGCGATGAAAACCCTCTTCTGCTACAAAGACAGAAGTGGAGTTGGTGTCACTAAAAATGCGAGCTTGGCAATGGCAAGTCGTCCTTGGCTCAACCCAACTCTGTACATCTTTATGCAAGACTATTTCACTAATATATTATTATTAACCATTGTCGTCTATACTCTATAGCAATGGCTTGTCAAGCTTGAGTGAATTGTTTCTCATATTTATAGTGTGTAGTACACTTGTTACTATATATATATATATATATATATTCAAATTTCAGGCCCATGCAACTATTTCATAGAAAAACACACACAAATAAAAAAAGAAATATATATGTATACAAAAGAAGATGCTATTAGTGGATGATAATTAATGCCACAATTAAGTAGTAAAGAAATTAAAAGCTTCCACATTCTATTTCATCTATTTAACAGCTTTTGCCCATTAGGGTATGGAATATGTTAATGAAGTGTGTGGTCCTAATAAATTCTATACCATTAATAGAGTAACAAAGTTAAATTTATTGAGCTATTTTTGGAATAGAATCATATAATATATCTATGAGACATGACTTCATATGCCTTGCAACTATAGAATTTGTTCTTTTTATAATAAATAAACAAATGAAAAGTCTTTTCTATAAAATCTAGAGTAGAGTATATTGACACGATATAAGGGATATGAGTGTGCAGATTTTGTTCTACTGTCTAGTTGATGAAGTTCAAGCATCTCACCTTTTCTTTTTTTCTTCCTCTTGACCCCTCCATTTTTCAATGTTTTTGTTCTTTTTTTCCCTCTTTGGAAAAATAATTTTTCATGATCTCGTAATATATATAATATGATTTAATTTTTTTATTTATGTTTATTTTTCCATAATATAGTTTTTTATATAAATCTCATAATTTAAAAATTATTCATTTTAATGATTTTTTATTTTTCATAAATACTAATTAAATATATCCTCATAATTTATTTTTATTTTCATAGTTTATTAAAATCTTATAAAATATTATTAAATTAATAAAAAAAGTTCTCATTTACATGATACTATATAATATCATATATTATTAAATTAATATGGTTATTTATCTAAACAAAATCTTCAAGTTTATCCTCTCAATACATACTAGAGATTGAGAAAATTTTAGGATCAAACAGTATATAAAAAGTTCAAGTTTCAATTAAAATAGAATCAACGTAAAGAAAAGTACCTGCCGTCCATTAGTAATCAAAGACCTTTCGAATTTCAAGTTGAAATATATGACTTTTAAATGAGGTTCTGATTTAATGGATGTAGCCAAATGCGGCGGTGATACCATACGCAAAAACAAGAGATTGGTAGACTTTTGAATACTTTTAAATGTGCTAATTATGGATAGCAATGCAACGAGTCGCATTTTTTTTTTTTATATTCGCTCATTCTCATCTATTTAAATAAGTTTTAAGTAGTTTATAAACGAGTTTATATATATATATATATAGATAATATATTATTATTTATGACTGATTCGAGTCAACTTAAGATATATAATTTTGGATATCCATAGTTCGAATCTGACTATATAATAATGAAAAAAGTATGATCCTCACCAAAATTTTTAAAACTTTTACATGTTTTATCGGAGATTTTTTGGTTATTTTAAAACTTTTACATGTGTTTCAACAATGTGGTAAGCAAGTTTGTGAGAAGGTGGTGGTTGTAATCCAAGTTATACTGCACAATTAAATGCCTGGTAGCTCTAGCTCAGACAACCAGGGGTGAACACAAAAAACTTATATTTCGAAAATTTTTATTCTTTTTTGTAAAATGTTTTTATTTTGAATTAATAAATTCAACAATTATTTTAATGTGTATTAATTCACTCTTCAATAATATAAATTAATTAAAAAAAGTATAAACAAATAAATTGAGATTTCACTGCAACAATTAATATCTCTACGGCAAAAATAATAGTTAAAATTATAAAAAAAAATATAGCTAATTATTTTAGCCACAATAACAAACTATGTTATTAAAAATGACGTAATTAAAAGTTAGCCACACAATTTAAAAATTTTATAGTTGATGATTAATTTATTTTGCTATAAAATTAATTTTCTTATGACTAAATATTATAATATTTTGTTATAAAAGAGAAAAAATATATAGCAAATAATTGAATAAATTAGTCACACTACTAATACTTGTAGTTTTATATATGTTTGGTTACATTTTAATACAGCTATGACAAAATAACTCTTATGTGTTTGTCACACTTATAATATTGTGACAAATATTTTTACATCTTAGCTACATAATAATCCCATAACTGAAAAATGGGTTTTCTTGCCATAAAGGTAATATTATGGTTAAAATATTATTTTTTAGCTACAAACCTAATAAATGATAACTAAATTGCATAATTATTTGTTATGGAAATGAAATATGTAAGAAATAAATAAATATTGGCAAAATATGAAGATATTTACTTAAAAACTAATTTAGAAATTGAAAGAATATAAGCCAATTTTGGATGAAGGGTGAAAGAATAATCAGCTCAATGATTAGCGCATGGCTACCGGAAAGTGTTAATTATATATACAATTGCTCTTGTTGAATATTATTATTCTAAACGATGTGGGAATTTGAGAATCATATTGCGTTATCCACAGGAAAGCAAAGCTAATACGGGAGGTTAGTTTTAATATTTAATAAATAATTGTTATTGATAATATTCCTCCTTTAACCGAGTATGTAAACTGAGTTCCATGATTAATCACCCTTTGGATGGGCTTTCAAGAAGATTGGACCTCGGCTCTATACACCCTCGTCTTACTGAGCTTCCTCGACATCCTTTGACTCAGTAGACATACAGTCTCGATGTGACGATACACCAATACAACTTTTCAAATATTCTCTGACATATAAAGGTTTGTCGTCCTCCACATACCATCTATATATAGGGGCAGACTCCCACAAGTAAAGGGGCTCTTTTCTCCTCTCTTCTTTCCACTTACTCTCTTTATACAAACCGAGCACTGACTTAGGTATCGGAGCCTCTCCTGGCAGAGCCCAATCCGCCTCTCTCTTGTCTTGCAGGTTGGAGACTGAGCACAGCCATCATCTGATTTCGAGCTTGGAGAGCTAGGCGGACCCCTCTGAGGTAGCCCCATCATCAGTGGTGCGGTGAGCGTGAACTGACTATTCTCCGATATAAGAGATGAAATCTTAGGTCGAAATCAGATTATGCTCAACATTTGGTAACAATGTTTCTATTGTAGGTATTAACCCCTAGCAGAAGTCAAACTAATTATACTTAAAATATGAATTCATAAAAAAAAAATATTATAAAAACATAAAATAAGTGAACTCACTTTCCGCATATCAGCCATTATAACTATCCCATCTCCATCTTTAAACCGAAGATGTTCTTTTAGAATTCTTAAGAACCAACTCCAAGTCACTTTGCATTTATCCTTCACAACAACCTAAGCAATTGGATACATATGTCCATTCCATCATTAAAAATTGAACATAAAATTTAACCTTTGCATATCCCTTTGAGAAAGCATCCATCCAGACCTATAATACTCCTACAACCTTGTAAAAAGCCCTGCTTCATTGCATGGAAGCATATGTAGAACTTATCAAACATCACTCTTCCTTTTTCATTCTCAGTTTATGTCCTTACTATACAAGTGCTTTCTGGATTTGACTCAAAGAGTTCATTTACATACCACTGTAACTTCCTATATTCTTCCTTGTAATCACCCATATGATCACTTAGGATCTTTATTTTTGTTTTCCTACAAGCTGTCTTCCTAATATTCACCTAATTCTTTCTTACACAAATCCTGCAACTCCCATAACTTAATTCCTTGTTGGGATATAATCATGCCTTTGAAAACGCTTGCAATATACTTAGAAGTACAAAACTTGTTTTTATACTTCCTATAACATTTATGCACAGGGTTATATGTTTTCACCCTAAAATCACCATTATTGCCTTCAGTACTGCCAAAAAGAAACCAATTGCAACCTTTCTCTCTACACCTAGGTGTGAACCCTACTTCTTTCATTAGGTATGATCTTCAATTCAGCACCTTTTATAATAACATAGTTGCTTAAAGCCTCTTTGAATTATGTTGCATTCTCAAACATCATGCCAACCTCTCACAAAGGTACCTTACAGTTGGGTTCATATTAAACCCTCTAGCTTTTTTTTTTTTTTCTCTTTGGCAAATCATCTTTCTTATCATCATTTTCATTACTGCTTTCTACACTATCATCATCAGAACTATCAAAAAACTTTCCATTCCCACCAATTTTTCCTTTGACTTTTTAAGATCTTGAAGCACCATCATGATACCCCACATCAACACCAGCTTCCCCTAAATCAATAGATGGTTCTTCTACTTGTTCACTGTTTTCCTTTCTTTTTCAATGTCTATATAACCCAGCTTATTCCCTTGCATCTCTTGATTCATTATTATCTTCACTATATTCACTATCACTCTCAAAAAATGGTTGAAACTCAGGATATCACTATCTTCCCCACTACAATCTGCATCTAACTCAGCTTTAGAACCTCTTCAAACACAACATCTCTAACTTTATCACTCTCCTCTAGCTCAGAAGCTTCACAATGTTTAACACTTTCACCATTCACAGATGCATCTACATTTATAGCCTCACACCTAACAGTTTTAGATCCATTAAATTTTTCTGTGTTAATTACATTTTCACCCTCAATTGTACCAGCATTTACATACTCCTGCCCTTCACCAGCATAAGATGGGACCACACTATTGCTTTACTAACACCTAAGATTCATATCTTGCAAATATAACCCACTTATCTAAATCAAGTTTACTTTACTAACAACATTGTATACGTATAAATCCATTATCTCTTTATCTGTTAGACGTAATGCATAGTCATACAACTCTCTATCAATAGAAATATTGTGAAACACATTGTTGTTAACAAGTTTGTAATAAATCATTTCAGTCCCTATAAAGCCATGATGCTTGATATCATCTATTAATTCAGGGATTGATATATGATCGGGATGCCACCCATGTAACTTTTCCTAACTCTTTTATCAACTTTGAATTCACCACTAAAATTCCACCTAAACGTAATGACTATGTCCCCCATCTCATAAGAAACTTAAGTTATAATTCAGAAACACAGGAAGAAAGTAAATGTGGAGATGTATAATCTAAATTTTTTCAAATTCTGAAATAAAGTATAAGGCTTTAAGCTAAAATGAATCCATAAGCACTCTACAAAATTGATCACCGGGTTTCAATTATGACAATCAATTTTAGGGTTTATCAGAATGGATTTTAAGGTTTCAAATAGATTTTTAGGAGAAATTTGGGGAAAATGATTATGGAGTGTTCTTCAAATTGGGAAAGTTCTTCAAATTTAGATTTTGATTAGAGTTTCTGTTTTTCTTCAATTGACATGTAAAATGATGTGTCATTCTTTTAATTGCATGGCATCCACATATAACTGATTCAGGATGAGTGTAATACACGCACTTTAGACTTTTTGTTAATGGAATTTTAAGAGGTCATTTGCTATTAAAAATAATAAGTTAATGGAGCAATATGGTTTCTCGAAAAATATAGGGGGCTAAGTAACAAATCATGCCAAGTTGGAGGGACTGGGTATATATTAAGCCAATTATTGACATGACTATACAAAAGATCTATTATTAAAAATTTTAAATAAAAAAAATTAAATATGATTTTAATTTTTTTTCAAATTTTGAATTAAATTTTAAAATTTTTATGATAAATTATTTTAAAAATATATATTCATAATATTACTATCAATATTTTTATATATAAATATTTAGATTATTAACCATAATATTTTTAATAATAAAATACTTAAAAGAAAAAAATTAATTAAAATGCATCAAATTTTATTTATCTAAATTACTCATTTATTTATCTAATAATGTTATTTTTTCTTCATTTAATTTATTTTAATATATGAAAAATAAATAACTTTTAAAAATTCTTAAACTTTCATTATTTACTCTAGTAATTAATTTATATTTAATCACAAATATATGACTTGGCGGTCAAGAACGCATATTACTCCCGCTTAAATTTTTAGTTTATGTTTACTCAAATATATTGCTCCCGCTTAGATTTTTATGTTCTCCCCCACTAATATGTAATTACTCAAAAAATTAATTTATATTGATTTTAAGTTAATATTTAAATATTTAATTTTTACATAAAATTTAAAAATTTATTTAAAAAAAATAAATAGATTGTGCTTTTCCCATCTTTATATAAAAAGTTATTTAACTTTTTTTTGGGCCAATGAGAAATAAAGTTATTAAAGCGAGAGAAAAATACAAAAAACTTTCAATTGTTTTGGGGCTCTAAGAAGACACAAAAAATCAGAAGTAATACAAATACTACCATGAAAAGCACAGAAAAAAAAAAACACGAACATTCTTTGCCATGAAAGGCACAAATTCTACCTAAAGAAGCCAAATCCATAAACCAACAGTCATGGATAGACAAACGTTAAGGCCTGCAAGACAAGCAAGAAGGACCTTCGTGAGGCTATCCTTTAGAAACTCAAGGGCAATGATAGGACGTGAAATTTTCTTGAATTACCACTCTGATACATCCTAGGATGTGTAAATAAAGTAAATTGAGGGAAAGAAAATTTGAATTTGAACACCCTCCTCAGATGCCAATGATAAAGAAGCTTCAATACCACAACAAAGATGTATTGACAAGTTGAGGCAACAAAATTAGTCATTAAAGTATCTTCTTGAAATAAATAACAAAGAAGATTCAAGTGGGAAGACATATAGCTTCATTGTATGCATGGGCTGCTAAAGAAGAAGATCTTGACATCAAAAAATCCCTTAAAAAGTAAAACTAGACAACAAAAACTAAGTTAGAGGAAAGATGAATGTTAAAACAAAATAAAAATAAAAATTTTGAAGGAACTAGGGCTATTAGCAACTAGAAGATTGACAGCAACCCTGGATCTAAAAAAAAAGGAATAAAATCTTTATAGAAAGAGAGAAGAGTTTACAAGAAAGAGAGAAAACTTTACAAATAAGTAGATCTTTTAAATAAGTATCAGTTGAATGATCAAGTTATTTGATAACTTGATCCTTTTTCCTTTCGCCCTTTTTCCATCTTTATATAAAAAAATTTTCAAAGTTGATCATGATGTCTAAAAAAAAATCCAATTTATAGAAATTTTTTAGATCTTATAAACCTTCTTAATCCCAATTAATAAATAATGGAGTGATTCCACATTGAATAATTAATAATAAAATAATTTAAAAATTTATAAGTGAATGAGTATTAAATTTAATATAAAATAATTAATTTTATGTGTACATATTCCAATGCTTGTCTCATTCATGGATATAGATCTAATTGTGGATAGAAATGAATAAGGTATTTTTGGATATTCAACCCATCTCACTCTATTTATATATAATATGAGTAATTTATAAATAGATTTAGATAGATATAAATAGTTTTTTTTACTGCTTGTGATAGGTTCGAATACATATCTATCTGAATATTTGCTATCTGTACTGATTTATGTAATAAATTTTTATGAGTTATATTTTTATTAAATTTTAATTATTTATTTATTATATTGCATTTTAATTATATAATTTTATGGTATGAAATTATTTTAATAAAATTATATTAATATTTTATTTTAATTTATAATTATTTTGTAGAAAAAATTATAGTTTTAAAATTTAAATTTTATTTTATATTGTAGAAAAATAATTATATGTGTAATTTTAAATGAGCTAGTAATATAGATAAATTAATTATAAATAGGTTTCAAATGAGTAATTAAAATTTAAAAGGGTTTAAATTCGAATAAGGTGATTTTTATGGATACCATATCCATTGTCATTATTTTAATAATTCTCTTATTAAAAAATCTACTAATTCGGTTATTATTGAATCTTTCATTATTTCTATACTCGAAACGAGTTTTTTTTCAGTTAGTTTAAAAATGCTCTAAAAAATAAAAATATTTTAAAAAATACCCACTTTTCTTTTTCAACTTCAAAAATACATTTTTCAACTTTTAATTTTTAAAAAATTTTCTTCTCAGAGGTATATTTTTTTTCAAATAAATCATTCTTTCATAATCGACCCAAATAGAACTACAAAGGCAGTAAAACTTTTTCTTCCGAATTTTAATGCAATTACATTTTCAGTGATAGAACTCGAGATATTTGATTAAGCTAGAACAATCTCTTATCAACTAATTTATACGCTCGATGATAAGTATATTTTTAGTATACTAAAATTATACTCCATTTTCAAAAATATACATTTTAGATATAGTCTTGATATACAGTGTAATTTCTTTTTTTTTATTAAATTACAATACAATCAACATTTATATCATCTTTCAAGAGGAGGTTTCTAGCTTATAACAATCTCTTTCCTATATGGTTTCTAACCAATAAACTAAACATAGATGGGGCTTTTAAAAGTAGCCCGTCTAATCCCTTTGCTGGTGGATTAATATTTGTGATAGTCAAGGGAGGTGGCTTGAAATGTTTTCTAATGAATATTGATGTGCTCAATAACCAAAGATTAACTGTGGGAGATGTATCAAGGCCTTGCCTTAACATGGAGGATTGGTATTAGAAGACTCTTAATAGAGGTTCAAGTGTCTGGTGAGTCCCTTTCATGACCCAATTTTTGAAACTGTGGTTATGGCCTACTGGTCTTCTGTAATACCCCAATTTTTACTGAATTTATTTATGCATTAATGAGTGAGAGGTTGAAGGTGGTTTAGTTAGAAGAGATTGAAATATAAACAATATATATATAACATATAAAATGGTCAAAAGTAAAATGGCAAAAAGTAGGAAGTAAAAAGTTAAAATATAAAATAATATTATTTTATATAAAAATTGATTAATAATATATATTATTGGTAAAGGAGGATTAAAGTAAAAAATTTCTAGAGAATTCAATATCTTTCTTCTTCTCTTCTCTCTTGACCAAATTTCCTACTGGAATGGAGAAGGTCATTTTGATCTCCTAAATCATCAAATTTCAATTAAATTTAACAAGAAGTGAAGAGAACCTTGAATTTAAGTCAAGTAACAAGTAAGCTCCTAACCCTTAGTGATTTCTTTTAGTAGAATTGATATGAGAATTGTAATATATTAAAATATATAGAAAATTATAATATGAAATTGACGTAGAAATGATAATTTTAGGCTTGGCAGTAATTTGGATGATGTTGGCTATAATGGGGGTAGTGATTGAATATTAGGTTTCGTAGGGGTTTGGCTAATATGGAGGAAGTTTAAAGGGCTTAAAAGTGCTTATATGGATTACTAATATTGTTTTTGAATTTATAAATTGAGTAGGGGTTGAATGAATTGAGTGAAAGAACCAACAGAGAAAAGTGAAAGGTTGGGAGAAATTATTATGTAAATGAGTTATTTCTCAAAATTTGAGCTTCAAAAATGTAAGTATATACTTTGATTATGTTTTTTATTTTTGGTTTGTATCATTCTAAGTTGATATGTGTGTTATATTGATGAAAAATATATAAAAGAGTGAATTTGGGATGTCATGGGCATGGTCATGAAGGACCACGACCGTAGGCTTTACAGTTAAGCTGTTTCATATGAAATTTATGAAAAGACAGAAGCAAAATGTATGCCACGGGCGTAGCCTTTAAATGCCTTGATCGCTGGGGGTGCTCAAAGGTGTTTGGCAGCTTCATTTCACATCCCATGGGTGTGGCCATTGGATGCCATGGTCGTGGAATTGGTTTGTTGACGTTTATGACTGCATTTCACGCTATATGAGTGTGGCATATGGCTTGCACAACTATATTTCTTATATATTGTGTTGAAAATGTATATGTGATGATAAAATAAAGATTTATGATGAAATGTGTTGACTATGTTAAATGATGGTGTGTTGACGAGTCACATGTTGAATGACTCATGTATACATAATGTTCAATGTTGTGTGTGTTGTCTTATACTTTACGTAGTTGCCAGATGATTGCGTTTAGTGATTGACATACCATACGCGACAAGGTGAGACATTGGATGTCATAGAGATGTTACTACGCCCCTGAGCGAGACATATGAGATTTCATATTGATGATTATGTTGTGGATATAGCGAGATATAGATGTGTCATTATTGATGAGATAGGCCAAAGCAATGGATCTGAACTAGATTATTATATAAGATTATTTGGGCCCAATGCATATTAGTAATTTATGCACGTTTATAAAATAAGATTGCGAGTGTTTGTAACATAATAGGTCTATGCATGTTCATATACTATTGTTATATTAATGCTGCATTATTAAGTATATACCGCTGAGTAATAAGCTTAGCGTGAGTTATTCATCACTCAGGTGACAGAATAAAAGCTGAAAGTCCTTCTAGGCTAGGATAGGACTAGTTAGAGGTTGGAAAATAGAAGCATTCGGTTGCCACATATCAAGCCTAAGCATAGTATGTAAATATTCTTTTAGATGAATGTATATTTATTATCTATCTTGTAATACATATAAATTGTATCATGACTTAAACATATTTTGTATATAAAATGCATAAATGTGACCATGAGACTTTTAAGATGAGAGTGATATGATAACATTTTGAGATATATTAATTATTCAATGAGTGGTTTGAATTTGGTAATACTCACATTTTAAATAGAACTCTGACAAAATTTCAATAGATTTACTTATTTTTCTTATGCTTAATTTACTATTTATTTATTTATTACAATGAGTTATAAATTAAATTATGAAAAGTGATAAAGAATCACTGTATATTTTAATAATGCTCTTATATTGTATCTGTGCATAATACATATTCAAGAGAACGTGTATTATATATAGTTAGGTTACGAGGGTTTTACATCTCTAATATTCATAGCCTTCTACAACTTAAGTGAAATGTCAAATTAAGCATGTCCACCGGGGAAGCAAATCATGCTGCAGATTTACTTGCAAATTATGCACGCCTTCCAATGTCAGCTAGCGTTTCATGAACTAGATGAAATGCCTAATAATTTAAGAGGGTTGATTGACTAAGATATATATGGTTGGCTGCTGTAGAATGGTTTTTCTGTGATCTCTTAAGGTAGATGCCTCCATTCTTGTAATAAAAAAAAATTATCATCAACATTTTATTTAATTATTTTAAAATAAATTCAAAATTAAATATGAAAATTCTTTAAATATACACATTCACAATCTTGCTCAATCGCATTCTATTCATAATTAACAACAACCAGCCCTATGTGTCCTGTATACTTGTGTATGGCTAATATAGCTGCAACATTGACATACCAGTACTCAGAGGTGAAGCCAAGCTTTAAAATAAAGAGGGGTAAAATTTTTTTTATAAATGTTAATTTTTTCTGTAATTATTTATCTCTTTTTTTATTTTAATAGTATTTTATAAATTTATAAATTTATTAATAATATATTTTTATTATTAAAAAATTAATTAATAAAAAAATATTATTATATATGTGTACAGAATTTTAAATTTATAAAATTATTCATAATAAAAATAAAATAAAGAGAAAAAAAAATTAAATAATGAATATAATTTTTTAAAAAATAATTAAAATAAATAAATTATTTAATTCATTAAATGAGTTCAAATTAATTTAGTTAAAAAATTTATTCATTTCTTTATTATTTTTTTGCATTTGTATATTATTAATATTTTATCAATTTTTTAAAAGAGAATTATTGGTTATAGAATAAATAATTTATTATAATTTTTTTAACTTCTTGTAAAAATTAAAAAAAAAAAGGTAATTTAAAATTTTTAAAAAAATTAATAAATAATTTAAAATTTTTTTAAAAATATTATATATATATATATATTTAAAATGCGCCAGTGCCAGTACTAGGAAAAGCTTCGAACCATCTCCAATGCCAAAAAATTGGCTTTTTAAAACATAAAAAGCTATCAAAGCCCAAAATCAAGCTGGCAAACTATTACATGCACTTCAGGAAAAAAAAAACTATTACATGCACAACCCTTTTGAGATGGAAATCAATTATTAATCAGTTGTTGTTTCCATTCAGTACATTACTTAGCCACTCACAGTAGCGTTCAACGTCTTCTGGATTTGGTTCCCCTGATGAATCTTTGGAACCTCCAGTAGCCGGTTCTTCCTATATTCACTAAATCCGAATACTTGTCATTTATAGTACTGGCAGTAGCTGGAGGCTCTGAAACAACAATACCATTTGAAGAGTTCAAATTTTCCATAATCATAACATCTTTTTCTCGGTTTAAATCAATGGAAGCAGCTGGAGGCAATATCTTGTCTAAATTGGGAACTTCTTCTGTAGTCGCATTAAATATTTGCAATAAATCCAAATCTTTGTTCCAATCATCGAAGTTCACCAAAAAGTCATCTGCATTAGTCATATTCGGTGAATTACCAGTATTAGAAACTTCCATTCAATCCAACTTTTGGTTCCCATCAATTGGATTATTAGTTGGAAATTTGACTTCATAAGACACATTACTTGAAATGAACTGCCCTGCTACAGAATCAAGATTTTGTGTTGTCCCAGTACTTGTCACTTGAACTTGGTTCTTGATATTTAGAGGCATAGCAACCACTCCTGAAACGATACACATTGATTATTACAATCTATACATACAAAAAAGTCTCGAACTATTAGAAAAGATTAAGGCAATCCCACATTTGCAAAAACAAAAAGAAAATAGCAAAATATAAATTAAGTAGCTCAATGGATAAAATAGCCTACATGGAGCCCAATTTGTAAAGAGAAGCCCATAAAGTGTAGAAGTCAAATGACAAAGAAGAATTGAGCTCTCTTGAAGATCAAAGCTCAAGCTCACTCCCTCTTGCTCTTGGACTGAGCCCATCAAAATTTCAACGTAGTATCAGAGTCGATACAGTCTCGCGGCCCAATGATCTAAGGTCTAAAATGATAAATGCCCATTAAAAAAAATTAATAAAGCACACCTAGCGAATTTGGGCAGACAGTAATAAGCAAAGGCTAATGAAAAATTCAAGATCTGTGACCCAAGACCTGAAGCCCGAAAGCAATCAAGGCAGACAGTAATAAGCAAAGGCTAATGAAAAATTCAAGATCTGTGACCCAAGACCTGAAGCCCGAAAGCAATCAAGGCTCAGTGAGAAAAACTTATACTATAACTTGTAGCCTCTAAGATTCCACTTGAATGAATACAAGACCAGACGTAAAAGTGAATTTAGACTTGAGATCTGAAACTCAAAAAATATAAACTCAAGTTCAACTGGCCTGGCATTAGCCAGTTGAATTTGAGAGGGAGTGTTGGAATGTGACAATCTCACATCCGTAAAAAATAGAAAAAAAAATAGCAAAATATAAGTTAAGTGACTCATGGATAAAATTGCTAAGACTATGGAAGTCCAATAATAAAGAATAATTGGGCTCTCTTCAAGATCAAAGCTCAAGCTCACTCCCTCTTGCTCTTGGACCGGGCCATCAAAATCTCAACATTTAATCTAATGAAATAATTTTGAGGATATAAAAATTCAGTGCCTACAGGTGATATTAGTATAGTCCACTTATATATATAAAATTAATATTCAGTAATCCAAAATTACCTGAGCTGAATCCGAAGTGATTAGAAGCATGGGTTCCAAAACGAAACACTGGGGCACTAGTATTTTTCTCAAGGGTTTCCAAAATTCTGGTCCTGCCATAGAAATTAGATGATTTACTGACTGCAGGTAGATTTGTCATGCCGGTTTCAAAAATTCGCAGCACTTGAGATTTGTATTTCTGAAACAAAAGTTATCACTCAATTAGTAATTAATTAACATTTTATTTAACTATGCATAGTAATAAATGTTCAAATTTATATATGTATGTATATATAAAAATATAAATAGATAGAAGATTACCTGAAGATGGCTAGCAATTTGGCGCTGTGTCAAATGAGGGACATTCATGACCTCTAATATCTCGGTTTTGGACGAGCTTCTGTAAAATTATTTAAAAGTAAGAAACAATATAATAATTGATTTTTGTTTTAGTTTAAAATTTTAAGGATTTAAGAGATAAATTTAGTAAATTAATTAAATAAAGAGTTGAATTTGATGAGAAAGTAATAGTATTTACTTTTGTCACGTAATGCACTAATAGCTGCTGTAAATTTGAGGTGAAGCTCTGGAGTCCAAAGAATTCGAGGCTTTCTCTTATTTTCTCTATTATTTTCCTCTTCTACTAGTGTAATTTCCCCTTTGGTATTATCATCTTCATTACCCATCTCATTATTATTGTTATTTTCTGATTCTTTTGTGCAATTTTTCTCAGATTGTTTATCTTTACTGACAGCAATTCTAGGCGCAGCTGCAGCCTCTTTGATAATGTGATCCTGATCTTGTTGACTGTTATCATTTTGGTTTCTTTTCCTGTTATATCCATGTTGCCACACATACTTCAAATCATCCATGGCAATCGGCTTTTCAAGATAAAACGATACTCCTTCAGCTATGGCTTTCATAGCTGCCTCTACACTTCTTTCTGAGGATATCACTGCAATTCATGCAAGGAAATATCAAGAAATAACAGTATTAATTAACAGGAAATAATAATATATAATAATAGAAAGCATTAATCTTTAAAGAATTTAGCACGTAGCTTACAAATAACAGGAATGCTGTTCTTCAATAGCACATCTAGAAATTCAAGATTGTTCACATCTGGCATTTTCATATTAGCCATGACAAGTTTGAATCTGTTCTTATGCTTTTCAACCATGGATAAAGCAATGGATGCTAGTTCAGTTGTGGTCACTGAAACAGAAATAATAATAATAATAATAAAAGGGGTTAAGAAATAACAATCAATGATAACATTATTATTATTATTATTATTATTATTATTATTTTGAAAAGAAAGAAAAAGTATAATGATATATGTAAATCAGTCAATCCAAATGTTGATATATAATATATGATCGTATTATGCAGAATGAATCTACGCTTGAATTAAAATCATTTAAATGACAAATAAATTTGATAAAAGAACATGCATTTTAAATTTTATCAAGATTATATGTACTAATATAATGAAATATTTTTTTTGATAATTAAAAACTTTAATCAAAGCTATTTATGTTATTTTTTCTTAAAATTCTTTATATATAATATATAGATTTTGATGAAAAACCAATGATGATCCAAAAATGTCAACAAAATATTAGGATCGAATTTCTATAAATATGTTATATAATCGAGCAACAAAACTAATTAATTATGTCAATAATACGTAGATGCATACTGAAAAACTTCTTCGCTGAGCCAAATCATTCTTGTTTATACTAACTTTTATATTCAAATTAATTTTGATATATTCTGGAAAAAAAAATAAGAAGTGAGAAAATAATAGATCCAAATAACATTTATATAAAAGATAATTAACTAATTATATTTTAATTTTAATATTGTTGATGTAAATATATATATATATATAGCTTCCCCTAAAAATCTAGAATTACATGATAAAATGGAAATACTAATTAAAAAGAAAAGCATGAAAACAAGAATAGTAAAATATTAATAATTTGTTCCAAAAATAAATAAATAAATAAAGACTTATAATATTAAGAATTCAAACCTCCAATTTCAAGGTTTCGTATACAACCGTCTTACATTAGTTGATTTGAATTATAAATCTGCTCAATTAATTTTCCATGAAAAATACATAAAAATAAGCATCAAAATTAAAATGGGGCCTCGTGAATAATGATGAATGGTGGAGCGTGAACTATGTTATAGTGATACCGCAAGTGCACGGGTCGCCCAAATAATATAGTAGTGAGTGAGTTATCGTTCCACTGGGGACAAGGCCAAGTACTAGTGCAAATCTTAATCGTTGTTTAGCAAATTAATAGTTGTGTGATGCTTTGTAACTAAAAACAACTAAATTAATAACTGAAAATAAATGAAAATTAAATGCTATGCAAAAACGATTGATAATAATATTAATAGTACTATCCAGATGTTGAATCCCCCTAGCCTCAATAATATTTATGATTAATTAATTCAGCTAAATCATTTAATAGATTTGAGTTGGCATTCCTCTAAATTAGACTAAAATCCATCTCGAGTGGATTAATCCCTAATCACTAAGTAGAGTGATGGAATTTCTTCTCAAACACAATTAAATAGATCTTGCATTAAGAACAAAGAACTATAAACCAAAGGATCTTGTAGGTCTATCTCTAGTACCTCAATCAATCCTCAACCATTATGAGTATTCAATTCATATCAAGCTTTCTCAAGTCAATAATATGAAAATAACAACCAATCAATAAGCATGCTATTATCTATTGGAAATAACATCAAGCATAATAAGAATAAAACAACTCAATCAAATGATTCAACTGAATATAATTGTTTAATTCATACAAATGAGCTAGGGTTCATTAATATCTAGATAGAGAAGGAATTAGTTCATATTCAAAACTAGAAAAACAGAGCAAGATAAATGAGTAAGAGAAACCAAACAATTCATGGCAGATAATTTGTATTTCTTCACTTCAATCCTTGATTCTTAGTTTAAGGCTTGTGCAAGATGTGTATCCTTCTTCAAACTCAGCTCAAGACCATTCTCCTTGCTACAGCAGCTGGCTCCTCCTCCTCTTCTCTGTTCTCTGTTTCCAAAAACGTACCCAGAACTCCCCTTTCCTTCTCCAGCTCTTCTCTTTTTATTTCCATTCAAATCTCCAACTCATACTTCCAACTCACCACCCCCATCCATTGTCTACCACCTTCCTTTGGTTCATCTCCCTTTCCCATTATTCAGGTAAGCTTTTCTTTTCTTTTGTCTTTCTTTTGACAAAAGCACAGATCTTGTCCCCCACTTGTTCCTCAATCAGTGCAAAAAATCTAACTTTTTCATAGGTGACACGACCATTGACACGCCCCGTGTCATAGCCACTGTGATTATGAATATAGGACACGTCCAGTGACACGCCCATGTCACTGGGCGTGTTACAGCTACTGTGAATCTGACTATAAAGCACGTCCAGGGACACGCCCATGTCACTGGGCGTGTCACAGCTACTGTGAGTGTGAATATAAGGTACGTTCGGTTACACGCCCATGTCACTGGGTGTGGCAATGCTTCTGAATGCAGTATCAAGGGCACGTCTATTGACACGCCCATGTTCATGGGCGTGTCCATTGATGACTTTTCCTCTTTTCTTCTACTTTCATCTGTAATTCCTCCGAAATGACCATAAGCCTCAAATTACAGAGAATTCCTAAAATTAATCCTAAAATACACTTTGAACAAACAAATTAAACTCAATTGGATAATAATCATATTAAAAAATAGGAATAAAATATCATCAATTGTGTACTTATCAATGAAATAAAGAAATAATATAAAACCTAAATGAATTATTGAATATATATATATGAAATAAAATTAAGAAATAATAATTTTACCCTTGTATGTAAATTGTCCATGAGGGAAGTGGTATCATGATACACCACTGGAATATTCAGCCCTTTTGCAAAGCTAGGTATCAAACTACTTAATATTTCCTTCCCTTCTTCCATTTTATTACAACAACTTAGGAAAATCAACAAACAAGATTAAGAAAAATTAAGAAATTGAGAGCTAATTGAAAAAAAAAATACTAAAGATGAGTATATTTATCAAGATAATTATAAACACAAACATAGATAAAAGTAAATTTCAGGTTTTTCTATATAAATTAAAATTTCAAATTTTGATCATTTTTTTATTTAAAATTATTCAATTATATATTGTAAAAAACAAGGTTCAAGAAGCCAATGCAAAAACAAATAAAATATATAATGAGAGATGAACATTAGAACCCTAGCAAGCTAATGCAAATCAAGAGAGTAGACTGACAAAGCAGATGGACAAATGTGGGCTTATATAATGGTTGCAAGGGGGAAAATAACAGTCTTGTTTTGTTGTGGGGTTCACTCTCTTAGCCAGTGCTTGCATTACACGTGTGTTCTCAGTCAAAATTTGCAAGAAAATAATTAGGTCAACCGTGTCTATAAGACCTCTTTGACTGCGTTTTTTTAGCTACCGTTACGTCTGCATTGGCCACGTGGCATACCATTTTGAATTCTTCTTTCTATTTTAAATTTTTTTCCTTTCTTTTTTTTATTATTTAACACAAAATACTAGTTATTCTAAATATATAATAATAATAAATTAAAAAAATTAATTTAATTCAGTATTATAGAAAATTTATAATTATTTTAATCATATTTTTTAAAAAATTTTATTACAAATATAATCATTATCAAAGTAAATATTATATAAATATTCTGTGTTCACGTATATTTTTTTTTTTTGATAAATTTTGTAGATTAAATGTAATAGAATATATTTAAGATTTAGCAATTGTTTTCATATTATTAATTTTGTAGTGCAATAAAAATAACGAAAATGATTGCTCTCTCATTTTTATTTAATATTGTTCTTAAGAAAAGCATTTTTTTAAAAATTAAAGATTTTGAAATGGAAAATTATCCCATTTTGTATGTATAATGACTATTTGAGCATTTGTTATTTTTCTGCTGGTGGAAAAAGGAAAGGAATTGTAACACCGCCATTGTTTAGTTGATATATAATTCACAAATTGTTTCTATTTAAAAAGTTAGATTATTATTTTAAAATCTTATAACATCTCTTTCACTTTAAAAATTTCAAATCTAATTAACAAATCAATTCCTTAAACAACATGAATTGATAAGTTTGTAATTTCTAATTTTCTAATTTTTTTTTGATAGGGCTAATTTTCTAATGTTAGTTGATAAATCTGTCACATGGAGACCATATTTTATGTTAATTGGATACAATCTTATTAATTCTTATCAAATTAAAAGAACAAAAAATAATCAATGCTTTTCTTTTTACAAATTTTTTGTTGCACATTCATATAAATGAAAAATTGTATAGAATCATATTCTTAAAATTATATTACATTAGGGTATTATTCATGTGTTTTGACTCCGAATACGAAGAAAAAAAAAGGATATAAAGGTGCAAATGGTTTTTCACGATTGCAATTTTTTCTTTTTAAATACGTGACTTTTTATTTTTTATTTAATAAAACGAATATGTTATAACATTTTTCATTTTTAGAATGAAGGAGCATTTCATAGCTTCTATATGATGATGTAATAGGCTCCTCTTGGAATAGCGTTTTATGTAGTTTATTTATGCATTGCTTTTCTAAAAGAATAATTTAATATTTTTTTTTTTTATATATGGTAGATATCTCTTAACCCACTAAACCAAGATCAATGTTCATACCAAATTAGCAATTTAATATCTTTTTAATATATTTACAATCGAATAAGTTCAAACTCGAGTTTAAAGTTATTCTTGATATTATATCGTTAGTTTTTTAATTTAAATTGTATTTTCTGTCGATATGATATAGAACAATAAATGTTTCCATATCAATATAAAGAAAAGATTATCGAAATAAATATATCATAACTATTAACTACAAAGTTATCTTTTTGGATATTATGATGTGATTAGTTTTATAAATATTATATATATAATTTATATTATCCAATAACATAACTTATTATGTGATTGAATATTAATTAGTAATGTACATAATTCTAGTCATTGTGATTTCATAAAGTAGTTCTGTATGTATTTATACACTTTAAGAAAATTATTATATTTATCTTTTACTTTTTTAATGTACAAACCACTTAAATATAACCTTAGCACTTATTTTTTTTCATAGCAACACAAATTTTTATATCATATTGAAAATTACAAAATTATTTATAATATGTATAAAAAAATTAGGACCAAATAAATTAAAAAAACTTATAACTTATGAGAAAAATATGTCAATAATATTGTTTTTTATGTAGCGAAACATAGAAACAGAATATATATATATATATATATATATATATATATAATTTAGCAAAATTAAGAAATAGTCACTGCATTCTAGATTTGTTGCATATAGGAATAAGGTTCGAGAGTCAAAATTACTAGCATTTAAAAAAATTAACAACATTAAAAATAATTAAATAATGTATGGAGTAGGTTTACTAAATATTATATGAAAAAAATATTTAGTAACGAACCTTGTAATGTATAATAATATATGACCTATTAATAAAATGCCTTTTTTTTTATTAAAAAGGATAATATTTAGAAGGAAATAATTGATGAATCAAAATGGTTAATTAATTTGATTCTTAATTGGGTTTGCAAAATTGTCCTAGTTATACCTACTTGCTTTGTTCCATTTTACGGTTTTTTTTCTCAACCAGAAAGAATATAAAAATTCAATTAATTAAAAATTTTATTATTCAATAATTTTATATATTGGAATTTTAATATTATTATTATTGTTGTCAAGAAAATTATATTACTAAAATATATATTTGTCTTAAGATAAAAATATGTTTAGTTTTTTTTTTATATTTATTATATAGTATATAGTTGTTTTTTTTAACACAGGATATATATTTCGAAAGATAATAGTTAAGGGAAAAAATGAAATAAAAAAGGATTTTTGACAAAAATATAAGAAAAATTAAAAATACTTCTAAATTTACCATAATTATAAATTATTTACCAAAATACCAGAATTTATAAAATATTTATCAAAATATCAAATTTTTATTAGTTTACAAAATGAGTTTATAATAAGTTTATTATGAGTTTATAAATTTTACATAGTTTATAATGAATTTATTATGAGTTTATAATAAAATGACTAAAATATCTCTGATAAAAAAATAAAAATTTTAAAAAATATGATGGAATGTGTCATTTTTTTAATAAAAAAATACTGCTAATTGCATAACTCCTCCCTAGAATAAAAACATAATTAAGGAATTTACAGAAATAATTTTTAAAAAAAATTATCTTACAAATAAAAAGTTTACAAATATATTTAAATAAAAAAATAAAAAAATTATGATATAAGTTGAACATATACCATAAAAATAAAATTAAAATTTAAAGCAATAAAATTATAAAATACTATGAATAATATTTTAAAAAATATTTTAAAAAATATCTTCTTAAAATTTCATTAAATAAATTTAAAAATAACCACAATAGCCGAAAATTTTTCAAAAATATTATACAATAAAAAACTCAAAAATACTGTATAAAGGAAAAAATTTAAAAAATATGATAAAAAGTAGATACCATAAAAACACAGGTGTCTATAATTATAAATTGTTACTTTTTTATAAATTGACACATGTAACATATATATATATATAGTTATATGATGTATATATTTACTTATATGGTATATATATTTAGTTATATGACATATATATTATATATAAATAGATATATGTTATGAATTAAAGGTAAATAATAGTTATATGTTTAGTTATATGACATATATATATGTTATATATAAGTAGATATATATGATAGATTAGAGAGAAATAATAGTTATATATATTTAGTTATATGACATGTATGTTATATATATATATGTAAATACATATAATGGATTATAGAGGAATAATAGTTATATATTTAATTATATGATATATATATTTCATATAAGCAGATATATACAGTGGCAGAACGAGGAATTGAATGAAAAAGCGGGCAAATTTTTTAATCAAAATAAAAAAATTACAAACTAATAGAAGATAAAAATTAAATATTTAATATTATAGTAAAATTTAAATTTTTATTATTTTATATTATTTATTAAATTTTTATATGTCTTTTTATTTTAATTCTTGAATTTATTAATTTATTTCAATAATTTTATTAAATTAAATTTTATAAAAATATTACTTTAAATGAAAACATTAATTATACCAATTCATAATCAAATTACAAAATATGAATATTAATCTAATCACCTAATCAAAAAATTATAAATATCTACTAATTTTAAAAAAATATATAGAATATAAAAAGCCAATAATATATATAAATTATATATTATTGCACCCCCTCCCCTCCTCCCCTCATTATATATATAATTATAAATTATATATAATTATATTTATAATTATATATTTATATATAATTATTTAATAATTTATATATAAAAATATATAATTTATATAATTATATATAATTTATAATTATATATATAATGAGGGGAGGAGGGGAGGGGGTGCAATAATATATAATTTATATATATTATAATTATAATTTTATATATTTTTGTAATTATTTATATATAATGAGGGGAAGAATGGGAGGAGGGTCCATTGCTCTCTAGGACCCCTTCTGCCTATGCCTTTAAATGTATACGATGAATTGAAGATGAATAACGATAAATTAGTATTATATATTTACTTATGTGATATATATATTATATATAAATTGATATAATATGATATAAATATTGCACACATATCCTTATATATGTTATATATAATTTGTTATCTATTATATATCATACATGCTACATATATTATGTTAAATACGATAATTATATATTATATATATTGAATATAATTTGTAAAATTTGATGAAAACCTAAAAAATAAAAAAAAATTTCTTTTTTGAAATATTTTATCAAACATATAGAATTCATTATAGTTAAAGAACAAAAAAAAGTCAAAAGATTTATATATACAATTTTTTTTAAAATCTCAAAATCATGTTGTATAAGTGTGCTGTTTTTTTTTTTTTTTTGTTCATCATATATACAGAAGCTAATCCAAGTCCCTGACAATTTATGATACTATTCATTAACAGCACTCACCATATGAGGTTAACTATATCTTCTTGAGTTTGACCTTGGATAGTCCATTTAATGCAACAATTATGTAAAGTTGGGGCCTTTGGATCTCACAAGAATCAGATAGTTGAGGGGGTTAGAATATATATTTTTTAGAATTTATGACATGCACCATTATAAGTTTAAGAGTTCTATGGTGTCCTTAATATTTGAAATCTTCACGTTTGTGCAGACATTACCTTGTGTATTACAGCCCTTATATTAATATTTTGATGGTCAATCATTTCATATAAAATCTAAGAGGCAGGAAATCTCTCTAGAGCTGAGAATTTTGCTAAAGTTTTTACTAGCTAATTAGGAACGAGAAAGAAGAATAACATGTATATTTAAAAAAAGTAGAGAAAAAGGTAAAAAAAATTAAAAGTAAAAAAAGTAAAAGTGAAAAAAAAAATATGTAGACTAGTAACCATGAAATTAGCTCAAAATTAATTTTTTTTGTTGGCATAGGTCTTAAGAAACCAAGTGGAACAATTGAAAGCCTTTTGTAATGAGTTGAGAGTCCAATTCCAATAAACACAAAAGCTTAGGTGCTTCGCTTTATAAAATGGAAAAAAAGAAAAAAAAAACTATTTCATCAATCAATTTCCATCTCAAAATCATCAATTTATTTATAGAGAAATTTACAATGTATATGTCATAAAAAAATTCCACTTTTCAAACACACGAACCTCATTTTTTATTTTTCAAATTTATTTTTTGCAATGGTGATTTTTTTTTATTTTTGTAATTTTTGATTTTCATTTTTTTATAATTTTTTTATTTATGTTTTTATTTAAAAACTTTTTAATACCATATTTTTAATATATATATATATATAAATATATATAATATATATACAATATATACATAATATATACAAAAATACACATTCAATAATACAAACTACATATAAAATCCATATACATCACATCTATATCATATTTTTAATATTTGTTTAATTTTATTTTTTAAATTTTTTTTATTTTCACAGCATTCATATAACATACAACAACTTTAACATAAAATATATAACTTTAATAGCAAATACATGACATATATATAACGTCAACAAAGCATCATGCACCGAACATCTACATAATTAAATTATGTGTAGTTTTTTTTATGTGTATAATATGTAAAATTTATTTAAAAATAAATTTAACAATTTTTATTCATTTATTTTTGTATATTTTACTTATTTTATATTTTTTGAGTGTTATTTATTTTTCATAATTATAATTATAATTTTTTCTTTTATTAAAAGTATGATTTTTATATGATGAAAATAATTTAAAATATTAATTTTTATTATTTTATTAAAATATTTTTATTTAATAGTAAAATTTAAAAAAATAAAAATTTGAAGTAAAATATTGATTGTAGCGAGAAAATAGATATTAAAAAAAACTCTTATTTTAGTATAGAGTGAGGTATTTTTATAATTTTATTCTAATTTTTAATAAAAATTTAAATATTTTAATTTTTATAATATTTTTAAAATAAAAATTGTTTTTTTAGATAGTTATATAAATATTGCTTATTTATTCTATTAGTGATTAGGCTATTTGGGCAAGACACTCGCAGAAATAGGCAAAGCTTTTGAAGGCCGCTGCTTGCTAATGGTAAGCCTCCACTTCAAAATTTCAATCAATCCCTACAAATCCTATTTGGGTTTTTCTCCTTTGTATTACTATTAGTTTTTGAATTTGTAGGCATATTCCATTGACAAACTCGAACCTTTATTTGATTATAGGTATGCTTAGCCTCTCAATGTCGTTTTGCATCGATGGTGAGTTCCGAATCTCTTTTCTTGTATTCTCTAATGTATATATCCTCTTTGGTTTATGGAAAGGATTAAGATAATAAATTTAACAGTTTGTTTGCTTGAGGGTAATCAAAGGAAAAGGGAGAGAAAATAAATTGAATTTATCTTAAGAGAAAATAAGTTGATTTTATCTTACTTTCTCTTGTTTGGTATAAATAATAGTAGAGTAAATAAGAGTAAAGGGATAGAAATTAGATTTTCTAATTTACCGTCTATCTTTCCAAATTTTTCTCTCCAAAATGGTGAAATATGGGTGTAAAGGAGAGTAAATAGAAGAATTTAATTTTTTTTTCATTAAAAATCGGGAAAAAAATATGAATTACTCTCTTTTCTATTTAAATTGCCAAACAATAAAAATTAATATAGAATAAATTTATATTCTATTACTCTCCTTTTTTTCATTAAAGTAAATTCAATTTCAGCTCTAATTTACTTCCTTCCAAACATAGGCTAAAAGAATTTTTTTTTTGGGGTTTGAAGAATTTGTTGTTTGGTGTCCGCGAAATTGATTGATGGGTTTTTTTTTAAATGAAATTTTGAGAGCTAGAATGCCTGAAAATCAATCTTTCTTTTTTTTCTTTTCTTTGTCTTTTCTTTTTAATTTTTGCGAGAGATGAGACATTTTTTGGAAGAGAAAAAAACTTTATTTTATCAAAGATTGAGGTATTTAAAAAAAATTGACTCAATTTTTTTCAAAATTGTAAATATGTTTTTACTTTATTTTTAAAAAATATTTATTTTTATGAGTAATTTCATAAAAATCCCAAAATTAATTTTAGTAGGTCTTAATAAAGCAAAGTGAAATAAGTGAATGCTCATAGAAATGATTTAAGAGCCCAATTCTGATTAGCCCTTAAGCATAAGTGCTTGCTTTGTAAAATAAAAAAGGAGTTTTTGCAAAATTATATATAAGAATTATTTAAAAAAATTACTGCAAAAAATATTTATATTTTTAAAAAATGGAGTTAAATTTTGAAAAATATCTAACTTCCCAGTAAAATAAAATTTTTCAAAAATTCATCATCTTTCACTATAAATAATATTTTACTTTAATTTTTATTTTTTTCAAACTTTGCTATTAGATAAATATATTCAAATAAATTTATAAAAATTAATATTTTAAATTATATTTTTAATATATAAAATATATTAATTTTTTATAAAGAAAAAATTTTAATTTTAATTACATATAAAAAATAACACTCATAAAAATAATATAAATAAGTAAAATATATAAAAATATATTAATAAAAATTATAAAATTTATTTTTTAAATTAATTTTACATATTATATACATAAAAAGTTTTAAAAAATTTTAATTTTGTTGTATAAATATTTTATTTTATGTATGTTGTGTGTATGTTATGTAAATATATATAGATGTTATATAAATATTATGTATTTATTATATATATTATATATATTATGTGCATGTTGTGTGCATATAAAATTTAAAAAATTAAATAAATTATATAGTTGTTATATAGATATTACGTGTATATTGTGTATATATTTATATTTATTATATGCGTATTTTGTATATATTATATATGTATTGTGTATGTATTTATATTATATATATATATTATGTGTATATTAATAATATAAAAAAATTATTATAAATAAAAATAAAAATAACAAAAAGCAGAAAGTAAAAAAGATAATTGAAAATGTAAAAAAATATATATAAAAAAAGGAGAATTGAAAATAGTACACCTAGACGGTGTAAATTCCCCTAATTATTTTTTTTTATAGCCAATAGCTTATTTTATTTTTTATAATCAATAATTAATTTTAATTAAAGTTATAAAAAATAAATATTAAAATTAATAAATTATATAATAAATTATTTTTTAATAATTTATATTGAGAATATTATAATATTAATATGTAAAAAAATAATAAAAAATTATTAGATTAAAAATTTTAATTTTGAAATTTAAAATGTTAATAGAGGACATTTTTGAAACAAAAATTTTTAACCATATGAAAGCTAAATCGGGTAATGATGTGCTGCGAGCTGTGGAAGAGTCTGTAAAAAGAGAACTGAGTAGTTCAGTGAATGCAGCTTTGGAGGCTGTTGCTGAGCAACCATCAAAGCCTCCTTGTGAAAGGGCTAAAATAGTAATTGCCATTCAAGACAAGGGTGAAATTAAACGCTTGCGAGTGTACAAGGTATATTCTGGAGTTCTTTGGTTATTTGCTTGGTACAGTCGTTAGGTTTATTTTTCTTCTGTACAGTTGATTGTTCTGGAATTTCTAGTCCTATGTCACCCTAAATTTGTCCAAGAAATACTTCCAAAATGCTTCCTAAATGGAAACTTCTGTATTTTAACTTTTAGATAATTGTGATTTGTGACTCTAATGAACTAAGGAGTGAGAATAGTATGCTCACAACCAAATTAGAAAATGTTTTGTATAATTATCTTTAAGCATTGTTTAAGAAAGCAGCGGTTGTTTCACTCAATGCTTCTATCTTATTTTAAATTTTGGTTGTGAAAGCTTTGCAGCATTAACTCTTCTTTGCAAGTTTCTGGTTACAATACGTGTATTTTGCCTTGTCCTTCTTGGATTGATGCATTTCAGCTGTCAAGATTGAAACTCCCTCAAATATGAATACCTTAAGGATGGGTTTTTTCCCCCATTTTGCCTCCTGCTTTTCTAGAAACAGAAAGAACATTGGAAATTTTTAAATCAAGCACAAAATGTTGTTTTTCTTTTTTTAAAATTATCCCTTGATATTTGTAATTTATTTTTCCGTAACAAGGCATGCATAAGTTCAATCTTACCACCTAGATAACCCTGTGCACCTTCCCTTACAGCAACAATTCAAGCTTCTTTGTAGCTTGAAGGTAGGATAAAGATTCCACTTTCTCATAAGGCTGTTTTCCCACCCAAAGAGGCACAATCTTACGGTACAATTCATTTCGATTGATGGAGTTTCCCTGTATATTTAAACATGTTTATCATTGGATAATTTCAAATGAAATTTTTTTTATTCAAGTTGTTTTTCCCTGTGTGTTAAGTCACAGTTTTAAGATGATAGTTTTATGATGCAAGTGCCTATTTTATGGTTTATCACTTATTCCTAAGTGCCTATTTTATGGTTTCTCACTTATTCCTCCAGATATTTAAATTTAAATAAAGGCACCTTATTCTGTACATATTTACTTCCTCTTGTATATTATAGTTGTCGAATTATATCTTTTCGAAAATTAGAACTTTTTGAAATTAGAATTCTTCCACTTAATAGGATGACAAGTTTGAACGGCTTTTCAAAATGTATGCGGAGAAAGTTAAACTTAATTTTCAAAGCTTAGTATTTTCATTTGATGGGGACAAAGTCAGTCCAACAGCAACCCCTGATAGCCTTGGCATGGAGGATGATGACATTATTGAAGTGCGCATAAAGAAAAGCTGAATAAGGTATACTATCGATGAAATTCTTCGACTACCTTCTCAGAAGGCACTCTTATGAAATTCTGCTAGTGAGCCATATGTTATGATACACATTGACATTTTAATTTTTCTGCATGTAAGAACACTGCGTTAGCCTTTTTTTTTTCTTTTTTTTTTGAAGGAACTCAAAAAGAAAATAGGTTCATTTTTTTATATGTGCATGTTGAACAGAACTAAGAGAGTGCATATAATCTTCAGTTGTTTGCTTGAAGCAGTGAATTCTAATGCAGTTAATAGAAACCATTGGACAAAGCATCCTTTTATTTCGAGAAAGTTGTACTAACTTGTTAAGCAAATGAGTGTATGTGTGTGTTAAGGTTGCCAGATTCTCCTTAGAGTACAAGGTATGATGTTTGCAATAAAACATAACCGCCTAAAATATTTTTCAAATAGAATGTAGCTAAGAATATGATGACTACGTTCTGATTAATCAGAAATCAAGTTATGCCTTGGCTTGCTCTAGGTTTCATTACATTTTAATTAGAATGTTATCATGTTAAGAAAGGAGCTTTTAGTTTTGCTAGTTGAGAATTTAGTCAAGAAAAGACCATTGTCAAGATGCACTGAAGAAGCATTGATTTAGAGTTCTGTAACTCTTATTACTGGGTAGGTTAATTAATTGGGTTTACATGTCTTGTGTTGAAAGGAAATGATGCACCACAACGACCTAGGAATGTGATTATCTTTTCCTGTCTTTGGAATTTCAAAAAATATCCTTAACCCATAGCCAGATCAATGATTCATGCATTTAGGCTTTTGCTCATCTTTCTTTCTTTCTTTCTTTCTTTCTTTCTTTCTCTACATTTATTTATATGGTGTTTGCTATCTTGTTGCATATCATTATTATTGCTCGTCACTAAAAGTTAACTTCATTTTGCTTGTGGGAGCTGGAGTTGTCTTCATGTTTAATCTCTCCAATGTTTTTGTCCTTGCAGTGTATGTACTTTGACTGAGTTTTTCAATTTTGGAGCCTTAAATCTACAGTAAATTCACTAAATTGTAAGTTTGAACCTAAAAAAAGATAAGCTTGGAAGAAGCTGTTCAATCGTGGAAAGTCTATTAGCAGAGAACAATAGACAAACACACATGTAGGTGTGCTTTCTTGTATTTCATTTGGAAAAGGACCATTACCTAATTGTTTTCTTGGTAATTTGGACTTGTATAATTGATATATATATATATATATTTATGTAAATGATATTCTATATTGCAATTGTACATTTAAATCTCTGTTTTAGCATTCTAGTTTTGCCTTTTATGAAAGCAAATGGTAAAAATAATTATGATATTTGAGTGGCCACAAACAATATTTAAAATGCAGAAAGTTTGAGTTTTGAATCCTTTTCTGGGGGAATTTTGCTAAGGACACTTCGCCATTGGTTCAATTTGGTTACTGGAAAAACTTTAAGTTTACCTTTTTATTTTTATTAATTCTTGTGTTTTTTGAAGTTTGATTGGTATTTTAATGTTGATTTTTTAGCAAAAACTAAATTAGTAAAAGTACTTTTTAATAAATAAACTTTATTTTACTTTAATTAATAATAGTTCTTTATTTGTATCAAACAAGATAAGCTTGAAATTTTTTTTTTTATGTCATTATATTTTTTTGAAGTGAAAATATTGTTGAACCTTATTTTTTCAGGGAAGATCAAATTTCGAATTGGATATTTTTAATGAATAATCAAGCAAAATAAATTAATTTATTATAATTAAAAAAAATAGAAAATTGAGCTGAAATAAGGGTTTAACATGGTAGCCTAAATCTGTACCGGGTTGCAAGAATTATACAAGAGCCATTTGAATTGTGGAAGACCAAAGTGCTTGTAAGTAACATGTTCTTTTAGTTACGTCCCCTGACTCCATAGCATGTTCAATTTGTGTCTTTCTTACCATCATTTTTAAAATTTAATTATATATATATTAATTATATTATTAAAAAATATTATAAAAAAATAATATAATTCCACAAAAAGAGCCACAAGGAATGGTAGTCGATTTTGGAATTTTCCATTCTACTTATATTTTTATCTTTTCCTCTTTTTGTTGTCTTTTTTTTAAAAAAAAATTACATTTTATCTACAAGTTGTATGGGATATGAAAGACCATCAGGATATTTGAAATTTATGAAATAATATAAAGCTAGATAAATTTATAACTTTTTCTCTTCAGAAATAATTAAAAAAGTAATAAATTTCCACTTTTGATTTTGTATTTAAATTTTTTAATTGCAATTATTTTTTAATGTTTCTCTTTAATTAAACAATAGAATTAAAAATTAATATTTTAATATTTTTTAATAAAATTCTCAAATTAATTTAAAAATATATTAATAATATATAAATATAAAAAAATGTAATTATATATATATTTATATATAATATTATTTTTTATATAATAATTATATTAATACATAAATTATTTTTATTTAAAATAATATAAAATATCATAAATGACAAAGTTAAACTTTTTATCAGATTTGTTACAGGTGCCATCTTTGACATTTTCCTTAATTTTATTAACTATTTAGTTTTGAATTAATTATTTTTTTTAATTAATATGCGTTGAGAGTATTGACCAAAAAAAAATCATTAGAACCAATGTGGTTGGGCGGTATATGCAATACACGTGTAAAAAATGTGATTCATTTAACAGAGACGTGGAAGAAGGTGATTGGAGAAAGAAGGTAAAATTGTGGATCACATGAGGATGGTTGAGTGGGTCAGTTCACATGCACATGGATTAACATCCAATTGGGTCCCAGACCACGTGTTCACTTCCATGTCAGAAAAGTTCACGCTGTGTTCTCACACGTCAGCAAAAAGGCATAGATAGACACACAGCAACTTCATACGACAACAATAATAATTTCACAAACTCAAGCCAAAAGCTAATTTCGTTTCAGAGCTTTTAAATTTACAGGTAAAATTTCTTTATTTGTGTTGTTAATCTTTTGGATTGGATTAGATCTCTTTAAGCTTTTATTAGACTGGGTTTTTGGTTATTTTAGGATACTGGATTCTTACTTGAGTTTGCTTCTCTTTTTTTTTCATTTTTTTTTGTGATAGGTTTTGAGTTATCATCTGTTAGAATTTTGGTAAGTTCTGGTAAACTTTGATGATTCTTGCAATTGTAAATCACTTTTTTTTTCTTTTTTTTTTTTTTAAAGTTAAGATCTCCTTCCATGTACTTCAGCCTTGTAATCGTTAATGATTTTTGTTCTTTAATTTTCCCCGTTTAAAAGGCTCTCTCTCTCTATATATATTTATATTGTAAAGTCTATTTTTTTTTTATATTAAGTCTCCTTTTTTCATGAGTTATGGTGTGTTTAGAATGCCATTTATGTTATACCAGTGTATCTAGTTCAATTGATTCTATAAAGAAAGGGATGACATTATACCATCATCTTCCTTCAAAGATGTTTTGAACTAACAATTTTTAAACTTAAGGCTCTCTTGCTTGAATTTGCGCAGCTTACGTTGCGGCAAAGTATGAGCATAGAGAAGGAGTCCAGCTTTTTACCTGTTATATAATGACTAATTTCTTGGATTTTTTATTTTATTTTTTATGTAGGAATCTTGTTTCTGATCTTGGAAACAGCTGAGGCCGCATCTGTAGTTTTTGAGTTTTCTGGTGGTCATAATATTATCTGTGGTTTTATTACTCAAATTTAAATTCAATTGTCCAAATTCAACTTATGTGGTCTGAAAACTGTGGGGCTATTGATGATCTGGAAATAATAAAATGGAGAAAATTTGTGAATTCTGCAAAGCATTGAGGCCAGTAGTTTACTGTAAGGCTGATGCAGCATATCTTTGCCTTTCCTGTGATGCAAAGGTCCATTCAGCTAATGCACTCTCTAATCGACATCTCCGAACCCTCTTATGTGATTCATGCAGAAATAACCCAGCTTCTGCTCGGTGTTTGAATCATCGGATGTTCTTGTGTCCTGGATGTGACCAGAGCATTCATGGAGTCTCTTCCCAGCATCAGAAACGGATTGTTAGTAGTTACATGGGATGCCCTTCTGCTAAAAATTTTGCAGCATTGTGGGGTTTTGAATTGGATGAGCTAGATAAAAATTCTGCTCAGAATCAGTTATTTTCCACTCCACATGTTTCTCTGCAACCTATTGTGGCAATATTCGACATTCCTAAAGTGGCTCGCCAACAAATTGGAAGTTCATCCAGAACATCTAAGTTGAATTATTCTGGCATACGAGCTGAAATCGCATCAAGAAGTAAACAAATTGAGGTAGGCAGAATTTAAAGATTTTTTGAGCATGTATATGATTGCTTGAAATATTCATTGTTGATTTTGTTGGTATCGTAAATAACTTTTCTTATTTTCTTGAAAACAGTAGTTTGTTAAACATTCCACCCCATCTGCCTTAGAAGCTGTATTGAAAGGAAATGGTTATATTAAGTAGACATTGTTGATAATTTTTTCTTTTGAAAAAAACTCACTGAGTTGACGTCAATCACAGTGGTCCATGTTATGCATGTCAAATCCCACATTTCACAGACTTCTTATGCATAGAAAGGCCTTCAAATTTTACAATGATAATTCTTAAATTATGGATTTCAACCTAAGTTTATTGTAAGTCAATACATAAAAGGTTCTATGCTTCAGCTAAGATCATAATCATGACTATAGTAGAGAATTATAATGCTGCTTCTATGTTCTGATGCCTTCTCTTTTCTCAGAATATATCAAAGGATAAGGCTAAAATGCCTGGTCTAAGCCAGATTAGAAGTTGATTATTTAGCCGCAATCTAACAAACAATAAAAAGCCTGTCGTATGTGATTCATAATATTGCTTTATTTAAATTCTTCTATATACAATGAATGACATTAGTTTCACTTAGATATTATTCCGAAAACATTTTTAAGGCTGATAAAAAATCAAGAATAAACTAAATTTCGGCGTTTAAAATATTACTATTATTATCTAACTTTTTCCAAGAAAAGTAATCAACTTTGTTTCCCAAGTTGTTGCAACCTTTTAAAGATAGAAGGGATCCGGATTCTAACTGAAGTTCTAGCTAAAATTTTGCGAGGATTATTTGTTTATCTATGATTCAACTATTAGTTTATCAGCATGAATGTGGAACCAGCTGATATTTGTTGGACTGCAATAGAGAAGCAGGATTTAGTTACATGTATTATGAGATTCATTTTGCATATGTTATTGACCGTTGAGGAACAAAAAATTCTACAATTTTGTTCCTTCTTTTATTCACCTAAAGACTTCAAACCTTTTCCAGGTGTTCTTAGTCGCATTTCATCTTGCAGATATCACAAAAAGGTCAAGAACAGCAAAATAATGGCTTTATTCTTCAACAGATTCTTGACTTGAAAAAGCTTCAGCTGACTGAGGTCGATAACAGTTCATCTGTAATACATGGTCAAGAAGAAACAGATGCATCTTCTTCAATATTTGAAACTTTGGAGAAATTTGATAACTGTGCTGATCATTTTCAAAATTCTCAAGATCCTGGTAATGATGACTGCCCACTTCAGGAGCTAAATGTGGATTCTTTGCCTTGGCCATTTTCTCAACCAGAGCATTTACCCTTGTCTTCAACTGTCCCGAATCCTATGCTTGGAGAATCCTTTTGGCAATGCAAAAGCCAATTTCAAAGTAGCCAGGTTTGTTCAGAGAACTGCATCTTGGATAGTCATTAAGTCTTGTTGCCCCAAGGATGTGCAGTATTTAGCGAATTGCATGCACAAATTCTCATTCATCTCAGTTTTAATGTTAATATATATAAAAGAAAATAGCATCTGCAATATTTTACTTCGTTCTCAAAGTCAATTTCCCCTCCTCACCAAACTGCATTCTAATGACATTTCCAAACAATGGTACATTTCTCAGCTGTAAACACAAATTCATGGAAACCCTGTGCCCATATCAACAATTTACTAGATATTTTCTTCCCATCATTTTAGCATATTATGACATTTTAGTTTTTATATTTATTCTAAAGTAGCTACTATGATTTTCTAATTACTATGGTAAATCTTTCAATATTATGATATTGCTAAAGTTATTCAATTTTGTTCTTATGACGAGACAAGAAATTGAAATGAAAAACATACAAGACAATGAAATGGGAAGCGGTGGTACTTGTGATATTTTGGCTTCGGAAACATTTTATTTGGCGCATCATGTTCATTCCACTCGCAACAATCCAATTAATTTTCCAAGTGAAAAAGAGACGAGTCTGGCCTCACCTCAGAAGCTTTAATTTTCGTGCTCAGGGTGCAGCACTCCACTGCTTCACCTAGCAACATGATGCTTGTATTGCTCATAAAATCTTTAAAAAGAGTGTCTGACAATTTTTTAGAATTTAAGTTGTGTAGATGACTTTAACTTCCAAGAAAATACAGTGTGTGCTTGTCTGTCACTAGTTCCTGTTGTGAGGATGAGTGCGTATAAGACTGAAAGTGTTCCTAACTAGCTTGTTGCAATTGATTTTGATCTTTTTTATGGATTTCTGCAGTTGTGGTCTCAAAATATGCAAGATCTAGGGGTCTGTGAGGACATTGTTTGCCATGATGATTTTAACATACCTGATGTGGATATAACATTTTGCAAATTTGAAGAACTGTTTGGAGCGGAACAAGATCCAATCAGGGCACTGCTTGATGGTAAAGATGCATCAAGGTCCTCTGTGGAGAAAGATTTGTCCCCAGATACATCACATAATAGAAATGCAAGAACAAAGAAGGTAATGATCATGCCACAATTTTTTTGAAATAAATATTCTCTAACCACATGCATTTTCTCAAAATAGTACTTGGAAGAATTGGAAGTAAGCCTCAAAAATTTGAGTTTCAAAAAATGTTAAACAATCATGTACAGCATTGGGTAACATAGGATAGGACAAATAATGGCATTGTACATCAAGGATTAAGATAGCAAGAAACTAAGTTATTATTTGTTAAAAGAAAAGGTAATACCATATAGAACCCATTGTTATATCTCCAAGAATGTGCAAGCAACACATCAGCACTCAAAACTGGACAATGGCAGATTTAGGTAGTATTTTACAAACAGCAACACTAAATTACACAACGATATCAGACTACCTACTGCAATCAAATCCTACTTTAGCGAATGTAAATATTAATATTGATTACCCAAATGGTACTTGATCTATTAATCTATGTTGTCCAAAAAACATGTGCAAGTCTCTTCTCTCTCTATATGTGTGTGTGCGCGCGGTCATGTGTATTTATATGCAATTCACTTCAGTCCATATTATTATATAAGACAGCACTTGCAATGTTAGTATATTTTTTTTATTTTATTATTTTTTTTTTTGCATTAGCCCACTTTTTAAACAACTATCTTATGCCTGTAATTGGTTTGTCACATCTTGAATTCCAGTAAATGTAGATTGTCATTTCCATATAACAACTTAATATGATTGTAAGGATAAATAACTGATTGATATGCATTGGAACTCCCCCAATCTAATAGAGCTTTCCTTATTAGAAATATAAACTAGTCGTGGATCCTCACCTACTAACTCGAGCTTTTAAACAGAGTAGTTTCTTGATGTGGTATCAGAGCATCCCTATTAATATTTGAAGTTCTTGATTGATGTGGTATCATAGCATCTTATCAGAGCTTTTAATCATTTCACATTGCCAATAAGGTTTTAGGTCATACAATGTCTAAATCATATGCATGCACAAAATTGAGCAAGTAAATTGGACTGCCATAACATTGACAAGATGCAAGAGAAATATCAATGCCTACATAAACCAGAGTGTGTGTGGTGGGAGCTCTAGAATTTTGGATTTGGTAATGGATGAGCATATGAAAGGGACTATGTTGAATAAATGTTTCAATCTGTGGTGGAATTTTATGATGATATGAAAGCATACAATTTTGTTGGGGTATAATCAACTGTTAGTGGTGTGATGCGAAGCTGCTAATAGGTGCAGCCATGCAGCAGCCCAAGTTCAAGCAGGCTTTCCTTCTTTTAATAATTTTCATAAACATTCACCTTCCCAGTAAAAAGACAAACGTTCAGTTTATTTTTCTCAGATCTTTTAGAAAATTTTTAAATTAACTTACTGGTAGTTTTTCTTTATTTTCTTTTCTTTTTCTTGTCTTTTGTTGTTTATCTAATCTTGTGTCATGGCAGGAGACTTGTATTGCATCATCTGTTTACGTTAGTCAGCCTGTTCACATGGACAAAGATAAGGTTCTTTCTAACCAAGTTTGCAACATGCCTGGAAGTCCCCATTCTCCTCAGACAATTCTGCCATCTTATTCAGCAATGTCATTCTGTGTTTCAAGGCTTAGTGCTGAGAGCAGTGGTACTGAAAATCTTGACAGAGGAGTTTCACTGGCTAAAGTTTCATGTCACTCGCCTAACCTGGAGGATGCAGATCAAGAGGCTAAAGAAAATGCAGTGTCAAGGTACAAAAAGAAGCAAAAGGCCCGAGTGTAAGTTTTACATTTAACCTCTCCTGTCGAGTTAATCAGGATCATGAGTATTATATCTATCATCTTTGTCAAAATCATCATTTCTTAGCATTGAAAAATGGCTCAACTTAGGAGTTCAGGTTTGCAGATATGGGTTCAATTTGATTTCTGCTCAAAACACACACGCACAAGCAAAAGTCCTTTGGGCATGACTGGATGGCCTAGCATATGCCTGCCATTTACTTTTTGCTGAAATTGAACTGTGACAAATGAGGTCGCATGGGATTTATTTGCAGATCTTGAAAGGAAACAAGCTATGATACCGTATTAAAGAATCAATGGACCTAAAAGTTCACGTTTGTAGACGAGGTCCTATGAATTGAGATCCTGCGAATTTATGTTTGACCCTAACACTTGGTTTTCTGCCTGCTATTCTTCTCCATTTTACTTAGTTTATCAGCAATATATTATTTATTTTTATTTATGTCAGAATATCTTTTGGAGCTGGAGTTCTAGTGCTTGTGACAAATTATTGCAAGCATTGATCCTATAATTCTTATGGTGCACAGGTACCCCAAACTCTTGGATAATTTGGAATAACTCATTATATTGACCCTTTTGGTACTTTTGTGGTCTCTTATGTTGATTATAGAACTAAAGAAATTCTAACAACTGCCAAAATATCAACTTTTAATGACCTATGGATGCTTATCTTTTAGCCTTGTTGACGCATTTGTACCTACACCTATACAAAGTTAGAATATGCGTTCTGTTTTCATTTGGGGCATTTTTGCATGAATTTCCAATTAAGATGAAGAGTGAGAGTTAAGAGTTAGTTGAGGCTGTTTCTGATTCTGTTAGTGAGAGATCAAGGAGAGAATTTTTGCATTTGGACTTTGGAGCATGCCACTAATTGATTTTGAGATTAAATAATTTCAAATTGATGAGTTCCCTGAGGAGTGTGTGGCAGTGATGCATTGGGCTTACACAAAAAAACTTTCCTTTCTTTAGTGGATCACAAATTTGTCACAGAAATTTTACCATGTATGTAAGAGTTATTATCATGAAATGCAGTTTTTGATTGCAGGAGAACTATGGTCTATGGTGTTTTCTGTTTTTTGGCGTTCATTTTATGATGCCCGGTTGGTGTATTTGAATTTTCTGTTATGCATGTCCGCATGTTTTCTAGAGAATCTGGTCAGAGAAATTCTAGAGCCCTAATTTTGGGGTGGAGCCTTTCTTGCATAGTTCTTTTGCAAGCTGGGGAGTTCTTTTACACATTTCTCTGATTGATTTAGATGTCATTTTCTTGCATGTGCACAAAAGGGTATTTGCCTTTGTGTATTTTTAAATTTTGCTTACAATAAAAGCAAAATCCCTTGAAAAATCTGGCTAATGATCATAATATTAGCCATAATCTCTAAGCAATTATTTCAAGATGTGACACAAAATGTTGGTCCAAAATACTTGGAGTACTCAAGAAGGTAATTGGTTGCATCAGGTTGTTTATACCACACAAAATGTGTATTAGTTATGTTCAGAAGTCTAAATTCTTTATTTGAAACAAAGATATACCTATGTCGTCCATTTTCCTGTTAACATTATTATTTGTTAGTGAAAATAATAGCTATAATAGTTTGTAATAGAACTTTATTATTTGCTGTTAACATTTTCCTGTAACTATGGAAATGCAGGGCAAATAGCTATAAACACATTTGCATGATCAACAATCTTTTATACTGCGCAATAACAACTGATACCCTTTCTTGCAGGCAAGGAAAACAAATTCGGTATGGACCTAAGAAGGTGAGAACTGATGTGCGAAAACGAGTAAAACCGTAAAAGATGTAGTCTTGAAAGACAGAAGACTGTGATTCTGATACCATTTGACGTAACAAGAAGCTATTGACAGCATCTTTAGTGCCATGATTTTGTACATAAAACCAAAATGGTTCAGCTGTATGTTACTGTCATACTTACAATTTTCAATTCAACCAATTCTTTGAATCTCATATGTTTATATAGGAAATTTTTAGCTTTGCTTATTTCATTTTATGGGAACCAGGTGATTTTTGTGCCCTTGTATGGAAATTTTATTGTGTCATGCAAGATTGACTATAATTAAGTTTCATTTTCAAGTTGGTTATTGGAGAAGGAATTAGGAGAAAATACGTCAAAAGTCTTAAACAGCTTTTATAGTGACTTCAATCAGTAGGGTTTCAAATTTTCATCTTCAGTTCATTAATGCTTTTTAGATAAATAGCTATTAACGACCAAACAAGGAATTAACTGGCTAGCTACGTGGTGGAATCAAGAAAAGTAGCATGACCAAACTGTAATGAAATTATGAAAAGGATAGAAAACCTTTTTATTCTTCGTGTTGAACGAATATATATATATATATATATATATATGTATGTATGTATGTATACGCATCCAAAATTTAGTTAAATTCACAATAAATTTTAATTTAATGGTATTAAAATAGTTGCTAAAATTTATAAAGTTGAGCATTCATTGAATTTAGCCGAAAATTAATTAATAAAAAAAAATTCAATGTCTATAAAAAGATTACAATAGTGATGTTGTTGAATAAAACAAATATTAAGCTATTTTATACAAATTAAAATTCACAGAGAGCATAATAAAAAAAATCACAAAGAGCAATGAAATATAAATTAAATTAAATTAAATTAAGTGATTACTGATGAAATTGAATCGTGTTGTTTAAAAACAAGGGTTACAGTGACAAAAATGGAGTTGCTAACTGAACAACCATGACAAGAACAAAGAGGATTATATATTCCTTTGGATTGGGAAAGCTGTGGGATCAATTGGCCATTAATAATTAATAATAATAATAATAATATAAGTTAGTCACCAACCATTATTATATTAGATAAAGCAATTAATATTAGATTTTGATGGTGGAACAATTAATTGAAAAAATGAGGTTGTTATAGCTGTGAGAAAGAAGCAAACTATGTGAGAAAGAAACAAACTATCTCTTTTTAACAAGAGATACATCATGATGATTACATATAGTAAGGCTCTTTTCCATCCTATTATGTCCGATTAAATAAAATTGTTGCTTTCAACTTATACATATTTATTAAATAAATTATTAAATTTTTTAAATGTTATAAAAAAATATTTTAAAAAAGTTATTTTAAAATAACTATAATATCTTTTACTAATTTATTAAAATTAAAATTATCATACTTTCGTTTCATTAGTTAACTCATTAATAACAAAGATATAATTTTAAAAAAATAATTAATTTTTTTATCATATAAAGTAATAATTTTTAGTATTACAATTTTTTTAAAGTAATAATTTCATTGAGACAGAAATAGTATTATTATAAAATATGATTGGAAAAGAGTTGAATTTGAATTTATTATCCCATTGAGAAATATTTTTTTAATTAAATTAAAATTATGTAATGGCATATGTGATATGTCTTAATCCATGTTTTTGACTTGAAAATTGGAAATCCTCACTACTACAACCACCATCCCCTTTATTTCTGTTCTTCTATTAACTTCAAAACCAAGCGATTATGCAATCAAATGCTTCTCTAACCGCAAGGGTACTTTCCAATCTAACTTTGCTGTTAATTTCACCATCTTTTATATATAATGTTTATAATCAACAGTTAAATAAATATTTAAAAAAAAAGTTAAATATATATTCTGTCTTTCATTAACAGAAAAAAAAAAGGTTAAAGCTTCCCAAAAAAAAGTTAAAAGGTTTAAGCTTCCCAAAAAAAAGTTGAAGGTTTTATCTATTAATCAGATTACTTCCTGTTATTAACCCAATTGGTGATAAGTTATTTTTTTAGATTTATTTTGTAATTAATGTTAGATTTTTTTTAAAAAAAAAACAAAAAGAGAATAAATAATAGTGGTCAGTTTTTAATATTAACAAAAGTAATATTGAATATGCGCATGCTAAATATGAAAACTATGCCTTTAAAAAAATTCAATTTCAATATCTAATAATAAAAATAATTAAATAATTTATTTTATTATGTTAATAATACAATTGTATGTTAATATTAATGATAAATATATAATTTAAAAAGAAATTTTAATCTTAATACATAGGCACACATCAATTAGAAAATATCATTTATTCTTGTTGATGTTTGTATGTGTGTGTGTGCAGATATATATATATATATATGTGTGTGTGTGTGTGTGTGTGTGTGTGTGTGTGTGTAACTGCCAAATAGCTTCCTCCAGTAATTCACTGAAAAAATAATGCTAGGGATAGTTAATGCCAATATATAATATATTATTATTATTATTATTATTATTATTGGCTTTGAAATTATATTTTGAAAAATGTTTTTTCATAAACATTAATAAAATTCTTCTCTCATTGTTCTAAAATTTTCATTTGCCTTCTATAAAAACAATTTCAAAAAAATAAAATAAAATATTCAACAGTTACTATTTAGATAAACTAACGATAAATGAATATATCATAAGAGTAATTGATGGAAAAATGAATTTTCTCTTTTAATACAGAAGAAAACTATAATAACCTATACGATGGTAATGAATCGGTATTTTCAGATGCTCAATCCGATCCGATATATTTATATATGATATGGATAATTTATAAATAGATTTAGATAGATATTAGTAATATTTTTATTATTCATAACGGATTCAGATCCGATTGAATATGAATATATGTTTGTATATCTGTTATTGGAACATGTTTATATAATTAAATTTTTATTATAAAATTAATATATTATATTTAATTATAGAATTTTCTTACATAAAGATTATATTAATATTATATTTTATTTATACTTATTTTATAATTTAAAATCTATACTTAAAAGGATAATTAAATAGATAAAGATAGCATACAGATAGTGTTAAACGAATTTAAAACGGACACGAATAATAAAGAAATATTTATAAATGAGTTTAAGATGAATATGAATAATTAAAAATTAAATGAATTCGGATTTAAATAGAGTGATTTTCACGTATGCTAAATCTCACTCATAATAACCTACAGTTCTTTACTATAAAAAAATAATAATACTAAAGCCCTAGATAATAGATAAGTTTAGGGGTGTGTATTATTCAGTTTTAATAAAAAAAAACTGAACTAAACTGATGAAATTTGGTTATTTAGGTAATATGTAATTTGATTTTTTATTCCATCTGATTTTTAGTTTAAAAAATTTTTTATTTTTGGTTTGGTTATCTTAAAATCAGTAGCCAAATTAATCAAAATAATCTCGAATCTTTATTATTAATATATTAAATATATTTTTTAGCATTAATATATTATTTATTATAAATTTTTTCTATTAATATTTAACATTTTTAGTAATAAATATTATTTTTATACGTATTCTTGCAATATATGTAAATTGATAACGTTTAGATTATAAATTACTATTAATTCGTTAATTTTGTTATGATCGAATAAAAAATTTTAATTTAATTCGGTGCAGTTTTATATTATTATTATTTTAATTTTTGTTCGGTTCAATTATTATTTTAGATATTTTAAAAATTTTAATTAATAAAATTTTTAGTCAGCATAATGCTAAATTGAAACTAGAAAGGCAAGACTAGGAGGGTGTTTGTTTTAGCTTATAAGCTAGTTAAACTAGTTTATAAGCTCTAAATTTAAGTTGATGTATTTATTTAGACAATTTTATTAATTTATAAGCTAAGTTTATAAGAAAAAAAATAAATTAGTACCTCTCAGCTTATTATTTTGGTGCTTATAAGCTAGTTTGACTAAATAATTTACTATATTATTCATATTTATTTTAATAGATACTCCTACTAATATCATTTTATATATTTTTTAATCATTCTAACAATAAATATATTTATAAGTTATTTTTTACTAAATATGTTAGATATTTTAATCAGCTATTTATAAAAACTCAAAATAAATATATAACTGTTTTAAATTTTATATGCTTATAAATTTATATTAGCTTATAAACAACTAATTTTTATATGCTAAGCCAAACACCCTCTGGATTGGATGCATGTAGGTATGATCCAAATTTGAGGATTTGTTCGTAAATTAAACGAAAATTTCCACGTCGTGTTGCAAGCTGTTACTGATGCATGAGCATGAACCAATTTTACACACTGAACACCGTGATCAGTCCCTTTTCTCTCCAGTGCATCTCTCTCCGGTGATATTAAATCATATGAAATAATGGGACCCAAAGAAAACCCTTTCTACACCGTCGAATCGTTTCTGATCAGAAATCGACGTCCCAAATTACTTCAACAATACATATTTTACTTTTTCGACGATGGAGAATTAACTGAATTTAAATTGAAATAGCTCAAATGTCCTCAAGAGAACACATGTAGAAGGAACTGGTACTAAGGGCATAATAGTCAAATTCTGTTAGAAAAATTATTTCAGTTAAGTTTTTAGAAACGTTTATTGATTTTTGGTTTGGTTCCTCGATTCTCAATGTGTCTCCTGGCACCAAACATGCTTCTTCTACTTCCCTCCAATTTTCTCTCTGTATAAATCCACCCTTTTCTCTCATTTTCTTCCCCGTTAAATGAAGCTTCTCTCCCCCTCTCCTTCTCTGCAATAACTATCAGAGAGAAGTTTCTTTCTCCGTTCAAGCTTCACTGGTTCAGGTATCTTTATCTTAATTTCAGTTTTCCTTTCCATACGCTTCACCGCCGATCTTCTCTTCTTTTTAATCAAAAGTTTCCGATTAGCAAAATATAGGTATTATTTGGTTATTGTGCGTATTTTGGATTTTCTTGTACTGCAATCAAAAGTTTATGCGTTCTTATTAATTTTTCCGATTACTTTGATCAAAAGAACTTTGCCTTTTAATTCAATGCTTTGTCTGTTAGTGAAAATTCTCAAAAATTATGTTTCTTGCTGTTTGATTGAATTTGTTCAGATACTGAATTAATCACACTTTTTTATGTAAGTTACAATGATAGTTTAACTGTTTGAGCATAATTTTTTTAGTCCTTATTTCTGCTTTATTTCTCTCCGAAATATCTACTTTGAGGCTTTTATTTAGATCTATGGCGGTTTCTTTGTAATCTGCAAGTACTAGTTCTAAAAGAAATTGTAGATTATCATCTATAACTTGTTTTTGGCTTTCTAGATAAGGATTCAATTTCTTATGCTGTTGATTTTTCTTTTTTATTTGGTTTAGATTCAGCAAGAAATTAAAGCGCAATAATATATAGTACTGTCCGGTAGAAATGCAAAACGACGCTTCCTCTACCGTTAATGATGACTTCGCCGTGACTGCAAAATCCCCAGACTTCGTCCGAAACGACGTCGTTGATTTCACCTCCATTTTCAGTCCAAAAATTTCCCGCCCTGTCACGCCTTATGTAGACTCTCGCTATGTGATGCAACAGCAGGACCTGATTAATCGCAGCGCGTTTTGTCTCACGCGTATTCGTGAGGCAGCTAGAGAAGTAGAGTCCTTGCGCCTGGAGAATGCTGCTCTCCGATCCGTGAACGGCGAGCTTAATAACCACTTGAGCTTCCTCAGTCAAGCCTCGGTCCAGAAACAGTGCCTTTCGTCTAACTACAGCACGACTCCATTCAATATCCTGAATGGTTTCCGTAATATGTGCAATATTGGCGGTGATAGAGGAGAAGAACTGTGCCAAGACGAAAGTCCTACAAGCGTGATGGAGGTGCAGACTGCAGATACAACAGAAAGGACATCGTTGCCTAAGAGTATTTCTGTGAGGTCGAATGGATACTTGAAGACGAGTCAGGCTGGTGCGAGTAAGACTCGGGGTGTGCCTCGGCCTAAAACAGCGAGTCCAATCAATGCAGCGGTAATTTGCTTTATACACTGCCCTTGATTTTTTGTTTGGCTCCGAGTTTTTCTTGATCTGAAAGGAAAAAAGAATTAATCTGGTGTAGCACGATTCAGATATATATCATTTGTTAGGACACGTGGCAAGTCATTAGCGTATCACGGCTCGGTTTTGTTAGAACACCATTTTGACGGAGTGTAATTAGCATGATGAGCGATGACGGCAGCACTTGAAGAAGTTGCACGACTGGTTGCTCTCTGGATGGGAAGTGAGGCTTATTGCACGAGTTTTTGACTATTTCCTTTTTATATTTTTATAAGTTATTAATTTGCTCTGCAATTCTGCAATAAATTGTTAGAATCCTGACTCGCTAATGCAATTTACCATCACATAGGCCCAATTGGCCAAAAATTGGAAGGTCCAGCCTAGTCATGCATAGTGGGATGGAGATTGCAAGATGCCGAGGTTGCTGGCTATCTGTATAATTATAATATCCAACACTTTTTTGTGGACACAGTAGAATAAACTAATTGTCCATTGATATATTATGTTAATATGTTGTGAGGTGGAATATTGGACAATTCAGATTGAGACTTGATGCGCTTTTATCACAAAAGTAATGAAACGCTCCAAGTGTTTAATTAACTGTAAAGCCCCCATCATGTAGGCTTTAGGTCAGATATATGTGTTAATAGGGCATATGACGTACGTGTCATTTTGTGCTTCAATGGAACTTTTCAGTAATTGTATACTGTTTTTAATTTGTTGACTGTCTTTAAACTTGATAGCGATGCTGTTGTTCTGTGCAGCAAAAGGTTTATGTGCGTGGAGGAAAGAAGGAAGAGGAGCCTCTCGAGCTTAACGTCTATAACCAAGGAATGTTCAAGACTGAATTATGCAACAAATGGCATGAGACTGGCACTTGCCCATATGGTGACCATTGCCAGTTTGCTCATGGCATTGAAGAGCTTCGCCCAGTTATACGCCACCCTCGCTATAAGACTGAGGTTTGCAGAATGATCCTTGCGGGTGAAATCTGTCCTTATGGCCATCGTTGCCATTTCCGGCATGTCCTCACTGAGGAGGAAAGGTTTATGGGAATGGGAGATCTCAAGCCCAGAGCAATCAAAGCTTCAGAGATAAAATACTAATGTTGATCAAAGAACGGTGTGCAAGTGGGGCTAGTGTAGAAAAATGTTTATAATCCCCAAGAGAATGGTAAGTAAATAAATAGTACATTTTTAATCTAGTAAAATATAAAGATGGACATAAATATACAAGTTAAGAATAATTAGTAAATATGATGACTTGAAAATTTTTTTGAAGATTTTATGGATTCTAAGGTGGAGATATTAGAAAGGGGCTGTAGACAGAGCTCTTTTGAATTATTTTGTGTTCTATTTATAGTTCTTTCAAATTATATATTCTCAAATGATATGATACATCTCATTAATTCTTATAAATATATAGGTAATAGCCTGGTGATTTGGAACCAAGCAACCAAAAAAAGGAACTCACTGTAATAATGATGTTATTTGATCTGGCGAAGCAAGCATTTAATTTGTGATTGGAGTTAATTATGATTTATAGCTACTCCTCTCATTCTCGCTGCCAGTATATCATAATGTATTTTGTGATGTTTGGCAACTGGAAATTTTGATCTGTTTAATAATATTTTCATTTATGATTTGTGTTTCTACATTCATTATGGATCCTCAAAGCTATCATTATACCGTTAGGACGTGCTCACTTAAGCACGCGCTACATCGGCACCCGGGTATAGTGTTAAATGAGCAAGGGGTTCCATCACATCGACGCCTGGGTGTGGAGTATGAGCAAAGGTTCCCATGCCATGGACGGGTATGAGTAAAGAAGTTAGTCCCGCCATATCAGCACCCGGATGTGGTGTCAGACAGGAAAGGGCTACCGTATTATGGACGAATGCGGCTAAAGAAGCAAGTCCAAGGGAGCCGATTAAGATTAGGTAGTTGGAATATTGACACTCTGACTGGGAAGTCTATAGAGCTTGTGGATACTTTGAAAAGAAGGAAGGTTAGTATTGCTTGTTTGTAGGAAACCAGGTGGAAGGGAAATAAAGCAAAAGAGATTGGTAACTCAGGTATAAGCTGTGGTATTGTGGCTTGGATAACAATAGGAATGGTGTGGGCATTATTATTGAGCCTACGCAAGGTGGTGGAAGTGAAGAGAAAGGGAGACAGGATTATCTCTTTGAGGCTTGTTGTGGGAGATGACACTATTAATGTTATTAGTGCTTATGCTCCCCAAGTAGGTTTGGACGGAGCATCCAAGGTTCAGTTCTGAGAAGATATGAATGAAATCATGCAAAGTATTCCAGATAATCAGCAAATTTTCATTGGTGTGGACCTTAACGGGCATGTTGGTAAGGACAGTAATGGTTATGACAGGGTCTATGGGGGTTATGGTTTTGGCAACAGGAATAAGGAGGGAAATAGCATTTTGAATTTTGCGGTGGCTTATGATCTAGTGCTGGCAAATACCTGCTTTGAAAAGAGGGGGTCACACTTGATTACCTTTAAGAGTGGACGAGCCCAAAGTCAAATAGACTTCATACTTACTCGAGGACGGGACAAAAGTAAGTGTAAGGATTGCAAGGTCATTCCGGGTGAAGCATTGACGGCGCAACATCGTATTGTGGTTTTAGATGTTAAGAATAAAAGTAGCTGGAGGAATGATAAGAAAGTATTGGAACCAATGATAAGATGGTGGAAATTGAAAGACTTAGCTCAAGGTACCTTTAAGGAGGAGTTACTAAAGAAAGATATTTGGAATCTTGAGGCTAGTGCAGAGGACTTGTGGACAAAAATGGAAGGTGGCATTAAGAAAGCAGGTAGTAAATTGCTTGGGATATCTAAAGGGGCAGGGCCTCGACCGCACGATGCATGGTGGTGGGATGAGGAGGTTCAAAAGGCTATTAAGGCTAAGAGGGAATGGTATAAAAAGTTACCGAATGCGGTTAATAGCAAGGCCTTTGAGGAATATAAGAGGGCTAAGAAAGAGGCAAAGAAAGCTGTTAGTGTAGCTCGTGGCAGAGCCTTAGAATGGATTTATCAAAAGTTAGGTATTAAAGAGGGAGAAATGGGCATTTATAAGATTGCAAGGATGAGAGAAAGGAAAAGCAGAGATTTAAGCCAAGTCAAATGTATAAAGGACGAAAATCAACGGGTGTTGACAGGAGATGTTAAGATTAAGGAGAGGTGGAAGGCTTATTTTGAGCAGTTATTCAACCCTGAACATGAACAAGATTTTCAAGGTCTTCTTGCAACAAATGGTTATATCAGTTGGTCTAGGAGGTTCTTGCATAGTGAAGTAAGAGAAGCCTTGAAGTATATGAAAGTTGGTAAAGCTTGTGGTCCGGATGGCATTCCTATAGAGGTTTGGAAGAACCTTGGAGAGGTAGGAGTTGCCTGGTTAACTAAACTCTTTAATGCTATTGTGAAAGGACGTAAGATGCCGAATGCCTGGAGGAAGAATATCCTGGTACCCATATATAAAAATAAGGGAGATATTCAATGCTGTACAAATTATCGGGGTATCAAACTTATGAGTCATACTATGAAATTATGGGAAAGGATTATTGAACACAGATTGAAGAAGCTTACAAGAGTTTCGGAGAATCAGTTTGGATTTATGCCAAGGAGATCTACCATGGAGGCTATTTCTCTTCTAAGAAGACTAATGGAATTGACTAACTTTTTAAGCCCTTTAATTAACGGCAAAATTAACGTCATTATATTATAGAGAAAGAAAAGATATAGATACGCTCCTAAACCTGTCACATGTGTATAACTTAGCCCTTATTTTTTTTGGCACAATTATGTATAATTTTTTATAAAAATAACTATTTTAACCATTGAATAAACAAAAAATTTAATATTATTTTATTTGAAGAATACGTAGATCCCACTTAAAATAATTTTTTTTTCACGTAAAGTAATTAATATTATTAGGGAAAAAAAAAGAAGAGACCATGGTGCCTTGTTTCAAAAAAAAAACTATATATTTATTCATAATTATAAAATTTTATTTAAATTTCTACAATTATATGATTATTTAAAAGATTTAAGAAAAACAAAAAACAGAAACATATGAGATTTTCATTTCTTCTCCTTTTGCTAAAAAAATTTTAAAATTTTCACCATAGTCAACTTTTAAATAACTCAAGCTATCTTCTCGAAATTTCAGAATCCACTTATAAAATTCTTTGTTAGACATGAAGCGAGCAAAAAAGAACTTAGACGAAAGATTATCGATCGTACATACCTCAGATTTCTTCGTCGATGCTCTTAGTCTCACCATCAATGATCGTTATTGTCGTCGTGAGTTAACATAAGCAAAGTTTTTTAAGAAAAAGAATTTGAATTTTGCTATCCAAAAGAGAATAGATTTAATTATTTGTGGATTTTATATAGTAACTAGAGTTATAAAAAAAACTATGAATCTCTCTATATAGTATACCATTTTTTTATCTCTTATTCATTTTCTGCAAGCAATTTCGAGCAAAAAATAAATTTCTTTTACAATTGTAGAACATATTTATTTTATTTTTACTTTTTTTTAAATTAAAAAATATAAGCAGTGAAAAATATAAAAAATTATCTTTATTATATATATGCGCATGAATTATAAATTTGTTATTTTTAATAGTTCATTATTATTGTAAATTTTATATTAAAAGATGTTAATAGAGTAGTATTGAGAAGAACCTAAAAAAATTATTATTTTAATTGATTTTTTATTGCTTGAATAACAACAAAAAAAAAGTTAAATTGACCGTTATTGAGGTATATTTGAATCTTAAAAAAATAGTGTCAAGTTATATCAAAATAGTTATTTTTTAAAAATTTAAACATAATTGAGCCCAAAAATATGAGTTAAATTATACTCACACAGTAAATTTAGGGGCATATATATACTTTCTTCTTATAGTATAATGGCGTTAATTTTTCATTAAGTAAGGGGCTTAAAAAGTTAATTTTAAAAAATTTTAGACTTATTTGAGACAAGAAAAAAAATATGACTAATTTGTACTTGATAAGTTGAATAATATATTTGCACATTCTTAAAAAAAAGGCAAATTCAAAAAAAAAACCAAAACAAAAAATTGTTAGAATTTTCTAGTGCTAGGCCTAGTCTTCTTATAGAAGTGTTGTACTTTGATCAAATATACAGATGGACTTTTTCTCCTTAATGGTTTAATTAATTTTAACTCATCTCCAATAAAATGGCCTGATGATCTTCTATTTTATATTTTGCTTTTTCTTTTCTTGAGTTCTTGATGTGGGATTACATTTCTCTCTCTCTCTTTTTTTTCTTTTTTTTTCCTCCATCTACTCGCTATAGGGAAGGCAACAGGATATACGGAGGCAGGGGACAATCCTCATCCCTATCTCAACCTTTACTGAAAATCTTTATCCGGTAGATTTCCCTCTGTCTTCGTCCCGTGGAGATAAAAATTCCCGCATGAAATTTTTTAAATTAAAATATAATAATATAAAATTTATAATTTATAATAATATATATTAAAACACAACATATATAATATATATTGTATAATATTTATATTGCAAAATATGTATCTTATAATATAATATATATATATATATTGTGTTCCCACGGAGATGAGGACAAGGATCCCTGTGAAATGGGGAGTATGCTCCCCGTCCTTGTTCCATCGAACGAAGAGAAATTTTTTCCCTTTCCCAGGGAAAAAAAAATGGGGAACCCCTGTAGAGAATAGGAAATCCCTGCCCCAATGCCAACCTTAGCTGGCTATTGTGGCTATCTCTTTTTTTTTTTTTTCCTTTTCTTTCATTCTTTAATCTAGCAATGGCTTTTCTTTTTTCATTTCTAACTAAATAAGAATGAAAAGTAAAAAAAAAATGAAAAAAAAAACATAAAACTAAGATTAAAAGGGGGAGCAAAAGTGACTATAGAGATCGATAGAGTTGGAGACATGAGATTGATAGCCGAGTGAGTGAGTAAGAGTTAGAGAGCAAAAGAGCTAGAGAATACAACAAAATAGAAGATGAGAGACTAAGAGGTGAGGGTAGTGTGAAATAAATAGTCGTTACACGATTGACGTAATGTAATATATATTAGGTTAAGTTTGTCAAAACTGCCTCGTTTTGGTAGTATGATATTTAAAAATCATGGATCAAATTGAGTTAGTTTGAGAAAGTTTTGGGAATTTTACAAAATTAACCAAAAAAAAAATTCCACTTTCAAAAATATGAAAAGAAGAAGAAATACTTACATATTTGCAAAATATGCTTCTAAAATAACAAAAATTCACCGCTTTAATGGAGATATTAAATGACTACGAAAACTAAAATTATCAACAAAAACAACATATATCCAAAAATCAAACATCAAAATACATTAAACAAAAAAATCAACAGAAAGTAAAAAAAAAATATTATAGATCTACACTATTTTTAAAATACATCAGCAGCAAAAAAATATTAATCATCAATAAAAACAGCAAAAAAACATTAATCATCAATAAAAACAACTTCAGATACAAAATCAAAAAATCAATATAGATTAAAAAAATCAATGTCAATATGATAAAAAGAAAAAAGTTCAAATTAAAAAATAAACTTAGATTTGTAGTTTTCTTCAAAATGGATCTAGACTTTAATTCAAAATAAATTAGCAGCAAAATATATATATATATATATATAAATATATCGTGTGCATATTAAATAAATCAATAAAAAAATATAAATGTTTGTATATCAAATAAAAAGCCATAAAAATAAGTACTTATAGTATATAAAGTGAAAAATAAAATTTTTGTTATACTTATTATGCCGTGCATTTGATTTTTTTTTTAATTATTTCTATTTAAAAATATGTAGTTTAATAAACTTTGAATATATTGTGTTGATATTAAGTAGATATTGCATATATATTGAGTTAAATATTTATATATTTTTAATTAACATATAAATATTACGTATAAGTTGTATTTTAGTCTTTATATGTTCTTAAGTATAGTGTAAATGTTATATAAATGTCACAGTCTTTATATGTTCTTAATTATAGTGTAGATATTACATAAATATTATATTTTAACTTGTATATATTCTTAAATATAGTATAAATATCGTGTATATATCATATAAATATTATATATACGTTGAGTTACAACATTTACATGTTCGTAAATATAGTATAAATATTATGTAGTTGTAGTATATATTATATTTCAATCCTTATAAATTTTTAATTAAGTTATAGATGTTGTGTAAATATTGCATTCCAACATTTATATTTTCTTAACTATAGTGTAAATATCGTGTAGATTTCATGTAAATGTTATATGTATATTGAGTTATATCATTTATATATTTTTAAACATAGCATATATGTTCTTAATTATAATGCAGATATTGTGTAAACATTGTATATATATTGTATTTCATCTTTTATATATTTATAATTATTATATAGGTATTATGTAGATGCTATGTAAATATTGTTTAATTTATATAACCTTCATTCATCACAAAAAATACAAATAAAAATTTAAAAAAATAAAATTCAAACAAAAAAGGATATACTCATTTATGAAATATAAATTTAAAAAGAAAAATAAAAAAATTACAAAGAAAAAAGAAATTATCATTGAAGTATTTTAACGATCAAGTAAAATGCATTACAATTGAACAACAAAAAAATTCTAATATTACAGTTAAAGATCAACAAAATCAAAATAAAATATTAAAAAAAGTTCAATCTAATAAACTAAATTATAACTCTTTAATTGCAATATGCTCAAAATTTTCATCAATTTTTGTAGAACTTTTATGCAAATTAACAATAGTTTTAACAAAATAGAAACTTCAAAAGAAAAAACAATAGAGAAACAAAAATCGGAAAACTAATAGAAAGAGAGAAAAGAAAAAAAAAACAAAGCACCAAAATCTTAAAAAGAGAGAAAATAAAAAGAATAAAACTTAAAAGATTGACTAGAAAAAAGAATGAATGACCGTTGAATGAAAAAAAATGAGGGAAAACATTAACAACAACTTAAATATGAAAAAAAAAATAAAGGAAAAATAGTAAGAAAAATAGGTAAAACTTAAAAAACAACCCAACAATAAAAAGGGTAAAACAAGTAATCCGTAAAGCCTGGTACCACGCTCTGGGAGCCTGTTTTAACCCATAAATAGCTTTCTGTAAATGACAAACATAATCTGGTTTGTCTGCATCTCGAAACCCTTGCGGTTGTGCCATGAAAACATCTTCAGTTAAGGGTCCCTGCAGAAAAGCATTATTAACATCAAATTGCCTCAAATCCCAGCCTTTAGTAACAGCCAAAGCGAGTATCAGTCGTATAGTGGTAGGCTTAACAACAGGACTGAACGTGTCATGAAAATCTATACCCGGACGTTGATGAAAGCCCTTAGCCACTAAACGAGCTTTGTACAGATGAACTGAACCATCTGAATTTCGTTTAATCCGAAATACCCACCTACATCCAACCAAATTTTAAGAAGAATTAGGTGGAACAAGGACCCAAGTGCCATTACGAACCAAAGCATTAAACTCTTCTGAACAAGCTTGTCTCCATTTAGAATCCTTTAGAGCCTGATTTACTGTACGTGGCTCAACATCTCCACTAGCCTGCAATTCACAAGTAAGACTAAGTTTTTGAACAGGCTTTTTAATATTGTTTTTGCTACGTGTGACCATAGGATGCTGATTAGTCACTGTGGAGAAAGAGTGTTGATCAGGAACAGCAGAACCACAAATTTGGAGCTATTCAACTTCTGAACCAGCAGCAACAGGCACAACAGGTAAATCTGCAGCAACAACAGTTTGAACAGGTTGTATATCTGATAATATGCCAGTTCTAGTAAGTTCCCTATTGACAACAAAATCTGAATCTGTTTGTACAGATGGTGGTGTGGCCACAGATGATGTTATGAGAGGCTCAGAATTTTGTTGAACAGAAACTGTATCGGAAGAAGTATTAGAGTTGCCGAACCAAGCAGAATCAGAAATAGATGGACTAAAATTGGAACGTGAAGCATATGGAAAAACAGATTCAACAAATTGGACATGTCTAGAGGTAAATATTTTTGAATTTGTGAAATCTAGACAATGAAATGCACTTTGTGAAGATGAATATCCTAAGAAAATACATGGTCTAGACTTAGGATCTAATTTATGATAAGAATAGGGCTTAAGCCATGGGTAGCACAAACAACCAAACACCCGAAGTTTTAGATAATTTGGATTTGTGCCAAAAAGACAAGAATATGGATTTCTCATACCTAAACTTTAGTAGGCATTCTATTGATTAGATAAACAACAGTAGAAAAAGCAAAAGACCAAAAAGAAGGAGGAAGAGAAGCATGAGATAATAGAGTGAGACCGGTTTCGACTATGTGACGATGTTTTCGTTCGGAAATACCATTATATTCTGGTGTATGTGGTGGAGTTGTTCGAAAAGAAATTCCATTGGTGGACAGAAAAGAAGTCAATGCAATATATTCACCACCATTATCAGAATATAAAGTTTTTATTTTCTTATCAAAGAAATTCTCAACCAACGATTTGAAACGAACAAAAACAGATAGAACATCAGATTTGTGTTTCAAAGGATAAAACCATGTATAACGTGTGAAATGATCAACAAAAATAACATAATACTTGTAAGAATCATAAGCCACAATAGGCGAAGTCCAAACATCAGAAAATAAAAATTCCAAGGGCTGAGTAGACTCCAGTGTAGAACTTGAGAAAGCTAATTTATGACTTTTATTGATCATACACGAATTACACTTTTCAAGAGATTGAACAGAAGTAGAACTTAATAGAATAGAATTATTAGAAATAATATATTTAAATTGCAATGTGGCAGGGTGACCTAGACGACAGTGCCAATCAATGACGGAAGCAGTGATGGTTGAAAAGGCTAACAATGGAGTAGAAGAGGGCCACTCATAAACACCATTCCTAGGCACACCTTGAAGAAGCAGATTCCCCGTCAATAGTTCCTTCACAAGAAAAGAGTAAGGTGAGAACTCAACTGAAACATTATTAGACACACAAAACTGATAAACTGAAATTAAGTTCTTTTTCATAGTAGGCACACAAAGCACATTTTCAAGAGACAAGGTTTTAGTATTTGTTGATAAAGTAGCACAACCAGTATGACTAATTGCCAAACCTGAACCATCTCCAATCATAACATCGTCTGTGCCTGTGTATGGACTGTGCAGAGATAAATTATTAAGATCAGCAGTAACATGTTGATTTGCACCAGAATCAAGAAGCCAAGGAGATGAAGAAGACGATTGCCCAGCAGAAAAATTAGCTTGAGGATTACAAACAGCTGAAATAATCCGAAAAGAGGGACACTTCTTGGCTGAATGTCCTTGAATCCCACATATTTGGCAGCGACCAAGGTAAGGTTTTGAACCAGAATATGGAGTAGTATTCTGCCCAGACCAATTATTTTGAGAAGAAGTCCTACCTTGATTGTAACCATTGTGATTGCCTTGTGAAGAACCATGTGAGACAGCATTGTTGCTGTGATAGTTATTGTTTTTCTTCTTTGTTTGGGATTGTTGTGAATAATTCACCACTGTAGGAAATGGAAGAGGAGCAGTAACAGGTTTTTCCGCCTCCAAAGTGATTAGTTTTTCATGAAGTTCATCAAAAGAAATGGCGGTGTCACGAGCATTGATTGCCTGCACAGTTTCCTTGTAGCTTTCATCCAGACCTTCTAAAATACGATCAGTTATGTCTTCTTCAGAAATAGGTGCGTCCAGCATTGCTAACTCATCAGTTTTCATCTTGATAGCTTGCATATACTCTGTTATTGTAGAATTTCCTTTGCTTATATTTTTAAGTTGTACTTTAATTTGTTTAATCCTTCCTCTGGAAGGCTTGGCATATGTTGTTGCAAGGATATCCCAAGCTTCTTTGGATGTTTTAGTGCGTGCAATAAACGGAATGAGAGATGGTGATAGAGCACCAATAAAAGCATTGATGAGCAGATGATCTTGTCGAACCTAGTGAGTATACGCTGGATTTGGTGTAGTTGAACCAGCAATTTGTGCAGGTGGACATGGAGATGAACCATCAATATGGCCAAGCAAATCATAGCCAATTAGAAGACTTGTAAATTGAAGCTTCCATGCCAGATAGTTGGCTCCAGTAAGCTTGAGAGGAGCCTGTGCTGCAACATTAAAAGTAATCAACTGTTTTGAAGAAGAAGCAGGAATAATGGAGCTATCACTCATTTTTTTTTAAGAAAAAAAGAGAGGAAGAGGATCAGACGTTTGTCTTACACTCTGATACCATAAAGAATGGTATACTAGAAGTATAAAAATGTAGAGGAGAAGTAGTAATTTTATTAATGAACACTGTATTTATACACAGAAATGAATCTCCAAGATATAATTGAAATACTAAAGAATAGGGATACACAAAACTAATATAATCACAAAATATCTTAACTGATATTATGTTTATCCTTATAGTAATTTCCTCAAAATTTTTACTCAACTCGAAACCAGATTCAAAACATAAAATGAATCTAATCCTAAATTGAAGGCCTAACCTAATTTTTGAAAAGGAAATTTTATAAATCTACTCTCAAAAGCAAAACCTTTTTTTTTAAACTACAACAATTAAAAAAAAATTTAAAAGCGCGCTAAAAACTTAAAAAATTATAAAACTACAGAATTCTCGTCATCTCATTAAAATCTCTGTAATTTTTTAAAATTGTATATATTATATATAAGTTACAAATATATTATGTATATATCATAAAATTTATATAAAAAAACTAGGTTTATTTTAAATATTATTTTATAAAATAATAACTTTAAGAGAAAATAACATAATTTTATAGAAAATTCTCAAAAGAAGAATTAAGAAAATTATTTTATATGTTTTAGATATATTTTTTAAGAAGTATGTTCTAGATATATTGTATATATATTGCACATATTTTGTATCATAGCCTTTATATTATATATGTTGTGAATATGTTATGTATATGTTATTTATCGGTCATTATATATATTAGTTAATTATAGTGTATATGTTGTAAATATGTTATATATATTGCGGATATGTTGTGTTCTAATATTTATATGTTGTACAGTATTTATATGTTGCTTAATTATAATATATATACTATAGATATGTTATCTTCCAAACGATTATACATTGTTTAGTTATAATATATATATTGTGAATATATTGTATATGTTGCAAATATGTCTATTATAGAATATATGTCATAAATATATTATTTTCTAACCTTTATATATTAGTTAATTATAGTGTATATATTGAAAATATATTATGTATACGTTGCCGATATCTTATTTTTTAACCTTTATATATAAACAAACAATACAAATATAAATTAAAATAAAGCAAATATAATTCAAAAAAATAATATATATCAATTTAAAAAATAAAAATTGATAAAAATAAAAAAATTACAAAAGAAAAAAATATTTTAAAATATTTTATCGAATATGTGAAAGATAATATAGTTCAAGAACAAAATAAAAGTCTAATATTACAACTAAGCAACATAAAATAAAAAAGAAAAAAGAAAAAATTACAAATATAAAAAGGAGATGTATAATCTTAATCAGATTTTTCAAACATATACAAATAAATCATTATAAAAAAGAAGAAGCAAAATATGTTAAGAAAAAGAAAAAGAAAAACAAATATTAAGAAGAAGAAACGTTAAAGAGGAAGAAGAAGAGTAAGAAGGAATGTTAAAAAGAAAAGGAAGAACAATAAATATTTTTGTGTTAAAAAGAAAAAAGAAGAACAATAAATATTAAAAATACTGTATATTTGAAAAAAATAAAAATAAGAAATAAAAAAAATTAAAAGTGAAAAAAAAACATATACAATCTATTCTATAATTTAAAAGTGAAGCAAGAAATACTATTTATACTATAATAAAATATTAAATATACCATTTATACTTTTTATTTCTGCAATAGTAAAATATTAAATATATTCTTCATATTTTTTATTTTTTTAAAAAATAGTATTTATACTATAATAAAATATTAAATATACCCTTTATGCTTTTATTTATGCTACAGTTAAATATCAAATATACCCTTCATATTTTTTTTTAAATTAGTATAAAATTTCATTTGGTTGCTTATTTTCTATTGTTTTTGGTAGTATTATAAGAATATAACTTTATTTTTTTTCAAGTCTTTTGTTATTTAACTGAATTTTATTTGAATTAAATATGATTATGACAATAAAAATATACATGGTACGATAAAATTATATATATATATATATCAATTTTTTTATATAAAAATTAAAAATTAAAAAATAATAAAAGGTATGCAATGAGTTAATTGTTGAAATTAAATATCAATAATAAAAATATAAAAAAATATATAAATATTTCAAAGCAACATGAGAGTTTTTTCTACTATTTTTTAAAATAAAACTTAAAAATAACAAACCATGTAATTTCCATTTTTGAAAATATAAGCCAATCTAGTCTAATTTATCCAAATTTAAAAAATATATATATTTATCCAAATTAAGTTGGGTTAATGGGCCAGTGGACTTTTGAAAATATATTTATAGTCTTCATTTTTCCGTTTCCCTTTTCTTTTCTTTTCTTTTTTTTTTTTTTGATGTTTTTCTTTCAATTGGATCTTTTTTTTTCACGAATTTTATTTTCTTCTCCATTATCTTACTATCAGACCATGATTTTTCAGTTGTTTCTTATTCTTTTTTTTTCCTGTATTTTTCTTGAGTTGGTTCTGTTTATTTTCCTTTTTTGATCGAATTTGTTGCTTCATAGGTTTTATTTTCTTCAATACTGTCTTATTATCAATTGTAACACATTCGATATATATTGTTTAGTTTGGAGTTTATACTTCAAGTTAATCTAACTTTTATCTTTGATTACAATGCACATTTTTGTAATTATATTTTTTCCAGATTCTACTCTAATATGAAATTTTAGATTTAATAAAAAAAATTGGATTCATCTTATAAATTTTGATAAATTTCTGATAATTAAATTTATAAAATTAATGTACTTAATTAATTTCAACCAGAATTTAATTATTAAAAATTATATTATATAACAAATTTTAATATTAATTTAAGTCATTACCTTTTTTATTAATATTAATAAAATTAACAAAAAATTTATATGATTATAAAAATATAGAAAGTTCAAAGTGAATCTATATTTTTATGAATTTTATTCACTTATAATTTATTTATAAAGTTTTACAAAATCCTATAGGTGAATCAATTGTATTATAAAACATTTGATACTATATATATATATATATATATAATATTTTTTAATTAATTTAAAACATCAAATTAATTTTTGAAACACAATTAAATGATGTTATTGTCTTGTGGGTCCTACCAAGGGGAAAAATTAAAAAATAAAATAAAAGTACTGTGTGGAAAACTTTTGGCTGTATATAAGTGGTCACCACCACTAACAACCAGGCAGGCTGTTCATTGCGGAGTAAATTTATTTTTTCCTTTTGTGTTTGAAAGGGAAAGGAAGATGGAAATGGAGGAAGTTTCTGGCAATGGACGGGTTGGGAAGCCATAATATATTATATATATATCAGCAACTTTTTTTCGATCAGATTTATTTTCCTATTGAGTTATTGAAAATGGAAATTTTTTCTAATTTTTGGCAATATAATAATAATTCCTTTCCGACTCCGCCCATTCCAGTGATTTCCTACAATTCCTTCCTTTCCCTTCTTCGCATTTCAAACCTCTACGGGTAAGTTTTTCTTTTCTTTTCTTTTTAATTTGTTATCAGTTTTTTAATATTGTTATTGAGAATTCTTTATAGATCTATTCAATTTCTAGGTATTGAAACTAGATTATTATACTGATTCTTGGCTTTGAATCTGATGGGTTTCTTGTGATATTTAGTTTTGGTTCATTTTTCAATTATTGCTGTTATTATCTTCTGTTTTCTATGATCTCTTTTTATCATGTTTTAGCTACTTGGATTTTTTATTGTTAATTTCTCATATAGTAATCTTTTCCGTTTTGTCAATTGCTGCTTCCAAATTTCATTGTTTCCGAAGAATTGTAAATTTTTCATTTATAAAATCATTGATTAATTTTCTACGAGCAATCTATATTCTGTTTGTTCTTTATTATTTTAAAGTATTTTACATTAAAAAAATTATTAAATTAAAAATTTATTGATTAATTAATAACTTTTATTAATTAAACCTCATTTGAGAGATGACAAATACGGATGGGCAAAATTCGATTAATCAATCGAAATTTTGATTTGGTTAACCGAATTTATAAGAATTTGGTCGGTTCGGTCGAAAGTTTTATATAAATTTAATTTTTGGTTCATTTAACGATTAATCGATTTAATTCGGTTAATGATTATCGATCGATTAATATTAACCGAATCATTTTAAAAAAAAATTATTTAGATATTATTTTTTAATTCTTTAACTATAAATATAAACTTTTATTACAAAATAAAATTATTTTTAGTTTTTAATAAGTTTATTTAGTTATTTAATTATATTAATTGTCTTAAATAAAATTTTATTACAAAATTAAAAAAAATTAATTTGGTTAATTAACCGAATCAATTAATTTGATTCGGTTAAAATTTTTTTAAAAAAATTAATTTGATTAACTGATTAGTTTGATCGGTTAATTAATCAAATCAACTGATGCATACTCTTAATGGCAAGAATCGGATATCTTGGAATATTTGATTTATTCCGGTCTGTTTCTATTTATATAAGATATGAACTGTTTATAAATACGTTTGAATTGAATTGATATGAAAAGTAATTTTATAATATGTGATGAATTTATGTCAAATTCAAATATATATTCTTAGATATTTGCTCTCCCAATCTAATTATATATATAGTTATATTTAATAAAATTTTACTTATATATTTATTTTATTTTAATTATGAAATTATAGGGCATAAATTTATTTTAATAAAATTATATTAGTATTAAATTTTTATTTGTAATTATTTAATTTAAAAAATATATAATTTTATAATTTTAATTTTATAATATTTTTAAATAAATTATAATAGTAATAAATAAATAATATTAAATATATTTAGAATAAATATGCATAGCAAAATAATAATAATTACGGGAACGGATATAAATAATATAAATTTAAATGGATTTGAATTTAGATATAGCTAATTTGCAGATATCCTATACACTGCCGTTTCTTAAGGAACCTGACTGGAAAGTCAATGACTCACGCGGACCTGATGACAATAACAAAGTTCCAGTTTCAACCTTTCCTTTTCCTTGCAAAACTTTAATGCAACATGTCTACCACGTTTCATTTTTTTACCCATATATAAAAAAAATATTTTTTATTGCAAAATATAATTTAAAAACTATAATTTTTTACATTAATTTAATCTAATTAAATTTTTATTTTGACAAATTTCATATTTTAAAAAAAATTATATGATTTTATTTTATTAACTTAAAAATGAGTATTTTAAAAAACTTATTAAATATTTTTAAACAATATTAAATATAAGTGTAATTGAAATTTAATACTCCTCTATTTTATTTTAAGTGTCGTACAAGAAAATATTTATTTATTTTACTTTAGATGTTATTTTTAAAATTTTAAAAGAATATTAATTAAAAAATTTTAATATTAACCCTATTAATTAATAAAATAGAATAAGTATGATGAAAGATAAGAAAGAATAGTTAAGTAAATTATAATAAGTTTTTTATGAAATATATAATAGTTAATTTTTTTTCTTAGTCTGTACATATTATTTTTTACACAATACTTAAAATGAAATTGAACGAGTATATTAATTAATTATTAAAATATCAAGTGAGATGTAATTTAAAATAAATAAAAAGGATTTTGAATTAAATATATGTTATACATTTCATGTCCTAAAATAATAGTTCCATTTCTATTTCACGTAATTTAAAAAAAAATAATTAAGTTATTTTATTATTAATTTTTTCATATATATCTCTAATCAAATATATTAGTTGGGTACTATATTATCTAATAAATATAAAAAATATTAATTATAAAATAAATATTCACATAAGAACATTATAATAAAATTAAAAAGAAAATTAATTTTAAATATAAAAATAAAATAATTATTTTGGGACACCTAATAAGGAAACGTGGACTATTATTTTGAAGAGAGTAATTTTTTATATATTATATGTGATAGATATATTTTATATATTTGATTCGTCTCATCAAGGTAAATTTATTTATTTTTATCCGTATTAAATCATAGTTTATTTATTATTTTTATATATTAATTAATATGTTAAATTTTTATAAGATTTATATTTAATATTATTTATTAAATATATTTTATGTTAAAATAAAAATATAATAAAAAATATATAAATTTATATTTTTAATGGTGAATAAAAAATGATATTAAATATATAACTCATACATATATATGAAATAAAATTATGGTTCGTAAAGTTGAAAGACAACTTCAAAAAATCTTAATAAGGATCTAAATTTTGATTAGGGACATGGGAGGAGGGCATGGGGTCCATGGCCCCCTTTGGTTCCTATATACATATACATATATGTATATATATGTATATGTATATGTATATATATAATTTATAATATTTAGTTTAAATAATTAGTTTAAATATTTTTTTAAAAAATATCTCAAAATATATATAAATATTATTTAAAAAATAATATATATTATGTAATTTTTGAAAATAAAATTTAGATATTGAAATAAAAATAATAAAAATTTTAATAGTTTATTATTTAATATAAAAATAAAATTGAATACAAATATTAATACCAATTATTTGTATTAATTTTTTAATATGAAAATAAAATTAAATATAAATTCGTATGTATTTTATTTTTGCTTGAAAATTTTGTCCTCCTTCACCGGTGTCCTGGTTTCGTCCCTGATTAGGGATATAAAGGAATCATTTTATTTATGAATTATATAGACACAATTTATAAAATATTTAAATTTAACTTTTATTGGATAAATTTGTGAATTTTTTTAATATTATATTTGAAGAGAAAAGTTAATTTTAAATCTATTAAATATAATATATTTACTATTAGATTGTGGGTTGGGATATTAAAAATGTGAGTTGAATTCTAGTGATTTTTGCTATATTTCCTCCTTTTTCCTTCTCTGATATTTCTCTGAAAAATTATCGCAAAGAAGAAAGGGAAAGGGAAATTGAATTGGATGTTATTGGAATCGGAATTTCGAAAAAAGGATTGCTCGTATTGAAACAAAATCAAATCACATCCTTTCCGAAGTCTCCAATACCAATTTTTTTCAATTTTTTTCCCCATCCCATCTGTTCTTGTTTTGATCCGATCTACTGCGATAAGATTTGTACTTTGTTTCAATTCTAGATCTCTAATATAATAATAATTATTATTATTATTCTTTTATTTTTTTAACAATTATTTGAAATTTTTATATTAGAATAAAAATAGTTTAATCCTTCTTTTTTCTGTCCCGGTGATGATGATGCCAAAGCCACAAAATTTGATTCAAATTACATATTCATCCTCAAAATTAGCATTATGATGACACAATTGCCCTCATTAGTCTCAAGCAAATGAGATAAGAATGCGGCCAGTATTACTGTTCACTACAAGCTTGGACAAATTTAATACTGGCACTATCCGTAAATATATGTAATTTTGGATACTTTTTTCAAGCTCAAAATTAACTATAAAATGAATTATTATTCTAAAATATTATTTTGATTCCAATTCGGCGTCAATAATTATTGTTTATTTTTTATTATTAGATAATATGATTTTCTTTTAAGCTCAAAGGATTTTTTTTATATCATTAATTATTTATATTTTCTTAAATTTTTATATGTTTTAATAATATTCATGTGACAGATGCAGTGAACGTGTCGCTGAAAGTTTCAGCAAAATTATATATCACAATATTTAGAAATTTTATTAATTTTATATATTTTAAAATTATATAAATTTATTTATATTTATTTAATATTTAATATATTAATTAAAATTTATTTTGTATTTAAAAATAATATGCATATGAGAAAAAAAGCGAAGAACGAATTTTACTGCATAGTTCATATATTCATATTGAAAAGAATTACTAAAGAAAAAAACGATGTGAAGTCCATTATAAATGAATTCCATATATGAAAGTGTATAAAACCACAATTTCATTAAGTTTTTGTTACACTTCATTTTTGTTTTTAACTTGAATTATTGTATGAAATTTAATTTATTAACACATTTAAATCTCGGTTATTTCGTAGAAAACGATTTAATTTTTTTTTAAAAAAATTAAAAATTCAATTTTAAATTATTTGATTTTAATATTAAAAATTTATTTACAAAATAATAAATATTTTTTTACTTTATAAATTTTGTGTTGTGATACTGGTAGTATATTCTATTGAAAATTAAAAATCAATGAATTAACGAGTATACACATTTTTCATCTTAAATTAATAGTCCCTTATTTCACACATACTAAGAAAACAAATTAATGTGATCTAAACTTTCTAAAATATTTTTACTACATAATAATAATATATACTTTAATAACTATATATTAATATTATAACTATTAATATTATTATTAAAAACAATATAGAGATTTCTTTAAAATTCATATCTAAAAATAGAGAATGAACTATTTTTTTTTTGAAAATCGATAAAATAAAACAATAATAAATTTATAATAAATAGAGTATTTATATAAATTTTGTATTATACTTTCTTCGTTTTATTTTAAGTGTGGTGTAATAAAATTTATTTTATTTTATTTTAAATATTGCTTTTAAAAATTTAAGAGAATATTAATTAAAATTTTTTAATATTATCTTTATTAATTAATGAAAGAGAATAAGTATAATAAAAAAATATGAGAAAAGATACTTAGATAAATTATGTAATAAAATTTTTATAAAATTTATAGTTAATCATTTTTTTAATATGTACATATTTTTTTGGATAAAGATTTTTGTACAAACTTCTATATACAAACTTTGTACAAACTATGTAAAATCCCAAAATTGCCCTAAATGAATTTTTTTTGTATTTAATCAGTTTTTCCTCTAATTAGTTTTTAACTACTGCCTATTTCCCAGGTCGGCTAATTACTATATGTAAAGTTAATTATTGCATATTTTCAATTTTTTGGTAAATGAGTGGATAATTATTGCATTCTTACTGCATGTTTTCCAATTCATTAATCTTTTCGAATGCTTTAAAAATTGAATTGTGATCTTTCCCTTCAATTCACGCATTAAAAATGGAAAAAAAAAATTAGTGAAATGGTCATGTATTATGTTAATTGTTTGCTTAAGATATATTTCCTTCAATTGTTTGACATGGAGCATGGAAGAGAACAAGGACAACAATCTAGTGATAATCATCCAGTAAATCACAATGATGATCTAAGAAAAATATTGTATGAAATTTTTGGTTTATCCGATAATGATAGTCTGCTGGATGAAAATGGAGAAAACGAGAATGTATCCATTGATAGTCCATTTGAAAATGATTATTCCGATGATATCTCAAATGAATAAAATAATGAGGATCAATATGGTAAAAATATTTTTGAGGACTATGAATAAACATGTCATGAAGATGTTTCGCAATTCCAAGATGATGATGGACTTCAAGAAGGTTTAATCGAAGAAGATGATGAGATGGAGATTGATGAAAATTTGGATATGGAAATAGGTCCAATTACAGGTATGTGTTTTTAAGTAGTTCTTGCATTCATCAATTATATCATCTCTATATAATGAAATACTCTGAAATATATAAATAAATTATACATACTCAAATTATTTTTACTATTCATGAGTCACCTGATAAATCACCAGTAAAAATTAGTGTGGCCATTGTTGTGTTTTAGAAAAATTAGGATTATAGAAAATTAGGCTAATAATGAAAGAAATGGTATGTTAGTCAGATAATTATCCTGTACTGTAAGCTTTATTTAGTGTTAATTTGCATTTTTTTTCTTTACGTTATCTAGATTAGTTTTCAAAAATAATAATAATAATAAAAGTTATCTAGATTAAATTAAGTAAATTGGCAAGAGGGTCATGTAATGATTATAAACATAGTTCAATTGACAATTTTTGTGATTATTAAAATGTATTATTTTATCTTTAATGTATTTGAGAGATTTCTGGCGTTCGTTTTTAAAATTAGTTTTCTTTAATATTGGTAAGCTACCATTGTTGATATATATATCAACCTTCCATAATTGTTAATTAATCAATTATAGACTTTTTTTGGTCGAAAATCAATTGTAGACTCAATAGCCCTTTACTAAATAATAAAGTATGAATGTCAGAATGTGTGATGGGATGCTCTACAAGAGGACGAAATAAGCAACCCTATATTAGTTTTTGAGTGAAGAGTTTGATAAAATAGGAGCAGTGCACAACATCTCACCACCCATCCTTCTTTATTACTCTTATTATTTTATGTGGATTTTAGCCAACGAGGTAGACGTGTCATTTTATCAAACATGCATCACACTACCCAATTTACAGTCATAGCGGTCCTCTCTCTCTATTTCAATTTTTATATAAAATATAATTTACAATTTATGTAAAGTGCTAATTAAAGAGATTTAATTTTTAATTGTAGTAATTTGTTGCAGTAATTACAAAATTAATTTACAATTGTTGTAAAGAGCTAACTAAAGAGATTTAATTTATAATTGCAATAATTTATAGCAATAACTGCAAAATTAATTTTGAATTGAGATTTAATTAATTATAATTGCAATTAAAATATAAGTTATAGTATTATGTTGAACTGATGGGTTTTAATTTCATTCACAGGTATGCAATTTGTAAGCATTAAAGGATTATTCAGATTTTATATGAAACATTCCAATTTCAAGGGATTCAGTGTTGTTAAGAGATCATCATGCAAAAAGGGTGGTGAATCAACTAGATATGTTCTTTTCACTTGTGATAAAGGAGGAAAGTCTAATTGCTCTAAGTATAGCAAGAGGATTAGTTGTCCAGATAGAGTTAATGCTGCCATTGATGATGATGGGATGTGGCATGTAAGTAAAGTAATACAAGATCATTCCCACCCGTTGGATCCAGATATGTCCAGACTTATGGCTAGACATAGGAATATGGGAAATAATCTAAAGAGGAGCCTTGAGACAAATGATAGGGGCTGGACTTAGATTTTGTAAAAGCATTACACTTCTTGAAGTCCAACTAGGAGGGCCAGAGAAAATGGAATGTTTGCCAAAGGATTGTAGAAACTATATTCACAGCAATAGGAGGTTGAGACTTCTATTTCAATTACATTAAGTTTTCTCACTATATATATAGAGCACATATTATTGGAGAAACTAATAACCTCATTTTTTTCTTCAGTACAATCAAATTCTTGTAGCATGGACAGAACTCCAGAAAACAGAAATAATAAGAATAGGATTAATGCTCTCCTTCTAGCCTCACCATCAACATTAGAAACATTATACAATTCAAGCAGAGACAATTTTAATGGACTAAAAGATGAAGTGACTGAGTTTATGAATAGGATTATGAAAGACATTTCTCATGATTATGTTGGACGCGTTTGCTAAATGACTATTCTCTTATGAAGATCTATGATTTATTTCTAGAGATTCCACTAAGAGCCACCCCTCCAGCCATGCCTAACAATGTGATTAACATTTCCGATGACTCATTATCTTCATTTTCTTCAAACGATTCAGCTTCTACTAATAATGTCTCTATTGAGATATGAAGTCGGCAAGCCATATTTTGGAGATAATTGAATGTTTTTGGGTGATGATTCATGTTTTTGTTAAATGTGGTATTAGTAGTGATTTTGTGATGTCCGAGGATGTGTTACTTCATTTTCTTCCAGTTTGGTATCCTGTGATGTTTTATCTTCTTCTATTATGAAGTATTGTGATGTTTTCATCTAGATGAGCAGTATTGTTATGATTTATCAGGAAGAGCTATGCTTAAAGCAAGCAAACAAAACAAGTAAAAAAAGAAAAATAAACACAGATATATGATGCAAAATAATATTAAAACTGCAAGAACCAACATCAGACTATAAACATTTTGTTTAAAAAAAACCTCCCGACTATAAACAAAAAAAATTTATGAAAATCAATAATATTTGGTATTTATATAAAATACAAAATGTATAACATAAAGATGACAAATTCTTAAAATAGAGTAACTATAAAATTATTCTCAGAACATGATAATGCATTATTAATCTTTAGATATTTTCATATCAAAATAATTTCAAGAATATATCAAAGCAGGAGTAACATCATCCAAACTCAAGAACAAAAAATAAACTACATTGCTAAAAACATTTGCTCCATTCACATCTTGGGAGCTTAAAGGAATTAACCTTTTTCTCTCTTCAAATGGAATACGATTCTGAGACAAACAAGAACTCAAATCTCCATGCTCAAATGACTTGGAAATCTTTTCACAGCTTGTATGTATCGAACAATTGAAAACCTTCAAAATATCCTTTGAGAGTAAGACTTGTAAAAACTTCCCTTTGAATAAAAATTAAGGGGAAAAAACTAAAAAAAATTGAATTGATGTGTGCCTTGTTTAACGTTAATGTAAAGGATAAACATTGACAATAAATAGAAAGGAAAAGAATAAATTTTTTTGATCAGTCGTAACAGAGATTCATTAAAAATGGATAATTACAACCTAAAAGAGAGACAAAACACTTAGAAACTACTAACTAAATGCAATAGTCTCTCTAACGAGATCTAATACATATGAGAAAAGCAAAACCAACAACCAAAATGCCATCATAACACAGAAGAAAATGAGGTGCTAACTACTCATCGAGAAGTGGCATAGCAGCAAAGTAAATCCGGCAAAGAAAGATGCCAAATTGTGGACGAAAATAATTTGATGATCTCTGAACCAAATCTTTTTCTGAAGCTATAAGAGGATAGGATTAGCATACCCATCTTGAAAAGGATTAACAACCACCAGACTCAAAACCAAAAGACAAAACATAAGATACAAAACTATAAAAGAATTGTATATATACTACAAAGATACAAAAAGAAAAGAAAAGTCAAGAACTAAACCAAGAAAGAGGAATAATTATACAATGAAACGGTTGTATATAATTATTTAAGAAAGAGAGGCTATAAATAGGAATAGAGAGAGATAAACCAAAAAGAAAACAGAAGATAGGAAAATAATAAATTTACAGATAGGTAGAATTATTAGAAAGAAGATAAAAAAATGTGCATGAAGGAGATAACACAAAAAAAAAATTGTGACAAAGAAAATTATTTGAATTGATGTTTGGGTTGCTCAATTTTATTGGAAAAAGAAACGACTGATGGCGTAAGGCCCAATGCTGAAGGAACATGATAAATATTTAATTAATTTGAAATTTCAAAAATTATAATTTCAAACTTTAGTAATTTGCAGATTTTTTCAACGAAAGGACACCCATATAATTTCATCTATGGTTTATACGTTTTGTACGCATAAAGTTTGTACAAATAGCAGTTTCCGATTATTTTATAAGACACTTAAAATAAAAGGGAATGTGTAATAAATTCACTGAAATTTTAGCAAAAAAAAACTTTAATTTTTGAATGAGCAGCAAATAATTAGTACGCTTGAATGTCGAATTTTAGAAAGTTCTTGAAAAGTGATAGCCCCGTTCTATCCAATATTTTTTCATAATTTACAAGTAAATGTGGATTACCTCTCGGGAAAGAAAATCGTATGTTTACAAAAAAAAAAATATGAAGGAGAATAATGTAATTTGACAAGGAAAATTCCTGCGACCTGCTGGGTAAACTTCAAAACGCATGCATTCCAATTTGAGGTTTTATTAATTGCAAGAGAGAAAGAGAGGGTTAGAGGAAGTTGATGGAGATGAGCTATCAATAGAGGAAGTTGAGCTATCAGTCTTAAAGAAACAGAGAGAGGGAGAAACAGAGAGAGGGAGAAAGAGAGAGAGATAGAGGGAGAAGGTTGCTGGGAGTTAAGGGTATGGGAGGATTGGGCATAATTTCTCTGTTTAATTTTTTAATTAAACAATGACTAATTTTGCCAACACCTCCCATACCATTGATCTCCAGCTTTTTCCTCCCCTTCCCTTCTCCCTTTTTTCTTTAACTTCCACTTCTGCCGAATCTTCAAGTCTAGTAAGTATGATCTGCCTTTTCTTCTAATGTTTGTGGATTTTCTGCATATACTTCAGTTTATATTTTGAAATTAATTTTGCAGATCCATAGCTTAAGCTTTAGATCTATTAATTTTGCTGATGGATCTAGTTTATTCACTAGAAATAATGCAACAATTATTAGGTTTTATCAATAGTTTTTTTATCTCACGGATACAGATCTATGAAGATTTTTTATGTTTATGTTAATACACTTCCACGTAGATTTTTTTTTTTGCAAAAAAAAAAAAAGATATTTCTTGAAATAACACTGCAGAGGCGGAGATAAAGGGGGTCCCATGGGGCCCTGTTCCCCCCTCAGTTAAAAATAAAAAATTTTTAGGTATATTTGAGAATGAATATTATATTGGTTGAGATGGAACAGCTTGGCCTTACTATGTGAGAGCACGCAACTTCGATCCACGCTCACAACATTTTTCATCCTTTTTTTTCCAATATTTAAAATTGAGCCTTTTAATCAAGCCCATTACAAACAAACAAGATTTGTCAATGACTCTGCCCATTACAAACAAACAAGAATAACTTAATTGTGACTCTTTCTCTTCTTTCTCACGTTTCTTCTTCATTAATTCTTTTTTTTTTTTTCAGATAACAGTTTCTTCCTTTTTCAATTTCATTCTTTCACCGATTGGCACCAGCAAGGCAGCGGCAACAAGTTAAGAATAGGTACACCACTTACTTTTAATCTCATATTTATTTTGTTGCAATTTTTTTATCTTGCTAAAATGAATTGAAATTTGAAAAATAATGAATTAAGAAATTGGCTTGAATACTTGAGGACATTATAAATTTGAAATGTTTAATTTGATTTTGTAGTATGAAGTTTTTTTTTTTGAGAAAAGTAGTATGAAGTTAAATTGAAATTATTATTTTTTTGTAGTTTATAATCTGGAATTTTTTTATTTCTTTTATAATTTGATATTTTTAATGTTTAGTATTTAAGTTGAATTGGACCCCACTTATCTAAAATCCTGGCTACGCAACACCAATTTTACTATATTAATCAGCAATTTTTGATTCCTATGCTTTGTTAACTCTAGGTTTTGTTATTTTCTCACAACTAAATTAGACTATAATTTAATTTCTTAAATTTTCTAAATTAATTAGCTGGTTTTTTTTTTCTAAAATAACCTTTTTTTTATAACTGTTGTGAATTTATGAGCAGCCTTATGTTCTATGACGATGGCTGAGAAATTAAAACGAAAGTAAATTTTTTATGATAATTCCCTAAATTTATTCTCTCTAAATTATTCTCTTCAAAACTAAATCCATTTGGCTATGGCATTTAAAAGCTAAATAATCTTATTTATTATATTGCAAAATAATGTGGTACTTATAGGCTTTGTTGTTAGGGAAATACATAAATCTTATTCTAAACTTTAACTCATATTTGATCCTATTAACTTAGAGGGAAAATTCTTATGTGAATCTAATCTAAATTAATCATAAATTTTGATTTAAATTATAATATTTTAAAAAATAATTTAAATTAATTTTTTTTTCAAATTACGGTTTGAAAAAATAAATCATTTTATTATTAGTTCTTAAATTAGATAGACCAATTTAAATCATTTTATTATTTTAGAGAATAAATAAATAAATTGCTACAGTTGTTTCTCATCTTTCAAAATCTCTAGCTCTATTTGCTCTCTATCTTTTTTCTAAAATTTAACAATCGTAAACTCACCATTTTTAAATCTTTAACTTCTTTTTTTTTTTACCTTATTTACAATCCTAAAAAATAATTTTTGGTTTTCAAGAGAAGTTTTTGAATAAACATAAGAATTTATACAATATCAGACAGAAAGTTCTAATTTTTTTTAACTTATGTTTGTAATTTTTTTTGTTGAATTTATGTAAATATGTTCGAGTTCTCATGAAATGGTATTTTATGTAATAGAAAAATTTTGTTCTTTATATTGTTTTTTTGGTGAAAATCTTTTCCCTTTTCAAGCCCTGTCTTGCTCTAGCAAGCATTGGGTTTTAAATGCTATTTACTATTGAAGAAATATAACTCACTGAGGGAGACAACTGTATGTCAATTGTATTTGCAGACAGATTGAATGGCCTATCTCAAATGGAGATGCAACTAATACAACAAGAAATTGCAGGGGCCAAACAAAGTAAAGCAAGAGACTTTTTTACCCATCTTCTTCAACTCTAATTGCACAAAAACTAAAGCAGAACTAACAATTTATATAAGAAAGAAATGAACAAACCCTTCAGCTAAATCCACATCAGAGAACCCCAAAAAAAATAATAAAAAAAAAATAAAGATGTGGATGTTGAACCAAACTAAAAATGGAGGTTCAAAGGCTCAGACTGAACTTTTCTGGAAAAAAAGAAAAAAAAAAAACTGAACTTTTCTGAAAAATGGAGGAAAGATGACCCATATAAGAAACCAATTAGATCTTTCAATAAAGATAGCTCAAGAAGCAAAAATGACAATAGATTGCAAAGAAAATTCAGGTAAACAAACAGCCGCAGAAAAAAAAAAAAAAGGAGATTCCAAGCCATTTTTTACACAAACTTAAGCAGCTATGGGCAAGGGTGAGTCATAACGATGAGCAGGGTCGTTGATGAACATTAAAATTGAGCCTGAGAATTTAAGAGCTTGGCAGCGATGGCGATTTGCATGTAGAATGATAAGTGGAAGAGATGCCGGTGATGTTAGGGAGTGGCGGAACTAGAAATTGGGCGGAAGGGGATAAATTTTCTTAAGCTAAAAAAAATTACATATGAATTAAAAATAAAATTGATCACTTAAAATTATATTAAAATTTAATTTTAGTTATAAATTTATATTAAAAAATTTCTCAAAATTTATATTATTTATTAACTTTTAAAATTTTATTTAATTTTTTATATTTTATATTTTAATTCTTAAATCTATTAATTTATTTATATAATTTTATTAAATTAAAAAAATACTATTTTGAATAAGAATATTAGTTTTATTTAATTTATAATCAAATCATAAAATTTTAGCATTAATCTAAATACATAATTATAAAATTCTAAAGGCTCAATTCATAATTAATGTATATTAGCTATTTTATAGTTGTATTATATTTATAACTAGAACTAGTTTTATTATAATCCAATCTTTCCTGCTTGGATTTTGTTGAAGGGACTGCCTATTCATTTTTTCCATAAAGTTGCCCTGTTTCCTATTGCTAGTTTGATTGGTTCTCCTTTGATGATAGATGCTGCTACAGCTACCTTGATTAGGCCATCTGTTGCTCGAGTGTGTGTTGAAATTTATCTCTCCAAGGAGTTACATGATAGAATATGGATAGGTAATAGCGAGAAAAGCTTCTTTCAGGCCGTGGAATACGAAAATCTTCCTTCATATTGCCAAGAATGTTATAAGTTGGGTCATGCTTTTCAATCTTGTAGACTTAAGAATAAGCCTACCCTCAATGATCAGAATATCGAAGAAACTGCTGCACTTAATTTAGAAAATCCTTCTGCCCCAGTTTCTAAAGTTTGGGTTCCAAAAGATCCTGTTATGGCTTCAGATGATTCTATTAATGATAATCCCTCTATCCTCAATAACAAGAAATCGGCTCATACTCAGAATTATGCTCATATTTCAAATCCTGCTGCTACAACTTCTGCTGCTGCACCAAATCTTGCTACAATTAATGAAATTGTGGAAATCATCGGGAAAGATATTAATTCAGTACCGGACACAGCAATTAAATCAGTAACAGATGGGGTGCTAAACTCTTACTGTGTAGCAAAAATTGGTCCATCTAATCTTAAAGTTTAGGATGATGTCTCAATGCATGAAACTTGTGCTGAGCTTGAATACCAGGCTTTTACAGCTTCTATGGTTGATAATGTTGGCCTCACTAATCATATTGATTAAGGGAATAAAACGGTAACTGAATCAAGCACTCAGCTAAATGACACAGAAAAGCAGCATACTTCTCCTAACCCTGCGGACCAAGCAACCAAGAGTCCCAATATAGATTCTCCAAAAACTGCTGCCACCAATCTCCAATCTACAAAGAAATCAAGATATAAGGATTACTCTTCATTATAAGAATTTAAAAAAGACCTCAAACTTTCCCAGCAACTTATAAATCAATCTTTGGCTGCCATTGAAGCTAAAAGAATCCCTGCAGCCTCAACTTCCAATTCTTCTCTTCCAACCCCTGTAGTGGATGATGAAGACATCAGGAAGATAGAAGCTAATGATCTTGAATATCCAATAGAAGATGATTTCACCCTAGTGACCTCAAAGAAAAAGAACAAGAAGAACAAGGAAATCAATCAGATCAAGACTAGAAAATGGTCACCCGAGGAATTAAAAAAAGTTATATCTAGTCTCTTTTGTTTCTAATTTATTAGGATTTTTGTTTTATCTTTGTGCTATTACGTAGTATCCCTGCAATAGTTTCTTTCTTTATTGCAATATGCTTCTGCTGTAACCTTTTTGTCATATTTTAATAAAAATCTACTGTTTATATAAAAAAATATATATACTATTATATATTATATACTAATAATATTATTATTTACTATATTTTAATAATCTAATTTTATATACTAATATTAAAAGTATTATATACTATATTCTAATAATTTAGTTTTATATACTAAATATACTAATATTAATTTTATATGATAATATAAGTTTAATTTTAATTTTAATATATACACCTTCCTTTCGTCCCATATGGTGGGTGGTGAAGGTTTTTTTTTTATCAAAATATAAGAGAAAGTTGTATATTACTCTTAATAAAGTAAATAGTGAAAGCTAAAAGCATAAATTGAAATTGAAATTTTTAGTTTGTATTTTTTTAAATATAATTTGGCTAAATTGAAATTTTATTTTTTAATAATAATGATAATAATTAAAATAATAATAATAACTAAAATAATAATATTTTAATTATTACTCAATCAAAATTTAATAATAATTGTTATTGATATTATTATTTTAATTTATTACTCAATCAAAATTTAATAATAATTGTTTTCTTTGAAAGAAAATTTAATTTAATAATAATTGTTATTTTAATTATTATTATTATTATTAAAAATAAATTTGACCAAAATGGGATTTATGATTTTAGTTTGGCCAAATTATATTAAAAAATAAAAAAAAATATAAACTAAAATTTTAAATTTTGATTTATATTTTTCACTTCAAAAATTTAGTAAATATGAGAAAAAATTTCATATTTTTGATAAAATATAAAATTTTCTCCCATACCTGTATAAAAACTACGGTGGGGGATGAAGAGGATGCGGTGGATGAGGCAGTTGCAACTTTTGAAAAATAGGAAATAGATATAGGTTAGATTTAGATAAAATATACTTTTCATGAGTTAATTATAATTATTTTAAAAAAGGTTGTTGAAATTTTTATGAAAAAATATTAATGAAGTCTCACGTCACATAAGCTGATTATTCTAAATATAGACATATAATATTATTATACTCTTGATACACAGTTACTAATCACATAAAAGATATGATAATAATAAATATAAATTGAACCCGCTGGAGTTAGTCCAGCGGGCTAGCGATCCAACCCACTAGGGGAAGGTCGCGGGTTCGAACCTCCAAAATGTATTTCCGGGGATTTGAATCTTTTTTTTTAAAAAATAAATAAATAAATAAATAAAAATAAATATAAATTGAAAAATAAATTTTTAAAAGATAGAACTAATAATAAAATTAATAAAAATAATATATAATGTGTATAAAAAGATACACATCTTTATATGAACTTAATAATTATGATAATTGTGATTACTTGATTAAAAAAATGTAAACTTAATTAAAGTATAACATTATTTTATTTTTAAGACATAAAGAATATAGTAATTATAACGACCAATTAAAATATAAATTTAATAAATAATATTACTGATAATATTAATAAAAATAATTTGGATAAAAATTATAACTATTTAGTTATTATACGTAAGACATATAATTTCAAAATTATTTCTTTCATATTGTTCAATTTTATTATTATATAATTTCATATAAAATTTATTAATTGAATTACTATTTGTTATATAATATAAAATTATTTTTTTATATTATTTGATTTACATAAAATGTATGATAATAATTTACATACAAAAGCAAAAGTTTAATAGTCATAATCGACCAGGAGGTCGATAATTATATAAAAATAATAAATTATGCAAGACTTTAGACAGAGCAATATTAGGATTGAAATTATGTAATTATTAAACGTACCTGATTGAATACTATAGAAGCAAGATCTAGGTAGCTAAATTTATATTTCATTATCCAATCACCCTTGGAAAACCATTCCTTTCTTTTTGCAGAGCAACTTATAACAATTTAAGAATGACCTCTATTGCAAATACTAAAAGCACATCGCAAAAAAACCAGGAATGAATAGTCACCTATAAAAATGTTTCTTTTAGACCCTTTTGGTTTCATTTTATTTTCCCCCAGCGATTTTGTTGAATGTTGTTTGTTTGCTTGAGAATTGGCAAGAGGATTCTAGATTCCTTGACCAAAGTATGCAAATTGACTTCTAATCTAGATAATGTGCAAAATCCTAAAAATGATTTGAAATAGATTAGAGTCCTTGAGTTCTCCTTTATGATTTACTTGAATTTTTCAAGGATGCAGATTACCAACTATTAGAAATTTCAGTGCAACTCAAATGTAAACTGGTGAATGAATATATATTTACATGAAAATAAATAAATGTACTTATGAGTATTTAAGCATATTGGTAAACATATTAATTCAAAATGGCAAAAATAACTAATTGAATTTTTGAGGATTTAAGCAGACTAGTGGAAAAATGTATCTTCACACATCAACAAAAACAACTAATTGTACTACTTAGGGATGAAGTAGACTAGCCAATATGTGATTAACGGGAAACAAATCACAAGACTAAACAAGGCTAATAACAACAAATTTAAATGAATAGGTAGGAAAACTAGCTAAGAATCTAATGATCCCTTTGTGGGTTTTTTTAGTTTTCTTCGATGGTATCTTGATATGATTCTTTGTCTATTTTCTGGATAAGATTGATTGTCCTTTTTTTTTTCGTTCATGGCTTTGATTTTCATTTGCTTCCATTCCTATTTCTTTGGGTGGTGGCAAACTCCATATTTTTTTTTATTTTCGTCGTACTCAATAAATCATGTTTCTTATTTTTATTTATTTAATTATTGCGAGTAGGCAGTTATTCTGCTTATTTGCTTTAGTCGTGCCTTGACCATATTCTACGTTTTCCCTCTTCATGGTTAGGGCTTTGCAGAAAATCATCAACTGACCATAACCGACCAACTTGCATGCTTTAATGCTGATTCAATCGGTTTGCTACATACTCTTGAGCGAGAGAGGGTTGGGATTTTTATAGAAGGCTGGGTTTAAGTGGTCAGTTTGTTTAGTGCTTTTTATTTTGAATAAACTTGAAACCGACCGACACTTATTACATATATATTAGTAGTACATATATATATAAGTAAAGAAGAAACCCTAGCCGCACCCTCACTTCTCAAATTTCTCTAGAGTCTTCTCTCTTCTAGCCAAAATTTCTTCCCTTCTTCTCTATCAAATTTTCTTCCCTTTCTCCAATCTTTCTCAATCACTTCTCTAATTACTCAAAGACAAAACAAAGTGTTTTATTTCAGATAAAATAAAACACTGGTCTATCTTAGACGAAACAAAAAACTCACTCTCAATCTCTTTGTTCCCTGAAAATTATATTTTTTTTATAGATTAAAATTTCAGAGTTTGTATTTTTATTTTTTATTGTTTTAGTTTATACAAATTTCTCTATTTGTATGTGTGTGGTGAGTAGTAACTGGTATATGAAGCAATCGCACATGCAACTTTATTTTGATAAACAAGTTTATTTTTTCGTAGATAAATATGAAAGCTGTGGCGATGAAAAGAAATTTTTCGGCAATGTATCTATCAAACAAATATTGCAATCTCTCGTGTTGTTAGTTGTTAATAACTCTTAAACAGAAATGCCCTGATTATTCTGAAATTATTGATAGTAGAGCTTGAAATGTTCTTTATTAGGGAGGAGACGTGAAAATAAATCTGAAGTTTGCACAAAAATAAGAATTGACTCTTACTTTTTTTTTCCCTCATTTATACACCTAAAATTTGTGAGAATACATTGATGGACTATTAAAATTTTAAAAAACTGATAAATAAATCTCTCTTTTAATGAAAAACTAATTATCGTTAAATATATATTTATTCTTCTATTGAAAGATATGAATATACTCTTTAAGTTTGCGCGAATATACAAATTAGCACTGAATAATTTTTTTCTCAATTAAATGCTATAATGATATTTTTTTACTTATTTATAAATGAATCAAATATATTCAAGAGTATTTTTTAAAATATCCATTTTTAAAAAAATTTGCTTTTAATTTTTAATCTCAAAATTAAAAATTGATATTTTTAAAATTTAAAATAATTTCAATTAATTAATTATAAGGTATATTTTTAGAACTAATAAGTATTTGATATTTTTAAAAACAAAAATAATTTCAATTGAAAATTATGAGAAAATTTAAAAAATATATATTTTCAAAATATATTTTTTTATATTTTTAAAAAAATCTTTTAAATATTTCATTTAATGACATAATAAATTTGATGCAATATATATATAAATTAATATTTTTAAAAGATTCATTAGAAGAAGTATTAAATAATAATTTAAAATATTTTTAAATATGCTTTATTTATTTATAGATAGATAAAAATATTATTTTAATAGATAATTAAAAAAATATTTAATTATTTGTATTTTTGTATAAACTTAAGGAATAAATTTGTATCTTTTAATAAAAAACTAAATACACAATTAACGATATTTAATATTCTATTAAAATGAGGGCTAATTTATTAGTTTTTAAAAATTTAAAAGTCAATTCGTACGTTTGCACAAATTTTAAATATATAAATGAACTAAAAAAAATTAAGCATTAATTTATACCTTCATATAAATTTTAAAGGTATTTTTGCACATTCTTCCTTTTTAATTATGCTATAATTAGTAAACATTATGAAGTCTGACAAGAAATTCTTCCAAATCCTTCTCTAATTGAACTTGTAAATGAGAAAGAACGAAATAGAAATCCAGAAATGGGTTTTTAAAGGAAACGAACTGAAAAATGAGATTGGGTTTTTGAAAATTGAAGAAATTGATGGCGGTGAAATGGAGAGAATTCGAACACTTTAACAATTTTTTTTTTCTATTTTGCCAACTTCCCAGTAAAAATGAAAGCATAAAAAATAAATTAAAAAGCTCTGTTAATATTGTTCGTTAGAGAGGGTCTTAAAAACTTCATTTGAATAAAGTTTGTGTACAATTAAGTCTAAATTCTTTTAGGTGCTAATATGTATCTTTATGAAAATTTTTTATCTTCGTGACTAACAGCATGATTTAGTAATATATTATATAGTATAGTATGATATTAAAAATAATAGTTATATATAATAATATTTAAATAAAGTTTGCAAATAAAAATTAAACTATGCTGGAAATAATATTTATATATAATAATATTTAAATATAGTTTGGAATACCATACCATAATAAATTGTGAAACAAACAGAGCCTTAAGGGGCAAATTTGCATCCTCTTCTTGTTTAATAATATTTTTACTTTTTCAATATTTTTTCATATTAAATCTTAAAATATGAATTAGAGAATAAAATGTTAAAAAATTAAACATTGGATTCAACTTCGTCAAATCCGATAAGTTAACCATATGTCCATCATTAAGTAAACATTTATATATACAAATATTGATGAATGAATGTTTCTATCTTCTAATATGTATCGCAAAAATAAATAAAATAAAAATATTGTGTATGGCGTTTTTATCTCAGGGTAGGTAAATCTGAAAAGGATGAGTTAATATTTTCTTCCCACTAGCTATAGATTATATTAATTTAAGATGAAATTAATATTGGACTTATTCAACTTAATTTGGACTTACGTATTTTTTTATTTAATTTATTATTAATTAAATTGCTTGAGGTTGAGATTAAATATATAAGAGCAGCAACAGGATTTGAAACCCTGCAAGTGTTGTGGTTTTGGATTATGGCTTTCTTCTTTGGTCGCCCATCAAAAATTCTAATCTTGTCTATCATCATTATTTGTTTCTCACGGTTGCTCTTTGTGAACGCAGGTTTGTTCTTTTAATTTCTTTTTCTCTGTTTTCTTTTTTTTTAACCTCACTTTTTATTTAATTAGTTTCTATATATATATATGGATATTTTCACCATAATAGTAGACGGTAATCTCCTATAATGAGAAGTAAAAACTAAAAAAAATTATGGAACTTTTTTTTACAGAGCACAACAATGCAAGGAAGCTTGGAAGAAGATTTAACAACCTGAGGCCTCCGCCGGCACCAAAGCAGGCTTCGGCAAAGCAGGGGGCAGAGGCAGGGGGGTCCCGAGGGCAATGGACCCCCTTCCCTCCTCCCTCTTGATTTATATATATATATATATATATTTAAATAATATATATATATATAAATTATTATATAATTATATATAAATATATAAAATTATAATTATGTAAATTATATATTTATATATTTATATAATTATTATATAATTATATATAAATGTATATAATTATAATTATATAAATTATATATTTATATATAAAAATTATTAGATTTTTAATATATAAATATATATATTATTGATCTTTTTGTATTATACATGTTTATTTTTTTAATTAATGGATATTTAAAATTTTATGATTAGGTATATTAAAATTTTATAATTTAATTATAAATTAAATAAAATTAATATTTTTATTTAAAAAAATTATTTTAAAAAATTATTTAAAAAATTAATAAATTTAAAAATTAAAATAAAAAAATATATAAAAAATTTAATAAAAATATAAATTTTACTATAATATTAAATATTTAATTTTTATCTTTTATTCTCCATATTTTTTTTACTAAAAAATTTTATTCCATTTTATCCAAGCTCTGATTCCGTTAATGTGGCAGAGCACAAATTTCCACCAAACTGGAACTCGCCGCCTCCGGCCAGCCAGATGCTACCATAATTATTATTAATTTTGTAATTAATAAATAAATATTGCTTGCTGCCTCGGCAAGCTAGATATTACCATGATTATTGTTAATTTTGTAACAAATAAATAAATATTAGTTTAAAGAAAGTAAAAATGCTGAAATTTGATTATTTTTACCATGTCTCACATTATAAGAAATCTTTAAATAATAATGAAATTTATTGACGAAATAAATTTTGGTGGTCTTTACAGCTGAAATAGAGATTGATTAAAGAAAAATCATTTGTTGATATTTTTTTTTTTGAAAATAATCATTTGTTGATATATATAAGGAAAATAACGATGAAAAAATTTACCGCCGGAAAAGTTGATTGGTAATTATATTATACCCTTCTTAGCTTCTTTTTTATTTTTATTTAGTTTCATTTTAAATTAATATGGTTTTAGTTATTTAGTTAAAATAATAATGTTATTAGTAAGCTAGATATATATCAATTATCAAGCTATATATAGTTCGTGAACTTAACAAACTGAGTTCAAGCTTCATTTGTTTATTGGACACACTTCAAAATTAGTTTGCAGAATATCAAATAGCTGGTCAACAAATAATTAAAATGAATTGAAATAAATTTTGAAATACTTAAGAAAATCTTGGAAGAAAGCCCTTTCCCACCCAAATGGGCAATAGCAACAACAACACAAAATATAGAATAAGACAGATAAAATATAAGAACACAATGAGCAGAAATATAACACACAAGCACACAAGGATCAAGAACACCAAATTTAGAAGAAAAACTATTTCAAGGGAAAATAATAAAAATCCAAATTTTACTATCTAATGTAACGTCGCTACTTAAATTACACATGTAAGTGATCCATGTGTTTATAATACAAGCCCATCCCCTTCCATAGTCTATTGGACTTCATACCCAATTAAATAGTAATTCAAAGGGAAGAATACGAGATTTCTTTTTAAAAAATCCCAGAAAATAATTTTTTCTCAAAAATATCCTTTTAAAGTTTTAATTTAAAAAAACTTCTTTTACAGTAATACATCTAGTACGTACATTAATATATTAAATATACACTGTAAACACATTCTGTATATGAAAAATTAAAAAAATAAAATATTTTAAAAAATTTAAAAATGTTATATGTGTAGTATAGCATATAAATAAAAATAAAATAAAGTTTAAAACAAAATGTAAATAAAAAGAAGTAGGAGGCTAAGATCAATGTTTATACATAACGGGATCCAATGTTTTGTTAGTGAAATGTGAAGCATGCGTAAGGACTCCGTCATTTTTCTTAGCGTTGCGTCCATTTTATCAAAATTAGTTCTCATTTTCTACGGCTTCAAACGCCTCAAAAATTGCCACGCCACAGCTTCACCGTTGTTCTATGCATGAGATACGCTTTATATGTCACACGCGCCGTTCTCTGTCCCACCAATTACTGGACAATTTTTCGACACGTGTCTCATTTAGTAAATTTCACAATGTTAATTATCTAATGGTTGAATTTTAGTCTACTTCTGATGACGTGGCATTTCGACTTTCAGTTAATAAATTGCAATCCAATATACACTAATGGCCATCCCCTGCCTCGTGGAGTTCGTTTAACTTTTTGTTTTGAAAGCTTGTTTAACTTATATATATATATATATATATAAGTTTTAGTATAATAATAATAATTTTTTATTATTTTCTTAAATTTAAATAATATTTTTTTGAACTGATGATAATTTTGAACATGATTATAATAAAATATATAGGGTAAATTTATTAAATCAACTAAGAAATGATAAAATAATATTAAATTTTTTGCAAATTTTAATTAAACTCTAAGTAAAAAAATTAAATCAATAATCGTAAGTGAAACTACGATAAGTATTTTCCTCATTTTTATTCATGTAAACCTTTTGTATCACAATTCAATTTCAATTAAATAAAAAAAATTAATCATCTCTGCAAATTTTTTTAATTATAAACTAATTAACTTCCGCACTACTTTTGGATTAATAAAAACACAAAATACAATAAGGGGATTGAGATATTTTCAAATTATTTACAAATAGATCAAAAATCGTTATTCGATCTGTAATATTATTCCAAACTTAATTACTTTTTTATTTATCATTTTAGTCATCACCATTATATCATTTATGAAACTGCTTCTCATTCAACCTTTAATTTTTAAATTTCATAAAACATTTTCATTGTGATATTAATTAATTTTATATGTGATAATTAATCGCAAGTCCATTTTTCCATTAATATTGATCATAATATTTCATTAAATTTTTTATTATTAAAGTTTAATATGACTTTTTGAAATTTTGAACATTGATAAATGAAAATTTTTATTACACATACATATAATTTAATACATCATCATCATTATTATTATTATTATTTATTTCTATGGATAAGGGTTAACGCGGTGAATATTAGCAATTGACGCATAAAGAACATCATGATGACGTTAAACAGAGTGTTAAAATTGTACCCTAATCAAAACCATTTTAGTGGACGGCTAAGATTTACCTGTAAGTGGAGATCCCACTTTTGAGTCATTTTTCATTATTGCTCTATCATTGAAATGTGAACATGAGAAAAAACAAACAATGGTCAACTTTCTACACCAAAATCTTTCTTCTTCGTAGTAATCAACAATAGTCCCTTGATAAATGATCCGACGACTGACATTGTTGCAAGATGGCCCACCATGTTATAATAGACAGATGTCGCATGCATAATATCTTAATCATGCAGTGAGCTGTCTAAGGCAATCGCACGTTAATGAATCGATTTTTCTCTTCTTTATATTATAATACTAAAAAAATAAAAAATAAAATGGGACTGATAAAATATTAATTAACATTTAAAATATTTAACTAATTGTATTATAATTTTAGATAAATAAAAATATATATTTATTAATTTGAGAATAAAAAATAATTTATTTTTAAATTATAATTCAATCAACGGAAAAGAAAAAGTAGAAATTTATAATAATTAGTACATATTATTATTAAAATAAAAAAGAAAAAAAAAGTAATTAAAGTGAGTAGCAAAAGAAAGTGCTTAAAACACAGAATCGCAACCGCTGACTTATGAGATGGTAGGAATGGTTTATTAATCATGTTGACGACAAATCTATGGTAAAGTGATTCTCAGTATTATTAAGTTTCTTTTTTCCCCTTAGCTTCTTCCTCTATCAAACCTAAAAGTATGTCTCCATTTCACTGCAAGAAAAGATTAGACCACCCAACTCTCTATAATTTCAATTATTTCTTCGAAATCCAAAGATTCCCTGCCCCACCCCTTCTTGACAAACTCTTTCATTTTTACCTTTCTTTGCCATTTTCCCAATGTAAATCATTCTTTCATATTTAACTCAAGTACAATAATATTATTGGTAAAATTCTCTAAATTTAATTTTAACATAATTATATATTTAAATTGAACTCACAATCTCTAATTAAATTAAAATATTCATTTATCAACTGATATACAATAATTCTTTCTCATTTTCTTTAACAATATTACAGTAATTCTCTTTTTCCGCTATCATTGTTAACATTTATTAATATGTAATTGGATATGTGCTCTCTCTCTCTCTCTCTCTCTCTCTTAAGTATTCATACCATTGTAATTAGAGAGATTTTACTTATGATGGACATTCAAAACAATTGATATCTATTTTGAAATATGATTAACTTTATTTAAAATATAGATTACTTATTAGTATTGTAAATTACTAGCCACCTGTTTAGAATTAAAATTCATGATGCTTAAAACAATTACTTTGTTTCAACACAATTGATATCTATTTTAAAATTCATGAAGCAACAGTAATAAGTAGCTTACAAATATAGCTTTGGCCTGGCTCTTATAGGATTGATTCGAGACATCCAAGGTAATTGGGTTAGAGGATTCACTATGAATATCAGTTACTGCGCAGTCACCATGGCAGGACTTTGGGAAGTCTCCCAAGGGTTATCACTATTGCTTGGAAGGTTGGCATTAGGAAGCTCATGGTTGAGGTGAACAATAAGTGTGTAGTATCTCTCCTTAAGGATGGACATGGAAGTAGTTGTTATTTTGCACCTTTGGTCTTTTGCATATAGAATTTGTTGCGACTTGATTGGTCAATACAGTTGGAGCATGTATTCAGGGAAGCAAATGGTGCAATGGATTGGTTTGCGAATTATGCCATAAGTTTTCAGTTAGGTTTCCATGTACTTGATAAGATGCCTGAAGGTTTACGAGTTCAGATTGAACAAGACAAAGTTATTGTAGGCCTTCCTAGAATGATTGCTTTGGTTTCTTGAGGCAGAGGCCTCCTTTTATGTATCCAAAAAAATTAGTTATGATTCAATATTGCTCATTCGCAAAGCATGTATAGCTTCACTTATAATTAATGGGTCTAGCATGAAATGATATTTTTTATTTTAAAAGGAAATCTTTTATTTGTTATTACTTGCTGATCTCTGTGGCATGCAAGGAAATGAAGTTAGTGTGTTTTGATACATAGAAGAGTTTGTGGGATATTATGACTATTATTCAGCAGAAAATAAAAATGTGGATTTTGTAGAAAAAAAAAAAGAATTAATTGGTTGCAATAGACATCACAAGGATATTTTATTTGTTGGTTGGTACTTACTGCCAGCGGAATGATTTAAACTAAATAGTGATGAAGCCTTTAAAGTTTCTATCCAGAAGAGTCTTTGCTTGAGGGGTGGTGAGGGATGATAAAGGAGTTTGGGTTACAGGATTCATTATGAACGATGAACTGTGTTTTTCATACAAGCCCAAGCTATGGGGTGCTTATCATGGACTTAGCTCAAATGGTAGTAAAGAATCAGCAAACTGAGAGTGGACCTGATTAGTAGATGTGTGATTCATCTTTTTTTTTAGACAAGAGGAGGCAAAAGCCTATACAACTTAGTTCAAAACATATCTAGGATATGCCGCTCCAACCTTGTCATTTCTAAGCAAATCTAGTATACTATGAGGAGCAAAGTTCAGCCTATGGAGGCCAGTAGGAGAGGTGAGCCAATGCAGTCAAGGCGTCAGCAACCTGATTCGCTTCTCTAAAAATATGGTAGACCTTTACATTCCATTGCCACCATACCATTTCTTGAATTGGAGTCACCAGAGGGCCAAGCGAAGAAGGAATTCCATTATGACCATTGATGAGATTAACTGAGCAGAGACTATCAACTTCAACAAATAGAGATTGAATACCAACATCCCATGCAATCTGTAGACCATAAAATACACCTAGAAGTTCAGCCCTTGTAATTGTGCAGTTGCCAATATTAGCAATAAAACCATGTTGTCAGTTCCCTTGTGCATCCCTGATTAAGCCACCAGCACAAGCCAAACCAGTGGAGCTGATAGGAACCATCGAAATTAAGTTTATACCACCCCGTATCAGGAGGAATCCAGTTGATAAGTCTCTCAACCCGGTAGCTACGCACGGTTGCCATCCCATTCAGGGCAATCTGCGATGAAACCACATCCAAAGCTCTACTCCTAATAGTAGTTACCATCTCAAGAGATTTCATTCTAGCATTGTTAAACACTATAGAGTTACGGTTCAACTAAATCTTCCAGCATGTTAGCTTAAAAATCAAATTCCAATTAAAGCCATCTTTAAGAGTTAGATTACTACCAATGTTATCCAGCAACCATGTCTCACACATTGAAGAAAAGAAGGTCAGTCTTAGGGGGGGAGGAAGGATACTTAACCAAACTCCTCGAGCAATTACACAGTCTCTTAAAACATGAATTGTATCTTCATCCCCACTCTCACGGAGGTTGCAAAGAGAGTCCGTTGAAACATGACGCTTCCATCTCTCCTTGTTTGTGAGTAGTCAGTCACTCAAGGTAAGCCACAAAAAAGTGTAGACTCTATAGAGTCCCTTCCAACTCCACAGGATTTTCCATTGGGCATCTTGATGGCTCCAAGCATTTTCCTTAAGAAGGTTATAAGCTGACTTGACTGAGAAGTTACTAGAAGGAGTAAGGTGCCAAAATAACTCATCAAACTTGTCCGCTGATCTAGGAGGGAGAAGAGAAGCAATGGAGAGAATAATGGTGTTTGGCAGCCAGCATGCAAAAGCAGTCAAATTCCAAGAACCATCCTCAAGAACATAATCACAAACCTTGCGCTGTAGGTGTTCTGATGGGATATCACTGCTCACATAAAGTATTAGAGGGGCTACATTGTCTATCCATTTATCCGGCTAAAACCGAATATATTTCCAATTAAAAACTGTCCACTGTACTCCATTCCACATATGAGCCCAACATTTGTTCATAGCTCGCCAAAGAGGAGAACCATTTGAAGTCTTTAAGGAATCAGGAAAAGGAGGCCCTTCTAGCTTGTATTTTGCCTTAAGAACTCTAACCCAAAGCTGATCAGGGTGAGCTATTAAAAACCAATTAAGCTTTATAAAGAAGGCAACATTCATTGTACTCAAGCTTCACAGTCTGAGTCCCCCTATTTTCCTTGGCTAACAGACCCGATCCCAATCACAAGATGAATGGCATTACGGTCTTTCCCACTACCCTACAGAAATGATCGGCATTGCTTCTCCGCCATATTGCAAATAGAGCTTAGGAGTGGTGTTGTTTGCATGGCATAACAAGGAATGCTTTGGATTATATGTTTATTTAGAGTGAGTCGACCTGCTAGAGGAAGCTTGGTAGAAGGCCATCCCTGAAGTCTGTTGGTTACTTTATCCAAGATAGTGGAGTATGTCATTTTATTGATATGAGTATGTAAGATTGGCATGCCAAGGTAAATACCAAGATCCTCTGTTGCCTTGAACCCCAAAATGTCACCAATTTGTCTCCTGACATCAAATGAAGAATTCTTAGAGAAAAAGGTTTTTGTTTTAGACAAGTTGATTACCTGTCCAGAGCTAGAACAAAAATGTTCAAGTGTTCTTTTTATTACCCTAGCTTGCTTCAAAGATGCCTCATCAAATAAAAGCACATCATCAGCAAAAAACAAGTGGGTTAATGGTGGGCCATTTCTTCCCAACCGAATAGGTTTCCAATCCCTAGCAAGGGCTGAAAGATTGATGGCATGGGCAAGTCTTTTCATGCATAGCACAAATAAATAGGGTGAAAGACGATCACCTTGATGCACTTCTTGGGATGGAGAAAGGAGTCTGAGAGTTCCCCATTCCAAACAACCTGCATGAAGGTAGAGTGAAGGCTCTTCATAATTACAGCTTGTAGAAAATCTAGGATGCCAGTCTCTTGGAGAGTCTTTGAAATGAAATACCAGTTAACCTTATCGTAGGCCTTCTCCAAATCAATCTTAATAATTATATACCATTTCTTACCCTTCATTCTTCTCAAAGAGTGAACTACTTCTTAGGCTATTAAAATGTTGTCTTTAAGGTATAAAGCTCGCTTGGTTTTGACTAATCAACTTAGGCATGATAGGTCTTAACCTGTTGGCAATAATCTTAGTAATAACTTTCATTACCACATTGTATAGACTTATTGGCGAAAATTGAGAGATATATTTGGGAAAATCCACTTTTAGAATAAGAGTAATTAAGGTTTTATTCAACTTACTCAGGATATCAGCCCCCTCAAAGATTCTTCTGGTAAGCGAGCAAACTGAAGGCCCAACTATATTCCATTTCTGCTGAAAAATATTGCATGGAGATCATCACAACCTGGAGCTTTCAATGGCTTCATCTCGAACAAGGCTGACTGAATTTCCACATTTGTGACTATCCTGTTAAGATCAAATAAGTCAGCATCATCAAGAGATGGGAAGTAGCCTATAAAATGATAGGGAAGGTACTACCCATAATCTGAAGAGTAGAGGTTTTTAAAATAATCTATCGCTAGTTGCTTAAGAGTTGTAGGGTCACTGCTCAAGGTACCGTCACTATTTTTAAGAGCTTCTATCTGATTACGACGCTGTCTTCAGGTACTCACTCGGTGGAAGTACGAAGTATTTTTGTCTCCAAATTTAATCCAGTTAGTCTTTGCACGTTGTAGGGCAAGGAGTTCCTCCTAGCTCAAAATGTTCTCAAGTTCAGTTTTCAAATAAGCTTTTAGCTTATGCAGATGAGGAGAATCAAACTACTTCTTTTTGTGCAACATTCGAAATTTTTAGAAGTTAAATTAAATAAATTATAATTTAATTGAATAAATTAAATAAATAATTTTAAATAAAAAATGAAGGAATTTTAAATGAAAAAGTGGAATGTATATGTGATATATGCAAAATATACATAACATATACAAAGTCAACAAAAGTCAATTTTTAAACAGTCAAAAGTCAAAGTTCAATAGCATTTTTATAAATAAATTTTAAAAATTTAAAATTATTTAAATTATTTAAAAATAATTTATTTTTAATAGAAGAGGTATTTTTGGGGTTTAAATTAAATAATTAATTATTAAATTATTAAAATAATATATGTATAAGGTTGGAATTGAAAGTGGAAAGAAAGAGAAAATTGATTTTTGGTCTTCTTCTTCTTCCTTGGCCGATTTTTCCATAGCCATCAAAAAGGGAATTTTGCTTCTTTCAAGCTCATTTAATTGAAGGATTTTCAAGGTTTTAATTGAAGTTTTGGAGTTTTCTACTTGAATTGGCATTGAGGAGAATTGATTTGCTCAATCTAAGTGTTGAAAGGCAAGTTGGAAGAGAATGTTGAAAGTGGTGTTTTAAGCTTGCTTTTGATTGCTTTTAGAGGTAAGTACAAACTTTGAATAAATTAGGTATGTTTGCATGACATTTAGGCTTAACACATTTTGATTGAAAATGTGTTGAGTTATTTGATGTATTGAATATGCATGAAAATATTCAAAATATTTAGGTAATGTGCTTTAATGTAAAATGTGATACATTGTAATGATATATTGAAATATAATGAAATGTGATAAATTGAAATGAAATGATATCGATATGAATGAGAAAAATGAGAAAAGAGGCAATGTGCCTAGTTGATAATGAGAAATGAGGTAATGTGCCTAGCTTGATTATGAAAAAATGATAAAGAAATTAATGATGAAAAATATGAAATAATTGTGTGCCTAGTTCATTTTCAAAATTTTGTATTTGGCGTCATGCCTATAAGGTTATCCTCATTATTTGCCTTCGGAACTAGCTTTTGAGCAATTATTATAATCTGCATTTGGGGCTAGCTTTTAAGCAATTATTATGATCTACCTTCGGGACTAGCTTTGAAGCAATTATTTAATTTTCCTTCAGGGCTAGATGCTTAGTATCACTGTGATATGATTTGTCTTCAGGGCTAGCTTTTGAGCAATTATTATTATCTACCTTTGGGGCTAACTTTTAAGCAATTACTTTATTTGCCTTCGGGGCTAGACACATGGTGTCAACTTGGATTAAAATAGTAATTCTGTAATTTGAATGGCATATTAGATCATTTAGGCTCATGCTTGTGTTTGTTCTTATGTGACTTATTAAAGGATGTAAGAATATGTTTAAAGGTGAGCTTGGATGACACATTGTGACATAGCATAAAAACATTTTGCATTGACATTTCTTTACAGTTTTATTGTTATCAAAGTTTATACCGAAGCTTAACACGATTGTAATTTATTGTGCAGATGACAGGGGCTATCTGGTGGAGCCGGAGAGTTCTACTAGACCTGGTCAGGTCTAGATTGAGATTGCTTGTTGAGTTGATTTTGCTACGTCAAGATCAGAGCCAATTTGTCATCATGCATATATATATATGTTATATTATAGTATAATTTGTTATGATGTATTTTATGATTATATTTTTGGAGAATAAATTATAAAGAATATTTGGATAAATTGTGTAATGTGAAATTTTATATGTGTTTTAACATAAATATATGTATATGTTTAAATATTTTGTGAAACTTAGAAAAATTGAGGAGTATTGAAAAAAATGTATGAATTGATTCATTGGGAGTGCCTTTATATGCAGGTTGTGGTTTTGTTGAATTTTAAAAATGTCCAAATTACAGACAAAACTCTGGCGAATTTTTTTCAGAGATTTTATGAAAAATATTATTTTGGAACATATAGTTAATAATAAATATTTTATTTATTATTTAAATATATATTTTAAAGTTGGGTATAAGGATGTTACATTTTGCACGCCTTGAATTCTGGCTAAGACTCTATTCTTCTGTTTCCCAACGTGTCCAAAGACCTTATAGTTCCATTGTTGAGCCTCATTGGTAAAGCAATCAGCAAGGGTTAAAAAATCACCTTCATGGCTTCATGTTTGTTGGACTAGATTATAGAAATCAGTGTGACGAAGCCAAAGGGCCAAGAATCTAAAAGGCTTAACTGGAGAGGAGATTGAGATATTGAAACGAATTAGTAGGGGGCAATGGTCAGAACTAACCCGTGGAAGGCCAATAACAGTAGAGTTAAAGAATTTGTTCTCCCAGGAGGGATTGCTAATAGCTTTATCAATTTGTTCACTGAGATTTCCCCTTCTCAATGTAAACTTCCATCCCTGGTTGCCCAGATCAATGAGACCATTATTTTCTATCCATTCTTTGAAATGTAGGCAACCATTAAATCATCTGGTGGAGCCAACCCTTCTTTCAGAGCTTGAAAGGATGGCATTGAAATTACCTGTAAGAAGCCAAAGGGAAGTAATAGTAGAAGCTATCTGACCATAGAAGTCTTTGAAAACTCGGTGAAGGGCTTCTATAAACTGTAGTGAAAAGACACCAGGTATTATTCCTACCTCAGACTGAGACATGGATAAAACTGGCTATGAATTTCTTTGACTAGAATTTGAATGGTGTCATCCCAAAGGAGCCAAATACCTCTAGAAAAACTAGTTGCTTCCACTCGAATGGAGTTTTTAAACTTCAACTTTGATATAAAATGATCTTCTCTAATACCACTAATTCTTGGCTCTAGCAGAGCCACAATGCTCGGCTTATACTTGATAGGCATTTAAAAGTGATTCATCTTTTGTTTGTATAATTTGTAGCTCCTAAAACAAATAGTGCCCTCATCCATAAGATAAGAGATCTGATTAGAAGGGAATAAGAAATTAAAATCTATCATATTTGCATGGAAGCCAACCGGCTTGCTGACTCTCTTGTTTCTCTTGCCAATAACTTTTCAATTGGAGTTCATAAGATTATAGAATCTCTTAAGGAAGCTAGACATTAGATTTAATATGATTTATTAGATATTATTTGTCCAAAAAAAAAAGTAAATTGATGAGCTTTTGAGGATTTCCTTACTTTTGAAACAAAAAAAAAAAAGCATATATATTTAATAATGTATAGTTTGAATTTTCAATACTGCAATTTAATGTATAATCTTAACACAAGCCAAAAGCTTAACATAAAATTAAAATATAGTACTACCAAAAACTTTAATATTCCATTAGAATTTATTAATTTTATTAATATATTATTTAAATATGCCTTTATTGTTGTCATTAATTATTATTTTTAACATAAAAATAATTAACAATGTTAAATTGAATGTTTATGTTAGTGGTAGAAATATAAGCAACGCTATTATTTTAAAAAGTGATTGTTGAATAATTTTTTTTTATTGACTAAAAATATTTATTATAATATTATTCTTTACAAATGAACTTATAATAAATATTTTTTAATAAAAAAAATTATCTAATAATTACTCTTTAAAATAACTCTAATAAATATTCCTTTAAAAACATTTATCATGTAGTGCCATCCTAATCATAAATCTATATATATATATATATATATATAAAGTAATTAATTCTTATATATTAATATCGTACTTTTGACTTTTAAGAACATTTGGATGATGATATTAAAAGGATTGTATAGTAATAGCATGGGAACACCTTTTGAAAAATAAACTTTTTTTTTTAAAAAATAAACTTATTTGCTTGCGCGCGCGCGCATATATATATATATATATAGTCTAAAGTTGCAATAGCAATCAGATTCTTGGTTGGTTTGTGTATTTTTCTATTGAGATAAACACAAAAACCACTGAATTAACATCCATTTATGCTTCATGTCCCACCAAATATAATAATTGCAAATCAAGCCAAATTAAGCAAATCGACATTAATTAGTGCACTATATATAATTATATAGTTTGTCCTAATTATAATTATTGTAGGTCATTTTGGTGAACACAGAACATTACTCCCTGCTCATCCATCTTATCTAATTGGCACAAGAATATTAATTTTTTTAAAAAAATTCAAATCATATATAAATTATAATCTAAATTCAATCAAATAGAACTAAAGTATAACATTTACATGTCATTAAAATTATATAGCAAGTTTTAATTTAATTAGATATTTTGATTTCGAGTTTTAGATATATAATTATATTAAAATTTATTAAAAAAAGTTTTATCGCATTCATGATTTTTTTTTATTTAAGTTCGAGTTTTAGATATGCAGTTGCATTAAAATTTATTAAAGATAGTTTTATGCCCTTATGATTTTTTTCACTCGACTTTAAAAAAATAATTTATGCAAAAAAATTATATGGTCGAGAAATAATATATAATTATATTAATACATATTTTTTTCAATGAGTTCAATTAAGAATACTTGTGAAAATAATTACAGAAAATTATTAAAAAAAAAAAGAGGGAAAAAAGAAGTGTGTGTGAGCTTTTCAATCCTATAAGGGTGGTTAAGGAATAACGTCGGATCCTATAATTAGTCATAAAGACTCTCCCAAATTTCATATTATTGCATAAGCTTTTGACAAATAAGTTGAGTTTGACATGAAACATATATAAATGGAAAAAGCATGCCTTGATGACATAATTAACTTTCGAATTAGGCAATTAAACCTAAGAATTTTGAGTCTAATGCCAATAATCAACCTAATTTAACACCCAACACACCCATATGATTATATAGGTTTAAAATTTCCTAAATATCATATATCTTACAAAAAATAAGAAAAGCAATTAAAGAAGGGGGGAAATTGGTTCAGTTTATTTGAATTTTATAATGTTCCTAAAATCAAAATGGTTAATGAATTGATAAATGTTGCCTAGGTAATCTAATGGTTCAACTAATTTGACTTGGTAAAGAAAAATAAGAAACATAATTTAAAATAATAAATATTTTATTTTATTTGAAAGTAAAAGATTAAAAAATATACACAATCAAATTAAATTAGAATAAATTTGATCTTTGCATTAATATTTTCTTAAATCATTTAGTGATTATTGTCTTGAAAATTATATCAAACCAGTCAATCAAATGATTAATTAAATTAAAATTAATATAAATTTATTTTTGAATTTTATATTTCTTTTAATTTAATACTTACATAGAATATTTTTTATGTTATTTATAGTTTCTTATTAAAGTACGATAAAATTAAATCTGTTAAATCAATTTCACAAATTAATTTATTATCAAATTTACATAATCATCAACTTAATTATAGAAAAGATAAATTTTTTATATTTTTTTTTCTAAAGAAAAGAGCTCCAACAAAGAGATAAATTCATTATATTGAAATTAATGGATAACCTCATTGCATTTAAAAAGAAAATCATTCTGTGATTTGATTAATCTAAACAATAGTATTTTTTTACAATCAAATTGTGCTAAAAATAAAATTAAATAGATTGATGAAGAGTGAAATGCCCAATCATCGAAGCATACATATATGCAGCACACTTGAGGAGAGTAGAGTAGATTTCCTTTTGAGCCAATTTGTCTGCTTCAAATATCAATGCACATTCTTGTATGCATTTTTACATGACTATACTCTGTATAGTTAAAGGTGCCCCGTGAAAATAAATAAATAAATAATATATGAATCCGAATTAAAAATATTTTTACATTAATTATATTTAAAAAATAATTATTTTAATTTTATATTTATTGTTAAATATAAAATTAAAATAATTATTTATAAATCACCTTAATTATTATTAAAAAATAAATAAATAAATTTAATTATTTGTGCTTAACATTCAACAAAGTCATGTTCACATAGACAGACAAATAACCCCATCAGTATCCATTTTTTAGTATTTCCCTCATGAGAATAATATGAAAATTCCAATAACCTTTCCTTGGAAATCGAGTTAGTGGAGTTATTTGCATTCCCCGCAAACATGCCCTTAACCATCTTAGACCAACAATTTTAACATTATCTTTTATTTTTTTTTCTTAATTTACAAAAATAAAAAAAAAGAAGCTAAATCATAAAAATAAAAATAAAAATCCCACTTACGTTAAAAGCTACAACTTACTCTTTATATATGACCCCATTGTGTCCCCTCATGCCTACTACTACTCCTCTCTTTTCTACTCTTTCTCTGCTATAAGCTTAGCAGCTAATTTATTTTCTTTCTTTGCAAATAGCAACTATGTTTCTAGCAACATTGTCTTAGTGTCTTTCACTTTCTTTGAATTTTTGAAGATGATAAGTAGCCGCCGGCGCAGCTTCGCCAACTATGGTAGTGGTTACAAAGAAAGTGGTGGTGGTGGTGGCTGCTCATGGTGGCACAGTGGAGACGGGCTCTTTTGTAAATATGGGTGAAAAAAGATGAAAAAAAAACAACAAAGCTTTGCAATTGCACTCACCTGAATATCTAGCCGAGTGAATGGCAGAATTGGGAGAGTGAAATTATTGCATCGCGGGGAATTGAGGGTAGCGGTCCGATTTACCTTAGCGTTAGGTCTTTTAATTTCCATTAAATTCCTTGTTTAACATTATGTCTTTCTGTTTATTTACATCTCTCCCTTCTTTTTTTTTTTTTGGGGTGTGGAGTTGGTTCATGTTATAAAAACATGGGATGTAAGGGATGCATACGAAGTAGCTATAAGTTTGTTGAAGATGAATTTTGATAGAATTAAGGTTTTATAATGCTGCTGGGCATGCATCACTTACACCTATTACTTGTATTTTGCTTTGTTATCTTCAAAGAAAATGACTTTAGTTTTTATTTAATTTCACTTTCTTTATTCTACTTCAGTTGATGGTAATATTTTTCTTTTTTATTTTATTTTGTTCTAATTTATAAGTTATTTAATATTTGTATAATAAAAATATGTATATACTAATTTATTTTTTTAATTAAAATAATTAATCTTTCTTAATACTTATTAAATAAAAAAAGTATCAATTAATTCGAAATGGTCGAAGTATTTTATTGTTCTGATTGAATATCTGAATTAATGTATTTATAATGCAAATACTCCATCCATAGACTTTTGCTATATACATATATAGTTTACTTTTTTATTTGCATTTGCCAAAACTTGGTCGAAGTTTCCTTTATTATTTATTTCCTCTTTCTGTTATTTTTTCATCACTTTATTTCGGATTTATAAGAAAAGATTAAAAAAAAATTACGTGAGATTCTCCTTTTCAACTTAATTCAGAATTGAAGAGCATATGATTTTTAAATTTAAGAATTTTGACACTTATTTTACTACACTCTATGATATAATTATAACATTTTAGTTCAATTTCACTTTCTCTTTAAATTAATTGATGTGAAATTATTATTATTATTATTATTATTATTATTATTATTATTATTATTATTATTATTATTATTATAGAATAGAATAGAATTGCAAATAATATTTTTAAGCTAAAATAAAATTATGTAATATAAAAATATATAAAATTTGTGATTAATTTATCTCATAAGCATAAGAATTTATTGGATATTACAAATTAATCAGAAAAAATTCATAATATTACAAGTTTACCAGTCTAAATAAATATTATTAAACTTATCATAATTCTTTAATAAATTTATAAATTTACTAATTCAATAAAATATGTAAAAAGTTTATTATGAATTTATTATATATGTATGATAATTTTTATAAATTTATTATTAGATTATTAGGATTTTATTATATATATATTTTTAAAATGAACAAAAATTTCCTAATAAAAAAATAAAAATTTTAAAAAATTTGATAAACTGGTGTAATTTTAAAATGATAATTAATTAATTAAATAGAATTATTTTTTTTCCCTTAAAAAAAAATAGAATTATTATTTTTATTAGCATTGGATCCAAAAGGCAAATTTTTAGCTTTTTGAAAAATGATAAAGATCTGGTACATCTTTTTCCTCGGAAAAAAGAGCACTTAGCATGATTGCCGGGAACCGCTATCCACTATCCTTCAACTGAATTAGTCCATCATCTCCGTTTATTATCTTATTATTATTAGCTCATGATGAAATTCAACCATGCAAAAATTACAAATTAATCAATGAAAATTGAATTTTTAATCTATTTAATTCAATTTATATTAAAAAAAATCTAAAACAATCAAATCGACCAATATATAATACACATATATATATTAAACCCATTCCACATCTAATAAATACAAAAAATATATTAGACTTACAATTACAAAGACAATCCGACTAAAATAATTTATTTTAAAATATAAAAGATATAAATCCAATATATTTTAACTTTTAACTGAATGTGAATTATCAAACTAAAATGTGTCGGTGTCTCATAAAAAATTACATGAAAAATAAAATAACATCAGTACCACAATAAAAAAAAAAAAAAGCGATATTTTTTTCTAAGAAAAGCAGGTTAGGATAGAAGAGCTTTATACGTGTGAAAAAGAAAAAGGCCGATCCATTTGAATTCTTTGTTTTTTTTATGGAAAAAAAGAGGCATATAAACTAATCTGTTTTTCAGCTTTGTGAAAGAAAAGAAGTAACAAATGCTAAGATGGCATCTCCTGTCCAAAAAAAAAATTATGTAAAATTATAGGACCACAAGATTCTGCAGATTAATATATAAACACATAGAATTAAAAATGAATATGCTTAAAACTGCCATAAAACTCAAGAGGAAGAGCTTTACGGTCTCAACTCAACTTAAAATTGTAGTCCTATAATGTTAGAATGCAATTGCAACTTAAAATAAATTAGGCTACGAGTCCCATATTTTGAAAATGGCCTCCTTTTCTGCTATATTAGAGATCATAATTTTACATTAAAATTGCTCTGTCCCAAACATGTATAAGCAGAAATTTTAATGATGATAACATATGAAAAGAATACAGACCAAAACTAGACAATTGAACTATTACGACCATCTTAGCTGATCAAATTAGGAAAACATTACAACAAATAAAATTCGCAGACTTCAATGTTGAGGCCATTTCAGGAATAGTTGGTAAAAAGCAATGGAAGTGCAAATTACAAACACAGAGAAGTAATGACAAGGGACAGCAGCAAATAAATATGCATGTTGAAACAGTCCACTATCTCAGAGAAATTGTCTATTTTGCCTTTGAATGAAAATGCAGACATATATAAATATTGCTGATAAACATACAGAAATTCACTTGAATGGTGAAAGCATTCTGAAATTTACACTAATGATGTTATTCCAATATAACATACAGATGGAAAGTTGAGGCTAAAGATGTGCATATTTTCAATTTTGATAATGTGCATGAAGAGAAAACATATCATTACTTCATATTACATCCACAAATGGTGCATTGACAAAACTATATAATGAGCACGTCTTCTTTTCTTTTCTTTTTTTTTTTTTTTTTTTTCTCATTCTCATCAGTTCTGCTTAACAATTGTCACCCTATGAGCTTTTTTCCACTGTCTCAGATATAAGCAACTCTGTTGAAGAATCAGATTGATGCTCTTCGGTAACAATGTAATCAGGGAAATACAAAGGACTAGGTGGCAGTTGCGGATCAACACTTCCTTCTAACATTTCTATCACCTTGGTCATTGATGGACGATCTGATGCATTCTTTTGAATGCACCACAATCCGACTATACATATTTTTTTGGCTATTTCAGCCTCAGTTTTACTAGCATTCTCAAGCTCTAAATCCCCTCCCTCATTAAGATGGTCATAAACCCATGATGGGAAATATACTTTGCCTGAACTATCTCCCTTTGCATCAATATTCCTTTTCCTTCGAACCATTTCCAACAATAACATCCCAAAACTATAAACATCTGATTTGCAAGAGACAGCTCCAAAGTCCTTTGAGATCAGTTCAGGAGCAATGTAACCCATAGTACCTCTTGCAGTACTAACAGACACAAAATCATATTCTTTGAGGTAAAATTTTGCAAGTCCAAAATCTGATACTTTTGGAATGATATTGTGGTCAAGCAGGACATTATGAGGCTTGATATCAAAATGAAGAATGCATACATCACATCCCACATGTAGATGCTCAATCCCTTGAGCAGTCCCCAAAGCAATCTGGAGGAGTCTCTTCCAATTTAATGGCTGATTTTCTATTTCTCTTGAAACTATAAACTTATCAAGAGATTTATTAGGTATATACTCAAAGAGAATGGCACGGTGAGATCCCTCAGAACAAAATCCCACTAACCGTACTACATTGACATGATGAATTTTACCAATTATGGAGACTTCATTGATGAAGTCGTCATCATTGAACTTGGTGTTTCCAAGCAGTTTAACAGCAACTAAAAAACCATCAGGAAGTTGACCTTTATACACTGTCCCAAAGCTACCTTGGCCTAATTTATCTTTGAAATTGCTTGTAATTGCAACAATATCAGAGTAAGAGTACCTTTTGGGCATCAAAGATTGTTCATTTAGTAGAAATTTCTCCTCGGTAACTTCTGTCTTCTTTGTTGTTCTATATTTGTGGATTAGAAATCCAATTATAACTATTGGAGCAAGGATGAACCTTGCAATTAGATTTATCACTGAAAGAATAGAGAAGAGAATTTATTAATTTTGATCCAAAGTAATCAAATCAACAGTATAGGAGTTTCAATTTGGATAATCTACCTAACAGAAAATTCCAAATAACAACTGTATAGGGGCTTCATTTTGAATAATTTACCTAATAGAAAGTTCCCAAAAACACCAACGACGAATGAAACCAGAGGTGGTATATATACGCCTGTACCAGCACATAAAGAATGGAAAATTAAGTCCAATTCAGCACCACTAGAACAACTCAAGAAACAAAACCATGAAAACTAAAACAACAAACAAACCATCAAAAGCAAATTAATAAAGATAAAGATACTAACTTGAAAAATGGCACTCATAGGTATTTGGTGTACCCATTGAGTTCAAAGTGCAGGAACCACCAGCAGCAATGCAATCCCGGCACTCAACAGACCATTCAAGATCAAACCCTAAAGCCATCAATTTCAAGATACTATCATAAGATGGGTACAGAACATTCTGATAAATTGTGGGAACTCTTGAAATGAAGGAACAAGACCCTTTAAGATCAGAAATTACATAGGTATCATAACTAACAAAAACATGAGACCTATTTTCACTCAAGCAAGGAACTTTCCTATAAGCTTGATCATTGATCTCACTGGAACACTGGACAAAACTGGTAAAAGTACTAGACACCAATCCCCTATAGCGCCCATCATGCCTAACGTCATCAACTGAAACAGACTTATAAGGAAGGCTACAGCTACCACTGGCTAAATTAACATCAACAAGGTTAATTATATGCCTATCATAAGAAATTTGCTTAACGAAGTACTTCCCTGAGAGAAATTCCAACATGGGTTTGTTGTCCTTGCAAGAAATTTCATAGTCGAAATTGCCACACCATACTGGATCGGTGGTTAGGCGAAATGGGTATTTGATGTTTTTGAGGTACCCACATGATGAAGAGCAACTTTCTTGTTCTTGGAGGATTCTTGCTTCTTTAACCTCACTCGTGGATAGAAAGATTAACAGGGAAAAGAGAGGAAGAACAGTTGAGATTACTGGAGATTTTTGCATTATCTTGGCAGATTTGAGCATTTGGATAGGAAATTCAGGGAAAAAGAAAATATTTTTGTGGCTATAATTGCCAACAACAGAAGCACGTGCTCACTTACTGGAGATGAAGAAGGAGACTAATAGAGCAGTTTCTTAGAAAATTTAATAGAGTTAGCAGTAAGAATCGGGTTAGCAGCAATTTTACATATAAGGAATGCTAATTACCATAAACGAGGGTGACTGTTGAACAAACTTTTCCTGTTAGCTATAAAATATTTATTTCATTAAGTTTATTAATTAAAAAATATATTATAATAAATATATTTTAATCGATAAAAAAATTATTAAACAATCATCCTTTACAAGGGGCTATAATTAACATTTCTCCTCGTAATAAATAACACAAGAAGCATCAGCAAATAAAAATCTCTCTTCCACACTCTAACAATGAAAAAATCATATCGTTTCAAGCTTTTAGCTCTTGAATGCTCTGTTCTATTCAGATACTTTGATGAGTAAACAGTAAACTGTTTGTAACCGAAGTTCTCTTAAGCAATCCAACTAGTTATATATTCAGGAATTCAAACTTGATACTTTTAATTAATCCAATTTCATTTTAATACAATTCTTCTTAATTTTAAAATTAAACACCATGACATTTTGTCTAGCAAAGTCTTTTATAAGTATAATTAAAAATATAAAGGCCAAAATAAAATAAAAAAAATTATGTATAATAAATAAATATATACATATATATATATAACCTAACAGATCATCAGGTCAAAGTGATCCCATGTATCAAATCCCACCCATGTTGAGGGTTGTGATTATTTGATAATTTATTGATGATTATGCTTTGCATAGCATATGTTCTTGGATATTATTTGTCTATATATTATTTGATTAAATTTATTGTAAATATCAATAAATTTTAAATTTTATTTCTGAAGGAAAAAAATTTAACAGGAAGAAGTATATATGAAAGATTAAAATTTAATGCAAATAAATATTTTTTACGATTTTATTTAATCTAATAACTTCTTATTTTTATTTTTTATTTAGTTATTAATAAAAAATTATTATAAATTAATAATTTTTTAAAAAATTAAAATTCCATAGTAGTAATATTGTTAATTATTTCAAATTGTTAATCGCTTTAAATATATAAAATTATATAAAATACAAACTTCTTTAAAAAATAAATACATAATGCATTGATTGACTAATGGCGATTACAAAGAGTCAATAGTCAAGTGATTGGAATCCGAAATTTCCAATAACATAATATATTATTTTATGTAGACTCGCAAAAGACCAAGACCAAGACCCCAAAGTCATTCCACCAAAGAATTTTGTGCACGTGGTTTAAAAATATTTGTTGAATTTTCACCGACTTAATAAAATTTATTTCAAAATAAAAAATTATCTCTAACCACCTAATTTATAATATTAATAGAGCGATGCTAAATATAATTATTTTATTGAATATTTTTTTATTAATTAATAATAAAGATTATTTAACCATTACTTTTTAAGGTGATATTAATTTAATTTTTTTATATAATTTTGCACGTGTACACGCATGAATATATATATATATATATATTAAAATTTAATAATTTTAGATAGATTCAAATGTAGCTGAATTTCGTACGAGATTAAGAGAAATGCAATAAAAAGCAAATGTAAAACAAATAGGCAAATGGAGAAAAATAAGAAATGCAAAGAGGGCATCCTAATCAGAGCAACAGAGAGCTGTTTCTGAGGTCCCATTCAAATCACAATCTCAATCTCATTAATTATCAACAGAGCAACCAAATTCAAGTTGCTCAATCCAGCCCATCAATATTATTGCTTCACTCGACTTTCGGCCTAGTAAAGCCATCCTCTTGGATTTTTTTTTAGAAAATTACATGAAATACAAAAATATTATTTTTGTTTAATTTTTTTTTTTACATTGTCATTATATATATTAAAAATTTACTCAACATCTATCAAAAATATATTAAAAATATATCATATTTTTATATTATTTTAATAAATTTTCTATGTATATAATATTTTTGTAAATTTTTAAATTTTTCATAAATTTCCCTTTTTATTTTATATAAAACTATCTAAAATGTATTTTTAAAATACTCACTCTTCTTTTTTTTTAAAAAAAAAATCCAATTTTTAACTTTGTAATCTCAAAAAAAAAAATGAATTATCTAAGATATGTCTAGTACATCAAAAACATACATATAGTATATTTTATGTTAAATTTTTTTAAAAATATATTTTTATAATTTCTTAAAAATTATAGGGTATTTAAAGAAAAATTATGAGGTAAATTATAAATCAATAATTAAAGTGGCTGAAAAAAAAAATTACACTACTCAAAAAGTCAAGTGTTTATCTAGCTCAGATACCTCCAATATTCTAAAAATATAATCTTCTTAAAAATTTAAATTTCTCTTAAAGTAAATGATAAAATTCTATTCATCTGCATCTGTAAAACGAAGAGGATAATTATCAAAATAAGTGCTAAGCTAAGCGTACTTGTGGTGAACCCCGCTTTAATGGTTAAATACTTAAATTAACTTTCTTTTATTCAGTGTCATTTTTTAAAAAAAAAATTACAAGAAATAATATATTTCATTAAATTGTAAAATTTATGTAATTTTTGTTTTTAAAATCATTTTTAACTAAATTTTATTTTTATTTGTAAATAAATAATTAATATCATTGAACTAGATAATTCGTAGATTTAACAATACATAATATAAAAAGCTTAATTATAAATAAATATCAAACATTTTAGAAAATCAAAATGAATTTTTCTTAAAATATGTTAATACGATATTAACAGGACTCCTGGTTAGACTCTTTTTTTTTTTTTTTTTTTCGTAAAATGAACTTTAAAAGCAAGTTAAATATTTAAATTTAAGACTTTTCAACTTTGGAAATGATTTCATTCTCACTATATATATATATGAAAAATTTTTAGTCATGAAATGTCACTAAGATTGCCAGTAGGTAAGCCCAAAAAGCTTCGCGTTTAAGGTAAGCCATGCCGGAAGGTAATTAGAAAAAAAAAATCATTAATAACATACATAAACAAATATATATAACAAAAAAAAAATTATAAACAGCTACTCAAAACAAACATCATAAATTTACAATCTCTATTTTCCTTCTTCTACAGCCCCTGTTTTTCTAGACCTAATCATCTAGGGTTGTCCTCGCTTCCTTCTTGTTCTTTTGAATGGTTATTATTATTATTATTATTTTTTATATAGTTTTTATGGTTTGATTTGTTTCTTTTTTCAGATCTTGCCATTGAGTGGCTTCTTTTATTAAAAATTTTCCTTGTTTCAGGTGAGGTTTTTTTGAAGACAAAGACTCTGCGTTTATTTTTAATATGGTCTCAGACCTTTTTTTTAAGGCTCATCTTGTTAAAGCTATATGTATTTATTTTTTTGAATGAATTTCATGAATTATTTTTATGTTATGTTTTTATATTTAATAATAAATAAATAACATTGGTTAAAACAACCACATTTGAAAACTCTTTTTAACTTTGTAAACAAAGACAAGTCGAGGTAATCAGTTTACACTGCTTTAGAGTTTGCTTACCAATTAAAACATTAAAACCGCAGTGCCTGAAATCCTTGACTTGTTTTGTTTTTTCTCACCCACTAAATGCCTTTGCCTAAAGGCAACTTCATTACAACCCCACAACTTATCCTCTTCTAAATTATCTTATTATTATTATTATTATTATTGCTACTTATAAATGCCATTTAAGCATTATTTTAATTTTATTTATTCCCCAAGACATGGAGATTGAAGAACATCGTGTTCGAATTTCATCCACTATTAATTTTATATTTTTATATAAATCTCCGTTTCTAATCTTTTTAATCCCACGCTGGCTAAAACTTAAAAATATATAACATTGTTTCATGAATTAAATAAAAAGTACAAATCACTTTTAACATCCTCTTCTCATTTATACACACACACACACACACATATATATATATATATATATATATCTTTACCGCTCTCAAATTAGTTATTTTATTTTTTTATTTTAAATTATAATTTATTTTTTATTTTAATAAATTAATTAATATATTAATTATTTATTATATGCATATTTAATATATTAAAAATATTGAATTTTATTATTCTATCCCTAAAAATTTTTACAGCTCTTTATAACGCCCTCCCAAGTCCAAAACCATTTTTTAACATTTAAAATAGTAAACCGAATCCATCTTCTCTCTCATAAATCCAATGAAGCAAAATTTTTTATTTAAATTATAATATTTAAAAAAATTAATTATAAATAAATTTTATTTTTAAATAAAAAATTATAATTAAATAAATTTATAAATAAATAAAAAATTATAATTGACCAAATTCATAAATGAACACTGAACCCAATCCATTTCAAAATTTTCCTTAAAATTATATTTTTAGATTATATTTTTAATATCATGATTAAAAAAATTTACAATAAAAAGTCAAAATATTGCTAAAGACTAGACATATCTAACTGTTGGTAGATCTATTTATGAAATCAATCTAAATTTAAAGAATTTATTAACATATTTAGTAATTTTCTTGATGAATTGAGATTCAATGTGCCTTCTCTTTGTTTTTATTTTCTCATTAAAATTTTTAATTCAACGTACCGAAAATTACAACCCAAACCAAAATCTTACCGTCTACAGATATTATTTCAAGACCGCTGTGCTATGGTAAAAAAAAATATCACAAGACAACTCAGTGCCCCCATTTCAAAAACTGACTAAATTCTAAAACTTTACAGCAGTAAAAAAAAAGGAGAAAATAATTGACAAGAAGAATAAAAAGAAGAAAAGAAAAAAGAACTCTCCAGAGCTCTCAAAAAACAGAAATGGAAAAAAAAATATCAAAAATGAGAAAAGAAATGGACAAAACTGACAAAAAAAAATAAAAGAAAAAGAAAAATCCCAACCTCACCGCACCGCTTAATCGCCGCATCACCACCACTCATCAGCATCGCATCAGGCCAACGCCAACGCTATCACCTCACCGAGAACCAATCCACTACATCCTCACCAACGCGCCTCCGCGTGATATCAACGCGCTCATCAGAGACTAACGGTGACCGGCAAAGGGGGCAGTTGAAATTGAGATGATCAAGCCAACCATCAAAGCACTCTTTATGGAACACGTGGCGGCAATCAAGTTTCCTGACCTGTTCACCATCTTTTAGCGTGGACAAGCAAACCACACAATCCGATCCTCTATTGAAATCATCACCTGCACAACAGTACCTGTAAGAGAAAACTCGATTGAGGTTGAGTTGTTCGGCAAGAAGGATCAGGCCGGCGAGGCCTGAACCCATTGAGCCGAAGAAGCCATCATCAACGACGCCGTGAGAAGGACCGAATCTGAAAAGAGCCATAGGGTGGAAAAGACTAAGAAAAAAACAGCGGATATGATCGACGCATTTGGCTACAAGTGCTAAGAACAGTAAAGGGATTGAATCAGACGACACGTCGTTTAGCTGGTTCTGTAAACCCATCTTCTTCCTTCTCTGAGCGTAGAGTTTATTCAATTAAAGTAGAAAAAGAGGTTTCTGTAAATTTATAAAGGCGAGAGAGAAACAGGGTTACGTTTATGTTAGAAGGGCCAGAGAGATTGAAGTTCGCGGTCCGAAAGAGTAAAGATCAAAACACCATGTGTGGTGGGGCCTAAATGAAACTATTTATTTATTTTTAATAAAACTCTTTTATTTGGTACTAATTGTGAAATAAATAATTAAGAAAAAAACTTAAAAATTAAAAATGTATTTTACTTTTTCTGTTTATTTTAGCAACGCATTTGTTAATTATTATTATTTATATTGGTAAGAGAATTTTATAATTTAATTAAAAATTTTGAATTTAAATATTAATTATATAATTATATTTTAAAAAAAATTCAAAGTGAGAACTAAAAACGGAGCAATAAATTGTCGTATATTATTGATGCCAATAAAATTATTTTTAAATTTCTAAAATTATCATATTTTTTTATGCTAAGTCTCAAATTAAATTTTGTTATTATTTCATGCTGAAAATTTTATTTAATAATAAAATAAAATGAATTAATGAGATTTCTTCAATTTAAAAAGTTTTAAAACTTTTCCCACAAAAAAATTAATATATTCTTAAAATTTTCAAAATAATAACAAAGAGAAATGAAAACGAAAGAGAGAGAAAAAAAAAAAGAGTTCATTCCAGTCCAGCCAATTTTCGGCTGCCTCTTGCCTTCAACCAATAAATTATTTGGTAAGAAATTTAATTTTATATATTTATATTTATTTATTTTATATGAAATAAATATTTTTAAATATTTATTTCATATAAAATAAATAAATATAAAAATAAAATAATTAATATGTGATTATATAAATATTTATTAAAATAAAATGAATAATTATATAAAATAATTTAATAAATACATAAATATAAAAAATAAAATAATTAAATTATAAAAAATTTAAAAAACAATTGATATTTTAATCATATATATTTCATTTATAAATTTATTAATTAATCTCAATAGTTGGCTATCAATTCAATAAAATAAATAATAATCTCCGTACTCTTGGCATATATATTCTCTTCATTTTATTTCAACGTAAGATGAGAAAAAAATTTATTTTATTTTAAATATTATTTTTAAAAATTTAATAGAATATTAATTAAAAAATTTTAATATTATTTTTATTAATTAATTAAAAAAATAAATAAAATAAGAGATGAAAAAATATTTATATAAATTATCATAAAATTTTTATAAAATTTATGACTAATTATTTTTTAATCTATAAATATTATATTTACACGGTATTTAAAGTGAACCGATACAATATTATTTAAATTTATTATACTCGGAGAAATATAGGTCGATAGCCTATGTTGCGAGAGAAACTTCGACGCTTGCAGTCAAAGCTTGATTTTTGTCGCACATAATCATTGTTAGTGATGTATGTGTGTGTATATATAATTATCCCAAGTCAATAATTAAGCAATAATTACGACGTAAGAAACTTCATATATATAATGTAAAAGTTAATTCGAAACATAAACACTAATTAAGAATATGAAACTAAGATAATTTCCCATCACAGCCTAATTTTTGGAGCATATTCTTTGTTGGTTTATATTTGTGTCTGAAAATTTTAATATCATTTACTTTAGAGTATTAATTTCTTATTAATTTTAATAATAAAAGTTCAGTTTGGATTCTGCATTATAGTGTGGAGTGAAGATTGTACTTTAAACTTTTCTTTTTACCGAATTGAAACTTTTTTTTTAAATTTAAGTCAAATTAATTTTTTTTAAAATTCAAGTTAAATTATAGGTTTTTAATTGATTAATGACAAAGTTTAATTTGGATTTCGGTTGTATAGTATAGTCTAATTTAAACTTCGATCAAATATCAATATTCAAATTGAACTTAATTTTTAATAAATAAATTTTTAATTGTTAATAATTTATAATAGTAATACATAATTTTATAATATTTTAATATATAATAATTTTAATAATTTATAATTTTATTTATTTATAATATTATAAAAATATTTATTAATATTGAAAATTTTATGGGCCCTTACATTAAAATAATTTTTTAATATTATAATTTATAATATTAATAAATTATAATAATTTTTCATATTATAAAATATTAATTATTTGTTAAAATCATAAATTATTAAAATTATTAGACTTTGCCGTTGGCTTAATTTAAAAATTCAGTTAAAAAATTTTAATTTGAACTAAATTTAAAAAAATTAATTTAGCCTAAATTTAAAAGAAAAAAAATCTAATTTGATTAAAAAAAGTTTTAAGTCTAATATTGGCTTCATGGTATAGTACAAGGTTTAAATTGAATATTTGTACTAATTTTAATAAATATTGGCAAATGATGTTAAATAATTTATTAAAATTGACGTTGAACTATTAACAAAAATAAATATAAAAATATAAAAAAATCAAACAATAATGATGTAATTTTTCCTATAACATAAAATGATGTTAAATATGAATGTATGTCAAAACCTTCTCACGAATATATCATCCTTATATACAGTATATATTCCGTTCCCAAAGGAAATTAGAGGGAGATATTGCAAAATGTATCTTCTAATGATATATATATATATATATGTATTTTTTCTTTTTATTTTTTATTTTCAAAAAACCTATTTTTAGGAGAAGTGTGGTGGGTCATAGAAGTAAAAATCCATATTGTTTTTCTATGCGGTATAAAAAATAAATTATTATCTGAATATGGAATCTATGTCTTATATTCATATAATAATATTGAATTTTTTTTTAAATATGTAGCTGCATTAAAATTCAACGGATATAATTTTATTATCTTTGTATTTCTACGAGGCCAACTTAATTTTGAAATAATAATTTATACAAAAATAGGTTTTAGTAGGTATATTTAAATATATTATAAATTAATTTTATTTTTAATAGTTCTATAATATATAGTAAGGAGATTTTAAACTGTAAAAAAATAAGAGCTTTTAAATGAATTAATTTTATATGATATGATTAATTTTTTAAGTTCATGAACTATGATATATTATTGTTCTGTGAACTCCACACACTTTATTCTTATGGATAAAATATTTTAATTTTATCACACTTAACTTCACAGAGCCTTTAAGTTCTTCAAATATATGTAATGGATCACCGATATAATTTTTTCTAATAGAAGTGTTTAGATAACCTAGTTACATTTCATTATATAAAGAAATAGTTATATAATGAAAATAATTATAATACAATTTTAAATTTCTTTTTCCTATTAAGTATATTTTTTTTTCTAAATATATAAGAATATCTTAATATCAAATAAACTTAAATTTTGGTATTTATCTCATTAAAAAAATATTTATCACACTGAGGGAATATCTGCAGAGGTTAATAAAACAGAAAAATAAGGCCAACACAAATAATTAAAAGGGACCGCAAAGCATGTGATGAGAGAAGAAACATTTTCTCCTTATGATGGCAACTTTCATATTGTCCATTACCATCTTAATTCGAATTAGATCATCCTTTCTTCTCAATATGACCTTAATTTTGCGCTTTACTGTTGCATTTTCAATTAATAATTGGAGACATTTTTTTTAAAGAGAAAATAATTTAAAAATATATATTTTTAATTAAATTTAAATAAATATTCAATCATTAAATTATGAATTTAATTATTATAATATAAATATGTGGTTGAGTTTCTAACAAGTGTCAGTTCTTGCCATTGTTTTGGCATATTCCCAATGTTTATTTTATATGCTATTGAAGGAAATTATAGAATTTTTAAATTATCTTTCTTAATTTATACTATGTGTATATAACTATATATCCGTTATATATATATATATATATATTATATACATTTATATCTTTTTTCATTAAAAAAAACTATACTAATAAAAAATCTATTAAATTATATTAACTCATTAATTGAGTATACAAATTAAAAATGCCTATATATATTGTGTTGAAGAATGTTTAATTTTTTTATATATTAAAGTCAATTTTTAATAATAATTTTTTATTTAAATAAAATAGATTAAAACAATTAATATTTTACATATGATATATTTTTTTAAATATAATAATTTTATTTAATTATTTTAAATTTTTATATATAAAAAATATTTATAACTTAAACATTTATTTTCACTTTTTTAAAAAAAAAAAAAAGGGGTAAACAGGCCATAAAGTCTCACAACACGAGCACATGGCAATAACTGAAACAGTATATATTCGAAGAAATGGGCGCAAATGCATGTGAAATGTGAAACATGGCTAATCCACTTGTTCACTTTTATAAATAGATGCTGCACTGCACAATATAACACAGGATTATATATCAAACACAAGCAAGTCACGTTCTTTATTGCTCCATGCGTGCCACACGACAAACAAAGAATGCAAATCTTTATTTACTTATTTTATAATAAATATTTTAATTAATTATAAATGCATATTTAAATATTTTCTATAAGAGATAGATATTTGATCAGTCAATTAATTAATCAATCGCATTAAAATTTAATTAATTTTTTAATTTTTTTACCGATCAATTAATTATTAATTTTAATCAATTTAATTAATTAATTAAATTAAATCAATTAATTCAGCTAATTTTACATTTAACCCAACTAATATGACTATTTTAAGCCATTGCTGTTGATTGCTAATTAGTATGTAGATAAACTTGGTCCACTGCTCCACCGCCACTACCAACTTTAAAATATATACAATAGTACAAGATTTCACAATCTTGCTCAAATTTATACCAATAAGAAAATTGCTCTATTTCAGTGAGGGAATATGCTTGTAGGATAAGTAAGAAAACTTGGGAGAGACTTTATAAAAGATTAAATCACATATAAAAAATTCAAATATTAAATCATTTAAAATTATTAGATATATCCAAATAAAAATTATTTAGCATGAAGTGTAAAGCTATGAAGTGTAAAAATTCATAAAGATGATTGATGAAAAGATTTCTTATATTAGATGTGTATATTCATTCATGAACATGTTAAATGCAAATTTGAGATTCAAACTCTAATTTATAAGGTAATATATATATATATATAACATTAATTATTTTATTTATGATATATAATGTTTCTTCTATTTCAAATTGATAAATTTGCTTCTCATTTTATAATTATTAAAAAATTAATTATTTTTATTAAAAATATATATTTATATATATTTTTTCTATTATATCATTACTTTAACCTTAAATATATTTAATAATTAATACTAAATAAGTATTATAAAAAATTAATATACTATTTAATTTATTAAAATAATAAGTGGGTATAATTTAGAACGACCAAAATAAAAAAAAAAGTAAATTTATCAATTTTAGATGGAGAGAGTAGTTAAATTAACTTGAGGAATTTTTTTTTTCAACAATAATATTGAATAAGTTCCAACAAACCCAATAATAAAATAAGATTGAATGATGGATTAGAGAAGTATTTTTTTATTTTTTGGTGTAAAATTAAATAAAAATAATTGTCAGCATAACGTCCAACAACAAGAGAAAGCATGTGTAGTGTAGGTAAAAGAAGGAATTATTGGCGGTGGGAGATGAACACACAGAGGCAATCAGGCAAGCTATGACTGATTGAGATTTTGCATGATCTCCGCTCATTAATGTCTCATTTATTCTTAATTATTTAAATTAGCAACTTGTTTAGACAATAATAATAAGACTTGTTTAGACAATAATAATAAGACTTAATTCAAGAGATGGGGACATGATAGAATCTCCACCGTCCACTGAGATACGCGTATCCACCGTCCACATTGATATTCAATGCCTAAATTTCCTATTTTATTACTCTATAAATCCAAATTGAAACATTTCAAACATAAGCGTACACAACTTGTGCTTAATCAACTTTATTAATTACACATCTGACGTCCAAAAATTATTATTATTATTAATTCTTCGAGAGATGTTATCATGGTTGAGATGTTTCAGTTTTTAAATTTTTTTTTATTTTTAATATTTACTCTTAATTAATTTTAATATCTGCATGTTACTTGAATTAATTATCTCAAATTTATTAATTTTTAGATACTTTTTTTTTGAAACCATTAATTTTTAGATACTTAATTGTTAATAAATGTACATTTTTGTTTTTTTAAATTGATAGTCTTACACAAAAAAAAAAGACACTTAAAAAACTGTACATTGAAAATTCAAAATAGTATAGCTTATATTCCCTCTGTGAGAGACACTTTTATTTGTCTCAAAAAAAATCTCATAATTTTATTTAAATTATAGTTATATTATAAATTAATTATTATATTTTTATTTAATATTTTATTATTAATAGTATTTATATTTAATTATTTATATTTTTTAAATTATAATTATTTTTTATTCAATTAATAACTATTTTGATTTTTAATTTTTATAATAAATAAAAGTTATTTAATATAAATAGAGGATAAAAAAGATAATTTATAGTAAAATTTTATTTGTTAATTAAATAATTAATTTTTTTAATATGTATAAAATAAAAAGTATTTTTATTATTTTGAGACGTAGAAAATTACGAGGGATAAAAAGAAAACTAATTAATCCGGCTATTTAATTTTGATATTAAAAAGAAAAAAAAAAGAGAAACTATTTAAGCTATTTAAGCTGTTGTCATTCCTATTCTCCAATCATCAACCATTATCATAAATGGAAAAGGGACAAACAACATTGATAAGTCATCAATTAATTAAATAGTTTAATAACTAAAATAGTAAGTTTGTAAAAAAAATTGTAGTAAGTTTAATAATTTTTATATATAAATGAATTTTTAATAAATATCATATGACTGATAAAATTAAATAAATAAATTTTAAAATAAATTGAGCAGATAAAAAAATAAAGATTTTAATTTATCATTTTTAATGAAATACAATTTTATTAAAGTCTTATTTTTTTTATCCAGCTCATGTTTATATTAATTTATTTCTCCTTATTTAAAATTACTGCTTTATACTTACATTTTATTTTAAATATCTATTTTTAATTAAATGCGCTGATTTTTTTTTGAACAATAATTAAATGCGCTGATTAGGAAAATCGTATATCAGACAAATTAATAAACCGCGATTTTTTATTATAAAAACATCCCTCAATTTCCATTGAGTTGTATTTCTAATTAATATAGATTTTTTGTAATTTTAACATCTTAAACGTGGAAAAAAGTTTTTTTTTTTTCTCTTTATAATGTATTAGCCCCAAAAGTATATTGATTTTGATGATTCCTAAAACTCACAAGAAATTTAATTATTGTATTTTGAGTTTATATAAGTTGCGTGTTAGAAGGCAACACATCAAATGACTTTTGAGTTATGAATGTGAAATGAATAAATAATTTAAGAAGTTTGAAAATCTTCATTTTGGATGTTTTATCTAAACATCAAGAAATTATAAATCCTTAATGTTAGAAAACTTAAACTTAGAAAGCTCAAATTATTAAAATATATTCAAGCAAAAATTTGAAGGGTTAATATAATATTTTCAAAAGGAAATATTCAATTTTTGAGATTTGAGTAAAATTAAATAACCTTCAAGACTTATTGCCCCATATATTTTTTTTATTTCGAAATTTCAAATGTATTGACAATAGTAAATTGTGAATTATCATCAACATAAAAAAATAAAAAAGTACAATTGAAATGCACATAAATTGAATACTTCATATATAAATCTAAAAATAAGGTATTAACATGTAAAAGTAATAAAAAAAAAACTGAACTAATGAAAAGATTAGAAGAGTTAATTTATACAAATAAATAATAAATATATTGTTGAAAGAATAAACTTAGGCCTAACTCAATACCAAAAACTAATTTATAAAGTGAAGATTGTTACTCACATTCAGGATTAAATAGATACAAGAAATAAAATGTGAAGTTGGCAAGATTAAATATCTACGAGTGACTCAATATCAAAAGATTTGATCAAGCATGGCCCTCATCTTACAAAATACCCATAGATCAATATAGAGTCCTTCCTATGGTACTAACATAACTATACTCGATGACGCTGGCTCCATATCCTAGTAATTTTAGTGAATCTGATATCATGTTAAAAAAATAAATTTAGACATAATTTAATTCTAAAAGCTAGTTCATAAGGTTAAAATTATTCAAGCCATTATAAAAAATATATTAGCATTATATTTACATGATATAGATAATTCTTAATATATAAAGAAAATAATAGCTAGTCTCATGAACATACTTATATTGATATTATTTATCACAATTATTATTGAAATATGAATTAAATTATAACAACTTTAAAATTTCTATGTATATATATATATATTAATTTTTTTTTCAATTTCTTTTAAGGATAGTTCGACTTTAATTATTAGGATACAAAAGATAAATTATATTAAACCAATCAATTTAAGAAAAAAAATTTCTTTTCTGCCTTTTACATTCAAAACCATATTGCAATTTAAAATTTTACCTCAACTTTACATAATATTTTTGAGAACAATTATGAACTTATAATAATTTATTTTTTATTATTTGAAATCAGAGTAATTAATCAATCAATCACTTGAAATATCTAGTCATAGACCATCTAACTTTATCAAAAATTAGTTTGAAACCGATAAATAAAAAATGGACTGTGATACCAATAGCATTATTCCTTTACAAAATAAATTCAACACGCTTTATCTTCCTTTACTTTCAATATTAGCCAGCAAGATACAGAGTAATAATATAAGAAAAGGTGTTGACTGACACAAATAAATAAGAAGTTTCTTGAAGGACAAGCAAAACAATATCATATTATAAAAATTTAATTAATTAATTAAGGAAATGCTCAAATGAGAAAGCTGAGTCTCTTTCCTTCAAAAAAAAAAGCTGAGTCTCTATTTAAAAATATAATTATAATTAAAAGAACGTCTTAAGAAGAAAATTATTAACAACAAATAAGATTGGTCCTCTACTGACTTTTTCTCTTCTAAATAAATTTTAAATTCATTTCTTTTATTAAATAATTAATTAATTTGCCACAATTTTTATGGTTTTTCATGTCGAGAAACCAATAATACAAGATTAAATAAAATTTTATTAGTTCTATAATAATTATAACTTCTTTAGAAGAGTCTAGATAGAATTTGATTGATTAAAAATGGGTGATAGTGAAACTTGACTATGACATTCAATTATGAAATTATTATTATTATATATTTTTTACAATAAATTAAATTATTATTGGGACAAAAGAAGAAAAATGATTGATTAATTTTAGAGATTATTATTAAAATTATGAGGATAGCCATGGAGGGGAAAGAGAGTCAAATTGAAATTATTTGAATATTTGGTAAGAAAATTTTAGATACAAAGTCCAGAAGATTCTTTAAACAATTAATTAGGCATCTTAGAAGACTAGTTAAAGAGGTTCTGCCTGCCATTCATTCTACTTTTGACAATCTTTTTTTCAGAAAGACTTTGATTACTCATAATTCTTTTTTAAAATATATTGTCTTGACCTAAAATTAAATTTTCTTAAACTAATTCTTCTTTATAAATTAATTTAAATGACAACATTTCACATTTTTTAATGTATTTAATCTATATAACATTTTAAAAAATATCAAATGAATATTAATTAGTAATTAACCAATGCCAACAAAAATTAATATTTGTTTTATTGTATTTATTTCAAACATTAATGTAATTCAGTTGTACAGATTTGCTTTTGGCAATAAGATCTGATTAATCACCAAAAAAATTATTAATGTTTGTTTAGAAAAATAATAAAATGATGTTCAAACTAATATATAATTAATGTTTTTTTAGTTGGCTATTTATATATATATATATATATATCAATGTACAATTGAGACCTATGAGAAGTATAATGATGTAGATAAAAATTCGATGACTTAACTTCTTATAAATTTAAATTTTAGTAACTTGATTTAAATGATTTCATATAATTTTAATTTTAAAAAGCTTTTAAAGAGTTATTAAACACATGATAAAAAAGTTTTCTATATGTATATTATTAAATAAAATATTAATTTAAATGAAAAGATTATAATTTTTTTTAAAAATTAGCAACTAACTAGTGTAATTAATTATAGGCTAAATAATTATAAAGTCTCTTAGATTTTACATATTACAATAGTCAGTACCTGTATTTTTAATATCTAATTTTTATATTATCCTGTTTTTAAAAATTAAACTGTTTAGTACTTCTATTAATATTTTCATCCTAAATATATTAGCCAATTACTTTAATATTATAAAATAATTTATTTTTCTCTTCTTTTATATATATTTTTCTTTATTATTTGTTAAATCATGCTTATTTTTAATTTTATTTATATTTTTTACACATAATTTATTTTAATTTTATAAATATTATTAAAAAATAATTTTAAATAATATAAATAATATTTTTTATTATTTTACAAATAATCTATATATATCATTTATTTTAATTTTATAGGTATTACTAAAAAAATAATTTCAAATAATGTAAATAATATCTTTTATTATTTTGCAGACGATCTATATATAAAATAAAATTAAAAATAAAGTAAAATTAATAAATAATAAAGATAAATATATATAAAGAAATAACAAATAAGTTATTTTATAATATTAAAGTAGTTCACTAATGATTTTAGGATGAAAATATTGATAAAGTGGCTTAACAATTTAATTTTTAAAAATATAGAAATGCAAAAATTAAATATTAAAAATATAAAAACTAACTAGTGTGATATACAAAATTATATAGACTTCATAATTATTTTGCTTTAATTATATATGCCAATCGGGTAATTAATTTACCTTATTAAGATTTCATTTGTTTCACATTAAATATTTTTTAAAAATGTATTTATACACTTTTTGATGGTTGAAATTATCCAAAAAAAAAATAGGTAAATGAAAAATATATTTTTTTCAATAAAATATTGTAATTTTTAAAAGAGAAGCCATTTTTGGTATTATATATATATATATATATAACACAAATTGTTAATGCTAATCTAATAGTAATCTTTCCTCAAAAAAAAAAATCTAATAGTAATCTTAACGAGATTTTTGAATTGAAAAAAGTCAAACTCATTCATGCGTGTTTGTTTTCATTATAGGATGAGAGTGAAAATCACAAATTAAGGTTGTAATAATTGACAGATACACGCACTCAGAGTCCCAACCTCTGGGCAAGGGTTTTTCTGTGTATATATATATATATATTATTTATTTGGCACGTCTAATAGTAACAATGTATTTTTACCTTTAATTTCTATATTTAAAAATTATTTTTTAAAAAAAATTTATTTTTAAAAACTAAATTTTAATTGCTTAAAAAAAATTTCTTTTTTTACATTTATACTACTCCCTCCGTCGTGTAGAAATTATCAGTTGTATAAAAATAATTTATCCCTTTTAAATCATCACTTTATACTACCAATAAAAAATTAATTAGATTTTTTTAAACTATATTCTTATTATTAATGACTTAATTAATAAAATGATGATATAATATTAATAAAATAATAGAGAATATTTTAATTTATTTAAAATAATTTTATATAATATTTAAATAATTTAATTACTTCTTTTAATAGGTATAGATAAACTGAATAAAATGATTTCAACGGGATAAATAAAGTGAACATTCAACGTTAATTAGAGATTATGCTGACAATTGCCCTTTTTTGAATATTTATTTTTTGTTTTTGTTAATTATATTAGGAAATCTCCTGGAAAATACCTAACTAAGAGATTAGAATTTATATATGATTACTTTAAAATGATTTTAATACCATTTATTCAACTTTGTTAGTAATGTTCTAATTAGTTACTTAAGCGTACATGACTAATTAAAATGATGGTATGTTTGATTTAGTAATAGTTGGTAGGTGTTAGGTAGCAGTTGTTTTGATAATTTGATAAAATTTTTACTAATTGTTGTTGTTGAAATGTTAAATGATGATAAAGAGATATAATTCATTTTTGATATATTATTCCTCGTCTTGGTTATTTTTTTTTAATGTGCGATAAAATTTACAAGAATGATAAATTAACAATTGAAACATTGCAATTAATTATTTTATTATATAATTATTTTTAAAACATGAATATGATAATTTTTACAAAAAATATTTATATTAGTTTAGTAATTATTTACTATATAATAAATATAAAGTTAATTTGAAAAATATTTTTTTTATTAAAAATTTTTATAAAATTAAAATAGTGTAAATTTAAATCAACTATCAACTGTGGAGGAAAAAAAAATCCAAAATGGAGCTTTTGAGATGTGCATTTATTTGTATTATCTGTTGTCATCAAATAAGAATGCCCCGTGGTGACACAATTATTTTCTTTATTTTTTTAGGACTATAATTACTTAAAAATAATAAAATTACTAATATTTATTTAAAGTCCAAAATATATGAAATATTTTAAAATTTTTAAATAATATTTTCAATATCAATTGAATCTACATATTTCTATAAGCAATCCAACAATCGTTCATTAACTCATATCCAAAATAAGTGATTGCCTAGTGAATCCTCACCAAGTTCTATATAAAAATAAATAATTTTTTTTAAACATAATTGTTGCGACAGCAAAAATTAAAACTAATTTTATTCGCAAATATATTGATAAATAAATATGATATTTTTTGAACTGAATTAATTTTTTAGAAAGCTCATTAATATTCATAATATTAGAAACTTAATCATTTGAGCACATACTCATAAATCATAGTATAACAATAAAGTTGAAACTCAAGTGCTATTAATTCACTGCTGAAAGCCATTTGAGTAATAATAACTCATTATTTTTATTCAAAATTTAATATTTATTTTACAAAATTCTACTAAAAAGTATATATATTTTTTTTAAATAAAAAATAAGCATACATGTATCATATTAATTACAAGAGCTATATATTAATATGCACTATATTATTCTTTTTTCCAAAATTCTAATTTTACTATTTTGAAGGACGATAAAAATAAGAAAATAACAAATTTCTTAACTACAAAAATTTCTACTTATGCCTAAATTTGTATCCTACCCCTACTCTATTTTCTACTTATTATTATTATTTTTTTAAATAGCTCCCCATCTTCACCTAAGTGAATGTATATATATATATATATATGCCCCAATGAAAGTCCGCTACTAATCCTTTTTATTAATATAATAAATTGGTTAGAGTGTAGATATTTAGTAGCTTTTGATTGCATTAATTTTTTTATGTAATTTATGATGTTAAATCATATAAAACTATAAAAATAATAAAATATTTTTTTATTAAATTTTAATATAATATATTTAAATAATTAAATTAAATTTTTTTTATTAAATTAGAACAATGGGCTTATCTGATTTATACATGTAATGATGGTTGCTTTTGGATTTTAAACAGTGATATGCATCATCAATGGAAAGTGGTGACCAACCATGATATAAAATGGGAACCATCTATGTAGAGTGTAGTAACCAATCATGACACAATGTCTAAGTGGCAATCGCCCATTGTCCATAAAAAATGGTTGATATTATGTAACCATCCTTTCCATTCGGACCACCTGGCATATCCATTATTTTAGCCTTTTGATAGTTACATCTTTGATGGGAAAGATAGTTACAGAGCACGCTCCGATTTGAAATCCGGCCAATCAAAAGAAACTAGTCAAAACCAAAACAATGGTCTAATCAGAACCTAAAATCTTAGATTAATTAATATTTGGTTCAGGTTTATTATTTTTTCAAACTATCGAATTGGCGTTTCTAAAACAGAACTGGAATTAAAACTGCCGGTGCAACTAGTTTGAACTGAACCACTCAAACTTCGCAGCCCATGCACACTCCCACTGCATGCGTTAACGCAGACAATGACCATAGACCGATGCACAGCCTTTTAATTTTTTCTTTTTTCTTTTTTAATTTTTATTTATTTTTATATAATATTTTATTATTATTTAATTTATTATTTTTATTACAATTATTTATTTTATTATTATTATATATATATATATAATTTTATCTATTTATACAACATAGTTATTTAATTTAATATAATATAATTGAAAATTTTCAAGATGGATCTAGTATATATTTCTATTCATGAACTAAGTTAATCATAAATTATAATTTAAAAAAATTAATTAAAATTATTTTTAAAATATTATAATTTAAATAAAAATTTATGATTGAATAGAATTTTCCAATATAGTTATTTATACATTATATTTATAATTTTTTATATTTAGTAATAGATAAAATGAATTAATAGTTATTTATTTTATAATTTTACTATAATAATTATTTAATTTATCAATAATTTATTCTATAAATATATACTATTATATCAATTCTTTTTCACTTAAATTTACATCAAAATTTTCGTATGCTCTGCTTTCTAATATTATCTACACTGTATTCTTCAATTTACTCTACAATATATATTTTTTAATATTATATTTATTTTTTAAGAAAAAATATTTTTAATATTTTTATTCTTTAAATGATCTTAATAAAAAAAAATCAAGACTTTAATTAAAATTAGACTTGAATGGCTTTCAAATTCTCTCGAATCTTCTTTGAACCATGTTAAATTGTCCTTGATCTGCCTTCTCAAACTTTTAAAACCGTTCTCATCAAGCTGTTTTTTGAATCGTCTTTAAATTGAGGAATCAAATCGAAATTGATGTTGATTTTAAGACCATCATTTAATCATTTTATAGACTGTTCGATTCAAATTCAAGAAAATTTTGAATTTAAACCATCAAAAATTTCTGAAGCGTAACCACCCTTAATAGTTACTACCGAAGGCATCTAGAAAATTTGTCTTGAGTTTCTAAGTTTAGGATTAGTCACAGTCCAATTTTAAATTGAAATAAGATTAGAATCAAATTATTCAAAATCAAAACCATAGCAAATCAAAATAAAATTCATAGCAAGACGATTTAATTCAGACTTATAATATTTTTAAATTTCAACTGAAATCGGTGGCCTTCAAAAAAAAAGATCTATTTGAACCGGGATGAGGTTGGACTTTTAATGATAATTTATTACATATAGAACACTAACAACATAATGATAAATATTATATATATTATTTTATTTTTAATTAAAATATGCAAAAACACTACAGAGTGAAAAAATTAATTAATGAGATCATTTCTTGTAAATTTAATTTTTAAAATAATTATTTCACGCAATAAAAAATTTCGAACTATAATTAGCGATTTTAAAATCGTTAGTATTAACAATTATTAAAAAAAATAAAGGCCAATAAATTATAATAGTAAAAAAAATATTAAAGGCCAAAAAATTTGTAGTAATAATAATTTATAATATTAATAAATGATTTTTATAACATTATTAATATTATAAATTTATATTTATAAATAAAAATAAAAATTATAAAAACTACAAATAAATAAATAAATAAATAAAATATAAAAATAAAATTTTTTTATTTTAACATTTCTCTTCTTTGTATAGTAAATCATTTCAAACTCTTTTTTATGGATAGCAACAGGTCGAACACTTTTGAATATCTAATTTATTTCGATCTGTTTATATAAAGTACGGACAGTTTATAAATGAGTTTGGACTGATACAGATAGTATTTTTACTATCCGTGACGAGTTCGAATCAAATTCGGATATAAACTATTGGATACCCATTATCTGAACCCGATTATATATTAATTATATTTTATTAAAATTTTAATTATATATCTATTATATTTTATTTTATTTATAAAATAATATGGTATAAAATTATTTTTAATAAAATTATATTAATATTAAATATTTATTTTAAAATTTATAATATTTTTATATTTTAATATTTAAACGGATAATTAAACGAGTTTGAATACTAAACGGGTAACATTAATTGAGTTTAAAATGGATACGGGTATAACTATAATCGGATTTAATTGAATTCGGGTATTTTAAAAACTAAATGGATTTAGAGGGTGTTTCTCAAAACTGGAGCTTTTCAGCTTATTGTGAATAAGTGATTTTTAGATTATAATCAAATTAAAAATAAGCAGTTAAATGTTTCTGTAAACTAGTTAATAATCAGCTGATAATCAGTTTATAATCAGTTAAGTGTTTCTGTAAAATCAGCTTATAATCAGTTTTTAATTGCAGAAACTGTCAAAATGACCAAACTGTCCTTGAGTTTATTTATTGTATAAAAATAATTTTTTAAATGTCAATTCAAAATTTATTTTGTAATAATAATAATAATAATAATAATAAAATTTATTTAATAATAATAAAAAAATTTATTTGATTGGAACTAAAGTGTATAGGGTGGACAAATTTGGAATATTGAAGATTAGATAGGGATAGTATAGTCTTTTACTTGGTCAAAACTGCTTAAAAAATAAGTGCTTAAAAAAAAGTAGCAAAACTCAACTTTTAAAAAACTGATTAAAATCAGATTATAATCTACTATTTAAGTTTTCAGAAACACTTAAATAAACAACTTATAATCTAAAAACTGCTTATAATCAGTTTTGACCAGCTTTTAAGTTTTGAGAAACACCCTCTAGATTCGGATAGGATATTTTCTGCTGATGCCATGCCTGTTGCCAACCCTAACTCCATTACTGCTCAGATAACAGAATTTAGAGGTAAAATCATATATTCTGCTATTGATGATGATAGACTATATATACAAGTGTATCTAACTATGTATAATTCTCATGATGCAACTTGTGCTAGCTGTAATATAGCTTCTATTATACTTTACTAACTAACTAACAGAAGAACCAGCTAAAATAAGAAAATAGGAAGTCAACAGACTTTATCCTCTCACTTCTTAATTTAACAAAACGATGCGTTTCTATTTATTAAAAATCTCCACTGCTAACTTGCATCAAAGCAATGCATTTTGTCCCAAAACACAACACTTCAAGGTTCCTTCATCACTCCCTCAAGTTGGAGCCGACTGAATGTTCAGTAAGCCCAACTTGAATCGAAACTTAGCAAACATTGAGTGAGACAATGCTTTTACAAAGAATTCAGCCAGTTGATTCGAATAAAAATATGCTGAGGAAGAACAAAACTAGTCTTGAATTGATTACACACCAGATGACAATTAATGTCAAGATATTTAGTGCATTCATAAAAGACAGTTTTAACACTTTTATATTTCATTTACGCAATATATATATATATATACACTTAGTATATGTAAAATATACATACAGAATATAAGAACACAAAATTTCGGTCCTTTTAAAAATTTTTCATATTTTCAAAATAAGTATTTATAGACTTTAAATATATTTTAAATAATAAATAAGAATATTTTTCAATAATTTTAGATGCCAAAATAAATATTTTAAATAACAATCTCTAGAAAAATTTTGCTAAAATTTTATCTGTAATTTAGACATTAAAATTTCAATTTATTCAACCTGCATAAAATTTGCATTCCTAATATTTTCAAACAAACTACTCTTTCAAAACTCCAACATTTCAAAACTAATTTATGATGTACATTAATGCACAAATAATATAAATTTACAACATTTATTCAAAATATTTTAAAATTTACATCATTTTCTTATATATAAACATATTATACAAAGTTATATTAAGTTTCATAAAATAAAATAATTCTATGATAATATTGGCTCTAGTATATCCTAGAATCCTTAGACCTATTCAGGTCTAGCATAGCTCTCTATCTCAATCTTATCACCTACGCGATAAATAAATCGTGCTAAGCTAATAGTCTAGTGATATATACTTTAATATAAACAAAAACTAATAAATAATGCACAAATAGTTTTCTTTTTAAAATTTTAATTTGACATGCAATTCTATAATGCAAATTACTCATATTTTAGTATGTCAAACATTCACATTTCGCAACCACATACAATGGGCCCAAACAAATCTATATAACATTTAAATTTCAAAGATATTACTTTGAACTCATATATTGATGTCCAGCGTCTAGTCCAAAGATTAATATAAATGATTCACAGTATCTGGCCCGAAGACAACAGTAATGACGCCCAACGTCTAACCCGAAGACAAATATCCGATAAACAGTACAACACCAAACATAATACTCTGAAAATTGATATTATATAAAGCTTCACACATAACACATATTATTTCATATTTTTCTCACACTTTGGTAATTATGCCAATTTCTATTCTTTTTATACTTTTTCATATTTTCTCATTATTTTCACATATTTTCATATACACATTATTATATAATTCCTAACATAAACATATATCTATACACTTTTTATGTGAATTCACACATCAAAGTAGCATAGTCATCAAATCATATAACAATGTAACATGCCAATCAATACAATTTGACCAATTTCATTCAAAGTATGTACTACCTCTTAACCAAAGCACTTCCACAATAAAATGCTCACTTTCTCATCAACTTTTTATTACACCTTTTACTGCAAGTTGATGGATTATCAAATAACTCAACATCTAATCAAAATGTGAACATAAATCATACATTAGGATCACATTTTAAGATGTTTAAACTATAAAACATCAATTAAAATTTAACTCTTCAATTTTATCATTTTTTAAACCCTAAAGCACTTTAACATAGAAACTATAATCCAACTAATTTCAAATTGAATTTTAAGCTTAAATATGTCTAAAACATTACATTTTAACCCAATTTAAGCAATAAAACTTAATTTAAAATCACTTCCTTCAAAAACCTAAAATTGCCCTAACTTACTTCAATTTCGATTCTTCACTCTAATCCATTCCAAATGGCAATTCAAACTCATTTCAATAACTAACATCATTAAACAACACTATTTAAATTATAAAACCATATGTATAAACATTCTTTTAACTAAACCAATTCTAAAACCGTAATTTCCTTACTACCCTCTTTCAAACCTTAACCAAACCTATCATTTTCTTCTATCCAACTTTAAAATCATTGTCTACTCATCAAAATAACACCATTCACACCCATTTAAGCAATTAAATCATCACCCATCAAAAGTCATATTCACACATAATCAAAATTTCCTTAATACTTAAAAATTTGGTAAGAAAACTTACCAATTAATGAAACAATCACCAAATCTTCCTTCAGTCTTTGAAAAATCCTTCAAAATTTGGTATTTGGAAGAGCAAAAATCTCTCCTTGCACAACCATGGAGTTCGGCCAAAGGAAGGAAGGAAGAAAAAGAGAGAACTTTTTTCTCTTTTAATTCTCCACTTAAAAAAATATTAATATAATAATATTTTAATTAATTATTTTTAAATATTAATTATTGTCTTTTACTTAAAAATAAATTTTAATTTAATTTTTTAATTAATTATGTACCCCTCCTTTTACTATTCACCATTTGATTTTGACTATTTAAATTTGACTTTTATATGTTATGTATATTTTTTTATATTTAACATATACATTATCTATTTTTCATTTATAACACTTTATTTAAACCATCAACTTATTAATTTAATTTAATTCTAATAAATTCACGGATATTACAAAAGCATTGGCAGTGATATAAATAGCTACTTGAAGCATTCGCAGTGATATAAATAGCTACTTGGTTGTCACACCAAAGAGGAATAGGAAGAAAAACAGGAACTGAAAGCTCATTCATCATATAAGAAATCCGCTAGAACTCACACGCTGTAGAAGCCAAACTTTGATATTCCACTTCAGCAGATGAATGAGAAACAATTGCTTGTTTCTTCATTTTCCACGATATCAGAGCTCCACCAAGAAATACACAGTAATTGGTGATAAAGAGTCATGTATCTCGACACACAGCACAGTCTGCGTCACTAAATGCTTGCAATTGAAGAGAAATAGAGCAAGGGTACAAAAGCCTCACATCAGGATTGGCCTTTAAGTATCGAAGTACATGCATAATTGAAGTCTAGTTAGTTTCATGAGGAGATTGAAAAACTGACTCAACTATTGAATTGCAAATGTGACGTCTGGTCGAGTGAAGCTCACATATAAGAGTCTTTCGACGAGGCAACGATACTTCTTTGGTTCTGTAAGAAGAGGTCCATTAGCTGCTGTCAATAAAGTATTTTTGGTTATAGGAGTATGCGTTGCTCTACATTATTGTAAAGCCAGTATTAGCAATTAGGTCTAGGATATATATTCTCTTGTTGATAAAAATTACAGAGGATAATCAAGCTATTTCAATCCCTAGGAAGTACTTGGCAAGTCCTAGGTCCTTGATTGTGAATTCTTTATGTATAAAATCCTTGACCTGTGAAATTGCATCAGTTGAGCTATTAGTAACCAAAACATCATCTACATACACCAATAAGATTAGGATGATAGAATTCTTATGAAATGTGAATAGGCAGTGATCATATGCTGACTGAACAGAACCATATGCTTTGAGTTTAGTAGACACCTCCATATTCCACTGCCTGGATGCTTGTTTCAGGCCATAGAATGATATGGTGAGCTTGCAAACTTGACCTCATGTAGCCTTAGTGTACCTTTATGGTGGAGTCATATATAAATCTTCATCAATGTAGCCATATAGGAAAGCATTGTTGATATCCAATTGATGAATAGGCAAGGATCTAGCAGCAGCCAAAGCCAAAAAGTCTCACTGTGACAATTTTGGCCACATGAGAGAATGTTTCATTAAAGTCTAGCCCCTCTACTAGGCTATACCCTTTGGCCACTAACCTGACCTTGTATTTATCAATAGTTCCATCTGCCTTTAGTTTAACCTTAAACACCAACTTAGAGCCAATAGGTTTCTTGCCTAGAGGCAAATCTATAAGCTCCCAAGTTTTATTAATTTCTAAAGCTTGTAACACTTGCTGCATAGCTTGGCACCAATCAGGACTTTGTGCTGCTTCTTTGTAAGATTTAGGTTCCTGAATAACATATAGCTTAGCCAAGAAACACATATGATCAGATGTGAAACAACCAGTAGCATCAGGGTTTTGAATAACAGGACAGTGAATAAGGTTGGTTTCAAAATCATTAAGCCAGGATGTTAATATAGAACTTTTCCTAGGTTGAGGGATGAGATTAGTGTTATCATCTAGTGTAGGATTGATGGGCAATGATGATGATGAAAAAGATTGAGTAGGATAAGAAGAATTGACAAAAGCAGAAGATGATGGTGAAGGATTAGAATCAGAAGTGATGGGTATGGTGTCACAATCTGGTATAGCAATTGGAATTGTAGGATGATAAGAGGTATCAACAGTGTCTTTAAGAGGAAAAGTACATTCATGGAAATCAACATCTCTAGAGGTAAAAATAGTATTATTTTAAAAATCCAATAGTTTATAACCTTTTTGACAGGTAGAATATCCTAAGTATAGGGCTTTAATTGATCTACTATCAAACTTATGTTAGTGTGGATTGTTGTTTTTGGACAAAACTAAACACTCAAATGACTTAAAAATCATGTAATCTGGTTGTTTAAAGTATAACACTACAAATGGTGTTTTCCATTGGAGTAAAGAAGTAGGCAATCTATCAATGAGAGTTGTTGCACGCAAAACAGCCTCTCCCCAAAATGTTAAAGGTAAACCTAAATCCAAAAGCAAAGCTCTAGCCATTTGGATAATATGTCTATGCTTCCTCTTTACAACTCCATTCTACTGAGGAGTGTAGATACAATACCTTTGATGATAAATCTCATGACTAGAAAATAGATTCTGAACTTGAGAACTAAAATTCATTGCCATTATCTGTTCTTACTCCCTTAATGTGTGTATCAAACTGATTTTCTATTAACACCAAGAATTTAGTAAGGAAGTTATTTGACCCTTATTGTTCATCATGAAAACCCATACAGCCCTATTGTAATCATCTACAATTGTGAGAAAATAATTTGCACCAGAAATAGAAGCAGTACCATTGGGTCCCTAAATATCAATGTGTAAAAGGTCAAAAGGTTTAAAAGTCTTAATGCTACTACTGGGACAAGGTTCCTTGTTTGTTTAGCCATAGGACACACTTGACAAAGAGACAAAGAGTCTATTTTATTGATAAAAGGTAAATGTTCTAATACAGTAGTTGAAGGATGCCCTAACCTTTTGTGCTAAAGATGCACATCAGTTGTAGACAATTGATTTACAACAAAAATGGTATTAGGTAAGCTAATAGGTCTCTATACAGTAGTATTGAAAGTATTATTATTTAAAATGCATAGATTGCCCATCAATCTTCCGGTAGCTATAACATCTTTATTCTTCTGGTCCTGCAAGGTACAAAATCATCAGAAAAGAAAATTTTGAGTCTATTATGTTTGGCTAGTCTAGGTACAGAAAGAAGGTTATAGGTGAAGTGAGGCATGTATAGAACATTAGTAAGAATTAATGTGTTATGTAAGGCCACTGTTCCAACAGTACTAACTTGTATGACATTACTATTAGGTAAATGCACTCTTAATAGGCTGGTCAATGGATTTGAAGTTAATAATTTTTCATCTGTACATGTGTGATTCGAAGCCCCACTGTTTATTATCCAAGAAATATTTAGTGTTTCTTTAAAGACATAGGCTGCCATACCTGTAAATTCTTCAGTTTGTGCAAAATTCATAAATGCATAATTGGTTGTAGCAATTTGCTTGCCTTTGATGTACTTCAAAACTTCTTGTTTGATTAATTTAGCTATCCCTTCCTGAGTCTTCCATTCAACACTCTCAGAAGTGCAGGTCTCTGTAACAAATTCAGAAGTAGCTAAGTGGACGTGCCTCTTATTCTTTCTTCCTTTTAATTTTCAATTCAGTGCACCATTCTGGTTCGCCAAGTTTGAAGCAATTTTCTTTCAAATGCCCATTCTTCTTGTAATAACTACAGAACTTATCTTCATTTCTCCATGAATCTTTCTTCCTATATCCTGATCTACGATAACCTTATTTTTCAAAAGAATCGATTTTAACCAACATCACTCCATTTTCCAGAGTTTCATCAATCTGCATATGTGTTATTTTCTCTCTCTACCCTAAGGATTAAGGAATGTGCCTTACTAACATTAGGCAATGGATCTAACTTCAAAATCTGATCTATAGCATTCTCTAAACCATCTCCAAGTCCTATGAGGAACTGCATTAGTCTATCCATAGAGACTATATTCTCCATCAGCTTACCAGCATTACACTCACATTTTCCATAAGTACAATGAGGTATTGGCCTCAACTCATTCAATTCACCCCATAACTTTTTTATTTTAGTAAAATATGAACTGATACTCATGTTACCTTGTGTTGCAGAAGCAATCTGTCTTTACAATTAGTAGATCTGAGCAGTGGCGGATTTACATGGGGTCACGTGGGGTCTGTTGCCCCCCCCTCAACCAATCATATACATGTATATATATATACATAAATACGTCCATGGAACCAAATGCAATTTAGAAGCACTGTAATGGGAAGATTTTGCCCCCCCTTCAAGTATATTGCCCCCCCTTCAAGTGTGTGTACGTATATTCCCCCCCCCCCCCCCCCCCCCCCCCTCGAGTGATCCTGGTTCCGCCACTGGATCTGAGGACCGTTGCATTCTCCAAAGTTCTTAGTCATGGTCTTCCAGAGTTCCTTTGCAGAAGCTGTATAGATGAAGGCTTCTGTTATGTCTTTGCTCATGGAATTGAGAATCCAGGATGTCACTATTGAATAAGCCTTTATCCAATCAGCATATTCTGATGTCCCTTCCTTTGGTATCTGGACTCCATCTTCTATGAATCCGATCTTGCTCCTAGCTATCAAAGCAATTTTCATTGCTTGACCATATCCTGTAATTGTTGCCATTCAGTAAGTTGGAAACCATCACCATCCCTGGGCTATCAGAGGACTGAAGCCGAGAAACATCTCCATTTCTATCATTTCTTCAAGTTTTTGTCAATCTCGAGCTCTCTCCTCCTTCACCACTCATTTTTAAGTCAATCAAAGCAAATCAAAACTGGATTTCAAGAAGATCGCTTAAGAAAGAATTGAATTAAACAAAGACAGAAAGGAAAAATTGCAGAACTGAAATCTCTAGATCTTTCCTCTCTGATACCATGTTCAGATAACAGAATTTGAAAGTAAAATCATATATTTTGCTATTGATGATGATAGAGTATATACACAAGTGTATCTAACTAGCTTTGTAAAACTCTCGTGATACAACTTGTGCCAGTTGTAATGTAGCTTCTAGTATACTCTACTAACTAACTAACTAATAGAGGAACTAGCTAAAATAAGAAAATAGGAAGTCAACAAACTTTATCCTCGTTTCTATTCATTAAAAAACTCCACTGCTAACTTGCATATAAGCACTGCGTTTTATCCCAAAACACAACACTTCAAGTTTCCTTCAATTACCATCATCCCTGATCAGCAAGATCACACTCATCGCTGGCCTAAAATTTTACTATCACGCTCAGTCATTCACCAGCGGTTATCAGTCCCTTCAAAAAAGTATCATATTGAAATCCAATCATACAACCCATATCAACCCAACAGATCACATCTATTATCAAATCATATGTTGCTTTGTTGTTGATATGATCCACTCGAATTATTTTTTTTGTCATTTTCATTTTTTATATGTTAATATTAATAATGTTATAAATATTTGCTGCAATTTTTTGTAATTTTCTTTAATTTTTATATTTTATATTTTTAATATTGATTTATAATATTAATAGTATTATAAAAATTACTTTCTTCATTTCATTTTAAATCACGTTTTAGAGTTTTAATTTTATTCTAAAATATTTGACGTTCAATAATATTAAAATAAAATCTTAATTTTGTTTACTTATGTGTCCTCTATATTTAATAATATTATTAATGATAATGAGGTGAAAATATTGGAAAAATTAAAATATTAACTAAGAGTAAATTTATAACTTTATTATTTTATTAATATGAGTGAAATTTTCTAAAAACTCATTTAAAATGAAACAAATGAAGTATTTGTTAATATTATAAATTAATAATATTAAAAAATTTATTGACCCTTATATTAAAAGATTTTTAAATATTATAATTTTTAATATTAATAAATTATTATAAATTTTTAATATTATAAATTATTAAATTATTAAATATTTTTTAAAATTATATGTTATTAAAATTATTATAAATTAAAATATTTATTATATTATAAATTATTCATATTAAAAATTTAATTATTAAAAATGATGTATTAATAAATAATTTTTAAAAATATTATATTACTATTAATAAATTATAAATATATTTTTTTAAATTTAATTCGAACCTTAATATTTAACATAAGCCTAAATTAGACTCTACTATTAGCTTAGTTAAATGATTCCATTAAAAATTTTAATTTAGTTTAAATTTGATAAAAAAAAATTCTAATTTGACTTGAATTTAGAAAGAAATTTTAATTTAGTGAAAAAAAACTATAACAAATAATTTATACTTTTCGCTATAATATAGAGGTCAAATTAAACCTCTGTCAATTTTAAAGAATTTATGAGTGGTACTTAGATTTGATTGCCTAATGATGGTAAAAATTCATTTATAGGATGGAATTAAACTCTCCATTTCGAGTCTTAGCATAAATATTAAATACAATAAATTTTGATAAACATGTGTTAATATTTAAAGTTTAGAAGTTAAAATTTCAAAAATAGGCTAATTAGCTGTATTAATATCATTATTTTTGATATATATTGAAATGTGAGTTATGATTTATTTTATATAATACTATGTATCATATAAAAATGACATGGTCACAGAGATACAAAATATGTTTGAAATACTGTTATAGATTTCAAGTTGGATGGTGTATGGAACAACATTGCACATAATAGAGTGTATGACTTGCCAATGGACCAATGCACAAATATCGACAGAAGACACCATGCACTCTACATACACTTCCACCCTCCATGCATTACAACAAGAACCCAGAAAAAAAAAAAGTTTATTTAAAATTGCCTGTTTGCCAATGAGGATGAGGATTCTGCTTCATACTGGTAGCTTCATAAGCAAAATTTCTGGAAGAAAACAAACTAAGATGAAGATATACCATCCCTCTTCAGCAATTCCTGGAAAAAGCAGACCCCAAAAACGTTTAGTTGACAGCCATCACAGTAACTTTCTTCAATGTTTTCTCATATTCAGTTTTGGAATTTATTTACCAGTTTGGTAGCAGTAATTGACAAACGCTGCCTTTCTCTTTTCTCACGTCGGCACTCTCCACACCAGTTTGAAAAATCCTTCTGATATTTTTTCAGCTCACGGAAAACCGAACTGGAAAGGGCGAAATTATTGTAGTCAATACCATTATTAATAACTATAAGACAGAAACATTTGGGCAAACTCCCCCAATTAAATTTGCCTAAGAACCAGTCTTGCAGTAAAAATAATGCCAATTATGTTGACACCCTTGTGCATGCTAATATCTTCAACTAAATTTCTAATCGTCTAAAACACAAAACGATGTCAAATCCCAAACTCCCAATCTGTACTGTTAACTTCTATAATATCTTCAAACGAGATTACTGGAAATTTAGAATCGGCTAGTGTTGTAAATTCAGTCAGTTCTGCAACTGCATTAGGAAACGAAGACAAATAGTTGCCAGACTTAAATCCCAGAAATTCTTGTGATGATCTAGTTCTTCTAAAATACGAAAGTACAAATCAAACTAGTTTGATTTCCATGCTAACAGCAAAGGCCAATACATTAAATTATAGCGCATTTCTTTTCAAAAAGAAAGGGTAAGCAAATCACATGCACACAGGAGCAGAGAGAAAGATACCTTCTGCACCACAAAATTAAGTTGCACCGATGCCCAGAAGTTGTAGCTCTAGCACCATGCCGATGGCGACCGCGATGAAGAACAGCACGCCCTGGAACATGAATATAATCTAAAATTTCCTGCGACGTATGATCAAGAGTACTGAACGGGTAAGTATTTTGTCACTTCAAATGAGAGATTGACCAATTACCAAGAATGAAATGCAATTATCCAATCGTCAAGGTCGTTCGATAACAAAGAACTGCCAAAAAGAAATACACATATTGTTCACTCAGTCATTCCATAATATTTGCATTTAGAAATCTTAGCCTTTTTGACAGGAAATATAGTCATATCTTTGCCTTTTGTTTGAATTTGAAAAAAAGAAAACATCATTGACCATCTTAGATGTCCTTTTCTAGTTCAGCATTTGCGAGGAAATTATTTAAAGAATAAACACAAAAAGTTCGAAAATTATTCAGTTTAAAACTACACCAGCGTGAATAAACTAAACACAATCATGGCCACAAGTTGCAGCACTCAGAGAATTTATCTTCTCAATAAGCATACCTCTGATTGTGTTTCAGTATTCACATGTTTATCACATCGTACACCACGAAAGAACAATTCTCCTCCACAAAATTGCTTGCCCAAGCAAACATTCAAGGTGACTTCTGAGTCATCCACATGGAAGCCTATAAAGAAGAGTTGACATATCATAAACTTCATGAAGATAAAGATTTAAAAGCTTGGGTATAAGGTGGACAAACAGATAAGGAAAAATTGCACTTTGCATTGGTAATGGAAAGGAAAACATGAAAGTATCATTTCCAGTTCTGAATCCAGATAATGAAATTGTCATTGGTAAATAAATTATAACACCCATTCATTAAAAAAAACATTTGCCAATGTTATTTTTTATGTACAACCTAGAAAAATAACAAGTCTTAAAAGAAAATTTTATTTCATGCCAAGCTTTCACAGTAGAAGATTAAGAACAAGTTAGAGAGAGAGTTTAGAACTTAGTAAGTTTCCATTTACTGGTACTGGTAGATGATAAATGATAAATGATCATATATGATAATCTTAATGACATTGTAATTTCTAGATTAAAGGCGATAGAAAAGAAGATCCAAGCCAACACCTACCAAGCTCAACATCCCTATCTACTCCGTATTCAACAACAAAACCATGATGCGAATCTAGAGTTACTCCGCCAACCTCAGGAAAGAAAACTACAAGGAAAATCAAACATAAATAATGAGCTTTTGAAAAGAATTATGAAATTCTTTCTGTGCTTTCTAAGTATTAACTGAATATATATATATATATATATATTACCTCTAGACATTGGACGTATGTATTCATCCATATATTTGTCGAGCATGGCTTCTAGGCCAAAGTCATCAAGAACAGCACCATACTTGTTCATTGTGTTTGGGCGCATTATTCTGAATTTTGTGTCATGAACCCATCTTTCAAAGTTTTCTACCTAAGCAATTAGAACCTGATAAGAAAGTGGGCAAACGAAATACAAGCAAAATGGTGCTATTGACAGAACAAATGGCAAGAAGAATGAGATGATACTTCAGACATCAACATCTCACAGAAATTCGGTTGAAGCATTTCAAATACAAAAACTCCTGGTGTGGGTTCAACCAATATACTGCTAAAACTTTCTTCTGTATTTTCATTGATTGCTTTGAGAAATGAGGGGACAAAGAAGTTTGTAGCATTCATTGTATACAGCTCCTTATGGAGAGGCTGCAAAAAGGAGGAAACAGTCACAAAGAAAACAGTGTAAAGAAGTAAACAAATAACTAACCTACAAGCTGAATATGGATATCCCATTATTGTATAGCATTTCAAGATAGCCTCTCGTATTAACAGAGTTTAGTTCTTCATTTTTCATCATTCTAGCCATAATATATATGTATATACATTAAAAAAATGATGGTATCATTGGGAAGATAAGCTACAGCATTCATCCAACAACCATCTCTCTCTTCAAATATGTAATCTAACAACCATTCGACCACTTATCTCCCATATAATTTTGTAACGGAACATTGATGTTCAGTATGAAAAATGTAAAAAATGTAAATACAAGGGTTTTCACAATTTTTTTAAAGGATATTTAAAAATAATAAATGTGCCAAATCTAATGGTTATTTTCTCTTTGATTCTGTAGTAGCATCTCAATCACCAAATAACAGCATGTATTTTAGCCCAAATTAAATATGGAAAGTAAGCATCTTAAGCTATAAAGTTGAGTAAGGGAATAATCTACAATATTAAGTGGGGTAAAACCTGAAAAAACATAGAGACAAAAAAATGAGAATGAGCTAATTATAGAAAGAATTCCTGAGGAAGCAGTGGAAGTACTTGCCCCATAGTAAATCTGCCCTGACAGCAAGAAACCTAAGCAGCTATAATAGCATTTGCAGACAACTTTAAATCTTACATTACAGGTATACAGCAAACAAGCTTTTCTATTCCAGGTATGACAAAGATCAGAAAACTAGTCTGACTTTTCAAACAACAGTAATGGAAAACCACAAACCCAGGAACACCTTAAAAATTACAAAAACTAATTCTGACATGAGATCGCTCTATCAAGCTTTCACCATGGAATTTACCTGATAGTTTGATATAATCTTCTTCCTGTATTCTCTGTGTTTTTGCACCTGCCAATTTGTATCAGCGAGAAACAGTTAGCAACACTGTTTGACCAATTAGAAAAAGAAAGCAACACAAAAGAATATCAATAAATGACAAAATAGGCACCTTGAAGGTGTGTGCAACTAAGGGCAACTTATTAATCTCCAAGACAAAATTAAGAATGCAGGGACAGCATATGATCACATTGCATTTTATTTTAAAAGATACACTAGAATTGGTTAAAAAGAAACTATGAAATTTTCAAACCAATAAAAGTTATAGTTTCCTTAAAGGAAATCAGAATTAAAACCAAATATTATACAGGTACAGATAATAAATTTGATACATTCTGAATTATCCTTTTTCTTGGAACAAATTCTGAAGTACCTATAAGTCTATAAAAAAGATCAAACCAAATAAGTTTAATAATATATTATATCAATTCTCATAATTCTTATGTAAAAAGCTAGAGCTGACTAACAATTCAAATCCAGAGAGAAAAATAGAATTTCAATAAATTCCAACTCAAGCATTTCTAAATCAAAATATATGTATATGTACTGAAATTAAATCTCTCACAAACATCAAAATTGTACAAAATTACAGTTCTAATCCATCAAATTTTGTTAACCTTACGCAAATTAAGTTTAGTAAACACGCATACATAGATGTGTACGTATAGATAATGTATATGCATAAGTATACGTATACGTGTAGGAATAGTTGTGCTAAGATAATTAAAGCGATTGCATACACGAGTGCGTTCACCCTCAGGAGAGTAGCGAACAAGAATGTCCTTCATGAATTGGATTTTAGAGTCACGAGATAAATTGAGCATGGAAGGTGGCAAGTACCGCTCCAGCGAGCTGAAAAGAAGAGGACTGAAGTCCGATTGTAAGTCCTCATAGCTGTCCGGCTTGTGATCGGAGCTAGGGTTCAATCTCAGCCTGTGCGTCACCTGAGTAGGTAATACGACACTGTTTCCATTTCCGTCTCCGTTTCCTATTACATTGGATTTCTTATGCGCACCGATTGACATTGATGGAAAATATCTTTTTATATATATACACTTTGTTATTGGTTGTGTTTTTAGAGAAAGCTTGAATTCAAACGAATTAGAACATGAATTCTTATTTTGTAATTGTTACGAGTATGGAATTAGGGTTTATTGAGAGAGAAGTAGAAGAAGGAGGAGGAGGAGGAGAAGGAGGAGGAGGTTTGTTTGCGTTGCAGGTTAGGGTTGGTTGGAGTTGGACTGGTTCGGGTGGGAACCCACATATGGCCATGAATCAGTGAAACTAAATTGCGTCGAGTTGAGATCGTTTGCGGTTGCCTTTGGGCACATGCAAATGTTAAGTTTTGCGTTGTTGGTTGGTCAAGTGGATTGTTCTAGTTTTGTTGGACCAATTTGAGCTTCTTGTTGGCCTGTTGCCAAAATGTCTATAGAGATTTATTAATTGCCAATTTATTTTTATGGCTTTAATAATTTAAAATCACAAATAATAAAATCATGTTTATTATAACCATCCATCAAGTCACAGCATTATTAATCCTATCCCGCTTAAATTTCAAAATTTAATTCTAGATATTATTCTTTCTTCTTCACATATTATTAATTAAAAATATCATATTTACTAGAATTAAAAAATTAAATTAAATAATTAATTGAACTTTCATCGAAAATGCACTTTATTCATGATGCACTAATCATATTATCATTATATAAATACATATTTACAGTTTTAAATAGTATGTTTTGTTAATCATATAATGAAACAAAATTTTATTGTGAACATTTATAGAATATTTAAGTGATCTATAAGGTTGGATTAATAGCTATTTAAATGTGTGAGAACTATAATCATTGATTACACAAGTATTTAGGTAATTAGTATTACACATTTTTTTTCTAATTTTCCATTTTTATTTATCACCTTAAGAAAAATTAGGACTAGAAGGGTAGTAAACAACATAAGAAGAATCATTTCCCAACCCCATCTTGTCCCTATTCCCTTATTAGATTTTATTAATGCATTCTTTTCACGTAAGAAATATAGATTTATGTATCAATATTTAATCACAATAACAGAATATAATTAAATATATTTCTTATTTATCATTTTTTTCAATTAAAATGGAACTTCTTTTTATTATATTAACATCTAGAAATGAAATTCAAGTACTTCATAACTCATCAAATTAAGATCTTGAAATAAAATCTTGGAGCCGATAATTTTATATAAACAAGGCGGTTAAGGTTTCCTTGGATAGCCCATTCACGATGAAGAATATCAGTTTGAATTAAGCCCAATGAAAATAATCTTTCAACCTCAAACATTATATGTTTTAAGTTTTCAGAGGTCATACTGAAAAAGTTACCTCCATGTTTGAGGTTCTGTATGTATCTATATATCTATAATTCTCTGTAAGGATGTATTTTAAACAGCAGTAACAGGCAAAGCCAGAGAAAGATAAGAGGCCAAAAAGGCCCTACATATTGTTGTTTCTTTGTATACCTCTCTGTATTCAGGGTATTTACATCACTCCCCACTCCTAACCACCATGCCAAAAACATCACACTATTCATTTAGGAGCCCGCAATACTGCATTACTGCCAAGCATTAACCCGGAGTACTTGTCAGCTCAGGTATTTCAAGACCCACCACGGCATTCCCATCATTCATCTGCTGTAATGCTGATCTAGCGCTTAGTTGCAGAGGACCCATTTGGCGTAGTTCATCAAATTGGTTTAGCCTCATGTTACTCGTGGATGAACACGCATGCTCCCCTAAGATAGTTGCTTCAGCAGGTTGGAGCAATGATATCATTTCTTGCTGCTGTGAATATGGCATTTGATGTGACAAATGTTGATTGTTCAAAAGATAAGCCATGTCCCGGATAGTTGGTCTCTGCATCTGTACCACTCCAGTGCTTCCATGGATTGGAGTTTTATTCATCCGTTCTCCTACATAGCCTTGTAATGGCACCAGGCCCAGCTTTGACAACAATGAAGCAGGGTGATCCAGCATCATGCTGAGATGCTTCCTCTCATGCAAACTGGACATATTGCCAACGAGACTACTAAATTGATCCAGGTTGCTAGTCCAACGAAATATTCCCTTCTGTGGAGAATTCGTGAACCCTTCTAATGCCACAACAGAATCTCCTAGTCCCAAAACCTGACCACCTATTTGCATCGTACCCACACCACCCATAGTTGCACCCAGTCTTCCCCCTTTACCCCCTTTTGCAACAGTTGCTTCTGCTGTCTGTCTTTCCATCATCTGAAACTGTAGATCAGCGCGTTTGTTAGAAATCTTGGGCCATTGTAGATTCATGGGGCTGATTTGTGCAGCAAAGTCAAACTGCAATTTGGATAAATCACTAGGCAAGACTTGCTGGTCTGATTGGAAGTTTACAGGTAGAAAATGGCGTCTAGATTGAATATTCTGGGATGATAATGGTCTGGGGTCATGGACTGGCATTCTGCTTGTCGTTTGATAAAGTGTTGAAGCAGATGATCCTGGGATTAATGAAGGGGATGACAGTTGAAAGGATCCACATGTTGCGGTGCCAGTCCCAATGATAGTTGGATGTTGACTACTTAACTCACCATCAGAACTGAGACCGGTTGGCTCTATGTGATCTCTAGCTATCAGGTATCCTTCCTTAACTACCTGTACGACAAGAGATGTTGGAGTGCAATTGAAGTAGCAAAGATTTAAATAGAAAATATCCAATGCAGCAAACTTACCAATGAATGAAATTGAGCTGCGAAGAGGTCTGCAAATTGCTGCAAATGAATGTGCATACACGAAAGTCAGAATTTCACTCTGATAAGCCAAGGTTAAGCTCCATTAGAGAATGGAGCAGAATTTAAATAGAAAATATAAAGAATAATTACTGCTAAGACCCAATATTGTAATAGGATGTTTTGTACAACTGGAAAAAGAAATGATTTTTTTAATATCTAACATGGTAAGATTTTTTATCGGTTAAATGGCAACCTAAAGTTGTATCTTCTTGCTCACGTTATATCTTCTCATAGAAGTTATACAATTGAAGAGCATGCAAACACAAAAGCCTCCAAGAAAGCTTTGGTCTTTGAACATTTTTTGATAAAAAAAATAAATTCAAGAGAAAAGAAATAAGACATGTTAGGTATCCTCTTAATAGGAAAAAAAAAGAAAGAAGCAACTTGAAGACACTCCTTGAAATTCCCTCCCACCCTGAAGCACAAGTCCCAACAAAGCCAAGAAAATCACTTTGTCCCACGGCAGAATAGAACAAAAATTTTGAATTTTTTGAAAATGAAAATTCAGGCACCACAAATTTACTACAAAAGACAATCAAAAGGCGCCCATCTCAAAAGAATGTCACCTTCTTTTTTACAATGAAATCCTCTCCAATCATCAAACATCATTATCCACCTCAGGTTCAAGAAAAACAATTATGCATACCTTAGGTTCAAAAAAAACAATTACCTGGCCTGCTATTCCTGAAGTTCTTTTGCATTAATATTTAATTAATAATGGCAATGTCATTGAAAGTTATACTCCCTCCGTTCTCTTTATATAGAGAAAATTTCTATTTAGGGTGTTCTTTTTATATAGAGAAAATTTTTTAAAATGAAAATTATAGGAGAGTATTCCTTAAAGAAATTCCAAAATTGTCATTGCAAGTAACTATATTTTGCGCATCAAACAAGACTAGTAACAGACAAATATAAGCTGTATAATTAATATGATTCACTTTCCAATGTATGAATTAATGCTATGGTTATAAGAGATTTCATTAAATTACGCTCTGTTTTACTAATTCGGATACAACTACAAGTTAATTCTTGTCATGTATTACAATATGAGCACTAGTTTTATCTATCAAATCCTAGTTATTTGAAAGAGATAGTGATATTTATATTATATTGATAATTGGGGTATAATTTTAAATTATATCGATCGATATGATTTGATATTTTCATGTCGAAGTTGTTAACTAATTTTTCATTAGTGTTAAATGACACGTAGTCAATTTTAGGCCACAATTATGATTGATATTTGTGCCCGAATTTATAGATTTATACACGATCGCTATATTTTTTTCTCTCTTCAATATTTTGTGCACAGATTTATAAGGTATTGCACCATATGAAAATGATTTAATTATATTATTTGCATGCGAATATATGCACTTATTATATAAGTTGAGGCAATTTATACCCTCTATTTTAAAACGAAAATTTAGATCATAAATGCTACCTAGGGTATTGTATCCATGAGCTCTCTCTTAACATTATAAATATACATGGTTGGACTTATTTAAGGCTAATTAAGATAAATTGTGATCAATAAATTCATTAATTAACTCCTTAATCTCTGTGTTTTTTCAATTTTCTCTATATAAAGAGAATGGAGGGAGTATCAAATGTCTCAGGAAAGAATCAAAGTTTTTAATGGTCAAAGTTGTCATGTAACTAAGAAGCAACAAAAATGGACCAAATTATCACTCAAAATTAAAAACAATATAAAACTGGAGTTGGCATATTCAAGATATATTTGTTCCTCAATGGACTAAAGACTATGACTTCTTTATAGTTAAAATTCAAGTCATGTCTGTTTAATAAAAAGGTCAACATTGATTTTGGAGTTTATTTCAAACTACCAAAGTCATGATTTGCAATCCTATTGCATAAGAAGAAGCTGCAAATGAAGATTGAAAAACTCACAATGTTAGGAAAGGTTACTGGAAGTGGAAAACTGATTGAACCATTCTTTTCTTCTGGTCCATAAACAACAGTTGCTTCCACCTTTCCCTCATTAAGCATCTCTGACATAATCAGTTTAATTTGTGCCCTCCTATCAACCTGGAAAATCTCATTTCCTGGGATGGCAGAAATCATTTAGCAATAGAAAGATTATCAGCACTCTTTATAAGAACATTTGTAAGAAATGAATACCTACTCACTTTGATGAACATAAGCTTGGTGTATGAATGTCAATGTCCTGGTCTTGGAGACAATAAGTTTCCTGTCCACAAAGCATTTTGATAGGGGCATCCTATCAATTTTAGCATCTTTCGACCTTCTGTCTTCAGAATTAGCAAGATGGAAGGCAACATGAGCAGAATGAAAAAATGATTTGCTTTGCAGATGTAGGTCCAATTTGCGCTTCCTATCATTCAGTTTGTACCTGGATGCATGAGGAAAAAAAGGAATAACCTGAAAGGTAAATATTAGACAATTTTGTGGAGAAAATGTGATAGAAGTTTATATCACACCTTTGAGTCACCCTTCCAATCTTCACAAAACTCTCAAAGTTGGTGCTGGCAAGCGAGTCAATGGTCTTTCTAGTTAAGCCTCTCGAACAAATATTATTCCTTTGTTTTGCAGGTACAGATGCCTGTTTTGGAGGCATGGCCTTGCCAATAAACAATCTTAAAGATGCAGTTCTAACATCAGTAGTTGCTTGAGAACTATACAAACTTTTCCTATTCTTTGTAACACATTCATTTCTAAAATTTTTGTCAACAGTGTCTGAAGGAGAGCTACTAGTACTTAATGATGCTGGTGATTTCTTCGCTAATTGTTGCCGAACATTTGATTGACAACTTTTTACACCTTTTTTCCTAACATTTGAATTGTTTAAATCAGTAGCTTCAGTAAGCTCTTGTTTCACAGTAAAATTAGTGATTCCAGTAAGCAGCTTTGAATTCCCCTCAGGAATTTCCCGTTCATCTTTATTTCTCAAGGATAAAAATCCTCTCTGATCACCATATTTGCCATGAATAATCTTTTCAGCCTCAACTTGCTGAAATAGCTGATTATTTTTCATTGGTGCAAGGACAATTTCAGCTTGGCCCGGAAGCTCTGTAAAGTCCACAGGTTCTTGCTTAGGTTTCTTAAGAATAGGTCCTTCAGCATGTCTTTCACGTCCACTCCTTTCAGCAGGAACCAATAAAGGAGGTTCTTTCTGATCTCTAGTAGAGTTGGCTGCAGACGATGGTAAGTTGGTGGTAGCAGATTTGTTGCACCCATCCACTAATTGATAGTTACGCTTCAATACCAAAGGATTCAACTGTGATATGTTCTTTGATGCAACCTCACCCACTTTGGAACCGGGGACAGCTCTTGAAATATTTTTCTGTGAAGTTGTCACTTCCTTAAACTGATATGCTAAATCAGATTGTGGATTGGAATCATGGGTGCCTCCTATACTTGGCATGCAGATCACATGCTGTGATCTGCATTTTGGTGCATCACCTAGCTTTCTCTTTTTCCAACCCCAAGGGATTCCCAAATTAATCTGCAAGAATTTCAAAAGAACTAGCAGTTATTAGCATTTTTAACTTTTATTATGCATGAAGAAAGTCGCATTCACAAATAAAATTAATTTAATAAAAGAAAGGAAAAGAATTCTTAACATTAATAAAAGAAGTCTACATTACATTAGCAGGATAGCATTAGAAACAGAAAAGGAGGGAAAAATATACTCTGTCTAGCATCATTTTCATGAAGTAGATGCAATATATGTACTGCACTGAACAAATGGCAATGGACCTCAGGAATCCCATAATGCAAAACAATTATCCACAATTAATCAAAATTTGGCATGACATACCTTCTTAGTGAGTGCTTCTCTGCAAAACCTATCCAGTAATGGATTTGGATTCAGATCAAGATCAGGTTGCAAGGCCTTAAGGATACGGGACTCAACACCCTGAACAAGAACAAGTGAATTAAGAGAAGGCCAAGACGCTGGAAATGAAAGGTAAAAGTCCTTCAAGTTTTTGAAATCAGGATCACTTGCCAACAAAACTCCATACGTCCAAGATTCATCCGATATGCATAATATGTCCTTTACAACATTCTCCATACACATCTGCAGAAGTACTTGATGAATGTTTGGAGCAGTTTCAGCCAAAGCAGCAAGTGCCCTCTGAGAAAAACAATTACGATAATCCCGAATCTGCAATAGAGAATCTGCATTGGGTGACTTGCACTAAGACATAAAAATCAAACACGCTATTCCTCCAACAAGAAGTAATATTTCAATAGAGGTGCTGGAACATTCCATGGACAGAGAATCATTTCACCACCTCTTTTTGTATGCGGACCAAGATGTTATAACTTTACAAATAGTATGTGTTTGTACATGTGTACACAACTATGCATATATATGGAGTATAAGGAGAAACATCTTAAAACAGGAGTCAAAGGCATGGGCCCTCCTGTCTTGCAGGCTGAGGACAGTTAGATGTATGCAGCCTTCACCATGGTAAGGATAATACATCTAAAGCTAAAGTAGCCAACTCACCATGTTCCATGCTAATTTACCTGAGACTAGAAAACAAATGGTTCAACAGTGTAATTTATTTGGTCTATCAAGATTCAACTAGAGTCCACAATTTAGACACTCTTTTGGGAAAGTTAAAGCAGGAAATGCATCAAAGTAAAACTCCAACTGTTTATATAGCTAATAAAGCAAATTAATGAAGAAATAAAATAAGATTTTGCTGGTTGACACACTTTAGCCCTTCTTTTCTTAACAACATATATATCTTCTATCTACTGCAAAGAAAATTTGACAAAAAATAATTGGAATCTCCACTTCAAGGGTATTTGGCCATATAACTTTTTGTACTATTTCTTTCTTTACTAGATGTAGCCACATTGTAAACAAATTCATCAAGGTTGACAAATCTATGAACTTATCCAGCGAAAAAATGGAAAAACTTTTGAAAGAAAAATCCAAAGTAATCAAAGAATACAGCACCTCTTTCATTCTTCATTGTTCATCTCCATCTCAATCTTACTAATGTCAGATATGATTTGAGTATTGAAGCATTCCAAAAGTTAAACGTTAAGAATTTTACCAAGATAAACAAAGTTAATTTAGCGTTAAACGTTAAGAATTTTACCAAGATAAACAAAGTTAATTTAGCTAAGCATTATGAAAATTTCACAAGCTTGAATTGTGAACTTAAAACAAGACTGAGCATAGTTTACATGTTTACGTGTAGAGAGAGTTGCATAGATGGACAAGTAAATGTCATTGAAAGAACTGGCAAAAAGAATGGCATGTATTAGAATTTAACTTTAAACCATCATACATAAGATAAAACACAGAAAAGCAAAAGGAAATCTGACGAGTTAATATCCATGATTTAGAATCCACCCCCCACAAGGTTCCATTGAAAATGAATAAATTCAGCAATTTGAGGATCACAAGATATTGATCATAACTTTTAACTCACCTCACAAAGAACTGCTCCATTGACATACTTGCAGGGTATTTGATCAAAAACATCACTAGGCAACCATCCATACTCAATTGCCTAATGCAAGCAAGATAAATGAAAGAAGATAACAGAAACAAAATAAGACATTGAAATTTGCAGCTTGCTCTTGCCGTATGTTATATTAATCAGACAGTGTATATATATGTGAGTGCCTGTATAAGAAAAACAAAAGGCAACAGGTTGGTATTAAATGTCCTCACAATCTTGCAGCATTAGAAAGGCCAAGTCAGCATGTAGAATTTCTAGTGTCTTTGGTCAATTAGCAACTACTTTCCTATTTTATGAAAAAAAAATTAAAAGAATACATAATGGTGCAACCACATGAAATATTTTATGATAACAAACAAAATCAAGAGAAAAAAAAGTGCAAAATAATGGCCAATATGGAAACCGTGTAGTTGAGGCACAAGAGTAAGACTAGAAGAGTGTATGACAGCAAAATTATAATAAGACTTTATACATCATTTGTGGGCCACAATAATGATTTATTCTTCAACCATGCACATTGTAGCGTTACCTCCCATTGAAGAAGCCAACCCACTAACAGAAATTTATAGTTTAATAAGAGTTCATACGCATAGGCTACACCACAAATGCCACATTCTCTTGGAAGAATGGCAAGAAACCCAAAGCCCAGGAAAAACAGTGAGATTGAAACCATGTGTGAGCATTAGTGTTTTTGCGTGTTAAAAATGATGGCGATTTCTGCAAGTAGATTGATTCCTCTGGCTATCATGGCTTAGTTCCAGAATGACGCAGCGTAAACTAAAAACCCTAACATACACTAGTGTTTAAGAGAAAAAAATCTTTAAAAAACTTTATTGATTGAATTATGAATGAATTATGAATGAATACAATGTTTGTGAAATGCTATATTTAGAGACATAAACAATTAAAACTCCTAGAAGGAAATAAAATAAAAATCCTAAGAGACTAGAATTAAACAACTAAAAATACTAAAAGACTAAGATTAGGGAAATAACTATCTTAGGAAAATTATGATAAGAATCCTAACAATTATCTTGAGAGAATTATGATTAAAATCCCAGAAGATTAGGATTAGAAAAAATTCAGATTATGAATTTATATATTAATGCTCACATCAGTCTCCTCCACTTCGGAAAAGCTCATCCTTGAGTGCAGATCAGTAATTAGATATAGTGATGCATCATCGGGATAGAATGGATATAGATAAGCAACATTGAAGGTTCATGAAATGCTCATATATTTTGGCAAATAAAAAACACAACCATTGTCATTAATTTTTTGAATGATGGTATAAGGACCATACTTCTTCAGCTGTAGTTTGCTATAAGAACCCACGGGAAATCGCTCACGCCGAAGAAAAACCATTACTTGATCGTCAACTGAAAATACTTGCTTGCATTAGTGTTTATCTGCTGCTTTCTTATATTTAGCATTGGCTGCTTGAAGCTTCAGCTGAACTTCTTTTTGTACATCAACAATTTGCTCTGCCATGTGTTTAGCGACCACACTTTTGGTTACATCTTCAGCTGAACTTCTTTTTGTACACTTTTTTTTCCACCAAGTAATGCTCCCATGTCTTAAGAGTGCGCACCACTGAATAGAATATTTGTCATAAGTACTCCATTTTCTCCGTGCTTCACTTAGTTTTTCACTGAAGAATGATAATGGTATTCTCTCTTGGGATAAAACGGCGCCAATCCCAATTCCACTTGCATCACAATCTATTTCAAATAACTTATCAAAATCGGGTAATGCAAGAACAAGTGCAGTGCATAACTTCTCCTCAAGTAGTGTGAAACTGCTCCTTTTCCCCAATTGAACTTCCCTTTCTTCAAGCACTCGGTTATAGGTGCTGCAATGGTACTAAAATCCTTGATGAAGTGTCTGTAGAAAGAGGCTAAGCCGTGAAAGCTTCGTATCTCAGAAACATTAGTTGGACTTGGCCACTTTCTTATTGCTTTAATCTTTGTATCATCTGCTTGTATGGCTTCAGCACTTACAATATATCCCAAGAATAGTAGTTTATTTGTCATAAAACTACATTTCTTGAAATTCATATAAAGCTTATTTTTTCACAAGTATGTTAGTACCTCCCTCAAGTGCAGCAAATGATTCTCCTCGAATTTGCTATATATTAAGATATCATCAAAGTAAACAACCACAAAAGATCCAATGAAAGATTTTAATACCTGATTCATCAATCGCATAAATGTGCTGGGAGCATTTGATAATCCAAAAGGCATGACAAGCCGTTCATAAAGCCCCTCTTTTGTTTTGAAAGCTGTCTTCCACTCATCTCCTGGCCTTATACGGATTTGATGGTATCCATTCTTCAGATCAATTTTGGTAAACCACCTTGCGCCATGTAATTGGCCCAACATGTCACCAAATCTTGGAATAGGAAATTTGTAGCCTACTGTGATTTTATTTATAGCGCAATTATCTACACACATTCTCCAGCTTCCGCCCTTATGTGATGTAAGTAGAGCGGGTACAGCACATGGACTCATACTTTTCTTAGTAAGACCTTTTTTCAATAGCTCTTCCACATTTTCTTTGAGTATTTCGCTTTCCTTTGGGCTCACTCGATAGTGTGGTAAGTTTAGTAAACTTGCTCCTAGGATCATATCAATGTGATGCTGGATGTCACGCGTAGGAGGTAAACCATAGGGTATGTCATTCAGTATTAGTTCTTCGAATTCTTTTAATAAAGGCCTAACTAATTTTGAAAACTCCTCCACTTGCAGTTTTGGTTCCTTCTCAATGACTTACTTTACAATCAAGGCATGCACTTGTTTTATTTCTTTAACTTCCACTTCGAACTCCCTTGTGATGGTCAATAATGTCTTTTTATTTCTTTTGGCTTCATTTTTTAATGGCAACAAAGTATTAGTTCTTCGAATTCTTTTAATAAAGGTCGAACTAATTTTGAAAACTCCTCCACTTGCAGTTTTGGTTCCTTCTCAAGGACTTACTTTACAATCAATGCATGCACTTGCTTTATTTCTTTAACTTCCACTTCGAACTCCCTTGTGATGGTCAATAATGTCTTTTTATTTCTTTTGGCTTCATTTTTTAACGGCAACAAAGTATATTTCACCCCTTCCTTCTCAAGGCTATAAGTATTCTTTCTTCCATAGTGATAAGCATCGACATCATATTGCCGCGGTCTTCCAAACAATAGGTGACAAACATTCATATCTACCACATCACAATAAATTTCATCTTTGTATTTGCCAATAGAGAATGACACTTTACACCTCTCATTTACCTCAACCATACCGGTTGTTCCCTTGATTCACCCCAAAGTGTATGGATTGGGATGTTTTTCTATTGGTAAGCCCAAGCTCTTCACGATTTCTTTTTCTACAATATTCTCACAACTGTCACTATCAATAATAACTTTAAATACTTTGTCATTAATAGCACACCTAGTTCGGGATGATTGATGTCGCTGAGTCTGATGCTCTTGCTTTGGAGCTAGCATCAATCTCCTCACAATATAATTTTCCCCTCCATCAAACTCTTCATCATATTTTTCCTCATCTCCTTCAACTCAGCAGCACACCATAGATTCTTCCTCTTCTTCTCTTGCAATCACATTCACCATCTTCCTCGAAGGGCAATCACTAGAGCGATGACCTTGTTGATTACATTTATAACACTTTCCAATGGTAGGTCTAGCATAGGAATTGATGTTCTTTTGTGCTTCCTTCTCCTTAGTTTCATTCATCGGCCTCTTTCCCATTGCCTTACTATCTTGCGGTTACTCCTTGTTAAAGCGATTAGTGCTAGGCTTTTCGTTGCATTCTCAATATTCTTGATTAATTTTGCTTCTTTCTACTGGTCTCGAAGCTTTATAGGACTCGAAATTCCTTCTTCCTCTCTCTTGTTGCATCAATTCAGCTTTCATAGCCATATTCTTACCCTCGGCTAAGGTATGTAATACATGAACACCAATTCGGTATTTGATTGCTAGCCTCAACCCCTCCAGATACCTTGCTACTTGTTATTCTTCTGATTCATGGAGGTTAATTCTTTTAGCTAATCTCATAAATTCAGCAGTATATTCACGAACCATTCTGCCTCCTTGCTGACATCTTTGATATTGTTAAAAAAGAATTTGTTCATAGTCAGGAGGCAAGAATTCCCTTTGCAATAGGTATTTCATTCTATACCATGTGCGAACAAGTCATTTTCCTTCTCTTTCCCTTCGATATTGCAGTCTATCCTACCATACAGAGGTTCCACCTTTCAGTCGACAAGCTACCAATTTAACCTTTCTTTCCAATTTTGTCTCCATATAATCGAAGAACCTCTTCACATCAACTATTCAATTTAAAAATTCTTCAATGTTAAGATTCCCATTGAAGTTTGGGATGTCAACCCTTAGTCTGTATTCTCTATCTTCACATTCATCAAACCCACGTATACCTCTTCTTTCATAATTTTCTTGTCTCCGAAACCTGGGATAGTCTTGGAGTTCATAATCTTCTTCTTCTGAATCTTCATCATCATAATTATGTTGTCTACGCAAAACAATTGGTCGGTCAATGGGGTTGCCACGAGCTAAACCATCTCTTGGTCTTCTATCATCCATCCTCTCCCTATTTTCATTAATTCCTAGAACTCCAAGACAGTCAGCAATTTCTTCGATACGCTTTTCTATGTACTCGAATATGTTGTCCATCCGTTGCTCTAGACGTTGCTCCAAACATTGCAACGCTTCGTCCCTTCGATCAAGGGCTCTAGTTCCCCGATCATTGTCATTAGAACCACTGCTTTCACTACCGGTAGCCATCCTTAGGCTCTGATACCACCTACCACAACGTAAGCTAAAAATCCTAACACACTAGTGTTTGAGAGAAGAAAATCTTGAAGAAATTTTATTGATTAAATTATATACGAATTATGAATGAATACAATGCTTATGAAGAGCTATATTTATAGGCATAAACAAATAAGACTCCTATAAGGAAATAAAATAAAAATCCTAAAAGGACTAGAATTAAACAAATAAAGATACTAAAAGGAATACTAAAAGACTAGGATTAGGGAAATAACTATCTTAGGAGAATTATGATAAGAATCCTAATAATTATCTTAGGAGAAGAATGATTAGAATCCTAGAAGATTAGGATTAGAAAAAATTCAGATTATGAATTTATATATTAATGCCCGCATCAGTCACCTGACGCAGCGTAAGCTAAAAACCCTAACACACACTAGCGTTTGAGAGAAGAAAATCTTTAAGAAATTTTATTGATTGAATTATGAATGAATGCAATGCTTGTGAAAGGCTATATTTATAGGCATAAACAAATAAGACTCCTAGAAGGAAATAAACTAAAAATCCTAAAGGGACTAGAATTAAGCAAATAAAAATACTAAAAGGAATACTAAAAGACTAGGATTAGGAAAATAACTATCTTAGGAGGATTATGATAAGAATCATAATCATTATCTTACTAAAAGATTAGGATTAGAAAAAAATCAGATTATGAATTTATATATTAATGCCCGCATCACAGAATACATTCTACTGCTGTTTTCTCTATCTTCTTATAATAGCTAGTAGCTAATGTTATACAGACTATGCAATAGATTAGCTGCATAGTATTATTTTTGCAATGATAGCTAAAAAATATCTTAATTATTGTAACTACATTAGATCTGATAGAAATTTGGCTGAAACGCCGAGAGTTTTTCTCATCTTAGTGAAAATTATCACCTCATTTGCTTTTCATTTTCAAAATGTTAATACAGTGTGATTATAAGCAAGTGTTTAATCATTGCTTGCACCAAAAGCAACAAAGTAGAATAACAAAATGCATGTTTTATTACTTAATGCAATATAATGGTGTTTGCTGAAGATAAAGGAACAGAAACACTCATAAAAATGACAAATTTAATTGCTCCTTATTGCACACCAGTGTCACATAACATAAAAATCAAACTATAGTTGCCATGAAACTGAACACCCTTACAGTGAAGAGTGCCTCTGAGGATCTATTATAAGGAAGCAACTGCTTTGGTACATCATTGAAGAGCTGCAATAAATTTTAGAGATCAACAAAATGTGCAGAGAATTAGTATAAGGGATGCCAATGAGATGTATGATAATTTTTCTTCGTATGGATGCTAACCTCTGCAGGCTTTCCAACAGAAAAGCCATCAAGGAACAGATTCAGTAAAAAGGACACTTCAAGTCCTGCACTAAAAGAAACTGTAAAACAAGGTGGATTTCTCAGCTCATAGTACGCTATAAAATAGGCTACATTACCTTCTGACAATGGGTGCAATGTAGACTCGGCTGATTCATTTGAATGATTAATAGCCTTATCTTCTATGGGATCAAATTTGCCCTGCAATAGAACCACTAGTATGTAATTTTGTTTCCAACATCAGTTCTTGTAATTTGATAAGCATCTTCGAGTCACAATTCACAACCTGAATTGGAGTTTGGTTATAGTGAAAAATATATTATAAAATAATGTTTTATTTTGTTCTGCAAATTGAAAACTAAGACAATAAAATTGCAAGTGTATGATCAGACCTTTAATCTTGGTTTAGCTGGATTTTGGTGCTAGTGATTCAAAACCAAGAACATACCCACATTTTTTTGTTTTTTTAATGATAACAAATAAAATTTCATGCACAAAATCTCAACTAAATAAAGGGAACAAAATTCAGCCGTTTGTGCTAAAGCCATGTAAGGTGTTCTATGACATATTATGACCTCATAGTCACTGGCAAGATTTTTTGTGAGATCTCTAAAAAATATGAACATCGCAAAATCACTTGTTTCTTTCAAGCATGCTTAAAATCAATAACAAACAAGAAATACAACGAAAAAATAATCAATTTTACTCTGTTTATGAAGGACCTTATTGATTATATAAAAATTAGTAGTCATACTAGAAAATTACAAATCGCAGTCTAATAAAGAGCTTCTCAGGCATCGCTTAAATTCAACACCTGAAAATATTAACAGCTTCATAAAAATAATAAAAGAATTTCAAGCCAAGACAAATAAACTTAAAAACAAGAACGGAGACGACTCGAGCATCGCATGGTTATTCAATACCTCCAAAATCAAAAAATCCAATATGCTAAAATATACTCATTTCAACTCAACATCTCCAATCTAGTACAGATAGGAAGTCAGCTATATTTTTTTTACTCTATTCTACTCAATTTAGAACCTTCAAATGCTAACAAGAATCATTTGGATAAAGCAGATTAAGTCAAAACCCATATCTACCAGTAGACCATTCAATTTTTCTTTGTGAGAACAAAAAACCATACCAATAAAAATTTCCCCAGTAGATTTCAACTATATTATCATCACAAAAAAACAAATGCAGCACACAACTGTATTTGTACCAACAAACCAAAAGAAAACACACAAAGAGCAAAGAGTGAACAGTAAATTCCCAATGGAGGTTCATTTAAACCCAATAAAAGAACAGACCCAACTGTATATACCTCTTTAAGCTCTTGTTGAGGATGATTTCCTGTGCCATTTTCAGTTTCTTTATCTTCATTTTGAAGAAACTTAGGCCTATACCTTGTACCCACCTTAGCAATCTTAAAAGAAACCCCCATTTTGCTTTCACTTCGTTGAGGAATTCAACAACCACCTTGTCGTTAATGTTATGTAGAGAGAAAAAGAGAGAGCAGCAGAGGCACTGCGCCCTAAAATTAACCAAAAATGAAAAATGTAATGAAAAGAGAATCTGGTGTTCTTGCTTCTTTCAGAGAGACCCCAATTTATATGTTGCCAACTTAGGCATGAAGTTTAACACGTAGCAATAGTAGTAGAGATGCAGTGTAGGTAGGCTTATCTTAGCCCTTGGTGCTTTGCTAATTTACCTCTATTGCCACTCTCAACTTTCAAGTCAAGCGTTTGTTTAATGGCTTTTTGTATTTTATTTTTTATGTAAAATCCAAAGCTTGTATTGGCATTTCTATTTTGCATGCTTGAAATGTGTTGGAACTTTGTTACATGGATGGATTTGACCCTCTCTTTATTGTAATTTAATTGATAAATTAAGTATTTTGGAAATGGTAGCATAATAAACTATAATGTATTTTATGTGTGTTGAGATTATTGTTTCCATATTCAATAATTAAATATTTTTCTTTTAATTTTATATTAGAAATTTAAAACTAGTTATACTTGATTTACTTTATTATATAAAATAATTAAAATAATAAAATATAATTATATTTTCATTTTATCCTTAAATAAAAAAATATTTAAAATTTACATAAGTGTATTTTTTAATTTTAATAGTGATTTTATTTCTTTCAAAAAATAATTAATTTCTTTGCTCAAAATAGTTAAATGTTATTAGTTATGAATTTTTAAATTAAAAAATAATTAAATTGAAATGAATTATTATAAAATTTTAAATTTTCAAATTGAAAACAGTGAAAGTGTGAAACTAGGATAAATGGGTGGATATTAACTGGCGCTGAGCATAAATCCCAAAAATTCTAGAATCGATTCGAATATTTGAATCAAAAATATAAAAAATTTGAAAAAATTCATCGGCTTTTGATTTTTTCTTAATCAAATTGTACTGCTTTTTATAGTATAGAGTGATTCTGAATATTAAATTATATTCGAATTAAGAATTTTATTGAACTGCAACGAACCAAATAATCAAAATAATAATTAATTTATTACTAATAATATAAAATTATTTGTATTTATTGATTAATTAATATTTAATATTATATATAATTAAAATTTTCTAATTCAACAAAAGTACATATAAATAAAATTAATGGTTAAATATAATTTTTAATTTGTCATCTAATCACTATTAATTCATATATTTTATAAACTTAATAAATTAATAAAATATAAATTAAATTTAAAAAATTTAATTGTCAATAAATTATTAATTAAATAATATAAATTAAATTGGTATTTAATATTTTTATACTACCAAATAATTCTTTATAATAATATTAGTAGTTTTCAATAGAAATAATAAGTGGAAGCATTAATAATAACTAGTAGCACTAGTAATTGTAGTGTCAAATAAATTATAAATAGATTTGAGAATAATATAAATACTATAAATACTAATTTAGATATAAGTATGGTAAAATGTTAATATTTTATAAGATATGTTATAATTATTTTTTTATTATGTTATATAATATATTTATTTTGATATTTTCATCAAATTATTCTTATACTTTAATTTTTTTAATTTTTTTATTAATTTAATATTAAAATATTAGAAAAATATTTATAAAACACTCATTTCTTAACTATAAAAACTATATTTTCAATTATAAATATTAATTTAAAAAATAAGTAAATTAAAAAAATAATTAAATAATTATTTTTCTAATTTAATTACAAAATAAAGTATAAATGTGAATAAAAAATGTAAATAATAGTTAAATTATATATAATTAATGTAATTAAATGTATATTAATTTATTACTAACCAAAATAACTTTATAAATTAATTTAAAAATAAATAAATAACAATAAAATACAATTTATTAATTTATTTTATATATTTAAAAGTAAATATATAATCTATGAAATTCCAAATCTCCAAATCGAATTGCTCTAAAAAATCAAAGCAATATAATATGAAGATTTTTTAGTTTCAGTTTGATTCTAGAAATGATATTTTAGAAATCACCGATATTTGATTTGATTTTAAAGATTTAATTTTTGAATTGCTTTAGACCGTAAGGATAATGGTTGAAATTTTAAATGGTGATTTTCTGATAAATATTAATAATGAATTATGTATAATGGTGAAAATGGCTTAGAAATTTGAGATTTTAATTTAGGTTCAGATGAAATGGATGTTGCCGATAAAGTGATAGAAATTTATGAAAATGCCCTTATAATTCTAGAAGTGAATTGTAATGAATTAGGATATAAAATATAAATTGTAAAATTTTAAATTAGTTAAAGAAATTATTTTTAAAATTTTAGGGGACTAAAAATTGAATTAAAATTAAAAATTAAAAGAAAGAGTGCACCATAGCAATAATAGATATTTCCACACCTAATCAAACTTTAGAAATATTTATATATATATACACACGTGTGTGTGTGTCTAGAATTTTCTCACATCTTCTTTTCCTTTCACGCCATTCATCATCATCTTCACCATCCTTTCTATTGTTTTTCTTTCAACATTCATCACACATCAAAATATAAAGACTTTAACTTATAACTCCAAATTTTCATAAAATTTTACTAGCTTATAAGATAATAGATAAAATTATCATCCAATAATCAAAGAGAAAAAGAGAAATTCTTAAAAGAGGTAAGTACTTGTGTGATTATAATTTATGATTTTATGTTTTTTTTTTTGAATTTCAATATTTATACTAGTTAATTGAACCATTTTGAATGTTTAACTAGTAAAGAATTGATTGATTTTGATTTTTGTTAAAGATGAGCATGGATTCTTTTTAGAGAAAAGATTATTTTTGGTTGATTTTTCTATAAATTGAGTGTGTTGATAATTGTTTTAACTCAAAGTGTGGAATAGCTTTGATCTCATAAAAAGATGAATTTATATTGTGTTTAAAGTTTCAAAAAATTGTTTCTAGAGTTTTAGTGAATAGTTACTACATTAACAATTGAAAATTAAGTAATTCAGTTTGACATAGGCCCATGTTAAAATAAAATATTTATTTTTGCAAATTTCAAAAAGTGGCAGATTTAGTTTTATTAACACGCCCATATTCATTTGTTCAACACGCCCATGTTGAAACTTTTGATAGATTCAATTTTATCAACACGCTCATGTTAAAATTATGTTATTAACATGCCCATGTTGATTTGTTGAGCATACCCATGTTGAACCTTTTGTCTCCAATTATATTATTTTTAATTTGAAGCACTTCATTCTTGCTCTAAATGCTCAAAATCAAACATCTTACTAAGAAAAGCATATTCTTTTGTAAAATAAAAATATACATATGTATAACATCAAAAATTAATACTTAAAAAACTTGTTTCAAGACTAAAATCAAATAAACTATAAGTTCATCACTAAGAGTAATGTCATAGATGAACTTTAGTGATGTTTAATTAAAATGATGTGTAACTAAATGTTATTAGTGGTAAACGAGTAATTAATTCTCAAACCATACGAATATTAGAACTAGCTTAAAATTGAATGGCTAACCAGAGGGTGAATATCCAAAATTATAGTGGGTACTCAGTGCCATCAATGATAGTAGACATATTTATCAAATGTCGATATACTACACTAACAGCGGGCCTTTGGCCATTCATTTGATATTTGACATTTTATTTGCCAATAGTAACATGTTATCCTAGTCTAAGGTTTATAATCAGTGTGTAAGGGCAAATTAAGAGAATTTATATAATAAGTGAACAAAATGCTATGTGACTAATTAACTAAGGTTATTGAACATTGAATTTCCTTATGTTAAATGTATTGTATATACAAATGTATCAAATTTTTCTTATTATTCAAAATGAAGATAAGTAATAATTCAAGTTATCTTTCTTTTTCATTTCTTGCATATTATAAGTACACAAGTATCTCTAAGCTTTGCTTAGCGTGTTAGATTTATTTCGACGCGCAGATCAAACGAGACGAGAAAAGCATGTTGAGTGAAACTTATAGAGATCAAGATCAACTGCATTGTAAAGGTCTTTTGAACAATATTTTATATATTACACTTTAAATAGTTCACGTAGCAGAATAACTATATTTTGGAATGACTTTTGTAAATATTTATAGGTAGTATACTTAACATATATGTGTGTATGTCTAGTTTTGAAACAAAAATGAGAGTTTTATAAGTTATGTTAATTTCATAAATATATATATGAATTTAATGTTTGTTCATATTTCCATTTGGAACATATTTTATTGATTCTATTTAGTCAAGTGTTTAGACTATATAAGAGGGGTGTTACAGTAATCACACCTAATATTGATATTAACAACATGTAATGTTGTCTCAATATGACAATCAAGTGGAAGGGTGAATTTTTTCCATTTTCTTATCTGCAAAAGTAGCAAATTCACTATGAACGTCGGTGAGAGGGGATCGTTTGTCCCTCCACGATCTCCTAGATCCGTCCCTGTTACATAGTATATAATTGGATTAATTATAGTCCAAGTCTGTGTGTTTTATAGTGTAATTTTATATTAATTTAGATTTGAATCTATTTTTTTATTCCAAATAAAAAGTAATAATAACCTTAGAAATTTATAATTTATAATAATAATACATTCATTTCATAAATATATCGTAATTCTACAAAATGAACGTTGAATCTGAAATTATTATATGACGTCTCTCTTTTTTATACTAGACATATATATTAGTAACTTAATTATTAATAGTCGGAGAAGAGAAAAAAACAAAATGCTCTTAAACAAACAATAAAGAACCCGAGATAGGCCAGGCTTGCAGCATCCGCGGATTTCAGGTTGGGGTTTGACGCTTTTGGACTAGGGTCGGCAATAGATAGCATGTATGTGAAAATTGTCTTCGTATCCGAATCCATTTAAATGGTGTTTCTCAAAACTTAAAAACTGGTCAAAATTGATTATAAGTAGTTTTTATATTATAATTTATTTATTTAAGTGTTTCTGAAAACTTAAATAGTAGATTATAATCTGATTTTAATCAGTTTTTTAAAAGTTGGGTTTTGCTACTTTTTTTAAGCACTTATTTTTTAAGCAGTTTTGACCAAGTAAAAGACCATACTATCCCTACCTAATCTTTAATATTCCAAATTTATCCATCCTATACACTTTAGTTCCCATCAAAATTCTTTTATTTTTAGGATTCTAATTAATATTTTTAGGATTCTAATTAATTTGGTAATATTTACATGGTATTTTTTTATTTGTATAATTTATTGATAACACCAATAATAATATTATTATTATTATTAAATAAATTTTATTATTATTATTATTATTGCAAAATAAATTTTGAATTGACATTTAAAAAATTATTTTTATACAATAAATAAACTCAGGGACAGTTTGGTCATTTTGACAGTTTCTGCAATTAAAAACTGATTATAAGCTGATTTTACAGAAACACTTAACTGATTATAAACTGATTATCAGCTGATTATTAACTAGTTTACAGAAACGCTTAACTGCTTATTTTTAATCTGATTATAATCTAAAAATCACTTATTTACAATAAGCTGAAAAGCTCCAGTTCTGAGAAACACCTTCTTATGAAAGAGATTATTACACTGCATTCGTTAAAAAAAGTTCAGTTTTCAAATATATCCATCCACCTATTTTATTTACATTTTTATTCTTACAACGTTTTTTTTATATTTTTATAATTTTTTTATTTTATTATGATTTTATCTTATTTATATTTTTTATTTAAAATTTTATTTATCATTTTTTTAATATACATATAAAAAAATAAATATATACGTAATATATATGCAACATATATAAAATATACACTCAATAATATAAAATACATCTATAATATTTATAACACATCAACAATACATCTACATAATATTTTTAATATTTATTTAATTTTTTATTCTTAAAATATACACACAATATTTATACAATATTCACACAATATTTAACAATTTTAATATAAAATAAACATAACTTAAATAATAAAAATATAACATACATACAAATATCTATAATACATCTATAATATCTAAAGCACATTTGAAATACATCTACATAATATCTACATAATGAAATTATATGTATTTTTTATTTTTTTATGTGTATAATATGTATAATTTGTTTAAAAATAAATTTAATAATTTTTATTAATATATTTTTATATATTTTACTTTTTTATTTTTTGAGTGTTATTTATTTTTTGTAATTAAAATAAAATTTTATTTTCTTCGTAAAAATTATAATTTTTATATAATGAAAAATAATTTAAAATATTATTTTGTATTATTTTATTATAATATTTTTATTTAACAGTAAATTTTGAAAAAAAAATAAAAATTTAAAGTAAAATATTGATTATAGTGAGAGAAAATATATTTTTTTAAAAAAATTATTTTAGTGAGAAATAAATTATTTTTGAAATTTTATATTATTTTTTATAAAAGTGTAAAATTTTTTAATTTTATCATATTTTTAAAATAAAAGTTATTTTTGGGTAATTATATAAATATCTCTTTTTAAATTACTCAAACCCTTCAAACTCGATCTGTTTTTATTTCATTTAATATTATCTGTTTACTATTCAAATTTATTTAATTATCTGTTAAAATATAAAAATATTATAAATAAAAATTTAATATTAATATAATTTTATAAAAAATAATTTCATGATACATAATATTATAATTAAAATAAATATAATAAATATATAATAAAATTTTTAATAAAATATAATTAATATATAATCATATTTAAATAACGAGTATTCAAAAATATATATTTAAATTCAATTTCAACCTTTATAAATAGTACAAATATTATATATATTTATTTAAATTTATTTACAAACTATCTATCCCTTATATAAATAGTTTAAAATATCTAATCCCTTGTTATTCTTATTTTTAACCCAACTAGCTTTCAAAAAACATTTCAATGGATATTCAATTTTTCTTTATATTTTTTATTCTGGGGCCCTCAAAAGTGGACAGGATCTCCACGTAGGATGTGAATGGTTTGGTGAGAAATGTGTCCAAATCCATCGCTAATTATGCTATTATTCGTATATTTCAATGCCCTTATGGCATTACTTCAGCGTTTTCAAACTCCTATTGCATCTAACTCATTCTGAAGACGAGAATACCCTTCACTTAATTTCTTAATTATATTTTGTTTATTTATTTATTTAATAATAGTAAATATATGAAACAGACCGAAATTTATGAAAAAAAAAATCATATCCAAGTAAAATAATAATATATATTGAATAATTTTTTGTTAATAATATTATCTGAAAATTTTAAATACTAGTTAAAAAAATGTTCATTCATATAATATTACATAAATTAATATAAAAATAGATTAAAAAATAATTTTTATTTTTATCAATTTAACATCAAGAAATCGATAAGGGTTTGTAATTAATTGCAATTACTTCAATAACATAAATTAAAATTTTTACTATTTGTAATCGATTAAATGCTATTTCGTATATTTGAATTTTTCAATTTTTAAAAATTTTATTTTTTAATTCTTATAAATATACCTCTTTTAAAAATAAATTACAATGTCACAAATTTATTAAATTGTTTATAATCATATCATTTTTCAAATAAAACAACAAATTTGACGAGGGTACAATTATGAATAACAAGAAGCAAAGCAATAAATTTGATTAAGGTAGGATTATAAATAACTTTATAAATTTGTAGTATTTTAGTTTAATTTTGAAAAGATGAATTAAAATTATATAAAAAAATTTTAATGTTGGCTTTTATTAAATATATAATTTTGTTTAAATTCAATACAAATTATTACTTTTAATTTCGTGTGATGAGAATATGTTGCTATAAAATAATTTATAGATCAAAATATTATTATTATTTATATATGTGATAAAATATACTTTTTATATAATAAAGATATACAATAATTTTTAGTTATTAAAAAATAATTTTGTCCAAATATTTCAATTAAATTAATAAAATAAAATAAGTATAACTCTTGCTAGTATTTTTTTTGATAAAATATTTGTAATTGATTATCATTAAATAAAAACCTAAATATTGTGACAGAACCATAATATTAAATTTCATTTATTTTTATTTTTTTAAATAGAAATTTTCTAGTTTGTGCTATAAGGGCACATATTAAGTTCATATCATATGTTAAATAACAATAAATATTTTATTTTTTATTAGAATATATTTTATTTTTATTGAAATGTATTACAACCACTTTAATTATTGTCATTTTCAACTTTTATGACCTACGTTTAAACTATTTTACAAAGAAAATCTTAAACGAAATACAATTCATTTATTTCACGTGAGTCAGTTACAAGCTTTACTCTAGAATTTACATACTGTTGGGAAAATCGGGTAATTTTCCCTCAAACTACAACTAGTGAATTGCACTGATTCGGTAATTTCCAGGAAAGACTACTGAATAGTCTCCTTAGACAAAATTACCATTCCAAATAAATTCCCAGGAAAGGCTGGAGGGGTCACAAATGGTCCCTCTTAAAACCCAGTCTCCTAGACAGAACTTACTTGCACAGTATATTATCACAACCTAAACCCGTGTATATATGAATAGTACCGTACACGTGAATAGTAAAATATACCCAAATGAATAGTACAATACACTACAAATAAACCCGACAAATAAATATTGAATACTATACTAATACAGAAAAGAAACAAAATAAATGCGGAATAAATAAAAGAGACAAGGAAAGAACACACCCGGAAATTTGATAACGGAGTTCGGCTAAATATGCCTACGTCTCCGAGCACCACTTGAGGCAGCCTGCTCTTATTAATTTGGGAAGAGAAGACCAAAATTTACAATATACAAATTTTCGAAAATGTATACTAATTTTGGGATACAAATAATTTGGAAGGGATGAGTTATTTATAAGACAACTAACTCACCCCTATCTTTAAAACTTCCGATGTGGGATTGCAACAAATTAAGCCACACCAACCAAAACCATCAAATTTGACACATACAACTATGCAATATTCTAGTAATCTAACAGTTCGTATGACAACTTTAACCACCTACAATAAACTAATAACAAACTAAACTTTTGCTGAAAATAAGAATGAAAAAGAAGAGCTAATATTTGTTTACACGCAATTAAAGTAAAATGGTGCGTATAACTTATAAGGCGAAACGTCGCGGACTTGATGAAATGGTGTGCACCATAAATATAACGGCTACTGCTTCATCCCTCCCTTGAGCTGGTGTTTAGTAAAGGAGTTACCAAACCCAACTTGAAACAGAACCTCGCAAATATTGGAGTTGAAAGTGGCTTAGTGAAGAAATCAGCAATTTGAGTAGCCAAAGAAATGTAATTTGGAGTAATGAAACCCTCTTTGCACTTCTCTCAAACAAGGTGACAATCGATATCATGATGTTTCGTTCATTCGTGGAGGATTGGATTGGCTATTATATGGACAACGGCTTGGTTTTCACACCAAAGAGGCACTGGGAGCTTAAGATCTATTTTTAGATCGTGCAAGAGATAAGTAAGCCATAAGACTTCACAAACTGTGTTTTTCATAATTCTGTACTTTGCCTAAGCTGAAGAACGAGCAACTGTGTCGTGTTTCTTTGATTTCTAAGAAATCAGAGCATCTCCAAGAAATATACAACATCTTATAATAGACAACATCTTATAATGGAACGTTGAGTGTTTTTGCAGACAGCACAATCAGCGTTTGTGAAAGCTCGAAGGGATAAATTTACTAATTTAGGGTAAAAGAGACAAAGGCCTAGACATCCTTTCAAAGACTTAAGAAACCATCATCATTAATGGCAATGACTTCCGAATTGGTCGAGGTAAGGAAACATCAATTGGAGTTGAAGAGCTACCCTTGTTGGAAAGTATCTTTCAGAAATTGAACATCTCTAGATGAGAAAACTAATTGTTTCTCAAGATCAAACAACTTGAAACATTCTTCTGACCACTTGAGTGTCCTATGTAAACACTCTTAATAGCTCTAGGGTCTAATTTTGATTTATAGGACAATTATTCTTAGCAAAAACTAAACATCTAAACCTTCTCAGATTAGAATAATCAGGTGATTTTTAAAACAATATTTGATAGGGTGTTTTCCAGTCAAGGATGGCAGTAAGTAATCTATTAATAAGGTATGTAGCATGCAATACAGCTCCTCCCTAAAACTCCTTAGAAAGACTAGATTCATGTAACAAGGCTCTAATAATTTGTAGAATATATCTGTGTTTTCGTTCAACAATTTCATTTTGCTGAGGTGTATAGGTATAAGATATTTGATGTAAGGTTCCATGGGTAGATAATAGTGTCAGGCCCAATATTATCTTCTCTTAGGAATTTTATTTTTATGTTAAACTGTGTTTCAACCCTCTTGAAGAATTTGGTAAGCAATGGTACGGTTTATATTTGTGATGCGTAAGATAAGTCCAAACAGCTCTGGTTGAATCATCCACCAGAGTAAGGAAGTAGTGTGCACCAGATATGAAAGGTTGAGTTATGGGTCCCCATATGTATGCATGTATAATAATGAAGTGTGTTTTTGTTTTTGAATTGCTAATAGAAAAATGTGTTCTAGATTGTTCAGCTAAAGGATAAATCTAACAAGGAAATCTGATGTTTTATTCACAAATTGTAAATGACTTAATACAATGTTTGATGGGTGCCCCAACCTGCTATACCACATATGTACATATCTAATGGCTGTGCTATTCATACAGTAAGATGGAAACAAACCAGTAGATACAACTTGCTTGTTTTTATTACAGTGATCAGTAAAAGAACTTTCATCTAGAACATACAAATTGCTCACTACTCTTCCTATAGCCAGGTAAGTATCATTCTTTAAGTTCTGTAGTACACAATGATCAGAGAAAAACATCAAGTTCAACTGATTATCTTTTGTGAATCTTATTACAGATATGAGATTATGGGTAAAAGTAGCTAAGCCATGATGCATGTAATGTATTTATATCAATTTATAATCAACAACATAATGCATTTAAAACTTATATAACAAAGTAGCTTAGCATGTTTTTATTATCAAAATGTGCTAAGCCAAATCAAAGACAGGAGTGTTATATTTCATCAAAGTACGTACGTAACTCAATTCAAAGTAAATTTTAAGATAAACATCACCATTTATTTTTCACTTTCAAAATGTCATTCACTACTAATTTTAGTAATTATTATCTATTCAACACCTAATCACATTTTGACTTTAAATACTTTACTAGTATCACATGTTTATATATTTTAGCTAATAAAATTTAATTTAATAAATTTTCTTTAAATTTTTATTTTTTTATCGTATTGCACATTAACTTTGAAATTTCATATTAATCAATTCTAAATTACATTTTAAGTTAATTTCTATCATTAAATTCATAATTTTACACATTTTAACAATTCAAACTTTAAATTCTAAAATTCTGTTCAAATTTCAAATTTTAGCCCAAATATACTTTAATTCTATAAAAACATACTAATCAATTCCAAATCAAGTTTTAAGTTTATTTCTACTAATAGAATCATATTATAATATGATTTAAACAATTAAATTAAATTTTCATTCATTTTTTTATAATTTCTTCATTAAAACTTTAATTCACTTTCTTCTTTTTTCAAACTACCATCAAACCTAACCATTTTAATTATCCAGCTTTAAAATCTTTATTTATATATTAAAAATACATCATTTCATACCATTTAAACAATTATAACATCATTTTTCAAAAATTAAAATTTTACATAATTTTGTTATAAACCATAACTTTACTATAATAAATTTTTTTTTACAAATCAATCATAAAATCTTCATATACAAATCAAAATAACTTTAAAACCATTTATTTTAACAATTATTATCACTTTCTCTCTCTAACCAAGTTACACATAACAAAAAAAGCTAAAGAAATCAATTCACTCATATATATATATATATATTTAATAATATTAATTAATTAATTACTTAAAAGCTTAATTTTCCTCTTCCACTTAAAAATAGTTTTAATTTTGAATTATTTTTATCTTTATTATTATTTTATTATTATTTTTGTAACTTTTTATTTTTAACTTTTTTATCATTTTACCCTTTACTATTTTGACTTTATATGTTATATATACTTAATATATATTTCACATATATATTTTATATTTTTTACTTCCAACATATTATTTAACTCTCTAAATTATTCATTTAATGATATTTAAATTTGCGGGTGTTACAGTGTTACTGCAAAATCCTCATTATGTGCAAAATTCATGAAGGCCTTTGTGTGTCTTCTTGCTTGTTCTTCATGATCTTGTTCAGTTCCTACTTGATTATCTCTGCTACATTCTGTTGTGTAGGCCAACTTTTGTCATCCACAATCTGCTGAGACTTCTACTCCACTTCTCTAGTTGTGTTTGTCTTTAAAGGATTTGGGTTACTATATGCCATATGTACTTAGATCTATGTTACCGTCTGCCATATGCACTTGTGCCTACTCTCTTTGCTTTCTCTTAATCAATTCTGTGTATCATTATGGTATTCCCACAATCTTGAAGCAAGTCTCTCTTTAAATGGTTTGATCTTTTGCAGAAATCACATAATTTCTCTTCGTTTTTCCCAAAGTCTCCTCTTTTGTAATTTCCTCTTCCATAGCCCATTCTCTCATTATTTTGTGTCCTTGCAATTAATATGTTGTTATTTGCCTGTTCTTCAATATTTATATTCACAGATCTTTGTCTTTTTACCCTAAGTATCAGTGAATGTGCCTTGCTCACAGAAGGCAAAAATTCTGTCATGAACACTTGATTCTTTGCATTATCAAATGTCACATTCAATCGCATAAGAAATTGCATAAGTCTACTTGATGAAATCAATTAATCCATTGACTCACTCGCACCACATTCACACTTTCCTCATCTACATCTACACTGTGGTATTGGACTCGAGCAATTTAATTCATCCCATATTTTTCTCAATTTTGTATAATAAGCACTGAGCGAGAGATTACCTTGCTTAAGTGAAGATCTCTCTCTCTGTAATTGATACAATTGTGGTCCGTGGCATTCTTCATAATTGTCTTGTATATTCTTCTACAATTCCCTTACTGAGGTTGCATAGATGCATGCTTCAACAATCTCCTTTTTCATCAAATTTAATATCCATGATCTCACCATCGAATATGCCCTAAGCCATCGTTTATAATCTTTCGTCCCTTCGTTAGGTATCATAATCTCTCCTTCCACAAAATTCAATTTATTCTTTGCACTTAATGTGATCCTTATGGATCTTCTCCATGCTAAGAAATTGTTTATGTCCAGCAAGCTCGTCACTAAAATTGTGCCTAGATTATTTGATGTTTGCAAATGAAATGGCTCTCTATTATTTGATGTTTTCAAAGCTTCAATTTGATGATCAGATGATCTTGAAGATTCTCCCATTATCACACGATAAACGAAGGAAGAAGAAGAAGTAAAGGAAAAACATTATTGTATCACGTCAATAAAGTAAAACGGAGTATTCAATAATGGCGTTAGTAACTAACTCAGCTTTGATACCATGAAAAAAATCTTGAACGAAATGCAATTCTTTCATCTCACATGAATCAGTTACAAGCCCTACTCTAAAAATTTATATACTCTAAAAATTTATATTCTAGAAATCTAACAGCTTGTGTGACAGCTGTAACTACCTACAACAAACTAATAACAAAATAAACTTTTGCTGGAAATAAAAACGAAGAAGAAGAGAATAATTATACGGTGAAATCGTTGTATTACAATAAGTTAATGTGGTTTTGACATATGGCAATATTGCCACATGTCAAAACTACATTGGCTTGTTGTAATACAACGATTTCACCGTATAATTATTCAGCAAAAGAGCTAATATTTGTTTACAAACAACTAAAGTAAAACGGTGCATATGACTTATAAGACTTAAGGATTTGCTGGAACGGTGCACACCATAAATATAACGGCTACTTCTTATTTTTATTTGTTTTTTTATTTGATTGCTATTTTGTTTAAATAAATTATTTACCTAATTTGAATTAGAAAAATATTGTTAGCATATATATATATATATAGGAGAACTTCAAATTGATAAAAAGTTATTTTATTGTATTATAATTTTGAAAAAGTTGACAAAATAATCATGTTTGCTTATGAATATTATATTTTTTTGTAAATAATTTATGTAAAATAAATTATTGAATCAATTAAATTTTACCAATAAATTGATAAAAAACTTTATCTAAGGAGAAGTGAGAAAAATTATTTTATTGGGAAAGATGATTATAGAGTCTTATATTAAAAGATAATTATATCTATTCTTTATGATATAATAAAATAAGAAAGACATATTATAAGAGTAATTTAGATATTACTTAAACTTTCTCAATAAAATTAAATTATAACTAAGAGAGTTAAAATTTTTTTAATTTACTTTTTCAATAATTTATTACATCTTTTAAATATATAGTAATATAAATTTTTTTAATAAAATATAGTCTCAGTTATATAACTCTATAAAATATATTTTTAATATCAGTTTTATCAGTAATTTACAAACGTTCTATTAATATTTTTATTTTAAAAATTTTAATATTTTCATTTATGTATATTATTTTTGATATAACATGAATAAATTTTTAATCTCTATATTTATTTATAGGAATAAATAAAAAATATTTTAGTATGAAAATACTAAATATTTTATATTAAAAATTAAAATGAAATTTATTTCGGAAAAAAATCTGATGTAATTTTATCAACAACCATTATATTTTAATCAATTATAATTATTAACTGACAACATTAATTGAACCAATGAAATAAACACACCTTAATCAAATCAGACAGTGCGCTTATATGTCAAATAATGAGAATGCCATGCTCCTAATATAATTAACATCCAAACAAAACCCAAAAAAGATGTATTTTTTTTTTAAAATTTGTCTCAGCACTTCTAGCGCATATTATTAAAATATGCTATAAGAGTGTCATACAGAAAATTCGGAGGGCATACCCCCCATGAAAGACCAGACATAGAACCAGCCGCTCTAGCACATCTATGGGCCACCTGATTCGCTGATCTATAAATAAATAAATAATCAACCATATCTAGGTCTCTAAGTAGAGCCTTACAATCATCAATGATACCATGGAAAATAGATGATCCCACTGACATATTTGCATTTAAAGCATGTGTGACCACCTGACAATCTGTCTCTATAGTAACCCCTTGATAATGTAAAGTTTTAATCCAACTCAAAGCTTCTCTGAAACAAAGTGCCTCTCCTATTGTTGGGTCTCCATTACCGTTGCATTGACCAATTTTTCCAGCCTCACACAATCCTTGAGAATTTCGTATAATCAAGCCAAGGCCAAAACTTCGGTCTTCCAGCACTGATATGTCAACATTACATTTATATCTTCCCGTCGCCGGTGCCGTCCAAGCCTTCCTCCTCCTAGTATTTGCATGTTGCGTCTCAATTTGGTCATGAGCAGCTGTCCATTGTTGTAAAACTGACACCGCTCGATGAATTACGTCAGTCGATAGTTCACGAACCTGCTGCCAAAGTAATTGATTCCTGCTATGCCATAAACTCCAAATTAGCATCCCCAACTCCTGTTTTTGCGACACCTTACCAGCACAAATAATACCAGATAGCCAAAGCTTAAAGTCAGTGATTGGCTCCCATCCCAAGCTCGATGATAGCCATACTGCTTGTGCTAAAACACAATCATGAAACAAATGGCCCTCCGTCTCAGGATAACCACCACACACAATACAAAGCTCAGAAACCCCCACTCTTCGCTTCTGCAAATTGACGTTACATGGAAGGCAACCCCTCAGAACTCTCCACAATAAAAACTTGACTTTTGCGGGGACTTTAACTCGCCATAACTATTCCCAGAAAGCATCAGCAAGATAAAAATGTTGTCCTTCTTCTTCCATAACCATCCTGTAACCCTCCTTTACTTTATAAACACCATGACGATTCTGAGTCCAATACCACACATCTGCCCGCGGTCTCAAAGGCAAAGGTATCTGCAGAATTAATTCAGCATCCCTGCGTTGGAAGTTTCTATCAATCACTTCAGCATTCCACATACCATCATCAATCAGATCGGCCACCATTTCTATATTATCAACAAAATTATCTGTCAACACATATGGACCGTCGTCAACCAACCATGGGTCTTCCTTAATTCTTGTTATCAGACCATTACCAATACGTCGTTTGCAGCCTGCCAATAAAACTGTTCTACCAGCACACACCCCACACCATATCTGACTAGGGTTAGTTCCAATATCTGTTGAGAAAAAATCAGCGTGTGGAAAGTACCTTTGCTTCAACGTTCTTGCCATCAATGAATTTGGATACTGAAGTATCCTCCATCCCTGTTTAGCAAGGAGTGCCACATTAAACTGCCTTACATCTCTGTAACCGAGCCCCCCTTGATCTTTGAAACCACCATTTTCTTCCAACGCAGCCAATGTATCGAACCCTTCTGATTATTATCCCAAAAAAAATGAATTCATCACATTTTCTAAATCCTTACAAATATCCAAAGGAAGCAGAAATAGTGACATAACATAGTTAGGCATGGCTTGTGCCACCGTTCGAAGCAGAATATCCTTCCCAGCTTTGGACAACATCTTTGCCTTCCATCCTTGTATCCTTTTAGTAAGCTTCTCAACAACATATTGAAAGACATGCCTCTTATCCCTCCCTATTATTGATGGCATACCCAAGTAAGTACCATGTGTGTCAGCTGTCTGAACTCCTAATATATCACAAACCAAATCCCTTTTTGTTTGTGGCGTACACGGTGTAAAAATTACAGAAGATTTGGACAGATTTATCTTCTGTCCGGATGCCTCTTCATAAGCTAATAAACATTCTTTTAACACCCTTGCTTCTTCTTCATTAGCTTTAGTAAAGAACAACGCATCATCTGCAAAGAAAAGATGCGAAATCGAAGGAGCACCTCTACAAGCTTGTGCACCATGTATCCTTCCCCTTGCCTGTAATTTAGACAGCATTTGAGACAACCCATCCACACATATGATGAACAAATAGGGTGACAAAGGATCACCCTGTCTTAAGCCCCTCTCCGGTATTATTGGACCATATTCCTCCGCCCCCCGCACAAAAGTATAGGAAACTGACGTTACTATATGCATAATCTTTGATACTCATTGTTCACAAAATCCAAATCGCAACATAATAAGCTTCAAATAATTCCATTCTATACGATCGTATGCCTTACTCATGTCGGTTTTAAGAGACAAAACACCCGTAAGCCCTTGATTCTTTCTTTTCATAGAATGGAATAACTCATAAGCAACTATAACACTGTCTGTAATTAATCTGTTTGGAACAAAAGCACTTTGCGATTCTGAAATAATTTCAGGCAGTATATGTTTTAGGCGGTTGGCCAAAACTTTACAGACAATTCTATCCACCACATTGCTTAAGGAGATAGGACGTAAATCAGCCACCACCTCCGGCGTTTTCTTCTTCGGTATCAAGATTACATTAGTCAAATTATTTCCAGGCATCAGTCCATCCCCATTAAGACAATCTAAACAAGCAGCAGTCACATCAGCCCCTACAACATCCCAATATTTTTGGAAAAAACCCGGATTCAAGCCATCGGGTCCCGACGATTTATCAGGATGCATGGAAAAAATCGCCATTCTTACTTCCTCTGAAGAAAAAGTTGCCATCAAATTATCATTATGCCGTGCTGTCACTCGGGGATGAACATATCTCAGAATCGGTTGTGTATCACCACCCTCCGCCGTAAACAATTGTTTGTAGTAATCAATAATCAGTCCCGACAGTCTAGAATCCCAATCAACCCACACACCATTACCATTTTTTAATCTACTGAACATATTCTTTTTCCGTCTATGGGAGGCCATTGCATGAAAGTACTTCGTATTAGCGTCCCCATGTGCTAGCCAAAATTGCTTGGACCGTTGCTTCCAATATAACTCATTCTGCAAAAGCAAACTACTATACTGCTGTTCAACCCTTTGAAGCTCATTTCTGTCGAAAAAAGTTTGCCGTCTCAACCAATTCATTCTCCATTTTACTTCTGTTAATTGGGTTCGAAATTCTTGATGAAGAGACTTTACCCAGTTCTGTATCGTTTGAGAGCAGTGCTGAATTCTATGCTCCAATGTTTGACTACCTGGGACTGTCCAACCCGTCTCCACAACACTCTTACAATCAACTTCCAAAGACCAAGAATTTTCAAATCGAAATCTCTTAGGTACAAATTTCTGAATCGTCACCCCAATATGAAGAAAAATAGGGAGATGATCAGACTCACTAGTCTCTAAAACGTGTAATTTTGCCAACAGAAATTTGCCTTTCCATGCACTACTCGCCACTGCACGATCCAGACGTTCTCTTGTTAAATCTGTTCTACCATTATCCCACGTAAAGAGTGGTCCCTCATAACCCAAATCATATACCTGACAATCAGCCAGAGTCTGCCTAAATCCAGATAGCAACCACTGAGGATGCATTGTTGAACTTTGCTTTTCTGAGGCATAACAAATATCATTAAAGTCACCGATCATACACCATGGCAAAATGGACTGATCTTTTAATGTTCGAAACAAATCCCACCCTATTCTGCGTTGGCAAGTTCTTGAGTACCCATAGAAGCCTGTTAAACGCCATCCATTACACCCTTCTAACTGGACTTCGACATCAATATGGTGATGCGAATAACTCAACAATCGAACACCGTTTTCCATCTTCCAAAACAAGGCGATCCCACCTCCTATACCAACTGGATCCACCGCAAAAACACCAGCTAATCCCAACTCCTGCCGTAATTTAAACACTCGTTCCTTCTTTATTTTTGTTTCAATTAAAAAAATAAATTTGGGCTTCTTTGATATTATCAACTCATTAAGCTCCCTTACTGTCTCTTGGTTCCCAAGCCCTCGACAGTTCCAACTCAAAGTACTCATATTACTGGGTGGGCTCGATCCTCGAAGCCCACCTGTTCTAAGTTTTTTGAACCCGAATCAATTGTCTCTGGAATAACATCATCTTCCATTAAATCAACATCCAAATTGGAAATTTCCTTGTCAGTACGACGACGTTTGGGGTCAATGATTTGAATAAAATTTCCCGGCAGAATAGGAAAATCCTTAACTCCTCCATCTGTATTCAAACCACTTTGACTTGCCAAATTAATGGGATTATCTCCCTGATTTGTAGGGATAGGAATATGATTTTCCTTATCTCTCCAGTTTCCTCCTGAATTCGGACTCCCCTGAGAAACATTTTGGGCATTGTTGACAGCCGCCGTACCTTCTGCCTTCACCGCCTGCAATATATCCCGTTCGGAACGTAACCATTTAGAGCCCGAATTTTTAACTTCACGTCCCTCCGCCTTCAACCACGCACCATAGGGATAACGATCGCGAGGTATCCTCGGTAAATCATACAATACTGTACAATTTCTATCCCCATGTCCAATTATGCCACAAAAATAACAAAAAGTATTCAACCTTTCATACTTGAATGTGAAACACACATCAGAACAATTCGGTCGCTTGATGATCAGATTTCTTCTGATTGGTTGACTGACATCCATCAGCACCCGAACACGCAAATAATATCTCCAAATCAACATATAATTTCTGGGATCAGACGCAACATATTCACCCAAATAATTACCTGTATCACGCACCACCTGTTCTGAACGATAACCACTTGGGACATCATGGATTTGAACCCATAATAGCAATTTTGTTAACTCCACCATTTTAGGATTTTCATGTGGCTGGAGTTCATGAAGCAATAGTGGTATTTGTTGATAATTCCATGGTCCGCCTTCCATCACCTTCTCCACGTCCAGAACATGGAAAAACTGAAATAAATAGCAGTTATTACCAAGCTCCTTCACCATAACACCTTTCCCTGGTTGCCATATACTCGCCATCATATTTTTGAATATTGGAAAGTTAATCACCTTTTCCGTTAATAGACGACCAACAATACAGTTACTCCACCTAACCTCCGCTTCACCTTGCTGTTGTCCATCATTAGGATTCTCATACGATATTACACCATCATTAAGACCAATATTCAATCGCCTGAAAACTTCATTCACCAACCTATCCTCCTCACTACCCATAGAATAGGAAAGAAGAGACAAGAAGAAGAAAGAAAGAAAAAAATGTAGAAAGAGATCTGAAGAAAGAGATCTAGATGAAATGGAAAAGAAAAAAGAACTTGTTACGAAGAACAAGAGAAAAAACTCTCGACATTGAGAGAGATATTATTTCCATTTTCAAAAAAGCTGTATTTTATTAGTGAACATCATCAAATTTGTAAAAGGACGTTCAATGAAAGGGAACGCAGAGTCCATATAAAAAAGGGCAAATTATGTCAAACACGCAATTCAGTCTTGCCTTTATAATTATACGGAGGTCAATTTTTTTTTTTTAAATCTATGACACGCAATTTTTTTTTCTTTTGAACTTTTTTCTACTTTATTTCTCTTTATTTTTTCTGTTTTTTTTATTTTTAATTAGTATTTATATTTTTTTATTTTTAAATAAATTTTTATATTTTTATTATACATATAAAAAATAAAAATAAATATAATATATCCATAATATATATATAATACATATAAAATAAAAAGTAACATATCTATAATATATACAAAATATATTTGCAATATATTCATAATATATACATTATAATTAATCAATTTATAAAGAGTAAAAGAAACATATTTATAATATATATATTATAATTAAATAACATATAAAAGTTATATACAATATATAAAGACTAAAAAATAATATATGTTTAACATATACATAATATATTTATAACATATATATAAATATATAAAATTATATTACAAAGTTATATTTTTTAAATTTTTTTAATAAAATTATATTATTTTCTCTTAAAAATATTATTTTATAAAATAATATTTAAAATAAATTTAAATTTTATATATTTTTTAAAAAATTTATAACATATACATAACGTATTTATAATATATTTATAATGTATATAAATCATAAAAATATAAAAATGTGTAATATTTTTATAATTTTATAAATTTTTTAAGTATTTTTGAAAATTTTTTATATTAATAATATTTTTAAAAAAATTTATTTTTGTAGGTAATTTTGTAAAAAATTCTATAAAAAAACAAAAAGTAAATGATGAACTATGTAGAGGGGTAATCTGGTAATTGAAATAAATCCAACTAAGGGCTGTTTGTTATCGCCGCATGTTTCTTGTCATTTTCCCTCACCAAATTGCTCCCACCAGACTCTCCGAGAAAAACAAAAGGCCTACAGCACTACACTTTCGCTCTCGTTTTTATAAGCCACCACACCTAACTGAATCAGAGGCCGCACACCGCGAGAGAAGAGAGCTATTTTCTCGTAGACGTCAAATTACCAAACTTCTCTCTCGATCTCGTTTTCGATTTAATCATTGTTCTTGTAGCTATGGCCTGTGCAAGCTTTGCAAAGCTAAACGCGGCGTCGTCTCCTTGGATCGGCCAACGATCCTTCGGTCAGCGACCTGGATCTTCCTCAACTCGCTTTACAACTCGCCAAGTCTCCCTTCCTATCCGAGCTAGCTCTTACAAGGACGAGCTTGTCCAAACTGCTGTTAGTTTCTCTCTTTTAATATCATCATATGCCATTTTTTATGCATGTTTTGTATATGTTGTCTTGTATTTTCAATTTACACCATTTTTTTATTTATTGATTTTGTTATTATATTTAGTGGATAAAATGAATGAAAACTGTCTTAATTAAATATTCATTTTCTTAAATTAATTCTTTGAATTTAAAACGAAGATTTTAGGGTTATAATTTCGTTTTTTCAGATGTGGAGTAATAGAAATAAAAAATGATTAAATGAAATTTGCTGGTTTTTCTTATTAATTCATTCTGATTAATTATGTTTGTTTTGTTTGTTGATGATGTGTTTAGAAATCTGTTGCATCACCTGGTCGTGGTATTCTCGCCATTGATGAATCAAATGCAACTTGTGGGAAGAGGTTGGCATCTATTGGCTTAGATAACAATGAGGCTAACAGACAAGCTTATAGGCAACTCTTGTTGACTACTCCTGGCCTCGGTGAGTATATTTCTGGTGCCATTCTTTTTGAGGAAACGCTCTACCAATCCACTACTGATGGAAAGAAGTTTGTGGACTGCTTGCGCGATGAGAACATTGTACCTGGTATCAAAGTTGACAAGGTATATTTTCTAAATAATGAATAAATTTGGATTGTTGAGTAGTTGTTTTAGTTAGTTGCTTAACGTGAGATTTTTCTGTATGATATGTTTGATTATGCTACTTTTGTATATCAGGGTTTGGTACCTCTCCCAGGATCAAACAATGAATCTTGGTGCCAAGGATTGGATGGATTGGCCTCAAGATCTGCTGAATACTACAAGCAAGGAGCACGTTTTGCTAAGTGGTAACTCTGATTTATTTTCTCTTTATTTCCTCTCTTGTTATATTATAGCATGTCGTATTACCCATGTTTTACAATTTTCTATTGGCATATGTAATTTTCAGGAGGACAGTTGTCAGCATTCCCTGTGGCCCTTCTGCTCTTGCTGTTAAAGAAGCTGCATGGGGACTTGCACGTTATGCTGCCATTTCTCAGGTGTTCTTTAACTTACAAAAATAAATTTCTCATTTGCTAAGACCTTTTCAGCAAAGCTAGAAATGCATGCCTGTTTCCTTTTCCCTTTTGTCTTCTCCTTACACCCAGCATCGATAAGAGTTAAAATATGTTTGAAACCTCAGGTGCATTCTGTCAAGCAACTATTGACTGATTGAAATGTTGGTCGAGTTACCATTTAACTGATTGATTTTTTGGATTGTCTTTCCTTTGGATTTGATGAAACCTGCAAGTTCATTAAAGTTCCGAGTAAACATGTATGGTTTGTAGTTGAGATAACAATGGTTCTCCGCCATGCTGAATTCTTGAGTCTTCTCCTTTTATTAAAGGAATTCATAGTTGTTTTGTCCACTGACATCTGATCAAATTGTTGTTTATATACATGATTGTAGAATTTATGCTCTCTGCCTTCTTTTTCCAGTGTTTGGATCAGGTTGCTAGATTGATCAGCATGCATATGTCAATAGTAATATTTTCTGCTTTTGTTTACATTAATTTTCATGTACAGGACAATGGTCTAGTGCCCATAGTTGAGCCCGAGATTCTTCTTGATGGGGACCATGGAATTGAGAGAACTCTTGAAGTTGCAGAGAAGGTCTGGGCAGAGGTCTTTTTCTACTTGGCAGAAAACAATGTTGTGTTTGAGGGTATCCTGCTTAAGCCTAGCATGGTAACACCAGGAGCTGAACACAAAGAGAAGGCTTCTCCAGAGACCATAGCCAAATACACACTCACAATGCTTAAAAGAAGAGTACCACCTGTAGTTCCTGGAATCATGGTAAGAATGCCTAATCCCTCTATTATAATCGGTCTAGAGTGGCAATATGTTCTCACAGTAGTGCTGTAAATCTTGAAATCATAAGTGCTTGTAACCAAATAATCCAATTTCATTTTTCTATAGACTGGTTGAATTGTTGAAACTTCCATTGGTGAAACAAAATGAGAAACAGATATATTTATTAAGCACTTCAGTAGTTGAAATCACATTAAAACTGAAAGCCTGATGTATTGACACATCTAATGCAGTAAACAAGTTTTATTGTCATATAAAGGTCTATGGACATCTTAACTTTGCTGCTGTTGAATATGATTATCCTTTATGCAAGTGCCTGCTCATTGATGACAATTTAAGGTTTAATGGATCTAACTTCTATTCATTTTTCAGTTTTTGTCAGGAGGACAATCCGAAGTGGAAGCAACCCTTAACCTCAACGCAATGAACCAAACTCCCAACCCATGGCATGTGTCCTTCTCATATGCACGTGCACTGCAAAACAGTGTGCTTAAGACATGGCAGGGACGTCCAGAGAATGTAGAAGCTGCACAAAAGGCTCTTTTGGTGCGTGCCAAAGCAAATTCTCTGGCCCAGCTTGGAAGGTATTCTGCTGAGGGCGAAAGCAATGAAGCTAAGAAGGGAATGTTTGTGAGGGGTTATACCTATTAAGCAGCATTTCAAAGATGAACATGCTTTTGTGGCTTCTATTAAAAGTGTATTTTGTATTTTGCTTTGGTTCTTCTCATATGTTTGTTGCTTCCTGAGGAAATGTAGAATTAGATAAGCTTCTCAATTTTCTTTACCCTTGTCCTTGAGACCAGAGGCTTGAATAATTCCTGCGGAAAGAAAAGCGTTCCGAACTGCTGTACTGTCTTAGAATATGTGGTTTAGTGAAAGAAAGAGTTAAATGTATTCTTATCTTGATATAAATTATTGTTCTTAAAAATTTTATGAATTCTAAAGAATGTTTCTTAGTTCATTGATGCTATAGTAGTCTCCATCTCTTTTGGCTACAACAATTGCCTAGTCTGAGTGGTATTTTAGCTTACAGGCATCCAACATGTTTCCATTTCTTAACCAGAAAACGGTAACAAGGCAATGGCTTGTATCTTTTGTTCATATGTTGGACGTGCAAACGTAGTGTTAAAAAGGGCATTGCCCCAACACAAACAGTCTCCAAGAAATGTTTTTTGCCTAACCATACGTACAGAGGAGCAGACATTCACGGGAATTAACATTTTTTTTATGGTCAGGGTTAAAAAAAAAAGCAATATCTTATTGGAATAAAAAAAATTATCTTGATCATCTATCCAAGGAAAAATGTACAAAAATATTTTTAAGTTTGTAGGAAGATATAAATTGACACTTAAGTTTGTTTAGACACATTTATATATTTAAAATTTTAAAAAAATTAATAAATTAATGTCTCTTTTAATGATAAATTAATATCTCTTTTAACGAAAACCAATGGCTATTAATTATATATTTAATTATTTATTGTTTGTATGAATTGACACTAATTTTTTTAAAATTATATATTAAAATGATATTTTTATTTATTTATAAATAAATTAAATATATATATATACTCTATCTTTTAATAAATTAAATATATAATTGATTGTAGTTAACTTTTTTTTTATTAAAAGAGGACTATTTTATTAATTCTTTTAACTTTTTAACTTTGAAGTGTGCAAATGAGGTAAAAAAAAAAAATTTAAAAACCAATTGGTATCTTCTCGCACAACCATTTTTTCACCTTCTCCGTTTATCCAAAGTTTTTTACCTGCCTCATTCTCATGAAAGTATTATGTGTGCCCGAGTTTACGTGCACACCTTGTAAAAATGATCACATTGCAAAGCACCCACAGCCGAGAAGAGTACATCATGGATGGACCTATTTAATCACGAACTAAAAAAGAGGGTCAACACAAAATCTCTCATGTGCTCAAAGGCGCGTGAAATGCAAACCTCATTTTTTACTACACTTTTTCACTGGTAATAGGCTGTAGACCAGCTGATAGTCTTCTTCAAAACGAATTTCTCAGTTTCCGATAACTTAGAAGCCGGTAGCGACCACCGGAATCAGAACTTCAAGCAGTTTTCCCCACCGACATATAAAACGATACCGTCGAATCACCTCTTATGCTCTTTTCTCTTCTCTTTAATTCACCTTCTCTTCAAATTCCCTTTAGCTTACACCCCAAAACCCTAAAACCCTTACTATCTCTGTTCTCCTTTTCTGTAGCAATGAAGGACCGGCCGCCTTCATCATACGGCTCCGTTTATGTCCCTCCACACCAGCGTCTCCGCTCCGTTATCACCACGCCGAATTATAGCTCCTCCTCTGCTGCTTCTCCAATTGACTCTAAAGGTGGTGATAATCAAGCTTCCGTTTTAAACCCTATAAATAGCTCTTCTGTACCTTACTTCCAACAACAGCAGCGGAGGAACAGAGTTTCTCACTGTGATTATGTTAAAAATAACAATAACAATACTAATAATCATAAGTTCATTTCTGCCTACCATGATGGTGTTTCTGAGGAAGGATCCGATCGTGAGACGGAGTCCTCGATAGTTCTACATGTGAGTGATTCATAAATGTATATGTTCTTTTTTGGCATTTATTGTTGGATTTATTCCACCTGCGATTTGGCTTTTGAAGTATGAATTCCTGTTCTCGGCACTGGTTACTCTTTAGTGTTTCCTGGTTTTCTAGTTGTGCTTGAATTCATCCTTTTATTACTCTCATTTTCTTTTAAATTATGAATTCATCTCAGCTTTAACGAATTGGGATTTTTAAGCAGTGTTGGTTTTGGTTATAGTATTCAAATTCCTGTTTGAAAAGTCTCTAGTGGACTAATGGTAAATTTTCTGGAATAAGTAGGGGTTAAGTTTATAGAGTTGTATTAATTAGGGAATTCAATCGTGGAATTGGGAAAAAAATGGGTTGTTAAAGATAGTGCCTTTTGCAGAACATTACCCACCTGATTATGGGTTTCGATGAATCGCCAATAATTGCTTGTTTAGGTCATATGTTGGACCTGTGCTTTCTCTTTCCTGTTTGTTATTGTGATTGTTGAAATTTAGTGCTCCCTACCGTCAGGATTGGAATCCTCACTCGCTTTTGTTGGAGGTTTTGTTTGTTTGTTTGCTTGAGCAATTTTCGTTGTTGGTTATGTTAAGGTCCCAATCAGCACAATGATGCCTTGTTCTTTCACAAACTTTTTACTTCAACCATTCTGCCTGCTAGTACTTTATTATGCACTTTGTCTTAGATATTTCTTAGCTTTCCTCACTACTGTGTTGCCTTTTTATGCAGAAACCTCATCATCTATGAGTTCGTTGTCTGCTATTTCTTTTTCATTCTGGTGATTGTAGTTACAAGTCCAACTTTGCATAAGAAAGCAGAATTAGTTGTCCTAATGTGCTTGGCTGAGTAATAATAGTAAACACTTAAATTTACATTCATAAAGTTTTTAATAGGATTTTAAGCTAAGTAAGACTAAAACTGAGTATATGCATTGTAGATTTAATAATGGAAAAAGAGAAAGAGGCGAAATTATTTTAGACGGAATAACAATACCTCCCAGTATTCAATTTAAGTACCTTGGCTCTATTCTTCAAGAAGATGGGGGTTGTGAAGAAGATGTAAGTTATAGGATTAAAGCTGGTTTGATGAAGTGGAAGAGTGCTACAAAAGTTCTATGTGATCCAAAGATGCCAATTAAATTAAAAGAAAGTTCTATCGCACTGCAATATGGCCCGCGATGATGTATGGTTGTGAGTGTTGGACAGTAAAAGGACAACACGTGAGTAAAATGCATGTTGCAAAAATGAAAATGATAAAATGGATGTGTGGACACACTAGGACGGATAGAATCCGTAATGAGTATATTAGAGAAAATGTGGGGGTAGCGCCTGTTGAGAATAAGATAAGAGAACGTAGATTGAGATGATTTGGTTATATAAAACGAAGACCTAGAGATGCACCGGTCAGAAAAACCGAACAAGTTAGAGTAGATATAGCTAAGAGAGACATGAGTAGACCTAAACTGACTTGGTTAAATGTGGTCCAAAAGGATCTTATAATGTTACATTTATCAAAAGAGATAGTCATAAATCGTACCGAGTGAAAAAAAAAAAGAATCCATATAGCCGACTCTAATTGACTTGAGATTAAGACTTTGTTGAGTTGAGTTGTGACTGTGATGCATGCATTTATTTTGAAGGAATTGATAACATGCTCTACTAGTGTTCAATGTTTGAGCATGATTCGCAAGTGATGGAAAAATATTTTCTCTTGTAAGTAGATTGAAAAAATTGCCTTTATTGAGACTGCAGTGGTGTTTGATTTTATAAGACCAGAATGACATATTCTTGCTCTTATGCCTAGCTTCTGAACAATCTCCTAGCTAAGATCACTTTGAGGATGGCCTGCTAACTATTGCCATTCTGTTTTTGCTTTGCTTTGTGCATTCCTTTCTTTTGTTTTGCTAGAAACTAATATCTTGCATTGAGCAAAGGTGGAGCTAGGAGGAATGAGGTTGACATTGAGCTGTGAGGAGTTAACGCATTCTATAGGTTTGAAGACATTAGCATTAAAAATCTATTTGCTTATAAATTACCAAACATTTGGCATTGGGATATTTAAAGAAGTTGAAAAGCAAGATATTAGTGCCATACTAAAATGCAATTATGTAGGGAGCCAAATTATGCGGTTTTGCTTGCTAACGGGTGGTAGAATTTGGAGCCAGATTCTCAATGTTTGCAATCTGAATGGGAAGAAATCTTGCAATCAATTTAGTTGCAAGTTTCTATATATGCTCGTTACATATGCATATTGGAGAGGATGGGCCTTATGAGATTCTAATGCTTATAGATATCATTCTTTCCTACATTTTTGTTTACTTTATGCCTTCCTTTCCTGTCCCTAGGTTTGTGGCAAGGAGGTTGTGGAGTGTCCAAACAAGATTCTTGTGGGACAATATCAGGGGCTTAGGTCTAATTCATAAGGTAGATTGGATATTATGTCTTTAACATTAATCACTGAGTTTCTCTTCAAAGAGTGGTTTTGGCTAGTTCTGGTGGGTAGATATTGCCTTTGGTAAATGATTGTCATTCAACTATGATGTGGAGAGAACCACCAAGGGATGTGCTAGACATATCCTACTTGTGCCTGTGTTCAGATGTGGATGCATTTAAAAGGTGATAGAGATACATCAAAAGAAATCCAAAGTAGAACTTATTTATTATAGTTTTCACTGGTATGACTCTCTTTATTTTTGTATTTAGATATAATGCTGGTCATTATCATTTTAATGAGCAGCAATATGTTACTTCCCTTGCATTCTTTACGAATTGAAACATCTCTTGGTTATTTTTATTGCTGGAGTTTGTGTAGTTAATTTTCTTAAATATCGCACTTGTTTGTGGTTATTGATTATTGTTCCGTTTGGGTTTGTAAGGATGCTTCCCTTTCTGATAACATTGAGGAGTGGAAGATGAAGCTAAACTCGCTTTTGCGAGACAAGGCGAAGCAAGAGTTGGTCTCAAGGGAAAAAAAGGACAGACATGATTTTGAACAAATAGCAGCTGTGGCATGTAGAATGGGTTTATATAGGTATCTTATGTTTCATCTGAAAATATGCTTCAATCATGTGTTGGTTTCTACTGGTAATCTCAACTGAAATTATTTTTGCACATGTTTAAAAAACCTAAAACGAGCTAATACTAGTTCATTATATAATTCAGGATCGTTATTACACATTTTCTTTTGGGAAAATATGCAATAATACAAAAAAATCTCTAAACTTCGTAAAAAAAAATTCAAGTGTTTATAAAACTTATCCATTGTTGAGTCATATCCAAATTAAGCAATTAACAACCCCCTTTGGGCTTTCTATAGAATGAAAATTAAGGGACTGGTTTACAAACAAATATATTATCCAACCTTCAGTCACATAATCAAATTAAATTATAATTTCCACAATTATAAACAAAATAAACACCAAATATAAGAATATTATGGCAATCTAAATGCAAGCTTTTTATCAACAAGTGATAATTTTAGGATTTTTTTTCTCTCAACTATTCTAGTAAGTTTTCGTTTTCTCCTCTGTGAGATCTTATCTTTCTTGTCGTTGATTTAGGACTGTCATTGGTCTCCTAGTCAACGACAACCCTAAATCAACTAAATTTCTCCTGATTTTCTATTTTATTCTTTGTTTTTGTCTATTAATTTGTAATTTGGTTAACATCTTCTCTAAATCTTACCATTTTGTTTGCCCTTTTGGATTTACAGAATCTTTTTTTTTTCTTGGGTTTCTTACTTTGTGTAATTATCATTAGAAGACTATGATGGTTTATCGATCTTTTTCTGTAGGATTGACCCTCTCGATTTTGTCTTCAAAAACTATTTTGAAGGATGGGTCTGGTTCTATGAGTATCAAGCACTTCTTATGGCCTCAACAAGTACAGAAGCTTCTCCATCTTTGCCTCTATGGGAAATTGCTAGTTTTGTGCCTCTCCTCCTATGCATTTCGGCTTTCTACACTAGACTCAAGGATTTCATGCCATCGATGGTGATCCGTGTGTCAAGTCTAGGATCATTTTTCCTAGATCATTCTATGTTTAAAGTCTTTTGGCTCCATTTCTCTTGCACTTTATGCTTGAGATGTTTATGTGCTATTTATGGTCTTTTTCTTTAGAATTTTTATGCATCGGCCATTTTCTTGTTTTTATCTGGCCTGTTTAAGGAGTTTGTTTTAATTATGTTTAAGCTTTTCTTAGTTAAGCTTGGTAATCTTTACCATTTATACTTGCTTATTGCTTCTTTTTTGACTTCCCTCGCCATTTTTTAGAAAGATTTGTATTTATAGTTTTAGCAGTAATGTAACTTTCCTTTCTCTGATAAAAAAAAATGCTAGCTTTTAACGCCATAACGTTACTCACTATTGAGAGTTCAAAAGCATCATTATAAATCTCCTTAGTTTGGGTAGATAGTTTTTGTCAAATCTATAATAGCATATAGCAGATGATTCAACTGACCCAGCTTGGTATGCCAACAGTGGAGCCAGTAATCACATCACCTACAATGCTAATAATCTGCACCAGAAAAAATCAGTACGCTGGTAAAGAATCTTTGACTGTTGCAAGTGGTCAGAAGCTTAACACTCTTCATACTGGTTTGGTAAAATTACCTATTAGAAACAATAAATGCTTGCTACTTAAAGATACTTTACATGTTCCACAGATACAAAAGAATTTAATTAGTGTTTCAAAACTTACTGCTGCTAATGATGTTGATGTAACTTTTGATTTACTTGGTTGTGTTGTGAAGGACAAAGCAATGGGGAGAATTCTGCTGCAAGGGAAGTATAAGGAAGGTCGCTATCAAGTTGAGCTCAAACATCAACCAGAAGTCCACCTTAAACAACCTCTTCATCAAGTTTTTGTTTCAAATCTATCAACCGAGTCTGTAAATATAGAAAAAATGAAGTTATGGCACAGACGTTTACGCCATCCTTCCTAAAAAATCCTCATAAAGGTTCTCAGTGGCAGAACTAGGATTTGCACGAAGGGGAGACAAAATTTCCACGAAAAAATTCATTTTTATACAACTTATAATCAATTTGATTTTTGGAGAAAATTAACTAAATCTAATTACAACTAACACACAACACAAATCAAGTCAATAAAATGAAAAAAAATTGAGGAATAAATACCTCAGGTCGACCGGATTTCATTGCAGCAGAGGTCACCGGACAGTGGTGCTTGTCATCGTTGGCTGCAAGTGGCTGTTGTGGAGTGGTGGTCGCTCCTCCTATCTCTCTCTCGTTGAAAGCAATTGTGCGAAGAATAGATAATCTGCGCTTCTCCCTATTTTTTAAATACCCCTAAGCTCAAACAGCATCGTTTCAATCTAAGGGTATTTATTATTATTTTTTTAATTACTTATACTGAAACGACGTCGTTTCAGCCTGGGTAATTAAAAAAAATAAATACCCAGGCTGAAACGATACCATTTCAGCTTAAGTGTTTAAAAAAATTAAGAGGGCGAGGGGTTGTCTTCAACCCCTCGCCTTCTCTCTGCTGCAAATTCTAGCGATGGGGGGCTAGCGCTAGGCGTCATCGGCATTTAAAATCAGAAGTTTCCACTTATAAGGGCTTTTGGCCACCGATGAGGGGGGTTCATTGCCCCTTAGGACCCCTTAGTTTCGTCCCCGAAAGTTCTTGAGTCTTGTAATGAAAAAGTTATTATTAATTAAAAACATCCTTTTCCATTCTATAATGCATTTCAATTAGGAAAATCACATCTATTACATTTTAATCACTCCGAATCTCATGCTTCTCAACCACTACAACTCAATGTTTTATTCTTGGATGATCATACTAGATACACCTAGGTATATCATTTGAAATCAAAATCAAATATGTTTAAAACCTTTACCTAGTTTGAAATCATGGTTGAAAACCAATTTGAAAAGAAAATAAAATGTTTTCAATCTGACATGGGCGGAGAGTATCTTAGTCTTACCAAATAACTATAACAATATAGTATCAGTGCTTCAATGTCCTAACGAGCCAAGAATTCTGGCTGATTAAGTCAAGTCTAAGTGACAATACCCACGAAGGAGCAGATTGCACTTGAAAGAATAAATGAGCCATGCATAAAAAAACCCAAGTAAAGAAATATGTAGTCGATCTTTTGAGCTTAAAGAAAGAGCTAAGATTTAGTCATTAAGCTGAAAAATAAAATTGGGTCGAAGTCAAGCTCATGGATTCAAACCAAGAAAGTTCAAGTAACAAATGAACTTTAAAAAAATATGAAATCTAGCCCAATTATATTTGAGGGGGAGTGTTGACGGTGGATATATAATCCCACATAAAAAAAAGGAAAAAAAAAAGAGAATATTAATTGAGTTGTGTAAAAAATAAAATGACCTAAACTATTTTGTCAAGAGTCTAATGATTTAAAAAGATCTAACACTCCACTGTTAAAGAAAGCCTAAGAAAAAAATTATCTATGTAATTTGAAAATATAATATGCAAATAGAAGTATATAATAGGATTTTTTATGAACTCCCACGACTGTCAATTTAATAATCACATGAAAATAATTATTTATCAATAGCGGACAATTTCTTGTCAAAACTGTTTAAATGAAGAACCAAATGAAAGGATATACTTCAGATTCTACTGAAAGAGTTGAAGAAGATAATTAACAATTGCAAATATTTGGCAAGTAACACAAAATCGAAACTGGAAACCTTTTTTTACAAAAATATTTTATTCACAGCCCCTTATATATACATATAGCACACCCAAAATTGAAGAGTTCCATGAACAAGTGACTAGTAGTAAATTATTATTACTGGAATAGAACTTGATGTGTGCATGTGAGTAATAAACTATTATTATTATTCGGTAGTCTAAAGATTCTCTAAAATTAATTACTATCTGCTAATTCATAATTTTAAATAATATATATAAATTAATCAATAAACCATATAAATTCTAACATAAAATATAATATGTAAAAGTAAACTATGAAATTATCTTACGTACTAATTAAATGAAAAAAAAATATTTATATTTATATTTCTTCATTAGTGTATATAACCAAAATATTAATCGAATTGGATTATTGTGAATGTACAATCATACACGCTATAATAGATTATGTTTTATGCAAATAATATTATTTCATTTAACATGTACATCATAAAATATTCATCTCTGTATTTTTATCATTGATTTTGGTGCTTTCTTTGTAGACTAATCGTAGAAGCTAAATAGCTTAATTGATAAGGTAAAAAAGAAAAATCGATTTTAAATTTTAAATTTATTTTTTATAAATCAGAACATAGTGGACTTTATATTCTATAATTTGTATAAAATAAACTAGACTTATGACTTCTTGCATGTGATCCATAATATTATACAAGGAAATGAAACCCGTTGAGGTTGAGATATTTGATCATATAAAAATTAGTTTTCATTTTAATATAATTAATTAAGCTATTACAATCAATAAATAAACCACACCTCAAATCTATTGCCCAACACCAACGAAATAAATAAATAAATAAATCACTTGAATAAGGAAGCCTTCTTGTTTTCTTTTCTTTTTTTTTTAATATTTAAAATCCATTTATTATTTCATGAAATTATGCATTTTTTTTAGCATGTGAGCTGCTAAAAAGGTCCATGAAAAATATTTTCCTAACTGGAGAAAAAATAAATCATAATAACAAATTTATAATAATAATAATAATAATAATAAGTTACTATATTTTTTATTAATTCATTAATTATTGATGATAACTATCATCGATGATTGACAACTTCCAAATTTTATTATTAAAATAAAAGATTTTAAAATAAAATTTAATATTTTATAATTAATCTTTAATATTAGAATCAAAATAGTAGTAGAAAATAAATTTATAAAAAATTATATATTTTCAGAAAAATATTTTGTAAGAATTAAAAGCAGACCTCAAGTGAATACATCAAGAAGAAGTCTCCTCCACCTCCCTTAATTATATGAATGAAATAATGAAATGAATATGATTCACTTCGAATCAAGCCACTGTCATAGGATCTGCGCTTTAATTTTTTTTTTTTAATTTTAATAGTTTTTTTTTGTTCATTCAATAATAATAATAATAATAATAAGTGTCAAAAAAAAATTGAAATAATAAAATAAAAATTATAGGCATCCTCGAAATGCGACATTGATTTTGCTGTCGGGAAAGTAGGCCAAGTTTTGATTAGGTAAAATAATTTTGAAAGTAGTGGCATCTCTCCATATGATCATCAGAGAGCCTGGGTAAGGTCCTTGCCTTTCATGTCAAAGATTCCTTATCAATTATAATTTATTTTTGATAAATATTAAATCATTAATTAATTATAATAACTAAATATTTTTTATTTCATTAATAAATTTTAAAAATATTTTAAAAAACAGTTTCATTTATGTTATACAACAATAAAATAATAGCCAATGGATTTCAAAAAATGATAATAATTACTGTTATTATTTATAATAATTTTATTAAATTAAAGAGTTACTGCAAATTAAAAATAAGAAATTGATCATTTAGTGTTTAGATCAATCGATAAGTGATTTTTTTAATTTTAAAAAAAATTAAATTTAAATTTTAAATATATAATTATATTAAAATTTAATAAGAAAAATTTTACGCATAAAGTAAAGAATTTTATTGTCTTTGTAATTTTATTCGACTTGACTTTAAAATAATTATTTATACTAAAAAATAAAAAATTGAAGAGAGGCAACTAAAATTAGGTTATTGTCTGAAAAATTGTACTTTGTTACAAAACTATTAAGGTGGTACGCTGTTGTTGGCAAATTTTGATCCCCACACCGTAGCCATCGGCCTTATAATATGGTTGCCGGTGTGTCGGTTTGGTTTAAACGACAGCGAATTTGAGCTGACAAAAGTAAAATGACACCCATAAATAATATAAAGTCTCAAGGGGGCCCTTTTGATCGATGTTGTAAAACGAGTTTTGAAGTTGTGTGGATCATTTTCAATTGGGCCAGACTTTGCTTTGGTTTATAAAAATCAATAGAACTTGTTTAATCCTTGCGACAATCAAATAGGCCAAGAAAAATTTGGGACCATGTTTCTTGCAAAAAATTTAGTGTATAATAAGGCAAGTGGAGCTATATGTATACATATAAATTGATTGATTTATATAATATATTGGTCTTGGTTTTAGCCACATCCTTATTAGTAAGTAGAGCTTTGGGGCCATAAGTGACGTACAAACCTTCAGTTGTAGCATAATTTTAAAAAAGGTAACTATATAATATTTTTTTAATTAATAATATTATATTTATTTATAAACAATTCATGTAAAACAAAATGTTAGTTATACTAAATTTAACTGAGAAAAATATTTTGCCGTAGAAAGAGATTGAGAGGTTCTATGTAAAAAAAATAATTATATCTCTCTTTTAACTGTTTAATTTTACACATGACTGAAATTATAAATAAAAAAAATTTATTACAAAGATATTTTAAGTATTGCTGAAAGTTATAACTATAGCCAATGAAGAATATTTTTTAAGAAAAGAATTCATATAATTCAAATAATAAAATTTGAAATGAAAATTTTGAAAACGATATTAATACAAATAGAATGGAAAGAAGAAAAAGAAAAAGAGAATAGTAGAAGACAATGAAGAAAAAAGATTACCAGAAACGAGGAGGGTTAGAAGAGAGGGTAGGAGACGCCACAAATCTAAGGAAACAATCACGTGCTTCTGCTAGTTTTTGAGGAACCACCTTTTTATCCCATCTTCTGTACTGGCAGACTCTCCAAGCTTCATGCTTTCGGATGGATATTATTATTATTATTATTATTAGTAACATATTTTATTTATATTTCATAGTTATATATGTATTCTATTATATATATATATTATAATTATACTTCCAATATTTATATTGTAATGTGTGATATATCAATATTTTATATACAATTTCAAAAAATCGAAAAAAAATATACTTTTCTATATGTAAGTATAAAAAATAACCAACATATATATTATGTCAAAAATAATAAGAAGAAATGAAACAAGAAATAAAAATTCTAAGAATTACGGATTAGTTATGTTGGTAGTATCAAAAACAATAAGTTGGGATAATAATTAACTAAAAATAGCATCAAATCAATGTTCATAGGCTCTATAAACATTTAATTAATCATCCAATCAACTTATTTTTTTAATTATTAAATACATGTACAACTTTGAACTTATATGTGATTTCCTCGTACCCTTTTTTTTTTGTATATTTCCTATCCAACAAATTATACAGCACATCTCTCTTATTTTCATATGTAATTTCCTCTGTCAACATGTAAATTTTTTAAATTTTATATATTAGTCATTGTTAAAAAAAATCTTGAAAAATCAACTTGTACTACTATTGACATAAAATGTTATTTCTTCTAAATTATAAATATGTATTGGCGTAATTGGTGAATAAGTTTGGAAACAAAGGATGTGCTTAGAGCAAATTTTAATTTTAGAAGAGATTGATGAAAAATCATGATGAAGTTGAGTTTGATGATGATCGAATAGAGAAAACTATAAGTATAAATAGTGCAAGTACCGGTTGGTTGAATATGATTGAGGGGGCATTTTTTTCAATCCAACCTAATCATAAAAAATATCAAATCAATGTCAATCAAATCTCTTATATTTTCTATTGAGATCTAATTTAATATATAAATAATTTTAGTCTCGAACGAATTGATTAAAATATTTGTGCTTATTTTTAATGTTATTGGATCGTATTTGATGACATTAAGGGGTCAAACAACAAAAAAAGGATATTTTTTAATATATATATATATATATATATAAAAGAACTGGTCAAATTTGAGTTTAGATAAAAAAAAGTTATCTAAACTGGGCCAGCTATATATACCTGTCATTTTTTATTATTAGAACTAAATAATAAATTGACCAGTTTTTATTTTTTATTATTTTTAAATAGACTAAATTGATAAGTGTATATTGAATATATTTTTTTTATCAGTTTTAGTTTAAAATTGAGTTGAATTAATTTATTCTAAGTTTATTTATATGTTCTATTTTATTATTTTTAAATAAGATTTAGTTTGAATTAATTTTTGCAGGACTCTTGCAAACAGAGAATTTTAGGCAAATTAGATCCTTAAAGTTTCAATAAAAATTTCGGTGATGATAAAATATGAGATTGAAAAAGTTATCTTCATAAAGTTTGTAGAAGATATCTCAAACTTTTTAGAGGGATCCGATTCATTAAAATCCAAATTTGTTTGGGCCTCCAACTATCAAGTCAAAATTAGGCCTGAGATGCTAAAGTAGAATTTCAGTTTGAACCATTAAAAGTAATTGGGTCATATCTTGGGTGTCCGAAATTCAATTGAAATGATTCAAAAACCTAAAATCATCTACATTTCAAGGGCTACAACTTTTTTAAAGGGGTCAGATTGAGATAAGGATTCTATCAGATAGAAAATTGGCTTGCAAATTTAAATTTGAATTTCTGTAAAAGTTGATGTAGAGTAGGAGTTTATTTTTAGGCAGAGAGAGAGAACGTGAACAGGGAACCAATATTAGCATCTTGGAAGAAATTCATCTCCATCTCATTTTTCTCTTTCTCTAAAACTTTCATTTATCATTAGAGAAGAAGAAGGAAAGAAGAAGATTGTGCTTGGAGAAGGATTCAATCATTTTCTATAGGATTCATCCATCAAGTTTGAACATTCAATTACGGTTTAAAATTTCAACTTTTTAATACTTTGATTTCTTTGTTATTTCATTAAGTTCAATTTTAGAGTTATGGATACTTTTCATTTCTAATGTTTTTATTTTTAATTTAGCTATGAACAACTAATCTCCTTAATAGGATTAGGTGGATTTATGGTTATAGATGATGGGTATTAATTGATTTAATTACTATTTTATTTCTTGAATCAAAATTTTATTAGTTTTTTCTTAATGTTTGTGATTGATTGGCCACCAATTACTTATTATATTGAAATTATATGTTCAGAGAAAGTTAAGTATGGTTTTATATTACAAAAATCAACAACATTAGAAATTTATTTCAGAGATAAAAGAATAATTTAGAGACTAACTTAATTCATTTGAGCTTGATAAATTGTTATAGTTTATTGTTCATGAGAATAGAACTTATAAATTCTATCAATTATTAATTTTCTTGCTTGAAAGAGAATAAGATTAAATTTTAATAAATTAGTAATTTTGATCCAAGAAGGTTTTAAATTAATTTAAAAGTTAGTTTTTACACATTCAAAATAATTCTAATGAAACAATATCCTACTTGTTAATCTAAATTTATTTGAATTGAGAATTTAAATTTGAATTTGAAGTTTGAATTAGTCAGATAAATATTTTCATTTAATTTTGAAATTGTCAGATAATTTTTAAAATATCAAATTAATTAATTAGTTTTCAAATAATAGTCAAATTGAATTTTGGTTAGTCAAATTACTCATTCTCTATGGGAACGATATTTGCTTTCACTTTACTACTTGTTACGATTCATGCACTTGCGGTTTAGAATTACACATACAATTTATCGAATAAGTTTTTGGCACCACTGCCGGAGAAGAAAAAATTAATTTGATACCAATAAATTTGAAGAGACTATTAATTTGAAATTTTATTTTAACTATTTTCATTTACTTTTCTACATGAATAATATGCGCAGTGATAGACAAGCTGTATTAGACAAATTTAATTCTGAGATTAAAAAGCAATGTAGAGATAATAACAGAGCAAGAAGGGAGAGACTTCATTTAGAAAGAGAAGAAAGGAAATAAAGTCATGCATATGAGTATATAGAAGAAGAAAGTAGGGTTGTAGCGGAAGAAGCTAGTGACGAAGAAGAAATATGGGTGACCTACAAGAACAAATTCAACAAAAAAATCTCACTATAAGGAAATATGTCATGCCAAATGCTCATATTGGATCAAATATTATTCAACCTGCAGTGAACGCTAACAAGTTTAAGCTTAAACCAGCTCTCATTAATATGGCTCAATAATAACTTTTCTATGGGTTAAACCAGGAAGATGTTATAGCTCATTTGGTAAATTTTCTGAAAATTTGTTACACAATCAAGATGAATAGAGTCAGTGATGATGCAATTAAGCTACACATTTTTTCTTTCTCATTAAAGGACAAGGCAAAAGCTTGGTTACAAGGTCAAGCTCTGAAACTTTCAGCACTTGGGATAATCTTTCTAAATGATTTTTGGCAAAATATTTTTCTCCCGGAAAAACTGTAAAATTCAGAAATGACATAACTAATTTTATGCAGTATGATGGAGAGTCACTTTATGAAGTATGAGAAAGATTTAAAGACCTTCAAAGAAAGTACCCTCACCATGGGATTTCAAAATGGCTAATTGCTCAAACTTTCTATAATGGGATAACATGACTGTTAAGGAGTACAATAGATGCAGCTGTTGGAGGTGCTCTAATGAACAAAAATATAGTTGAAGCATTGGAACTGCTTGAGCTCATGGCAGCAAATAATTACCATTGGTCTAGTGAGAGGTCTTTACCTAAGAAGGTAGCTGGTGTGCATGAAGTAGATGGCATTTTACTTCTTACAACTAAGTTAGATGCCTTATCTAGGAAGTTAGAGCATGGTAATCTTGCTACAACAGGTTATGAAAGCTGTGGTTAAAATCACCAATCTTTTGAGTATTCAGCTTAAGAACAAGTGTATTGTAATATCCCAAACTATACCCTAGAATTTTTGGAATGATTATTGTTGAAATTGGATTAAATGATATAAAGTATATTTATGTTTAAGTAGTAAAAGAGGAGAAGAGAAGTGTGTATATGTTGTATATATAGAGATATATACAACATATACAAGTCAACTAATGAATGAGTCAAAAGAAATATTTAATTTTATTTAACTAATTGAAATGGAAATTGAGTTAAGTGAAAGATGATATTTATATATTATATTATTAAAATTGCTTGGTTGAGATTTCAAGAAAGCTTTAGTGGTTAAGAGAAGAGTTGAGTGGGTTGACTTTCATTTTCTTCTTCTTTTCTCTTCTCTTTGGCCGGCCATCACCATAACAAGAGGGAAAGAGAGAGTTTGTTTTTCCTAACTCAAGATTAAAGAGTGTTTCAAGTGATCAAGTTGGAATTCTAAGGGTTTTCATCACTTTTAGTAAGTTTTCATCTTAATTATTTGCCTTTTCTTTTGAGTTTGTGAATTGAGGTTGTTGATTGGTTGTGATTGGTGTTTGATGCTTGTTTTGGGTTGTTTTGGTGTTTATGCAAGTTTAGTATGGTTTATTGATAGTTTTAGGTAAGATTTTTTGGTGTGGAAAAGGGTAAAGTATGTTATTTATTGGATGTAGTGTTGTGGGTATCGGAATCAGGATTTTTAACCTGACACGCCCATGAACACGGCCAAGGCTTTGGGCATGTTAATGGTTTTATTTTCTGGATGGGTGACACGACCAGTGACACGCCCATGTCATTGAGCGTGTCACAGCTTATGTGTTGGAGTAGTATTGACACGTCCATGTCATTGAGCGTGTCATAGCTACTGTGTTGTTGGTGGATTGACACATCTAGTGACATGCCCATGTCACTGAGTGTGTCATAGCCACTGTGTTGAGGTAGGAGTGACACGACCAGTGACACGCCCATGTCACTGAGCGTGTCAAAGCTTCTGTGTTGTGAGTTTAGGGCACGGTCAGGGACACGCCCGTGTTGTTGAGCGTATCATGTGTAGAGTTTGTCCTAGTTGGTTCTTATCTATATTATCTTATGCGTATATCTAAGTGAGTGTGTATCATCACCTTTGGATTAGGTTTTGAAGAGCCCTAATCCAAGTGTTGGAGGATTCTTGGAAGAGGAAGTGTTTAGATTAGTGTGAGTTGCTCTTGAGGTAAGTACAAAACATGAATGATTGCATGCATTTACATTACATTGAGACTTAACACATTTAATTGAGAAATGTGTTAAGTTACTTGATATATTATTGATGAATGAGATATATGTTATGATATGCATAATGTTGATTGATGTGATGAGATATGTGAAAATATAATGGAACAAATTGATATGGATATAAAAGAGAAAAATGAGAAAATATGAGAAAAATGTTGATATAATAAGGCAATGAGCCTAGTTTGATTATGAGAAATGAAATGAGAAATGAATTGTGAAAGAGATTGATAATGAGATAAATGAATTAATTGTGTGCCTAGTATGTTATTCAATTTTCAGAGTTCTGGGTTTGGCGGCATGCCTATGAATCGTTGGGCAGGTGAAAAGACTAGGTCGTAAGCCGAACTTAGCTGAAAAATGTGAAATGTGATGTTTTTTATTTGAAAAGACCGGGTCGTAAGCCTCAAAAACTGTAACAGTCTAGCCAGGTTGAAGACCAAGATACTAGGGCCCTAAGGTCTAGCCGGGTTGAGGTCCAAGAGACTGGATCTGTTACATTATCCATGGATATATATATATCGCCTACGGGCTTGATGAATGTGATTATGGACCAAAGCAGTTACTCTAAACTTTGAATAGCATATTAAATCCTTTTGGGGCCCATGCTTGTCTTTACTTAAATGTGAATCATGAATAATGAAATAAATGAATAATATAATTTAATGTAAGGTTTTAAAATATGATATTCTTGTGGATTGTTTATAATATTTGAAAGTATGACATTTGCATTACATTAAATTGAAGCATATTGTCATCATGGTTTGTACCACTAAGACTATGACTTAGCGAGATTGTGGTTCAACGCGTAGGTGACAGGGTAGATCCGGTTGAACCGGAGAGTTCAGCTAGACCGAGTCGAGTCTAGGCTTGTGAAGTGTTGAGTGTGGACTTCAAGATCAGAGACGAACTGCCAAACATGTATAAACTTTATATTTTGTAAATATTGATTTTGATGTATATATATGTATATACCGCTACATTTTCCGCTGCATAATAAATAAATATTTTACCTATTATGTTTTATAATATATTTTAAATGTTTTAAGTTTTCTTATATTGTTAAATTGAAAGATTTATTTGTTTAAAATAAATCGTGGCACCTCTATATCCGGCATACGTGTATTACAGATGTGGTTGTTTGTAGTGTGCGTATATGGGTTATAGGGGTGTTACATGTATTTTATGGGGAATCAAAATAGAACTCAACAGTTATCTTGTGGAAACACATATAACCCCAGTTAGAGAAACCATCCAAACTTGTCTAGGGGTGAAAATTAAGGCAATCAAAGAAATCAAGGGAACCAATTCAACCAAAGATAAATGTATCAACCACCATTTTCTAATCGGGGTCAAGATCAAACTAATTACCAAGACAACAAGATGGTACTATTTCTGGTAAGAGGTTTGACAAGTTAGATAAGCAATATGACAGGTTAGAAGTTAGGATTGATCAAATTGCAAGTCAAACTAGGAATCTTGAAGTATAAATTGGGCAAATTGTTAGATCTTCAAATTTAAAAAGTCAAGGAGCTCTTCCTAGTAAAATAAAAATAAATCCTAATAAATATTGTAAATCAATTACACTTAGAAGTGAGAAACAATTACAAGAGATTGTTCCAAAGAAGATTGAATCAAAAGGAGAAGGTGAATAATTTAAAGAAGATGAGCAAAATAAAGAGATTGAGAAGGAAAATGTGGAAAGTGAGATACTCCCCTCTAAGAAAAAAAATGAAGCTTTATGTGCCACTTGTACCGTTTTCTCAAAGGCTTCAAATAATGTGCTTAGAGGAAATTTTTAATTTTATAAGAGATTGATGAAAAATTATGATGAAGTTGAGTTTGATGATGACCGAATAGAGAAAAATATAAGTATAAATAGTGCAGAGTATCGGTTGGTTGAATAGGATTACGGATGTATTTTTTTTCAATCCAACCCGATTATTAAAAATGCCAAATCAATGTCAATCAAATCACTTATGTTTTCGATCGAGATCCGAGTTAAAATCAGATTCGATCAAGTAATTTTAGTCTCAAACGGATTGATTAAAATATTTGTGCTTATTTTTAATGTTATTGGATCGTATTTGATCATGTTAAGGGGTCAAACGAAAACAAAATGGCATTTTTAATATATATATATATATATATATAAGAACTGGTCAAATTTGAATTAAAATAAAAAAAAAGTTATCTAAATCTGGCCGACTATATGTACCTGACATTTTCTATTATTAGAACTAAATCAACCCGTGATTTATTTCTAAATTGACTAAATCTATCTCAACCCACTTGAATTAGTCAAATTCAATCATGTTCTAAAAATTTACTCTACCCTACATATGAGACTCGAATTCTATATGTTATAATGTGCAAATTCAGTTCATTATTTTTTGCATTTAATTAACTTCAACTCAATTAAAATCAAATCAAATTTAAATAATTTATAATATGATCAATCTTGAATAGTTAGACTCGTTTAGGCATATGGCTTAGACTTACATTTATAAGTTTTCATGTCAAAATTACCATTTATTTTCTATTCATCCAGCAAAAACTAGTTATTTTTCAAATTTTAGAAATTGAAATTTGATTGGCAAAAATGCTCCTCAATGTCTAATTTACGGAAAGACGAAAAAGAGGACAGGAGCAGCTCTCACATGAAGTTTGGTTATCTAACTAATTCCTTAAATCCCTAGAAACTATAACACTTAAGTTTAGGTAACCAATTATATAAGGTGAAAAAAAAAGTAAAATTAAATGAAAGAAAAAGAGGAGAAGAAAAGAAATGAAGTTTAATATCATTTTATATTGTTGTACAAGTAATATTGAAAAGGGAGAAAAACTAAACTTATTAAGTTATTATTATATATATTCCCTATCAATTAATTTTTTTGGTACGTATTTGAAAGAGATATTAGAAAATAAATATTTCTTTAAACTTATTTCTTTAATTTCACTTTATTTTTTTTTCTTTTTGGGAAGAAAAAGAAAAGGGTTTCAAGGAAAATTGAGAAGAGTAATAAACTTTCCCTTTTATTCATTGTGTTTCTCTTAATTTCTGTTCATTTCTTTCAAAATACTAATTTCAGAGGGTTCAATGTTAGAACTCATATAAAACTGTACTCTGAAGTCCAAAATTAGGTTCAAATAAGCTAAAGAGCAAACATGTGTGTGTTTGGATTATAAGGACTTGAAAGTAATAATCATAATATATAATATAGTACATATGAATGAAGAAATAAAAAAGGTAAGGGCGGAGGGAGGGGAGCCCCTCTCTGTCTTCCCGTATTATATATAAATATATTTATAATTATATAAATTATTATTTTTTATATATAAATATAATATATATATATTATTAACTTTTTTATGTTATGTATGTTTTTTATTTTTAATTAATAAGTATTTAACATTTTATAGTTAAGTATTTAGATTAATATTAAAATTTTATAATTTGACTATAAATTAGATAAAATTAATATTTTTATTTAAAATAACATTTATAAAATTTAAGTTAATAAATTTTTTTAAATAAATTAATAGATCCAAGAATTAAATTGAAAGTATATTTAATAAATTTAATAAAATTTTAAAATTTAATAAATAATATAAAATATAAAAATCTAAATTTTATTATTATATTAAATATTTATTTTTATTTATTTTATAATTTTTTTACTTTAAAAATTTATCTCCTGTTCATTTAATTTCTAGTTTTGCCACTGATAAAAAAAATATTTCTTCTTTGTGAAAATTATTAACCAAATGTAATTGGTAATTTAGTATAATCAAAATCTTAATGATAAAAATAAAGGCCAGAAATTAACTAAATGAGTGTACTAATATTTTCTCTTTTTTAAAATTTACTTTAAAAATTGAATTGATTTATGATAGTATACAAACACTTATATTTATAACATTATCAATTATTTACTATCGTCGAAATTTTATAAATTTTAGGTGTAAAAGAAAAATAAATTTAATATAATATAAAAAATTAACATTAATCTAAATATTACTAATTCATTACGCATTTATAAGGAAAAAAAAAAGGAAAATTCATCTTAAAACATTACAAGTGAAGAAGCATAAAAAAAATCATCCAATATTTGCCACGTGATGATCATTATGTTCTAGAAATCAAATATTGGAAAATTGTCAAATCCAAAGTTGATTTGTAATGCATCTTTTTATTGATTAAACAGAAAACAAAAATAGACAGAAATGGAATTCATTTTAAATAGTTGTTACAATTTCATTTTCTAGGGTTTGATATGGCAAAAGGATAATTCCAACATCAACCCTAATTAATGAGTAATGATTTGTGCTTTTTTTTCTATTATTTTCCTTAAAACCAAACAAGCAAAAGAAAAAAAATAAAATAAGGAGGAGATTTATATACAAATAACCTTACCTAATTAGAAACACCCACCAAAAAAAAGACCCATAGTGGCAGAGGCGGAGATAAAGGGGGTCCCATGGGGCCTTGTTCCCCCCTCAGTTAAAAATAAAAAATTTTTAGGTATATTTGAGAATGAATATTACATTGGTTGAGATGGAACAGCTTGGCCTTACTATGTGAGAGCACGCAACTTCGATCCACGCTCCCAACATTTTTCATCCTTTTTTTCCAATCTTTAAAACTGGGCCTTTTAATCAAGCCCATTACAAACAAACAAGATTTGTCAATGACTCTGCCCATTACAAACAAACAAGAATAATTTAATTGTGACTATTTCTCTTCTTTCTCACGTTTCTTCTTCGTTAATTCCTTTTTCTTGTTTTATTTATTTTATTATAAATGTTATTTTTGTGAATTATAAATTTTAAGTTGAATTGGACCCCCCTTATCTAAAATCCTGGCTACGCCACTGCATAGTGGAGCCCCAGCTCTTCATAATCATAATGCAAAACAACTCAAAACTGCATTTCCATAGCTGGATTATTCTACTCAACAAAAAAAAAACTCCTTTATTTTTTAAATTATTTTTTTCATAATTTTCAATTTTTTTACCACAATTATTATATACATCATAAAATAATTCAGATACAAATTTAAACATTAAAACCAATATGGATAAATTTAATAATAATTATAGCTCAAATCTAATATAAATAATGCTTCATTCCTTCTGAATTGTTGAAAATATTTTTTTATTTCATTAAAATTAAGAAAAATTAATTATTTTAGTTAAAAATATAAAGTTATATGTATTTATATTATATTTTTATTTTAATATAAAATATACCTACTTATTAAATATATTAATAAATTTAATTATGAAAACAATAAATAAATTATAATTTAAAATAAAAGAAAAATAAAAATGTATTTATCAATTTTTATGATAAAAATGAACAATTAAATTTGAGAGTTTCCTTAATGTTTTAGTGTTGTTTTTGCTAGTAGACCTCGACCTCATTGTTTATGATTTTTTTTTAAAAAAAAAGAAATAAATTTTTCAATGATGATTTTTTGAACATTTATTCAGGTGGAGAGAATTAAAGAGCTACACGTAATTAAAGAGAAACTATAGCACCTAAAAAATAAATACTAAATAAATAGGAATAAATTAAGAGGACCAATCATCATTATAATAATACAAATCTTTTTTTTTTTTTTGCAGGTTTCATTAAATGAGGATGAGATTATTTGGGTTGACTATTCTTGTCTTCATGTCTTTGTTTTCTATGTTTTTAATTTCACACGTTGGGCCATTTAGAGTGGCAGTTTCTTGTCCCTATTAAAATAAAAATTATATAATATTCATTTGTTCTAAGCTTTGTTTAATTAGCTTCTAATTACTTTGTAGGATTTTCTAATCAATGCTGTCAAATGAAATTTAAAAAAAGTTGGTTTCCCCGATGCTATTACAAAAATATGGAGAGCTTATATATATTTTTTGGAGAATTAATCTCAAAAATAATAATTAAGATTAAAAAATTTATTTCTAAATTAGTCACTCAGATATTCTCTATATATATATTATTAGTCTCCTCGAATAATAACTGGACAAAGATAATTTTTAATAAATTTAATTAACATTTATAATTTTATAATATGGACTGAGTAAAAACAAATTTTAAAATCTAAGTGATATTTCATATCAGATAATATGATTATCAGTCTAAAAAATATTTCACATCAAATAAAAAATAATTATTTAAAAGACTATCATCGAGCAAAAAAAAAATACTATAGAATAAGGATAAATTCTAAAAATTCATCGTCGAGCAAATTGAAAATAATTAAATTTTCAGTCCAAATTTATGAGAAATAGGACTATAAAAATTAATTTTTGCTTTGATACTATATAAAAATATTATAAATTATGAATTTTTTAATATAAATAGAGAAAACAAACATTAAAAACTAGCCATTAAAATTAAAAAACTCATTTTTATATCAATTACTCGAATACTTAATATTTTTCAATGTAAAATTTTAGTCCCATACATATTCATATACAATGCTACAACCGATTAGCTGAAAATGTTTGTTTTGTTTTAACTATTATTTTATATTAATGAATTAAAAAAATTCAATTTTTTTATTTAATTCGTATTGTAATTATTTATTTTCATAAAATTTAAATTTTTTTATATAATTTTTAGCAATAAAAATATATCTAGAGAAGTCAATTAATGGCAAATTAACTAAGAAGACAAAAGAAATTTAAAAAAATTACAAATTAATTATCAATTTTTATATATTCAAGTTGGCAAATTAATTAAGAGTATGCGTTTTAATGATAAATATTTTGTTTATGGAAACTATACATATATAAATTAAAATATATATATTTCAATTTGCATATGTCTTTTTATGATTTTTCTGTAATTATCTTCTATATTTCAAGTTCTAATTATCTTCTATATGTCAAGTTCTAAGTGTTATTTAATAACAATTATATTTTTCTTCAAAAATAAAATAATAAATTATTAAAATTGAGATTTTCTTCATGATCGATCGGATCTTTCATTTCCCTACCCCATTTGATTGAATCCTGACCTTTATATATGTCTCTTTCCCTTCCCAGTTAGTTGCCAAAATAAGGAATAACTATAAGAAAATAATAATGGTTAATAAGGATATACTATTCAATCCAAATAAAATTAAGTAGTTAATTTATTTAAAAATATAATAATTTAAGAAAATTATGATTTAAGATAACTGAAAAAACAAAATTATATAAAATAATAATTTTATTTTATGATTTAACAGAATTATTTTTATAATAAAAAATTATAATATATATATATATATGATTTATTAGAAAACAGTGCATTTCACCCGTATTTAGATAGATTCACCTTATTGAAATGTTTATGCCAATAATTAATATTTTATAGTCAATACGAGGGAGATTATTAATCAGTTATTTTTTAAAGTAATTGTGATTAATATTTCTCAATATAAATAAAAGTCATAGCTATTTGATTAAAAATAGTATAAATACATGTTATAAGTACCATATATTTTAGATGAACTAAATAATTTCCTGCGTATCATTATAATTATTTTTATTTCAAATAATAAGTAAATTTTCTATTTTCTTTATTTTTAAATTTAATTTAACATAAATTAACGGTATTCTTTCCATGCATTTTTAAGGGTTTATTATTAAATTCATTTTCGCCATTTAACTAATTCTTTTTTATGTAAGAGTAGTAAGACATTCTCCGTCGAATTTTAATATAGATAGATTTTCAAAAACTTGAACTGGATACCTTAATTCCTCTAATTAAGTTAGAATAGTCCGTTACTAGTTGATCTATGCTATTTATAGTAAAAAGTTAACATATATTAATGATAAAAAATAACAAGTATTAATATTTAATTAAAACTCATTAATGTTACAAGAATAATTTATCATTTTGGAGAACATTGAGTATTATTAAATATCAATTTCTTAAATAAAGGAACATATATATATATATATATTCCAAAATTGTTGAATACATTTCATCATATCTTTTGCATTTATCAATTTATTATATTACCCGTATAATTTAACAAGTTTTAATATCATTAGTTACTTAATTATAAATTAATTTTTATGAAAAGAAAACTCATTTTTCGTTGCAATTCATTGCAATTATATATATTTAAATAAATAAGATTTTATTGCATTATGTTAAAATTTATAAAATTATTTATTAAATATCTAAATATATAATAAAAATTAAATTAATATTGACAAACACATTATTAATACTATGATATAGTGAAAATGAATATATGTATATTATAAATTAAAAATAATTTTAAAAATAATAAAATAAAAATTTAAAATGTTCGATAAAATTTTTAAATATTGTACATAGATAATAAGATCATTTTAATAAGGACAAAAAAAAAACATATAATGGAGTGTATTTCATCATTTTGTTCACCACAAAAAAACAAAAAAACAAAACGAAACAAAACATTTATAGTCACAGAAAAAATAGTAACTAAAACTACAAATAAATGCCGCAAACATTTAGTCGTAATATAAATTTATTTTATTAGAAATCTCATAACTCATGACTAACGGTTAGCCATATAATTTATCATTTTTGTAGCTAAAAATATATTTATTTTGTCACATAAATAATTTTATAGTAATTAAAAAATTGAATATTTTACCATAGAATAAATAAACTTATGGCAACTAATTGATTATATTGGATATGTTAGATTAACATATGTAACTGTATATATTAGTTACAATATTAATAAATTTATGACTAAAAAAATGGATGAGCTTTCTACGCCCGCAAGATTGTGGCAAATATATAATATTATAACTATGAATCCAATAAATATATAGTTAAAATATTAAACTTTTTGTTATAATTAAAATATTGTGGCTAAAAATGTATATATTTTTGCTACAAAATTATAAAAATCACTACTAAATAATAAAAGTAATTTGCTAAAAAAAATAAATTTGTAATAAAAATTAACAACAAATTGCTTAAAAAAAATATTAATTAGTTACAAATGTTACCAACTCATGAATAAATTGAAAAAATAATAGTTACAAGTGTGACAAACTTATAACTAATTCTTATTTTATTTAAATTTTAAATTATACACCTTTAAATATTCGTGATAAATAAATTGTAACAAATTTATTTTAAAATTTATTGGTAATTTTTCTATTAATTAAATATGATAAAAATATCACAAGAAATATTAGTAATATATAGAAGTCATTAATAAATAAAAAATACATTTTTTATCATAATATTAATTAATATTGAATTATTCTTTCAATACATAGACAACAAAATTAAATTTTCATACATTAATTCTTAATTTCAACTAATTAATTTTCTAAAACTAAAAATAGTCCAACTCATTAACAAACTTCTCGACAACATCTAGCAAGCTTTAAATGTGAATTATTATTATTATTCTTCTCAATTTTTATTTATTATTTGATTTTAATTTAATTTTAATCTTCTAATTTCTAAAACTCTAATTTTACCTCACATATATATGTATGTATTAATTTTTAAGAACAACAAAATTAAAATTAGTAAATAATCATATTAAATATTATAGAATATCTAAACAAAAAAATTAATATTTTTGATGTAATATATGCTATTCTTTATCATTATATTGTACAAAAATAAATATGTCTATAATGTTCATTATATATAGAACTTGTAATATTCTTCATTGATTATGTTTTTTATTAGAATATTTATTATGTATTATTAGAATATTTTATTAGCAGCACTCACTAAGTATATTTAAAAAAATATTAATTTTATATGTATATACTATAATTTTATATTCTTAATTAAATGATTATTAACTATTAATATTTATTTTTTAATTAATTCAATTGATCTATTATATATTAAATATTTATTATCAATAAATTATTTCACTCACATATTTATTTTTTTTTATAGGCTTTATTATTTTAATTTTAGTAAAAATGGTTCCCTATTATGAATGAGAAATAAAATGAAGACAAAATAAATATTGGTTTCCTATAAAATTATATTTTTAAAATTTCTATCAAAATATCCCATATTCTATAGAAATATTGAGAGCTTATATACTCTTGAAAGAGCCAACCACAAAAGTCAGCTTGTAAGGTTAAAAAATTTAATTACATATAAACTCATTCAACATTCTATATTTTATAAATGTAGGATTGTATCATATTTAGCAGCTCCCCTCAAGTAGCCACTAGGCCAAGATAATTTTTGATAAGTCTAGTTGATACTTGCAAATTTATGATATAAATTGAATCAAGAGAATTTTTAGCCTGAGAAACTTTTCATATCAGGCGAAATATTAGAAAGTTCGAAGTACATCTCATACCGGACGAAGAATAAATTTCAAAAGCTTATCATTGGACAAATGAAACCCACCATGAGGCAAGAATTAAAATAGTATTAAATCCAGATATAGCAAAAATTGAAAGATAAATTATAGTTTGAATTATGATAGAAGAAAAAGAGAGAAAGAGGGGGTACAAATAGTATTTTTGCTCTGATAGCATGTAGAAATGTTGAGAGCTTATATATTTTTGAAAGAGCCAACCCCAAAAGCTAGCTTGTAAAGTTGAAGAATTTAATTATATATAAACTCATTTAATATTCTATATTTTATCAATATATAATTGTATCATACTTAACATATTCTAAATGAAAAATTAATTATGGACTATAAATATGGAGAAAATATAATTTGAGGACAACAAAAAAAATTGCTCCTTGGTTCACCACAAAAAATTATACAAAAAATTATACATTTTATGATAAATTTTCTAGTCACGTAAAAAAATTGTTATAAAATATTAATGAATTATTACAATACTACAATATTGTCACTAATAAATTTATTTTATGACAATATCTTTTTGTGTGGCTTTTAATAAATTTTTTATCACCAAATCACATCTTTTATGACGATAAAAATAATTTCTTAACAATTACATATGAAGGTAAAATTTTTCACCAAAAATTTAGAGAAAAATATTTTTGTGACGATATAGTATTAATTGATGATGATTTTTTATGTCATGAAAAATTTAATTTATTGTGATAATATCATTTATTATCACTAATTTATTGATTAAAAAAGTGACATATTATTTTTGTCACTAAAAATTCTATATTCTGATAAAATACAAATTCGTTACATTGCATTTGGAGATAATTTTTTTTCCCAAAAAATGACAATATAATATTCTTTAACTACGATTTATAATGTCACAAAATTACAATTTACAGTGACAATATCATCAATTGTCACTAAACATGAAAAGTGACAATATTATTTTATCACTAATAATCATATATCATGACGATATATAAATTTATCACTATTGCATTTTGAGGTAAATTTTTTTTCAAAAATATATTAGTAAAAAATATTTAAATGGCGATATAATATTCATTGGCTACGATTTTTTACGTCATGAAATTGCATGTTACATGACAATATCATTTACCATTGCAAATTCATCTATTTGAAAAGTAATAATACCCTTTTGTCAATAAAAATCATGATAATATATCATGGTGATATATAAATTTGTCACTATTGCGTTTGGAGATAAATTTTTTTTTCTAAAAATATATTGGTGAGAAATATTTAATTGATGTATAATATTTATTAGCTACGATTTTTAATGTCACATAATTGTAATTTACTACGACAATATTATTAATCTTCACTAATTTATTGAATAGAAAAATGACAATATTTTCTTGTCACTAATATTCATATATCATGATGATACATAAATTCGTTACAATTATATTTGAAGGCAAAAAGTTTCTTCCAAATATATATTATTGAAAAATATTTAAATGATGATATAATATTCATTTGCTATAATTTTTAACATTATAAAATTGAAATTTTTATCGACAATATCATATACCGTCACTAATTCGTTAATTTAAAAATGACAATTTATTTTTGTCGGTAATAATCATATATCGCGATGATACAAAAATTAATAATATTTTCATTTAGAGGTAAAAAATTCTTTCAAAAACATATTGGCTATGATTTTTTTGAAATTATAATTTACAGTGACAATATTATTTACGGTCACTAATTTGTAAAAAAGTAATAATATTATTTTGTCACTAATATTCATGTATTATGATGATACATAAATGCTTCATCATTGCATTTTGATGCATACAAATTCAATAACATATTAGTAAGATATATTTAAACGACGATATCTAATACACACTAGTTATGATTATTGATGTTATAAAATTACAATTTACAGTAACAATCTCATTTTATATAACTAATTTACTTATTAAAAAAGTGATAATATCTTTTTATCATTAATAATTATATATTGTGACAATATATAAATTCGTCAAAATTATATTTAGATGTGTTCAGAGTTTTTAAATGATGATATCATATATATTAGCTATAATTTTTAATATCATGGAATCACAATTCATAATAATAATATCATTTATTGTCACTAATTTATTAATTAAAAAATTACATATTCATTGTGATGTCAAATTAATATTCATCATGATTGTAATTGGAGGTATAAATTTAGGCCAAGTTTTATTGAATAGGAAAAATGACAAATTATTCCGTTACTAATAATCATCTTTCATAACGATAATTAAAAATTTTAAAATTTTTAATATCATATACTTTATTTTATTAAAATAAAATTTAAAATTATTATTTTTACATTTTCATTTAATTAATTTTAAATTAAATAAATTACATTTAAAAGTGGAAAATTCAATCCTCAAATGAATTTAAACTATTCCAATTTGAGTCATTTAGAAGATTATTACTAGAGATAGCAAAAATAAATCGTGTTGGTGATTATAGTATAAACACACATGTCCATCGTACTTTGGAAATAAATGGAGTTTCAAATCTATTTATAACTAAAGAATATTATTTTGTTGAAAAAAATATATTGATAATACATAATATTATGTCATATCATCAATCTAAAAATTAATTTCTTCAAACTAACATGAAATTGAATAAATAAATAAATTATATTTATTTGTTCATTCAAAAAATTATCATCGAATCAACTACACACTTTATATGTACATTTTAAATGAGTCCCAAAGATTAAATCATAATCAATAAAGAAAGAAGCAAACTCAATTATCAATAAGGCTAATACTCTTTCTTCTTAATTTCTATTATATCATCTTTAATTTTTTTCGATAAAAAAATTTTGTTTACAGTTTAAAAGTGATTTGAATAAAATAGCTAATAAATTAAAAATTAATATTCAAGAATTCAATTCATCAAAATAAAAATTCTTATCATTTGAATTTAAATGTAGAAACTCATAAAAAAAAAGCCATTATATATTACAACTCACTCATTTTTTATGTGAATTACTAAGGAAAAACTAAAAAAGACTAAAATCATATTCTTAAATGAATCATTATAAAAATTGTTAAATATATTATTACTAGTGATCTAACATTCATAATTTTACAACTACTTTTATAATTGAAATATATAAAATTGGTCAATCATCGTATCTTATTTTTAATAAGCAACACAAGAAAAATAAAAAAAATAACAATTCTAGAATAATACCTAAATACAGTTATTGTAATACATACTATTGTCCCTCAATTGTGAAACAAAACAAAGAGAGAAAAAAAAATAAAAAAAGGTTGTAATTTTATTATTATTATTCTAATATAAAGATATTTAATATAGATAATTTATGCTCTCTCATATTATAAATTGATTTACGGTTTTTTTTATAAAGTCAGTAAAGTAAAATATATAAATTTAAATACAAATTTAAAAATATATAGTGTATATAAATTTAAAAATACATTACATACAAATTTAGATTAAAATATATAAATTTAATACAAATAATGTATAAATGTATTTAAATTTGAAAAACTAAATTAAATTATAAAGTTAAAATAAAAAATAATAGAATAAAAATTAAATTATTAATAATTTATTTTTTCTTATTTTGTATTGTATAAATTACCTTAATGAGCATATTCTTCTTCTCATCAAATTTTCAATTGAAAAGTGGAGGGCTTTCAAAGCATTCTCCCTTCGAACATTTCAAAGCTCTCTCCCTCATCTCTCATGACTTTAAACTCAAATTCTCAAAAATTCTAACTCTATTCATTATTCTATTGCTCCGATCATTGCTCCAGTTCTGTTTTAAGGATTTCTTTATTCGATTGATCTAATTAGGTAAGATTTACTTATGTGGTTAAGATTTATGTCAATATTTTTTCTGTTGCTTGATTGAGAAATCAAAAGACTGATTTTGGCATTGAAAATGCACTGAAATAAGTTTAATCTCCCTCAATTCTATGCTTCAGAAATTAACATTATTATTTAAATTTTCTCCTATATATATCATGCTTCAAGTATGCACTTCTATATGCAACTCTCGCATGTCTAGCTCCTTGGAAATTCCTCATTTGTTAATTTTATTCATACTTTCTTATCTTATATGCAATGACTGATTGAAAATTTTTCAATAGACATGATCATAGGGTTCTAGATATTGAAATATATTTAGTAAAAAAAAATAAAAAGCACTTATTACTCTGTAGTTACTTACTGAGATATCTCTCTGTGAATGTGCTCAGTTTAATACTTTAGCTAAAATAGCAAAAAATTAGCCTAAAATATAATTGACTCTTTCTAGATAATTGATTTATTCAGGAATTAATTCCTATAACTATTGTAAGTGAGTTGTTTATAACCAATTTTTGTATTATAGAATAACTCACGCTACTTATAAAATTTTGAAGTATGAATGGATTGTAAAATTTTAAATCAACTGCTTTAGATGGTTAGTGTGGTTATAGATGTTAGTTATTTTTTATTGAATGTTGCTAAAATAATGCACAAGTCATTGTTGCAGTGCTACTAAGCAACCCCTTCTCTTTAAACTAAAATTTGTCCAAAAAAAAATAACATTTTAAATTTTGCATCTGGACCTAAAAAAAGCTTTACGTTGATAATAGGTTAGTATGGTTATAAATATTACTTTGAGTGTTTCCTTAATCATAATAGATTATATATTCGCAAGAGAGATAAAATGAGCATATTGTACTATCTTTAGTTTCTTAACAATAATTACAGTACATGCATATCTTTCAGCTTTGAAGTAATGAAAAAAGTTAGAGAAATTTTTTATTGGTTAACATGCATAGGTACAATAGTTTTTTTTTTTTTGTCTCCTTAAGGCTATTTAAGTTCAAATTTGAGTTTAGATATTTACAACTCACAACGTTAATAATTAAAACATAACTAGCTAGTGCTGGGTAAATAAATACGATTCAGTATCCTCTTCGTATTCATATGTAATTATCCTATTAGATTTAGCATATATATAAATTAATTGTGTGAGCTTTCTGACATTCTTAAAAGATGTACTAAAATTTTCAATAAATTTTTATATGTTGTTGCCATAAATACATTATTTTTATTTATAATGTAGTTTTAACAATTTTCGTGTTTACTAAGATTATTCTTTTAGTAATGATATCATTGTTGATAATTTTTTTCACAAATAGTCTAAATAAGAATGTTCTCTAATCTGGATTCAACTCTAGAATTAGATTAACAATATACATTTTTAATTAAATATCTTTCAAAATGGCACCTAGATTTATTTGTAAGAATCTAAAGAAAAATTGACCTTATTGAAATAAAAATGAAATAAGGAATAAAAATGAAATAAGGGTCTAGCATATATAATTTAATTATGATGGCAAGAAACTTAAAAAGAACAAAAGTAGAAAATAAAAAGAAAAAGCCTTTCACAAGAGTATATAAAACACCACAAATAGTTTTTATTTACATGAGTCAATATCTCTCAAATTTTAAGAACTTTATTCTGTTCTGAGTATATTGTAAATAAATCTTTGTTGTCATTAATGTCATTTATTTCATTTCAGTTAAATCCTTTGATGACTTTGCTTACATTTTGTTTTGTTAGTAATATAATAGTGATCGAAGTGAGCTCTCTACTTTGTTTAAGACATGCCATTTGAATTTTACATTCTTAAATCCTTTAAATTTTAAATGTGCATGTTTGTGTATGTGTTCTCTTTTATTTTAAGATTGTTATAAATTGTTTAAGGTGATTAAGTTAGATCATAGGCATGTTTCAGAATTCAACTATTGACACTTTAACCAAAAACTAAAAATATGTTGCTATTACTTATCCATAATTTTGTTGAACATTATAGGATTGCAAAAATTTTGTTTCATTTCTATCTATTTTTGCAAGATTTTCTCATTCCCAAAATGCAGTGTTGTCATGACAATCTAAAGATTGTTTGCATTCTAAGCTAGTGTTTCCTTTTGTGATGTACATGTTTGATAATGAGCTTAACAAAGAAATTGCTATCAAAGTCATTAATTTGTAAGAATCGTAAGTTTAAAATGTTGCTCATTTTTGCCTTTCATATTAATTGATTACTTAGGCATGACTTAAAATCTCTCTTTCTACTTGCATTTTTGCTCATTTTAACTGAAGCATCAATTATGCTGATCTGACTAAAGATTGGATATAGGCCTGCAGTTCAATAAAACTTGTGTTGACTGTGAAATTATGTGAACTTACTATTTTGATTTCTCATGTATCATAAAGGTAAATAGTAGCAATAATGTTCTTATTTCAAAAAGTCCTATACATTTGCAATCATGTGCACAATCTAGTATTTGTGGTTTGAACTATATTTTCATTTGTGCCTCGTTGCTTGCCATTCTACAGTTAAGAAATGCTTCTCCATGTAGTTTGTAATTATTGATTTTTTTTTATTTAATTCATTTCCTATTTGAGATTTATGAAAGTAATCGAAAATGTGTCAAGATAAGCAACAAATTGAAATTTCAAAAGAAATGGTAAAATATGGACTTAAATGCACAACTTAGAAAGGGAAAAAAATTTATAATTTTCATGACAAGCTAGAAAACTACCGAAACTTTATTTTTCAAGCAACATTGGCCTATTATAGATAATTTTTTTATAATTAATTAATTTTTTATTAATTTTAGGTATCTCAAAAATTTTATTAGGATCCCTCTTTTAGTATCTTTATCATTATCTCATCAATTTTTTTTTGTTTTATATATATGCTTATCATGTGTTTCTTTCATATGTTATAGTAGCAACGTTTTGAATTTCTTCTCTCTAGTGGACTATTATAACAATCCTAATTATATGGTAAGGGACTTGGATCCTACACATAAAAAATTCAAGAAAATATACTTTAAGTGGTAATAATTTTGTGTATTGTTGCTACCATAGTTAAGTTTGAAGTTTATCAAATGCCATGAATTTCAATAATGAAACAATATTTTATAATATAATTTATCAATTATCTCTTAAATTTTGCTATTTAGTCTCAGTATGTTTGAAGCTAGAGATTAATTGGTTTATAAAATGTATCTCATATGTTTGAAATAGGATGTATGCTTTAGTAATTCATTATTAATATCATTTGAAGTGTTTCTTGAGGATTTTCATTATTGTTTGACTCAAAATGCTTTCTAATCTATATTTTTTTCTTTTACTACTCACTTTGAGTGATTTTATAATATTTTCAGAAACACTTATCTTTATATACTTGTTAAACTCCATATACTTGAACTTTATTCCTTACAATTTAATAAAGAAAAATATGATCATTGGCTCAAATGTTTCAAAATAATTTACAATGAACTTAAATTTAGAAACATCTAAATTAATAAATATATTTTTCTTTTTTATAATTTATTTATCATTTCTTACAAATATTTAATAAATATATTATACACTTATAAAAATATAATAAAAATATATAAAAATACTATATATATGAATTTATTTTATTCAAATTAGATGTGCTTTATTCTTTAATTTAAAAAATATTCTTCAATAATTATTTAATTTAACCAACTTCTAATTATTTTTCATTCCAATTAGTTTACTAATTTCATACACACATAATATATATATATATATATATATTTAAATATATTTAATTTATTTTATAAATTACTAATAAATATTATAATTCAAATATTTAATTAATTTTAACTGTATTCTAATAAAATAATATTCAAATATTTTTTGTCCTAAATTTTCTTTTATCACAATTAATTAATTATATTATTATTCATAAATTCAAATAAAATTCATAAATTTTAATTAATTAAAAATTAACTAATATAATTAAAATTATTATTATACTTAAATTTTTAATATTTACATATTTATAAGTATTTTTTCAAAACTCATTAATAATTCGCAAATTATATATCAAATTAAAACTCATAAAAAGAGGGTCTCGAAAAAACCAAAATCGCCGAAAAAAGATGTTAAAAAACGGCCAGAAAAGCAGTTAAAATTATTCAAGCGGTTGTCAACTCGTCGTCGGACGACGATTCTCCTGGGATGGCTCTTGTCACGAGGCAACGAGCGATCGACGATAGATTAGGTAGATCGGAGGCAACAAGACAACGAATGAGCGATTCTCTCTCTGCTCTCCCTTCTCTTTCTCTGACATTCTCTCTTTCCTCTTTCCTCACTTCTCTCTCTCATTTTTCTTTCTTTCTTTTCTTTCTTATATATATATATTATATGTTATCTATTATTATTATTTATATATTTATTTTATAAACTAATATATATGTATTATGTATATATACTATAACATAGTATATTACTGTAATATAGTATTGTGTATTATATAGATTTATATAATAGTATTGTTATGTATATATAAATTGTGTTCATATATATGTATATATATTTATATATTTTAAAATAGTTCATAATATTATATACATATTAAGCATATGGTAGATATTCATATTAGAAATTTATAACAAGTATATTTTTTATTTCAGTTAATATTTTATTAATTTAATCATCTCATAAAAATATATAAATCAATATTAATTAAGTGACAAACTAAAAATTATTTATGGTCATTAATTATATTTTTTATATTCATATTTTTTTTATTTTGTAGTTAAATTATGAAGTCACTTTAATCATTTATATAATATTAAATACTAAGTAATAAATCAATATGATAAATTATATATTATATTAGTAATAATAAATCAGTTATTATTTCGATTATTCGGTTCGGTACGGTACAATATGATTTGGTACGGTTCTCGGTATGAATATTACCTAATATCCATAACCGTTCCATATTATACAAATCAGTAAGGTTCGGCTTGAAAAAGTTAAAAAGTCAATGGTTCTTTTCGATTCTGGATATTTCGGTCCAGATATTCTATTCGGTTCAAAAATCTCCAGAAATCCGTGTTCATCCCCACCTCCAACAATACAAACACCAATGATAGCTCCATCATATATATCTTTCAAGATTTAGATATATCTTATAAATGTCTTTATGCACTCCAAAATTTACCATAAATTTTTTTTAGGGACTACACCATAGACATTCTCCAAGTCTATTAAAATCGTATATAAATCCTTTTTTATCTCTTTATACTTTTCTATTAAATCTCTAATAAAAAAAAATAACTTCCATAGCCAATCGACCGGATATAAATCCAAATTGATTTGGCAGATACAAGTGTCTAAATATAAATGGTGTTTCACAACTCTCTCTCATAGTTTCATGATATGACTCATAAGTTTTATATCTTTATAATTTGAGCAATTTTGAATATTTTATTTATTCTTCAAAATAGGTATCAAACTGTTTTTCTTCATTTATCAGATATTTTATTTATACTCAGGATCTTATTAAATAAAACAGTCAATCACGCAACTACATCATCCAAATATCCTTACACCTGAATGGATATTCTATATGAGAAAACATATTTTATAGATTTTTATTCTTTACAAAGCTTCATTGACTTAAGAAAATCTAATTTGTTTAGTATTCTTCGTATTTTTTCAGCTATGTCTTCCAAACCCTCAATGTTTTTACTATAATTACCGTTAAAAATAGTCTCAAAATAATTTCTCTATGTTTTCTTGATGTCCTCCTCTTGCACCAAAATTCTATTTTCTTCATATTTGATACACTTAACTTATTTAAATTTCAATATTTTCTTTCCCTTATTTTGAAATGCCCATTGAGTTTTAGTAATTAATGGATTAATAAATTATATTTATATATTTTTCATTGTTTATTAAAATTCAAAAATTAACTTTCATATTTCAAAAATAGAAATTCAATCTTCTTATAAATAACCCTATTTATTTTACAAAAAATTGAACTTATTTTCTTAAAAAAACAGAAAAATAAAGTTTTACGTTCAAATATTATATAAATTTTCAAATAGAGGATTGAAAACTAATAAAAATTTTCCAATTTTATAGAATATATCCAAATTTTAGAAAAAACCTTAAAGAAAATTTTTTTAAACTGGAAACCTTAAAGATTGACGAAAACAAATAGATAAAAGCAAAATGATTAAAATTTTATATATGACTATATCCATCATTACTCCAATCCCTGGGCGAATCCCAGCATTCACGCACTCTCATATTTTATATCTTTTATTTTATTTTTTTTCAATTTCTTTCGTTGTTTTCATTGTTTTCTCCTTCTCTTATACTCATTAGTTCTCTAAAATATCATAACTATAATGATTTTATAAAATAAAATAAAAATATGCATTTTTTCTATTATTTTCAATTTAAGTAATTATTTTGTTGAAGAATGTATACAAATTGAATTATAAAAGGAAGACAATATTTGAACTATATACAATATCATAGTAAGATGGTCTCCATCTATTTAATATATATGATTAATATTTAAGGAACAAAATTAGAAAGTACAAATTTTGAAAAAAAAATTATAAGAGTAAAAATTATTACTATTTCATTAATGCTGAAAATATTTTCTATATAGACTAAGGTATAATTTAGTGATAAGTACATCTTTCTTAATAGATCTAAGTTCGATTTTCTCTTTTCATATTGTAAAAATAAAAAAAAAATTTATTAATTAATTTTTTAAAACTGTCTAAATGTAAAAAATATTTTTTGAATTCAAATAGTTGTGAAAAATGATATCATAGCTATCTACTAGCTAATAGTTATAAAACCAATTATTATGTGTTGTACGACTGAGAATTATTAAAAAAATTTTGTTATGTCCAATTATTTTTATTTTAGAAGTTATATTTTTATATTAAAAATTGATTTCCTTAATTTTTTATCATTTAAAAAGATTTATTGAATAAGATTTTTAATTTTTTTTACTAAGTTATTAAAATCATTCTTAATAAGATTTGTATTTTTCTTATTCAAATAAAGTACACACATATATTCAATGTGTAGTTACTTGGATGTGGCAATTTTTGTATTTTTCTTTAGGTTTATAGAGCGGTTTGTAATTCTGTGAGGTCATATGAGGTTTTTGAGTATAATTTGATAAAAAAAATTTAGTGTTCCATTTTGTTTCTTATACCTTTACAGAATTGATTTTTTAATATTTTAAATATGATATTTAATTTACAAAACTATAAAATTCAAAAACAAACTTTGGCTATATATGAGTTTTTTTATGCATAGTCGATCCTAAATCTGAGTAAAGAAAAAATTGTGATAAATAATAATCAGTGTAAAATTTTATCACATCTATGAAAAATTTCAAAACAAGTGATATACAAAATTTTATAAATTAAAAGGTTTACCCAATGGAGTCTATTTTGTAAGACCTAAATATAGAGCCCGCGTATCATTGAGACTAAAAGGGTGTTTGACCTAATTTATAAAATTATTTTATAAATATTATGTGTTTATAAGTTAATATAAATTTATAATAATTTAAAATTTTAAATAGTTATATGTTTATTTTAAGTGTTTAAAATTAGTTAATAAAAACCTAATATATTTGATAACAATAATTTATAAATATATTTATTGTTAAATTTATAAAAATAACATGAAATTTTATTATTAAGAGTATTTATTGAAATAAATATAGATAATATTGTAAATTTTTTTTATCAAATTAATTTATAAATTAAATATTTATAAATATTAAAATAATAAATTAATCTTTTAATTATTTTATTAACTTATAAATTAAATTTATAAAATTATTTAAATAAATATATTAATTTAAATTTAAAATTTATAAATTAATTCCACCAACTCATAAGCTAAGCAAAGTAAAATATCCTCTAACATAGTGTGAAAAGGATTTCATATTAACCTTTTTTTAATAATTTTTTTTTTCAATGTGTGCTTATCCTATAATGATAGGAGCATTATTGTTAGCATACCTTTTTTTTTTCCTTTGGGTAGGATGATTACTATCGTCCAATAAATTGCGCCTTTTATGTTGTATAATCTCAAAAGGGATTTACAATAATATGGGTGGCCATGTAGTGGTCAAATAGAATCTAATCTCATCATCATCATCATTAACATATCTTAATCTTATCACTAATTGATAAGGTATCTTACTTTTTTGACCATTAAATCAATATGGCTTTTCTTCGTTTTCATATGTATATTAAAAAAATATTAAAATTTAATATATATATATATTTAGCCAATAAAAATATTAAAAAATTAATTATATAAAATTTTAATAATTATATTAATTATATATAAATGTGCATGTATATTTATTTAGCTAATAAAAATATTAAAAAATTAATTATTTAAAAATTTAAAAATTATATTGATTGTGTAAATGTATATATATATTTATTCGGTCTGGATAAATTTTTTTTATATATTAATACTTATATTCTATCACATACAAAATAAAAAAGAATTTGAGAATAAATTAATTAAAGAAATAAAATTTAAAAAAATTATATATATATACATATAGTTGGCCATTGGGATAAATAAATCAAAAAGCTTAGTTAAAATATGACAGGCACTAAAATTAGTGTGAACATGCGATGAGAATTACTATTTATTTAATATATTATTACTATATAAATGTGTAAAAAATACAATATAAATTGATAAAGTTTAATGTAAAAAAAGTATTCATCAATAGGGAATAATGTATAAATAATAAAATTTTTCATGTAATATTTCCTCAAAATAAGTATTGAGATTGATAAAAAAAAATATGCTAGTAATAATTTCGATTTTAATATCGATTTTAAAACAAATTGATAATAAACAATGATTAATCGTTATTCTAACTCCAATAATCTTTCTACTAGTGTAATGGGACACCCCGACAAACGCAGATTTATTGTAATATGATATTATAATTCATCAAGAAAAAAAAAATAAAGGCCTACTTAAATTTTACACGTTTATTTAATTTCCTCCTTAACTATTTAGTTTGTCTCCTTAACTTTTTAATTTAAGTATATAATTTATAACTTATATTATTATTTTTTAATTTATAAAAATAAACTCATTGAGTTATAATGAATAATATTTTTTTAATTTAAAAATATATTTTTATCTCTTTTAAATATATTTCTATCTAAAATCTAACCTTTAAAAATCAAATCTCTAAAATATAATAGCTAAAATCAAATCTCTAAGTCCCTTTTTATTTAAGTTGAAAGTTTTTAATTTTTATTTTTAAAATAAAAAAAAATAATTTTAATTTTATATTTTTTAAAAATCTACTTTATGTTTTTAAAAATTATATTATAATTTTTTATTATACATATACAAATATATATTTTATTCATTATTAAAAAATTATATTATTTATTCTAACGATATATCATAATATTAATTAGATATTATCAATAATTATTAAAATAAAATAAATTATTATAAATAAGAAAATATTTTTTTAAAAAAATACAAAACTCTCATTTTATAATAAGAGAAAAAATATATATATGCAGAAAATAAAAAAAAATATAAAAAAATTTATTGATATAAATGCATTCTCAAAATCAAAATTCTATAAATACTATTTTATAAATTTTATATTTATACAAAATTATTTCTTATTTAATAAAAAAATATAAAATTCAGTGAGGTTATGAAGCACTTTTTCGTCTCTCTCAAAGAAGGTTAAAATAAAAAAAAAAAACCATCCTAAATGCTCCATAAGTTTTCTTTTAGGTTTTTGTCTTTTTTTTTAATATATATTTGTATCATTTGAAACTTTTGTTGCTAGTTAATTTTTTTAAATTTTCTTTCTCAAAAAATATATATAAGTATATATATATATTTTGCAATGTATGTTATTTGAAGTAAATATATTTTAGATATTAAATTTTAAATGATAATAGATTTAGATAAAATAGAGATTTATAGAGAGAAAAATATATTTATAAATTATGAAAAATATAGCTGGATATGACTTGATAAATTTATATTTATAGGTTAAAAAAATATGAGCTCAGGGCTATATAATTAAATTAAAAATTTAAGAGATAAACTGACCGAACGAATATGCTTTGACAAAGATATATATATATATATATATATAAAAGCCTACTTAATAAAAGAATAAATTTCAACAATATTAAATAATACTAATTAAGAAAGACAAATCATATTAAACTATAACAATTAAGAAAGAAGGAAAAGACTAGGTATTTTTAGGCCGAGAACTGGCCTAAAAGTGGAAAAAGAAGAAAAGAAAAATAATTTTTTAAAGAAAATGTCAAGCTCTTCCGATTAAAATGCTATAGAAAATTACAGTATTTAAAAAAATTTTGTATAGAGAGATTTACTTTCTCTGTGTCCTACCAATTTAACTCCAAAAAAATAATTCATACCAAAAAATACTATAGAAAATTTTAAAAAAATCTGAATTGATAAAATTTTCTAAAAAGGATGAAATTGAAAAATATGAAAAATTAAAGGGTAAATGAAAATATTACTTCTTCTTGTAAAAAATTATTATCACTCTATAATAAATTTATTGCATTTTCCAAGATAAAATGGGTATCATGATGATTTTAAAAGCTAAAATTTAATTATTTTTCAAGTATTTAGAAAAAAAAAATTCAAATAAAAATGTTAAACTCCATTGTGAAAAATAATTTGATTTAATTGTTGAGACTTGAGAGAAAAGCTATTTGATATTTGGTAAATCCAAAAATAATAATTTCTTAGTTGTTTAAATACCTAAATAAACTTGTTTACAATTGATTGTAAATTTTTAAGAATCTAATTTAAAATTTTATATTTTTTGTTAATTAAAGTTCAAAACTTAATTTATAAATAAGTCTGCACCCAATAATTGTTGATTTACAATTTTATTATTCAATTATTCATGACAGACTGCTTGTTATTGATAATTAGTGATTGGTAATTTTTTAATTGTTAGCAAGTACTTCATAAAATGTTATTAGTGGTTATCATCAAAATATTGGACAATTTAATATAAAATTTCTTTAAATATATTAGGATATAAATTCCAATTAAAACAACTATATTAGGAATAAATAAATAGTGACTTAAAAAAATAAAGAAGTGGAAATTTTCAAATAAGTTATTACTATTTAGAAAATGAATAGAAATATAAAATATTTTTAATTATATATTACTATATATAGAATATATGACACTAAATATCCTTTTATAGAAAAAAAGTATTTTTAATTTTTTTTGAATATATGTATATATATATATATATTTTGTTTTGAGAGTGAAGGAAAAAACTGCTGCCACATCCAAATTAGAAAAAAAAAGAAGAAAAAGGCATCTTTTTTTTTGGGCCAAAGAAAGGCATCTTGAAACGTAAGTCCAAAAAAACTGGTAAAAATAAACAAACAAATAAATAAATAAATAAATAAGGCGCATCTTAATAATGATTATTATTAATTATTATTTTGCTTTTAGCAATTACAGAAGATCAAGAAGGGCATTTTAGGAATAAAGAAATAAATTAAAATACTTAAAAAAACAAAAATCATCTTCAAACCTCTCTTTGACCAACCTTCTCTCTCCTCTCTGTCTCTGTCTCTCTCCCTCATCATCGTCATATCATCATCTTCTCTTGTTCTTCATAAATTATAACCTTCCGCCGCTCTCTGTTTTGCAGAAAAAGAATTTAAAAGAAAAAAAAAAATAAAACGCCATTTATTTATCAAAAAACCTCTCTCTGTCTCGCTCTCATTATATATATATATATATATAGGCACATACTTATATATCAGATTCAGATTTGCCTTGTTTACTATAAACAAAGACTACACACACAAAACTGTTTTCTTTTTCATATATAAAAAGCGTCTCCTTTCTTCTTCTTCTTCATCATCATCTTCTTCTTCTTTCTCTGTGACTTTGATTACTGAAAAATTAGACGCTCACTTCTCTCAATCGGACGGTCACGATCTTCTCTACTAATCGTACGGCTATTAATACTCCTTTTTGTCAGCTCTTCCTTTTTCCTTTGCATTACGTAAGTGCTTTAATATACATACAATTACAGCACACTCAATACTTTACTTTTACTTAGCCTTTCAAGTCACCTTTCTATCTACTATCTTTATTCGTATTTTTTTATTATATTTTTAAAATAAATATTTAAGACTATTCTATGGACATGTATGTATATAAACTTATATATATACACTCAAAAGTGCGGTTACTTTTTCCTCATTTAAATTTGGGCGGTTTTTATTTCATCTTTCTGCTGTTTTATAGCTTTTCTATGCATGCAATGATTCAATTTTGGCTTCTTTTTTGAATTATGTTTTGTTTTGGATTGGTAGATATATGATTTTTGGCTGAGCTTTTTTAATTTTATTGAGTTTTATTTTGGATTTATGTTTAGAACAATCCGATTTTGTTGGGTTATATTGTGTTTTTGTTCTTCTTCGTCGTTCAATTTTGGATTAGTTCATTCTATTTAGTTCTATGGCTTGTAGTGTTTGCTACTTGATAAAAATGGCAGAATGTTAGTCTTTGTTCTCCGACCAGTGGGCTGAGTTATTAATTTATCATTTTTTTTTTCTTCTTTTAATTCTTCAAATGATAGTGATCTGTATGTAGATTGGTGGGTTTTATTATTATTATTATTTTTTGGGTTTTATTTTATGTGTTATGTAGAAGTGTAATGTGTTCACTTGGGTTGGAATTTTGGTCGGTAATTGCAAGTATGATTTACCATAGAACTATAAGCCTTCTTTGATTGTAGACCTGTAATAAATGCCTGTTGTCCCAATATACTTACCTGTGTTTCATTTCTTTGTTTTGTATTAGTACACTTGTATGATGTTTAGAAATGTTGAATTACAAGGACTTTATTGAATAACAAGGGATTAATTCTTTCTATGTTCCTTGAATTATATCATCTAAATATATTATTGTTATAAGAAAAGGAAAATTACAGATCAGTTATTTGGGAGTTGTTCTGGAACACACTTAAGGCTTGGGGGTCTTGTTGATTTAACTGGATTTATTTTTAGATGATGTTAGGTAGTTGTGGAATGAGTAGTTACTGGTAAGAAATAAGTCGAGTCTGTGATGTCATATAAACAACATCATTTGTAGGGCAATTTGTAGGGACCATATACTATTATGTAGGATAAGGTGGTATCTTGGTTTACTACATTTATCGGAATGTTTCTGATTCTAGTACCTTATATTGAGTAATTTTGTTGCTTCTTGAATCAATCATGTAGGTCACCTTGCTAGTCGCATTGGTGTGAATGTCACTGTTGTGGCATTTATAGCATCTGAAGGAATAAAAACTATCGTACAGAATATAGGATGGAGCCATGAAATAAAATTGGAGATATCACCATACAAGTACTAGTTGTATGCCTTACCTATGGGATTCCATGAAGTCCATTTTTTTTAAATTGACAATTGCTCATTATGTTGGTTCTGTTCATATTGACCAACTTATATATAGAATTATTATTTAATATTATGTTGCATGCTTATTTAATATTATGTTGTATGCTTGCTTCTTGAAATTATATATAGTTATTACAAGTCTCTTTATTTTCTGAACGTTGATATGAATCTTTTTGATGTGAAATGAAAACCTCTAATCCTGTTATTTTGTTTAGAAGTTCTATGTTTTTAGCATGCATTGTTAAGTTTATGCCCTTTGCTCAATGTTCTTTTCAATGTTAGATTTGACGAAACAAACTGGAACCAGTTTGATTTAGAAGGCATGTAATATGTACTAGTATCATCCCTTTGCAATATTGGGGAGTGCTTCAAAATTTGAATCATTATTGTAAAATCACCTCTTAGTAATTTTCTAATAATTAACTGTTTCTCCTTGTTACTGTAAAAAAAATACTGTTCCTGATGCACTGAAAAATCATATTCTATTCCAAACGCTTTGCAGAATAATTTCTTTCATGAATCTATATTCTTCTGGGATATGAATCATTTTCTTAGCTTTTGATTCTGTTATTTTCAATAATTTCTTCCTTTCTGGATAGTTAATGGAAAGTTTTGGAATTCTTTACTCGTGATAGCACTTAACTTTATCTCCCTATATTTATGTTTTTCAGTGAGGAAGTTGCCTTCTGTAGGCAAGGAAGATTATGGAGCTTAATGGTCACAAAAGAGGTAGAAGAAAGGATCATCTTCTTCACCAAAATGGCGATGCAATATTACCAAGTGTTGGTGATGTAGATCCATGGACCGCATGGGCGTATAAGCCTCGTACTATTTCACTATTACTTATTGGTGCATGCTTTCTGATGTGAGTTCCCTGTTCAATGAGCACTTTGTCTATAATTGCATTGGCATCTAAATGTTGGTTGAACTTATTGGTGCATGCTTTCTGATGTGAGTTCCCTGTTCAATGAGCACTTTGTCTATAATTGCATTGGCATCTAAATGTTGGTTGATAATGCTTCTTTATTGTTTAATCAATACAACTTGTTATGACCCTAAAAAAAAACCACTTGTTATGCTAGGTAGGGAATTATAGATGTGTAACATTTTACATATTTGTACCTCAGTTGGAATATCATTTCTCTTTGTAAATCTTCAATCTAGAATAATTTTTTATTGTCCCTTGGTTTGGAAAATGTTTGCATCTTTATGTATTGTATTGACTGCAATTGTCTGTTTTCTTTTATTAGTTTCTATATAATTGGCTTTCCCATTTATTTGTGAGGGTACCTGGTTGCATCTTGTTTTTATGTTTTCAGAGCAACGGTAAAACTAACTTCTATGATGGATTGTGAGGTTCATTTACTACATAGAGGCTACTTCATTTTGATTGTAATTGTAGAATTGTCATGTTTAACTGAGAATGCCGTTGGTTATACCCTTTTTTTCTTTACCGGGTATTTTTCCTCAAAATTTTCCATATGGTTTTGATTTTCTTCTATATTTGCAGTCTTCACACTTTTTTTTTTAAATTTTCATATGATGGAGCCTCTCTAGAATATTAGAACATATAATTTTGTATTTTCTCCTTCAGAATCAGTGGAAAGAACAATTAAGTAAATTTGTGCCACATCCTGTTGGATGAAGCTTGTAACTGTCATATTTAATATTGGGTCTCTTCCAATGCGTGATAAATGTTTGATGTTCCAAATTTGGACTTTGACTTCTAGACATGCTTCTACATCCCTAAGAAAGCTCCTCATGTGTGATCTGAATCTGTTTTTTAACATTTCTGAAGGTGATGAAAACTTGTTTGATGGCTGATAGTTGTCTATATGGAGTGCAACTAGGGAATTTACTAACAATTAAAATTTTGTACAATCTTCTGTTAGAATGCTCCAGTGTCATAGATATTAAAATTCTTTAACCATTTTCATTATAAATTGTGCATCCAGTTGGTCAAGTGGAGTCCTGAATCCTGAAAGCAGTACATCTGGGGACATGGTTACATCTGTAAAAAGGTTGGCTTGTGCGTGTTAATTTAGTGGTTCTTTTGACCAATTCTTTTTTGCATCTATACACCATAATTAGGAATATTCTTCGCATTTTCTGTTTCTTCTGTAGGGGTATATGGGCAATGATTGCTGTTTTCCTTGCTTATTGCTTGCTTCAGGCTCCTTCAACGTAAGTTGCTGCATTTACTTCTTATCAATAATTTATTTTTGTTTGCTATTGAAATCTTGAATTGTTGAGCTATCTAATGTTTAGTTTTTTAATATATATACTATTGATTTGGTTTTGACATATGTTCTATTGATGCAATGGTTTTATGATTTTTAGTCATAAATTCGGGCATTTGGAAATCAGAAGCCCAAAGCAACTTGGTTGACTGGTACACTAGTGCATGCCTACATGGTAGAGTAAATATACAGATTGAAGGTGCAATGCTCTGTCTGGTTGGCAACTTGGCCACTTGATTATTAAATATTGTCTTTTTAGGTGTTTATTGTTTTGCAACGATAATAAAGTGGTCGAGTTAACACAAAATAGTGTATGGAATTTGTGGTATGTCACTTGTAAATGCTTGGACCTTGCTGCATCGGTTGTCATTATAGCAAATCCTATGAAGAAGACAGAAAGTTTAACTGCTGTGTTAGTCTGTCTATGAACTTCATATATTATTGTGATGCCCGTGGCCATATGATTGTAGTGACATTTTTTTTAATATTTTTTCATTCTATTGAAAGTTTTGTTTTTACATTTAACAGTGTCTATGAACTTCATAGATTATTGTGATACTCGTGGCCATATGATTGTAGTGACATTTTTTTTAATACTTTTTCATTCTATTGAAAGTTTTGTTTTTACATTTAACAGTAACTGTTTGGTCCTTTAATATATGCAAATTTATATTTCTGACAGGGTTCTAATTAGGCCACATCCGGCAATCTGGCGTTTAGTTCATGGAATGGCTGTAGTTTATCTTGTTGCACTCACATTTTTGCTTTTCCAGGTTGGTTCCTCGAGAGTGGAGTTGACTTTAGATCTGAGTTTGTTTTATGGCACTTGCATTTTTTCGCTTTTCCATATTAGTATTGTTTCTATGCATGTATAATTTCACTTGTACACAAGCTTGTATTCTCACCCCTCCAGCCCATGGTTTTAAATATTGGCTGTTTCATATCATAGTGGCTGTTACAAAATGAATTTGGGCCCTCCGGTCTGATAATGGCTGATATGGGACTTGTGATTCAGAAATCACTTAAATCGGCCAATTTGAATTAGATGAAGCCATGGATTTTACAAGAGACTTACATTGAAAATTATTTGTACTTGAATGGCAGCAGTGGAAACTGAAAATAATTAAAGGCATTAAAAATAATCTGTCTCTATTCTTTGAACTCTCTTCTTCTTCCTGAACTCTCTTCTTCTTCTTTCTTCTTTCTTTTTTTTTAATTGTTATTTTTATCCACGGACAATCTTCCATTTAGGGTATCTATACTCTTTATCTTTTTTCCTTTCTATTCAACTTTTTTTCTTGGGATTAAGACTTTGTTGAGTTGAGTTGAGTATTCATCTTTTTCTCTTCTTTTTTCTACTTAAGAGTATTCATACTTCTTTTTTTTTTTTCCTTTCTATTTACTTTCTCCTTTCTTTTTTATTACTTCACTATTTACCTATTTACTACTAAATTTTCCTTGCTGATTCAACATAGCTTACCCATGAGGACTTCTATGATATCTCATTATCAGTTTAATCACTAATTGTATAGGCTAATTTGAAGTATAAGCATTGATTTAAGAGATTTTATCGCAAATTTATTTTTTAAATAATTAAATAGAATATTTTAATAGTATAATTGGAGTTCCAACTTGAAATCTTATTTTTTTTAAAAAATGATTTTAATATTACTAAATAAAGAACTCATAGGTTAACTATAGAACTTATTAATTAGATTAAAAGTTATATTTTAACTACATACAATTTAATATAAAATAAAATTATTTAAATATATATCCAAGAAAAAAAAATAAAATTCTACTGTATTTTATTTATATAATATAGTGTAAAATTAAAATTAATAATATTTTTTATTTTATAATTGTTTGTCATTTGCTAGTGGTTTGAAAAATTCATAGTGGCGGTTGATGATTCAATCCGATTCAAAGCCATTTAAACTGATTTTGATCTCTGATTCCTGATTTTGAAATCGATTTAAAACCATGATCCACCTTCTCTACCCTTGCATTTTTCTTTGTTTTTGGAGGAATTTTATTTTTTCATACTTTCTTTACGTATATTGGTCAGGATTTATATTGGCATGGTTAGCATTATAAGTTGAAAATTTTACCAACCTTTTGAAAGGTACTTAGCTTTCTGCTGAATTATCCAAAGAAAATTTATATGAATGGTAAATTCTTGTGCCTTATTTATGGATTAAAATTATGTAAACTTTGGATTATTTCTCATTGTGTAATTAAAATCATACTTTCCAGAAGCGTGATGATGCTCGGCAGTTTATGAAGTTTCTCCACCCTGATCTTGGAGTTGGTAATTCTTTTAGGCATCACTAAATTCTAACTACAATCTATTAATTGATGGATTATTATTTCACTTGAATTTCTTTTTGTGTGGGATGTTGACTGCATGCTTAACTATCACTTCTTTATGCAGAACTTCCTGAAAGGTCTTATGGTGCAGATTGTCGCATTTACATGCCTGAGAATGCCACGAGCAGGTTTAAGAATGTTTATGTATGAATTCTTCTATCTCAAGTTCTTCCTTGTTTCATTTTTTTTATTCTTTTTTGAATCTCTCTTTTTCCTTCTGTTTATTTTTATGATTTCTGGATGTGACAATATCTGATCTGTTTAGTTTTCTCCAGGATACACTTTTTGATGAATTTGTTCTAGCTCATATATTTGGATGGTGGGGAAAGGCTATACTATTACGTAATCAGCCACTTCTTTGGGTGTTGTCTATTGGATTTGAGTTAATGGAGGTCAGTGAACTGGTTGATGCTGATTGTCTATTTTTTTTATTAGTTGGTTTACTGGTCAATGGTTTCTCTGCTCCAGATGTCCTGAGAGTATGTGCTCATCTGTGTGCAGAAGCTAACTTTAGTTCTAATATTCTCAGTTTACCTTCTGCCATATGCTTCCAAACTTCAACGAGTGCTGGTGGGACAGTATCATTCTTGATATTTTGATATGCAATTGGTTTGGTAAGATTTCTTGAGCTTTTGCACTGCTGCTGTTGTTTTGTTGTTTACTGTTGTCAGGCTATAACAATTAGGTTTTCTTTTTCTATTAAGGGCTAATTCTTTATTGTGAAGTTAAATCTGGAAGCTTCAAAATTTGATAGGTTTTTCTCTAATTAATATTTTTTTTGTAAGGCAATTTTGATTTCAAGGAAGTTCAGTGTTAACAGTTGATATTGGCTTGAGTGGTTGATACTCTTTTCAGGATCTCAATTTATATTTGTTGATTCATATCATAATTAAAGTTTCTCACTAATTCAACAAAGAACCTCAACATGCTGGAAAGCATAGCCTACTGGCTAGACCTCCTGATCCATGGCAAACTGTGGGGTATAGACCATAACTGACTGCTGCTTTTGGTTGTACAATTGACTATCACCACTCGACTAGGAATTTATATGATGGTAAATTGTGGGGTTCAGAACCATAGATGAAGTCAGGGCATTATTTGTTGGTTGAAAGGTGCAATATACACGTGACTAATTCACTTAATAAACAAATCAGAAAAGTTGAGTGGTTTAGCGGCTTATGCTGAAATTTGAGCAAGCAGTTTGCCGCTTTTTGTTGAATGGGAACCCTGCTCAAATTCAGATATGTGAAATGTTAACCTATAGTCTTTGTTAATAACACGGTCATTCTGATATTTTTACCACTGACTTGCCAAAAAGAGTATAACTGTTAGAATTTGATTTGCTTCCAAAGAAGTCTGCAGCGTTCACAAAAACCCTTTTTTCTTTTCCTTTCTCTCTCTCTCTCTCTCTCTGGTTATCTCTTTCCTAATCTGAAAGGAATTTGAATGAGATCATGAGCTGTAAATCTGACCTTATAGCAGCCAATGTTAAGCATCTGTATTTGGCTCTTAGTTATTGCCAACTTTCTTGGATAGAGTATGATGCAACGTGCTTCACTGAACTTCGTGGTTATCTTGCTAAAGGTCCCTAGACTTTGTTTTGTTCTAATTTAATTGTCGAACTTTGGACTTTGATGTCAAATTCAATGCAGGCATCATGGCCAAATTGCTGGACTTCAATGAGCGACTTCATTGAACTTTATGAGGTTGTTCATTGGAGTTGATTTAGAAGTGATGTTGCTAGCTTCAATCTTATCAATTCTTGTGTGAAGATTGTATACAAAAGCCATGTTCAGCTGTAAGATTTTAACATGTCAAAAGTTTAATGACCAATGAAATTATCCCTGAATTTCAGTGATCATGGTGAATAGAAAATATTCTTATTAGGACAATGCTATTCTGCATATCTCTTATCTCATTAATTTGCCTGGTTATTGAGGAAAAAAGTTTAAACTTTCAATTAGCTTTCTTAGATTTTTTTTAATTATTCAGAATTGTGTCAGCAGCAAATTTTAGTAATCCTGCTAAATTCTATTAATTATGTTATGGACTGTGTTGTAACTGTTAATTGTTGATGATTGATGGTAGTTTTCAATGCTCAATTTGTATTCAAAATGGCCAAATGTTGGAAGATAAGTTGAAGTCTTTGTATCATCATGTAATCATGTGTTCCGTTACCCAATTTGCATTCAAAATTGAAATGGAGAGGAGGAGACTTGATGTTTATTTGTGCTGGTGAATGAGTATGGCAAGTGTTATTTATGATGTTCCAAATCTACCAGCACCATTGGAGAAAATATTGAGAATTCTGTATTAGATTCTGAAGCTGGTTTCCAATTTGACTATTTCCTTACAGTCTATTGTGGCAATTTCTACTTTCTTTTTTACAGGTATCTGGGCAGGAATGCATACAGTTAGGTACTTTGATGGAAAAACATACGAGTGGGTTGGTATAAGTCGTCAACCAAATATTATGGGCAAGGCATGTTTAGAACTTGTATTCTTGTGTTGCTTATAATATTCCTCATTTTATTGGATTTATGTTTACCTGAATACATCCATGGACATATCCAATTTTCTATTACTAAGGCAGTGCAAAGTCAGCGGTTTCCTCGAATTCTTTTGCTCCTCTGTTTATTCTTTCTCCTCAGTTCCAGGAAATAAAATCTTTCTCAGTTTTAGTCTGTGTTATATTACTGAGCTTCTGTTTAGGCTTTAATAAAATATTGATACTGATTTTAGATTGTTCAAATATGACTGCTCTTTTGGCAGGTAAAGCGAACACTTGGACAATTTACACCAGCACATTGGGACAAAGATGAGTGGCATCCCTTGCTTGGTCCATGGCGATTTATCCAAGTTCTCAGTCTTTGCATTGTTTTCCTGACAGTGGAACTCAACACATTCTTTCTTAAGTTTTGTCTTTGGGTTCCCCCTCGGAACCCTGTGATAGTGTATAGGTTGATCTTGTGGTGGCTAATTGCCATACCAACAATTCGTGAGTACAATTCATATCTCCAGGATCGGTATAATCTCTCTCTCTGTGTGTGTGTGTGTGTGTGTGTGTGTGAAGATATTGTTTTGATGTATTTGATGTGTATGTGTTAAACATCAGAAACGGCTGAACTAACATACATGCATATTCTTGTTTAAATTTTTTTTTTTCTTTTCAGGAAACCGGTGAAAAAGGTTGGGGCTTTTTGTTGGCTTTCGCTTGCTATTTGCATTGTTGAACTTCTCATCTGCATCAAGTTTGGACATGGTGTGCTATCTACTTTTTCGATTTCTCGTGTTTTATTAGTTTCTTCCTCAACTGTCCTACTAAATATATATTGCTATTTTCATTCCTGTCTAGATTTGGCGGCATTTTCATTTTTATGCTATATTTTCTTTTACCAGGTCTCTATCCGAAACCAATGCCTGTATGGTTGGTCATCTTATGGGCATCAGTTGGTACTGGCCTTTTAATATTCCTGGTTGTTTGGTCTTGGCAACTACACCGAAGTTTAGGGAGAAAGAGGCAATGATTATGCTATAGCATGATACACTAATTCTTTGATTTCTTTTCATATGGTGGGTATCCATTAATGTTGTACATACCCAATTACTTCACAGAATTGTAAATACTTGTTTTCTCTTAGGTTAGAGGATCACAGTTTCTTCCTTAGACAATATTCATTTTTTTTTCGATAGGTGTTCAATTTTTAACATCAAATCATGAGTTACTGCTTTGCAGCTATTAAGAAATCGGCAGATATTCTCCCACCTATTTATCTTTGTCAATTTCATTTGCTTTAAACTTCTTATGAAGTGTCATGTTTTTTAATTTTTATGTTAGCTGCTGTTAATGAATTTACTGGTTTGATTATATATTCAGTTCCTACTGAGTTTGAACTTACTTTTCAGTCCCAAAAACAATCTGTAGCTAGCTAGCTGCACTAAAATGTAGGAGAATTATAATTTAAAATTTATTTCAGCGAATTGTTTTATTAAAAAACATAAAATATTTGCTCAGGAGTAAAAAATAAATCAAATTTAAAATTAAAATAAAATAATATTTTATAATATGTAAAAATAAAAAAATTATTTTAATTTTGTATAAACATTCTCTAGCTAATTCTTCTTCTTCTTCTTCTCATTGTTCTTGCATTGGAATAATCTTTAAAAAAAAGTGCCAAGAGTTGTACTCTCTCAATTAATCCCTTGAAATTAAATTAAAATTTTCGATAAAATTTAGAAAACATTTTTCATAATCATCATCACATAAGTACTCAAATACACACAATCAAAACAAATAATCTTAATCCTTAAATTGCAGTCACTTGATTAAATTATCCTTCTAAGACACCCTTGTTAGGATATTATAAAAATCATTATATTTAATATATTATAAATTAATATAAAGTTTTATGTGTAATAAACACAACAAATATATTGATATAAAATATTATATAGGCCTATATTAATTATATAAACTATATAAATTGTTATAACTAAATTAATTAAAATAATAGCCGATAATCTAATTTATTATAAATTACATATATATATATATATAATAAACAAACATATTAATATAAAGTTATATTAACTATATAAACTATATAATTAGACTTATTATATATTAATATATTAAATTATAAAATAACAGCCGATTTAATTTTATAACCTAATTTGTTATAAATTATGTGTATATATATGTATACATGTATATATCAATTTATATGTGTATGTATATATTTGTACATATAAGTATAAGTATAAATATAAATATAATAAATATATTAATATAAAATTTGTTGTATTTCTATATTAGTTATATTTTTTATAACTAATATATTAGTTATATTAGTATATCAATGTCTATACTTATTATATATTATTTAATATGTTAAATTTAATTAAAAGTGTCTGATTATAATTTTAATTTAATTAAAAGTGTCTGATTATAATTTTATTTTTAAATTATTTTATTTTTAAAAAATATTTAAGTTAAAAATAGCATATGTGTATTCTTTTTATTTAATTTTATATTATTTAATATATATATATATATTCATGTATATTCTTTTTATTTTTTTTAATTAATTACATTCGGAGAGAGAAACACTAGGGACTTAAATTCAAGACTTAGGCGGATTGTGCATTTTTTTTTATTTAATTTTATATTATGCATATATTTTTTTTTTCGATAAAACCCTGAAATTTGTATTTAATCTAAACCAATTTCCAACTCCCACCAGGGGCCATTCAACTTGCCAACCCTTCTTCTCTGTTCTCACCGTCGCCATCATCTTCAAGCGCCTCTCTTCATAACATTCAAACCCAGCTTGCTCACCATCATCTTCACATAAACTCAGCCTCTCGTCATAATCTACATCGCCAAGTCAGCCTGCTTGCCTTCACCGTCATTGCCAACACAGCCATCGCCACCATAGCCATTCCAGACAGCCAGCGACGCATCCGCCGAGATTGACTGCTGGTATTTCCTTCTTTTTTACAAATTCATAAATGATTGTTAATTCTTTTAAATTTTTATTCACTTGTTGGTCTTAGGGTTCATGCTTTATTATAGCCCTTTTCGTTTCTAGATTAGTTTTATTTTTAGAATTTTAGACTAATAAATGCCAAAAACCCTACTTTCATGAAAACTAATTGTATTTTGTAAGTCTTATGTGAAATCCGGATTTTCTCTTCTTAAAATATGAAATATAATACTTTTTCCATAGTCAATTTTAAGTTTTCTGGTTTTAGAATAATGAGATATGCAATAGTTTTGTCAATGGCCAATTATCAAGCATTAAACTTCCACCTATCTTACTGGAATTCCAGTACTGAATAATTTATTTTCTAAATAAACTTCCAATTTTATTAATTTTTGACAGTATATTAAATAATTTTATAATTTTCTCATCAAACTATAGAAAAGTGTGTGTATATATACATATAATTAACTTTGATAAATAATAAATTAGTTCAGTCTGTATATTATTATAGCTTTGTCCTTTTTCACAGTATTACATGCATTATTCATATATGTCTGTCCTTTTCTGTGCGATAACATATTTTATTGAAGTTTAAAAATCAAATATATTTTATTGTAATGAAAAATTAAGTTATTATTATTTTTTGCTTCTGTTATTGTGGGTGAAAATAAAGGTTAATGAAAATTTGAAGTTGAAAAACATGGTTATTTATGAAGACTTGATAGTTTAATATGTTATGCTCATTGAATAATAAATTTTAGTTTTGTATTTTATTTTTATAATAGTTGAATTATATTGAATTATAATTATTATTATGAAGTTGTATTATGATTTAATTATTTGCTTCTCTCTACAATCTCTGATAGCTTCTGCTTTCGTTCTAAATGCTACTAAAATCCTCGCACGCAGTACCTTCTCTAATCAATGACCCTCTGTATAAGAGCTTCAAAAGCTTTAGCTATCTCTTATCCTTCTACTCTCAAGGTACGTTTTCTATTTCCTTTCTGTACTCTTCTCCATGATTACTACTCCTGCCCTTATATTGCCTCCAAAGACACTGAAACTCATTTCAAAGATCTTATTGTTAACACCATCCGAGATAAGCCCTGGGCTTTTTGCAATCAAAATTGGGTTTCAGATCAATTTATCCCTGTAATTATTGACCCAGAGTTGCTTATTCGAGTATTGAGTATGATGCGAGAAAAACCCAGAATTGCTTTGCGGTTTTTTAGATGGGTTCAGATGCAACAAGGATTTAGGAGCTCCGAGTTCACGTTTTGTGTGATACTTGAGATTTTGGTGGATAATGGTTTGATGAGATCAGCTTATTGGGTGATGGAGAGAGTGATTAGCATAAGAATGTACGGGATTGTGGATGTTTTGATTGGTGGGTATTTGAAGTTTGAGGTCTCCATTAAGCTTCTTGATCTTTTGTTGTGGGTTTACACTAAGAAATTTATGATTGAGCAGTGTTTGCTGGTTTTTGATAAGATGGTGAGGCTTAGATTGTTGCCAGATGTGAAGAATTGTAATAGAATTCTCAAGATACTGAGGGACAAAAATCTTTTGGCTAAAGCTAGGGAAGTTTACAGGATGATGGTCGAGTATGGCATTAATCCGTCTATTATTACATATAATACCATGTTGGATTTTTTTTGTAAGCAAGGTGAATTCCAACAAGCAGTAGACCTTTTATCAGAGATGCAAAAGAGGGGGTGCTTTCCGAATGATGTAACCTATAATGTGCTGATAAATGGATTGTCAAAGAAAGGAGAACTACTGCAGGCTAAGGGATTGATTGGAGAAATGTCTAAAGCAGGATTGAGAGTTTCAGCACACACTTATAACCCTTTAATTTATGGCTACTGCCAAAAAGGTTTCCTTGAGGATGCATTAGCTCTTGAAGAAGAAATGGTAATGAGAGGCGTGTCACCGACCGTGGTAACTCACAACACAATTATGTATAATCTTTGTAAGCAAGGAAAAGTGAATGATGCTAGACAACGATTGATGTATGTGTTAAAGGATATAATGCCGGATATATTTTCATATAATACTTTAATTTATGGATACTGTAGGCTGGGGAACTTAGATGAGGCATTTCTCTTGTTGGAAGAGTTAAAATGCCGGAATCTTAAACCAACTGCTGTCACATATAACACTCTCATAGATGGACTTTGCAGACTTGGGAACTTGGAGGCTGCGCATAAACTGAAAGAAGATATGATCAGTCATGAAATTCTTCCTAATGTTTTCACTTATACAATTCTGGTAAATGGATCTTGCAAGATGGGAAACATGTTGATGGCTAAGGAATATTTTGATGAGATGTTGCATGTGGGTTTGTTACCTGACAGATTTGCATATACAACTAGAATAGTGAGTGAATTAAAGCTTGGTGACACAGCCAGGGCCTTTAAATTGCAAGAAGAAATGGTTTCAAAAGGTTTTCCACCTGATGTTATCACCTATAACATATTTGTGCATGGGCTTTGTAAATTGGGCAATTTGGAAGCAGCAGGTGAGTTGTTGCAGAAGATGATCAGAAATGGTCTTGTTCCAGATCATGTAACATATACTAGCATCATGCATGCTCATTTGGAGAATGGACATCTAAGGAAGGGCAGAGAAGTATTTTATGAGATGCTGAGCAAAGGCCTAACCCCTACCGTAGTCACGTACACTGTATTGATTCATGCACATGCAGTGAATGGGAGGCTAGTGATGGCATCTATGTATTTCTCAGAGATGCAGGAGAAAGGTGTTGTGCCAAATGTTATCACCTATAATGCCTTGATAAATGGATTTTGCAAAGTGAGGAGAATGGATCAGGCTTACAAGTTTTTCAGAGAGATGGAAGAAAGAGAAATTTTTCCTAATAAGTATACTTACACTATATTGATAAATGAGAACTGCAACATGGGAAATTGGCAGGAGGTCTTTAGATTATATAAACAAATGCTGGATCAAAAAATCCAACCGGATTCTTATACACACAGAGCAATGTTGAAGCAACTAGACAAGGACTACAGAGTGCATGTAATTCGGTACATTGAGAGTTTAATTCAAGGCAGTGATGAAGCTATTGGTTCAAACACTTGATTGTACCTTCTTCAGAGATCTGGATTTCTTCATGGTTGATTGGAAAACAGCTTTCCTGAAGTCTTCATACGCCATTCCTTGTATGATTCATCAAGTAAGGATTTCTGCCTTTTAGCTCACTTCATATGTGATGACTCATGCATAATTTGCGGTTCTAATGCTTTATTATAGTTTTCAACTATAGATGCATTATAGGATGTACTGATGTGTCAGTATAGTGATTCAAGAAACTATTCTTGAATAATAACCTGGAACTACGAGTAAAACTTAGATCTTTCTGCTCAGATTACTACATAGAGGTCAAATTATGCTGCAAAAGTTGGCAACATGTATACAAATGAATTTGAATTTGCATCAAATTATTATGAATAGTTTTTTTTTTCATAAATATATTGCATTTGTTCATTCTTTTCAAAATTTTGAGAAGGGAAAGAGAGTGGTGGTTACTTTTTGCACAGCTCTGAAGTGTTTTTATCTACCATAAAAGTTTTGTTGTGCATTTGTTTCCTTATTGTGCCCCCTCCCACCACCCCAAAAATTAGATATGCTATTTGATCAGCGACTCTTAAATTTTACAGCTTAGCATAGCATATAAAGCATGTCCATTTTTAGATGAAAGTGTCTTGATTTTTGTATGGACAAAAAAAGAACGAGCAAGCATCATGGTGAAAATTAATGGACTTCAATGAACGACTTCATTGAACTTTATGAGGTTATTCATTGGAGTTGATTTAGCAGTGATGTTGCTAGCTAAAATTATCAATCCTTGTGTTATGATTGTATACAGAGCCAAGTTCAGCTATAAAATTTGAGCATGTCAAAGTTTAATGACCAATGAAATTATCCCTGAATTTCAGTGATCACGATGAATGGAAAATATTATTCTTACGAGGACGATGCCATTCTGATCTCTCTTATCTGATATATTTGCCTGGTTTATTGAAAAAAAAAGTTTCAACTTTCAATTAGCTGCTGTGTCTTAGATTTTATTTTATTTTTTATTGATAAGATTGTGTCAGTGGCAAATTTTAGTAATCCTGCAAAATTCCATTAATTATGTTATGGACTATGTTGTAACTGTTAATTGTTGATGATTGATGGTAGTTTTCAATTGTTCAATTTGTATTCAAAATGAGAATATGTTGAAAGATAAGTTGAACTGTTTGTATCACCATCTAATAATGTGTTCCATTACCTAATTTGTATTCAAAATTGAAATGGAGAGGAGGGTGCTTGATGTTTATTTGTGCTGGTGAATGAGTGTGGGCAGTGTTATTGCTCTCATAATTTATGGATTCAAATTATGTGAACTTGTGGATTATTGCTCATTGTGTATTTGAAATCATACTTTCCAGAAGTGTGATGATGCTTGGCAGTTTATGAAGTTTCTCTACCGTGATCTTGGAGTTGGTAATTCTTTTAGAGATCACTAAATTATAACTAATACAATATATTAATTGATGGATTATTATTTCACTTGACTTTTGTGTGTGTGTGTGTGTGATGTTGACCGCATACTAAACTATTACTTCTTCATCCAGAACTTCCTGAAAGATCTTATGGTGCAGATTGTCGCATTTACATACCTGAGAATGCCGCAAGCAGATTCAAGAATGTTTATGTATGCATTCTTATCTCAACTTGTTCCTCATTTCATTAAACTTCTTTCATTCTTTTTTGACTCTCTCCTTTTCCTGCTGCTTATTTTTTATCATTTCTAGATGTGACAATATATGATCTGTTTCTCTATTCCCCAGGATACACTTTGTTCTGGCTCATATATTTGGATGGTGGGGAAAGACTATATCATTACACAATCAGCTACTTCTTTGGGTGTTGTCTATTGGATTTGAGTTGACGGAGGTCAGTGAGCTAGTTGATGCTGATTGTTTATTTTATTATTTTTTATTGGTTTTCTGGTCCATGGTTTTTCACTTTTTCTGCTCCGGAGCATCTGCTCATCTATGTGCAGAAGCTAAATTTTGTTCTAATACTCTCAGTTTACCTTCCGCCATATGCTTCCCAACTTCAACAAATGCTGGTGGGACAGTATCATTCTTGATATTTTGATACGCAATTGATTTGGTGAGATTTCTTGAGCTTCTGCACTGCTGTTGTTGTTTTGTTTACCGTTGTTAGGCTATAACAGTCAGGTTTTTTTTTTTTATTATTGGCTAATTATTTATTAATTTGAAGTTAATTGGAAGCTTCAACATTTGAGAGGCTTTTCTCTAATTATTTTAATTGCAAGGCAATTTTGATTTTGAGGGGAATTCAGTGTTAACAATTGATAGTGTCTTGGGTGACTGATAGTCTGTTTCAGGATCTCAATTTGAATTTGGTGACTCATAACACACTCGAAGTTTCTCACTAATTCAGCAAAGAACCTCAACATGCTGAAAAGCATAGCCTACAAACTAGATCTCCTGATCCATGGCAAATTATGGGGTATAGACCGTAACTGAACTGCTGCTTTTGGTTGTCTAATTGACTATCACCACTTGCACTTTTGAGTAGGGATTAGTATGATGGTAACTTGCGGGGTTCATAACCATAGATGAAGTCAGGGCATTGTTTGTTGGTTGAAAGGTGCAATATACACTTGAATAATTCACGTAATCAGAAAAGTTGGGTGGTCCAGTGTCTTGTGCTGAAATTGAGAAAGTAGTTTGGTAATTTTGCTGAATGGGAACCCTGCTCAAATTCATAGATATGTGAAAGGTTAACTTATAATCTTTGTAATAATGGTCATACTAATATTCTTTTCCACTCACCTGCCAAAAGAGAGTATAACTGTTAGGAAGTGATCTGGTCCCAAAGAAATCTGCAGCATTCACAAAACTGATGCTGCAGCTATTAATAGCTGCTGGATAACATTTTTTTTTCTCTGGTTATCTCTTTCCTAATCTTAAAGGATTTGAGTGAGATCATGAGCTGATGCTGCAGCTATTAATAGCTGCTGGATAACATTTTTTTTTTTCTCTGGTTATCTCTTTCCTAATCTTAAAGGATTTGAGTGAGATCATGAGCTGTAAAGCTGACTTTATAGCAGCCAATGTTAAGCAACTGTCTTAGGCTCTTAACCATCCACCTCCAACTTTCTTGAATAGAGTGAGATGCAACATGCTTCACTGAACATCGTGGTTATCTCAGGAAAGGTCCCTAGACTTTGGTTTGTTCTACTCTAATGGTTGAACTTTGATGCCAAATTCAACACAAGCATCATGGCCAAAATTGCTACTTCAGTCAGTGGCTTCATTTAACTTTACGAGGCTGCTCATTAGTTTTATTAGTTTCTTCCTCGGCCTATTAAATATATATATTAAAAATGTGTCTATGTTTATTCCTGTTAAGATTGGCGGCATTTTCATTTTTATGCTATTTTCTTTTAACCAGATCTCTATCCCAAACCAATATGCCCGTATGGTTGGTCATCTTCTGGGCATCAGTTGGTGCTGGCCTTGTAATATTCCTGGCTGTTTGGTGTTGGCAACTACATCGAAGTTTAGGGAGAAAGAGGCAATGATTATGCTATAGCATGATACGCTAATTCTTTGATTTCTTTTCTCATGGGTATCCATTGATGTTGTAATTACCCAATTACTTCACAGAATTGTCAATACTTGTTTTCTTTTAGAGGATCACAGTTTCTTCATTAGACAATATTCAATTTTTTTCTTGATAGATGTTCAACTTATAACATCCAATCATGAGTTACTGCTTTGCCGCTATTAAGAAACCAGCAGATATTGTCCACCCATAAAAGCGTTGTTCATTTTTTTGCACTATTTATCTTTGTTTCTCAGTTTTGCATATGAAGTCACGTTTTTGACAATGGCATTACGAAATTAGTGGCATGTAGTTGTAAACTATTGTCAATTTTCTTTGCTTTAAACTTCTTATGACATTTTATTTTTTTGTTGCTGCTGTTAATGAATTTACTGGTTTGATTATATCATTCAGTTCCCACTGAGTTTGAACTTAAATGCTTTCAGCCCCAAAAACAATCTTGTGCCACCACACTAAGCTCGCAACGTCAATCCTCATTGGTTGAATTTTTCTCAAAATAATATATTAGGAGAATTATAATTTAAAATTTAATTCGGTAAATTATTTTGTTAAAATTTTAAAATATTTGCTCAAAAATAAAACATCAAATCAAATTTAAAATTAAAAGTAAAAAAAAATAATATAGAAAAATAAAAAAAAATATGTTTAAACATTCTCTAGCAAATAACTGTTTTTTTTAGGAGTACGTATAAATATCATTTTTATGTGATACAAAACCCATAAAAAATTGAAGTATATAGAATTCAAGTTTCTATCTCTTTATTTTTTCAGTTCATACGTCTTTCGCATGAGAAATAAAAAAATAAAAATTTTACATAAATTTTCCTTTATATAAGCAAAAGAATATTTCTTGTGCATAAATTATATATTTATTCAATATATTTTTATTATTTGTGTGTGTATTTATAACTTGTCATATTAAAATTATCGCTTTTAGCTCATATATAATTTATTCATTTTATAAAGTGATAATTTGAGTGAAATAACTTTTTATTTTTTGGCCAAAGTGAGCCAAGTGACAATTTTAGAGATTGACAGAATTAAAAAAATGAAATTTAATTAAATGTTCTTTCCTTACAAAAAATATTATCTAAACATTGAAATGCGATTATTATAGTCAAGTTGAATGATAAAAAGGAGGAATGCTAAAAATAAAAAAGTGTGGAATGCTAAAAATAAAAAACAAGTGACAATATCACCTTTTCTTAATATATTTCCGATGAAAGGGGAATTTACTTATTATTATTATTCTTATAATTGTCCTTGCTTTGGAGTAATCTAAAAAAGGTGCCAAAAATTGTACTCTCTTAACTGATCTCTTGAAATTAAATAAAAATTTTCGACAAAATCTAGAGAACATTTTTCAGAATCATAATCCACCACAAGTACACAAAACATACAACCAAAACAAATAATCCTCAGATTTCAATGACTTGATTAAATTATCCTTCTAATGACACCCTTATTAGGATATTATTATAAGGACAAACAATCATTCTCAAGACCTGCATGTGTCCAAAAATTGTTTAAAATTTGTCCAAATGTAAATGTATATTGTACAGCAAATCCAGTTTATGTACGCCCTTTAAACTTACGATTAATTATTACACAGAGCTTGTCCTGTTGGACTGAAGATGATAAATTCATCTCAATTTATAAGGATTTTCCCTTTTACTTAATTGTACTAGTTATTTACTTTCCATTTTGCTGGTTAAAGAATGGCGTAGGTCGCTGCTTTTTCTTCCATATTGTTTTTCCTCTGACGATCTCTTCATTTTGTTTTTCTCCTTTGGCTAGAAGAAGATGTGTATATTTTAATGGAGTCTTGTCCAGAGAACCTAAGAATCCATTTCCTTCCATAATTTCAGATGCTAAAGAAAACCCATTAAGGAGAGACATTTCATTATCTTGTTTCAATACAGTATTAATGATTCCTTCTTCATCTGGCTCGCACAGAGATTGAACGATGTCTGAACTCCCACATTCTCTTCTGTACTCTAATATTATTCCAGAAAGTTGATGGGATTCCAAGAACTTGTCAGGAAGTGTCTGTACAATTCAAATAAACAATTTACTTGTAATAATAAAAACACATATATATATTATATATAAACAGAAAGTAGTATTTAGTAGTTTTAGAACTTTTATAATTAGAATATGTTTTCCTTGATAACAGTTCAAAAAACAATGCTGAATTTGATAGCTGGTGATCATGATAATAAGAGTTGAATTATGTGATTTTTTTTTCTTTACCTCTAGCATCCATCTTACATACTTGACATTGTTGACGTGATGGTTCATGTCCAAATCACTCCTCTTGGGCTGCAAAAGTATAAATTTAACATCAGTTTGTACTGTTTTTTGTTTTTCTCTTAATTTTTAGTAGTTCAGTAAATTATGAATTGTGAAGTTCACCTTTAAGTTAGTAACAGAATATCTAGCTTTGTCATCCAGCTTAGCAATTTTCTCAGGCACTTCTTCTTTGATTGCTTGTTTCTCTAAAAACCATGGAGAAATCTCAGCTCTCACTTCTTCTGGCATCTTCGAAAGTCGCCTTGTCTTCTCATTCATCATCACCCAAGTGCTATTTCAATGATGAGAAATGGAGGAGGATGATTGATTAATTACTGTTTTGAGTTGTTGCAGAGCATAAGACGCACACTCACACACACTTACCTGGTTGCTCTTGCAAAGACGCGGCCTGTTACTTGGCTTCGAATAAGCCAATCTCTCCTCATTCCGTTCTTTCCAGATGCTCCTACCCATGTGTCTATTTCCAGCACTTCTCCCCTGCAACCATATCACAATATGATTTGTAACGAAATATATGTTAATTCGATGTCTAAATGACGAACATAACATAATTTACTGATCATGTCAAGATGCGAAGACTTATTTTATTCTATTAGACGAACTCGAGATCTCTAGTTAAGGGGGAATGGACTTCTACCAACAACTGAACACTTGTTTAATAACCAGATAACACAAATAGTCGAATATGACAAGTTTTTATCAATATTGTGGTAGTTAATGATGATGATGTTATACGAATTACCAGATTGGATATTGATCAATTTGAACTTGCAATTTAGAAACAACCCAGATGAGGTTATTCCTAACCATTCCATGAGTAGCCCCAAATCCATTGCTCAGAAGTCCAGACAACCATACATGATTCAGTGCTGTTTCCTACAAATATATACATAAAAATACCTCTTAACAAAACATAAAATTGTAAAAAGAGTCTGATTGAGTTGTACAGAATAGAGTTTCTGACCTGAAGAAGATAGAGTATGCTTTCAAGTGTAGCAGTTTTATCAGGACCAACTTCATAGGACCTTATAACAACTGTTTGTCTATAACCAACTCCTTCTTCAATGATTAAACCTTGTCTATGAGGATCAATGAACTGTTTTTTCGTCGGAATATTCTGTCGAGTCTGCTCTTTCGTCAGAGATAAATTCTCAGAAACAGAAGCTATTGAAGTGATTGCAACTCCAGCAGTTTGGCTACTAGTTGAATCAACCTTAAGAGGACTATTAGCTGAGGCTGGCCCATTGAATTTAATTTTATGCATAAGTTGCTTATTTGGGTCTTGGCTATGGCCATTAGTACTATTGGAAGAGCAATTGATAGGCAAGGTGAATCTATAAGAGCAAACAGCCATTTTTAATTTTTAATCTTTAATATCTTCAATTTCTATTGCTGGTAATTGTAGATTTGGAAAGTTTGAAACTGAGAAATAGATAAATTGATTTATAGTTAGAAAGTGGCGGATATGCCTAAGGCTAAATTCAAATGCAGAGGCGAAATTTAGGGGCATTTTCATAGGCATTAGTGAGTATATCAAAGAGAGTTTTAATTATTCTGTCCAATTTGCTGAAGGAAAAAAAATTATTTTTTTTTTATTGTAGATTTTTTTTCCTTTTGTGGTTCCTTAGACATGATCGATATTGAAGAAGTGGACAATAAAATTTGAGTTTTTATTAAAAAACAAGACAAATTTATTTACTATTTTATTCATAGAAGTTTGGTTCAATTTCTAAAACGTCCAAAATTTTTTTGTAAGTTTTGTTTGATAAATTGGTATATTTAAATTCCTTAAAGGACTCCCTTTTTCCCAGTTTTCCTTAACTAAGTTAAATTACATAATAGAAAACAAATATAAAGAACCTTTGACTGTGGAATTGTGATTGGAGAAGGGAATTGAAGTTTCCACTGGGGAGATTCTTTGTTTCAACAATTCCCCTTTTGCTTTTGTGTGCCTGAGACAACCATTTCAAGTTCAGTGTATTGAATAGTTTTTGTTGAGTCTTTTGGTGGCAAAATGGCCTTACTATAGGGTATTGAGAATCTTGTAAATTTTAAGTATTTTTCTACTAAAAAACCCATTTTATTTTATTTTATTTTGTTAAATTTAATTTCAATTGTAGTTCCAATGCATTCCTCACTGTTTCATAGATTACCATAATACTAAATTAAATTTTATTACCTTTCAATATCTTTTTTAAAATTTTCTTAATATAAAAAATTTTAAAAATATTATATAATATAACTGTAATTCCAACTAGATATCCTACTTGAAATAATACCAATTGAATAATTATTTTTTTAGATTTTATAACCGGAAAAACTAAAATATTCACCCAAATAAATTATAAAGTATACTTTAGAATATATTGCCATATATTATTTTTTAATTAGTTTATTATTTTAACTAGAATGATCACAGTTCATATAGAGATGAGATTTGATTTGATTAGTGTAATACCTTGTAAATAAATAAATAAAATAAAATAAGTGAATAATAAATTTAAGTCAAAATTTTTAATAGCGGATGAAATAATTATAAAAAAATAATAATAATACAAATATATATATATATATATATATATATAATAACAATTAAAGTTAGTGATAAAAATGATAGACAAAATAAAATGGAGGATAAAAATGATGATGATATAAAAAAAGAAAAGAAAAGAGTTAGAATAAATAATAAAAAGTTGGAATGATTAGGTATAGTGGTTTATACATTAAATTTGGATCGTTGAATGAGGGATTTGTAATAATAATTTAATTAAGGAGGCTTATTAATAGAGAAAGAAGGCTGAGAGAATGAGAGTCTGTGAGAGATAGAGAAATAAATTAATAAGATAAACATATGTTAGGAGACAGAGAAGAGAAATAGAGGGAGGAGAATCGAACGGTAGTGTTTTGCCTCCGATCTATAGCCTTTCATCCATCATCTCATGACATATGCTGGACCATCAAGAAGCTCATCCTCCGTCACATCGATCGTCGCTAAGAACGTCGCTGTTTGACATTGGAGTAAGGCATACGTGCCGCCCGAACATCACACCAGCGTTATTTTTTATCAGATTTTTAATAGTTTTTCGATCTTTTTTTAGCAATTCGGGTATTTTTAAAATCTTTCGTTTTAAGCTTTGATTTGTAGATTAAGTTTTGACAATTTATATATATGCATGTAAATAAAATTAAACAGAAAATTTAAATTAATTTTTAATTAATTAAAATTTTGATTATTAAAGAATTTAATATTTAAATTTTGATGTAAATATTATGATAAATTTGAAATAATTAAAAAAAATAAATTCTAAATAAATATAAATAAAAATAATGAAATTAATAAATGGTTAGGCAAAAAAATTAGTTAAAATTTATGAATTAATAAATTAGAAATTATAATTTTAATTAATTAATTAATTAATTAATTATTAAAGGAGAAATTAGAATAAAAGATAATTAATTATTATAAATAAATAGACAGTAAATATATAAATAAATTAAAATAACAATATTAATATTAAGTACAAATAAAATAAAATAAATATTTAAATTCTAAATATTTTTAGTAGATTATAAAACAAATTAATATATATAAATATATATTGAATTAATGACTTTATAAATTAGCAGCTAGTTAGTAAATTTAAATTAAGTTTAAGAATTTTTGTTAATATATATATAGTTATTTAATAATTGATTAATTAAAATAAAAATAAGCATATATATGTATATTAATCTTAGAATAAAAATATTTATTGTTAAAAATAAATTAAATTCATGAATAATCAATTTTGTTAATAAATTACAGAATAAATAAATTAAATTTAAATAAAAAATATGAATAAATAAATTTATGGAATTAATAAATTAATTATAGAATAATAAATAAATAGTTATTAATTAAGTTATATTAAATACTACTATTAAATTATTATCTATATAGGAGTTTTATTTACAAATTGAATTAAGTTAATTAAATTACTTATAAATTAAATTTAGTTAATTAATTATTAAATGATTAAATTAGGTAATAAACAAAAATAATTTAAAATTTATAGAAATTCATAAAACTAATTATTTAATTAATGTTTGTATTACTATAATTATAATTATTAGGTTACTATTATTTTTACTTAAGAATGAATTATAATAATTGCTAAAATATAAATTATGTTAAGTCATAATTAATTATTAATATTATTAGTGTTGTAGTAGTAAAGTATTATAGCAAAAATTTTATAATTATTAGTAATTTTTAAAATTAGTATAATTATTAATATTGTTATTATGACTGTTGCTACTATTAACATTATGCATATATATATATATAAGTCTATTATTTGTTTATTTAAAAAGGTAACATTGTTATTATTATCATTATTAATAGTATTAAATATTAGATTTAACATAAATTATTAATTTTAAAATAATGATAATTAAATAATTATTTTAACTAATGTTATTATTTTTTAGTGACTTTATTATAAGTGATTATTAAAAAATAAAAATAAAGTATTATAAAGTAATAAAGTGTATACTGTTATTTTATTATTATTAAAATCAATATAAATTAATCAATGGTAATTAAATAATTATTTTAAATAATAAAAATTAATTAAATAATATTAATATCTAAGTAAATATTATTAATATCACTATTATTATTAGTGTTATAAATATTATAAAGTATAACAAAATAAGAAATTTAAGTAAACAGTATTATTATTATTTTCTTTAATCTAGCACTGTTGTTATTATTAGTAAAAATTTATTTTGAAAGCTAAAAATATATATATTAAATTATTAGATTAAATGAATACTATTTAATAGGTAATAGAAAAAATTAGTTAATAAATAAATATTATTAATATTAATAAACTATTAAAATAAATAAACTAAAATAATATAATTTAATTATGTATAAAAATATTATAAATATTTAGTAAAATTTTATATTTAAAATTATATTGAGTTGTTAAAAATATTTATTGGAGAATTGGATTACAATTGACTTAGAAATTAGATAATACTCATTAGAGTATTATTTTAAAAATTTTGAGTATTACTAATTTATTGAGATATCGATAGAATTTAAGAACTGAAACCACATATCATATTTCATAGCATACATCAATAGTAGCTAGGCTATAATTTAAATTAAATAATATTCTTATATTATTTTAAGAACGAACCCAGCTATAATTATAGAGTACCAAATTGACCATATTAGTTAAACAAGTATAATATCTGGCCTAGGTGAGTGGGTAAATAAATAATATTATATTTCTATAATATTATATTTATATATATAAGATTTCAGAAAAAAAATTACTGAATTCAAAGTCATAATTTATTTTTGAATGATATTTATTTTCTTATAAATTAAGAATAAATAATGGTCGTTTGATTTTTCATATATATATATATATATGACTTATTGATTATACAATGTTGGATAAAGATTTATATACACTCTTATTATAAAACATGCTTGATTGCATATTGATGACGTGTATTTATATAAATTTAATGATATTATAGATTTACCCTTGGTTGGGATAATTACTTTGCATATATGAATTGAAGTTATTTTTTGTTGATCTTGCGAGATAAATCATCATGCACCATTGGATTGAAGATAGATCAGTAAGAAATTATATTTGAGTGTATATAAAAGATGATTGATTTGAATTATTATTTGAATTTTTTGAGAATTATAAAATTGACTGAGATTTAAATTATATTTATCCAGCTCAGCTATAGATGATATTTATATATATTATACATATATTATTAAACCTTATTTATTTTTTTTGTTACATATTTAAATATTTACTGAGTAGTTCGACTTACCCATTTATTTTATAATATTTTAGATATTGAAGAATAAACCAGTAGACCATCTCTATATTTTTTATTTTTCAGCGTATAAATAAATTCTGGCCAATATAATTGTCATTTGAATTTATTTAAGAATTATTTATATTATTATGCTGAACAATAATAAAATGTACATAAAAATATTAGTATCTATTGGATTATGTATTTGAAGAGTATTAAGTAATTAAATTATAAGTAATATTTTATTAATAAATTAATATTATGGTAGCTTATGAGTTAAATTTCCCTTATAATTAAGAGAATGAAGTGTGATAATTAGCCCATAGCAAGGATTGTTAAGTTGCTATTTTTGGATGGTGAAAAAATTTTGCTATTTGTTACAACTTTCTTATGGAAATAATTTCTTTTAATAAATTTTCTTATTTTGGGGATAAATTATATACAACCATGAAAATCATTATCTTCCAACACATTATCGTTAGATTATAGCCTATTAAATGGTAATGCGACATAAACACAATAAATCTATAATTTTTTCATCACTTTTTACTCGTTCAAAATAAATTATAATCTAATTAAATAAAATATGATTATATGTAAACTTATAATTTCTAGAAAGCATCTAACTTGTTGATACCTTTTTTCTCAATATTTACGCACTGGATTCTTTAAATAAATATAATATTCTATCATTTAATGAACGTTTAATTAAAAATTCAATCTTATGACATATTTTTTAATTAATATAATAGTCGGTTAAAATAATAAATCATTAGTAGCGAAAAATTAATATTAAATATTTATTGTTAATAGCATATTATATACAATTGTTCAATTAAACATCTTTTTAAATTTTTTAAATTTAAATTTATATAGTAATTTTTAGATTAAATAAGATTACAACATTAGCTTATACTTTGATTAAGTATTAAAAAAAATAGTCCTTTACACGTAATGAACAATTTTAAGAATATTCACATTTTAGAGGAGATTTAGAAGTCTATTAAACAAGAAAATAAAAATTGGAAGCCTCAACTAAATTAAAGAAAAAAAATAAAAATGTGAATTATACATGATATTGGCGCAAAGAATTGATTGAGAAAGACATTTTCATGAAAACCAAGGACATTTTTTTTTATAGCAATGAATTCTCCAAAGTTTGGCAGTATCTATTAGTAATGACAAGTAATTTCAAGAAGAAGAAATATTCACTTGAATATTAATATATGTCAATACATTATTGAGACAAAAACTTGAACATTATTATTTAATAATAAGAAAAAAAAGCAAATTAAGATGAAAATACATAGTTTGATACCAAGCTTTGCAAAAGGAATTTTAGATGCAATTCAATACGTAGTAAGACAGAGAGTCCTTTTGTAATTTAGCTTTCATTCCAATTGTCTAAGAAATAGACCTTTATCACAATTTTTTTTAAATTTTCTTTAAAGCTAACTAAGCCTATAATTCGATGCCTTCAATTGGATTGAAATAGACATTTATTTATTACAATTTCTTTTTTTGTTTTGGAACTAAAAAAAGTCTCGTTGTAATTTACGGTACTATAATTGGATTCTTCCATATATTTTTATTATATATTGGTTTAATTGTGTAAATTATTATTATTATTATTATCCTGAATTATATTATAGTTTGTATTAGCTTTATTTTTTCTTTCATTTTAAGTGGAGAATTTTGAGAACTAGCAATTACCCAGCAATGCTTTTGATAACCATTGTTTAAACTATATATTATTAAGGAAATTTGATTCATATTAGGAATCGATTTTCATATTTTTGGAAACTAGTGAGAATGAATGTTAATTTTCTTTTACATATAATAAAAACTAGGAAAATATACAAAAAATTGGGTATTTTATTATCAGAGTTCTATATATATGTGGTATCCTTCATTAGCTCAGGAGGGAATGAGGGATAACCAGCGTTAATGGATGAAGATATGAATTTTAATATAGTTTCTCAAGGAAATATATAGAAGAGTAAATGTAAATAAAAACCTAGCTAAATGAATACAGAACAAGACGCCAGTTCGATCTTTCCATGCATAGATAATAGGCTGATGGAACCTGAAAACCTGAAAAGAGTTCATAATAAGAACACTTATAAACCTGAAAAGAGTTGATAATGAGTTTTGGAACAAACATTGCTGGGCTAATTAAAACCTGTCATAAAATGTTGTTAGCAGGCATTACTGAATAAAAAGACGAGACAAGGATATATAATCGAACAAAAAAATATACTTGGTTTTGGAAAGAAAAATAAAAGAATCTTAGAAGATCATTATATAATATAGATGCATATATAAAACAGTTTCAAAAGATCACAACTAATGCTCTTGGGTCTGTGTACACAAGCATATTCATAGAATATCCAACTAGACTTTTCATGTGAGATTGCGAACCTTGAATTTTTCAGAAGAGAATATTCATGAAGAATCTTTCTATCTTGAAAAGAAAAGAAAAGAAAAGTGTGGAATAGAGTGCAGTGTTAATTTTTCCATTGCCATTTAATACATGCTTAAGCCAGTGGTACTAGTTTACGCTCTGGATTTTTTCGGTCACAATTTTTTTTTTTTTTATCTTGTATTTAGTCATATAAATTACTCCAATTCCTAAAGATGATGATCAATTAATCTAGATAGGAGTCATATCACAAAAATCTAACAAATTATGATTTTCTTGTGACAAGTGTACAAGGCATTATTATTATTATTATTATTATTATTATTATTATAAAAAGATGAGCAAGTTCACGACAAAAAACCTATTGGAAATTTCATAACAATCATGAAGAAGTCAAAGTTAGAGATCAATACACTACAAAAAAAAAACAGCAATCTGCGACACAATTAACGACGAAATCAACGACCAAAATACGATAACGACAATATCAGCGACGAACAACGAGAAAAATCGAGCAGACGGTAATGTCCTGGTCGCTAAAAAATCAACGACAAATCAGCGACCAATTGTGCGTGTCGCTGTTTAGTGACAAATCAGCGACAAAACAGAGACAAATTCAACGACATTTTCATTTTTGGTGGGAATTATTTATTCCCGCTGAAAGTCGTCGCTGATTTAGCTTTGGTCGTTGAATTCATCGCTATTTGGATCGTTAATTTAGTCGCTGAATTTGTCGCTAATTTGCTCGCTAAATTTTGTCGCTGATGTGTCGCAGAATATGTCGCAATATTTTTCTTATTGTTTCAGTCGTTGATTTGTCGCAGAATTCAATATTTTTTTTGTCACCTTTGGTCGCTGATTTTGTCGCAATTTTGTCGCAATTTTGTAATTATTTGGCTATATTTTTCCAGTATTCCAATTTTTTTTTTGTCTACACATTTTCAAGAACCTGTTGAATTTCAAATATAATAACCAAACCTGTTTATAAAATAGTCATTCATTACAATAATAATCAAATAACACAACATTCATAATTAAGTTATTAGTGGCAATAAGTATACATAAACAATTTGAACACAAACACCAACTTAAGAAAACACCAACTTTGATAATCCGACACTCCAAACACAAACAAAGAGAACACCAACTATCAAGTATATCCTACATACGAACATCATCTTCCTCCACAATGTCATTTGCCGGAGCAGGAGGAGCATTTGTTTTCATTCATTGATGCTATAACCTTGGCTTGCTCTTCTACCTTTTGTTGTAATACTTTGAAAGACAAGAAGGAAATCGGCGCTTATCAATGAAGACTTTCATAAGCCAAGGCGTGCAAAAGCATGTGCAATTCAATTTTAAGCAAATTCAGAAATAAACAACCTAGTAAGTTCTCTATTAAATAAATTGGAACAAAATCAATAGCTTCCCACGATTCACTTAACATGCACTTAACATTTTAACATAATTTAATTATAGAGAACTTAACATTTTGACTTATATATTAATTAGTAATTAGTTAACATGCACTTAACATTTTAACATAATTTAATTATAAAAAAAATTAATATACCATGTAGATTATAGAAGTCAAAATATCTAGCAATCCACTTCAGTTATTGGAATAATATTCTCCAAAACTTCAGAATAATTTCTAATCTCTAAACATATTGAAATTGCAAAAAAAAAAAATACATAAGTGTTTATTAACAGAAAAAGGAGGGGAAGTTAACTATATTAAATCAAACTTGGCTATATTAAATCAAACTTGGCCACATTAGGAGAAAAAGAGTGCATATAACAGCCTACTTGAAAATTTCCAAGAAACTTGAAACACTTGAAAGCCAAATTTTCATCGTACACAAGGCATCAAATTGATACTATACATTAGCTAACCCTCATTTTGTTGCTTTTGTAGTCTCGAAAAGAAAAAGAATCCCTAAATTGGGTTTCGCTAAGATAATTAATATTGGGATTCACTAAGATAAATCTTAATAATTTTTATTATTAACCATTATCTAATAGAAGTCCAACAGAATACAAATATCATCTTTGTAACATTACAATAAAATCAACAGAGTGATATCGTACATGTAATGGAGAGACAAGATTCAATGAGATGAATAGTGATTCATCTGACCTGAATTCTGAACTCTTAAAAGCATACCAATGCAAAGGAAAGAGACCCTATACAGACGAAATTTGTACAGAAAGTTTAGTACTTTACCAAGAACAGAATTTGGACTTACCTAAAGCTTAGTACTTTGTCAAAAGAAGCTTGAAGCTATTCCCTAGAAACAGAAAAGTAAGAAACCTATCGAATGAATAAGCTCATAGTCATCTCAATAAGAGAATTTGAAACCTATGAAGAAAGAGACTGCTGGACTAATCATCTGGCATAGTCTACATGATCTTGTAGTAACAATCTCTCCCAGAGAGAAGAATCTGATAGCCTTTGCCACAAGGACACTTAAAGCGGACAACCAAACATTCCCCAATTCTCTCTACAGAAACAGCTTCTTCACATTCTATCTCTGAACCAGCCTGCAACAAACAGAGGAATAAATACAATCAACACCACACTGTCAACTACACAACAAAGACTACACATTTATGGTTAACATATCAAAATTCTGAATTCTAGTGTTTTCTGTAACTTGTGAATTCCAAACTCATAAATGTAATAAAGCAGAATCGAACATGAGATTCAAATTTTCTTTTCACCTTTGCCCAGTTTTGTTGGCAAATAAATAAGTGATACATACACATACATAAATACATACATGTATACCTTCACAGCATTGGCAATGTTGTCTTCATTGGGTTTATCTCCTTCTTCCCCTTCACCCATCATTACATCAGGCATTAATTCATCCCACCACTGATTCATTTCCTTCATGCTATCCCTCATCCTCTTCAGCCACTTCCATTATCCCAAGAATTCCAGAACGTATTAATTAAATATCAGTTATCCAAACGAACCAAAAATATCCACTTTAATTAAACAGATTTAAAAAATCTGAAATCCCAACAAATCTAAAATAATCATAATCATATCACAGGTATTAATAAGAAAAGACAGCATCTTTAGCCTCAAATATCAATAACTATTGGAAAAGAAAATAAAATGTTAAGCCTATAAATCCAGGAAGCCATTTCTTAATTACAGAACCCAAAGAATCCCCAAGACTCGTTAGAACTTAAAACCCCAATGCCACCAGTACAAACCTTAAAATGCATACTCCCATCAGCAGTAATATCATTGCAACTCGATGATTTGAAAAGCTCTTGTTAGGTGATGGTTCAGACGCGCTCCTTCTTAGCATCCGCGGCCTTGGTGGCAGAGAAGTAGTTGTCTTTGAGGCAGGCGTAGTCACAACGGTCTCCCCCACCATCTTGGAGTTATCTGGCGGTGATTGCGGTGCCAAGTTTGAAGCAAAACCCATACCCGAACCAGAAAGAGAGTCAGATCCTGTCACGGATGGGTTGTAGGGATCAGAATGGCAGCGGCGGAAGGGAATAGGGTTTGTGGTGCTGGTTTGAGTGTTTATGTCAGACGGGTTGGTGGATCCAGAACCAAAGCCCAATGAGGCACAGGGGAGAGTAATATTGGAGAAATCATGGGGAGTGGCGTTTTCCTGAGGTTCAGGGAAGAGTTTCTTGGGCCTTTTAGGGATTTGATCTTGAGAGTCTAATTTGGAAGCAGTGAGGTCAAGAGAGCTGCGTTTGTTGGATGAAGAAGAGTTGATGGTGGCGAGAGCAGATGAGCCAGAGCAGCCACAGGCGTTGCAAGGAGATTAACAATAATGAAATCGCAACAAATTAACACAAATTAAACCTTGAAAGACAAGAAGGAAATCGGAAAAATACCTAGAAATGCGGCTGTGCTGGTCTTCTGTGTTTTCGGCGTTGGGACTTGGCAATGGCGTTTCTGCAAGGCTGGTGACTTGTGAATTGCAAGGGAGAGTGTAAGTGTGAGTGACTGTGACTCTAGGTTCAGTAGATTAGGGAAATATATTTCATTTGCGCGGTGCGGTTTTTGCTTTCAACATGTATAGAAAATATAAATTAATAAGTATAATCTTATTCATGTTCAAAGATTAACAAATAATTAAATTTGATTTAGTGTGTATGACCGGTCCTATAAAGTGGGGGTCAATGTTCTGCCCTCTATTATTGATGTTTTATTCGTTGATTCAGAATAATATCATATTTAATTTTTTTAAAGCATATTATGGTTAAAAAAAATATTAATTCTGGTTAAAAAAAAAACACTTCCGAAAAGCCAAATATTAATTCTGGTTAAAAAAAATAAGATGGTTCGTTACAAGCAAAATCAGGCCTATTTATATCGGCCAAAACCCTAATCCGAAATAAAAAATAAAGAATCCGAAATTAAACTCTTGAAAATAATAAAGAAAAATTACAAAATAGTCCCTGAAAACTTAAAACGCGATTTTGAGGCCCTAAACAGCAAAATTTGACCCCCAAACTTTGCCACTGTAGTCCAAAGGACATGGTGACACTTTTCAAAATTGTCCGGCTAGCGAAAATGCTTCCGGAAAGCTATCGTGGGTTCAATTCGGACCTCTTGGGCAAAAGTTATGCCTATTTTCGCAAATGGCCGCTAATCTTGCCGCTATCCAAATTCTCCATGTACTGCAATTCAATCTGCTCCGCATCATTAATAATAAAAATTCCATATCGTCTCACTCTAAAATAGAAAATAAAATTAATTTCTCGCTAATCCGTCTCAATATTCTCGCAAATTAGCGACTAATCTGCGACCAACTCTTTTTCTCGCAAATCAGCGACACATTCAGCGACGGATTAGCGACCAATAACTCTAAAATAGAAAATAAAATTAATTTCTCGCTAATCCGTCGCAATATTCTCGCAAATTAGCGACTAATCTGCGACTAACTATTTTTCTCGCAAATCAGCGACACATTCAGCGACAGATTAGCGACCAATAACTCTAAAATAGAAAATAAAATTAATTTCTCGCTAATCCGTCGCAATATTCTCGCAAATTAGCGACTAATCTGCGACCAACTCTTTTTCTCGCAAATCAGCGACACATTCAGCGACGGATTAGCGACCAATAACTCTAAAATAGAAAATAAAATTAATTTCTCGCTAATCCGTCGCAATATTCTCGCAAATTAGCGACTAATCTGCGACTAACTATTTTTCTCGCAAATCAGCGACACATTCAGCGACGGATTAGCGACCAATAACTCTAAAATAGAAAATAAAATTAATTTCTCGCTAATCTGTAGCAATATTCTCGCAAATTAGCGACTAATCTGCGACTAACTATTTTTCTCGCAAATCAGCGACACATTCAGCGATGGATTAACGACCAATAACTCTAAAATAGAAAATAAAATTAATTTCTCGCTAATCTGTAGCAATATTCTCGCAAATTAGCGACTAATCTGCGACTAACTATTTTTCTCGCTAATCAGCGACACATTCAGCGACGGATTAGCGACCAATAACTCTAAAATAGAAAATACACACATTCTTTGCTAATTTGTCGTAAATTAGTCGTAACGTCGTCGCTGATTGTTGGCGCCAAAATTTGGCGCAAAACTCAGCAACACATTCAGCGAGAAACGACCTTTTATCACTATTCAGCGACAGATTCTACGACCATTGTTTTTGTCGTTAATCAGCAACGCATTTAGCGACGCATTCAGCGACGAAATGTTGGAAAGACGCTTATCTTGATTCTTTGTCGTAAAGTTGTCGTTGATAAAGTCGCTAATCAGCGACGAAATAAGAGTTGTCGTAGAATTAGGAATATGTGTTTCTCCGTGGGGAGCACCTGTTTTGTTTGTGAAGAAGAAAGATGGTACTTTGAGGTTGTGCATCGATTATAGGCAATTGAACAAGGTGACTATCAAGAATACGTACCATTTGCCTAGGATAGATGATCTCTTCGATCAATTGAAGAGAGCAACAATGTTTTTCAAGATTGATTTGAGATTAGGGTACCATCAGTTGAGAGTCAAAGCTGAAGATGTTCCTAAGACAGCTTTCCGCATAAGGTATGAGCATTATGAGTTTTTAGTGATGCCTTTTGGATTGACGAATGCACCTGCAGCTTTCATGGATTTGATGAATAGGGTGTTTAGGCCATATCTAGATCAGTTTGTAGTGGTCTTCATTGATGATATTTTGGTGTATTCGCATAGTGAAGAGGATCATGACAAGCATCTGCGGATTGTATTGCAGACCTTGAGAGAGAAACAATTGTATGTTAAGCTGTCAAAGTGTGAGTTTTGGCTTGATCAAGTGACTTTTCTCGGTCATATAGTTTCAGCAGATGGTATAAGAGTTGATCCGAGTAAAGTTGAGGCCATTTTGAATTGGAGTCTACTGAAGTCAGTGACTGAAGTTAGAAGTTTTCTGGGTTTGGCAGGCTATTATCGACGGCTTGTGAAGGGTTTTTCTTTGATAGCTACTCTACTCACCAGATTACTTCGGAAGGGAGTTAGACTTGTGTGGACAGACCAGTATCAAGCAAGCTTTGAGCAGTTGAAGGAAATGTTGACTCAAGCTCCTGTTCTTACTTTGCCTGTGAAAGCTAAACCATATGTGATTTACAGTGATGCTTCACATAATGGTTTAGGTTGTGTTTTGATGCAAGAGGGTAAAGTCATAGCTTATGCTTCTAGGCAGTTGAAGCTGCATGAGCTTAATTATCCGACGCATGATTTGGAGTTAGCAGCCATAGTTTTTGCTTTGAAGATTTGGCGACACTACATGTATGGGTAGAATTGTTTCATTTACATGGATCATAAGAGTTTGAAATATTTGGGGGTTCAGAGAGAGCTTAATCTTCGACAAAGATGATGGTTGGAGCTGATTAAAGATTACGACTGTTTGATTGATTATCATCCTGGTAAGGCAAATGTTGTTGCGGATGCCTTGAGTCGGAAGTCTTTGGCATGTTTGACTGTTTATTTGCTCTCGTTGCTTGTTGAGTTGAGAGCGTTGTATGCTAGTTTTGAATCATGTGATGATGGAGCCTTGTTAGCTCAGTTGTATTTGAGACCGGTGTTGTTGGATCAGATTAAAGAGGCTCAATTGGTTGATGAGAAAATTCAGAAGATTGTTTCGGGTTGCCAGAAAGGAGAGAACTGAGATTTTTATATGAGAAAAGATGGTAGCCTTTGGTTCAAGGATAGATTGTGTGTTTCTGATGATGCTAGTTTAAGAAAGATTATTTTGGAAGAAGCACATCAATCGGTTTTTGCTATGCACCCTGGGAGTACTAAAATGTATCATGATTTGAAGCAACATTATTGGTGGTCAAGTATGAAGAGAGACACAGTGGAGTTTGTATCCAAGTGTCTCACTTGTCAGAGGGTAAAAGCTAAGCACCAAATTCCAACAGGGTTGCTTCAACATTTATCAGTGCCTGAATGGAAATGGGAACGTGTGACAATGGATTTTGTGTCTGGTTTTTCATTGACTCGGAAGAAGCATGATGCTATCTGGGTGATTGTTGATCGGTTGACAAAGACAACTCATTTTCTTCCAGTTCGGATAGACTATTCTCTTGAGAAGTTGGCTAAGCTGTATATCAGTGGGATAGTGAAGTTGCATGGAGTCCCAATTTCTTTAGTGTCTGATCGAGATCTCCGGTTTACTTTGAGATTTTGGAAAAGTTTACATGGTGTTTTGGGTTGTCAATTGCATTTTAGTACTGCTTTTCATTCGCAGACAGATGGGTAGTCAGAGAGAGTGATATAGATTTTGGAGGACATGTTGAGAAGCTGTGTCATTGAATTCTCTGGAAGTTAGGACAGATTTTTGCCATTAATGGAATTTACTTATAATAATAATTATCAGTCTAGTATTAAAATGGCACCTTATGAGGCATTGTATGATAGAAGATGCAGAACGTCTCTATGTTGAAATGAAGTTGGAGAAGGCAAATTGGTTGGTCCTGATTTGATTAAAGAAATGGAAGAGAAAGTGAAAATAATTCGGGATCAGTTGAAAGCAGCTTCAGATCGGCAGAAATCTTATTCAGATTTGAAGAGGAGAGACATAAAGTTCAATGTTGGAGATAAAGTATTTCTGAAAGTGTCTCCCTGGAAAAAGATTTTGAGATTTGGCCTCAAAAGGAAGCTAAGTCCTCATTTTATTGGACCTTATGAGGTATTGGAGAGAGTGAGACCAGTTGCTTATCGAATTGCTTTGCCGCCTGAGTTGGATAGAATTCACAATGTCTTCCATGTTTCTATGCTGCGGAGGTACAGATTAGACCCATCTCATGTTTTGTCCATTGAATCTATTGAGGTGAGTCCAGATCTAACTTTTGAAGAAGAACCAGTGGTTATTTTGGCACATAAAATGAAAGAGTTGAGAAATAAGAAAGTGCCACTTTTAAATGTTCTTTGGAAGAATCATGCGAAGGAAGAGGCAACTTGGGAGAATGAGTAAGCAATGCAAGATTAGTATCCCCAGCTATTTCAGATTTAAGATCAGGTAATTTCGAGGATGAAATTTCTTTTTAGAGGGAGAGAATTGTAATATCCCAAAGTATACCCTAAAAGTTTTGGAATATTTATTGTTGTATTTGGATTAAATGTATGTCCAATGCAATTGGCTATGTATACTTTAATGATGAGATGTGCAGCCATTGTTGTTGGCTATAATGATGCAAATGAAATAATTGGGGCATGGTTGCCTAGTTTGATTTTGAGAAATGAAATGAGAAATGAATTGTGAAAGAGATTGATAACGAGATAAATGAATTAATTGTGTGCCTAGTATGTTATTCAATTTTCAGAGTTCTGGGTTTGACGGCATGACTATAAATTGCTGGGCAAGTGAAAAGACCGGGTCGTAAGCCGAGCCCAGCTGATAAATATGAAAATGATATTTTTGAGGTGAAAAGACCGGGTCGTAAGCCTCAAAAATAGTAACAGTCTAGCCGGGTTGAGGACCAAGATACTGGGGCCCTAGGGTCTAGCCGGGTTGAGGTCCAAGAGACTGGGTCTGTTACATTATCCATGGATAGATATATATATCGCCTATGGGCTTGATGAATGTGATTATGGACCAAAGCAGTAACTTTGAATTTTGAATAACATATTAGATCCTTTTTGGGCCCATGCTTGTCTTTGTTTCAATGTGAATCATAAATGGTAAAACAATTAAATAAGATAATGAAATGTAATGTTATGAAATATAACATTTTTGAATATGATCTCTATTGCTTGAAAGTATGACATTGACATTGCATTAAAACATATTGTTATTGTGGTTTGTATCACTAAGCCTATGGCTTAACGCGATTGTGGTTCATTGCGTAGGTGACAGGATAGAACCGGAGAGCTCAGCTAGATCGAGTCGAGTCTAGACTTTGAAGTGTTGATTGTGGGCTTAAAGATCATAGACAAACTGCCAAACATGTATAAACTTTATGTTTTGTAAACATGGATTTTGATATATTTATATATGTAAATACCACTACATTTTCCGTTGCAAAATGAATAAATGTTTTATCTAGTATAGTTTATAATATAATATGAAATGTTTTAAGTTTTCTTATATTATTACAGAAGAGAAAAATTGGATTATCTAATATAAACCGTGGCACTCCTGTATTCGATATACATATATTACAGGTGTAGTAGTATGTAGTGTGTGTATACATGGTATAGGGGTGTTACATATATTATATATATATCAATCTACATTAAACTTTGCAATGTGACTCACCTTTCATATTTTTTCACAAGTCACAAATGTGTTCATATTGAACATCATATCATATATATTATATATTATATATATATATATATATCAATCTACATTAAACTTTACCAATGAGACATCCTTCACATAACTATGCCACAATGCATGGATTTTAATATTAACATTATATACACATAATGCCTACTTATATTTAATGAAAATACAAATTTTAGTAATATGTATTAACCTCTATTATAAACTCTAAACTCCATCTCTTATCACTTTAACCTACACATATATAATCTAACAATAAGCAACATTATCTATTTAAAATCACTTACATGTTTATTGTATATTAAATTATCATTATTTATACAATTCTCATCAAAATTTCATTAAAACTCTAAATTCATCACTTACTACTTTATTTAAACTTTACTCTAACAACCTTTTTTTCAACATTTAACCTTAAAATCATTAATTACATAACAAAATAACAGCAAATTAACTCATTTTAATAATTATATTATCCTCATTCCAAAACTCTAATTTCACATAATCTAACCCTGAATCTCAACTTTATCCAAACGTGTCCATAATCAATTTCTAATTATAGAATCATTACATACATATTAAAATAATATTAAATTTATCAATTTTAATAATTATAATCATCCACACTAAAATTTTAATTTAAACATGTCCTTTTTCATAATCCTAAATTTATCAACTTTGTTCATTTTAACTAACTAACCATCAATTCATCGCATACTCAGCTTATCCACTTTAATTCTATCAATTAATAATTTTTAATCAATTTTCTCTCTAGATATTCAAAACATAATTTTAAAATTGAGAAAAATAAAGCTTAGAAAAGGTTTACTTGTATTCTTAATTTCCTTTTAAAAAAATTCACTTGATTTCTTAGAATTTTTGATGGATTTTCATGTCTTTGGCAAGATCACTCTTCTCTCTTTTCTCTCTCTTTGGCTGGGCCATAGCAAGGAAATTGAGAAAGATGATAACTATTTCCTCATTTCTTCTTCATTTACTACCCCTAAATATTAATTAATTAATTAATTAATTAATTTTCTTTTGAATATCCACCAAGTATTTTCTTCTTCCTTTGACTTTTTTTTCTTAATATTACTATTATTATTATTACCATCCCCAACTTTTTTAATACCACTTTATACCTCATGTATATATATATCATATATATTTTACTTATATTATATATATATATATTTTATTTACATACTTATATAATGTATATATAATGTATATTTTATTTATTTGTATATATAATGTATATCTCATATTTCTCTTAACAACACACACGTAAACTATCATCCAAATTAATTATTTAACAATATATAAAATCTACGGGTGCTACATTTGTTGTTGAGCAGTTGTGCCCACTTGCTCCCTCTCATCCCTCCTCTAGCCATAAATCCATCTTTTCCCAATTACCTAAATTATCTAACCTCAAAAATCTTTAAGATCTCAAACATGTAGTTGGTGATGCCAGCGACAACAGTAGAGCAAAGGATTTGTATCGCTAATATTAGTGTCTCATCTCCCAAGCAGTTCCCTTGTCTTAGAAATCTTCAGAAGCTCATATTATTTGACAATCATATCATCGGCGGTCTTGAGTTTCTTGTTCAGGCTGTGTTCTTCATTGTTAGCAATAGAGGAGTCATCATCGCTTTCATTTTTGTTGGTGGAAGTGTCTGGATCTCGAGGATATTATTATTATTCTTCTTCTGTTTGCGCCGACAACATCGACTTTCACTATCCTAAGACTTCTTGGCGGTGGAGCTGTTAGACATCGATATTAGCAACGGACAGGTGCTGAAGGTTTTCAAACTTGAATGAATCTGAAATTGGGTGTCTCTGGTATTGGTGTCTCCAAAATTAAATGAATCTCCAAGTTATTTATCATAAGAATATGAAGATTTTGAGAATGGATGGGTTTATGTTGATTTTGAGAAGGAATATGGAGACGATGACTATATGTTGAATCTCTTAACTATTTTCTTCAGTTTTTTTTAAATGCAATGTTTTTTAGTATCAAAACAATGTGTTTTGATAAAATAATATGAGCCTATACATAAGGTTCCACCTAGTTTTGGATAATTTTTAAATATAGAGTGGGATTGAGTTAAATCAAAATAATAATTTATGGCACCAAATGACAAAAAAAAAAGATTATGCTTAAATTAATAAAATTTATATTTCTGAAGATTAAAAAATAGATTAATCCTTATTTATATTATATATATACTAAAACTATCACAAGAATTATTGTTTCTTAAGGCAGTAGATATTCTAAAAAATTATTATTACTTTTATATTTCTACATTTACCCCCTTTTTTTCTTTTGTTTTCTTTTATACAAAAGATATACTTGTGATAACATCTATCATGTAGAGTTGTCATTTAATTGTTCGCATAGAAAATTACTATTAGTTATCTATTAAATAACAACTTCATAGGCAAAAGTTATTATTACTTTTGGTTCAAACCATTCAAACCAATTTGGTAACCAAAAAAAATCTAGTAACCAAATAAATAATAAATATCTAAGCAAAGTTAATATATATAACCATATTTAATTATTATATATTATTATTATTATTATTATATATTAAGAGTGTAATTATCAAATTAATTCGAACAGTATATTCAAAAACAATTTAATATAATATTAAAAAATTATATTTATAAATTTTGAATTTAAACTTGAACAAATACAAATTTGAATAATGTAACCAAATATATATCTAAAAATTTTACAAATTTAATATTTAATTAAACCCAAATGATTTATATTAAATATTATAATATTTTAAATTATACTCAATTTAATTTTTATTCAAACGTTCAATTAAATTTAAAATTAATATAATTTTTTATTTATAATTTTCATTCAATTTAATTTTTGTCTTTTAATCTCTTACCTGCATTGTTCTTAGAAATTATATAATATTTCCTTTATCATATATTGATAGATATATTTTCTTTCATTTATTTCAAGTTATAATATATTTAGTATTTAAAAAAGTTAATTAGTATATTGACCATTTATTATAATATTACCCCTGCTTTTTTCCCCTTATGAGAACATTTTTGGAGGATTGTTTGCTTATATGGGATTCTTTTCCTATTGTTATCCATTAGAAAAGAAGTTAGTTATATTTCTTTTTTAGTTTGTTTTTGTTATTGCACTAAAATATATTCTTTTAAGATTCTAAAAACATTAAAATAATTTGGCGCTAGATTAAAATGCTCATTTGGTTTGATTTTCAGAAATCAATTTTAATGACTCATAAAACGAAAATAAAAAGTGAGAGGTACGTTTCTAAATGTTAATTTTTAAATTTTATAACTAAAATTTAATACAATATAAAAATACTTAATATATATATGTATGATATCCAATGATGATATAAAAACATATAAAATATATGTGCTCTTTTGAAAAATTTATTTATTAAATTTGTAATATCCAATAATAAATATATATCAAACCATGTCAATCAAATATCTACTCATCATTTGCGTCTTCTTTAATTTTTTTATTATTCTTTTTTTTTAATTCAACTTAAATCATAAATTACAAATAGTAAAATAATGAGTAGTAGTTTAATAATTTAAATTTATATAAATTCTATTTGAATGTGAAATATAAATTTAATATATGATATTATAAAATGCAAATTATAAATATTTTTGTTGGATTATTCGGTGTTCATAACACACGGAAGAAGTCTAAAATAATTCATTATAGATCTATTTGCATTTAAAATTATATATATTTATGTTGAAAATATATTTAAAATTATCTAAAAGTAAGCTCTTGATATTAAAACTTTGATTATACAAAGTCTCTATATATATCCACACCGAGACTGAGTTTTGCTATCAACCTTTTGACAAATAAAACTTGTGAGCAAATTAAAATCTTAAGCTAGAATTTTCATTAAAACACTAGCATTTAAAAGTGGATAAATATTTCTATAAGATTAAGACTTTCTTAATCTTTTAATTTTTTTTATTTCTCTCTTAAACTTGTAAGAATATTTCTCTCTTCACTTGTACGAATTTTCTCTTATGTTGTGTAAAAATGCTTTGGCCATGAACCTATTTATAGCCATAAAATTATAATATTTTACTGTCACGACCCAACCCGGGGGCCACGACCGGCATGCAGCCAAATCGAAGTCCGACCACATAAGCCTTAGAAACATTCATAACAGTCTAAATGCAAAACAGTTCAATACTTATATAATACGCAATCCTAGTTCAAATGCAAACCATCAATATAATCAAATCACAATAAAATCATTCGGGAATTCTAATGCAGACAAGTTCTACTTATTACACAAAAAGGGATTCGGATTCAATCGGCCCAAAAGTTCAATATCCGGAAATCTCTAAGCAGAACGACCAAAAACACAAACGAAAACCTGATCGACTTCGCCAAGAAGAGAAAGAAGATAGACGAAGGCAATCACTGTAAACCTGCAAGACAATCTGTAAGGGTGTGAGCGCTTTATAGACGCCCAGTAAGTCTATGAGAGGCAGAGAAACATCTAACAGTTATATAAGCAGTACATATAATACAATCACAAATTAAGCAAACAAGATGGTGTGTCGGGGTCACCAATCAGTAAACAGTACAGTAATCATATCAGTCATATCCGCCCTTATAACTTCTCAGTACAGTACAGTAATCAGTAATTAGGCATGTAGCCTCAGTAAACAGTATAGGCATTAAGCCTCAGTAGCAGTATAGGCATTAAGCCTCAGTAACAGTATAGGCATTAAGCCTCAGTAACCTCCTTCCCCTTCATGACACACCATCACACAGCACAAATAATATCACATTCAATATTATCACATAAATACAATCACATGCAAGTTTCTCTGTCTCCTAAAGCATGCGAGGTTGGGTTCGAAAGAATAGTATAGTGAATATATAGAAAGGATAATATATATAAAAAGGGTTTATATATGTATATAAGTTGTTAGCAAGTAGCACAACACAAATAATCACAGCACAAATAATCACATACACCCATAGAACTTACCTGGTCTAACAGTCAGCTAAGCAATCCGCCACCCTAAGTCTGAGGTGCTGCTGGACCACCGCCTAACCATTAACCATCAATTAACAACCACCCTTACAAATGTATGCAAGTGCAAATGGGAATGCATGACGTGAATGCACACAATTCAATAATTTCCACAACAAGGTTAAACCTTTTTGTCAACCAAACATAACTTAACCATCATAATACCACACCTTTAAACTTGCTTTCCAGAATATAAAACATCATTAAAAAGTCCTTACAATTTAAATTCATCAAATACCTTACTTAAATAATCAAAATACACAAGATACAATTTTACCAATAAACCTGAATAACGAGTGTCAACTTATAAAATTCAAAACAATTAACCTGTAAATGAAAATTTTATAATTTTCAACCAGAAGCTAATTTGATATCTGAAAAGAATCCTACCAAAATTTCATAATTTTTCGAGACTTAGAAGTCTCTCAACCAATTTTTATTCAAAACAGTATATAACTCACAAGGTATACTGACAGCAGTAGAAAGATCAAATTATTTCAACAATATCACAAACAGAAACATAACCCAACATATTTTTCTTTTAAACTAGACTTCTAGAGCTTCAACATATATGAAAATCAAATCAAAAATATTTTTACACATTTTAATATGAATTTCAAAAATTACAGTTGATGCAATAGCATCAACAGCACAGTTTGTCAGACAACAGTAGCAAACTTGAATTTTCCAGAAATATACGATGCTCCAAAATCCCAAAAATTATTTTCCTCATAAACTAGACTCAATTTCGAGCCACATATCAAAATTTCAGATTTTTATCACATTCAAATATTTAATTAAAAATCGAGCAACATACAGTACTAACATCACACTTCTGCAGAGAATTAATTCATCCAAAAACTCAAAGAAAACAATTAATTCGAAAACCTTATTACCCAAATCAATTCAATCAAACCCTAATTCAATATATTCATCAAGTTCCAGAACCCAACACATTAGCCAAATCAATTAATTCAATACCAAAATCCCTCAAAACAATAAAAAACTCAAAACCTAACCTATTTGTAAAAAATCAATTTAATTAAATAATAATTCGAATTTAGCCAATTTAATTAAGAAAAATATCAAACCAATATGATATTAATATGAAATAATTAAATGAAAGTCGAAATAATGCAAAAAGAATCAAGAAAAACCTCAAAAAACCCAAAAACTTGAAAATTTCGAGTTGCTGGACAGAGAGCAAAACGACATCGGCGAGCCACGCCGCGCCACGCGAAACGACGGAACGCCAGACGCCGAACGACAATCCCCTGCCACGCGCTGCTCCGCCGAACGACAAGCCTGCTACGCCAAACGACACTGGCACTCTGCGCGCGCACTGAAGAAATGACGGGGCTCTGTTTTTCTGCCTAAAATTCTATTTTTCTCTCTTTTTTTCAAAATACCCGAAAATAGAAGACCTCTAACAATACCCCCATCAGATTTTAGGCCTATTTATAGGAAAACAACTCTTCAAAATTATATTTTTACCCCAAACTAATTTATTTTAATTCAAAAACACCCCAAAATTATTTAATTTCATAAAAATTACCCAAAACCATAAAATTCACAAAATCAACTCAAATTTATTTTTAACTTCAAACTTTAACCCAAAATAATTTATAAATATGTTTTACGCATAATAATTAGAAGACCTCTAACAATACCCCCATCAGATTTTAGGCCTATTTATAGGAAAACAACTCTTCAAAATTATATTTTTACCCCAAACTAATTTATTTTAATTCAAAAACACCCCAAAATTATTTAATTTCATAAAAATTACCCAAAACCATAAAATTCACAAAATCAACTCAAATTTATTTTTAACTTCAAACTTTAACCCAAAATAATTTATAAATATGTTTTACGCATAATAATTCCCGAAAATACCGAAAACGACAAAAATCCAAAAATGACGAAAATACCCTCGGCACCCAAAAATACAATATTATACTCAAAACGACCGCCTCGTCGTCCTGAGTATCAAAAAGACATTCAAATCATCAAATTATGTTCAAACGACATATGATGGCACAAAATGATTATTTTTCCCATCGACTTAAAATCATTCAAAAACCAAGGGTTTTACAATCTAACCCCCTAAAAGTAATTGCGTCCACGCAATTGAATCCAACATAATCATTATCCATCAAAAACTGTCATTACAATAATTATACACAAATCTGGATGGTATCGTCTACTTAGTATATGTCGTTATGGTTGATCAGGCCATAACTACAAGATACCAAGCACTAATGACCATTCCAGGTTTGATTCATCTAGAGTTCATTAAATAAAAACCAATTATCAGATAACCAAAACAAAATCAATGAATAGCGCTTAGCGCTCAACCCAGTCAATATCAGTGCCAAACAATCATGTATAACATTATCTCTGTTCATTTTTCCAATCCATAACAATATTAATATATTGTACCTCTGTAACCAATAACAGAAATATTCCGTAACTCAACATCATTACACATACACCTTTTCAATAAGATCCATTGCATACAATTGTCAATCATCAGTCACAAACAATATCATGTGATGTATGAGTATGATGTTATGCTGGTATGCAAATGCTCTAACACTAAACTAACACTAAAACTGAAGAATATTACATTTACAATTTTAAGTGGCATATCCCATATTAATGTACCAAGTACTAATATTAATGCACCAAGCATTATATTTATTTTATTAAATATTTTTATAATTTTAATTATACAAATCACAAATATAAATAATAATAATAATAACTAATATTATTATAATTATTTATTATATATATTTGTTAATTATAATTATTTATATATCAAATATATAAATAATAATTTAATATATACATAATAAGTTTATCCACAAAATATTAATTAATTAATTTTCTATTATAAATAGAAAATTTTAATTTGCTCTAATAATATTAATTATATTATCAGTGCTAGCAGAGAACATAATAATATTTCATTTGAATTGAAAATATTATTTATTTAAATAATTAAATTTTTTATTTTATTATTGAATAATAATATAATTAATTCATTAGCAAAGTTCAGAATACTCATTAGTGTGTGACTTTATAGGCTCAATGCTAAATTGGCAGTAAATTGATCAAATCAATTTACTAATTAAGATTGGTGTCTAGCAACACTCTTTAATGACCAAATAGCATAAAGTAAATAATTACTATCAAGAATCCGTAGAATAACAATATAATATTTCCTTCTGTAGTTAAGCTCCGGGTCAATTCTAGGACATGATTACCCTGTCAAATCCTAATTGATTGCTAACTATATTTTATATCAATTATAAATGATAAGTGAATAACTTAAGAAACTCTTTTCTTCTTTATTCATCTACCCTGGCCAAGGTCTTGATTAAGCCATTTATAATTAATGACAACATAGAGCTTAAACTTATTACCAAGAGTTGACAGATTCCATCTTGATCAATCATTAATTTTACAAGTATTTATTATATCCAATATCCTTTCAACTATTGCTTTAAGGCAGTAGGTGTCTAGTATTAAATTATAATAAATAACATGTCAATTATTATGATGATCTCTTGTCAAAGGAAGTTGTTATATTGTATTCTTCAAAAAAATATCATATTGACAGTTTAATGATAATTTTAACCATTAGAAATTCTCCATTGAGTTGGTTTAATGGTTATATCTCCATATGCACAATCTATATTTGTGATTTAGTTAATGAGAACAGTTAATCTCTATCTTATAGAGACTATCACATATTTATTGATCTAATTGGATTATTAAAGCCTTATTTAATGATTCTATGATCAAGAATAATTTTAGACTAAATTATAAAATACTTGACTCTCATTATCAAGATCTCCATCATGGTGACAAATCTTAAAATTTAATCAAGACAACATCATATTAAATATGATGTCAAAATTATAAATGACACATTAATTAAAATAAGATATGTTCAATTATTGTATGAGTAATTGGAGTTAGGGCATGTTATATATACCTAACAATCTCTCACTTGCACTAGGTCCAATTTGTCATGTATTGCATTCCAAATTTTCACTTGTGCTTGTCAAACTCCTTTGCTCTAAGCGCTTTAGTGAATGAATCTACTGCATTTTCTTTTCCATCGATCTTTTGGATTATAGCTTCTCCACGTTCAATGATTTCTCTAATTAGATAATACTTTCACAGAATATGTTTGGATTTTTTATGTGATCTAGGCTCTTTTTCTTGAGCAATTGCTCCAGTATTGTCACACAATAGTGGTACTGCATTTTTTATCGATGGGACCACTCTAAGTTCAGTTAAGAACCTTTTCCATCCAAACTGCTTCTTCAACAGCTTTGCAAGCCGTTATATATTCTACTTCTGTCATTAAATCAACTACTGTAGCTTGTTTGGAGCTTTTCTAACTCACTGTTCTACCATTCAAGGTAAATACAAAACTAGAGATAGATTTGCTATCATCTTTATCTGAAGCAAAACTTGCATCAACATAACCTTCTAATTTCAATTCAGAATCTCCATAGATGAGAATTTAATCTTTAGTTCTTCTTAAGTACTTAAGAATGGTCTTAACTATTTTCTAATGTTCCTCATTAGGGTTCGCGTAATATCGACTTGTCACTCCTAGTGCATAAGACACAATAGGACGTATACATATCATGGTATACATGATAGCTCCCACTACACTAACGTATGAGATTCTACTCATGCATTCTCTCTCTTCAGATGTTTGATGATAATCCTCCCTGCTAAGAGTAATTCTAGTGCCTACCGGTAGATAGCCTCTCTTGAAATTTTTATGTTATACCTTTTTAAAATAGTATCAATGTATATAGACTGGGAAAGTCCAAATAATTTTTTAGATCCATCTTTATAAATCTTTATCCCTAAAATATAAGCTGCTTCTCTTAAGTCTTTCATAGAGAAATGTTTAGATAGCCAGATCTTGGTATTATGTAATACTGGTACATCATTTTCAATGAGCAAAATATCATCAACATATATTACCAAAAAGATAATTGTGCTCCCACTAACCTTTTTATATACACAAGGCTCTTCTTCGCATCTTATAAAATTAAACTTTTCAATTGTCTTGTTAATGTAAATATTCCAATTCTTTAAGGCTTGCTTGAGTCCATAAATTGATCTTTGTAGCTTGCAAACCTTATTATGATTTGACTGGGATATGAATCCTTAAGGTTATGCCATATACACATCCTCTTCTAGCTCACCATTTAAAAAAAAAGCTATTTTCACATCCATCTGCCATATTTTATAATCATAGTAAGCTGCTATAACCAGCAAAATTTGAATGGATTTGAGCATTGCCACATGAGAATATGTCTTGTAATAGTTAATCCCTTCTTTTTTGCGATATCCCTTAGCAACAAGACAAGCTTTATAGGTTTCTATCTTATCGTATGCTCCAATCTTTTTCTTATAAACCCATTTACAACCAACAAGTTTTATATCCTCTGAAGCATCAACCAAAATCTATACTTATTTATCTTCATGGATTCCATCTTGGATTCTATGGCTTTCTGCCCTTTTTCTAGGTCGGAGCTTTGAATAGCCTCTTCATAGGTCTTAGGGTCATCATCACTAGGATCAACCTCATTCGACACATCATCGTGAACTAATAGATTTAATCTATTTGCTACATGATGTTGACGGGAAGAACTTCTAAGAGGTTCGTGTACAACTGGATCACTTATTTTTGAAGCTGGTTGTTGTTCAATTATAAGTGGAATAGGCTTATTAATCTACTCTTGACTATATTTGGTTATTGAACATCAACCGTTGAAGTTGGCAACTTCCTTGTCAACTTTAAAACATCCAGTAAAGGTTGCTTATTTTGTATCTCATGTTCCTAATCCGGTACTAATTCATCATTCTCTTGAACTTCATCAAGTTTAATTTCTCACCGCAACCTCCTTCTGAAAGGAATTCCCTTTTCAGAAAGGTTGCACATCTAGTTACAAACATTTTATGGTTAGAAGGGTGATATAAATAGTATTCTATTATTTCTTTAGGATATCTGATGAATCTACACCTATCAGATCTTGAGTCAAGTTTATCTATTTTTAGTCTCTTAACATAAGCCAGACAACTGCAAACTTTAATGTGTTTAAGGCTTAGCTTACATCTTTTCCATATCTCATATGGTGTTATAGAGATTGATTTAGTGGGAATTTTATTTAATAAGTATGTTGCTGTCTCCAAAGCATATCCTCTCAAGTTTATTGGAAGATCAGTGAACCTCATCATAGATTTCACCATATCTAATAAGGTTCAATTCCTTCTTTTAGACACACCATTATATTGTAGTATTTCTGGAGATGTCCACTATGAGAGAATCTCATTCTCTTTGAGATATCTAGTAAAATCATCACTAAGATATTCTCTAACTTTATCAGACCTTAGTACTTTGATATTTTTTATGTCTATTTCTCAAAGTCACTACGAAATCTTTTAAACATTTCAAAAGACTGAGACTTATGTTCATAAGATACATAAATCCATATCTTGATATATCATCGGTGAATGTTATGGCTTGAATTTTTATTGGACCACATACATCTGTATCAATTAGACGAGGCTCTTTCTCCACTTCCAATAAATGGAGATTTGGTCATTTTTCCTTTTAGACAAGATTCACAAGTTAGATATGATTCATAATCATACTTGTCAAAGTAGCCTTCTTTGTATAACTTATAAATTTTTTTCTCTCCAATATGAGCAAGCCTATAGTGCCAAAGATATGTATGATTTACTTGGTCAATTATTTTTCTGTTAAGTTTATAAACATGCATAATCGAATTAGCAATCATATTATGTAAGACATAAATACTATGTTGGAGATAACCACTTGCATAGAAAACATCACCATGATCAATAGAGAAAATGTTATTTTCTATAATAATATGAAAACCACATTTATTTAATATGGAAACTAATAATATATTTGAAACAAACTTAGGTACGTAATAACAATCTTCCAATGTCCTTTCTTCTTACAGAAGAAACATTCAACGTCAATTTGGTTAACTTTGTGCACTCTGCTTTTGCGCTTGGTCACACCACCCTTAGATACAATATTTTTCCTTTTTCATTTATTTTTACCTTTACCTTTCCCATTAGAAGAGTTGCCAACCAACATGGCAGTTCCTTTTTTTCTTTTTAGATGCAAGTTGATTCTTATAATCAATCAGCATATTAAGCATCTCATGAAGACCACAATTCAATTTATTAATGTTAAAATTAATAATAAATTGTGAAAAAGATTCAGGTAGACTCCAAGATCAAATCTTAAGAGAGCTTCTTACCCAGTTTGCATCCCAATTTCTCAAGTTCTTCAATAAGATCAATCATTTTTAGAACATGAGATCCCACTAGCGAGTTCACAGTCAATTTAGATCCAAACAAACAAAGTTTTAAACAGCTGGTATCTTGTTATCATGCTTTGACTGTCATACATTTTAAGATGTTCAATGATTGTAGATGGATCCATATCCTGATGTTTCCTATGAAGTTCTAAACTCATAGAAGCAAGAATGATACATTTAGTAGTAAGACATTCTTCCAAGTATTTTTGGTAATTCTTGGCAGCTTCAGTATCATCTTTTGATGGTTCTTTAATAGGCTTATCAACCGTATTGATAAGTTTTTCATGCATGAGAATAATTCTCAAATTTCGGTATCAGTCATCAAAATTTGATCCAACCAATTTGTTAGCATCAAGTATGGCTCGCAGTGATACAGTAGACATATTACAAGTCATAAGAAAAGAAAACACATTAATATAAGAACATATTTATATATTTATATCATAAAAACATGATATTTTCACTAAATCAAACTATATATTCTTATTATAGTTTAAAAAATATTTTATTTCTATTTAGTGAAGTGAAGAAAACCTTTAATAATATGAATGAGCCCCTTGGTAGTCATGTCATTTCTCATACAAAATTTTAAAGGTATGTGTTTTTACCATTTACATTACTATGTAATTTTTCTTAAATAGCTCTATGTCCAATAGTCCAATAATTGTCAGTTCGTTCATATTGGTATAGTTGAGTTTATCCATCAAACAATAACAAAAAATTATTCAAATTTTATACTCGTCCGGATAATCCAAATGCTTAGTACAAGTTTGAATAATTATTTTCATATATGCATCTTATGCAATGAATAATTTTATTTTATTTTTGAACTGCAAGTCTCCTAGTTATCAAGCCGCTCATTATAAACAAAAAATGAATAAAAGTATTTATTTTGATGGAAAACTATATAATAAAATATCTTATATTTTATTATTTAAGAACTTATTTTTTTTAAATGAGAGAAAATTAAAATAATTTTTTTTTATTTTATAATATGGTAATCAAATCACTCATAATATATGTATTTAGTTTAGTTGTCTGCATATAATTATTTTAAAATTAAGTAACATCACATCCAACAAATAACATAAGCATGTAATAACTAAATAAAATTTAATATATTAATTATTTATTTTAACCACATATACATCACATATATAAATAAATAAATTCACATATCATGTACAAATAGAATTTTTTTAATAAAGAATATGCTTAATATATATATATATATATAACATCTCATGTTAAATATTTATTTGAAAATCCTCCTTTAATTATTATCTTATTCATAATAAACTAATATTATATTATATTATATTATTCATAATAAAATTATTTAAATCCAAATTATATAAAACATAAAATTAAATATATATAACATCTCATGTTAATAATTTATTTGGAAATCTTATTTTAACTATTATATTATTCTCAATAAGATAATATTATTTTATTTTATTTACAATAAAATAAAATTTGAAAATATCAATATATATATATTATCAATAATTAGAAGTATATTTGAATTATTCAAATATAATATAAATGCAAAAACCTATGGCTCCGGTACCACTATTGGATTATTCGGTGTTCATAACACGCAGTGAAAATCTGGAACAATCTATTATAGATTTATTTGCTTTTAAAATTATATATATTTATGTTGAAAATATATTTAAAATTACCTAAAAGTAAGCTCTTGATATTAAAACTTCAATTATACAAAAATCTCTACTTATATTTACATCGAGACCGAGCTTTGCAATCAACCCTTTAACAAATAAAACTTGTGAGCAAATTAAAATCTTAAACTAGAATTTTTATTAAAACACTAGCATTTAAAAGTGGATAAATATTTCTATAAGATTAAGATTTTTTTAATCTTTTAATTTTTTTTTATTTCTCTCTTAAACTTGTAAGAATATTTCTTTCTTAATTTGTAAGAATTTTCTCTTATGTTGTGTAAAAATGCTTTGGCCATAAACTTATTTATAGCCATGAAATTTTAATATTTTACAATTTTAAGTGGCATATCCCATATTAATGTATCAAGTACTAATATTAATGCACCAAGCATTATATTTATTTTATTATATATTTTTATAATTTTAATTATTTATATATTGCAAATATAAATAATAATTTAATATATATAATAATAATAACTAAATATTATTATAATTATTTATTATATATATTATTGTAATTATTTATTATACGTATTTTTAATTTTAATTATTTATATATTAAATATATAAATAATAATTTAATATATATAATAAGTTTATCCACAAAATATTAATTAATTAATTTTCTATTCTAAATAGAAAAATTTAATTTGTCACTAATAATATTAATTATATTATTAGTTCTAGCAGATAACAGAATAATATTCCATTTGAACTGAAAATATTATTTATTTAAATAATTTATCTAATTTTATTATTAAATAATAATATAATTAATTCATTAACAAACTTCGGAACATTCATTAGTGTATAATCCCATAGGCTCAATACTAAATCGGTAGTAAATTGATCAAATCAAGTTACTAATTAAGGTTGGCGTCTAGTAACACTTCTTAATGACTAAATAGTATAAAGTAAATAATTATTATCAAGAATTCGTAGAATAACAATGCAATAATTTCTTCTATCGTTAAGCTCCGGGTCAATCTTAAAACATAGTTATCCTGTCAAATTGTAATAGATTGTCAGCTATATTTCATGTTAATTATAAATGACAAGAAAATGAGTTAAGAAACTGTTTTCTTCTTTATTTATCTGTCTTGACCAAGGTTTTATGATTAATGACAATATAGAGTTTAAACTCATTATCAAGAATCGACAAATTCCATCTTAATCAATTATTAATTTTATAAGTATTTAATTATATCTAATATCCTTTCAACTATTGCTCTAAAGCAGTAAGTGTTTAGCATTAAAGTATAATAAATAACATGTTAATTACTATGATGATCTCAGGTCAAAGGAAGTTGTTACATTGTATTATTCAAAAGACTATCATATTGATAGTTTAATGGTAATTTTAACCATTAAAATTTTTCTATTGAGTCAGTTCAATAGTTATATCTCCATATATATGCATCATCTATATATGCCATTTAGTTAATGAGAATAGTTAATTTCTATCTTATAAAAACTATTACATATATATTGATCTAATTAGATCATTAAAATCTTATTTAATGATTCTATGATCAAGAATAATTTTATATTAAATTATAAAAGACTTGACTCTCATTATTAAGATCTTCATCATGATGATAAATTTTAAAATTTAATCAAGGCAACATCATATTAAATATGATGTCAAAATTACAAATGACATATTAATTAAATTAGTAAGATGTATTCAATTATTACATGAGTAATCGGAGCCGGGACATATTATATATACTTAACAATTTTAATTACACGTGATATTAAACAATTAAATATAAGAAATCGTTAAAGCTTATGAAGAAGATGAAGATGATAATGATGATTATCATTAACAGATAAATATAAAAAATGAATTTAAGATTATAAAAATCTATTTTATGAATTTTAAAGGTCTATGGATTAATTTTTCAAAATTAATTAAAAATATACTCAGAATTATAAATTTTCTTTTCATTAATTAAAAGAATATCTTAAGTCTAATATGTGAAATTTTTCATAAATTCATTACTATAAATTATTTATTTATAATTTAAATCCAAAAATAAAAAATAATTATAAAACTATTGTAAAATCTCATATTTTCTTCAAAAATTTTTGTCCATATTTTAAATTAGAATAGCTTATATTGCCCAAATTGGGCATATAATCATGGAGCTTTTTTTTTTGAAATAAAAAGAAAAAGCTCTATGATTATAATCATAGAGCTTGAAATCAATAAAAGTAACAACCATAATCACTATTAATCAGTAACCATTAAGAGACTTTATCTACTTATTATGTTAATATTTTTAATTTAAATGTGTATATTTATTCTAATTAATATTATCAATATTCACTCTATAGTATTATTATTATTATAAAAAAAATTCCATAAAGTATTTAATGTGTTAGACATGTATATTGACATTTTTCGCTTTTTTTAATGCAATATTATTCAGTTAAAACTAACATCTGTTATCAATTAAAACTAACACCTAAATGTTGGAGTTTTGTAACCATTGTTTATGGCTATAATTGAAGTAAAAAATTGTCCAATAAATTATTATATTGCTAGCATGTTACTAATAACTAATTATCTATGTAGTTTTTTTTTCTCTTAATCTTTATGAATCGACAACTTTAAAACTTATTGATTTCTTGTAACTAAATTACTAAAATACACAAATTTTAAACAAATTAGCTATCATGACAAGAAAAATAACTGGCAAAACAAAATTTAATTTATCGTACTCATATATGAAACTTTCTTTCGTTATTTAAGGATTCTCACAGTCACTTAGTTAAAAAAAAAAAGGATTCTCACAATCACAAAAAAAAAAAAAAAAAAAAAAAAATTCAATTACAACAAGTTTCAAAATCTCCAATTGCTAATATACTAATTAGTATCGTGACTGGGATTAATATTACTACTATTATCATCATTATTATAATGGTTATTTACGAAAGCAGTAGCATACAGTTCATGTTCTTTATCCTTCTATTATCATCAACTATATTATCGGTTGAGTCTTCTCTAGTCAGTCAAATTATAGATTACATCTTCCCTACCATAGAAGTGAGATTTAGAAATGATGCAAACCATAGTGTGCCTTTTATGTGTGATGCTCAAGGCTATGATCAAAGTCTTCAAATATTAAAACCAGGACAAGAAATATCATGGCAATTATATGATATAATGTTTCCATTATCTTGGTGTTATGTTCATTTAAATGATACTAATCATGGAGTTTTTTGGGCATATCAAGTAAGAATGCAATGCATCAAATGTAATTGGACCATTCAAAATGATGGTGTTTATCTTTTAAAAGGAAAAAATATGCCACCACAATATCATACGTTATTTCTTGTCGGAGAATATTTTTGAATCATTAGTTTTCTTATGTTCTAATCGTTGAATTTATTAATAATTTTGTACAATAGTTTTCATATATATGTTCTCATTGATTTTATTAATAATTTTGTAAGTAGTTTCGCATCATTTTAGTTTATTTTTTCTATTCCAAATTTATCTAAAAAAATTTGTAGTAATTTCTCATTATTTTAACTTATTTTTTCTATTCTAAATTAATCTAAAAATATTGTGAGGGAAATTAATTTATAAAAATGCCACTTCAATAAGACAAACTGGTAAAAGAATCAAACATAAGTCATCTCATTTAATTTGAGAAACAAGCACTTAAATGAAAAAATTTTCTCACCATTTACACAACCAAAAAAAAGAAAAAAAAATCGATCAATATATAAAAATAACAAAAATTAATGCCAGTACTATAATTGCTAGTCAATAAAATAGATTAGTTTTACGAACTCTATAAATTTTTTTTATTTTATCACCAATATTCATAAATTTTAATTTCTCCAAATAAAATACTTAAAACTTCAGTTTCTCCGTATTAAAATTTCTAGCTCCTTTTTTCCGACCAATGGCTGGTTGTACAAGTTTCACATGAAGACACGTGAATAAAACATTTATTTGCATGTTATTTCTTGTGATTAACTAGCCATAAATTACATATGCTAAACGACGTAATAAGAGTGAAAATATAATATTAGTCTAAAAAAATAATTATCTTAGGAGATTTTATATAGAGATAAAAAAAAATACTTAGGGAGCTATGTAATAAAACTTCATTGTAATTGATTCTCCAAATAATAGTATGAGTTTCGCGATTTAAAACTTGATTTATTTACCTTTCTTGTAGGATTAACCCTCTACTCATTACCATATGACATGTACTTTTGCAATAGACTAGGATCAATGCAACAATTTTAAGTTGCCTGTGTTGCTTCCTATAGCACTACTGTGATAACCAGAGAGTCTTACATATCTCTGTCATTTTTTTTGTAAAAGAATACTTGGATATAGATTGCCATATTATTAGAAACAAGCTTCAATAAGTTTTTATTTATACTGTCCATGTTCCATCCAAGCATTAGTTGCTAGATCTATTCACCCAGGCATTTAATGCTAAATTGATTTTACCATTTTTTACAGTATTTTGGCAGATTTATTCACCAAGGCCTTTAAGGCTAAATCTCATGATTTTTTTATTGCCGGGGAGGGGGCTAATAAATTATGTATTTTTTTTTACTGCTAAAAAAAATTATGTATTTTTTTACTATGTTTTTTTATTTTACCATTTTGTACAGCGCTGTAATAAGGATTACGAGTGTTTCATTTTTATTATAAAGGGCATTTAATTTTTCTATTGCTTGTCTATAAGCATTAGTTTCTACACGGAGATCACTTCAGAAAACTGAATCAATCAAAGCATTTTCCAAAACACCTCTAAAATATTTCCCTTTTTCTCTCGAAACCTAACCCTAGAACTTGATTTTTCACAATTACTCGCATACAGGTTTTGCCAATAAGCATTTGATATGTGTGCACACAAAAGCAAAAATTTTATTTATATTATTAAAAGAATATTCTTATACTATTGAGAATATAATATTTTTTTTATTTTATGTTTAAACTTGAGAATAAATCATGCATATTATAAAAAATTAGATAGATTGTTAACTTTCTTGAATCAAGTATAAAATCATACACATGTGTGTGCGTACAAAAAAGAAAAATCTGCATAATATTAAAATAAAATCATTCTTAGTGATCCATTTATAATATATGGTAAAACATTTGATGTTAATATTAAACTTAAAAGCACTTTTTTTTGAAACTAGGTAAAAGGATTTATGCAACATTACTAATTAATTTGTATAATCAATAAAAGTAACAACCATAATCACTTTTAATCATTAAGAGACTTTATGTACTTATTATGTTTATATTTTTAATCTGAATTTGTAAATTTATTCTAATTAATAATATCAATATTCACTCTAATATTATTATTATAAAAATTCCATTAAGTATTTAATATGCTAGTAAGTTTGGCATTTTTCGCTTTTTCTTTCTTTCTTTTTTTAATGGTTCAAATATAATTATATAATTTACTGTTAATGCATTCTTATTCAAGGTAAAACTAACAGTTCTGTTATATCAGTTAAAACTAACACCTAAATGTTAGTTTTGTAACCGTTGTTTACGGCTATAATTGAAGTAAAAAGTTGCTTAATAAATTATTGCATTGCTAGCCTGTTACTAATAACTAATATGTAGTTTTTTTTATATATATTTATTGATTGAAAATTTTAAAAATTAATAATTTCTCGTAATAATTGAAATTCACAAATTTTAAACAAATTAGCTATCATGAAATAACTGGCAAAACAAAATTTCATACTGATATTTGAAACTTTATTTCTTTATTTAAGGATTCTCACAATCACCAAAAAAAAATCAATTACAAAAAGTTTCAAATCTCCAATTGCTAATATCTTAATTGGGATTAACAATATTACTGCTACTATAATCATTATTATTATGGTTATTTATGAAAGCAGTAGAACAAAGTTCATGTTCTATATTATCCTTCTATCACCATCGACTATATTATCAGTTGAATCCTTTGTAATCGGTCAAATTATAGATTACATTTTCCCTATAATAGAGGTAAGATTTAGAAATGATGCAAACCGTAATGTGCCTTTTATGTGTGATGCTCAAGGCTATGATAAAAGTCTTCAAATATTAAAACCAGGACAAGAAATTTCATGGCAATTATATGATATAATGTTTCCATTGTCTTGGTGTTACGTTCATTTAAATGATACTAATCATGGAGTGTTTTGGGCATATCAAGTAAGAATGCAATGCATCAAATGTAATTGGACCATTCAAAATGATGGTGTGTATCTTTTAAAAGGAAAAAACATGCCACCACAATATCATACGTTATTTCTTGTTGGAGAATATTTTTAAATCATTAATTTTCTTATGTTCTAATCATTGGATGTATTAATAAGTTTGTACATTAGTTTTCTTATGTTCTAGTCATTGAATTTACATTAGTTTTGCTATATGTTCTGGTCATTGAATTTATTAATAATTTTCTAAGTAATTTCTCAGCATTTCAATTTATTTTTTCTATTCCAAATTTATCTTAAAAAAATGTGTTGGTAATTTCTTATCATTTTAACTTATTTTTTCTATTCCAAATTTATCTTAAAAAATTATTGTGAGACAATTAATTTATAAAAATGCCACTTCAATAAGACAAATTGGTAAAAGAAAGCATAAGTCATCTTATTTAATTTAAGAAATAAACACTTCATTGAAAAAATTTCACCATTTATATACTCGACTAAAAAATTCATCAATATATAAAAATAACAAAAATTAAATGCCAACACTATAATTAGAAATTAAAAAAATAGATTAGTTTTACCAATTCTTTATAAAATTTTTCATTTATATCATTAATATTCTTAAATTTTAATATGTCCCAACATATATAAAATACTCAAACCTAAATTTCTTCTTATTAAAATGTCTGTCTCTTTTTATCTGACCATCCGATAGTTGCATAAATTTCACATGAAGATACCTGCATAATATATTTTGAATGATTTTTTTTTGGGCAACCCGAGTATTTTTAAGACGTTCTCGTTATAAACTTCAATTTGATATATAATTTATAAATTATAGATAAATTTTGAAAAATTCATATATAAATATGTATAAGTAATATTTGACAATAATTATAATTATAATTAATAAGTTTAAAATTAATTAAAGTATGAGAAATAAAATGAAACTTATAAATAATAATTTGTTGATTTATTAGTTATGATTAGATTAAAAATTTTAAATGATAGATTAAAATAATGAAAATAATTCGATGATATATATAAATACACACATAACAATTAAATTTAAAATAAAAATATTAATAATTAAAAATAAATTTAATACTTGAGTTGCAAATATAGTAAATTATAAAATAAATTAGTTATATTATATGAAATTGATAAATTGGTAGTTAGTTGTTAATTAGTAAATATAAAATTATCTTTAAAATAAGGATTTTAATTAAAGTAAGTAATTACTGTGTAATTAAATTAAATGATAAATTTATTGTGTTCAAAGATTTATAAAACTAAGTATTTGAATTCTAATTATTATTTCATAAATTAAATAATTAATAAGATTTAAGATTTTTAAAATGGTAAGTGGCCAATATATCAGGAAATACTTGTATATATATAATTATTTATTAAATCAATAAGAGTAATTACTATTGTTTAAATTATAAGATTAATTAGTTAGTTGTAACTAATTTCTTAGTTAAAATTTATATTGTTATAATTATATTAATTTAAGTTGTTATTTTGCATAATAATAATTATTAAAAATATAATTAATGCCAAGTAATAGCTAAATATTAATAAATTTATTATAATTATTACAATTATTTTCAATTTTAGTGTTATTATTATTATATTTATTTGTTATTATTAGCATAAATTCTCCTAATATATTATATGTATTATTTTAAGTCTATTATGGATTTATTTTCATAATTAATATTGTTGTTATTATTATTATCTAGTATTAGATTTAACATAAATTATTAAATAATTATTTTTAGTTATGAAAATAACGTTATTATTTTACTATCAAATTTTATAACTTTATAGGTGATTTCTAAAAAAATAAAATATAAATAAAGTATTAAAAAGTAAATAAAATTGTATATTAATATTCTTAGTATTAATTAAATTTAATATAAATTATTTTGGTTAAATTAAAGGTAGTTCAGTAATTAATTTAAGTAATAAGAATTAATCAAATAATGTTAATATCTAGATAAATATTATTAATTGTTATTATAGTGAATATTTTAAAATATGATAAATAAGAAGAATTAAAATAAGTAATATTATTCTAATAAATTTCTTATTATAATCATTATTATAAACACCAACTTATTTTAAAAATTAAGTTAAATAAATTTTAAATATATGAATTAAATTATATAATTTAAAAATAAATAAAGTTGTATTTTATGCCAAAGATTAGATAGATGGTTAAAATGAAATTAATTAATTAATTATCATTATTATTATTGATATAATATTTAATAAATTTTGATATCTAAAAATATATTAAGTTATTAAAAATATTAATTAGATAATTGACTTAGAAATTAAATAATACTCATTGCAGTACTATTTTAGAAATTTTTAGGGATACTAATTTACCGAAATATCGTTAGAATTTAAGGAGTAGACCTACACGTCATTTTTATAGCATACATCTATAGTAGTTTAGGTATACTATAAATTAAATAATATTCCTATATTATTTTAGGAATGAACCCAACTACAATTGTAGAGGACTAAAGAAATCCTTTTGGTTAAGTGAGTACATTATTTGACCAAGTGAGTGGGTAAATATGTAATATTGTATTTCTGGAATATTATATATATATATATATATGATTTGAGAAAAAAATTTACTAAATTTAATATGATAATTTATTTTTGAATGATATTTTTTTATATAAATTGAGAATAAATAATGATATTTTGATTTTTCATATATATGACTTACTGATTATATTGTGCTGGATAAATAATTTATATACACTCTTCTTATGAATATGCGTAATTGCACCTTGATGACAGGTATTTATATAAATTTAATGATATTATAAATTTACCCTTTCACCAGAGTAATTGCTTTACATATGTATATTGAAGTTATTTCTCCTTGAGTTTGCAAGGTAAGTTATTGTGCGCCCTTAGATTGAAAATGGATCAGTAAGTAATTATATTTGAGTGTATGTGAAATATGATTGATTTGAGTTATTTCTGAATTTTTTGAGAATCACGGAATTGATTAAGATTTAAATTATATTTATCCACCTGAGTTACAGATGAAGTATATATATATTATGTATTATTAAATCTTATTTGTTATCTCTTGTTACATGTTTATCTATTTACTGAGTAGTTAGATTCACTCTTTTAATATATAAACATTTCATATCATGAAGGATAAGCACGTAGAATCCCTGTATGATATTTTCACCAGCGTGTAAAAAAAGTCGGGCCAACATATTAGTACTTATCGTTTAATTTTATTTAAGAATTATTTATATTATTGTATTAGATAATATGTCACAGCCCAACCCCTACCTAATTTTAGTTAGGGGAGGCGAAGAGCGACGGTCCTAGAATTCAAATTAGCTTAAAGCCACCGGACACCACGAAAAACCTTATTTAGAACATTCTTAATCATTAAATATTATCTCAAAGCATTTATAGTTAATATTACAAATTTACTTGTAATATTTATCACAGCAATAATTTTTTATTACATATAATTTTGTATCCAACAGAGCACTATAAAGCATAATACATTTCATAGACTTTTCTTATAATATGTTTCTTACACTAACCAAGAGAGTGAGCAGCTGGAAGGTAAAAATCCAGAAGCTCCAACTTGCAAGCACTAATCTAAAAAAAATAGTGACGAGGGGTGAGCCGTCAGCTCAGTGAATCATAGTCTAACATGTAGCTAGATAAGATAGCTAATAAAATAACTTAAGCAGAGGCACAGGAAAAATGAGTGAAAGAGTAATCAACAAATTAGAAACAAATAAGTATCAACTGATACAAGAAATAATAATAATCTCCGAAATAATTTTAACAACAGTTATTTAAAACAGATACATATTGTGATATTCAGAACAGAGGTAGCCATAGACTAAAATTAGGGCGGTAACTTTTCCCTTTTGAGCATACAGAAACAACAGTGTACACCGTCTAGTGGTTTAACCATACCAGAGTTGGGCCATATCACAACAGTAGTGGCCAATAAATATTTATTAATATTCTCATCAAAGAAAGTAGAGGAATTCAACAATTAGAAAATCAATACATATATTAAAATAATAACTCAACAATAATAAATCAATAGGAGTCAAATTAATGGTAGAACAATAAAAGTATATTAGAGGCAACAATTTTATTATAGTAATTAATAAGAAGCAATGGCTTATCAAGGAACAGAAATTCAATCCAGGGTTTTATACACTGAAGTGTTAACAAATAAAATATTAGATACTACTTAACTTGAGTTAAGCAGTGCCGCTCCAAATTAATTGGGTCTGATAACATATTAAATTATCACTCAAATGTAGTCTCTTGCGGTGCCTTTCATTTAGTACCAGATGGTTATCCTATTTCTCTCTTTCCTACATCATATATAATAACTATCACTATCACTTGTACAACACTTTATTATTCTTTAAGGTTTCTTTATTTAATTCTTTAATATTTAGCTTAAACTTTTAATATGTGTATGCAACATTGATGCAATTTATATATTTTACTTGAGTTTGTTATTAAAAAATATCTTACATGCAACCTGACTTATGCATGGTTTAAATATTTCATATTGTATGTATTTATTCTTTTTCTTTAATTCTTATTTTTCTTTTTAGCTAATCATATTAAGTTTTATTAAGGAACTTTATAAATAGTATATATATATATATATCTCTCATATTTAAAATTTACAAATGATTAATATATACATGTATTTATGTTACATATTTATATACTTATATATTCATATTATCTTTAATCATATTTTATTTTACATAGTCATGTAAATTTATATTTTCATGGTTAATATTTTATTATTTATCATTTATGGTTACCAAGTATTATATATTTTTCCCTTTAAATTAGTACACTCACATACACATATTTGTCTAAACATATGTATCGTTATACACATATATAATAGTCCATTATTTAATTATTTTTCATTTTATTTCATCATACATGTATATAATGTAGCATTAATTTTATAATTAAATCAAATATTTGCATCTCATATGTTGATTTTAGCATATATTCCTATATTCATATAAGTATACATATATATATTTATAAAATATACATGTAGTTAAGGTTAGTACATATTAACATCATTATATATATAGCAGTATTTTTATTCTTAATTAATCATTTTAGTTATTAGTTTAACAAATATACATATATATACCATATACATATATATACGTATATAAGTATATTTAGAGTTAGTGCTTAATTAAAAATTAATTAATGATATTATAGATAATTATATAAAAAGATATAGTTAGAGTTAAGTAGTTAATTAATTACATAATAATTTACAGAAAGTAATTTTAAATAGAAGTTTGATTAGAAACTCACCTTAATTTCTTTAACTCAACCTTAGAAACTCCAAATTAGCTACTAGAACTTTGGTGTTTTTCTTATTGTTTTAAGAAAACCATTATTTGCTCAAGAGAGGAAGAGGGGCTTGGTTTTAGGATGAAAAATTCTCTACAATTGTTGGCTACTTATAGTGAAACTTTGTGGGCCCGTCAAGTTTACTCTTTTGCACTTGTCAAAAACTTTGCATGCAAGTTATGAAATGGCTTCATCCACACCCTTCTTTTCATCTAATGGTGGAGATACTTTGCTTTGCATGCAAGTCCTTGGGTAGCTAAATCTTCACCCTTCTTTTCATCTAATGGTAAAGAAACTTGACAAGTCTTTGGGTAACTTAAAGATCATATTTTGCATAGTTGGCATTTCCATCATGTGATGTATGTATGTGCATATTTATGGACAAATTTGTTTAGGCTTTCTTTTGAGCTCTTAAACATTTATTTTCTAATTTATATTTAGCCCATAAATTACCTTAATATTTTAAACAAATTTATTATATAACTTACTTTAATGAATTTCATTATTATTTTTTTAAATTTAAATTTTATCTACTTCATTTTATGCATATATGTACCAAATATATTTTTAATAATTAATTCAAATTAATCCACTTAAATTTTTTTCTAAATATTTGGCCCAAAATTTTGATTTATTAACTAGCTTATTAATTTATCCTAACCTATGCATCAAGTAATCCTAATATATTCATCAAGTACCTAATTATTCATTTATTTAGGTGGAGTATTACATAATAATAAAAATGTAATTGAAAATATTAGTATTTATAGGATGATATAAATTGTGTACTAAAAGAATATTTAATAACTAAATTACGAGCGATGATCTTTTAGTAAATTAATATTATACTCTAATCATATAAGAGGCCGTAAAAGATTCAATTAAATTACGATGTAAGTCTACCCTTAAAATTAAGAGAATGTTGAGTAACAATCTTGTTGTTATGTTTGTTGGTATTAGCAAGCCCAATTATCTTATCTGAGAAAGTTGTTTGATGGGCCTCAGTGAGGGAATACATTGGTGGACTTAAAATCTTAAGACATTAAATTTATGGATCATTTGCACTTATATACCCCTCATTTGAATTTTGGATTATTTATACTTATATATCCCTCACTAAGTTCATCTTTTTTCAATATGAAATTTCTCTCATATTTGATATATTCCAATAATCTTTCTCTCAAGCTTGAGCTCTTACATTTGGGCATGAGCTCTCTTTTAGGTGAAATTCTTTTTAAGTTAGGATCTAAGTATACGATGTCATTTAGAGTTTTTTTTTTTACTTTCACTCGCTTGTGTTCTCTTACATTTGGGCTATTATTTAGAGTTTTTTTATATTTTCACCGGCCTATGAGCTCTTACATTTGGGCTTAAGCTCTCATTTAAGTAAAATTCTTTCTCAATCAAGACCTAAGTATACAATGTCTTTTAGAGTCTTTTATATTTTTACCGGCCTGTGCCTACTGAGTGTAATATTTGCTCTTTCATATGGAGGAATGTAGACAACCACAGAATATGACTATCGTCTTTATATTCATCTCTACTAAATCATCTGCACCATATGTTAGTGTTAGGGAGCCCAATTACTTGAAAAATCTATTTGATATACCTTAGTGATGAAATACACTTGTAGACTTGACACTACATTTCAATATAAAATTATAAGACATTTAATTTATGGGTCATTTACACTTATATACCCATAACTAGATCCAATTTTTTTTGTTAATATTGGATTCCTCTTAGACTTATTATATTTCAACAATGTTCATTTAAATGATACTAATAATAGGGTTATATATACACATATATATTGATTATATATACATATATATTGATGTAAGATAAATTGAAATATTTTTGGTGAATATGAAAGATATTTTGAAAAATGTAAATTTTATTTTTATTAAAACAAAATTTAAAAAATAATTAGAATTGCAATATATATATGTTACTACGTATATACACAGTTGTAGAAATTATAAGAACACGGATGGTTAAGGATAATTGGTTTTTACTAACAAGTGACGTTTCGACTAGAGTCCTCTTCAATAGAATTGTTTTCTTCTTTTGTTTTTTTTGTGAGATTTTCCTCTGCATTTCAAAGAAGCTTTTGTGAACTTACTTTGTTGAGTCAACACATAAAATTTGATGTAATTTCATTTTATTATGATTATTGTTCATTGCTTTTATGCCTTTTCTCTCTTTGTTACAATATACACATTTGTTGTTTATACAAAAAGAAAAATACATTTGGAAAGGGCTATTAAAAAAAACTACCTAAAAATAATCTAGAGTTTCAGCATCTTTCACCTGAAATTTCACCATAGTTGTCTAATAACATCAAAATTATTCCCAGTAATTAAGAAGTCTTTAACATACACAAGATAATACTTGACATTTTGATTTTAATTAAAAAGAAATATGAGTAAATTACATTTGCCATCTTCAAAGATTATACCAACATACTTTATCATCTTTCTAGTGTCATTTTTTATACTTGTTGTTTCTCAAGTTTTTATTCTTGTAATAGAAAAATCTATGGCTAATTTCCATCCCTAAACTACAAATTGACATATCATGCTAATTAATATAGCGTCATATTAATTACATATAAGTTGATGTGATATCTTATATAAAACTACGTGTTAACATACTACATTAGCTCCTTTAATAATATTATTGTATTAAAAATAAAATAAAGCATATTACATTAGCTCCTTTAATAATATTATTGTATTAAAAATAAAATAAATTGCATTCATCATCGCTTAAAAATATATTAATACACTTTGTAATCCCTCAAAAATATATTAATGTATTTTGTTATACTTCAACTATAATATATTATTATTGAAACATCTATTTAACTAAATAATAATTATTAAAATAAATAATATATAATTTATTTATGTTAAAATTAATTTATTTACAATAAATATGCATTATTTCTTTCAAATAAACAAATAAATAAAATTATTTATTTAAAAAATTAATTTATTTAAATTTTATAAAACTTATTCATTATTTATCAAAAATAAAAATTAATTAAAAATAAAATTTAATATTATTAAATTTGATATTTTTTAATCAATAACTTTTTACTTTTTTTAACAAATATTATTAACACATAGCTTGTGTTAGTATTTGGATATTCAACTATTTACTATACTTGTGTGAACTAATTCAAATAATAATATTAATAACAATATTAATATTTTTTTTTTACGAAAATGGCGGTACCACAAGAAATATTATTAATTATCAAAACTCAAAAGAGAGGTTACAAAAGGAGGTAGATTTGTAGACCATTCCCCCACGTTCACCATATCTCGGAATGTTTGAGCTAAACTATGAGCAAACCGATTGGCTGAACGATACACATATTTAAAAACAATAATTGAATTGTTAACTGAACAGTTTTGCCTAATATCAGCTATAATACTGCAAAAAACAGTAGATTCCTCAAAAGTATGACTATGTAGAGTTTGAATAACTAACAAGTTATCTCCTTCGACAAGAATCTTATTCCAACCTTTCCCATAGAGCCAGCTAAGAGCCTCTTTAACCGCAATTACCACGGCTTCTTTAGGACACAAAACTGCATAAACTCGTCCCACCTTAACACGCAACACCTCGCTTACCCCGTCACGAGCAATAACAATATTAATATTAATTAATTTAATATTTATTTAGTATTATTTTATTTTTTTAATTTATTTATTTTTTATTATGATAAAAAATAATAAGTTTTATAAATTTAAAAAAAAATTATTTTTTAAAATTTGAGGTACGACAAATTACATTAGTATTATTATTCTATGTTTATGGCTGCTCAACAGCTCTTAGTTTTATCTAGGTCTTGATGACTATGTTTACAGTTAATTCGTGTTTCCATAAGATGCTGGCATCAATTTTAGATCGATGTTACAGGTATGCCTGACAGCTCACCAGAAAACTTTGGGCAAGATGCTGAAGGAAGTGCACTTTATGATTTCCTGTATCCCAATAAAGAGTTTCTTCCATATGATAAAGAAATGAGTATATTTGATCATCTTGAAGAGCTGCTTCAGAGGATATTTGTGTCTGTTTTGGCTGTTGGAGCTGCTATAATGGGATGCTTTGCATTTTCAAAAGAACTTATTATGGTTCTTGAAGCTCCTGTTAAAGCACAGGGTATACGATTTCTACAACTAGCTCCAGGAGAGTTTTTCTTTACAACTTTAAAAGTTAGATGGAACAGCTATTTTTCCTGCCTGTAGAATTGTGCGTGTCATTTTGTCAGTTGAATTATCTACATTGCAGTCCTAAATAAGGAAAAAAAATGATGAGGGGAATAGTTCTTTATCACCACCCAATCACATAAAAATGAGCCTTTACTTTGAGTTAATTAACAATTTCATTTGCGTTACCAGCTCACATAAATTTGTGGAAATTAAAGACGGTCTTATTCATATGTGTGACCAACTCAGAGGAAATTGTTGAAATTAAAGATGGCTGTTGTCTAGTTGCATATTGTGGCTAATGTTATTATCTAGTGGTCTTGTTCACTGACAGTGATATCTTTTATCTTCAAGAAAAACCTAAAGGAAAAGTAATGGCTTGGAATATCTATGAGGGGGTCTCAAGGTCTCAAGTTCAGATTTTTTTTTTAGCTGTGTGTGTTTGTGTTGTGCGGGGCGAGCAGGGGCAGGATGCAGGATTGTGTTAGGGGATCGGAGAGGTGCACCCTGATGTGTAGTTCATTGATCAAACAAATATAACAAAATAAAATGTGGTATCTTGACAAACATAAGACAACGTTGAAGCTAGACTTGCTTTGGATACTTCTCTCTCTCTCTCTCTCTATCTATCTATCTCTCTATTTTCTATGTATATATTGGATGATAAACAACATCCCTCAACCTGATTTTTCTTCTTTTAACTGGTAGTTGAATTTAATATCCTAGGGGGGTGTAACCCTTAGCACATAAGAAATATACAAGATAACCATCAATAAAAACAGTGGAAAATAAGAACAAGAATAGCAAGAGTACAAAAAGATAATGGATGAAAATACTCAAAGCATCAATGATTATGTAGAAAATGAAAATGAGTTGCTATGTTAAATTATCGAGTGGCCAAACTTTCCAAAATTACTTTGTATATTGCGATTTCATTATATGGTGATGTCATGATAAGCCATTTATCTAGATTTTGAACTTGACAATCTATATGTTCTATAATCATGAAAATATGGAACTCCATGAAGTAGTTGCTACTTCTGATAGTTATAATTTTCTTGTTCTGTGCAGGTATCAGGATACTGTGGCCTTCTTTAGGAATCCCAGTTATTCTCTGAGATTATAGCATTTGCACTTCCAGGTTTAACAGTAGCAGAAAGAAGGTTCCTAGGGCCAATTATTTTGGGCTCCTCGGTATTATTTTATGCAGGTGTTGCATTTTCCTATTTAGTTCTGACTCCAGCAGCTTTAAATTTTTTTGTTAGTTATGCAGAAGGGGTTGTGGAATCGTTATGGTCCATCGACCAGTACTTTGAGTTTGTGCTTGTGCTCATGTTCAGCACAGGTATATCTTTCCAGGTAAATCTTCTTTTCCCTCAATCCCTCTCTCCTGCACTTGTCTATGGAGGATATTTAACCTACAAGCAGTGAAGATCTTACGTAACAATAGTATGCTTGCCTTTGAAACTTGTTTCATTTTTTGTTTTGTATGAGAAAATTTTGTTCTAATTATTCTCAAAATTTTCATTCTAATTATTCTTTGGTAACAATAAATCATGCTTCCAGACATCATTTACAGAGTGAACTTGTTATCTTGCTACTCAAATTCTTTTTGCATAGGTTTTGGGATTTATGGATATTGGTTGTTCACTTACCATTTCAAAAGTATTTCCACATTCTATTAATGCATTCCCGGAGTTCCTGCAGTCATTGTCTATTTTTTTTCCTTTTTGTGATTATTATTCTGGTGATGAATTGAACAACTATAATCTAAATGACAATTCTGCTGGAAAACGCTGGAAATTCTTTAGCATTCTACGATCTGGTTGATAATTTGATCAAACTGTCTTATTGTACAGGTTCCTGTTATACAATTCCTACTTGGACAAGTCGGTCTAGTATCAGGAGACCAAATGCTGTCAATTTGGAGATACGTGGTTGGTTGTTGGGGCAGTTGTTGCAGCTGCTGTGCTCACACCATCAACCGATCCCCTTGCACAGATGCTTTTTGCAACACCCCTTCCAGGTCATTATTTGGGTGGTGCATGTCTGGTCAAGCTCACTGGCCGCTGACTGACCAGTTTTCCGTATGCATCAGTGCAGGAGGTTTGCTTCAAGTGGTCAATGTATTTAGAGGGCATGAATGGCCCCTGTGCGTTTGTGCAAAGGATGTGACATGAGTGAATTCGATATTAAAGGGAAGGGGAATAAATTATCCATGATCTCCAATTAAGTTGTACTATAGATGAGAAGAGATTTCTTTTGGGGTTGTAATGCAACTCATTAGTTGTATAGCGGATTAGTTTCTTTAGGAGCAGCTGTTGTCCAAAACTACTTTTATGTATCTGAACTATCTTTGATTATGCCAAGTATAAGAAAACCTTTTATAATCAGAGGCGGAGATAAAGAGGGTCCCATGGGGCCCTGTTCCCCCCTCAGTTAAAAATAAAAAATTTTTAGGTATATTTGAGAATGAATATTACATTGGTTGAGATGGAACAGCTTGGCCTTACTATGTGAGAGCCAGAGGCGGAGATAAAGGGGGTCCTATGGGGCCCTGTTACCCCTCAGTTAAAAATAAAAAAATTTTAGGTATATTTGAGAATAAATATTACATTGGTTGAGATGGAACAGCTTGACCTTACTATGTGAGAGCACGCAACTTCGATCCACGCTCCCAACATTTTTCATCCTTTTTTTTCCAATATTTAAAACTGGGCCTTTTAATCAAGCCCATTACAAACAAACAAGATTTGTCAATGACTCTGCCCATTACAAACAAACAAGAATAACTTAATTGTGACTCTTTCTCTTCTTTCTCACGTTTCTTCTTCGTTAATTCCTTTTTCTTTTTTTTTTCAGATAACAGTTTCTTCCTTTTTCAATTTCATTCTTTCACCGATTGGCACCAGCAAGGCAGCGGCAACAAGTTAAGAATAGGTACACCACTTACTTTTATTCTCATATTTATTTTGTTGCAATTTTTTTATCTTGCTAAAATGAATTGAAATTTGAAAAATAATGAATTAAGAAATTGGCTTGAATACTTGAGGACATTATAAATTTGAAATGTTTAATTTGATTTTGTAGTATGAAGTTTTTTTTTTTTTGAGAAAAGTAGTATGAAGTTAAATTGAAATTATTATTTTTTTGTAGTTTATAATTTGGAATTTTTTTATTTCTTTTATAATTTGATATTTTTAATGTTTAGTATTTGATAAATTGAAATGGCTACTATATATCTATTGACTATTGTGATTGAATTATTTTTCTTATTCTTTGTAGTTATATGGAGCGATATTTTAAAAAATTAAGACCAAGTAGTGAAGAGTCGCCATCATTTAATCAAAATATTCAATCGACTCAACCACATAAGGAAGCAATTGTTCAACCGGTACCACCAAAAGAACCTACTATTCAACAACATGAGATTGATATAGAAAATATTCCTTCTGATCCGGGATTACGACCTAGCATAATGAGTTATCCACCTGATGTCTGAGATCAGGTACGTAGAGCCTATTTATTAAAAGGTCCATGTCAACCACGCAATCATACTTTTCCTAAAAGAGTAGAAGGAGGTAGAGAAAGGAAATTTATATTATCGTGGTTTGATGATTTTAGTGATTGGTTAGAATATAGTATTGAAAAAGATGCGGTATTTTGTTTGTATTGTTATCTTTTTTCACCCAGACATAGTGAAAGAGGTCATAATACTTTTGTATCTGAAGGTTTTTCAACTTGGCGAAAGAAAGAGAGAATAAGAGATCATGTAGGAAAACACGATTCTTTGCATCATAGGTGTCGATTAGCTTGTCAAGATTTAATGAATCAAGAGCAACACATTGAATTTGCTTTTTCAAAACATTCTGAAAAGTCAAAGCGTGAGTATCGCTGTAGATTATATGCATCATTACTTGCTCTTCGCTATCTTTTGATGCAAGGTCTACCTTTTCGAGGACATGATGAATCTGAAACTTCATTAAATCAAGGAAATTTCATTGAATTTGTTAAAGTATTGGCTTTAACTAATGAAGAAATTAATAGTGTTGTGCTTCATAATGCTCCTGAAAATCACAAGCTCACTTCTCCTATTATTCAAAAAGATATCATTAGTGCATGTGCATTTGAGACAACAAAAGCTATTATTTCAGATATGGGCAATGATTTGTTTTCTATTCTAGTTGATGAATGTCGAGATGTTTCAGTTAAAGAGCAAATGGGTGTTGTTGTACGGTATTTGAATGAACAAGGGTGTGTGGTTGAAAGGTTTATTGGTGTTGTTCATGTACATGATACAAGTGCCTCAACGCTTCTAGCAGGTTTGAAGTCTTTCTTTTGTACTTATGGCTTAAGCATATCTGGTTTGAGAGGACAAGGGTATGATGGGGCTAGTAACATGCGGGGTGAATTCAATGGCCTCAAAAGTTTAATTTTAAAGGAAAATCCAAGTGCTTATTACATTCACTGTTTTGCCCATCAACTCCAACTTACTCTTGTTGCAGTTGCTAAAAAGCACCATAGTGTATGTTCATTTTTCCATACTATTAATCGTTTGGTGAATATAGTTGGGGTTTCTTGTAAAAGAAAAGAAATGCTTCGAGAATTGCAAATGGAAAAAGTGGCAAAAGGAATTGAAGAAGGTATCATAAAAAATGGACGAGGGTTGAATCAAGAGATGACATTGAAGAGGCCGGGAGATACTCGTTGGGGTTCTCATTACGGTACGCTTATTAATTTGATTCATTTATTTTCTTCAGTTGTGGATATTGTTGATTATGTTAGAGATAATGGGATTGATGATTCACAAAGGGGTGAGGCCATTAAAATGTTTGATATTGTGATTCAATTTGAATTTGTGTTTGTGTTGCATCTTATGAAATTGATTTTGGGAATCACAAATGAGTTGTCTCAAGTTTTACAAAAGAGGGATCAAAATATTGTGAATGCTATGAATTTGGTAAAAGTGTCAAAACTCCGTTTGCAGGATGTTAGAGATAATGGTTGGGAGGATTTATTGAAAGAAGTGTTTGAATTTTGTGCTAAAAATGAAATTAGTGTGATAAATATGGACGAGCATGTTTTTGTTCCAAGATCAAAGCGGGGAATGGAACCAATGACAAATCTCCATCATTATCGAGTTGAGCTTTTTTATTCAGTAGTTGATATGCAACTTCAAGAGTTGAATAGTCGATTTGATGAAGTTAATACAAAGTTGCTTTTGTGTATGGCTTGTCTTGATCCTAAAGATTCATTTTCTGCATTTGATGTGAGCAAATTAGTTGAACTTGCAAAGTTTTATCCCTCTGACTTTTCGCCAGTTGATTTAATTGAACTCCAATCTCAACTTCAGAACTTCATTGTTGATGTGCGTTTGGATAAGAAATTTTCTGAATTGAAAGGAATTGGAGATCTCGCCAAAACTATGGTTGCTATAAAAAAGCATAAAGTTTTTCCTTTAGTATATCTGTTAATCAAATTGGCATTGCTTTTACCAGTTGCTACAGCTACAGTGGAAAGAGCTTTCTCCGCAATGAAAATTATTAAGAGTTCACTTCGTAATAGCATGGGAGATGAGCTGCTAAATGATTGTTTAGTTACCTATATTGAAAGAGATGTATTTGCAAGTATTGACAATGAAACAATTATGAATAGATTTCAATCAATGAAAAATAGGCGAGGAATATTGTAATTTAATGTTTTAAATTTTCTTTGTATCCAACATTTTTCTTGTTTTATTTATTTTATTATAAATGTTATTTTTGTGAATTATAAATTTTAAGTTGAATTGGACCCCCCTTATCTAAAATCCTGGCTACGCCACTGTTTATAATAGATTAACACATTGTAATTCGTTTGCATAGCTCCCAAGTAATATATAAAATCTGAAACACTCGTCCACTGAAGCTTAAAAACATTCTTTGGAGGGCATGCCGTCTTCTATGGAAGATTGATGCAGCACCAAAGCTTAAAAACATTCTTTGGAGGGCATGCCGCGAAGTCATCCCTACTAGTGCAAACTTGAGCTCGAGAAATGTGGATGTGTGGATTCTTTGTGCCCTTCTTGTCGTGGAGCATATGAGAATACTTTTCATTGTCTCATTTGGTGTCCTCTAGCTCAAGAGTTTTGGAGAATATCTAGACTGGGGTTTTGTCCTGGATCTCGCATATCTTTTAAATCTTGGTTAGTTCAGAGGCTTAGCGCCATTTCTGCTGCAGATGCTGGTCTGCTCACTTCAACCTGCTGGCACCTTTAGCGTAGCCGCAAGCTCTTATACTGGGAACGGAGAGCTCCTACCTCTAAGCAAATCCTTCATCACAGTAATTTTTTATGTGGAATTCCTAGCAGCCAATGTCTTCAGCCAGCAGGTGCCTCGGTCTGCTTCATCGCCTGCTCCAAGATGGTCTAGTCCGACTAAGGGATGGTTGAAGATCAATGTTGATGCTGCAGCTCCTACTAACTTAGGGAAGCACAGTATAGGTTTGGTTCTTAGAAATCACATGGGACAGTTCATAGCCGCTTCTGCTCGCAATTTTGGCTCTGCTAATTGCTTGTACAGTTGAGGCAGTGTAGTTAAAAGCAAAAGTGCACTCAAAGCGATATATTTTTTCTATCATCTAAAGCGCAAAGTGCAAAAGAAGTATTCGCTACATTGAGGTAAAATATAGTTTATCTAAAATAAATTAAATAGCAAATACAATACAATACAATATGCCAAACAAAAATAAAAATCCTCGTAAACAAAAAATCAAAAGACTAAAAATATTATAAAAGTTCAAATATCACTTCACGTGTCAAGAAGAATTAACTTTACAAATTAATAACTAAAAATACCTGAGAAAATAACTCAATTCTAAAACTAATATAACAAATAGTTTACTATAATTTATAGGATTCCTTACTTAAATCCTTAACAGTTTGATTATCAAATTCATATTCATATCCTTCAACATATATTTCACAATCATTTAAGTCAGCCTAAAAAAATGCTAAAAATTATACTTACAAGAAGGATTTTTTTAGCACCATGACATGGAACGCGAACTAGAATTTGCCATTTAGAAAATAAGAAAAAAAGAAGAAAATAGTATTTCTAAAATAAAAGATGACAGAAGCATGAAAACAAAGTATAGTATAAAAGAAAAGAAGTATAAAAAGCATATCTGTCTCTCGTGTCTTTTTTGTTAGGCCAAATAATTATGAAGTCCCTTAAGTTTTGTATATTACACTAGTCAGTTTTTGTATTTTTAATATTTAATTTTTACATCCCTATATTTTTAAAAATTAAATTATTTAGTCCTTTTATCAATATTTTCATCCTAAAATCATTAATCAACTACTTTGATATTATAAAAAAACTTATTTATTCTTCCTTTATATATATTTATCTCGTTATTTATTACGTTTATTTCATTTTTAATTTTATTTTATATATAGATCGTCTGTAAAATAATAAAAGACATTATTAGTATTATTTAAAATTATTTTTTAGTAATATCTATAAAATTAAAATAAATGATATATATGAATTGTCTACAAAATAATAAAAGATATTATTCATATTATTTAAAATTATTTTTAAATAATATTTATAAAATTAAAATAAATTATGTATGAGAAATATAAATAAAATTAAAAATAAACATGACTTAACAAACAATAAAGAAAGAAATATATAAAAGAATGGCAAATAACTTATTTTATAATATCAAAATAATTAACTAATATTTTTAGGATGAAAACATTAACAGAATAACTAAACAGTTTAATATTTGAAAACAGAGGATGCAAAAATTAGATGTTGAAAATACAGAAACTGATTAGTATAACATGCAAAATCTTAAGGATTTTATAATTATTTAGCATTTTTCTTATATAGAACATAATAAAACATTCTTAAGTGCTTGAACAACAGTCGACGTAATAAAAAATAGCAAATAAATAGATGTTTTCTTTGACTAAAATACTATTATGAAATAGGAAGTTTAAAAAAATAAATATAATAAATAAACCACATGGTAGTTTCCTATCCATGGGCGGAGTTGGGGGGATCGTGTGGGGGCGGATGACCCCCTCTCGCAGGCGGCAATGAACACATATATAGGAGTCATTGCCGTCGGCCGTGAGTGCTGCAGAGAGAACGGGAGAGCTCCGCCCCCCCTCCCCCCCACGCAGTCAGCAGAGACCCGTTCACGTGAGAGGTTGAAGACAACCTCTCACGTGAATTTACTGAAATGCCCTTCGGGGCTTTAAAATTTTTTTTTAACTCTATTAAGTGAAACGGCACCGTTTAACTTGAAACGGCGCCGTTTCACTTGAAAAGGTTAAAAATATATATAAAGCCAGCAGCCCGAGCGAGAGAGGCAGAGACAGAGAGAGTTGAGTTGCAGATGACCAGAGAGCAGGAGAGCAGAGAGTGCAGTGAACGCAGTGAACGGACGGCGACGGAGACGACAGAGCAACAGCAGGTAATTTTGCCCTCCTCCCTCAACAAGTCTCTGATTCCGCCACTGTTCCTATCATTTATGAATAAAAAGAGTTCTCTAGTCTCAAAAGTATCTAAAAATAATTTATTTTTGTTACAAATACTCTTCAAAAAATCTGAAAAGACACTTAAAAAAACGAGCACTTTAAAATTCTTTACAGAAACCCAAAACGCAAAAAAGCATGCACTATAATGAAGTTATGCACTTCAAACATATGAAAAGCAATGGCATGTTCCAGCATTTAGCTTTAGCTCTTAAGCGCACCAGGCGAGCGTTTTTTACAACACTGAACTGAGGCAATTGGAATTAGAGACTCTAAGTTGGATTGATGAAAAAACTGAAATAATGTGATCATAGAGTCTGATTATTCAGTTATCATAACCTATATCAAGGGAGAGACACACTGTCTTCTCCTTTAGTACTTACGTTGGATGATGTTACTCTCTTATTCCACCAAACAAGGAAATTCTATTTTGGTTTGTTCACCGTTCTGTGAATGTTGTGGCTAACACTTTGACTAGGACTACACATTCTGAGTCAGAATATAAGATTTGGTTTACTGACCCCCTAATTGGATTGTTAATTTTTTGGCTTCTGATTAATAAATGTGCCTATTATTTTTCTTGTTTTAAAAAAAACTCTTGCCATAAGATTTAGAATACTCCAATAAAAACAACAAAAATCAGTTTTTTACATTGAAATTTTTTAGGGGGGAAGATGTTAAGGGTAGACAATGGTATAAAAAACAAATGAGAAAACAACAAAAATCTTATACATCAGAAGTCAGAACCACCTTTCTTCTTGGTCCTTCCCTTTCCCAGTGGTTTGATATAAATCAAAATAGACCATATACAGTCTATGCATGATAAGAAACACGCATCAGCCAGAGTGTAAATGGGTTATTGAAAACTATGTATGAGAACCATCACCCATCTCTCTCCCACTCTCTAATTGCTGACCGAAACATTCTGCATTTTGGCTTCTATATCAGTTGCACAGGAGTTGCCTAATTCAAATTCCATTTGTTTTATTGAACTCCTCAAACCACTGCATGACTGTATGAAAGTTTCTGAAAAGCTTTCAAAGCTTTCCGCAACCACCAGCACTTCATTGACGATACTTGATATTTTCTCCAAAGCCACCTTTATAGCAGGAAGTTCTTGTGGAGGATAAAGGCAAGCTCCAAGCTCATCAATTTGCACTCCAATTTCTTGGCAGAGCTTCAATAACTTCTCCAGAGAATTCACAAAAGTGCCACTATCATCAGGTTTTTCCTGCTTAACCAAACCTGTGATAGTACGGATAAGTTCCTTTATAACTAACTACAATGGTCCCAGACACAACCCCAATTGCTGATTGCGCAACTTTCATCTCTTCAGCTGACAAGTCATTGCCTAGTTCATCATCACTTGAACCATCATCATCATGGAGGTTGCTTATTACTTTAGGAGAAGCTTCATCTGTCAGATTGGAGGAAGCTGGCTTCAGTTCCTTCATCTCGCAAAGAACATCCTTTACTGAAACTGCAACTTGTGTCATTGCTCGCCCAATTGCTATGATATTTGTGGCTGGAGTCTTCTTAAGTGCTGAACAGGCTTCCCATAATGCACCAACCGAGGGACTACGAGTTTTAAGTCCTTATTGTGAGATCCTGCAGGTTTTAATTTTTGGGAAAGCGAAAAAATAAAAGTCAACTGGCTTGATGGCAGGGATTCCATATTTCCTTGACAGTAATATAGGACATTTAGATTAAGTATCAGATGTCCTGGATCTTATATCATATGCACATGTCCTAGATCTTATATCATATACACATAACCAACCTATATCCGGAGACAATAATAATTTGTTCCCTGACATGCTTGCTACCTCAAGAACAGTTAATGCATATAGAAAACTAACACAAATTCATGGCTAGGGAAGACAGAAATTTACATAACTGTCCAAGAATGGTTCTTTACAATGGTTATGCATCACTCTAATTGATCTTTAAATTCTCTAGACATTAAAATTCATGCCCTAAGATAAAAAAAAGGATGTGCACAGATCTTAGAAACATAGCCACCAATTGGTTGGAAAAGGCATGCCCCAGCTAGTTCATATTCCCATGGTATATGTGGGAGGTAGGAGGGCACAGGATTTTGCATGTGTAAGCATGCATTGAAAGAGATTACCATATGAAGATACAGTTTCCTTCATCAACTTAAAGCTGCAATCAAGAATCTGCTTCACAGATGCATGAATACGGGAAGAAAGAGTAGGTCCAGCACGCACTGTACTTCCATGAGAAAGCAAAAGGAAACCCTGCAGTGTATTGAAGTATGTTTCCATGCTCTCCCCAATGGCTTTTGCTTCTGGTTTTTCTCCTGTCCAAAGCATTCCAACTGTAAAGCAGAGAAAACATCAATTACTTGAACTTGAGCCATGATTCCATGTATAAAAAATTGAAAGCTCTATTTTCTTCTAGAGGAAACAAAACAGTCAGGTCAAAAATTTCCTTTCATCAACAAGTACTTTTTCTGGGGAACAGAGACATCTTTCGGTATATCATTCCCAAAAAAGATGGCAAACTGGCAGATGCACAAAAAACATATTCTTTCTTCGATGATAACTAAAAAATTACCAGCACCTCATTTCTGTGCATCATTCTTCTCATGAATTTGAGAAAGCATCAAAACAAACAACCTTGAGAACTATTCTGAATGACAACCAATCATTTGATGTTCCCAAATGAAGATGACTCATGAGAAAAAATCCATTATTTGTTATTTTGCTTCATCCAAAATAGTGGTATTGCCAAAGCATCTCCAAATACATAACCAAAAATTAACTTATCAAATTAATACACTTTAGAACTTCAGGTCATAGACCCATTGGACGTTATCAATATGGCAACCAATACTTCCTTTTCCACACAAAAGAGGAAGAATCATTTAAGTCATATTAAAATGATTCATTATTGCCAAGAAAAAAAAATTTTGAGAATTTACAATATTTTATGATGTTTTCAAGTTCCATATTAAATAACCAACTTCAATTTCAATCCATATCAAATGTGTGACAACTAAAAACAAAGGCAACAACCACGTCACGAGAAATTCAGATTACCAACACAAGCATACAGATATAAAACAGCAGATTCTGAAGTAAATAAGATCACTTTAACCATGAAAATTATATGACGCAAGGATTTACAACATACCCATTACAGAAGAATCACAGAAGAGCATAAAAAAATAAAAAAATAACACAAAGACAGAAGAATTGCAGATAGAAAGAAGGTGCATGGCATCTACCAATAGTAGCTTGCTTGGAAACTTGGTCACCCATTTTCACAACTTCCTCCCAATTCACTTTATCCATAGATGGCGCTGGTTTCCGATCCAACAACTACGCAAGAAACAACAATGTAAACCAAATCAATTCAGATAAATTTCAATAAAATTGAACAAAAAAATAAAATAAAATTGTACGCAGACGTATGTATAAGTGTAAAGCACTGAATAGAAACCAGGAGAGTCTCATGTATGTTGTGGAAGTGCGAATTAAGAGTTTGAATAAGCCGCTCTTTCTCTGCGTTTCCCATCTCTCTCTTTCTACAGACGCTTTTAGCTTCGGGGTTTTGGAGGTTTATGATCTAACACCAAATTATCAGATTCAATTTCATAGTCTGACCAATGCTTGGCAGCTATTCCACTAAAACGCTGTCGTTTTTATCAAGTACAATTACTTCTTTTTACAAGTATATATATTTATTACTATAAACTCTAAACATCACGACAGAAAAATTGTGGGGCATACACGGCAATGGAGCCTGGCGGAATCCATAGTGTCTATAATTTTTTTTTTTGTATCCTACTGTATAGATTTAAAAAAATTAATCGTATTTTTTTAAATTATGGTAAAATTTAAAAAATAATAATTTAATGTGATCAATTAATTTATATATAATTATATCATTTCAATATTGAATTGAGTTGTATTTTATTGTGCCAAATATTATATTAGCCTAATTCTTTTAATACAAAATTTATAATTATTTTTAAAAAATAAATTATATATAAAATTTGATAAAAAATAAAAATTATTAATTGATAAAAATATGATAATATATAAAAATTTATAAAAAAAATAAAAAATAAGACATAATTTATATGGTTTAGTATAAAAAGGTCTACATCCACATAGAAAAAAAATATTATTTATTTATCAAAATATTATAAATTTAAAAAATAAATTATATTAACTTCCTTTAATGTTTGGTCAATTTTCAATTGGCTTAATTTTAATTTTTAATTAAATTAGGAAACTAAAAAGACAATTTAAAAATTATTTATAATTACAAATCCGATTTTTTAAGAAAAATATTTATATTTTGCAAGAATTAATTTTTTTTTATTTATAATTACATATATTTTATTAAATATAATATATTAAATAATTTATGAGTAATTTATTTCTTTAATTTTTTTCAAGTTAGGCACCACATAGACCAAGGATATCAAAAAGAAAATATAATGTCAAATCCAAGACCACTGCGAGGGGTAGAGAAAGAAAAAAAATAATAATAAAATTTAAGAGAGATAAAAAAAATGTAAAAAACAGTTAAAAGCCCATAAAATTTAAAATATTTATTATTTTTTAGCATATGTGAATAAATAGATTGGTGGGTCTGTCGGGCCAGCCAGATAGGCCATGTACCCTAAAGCCCATAAAATTCAAAATATTTATTATTTTTTAGTATATGTGAATAAATAGATTGGTGGGTCTATCGGGCTAGCCAAATAGGCCATGTGCCCTAGGTCAGCCTAGCCTATTATACATATCATGGGCTCTCTTACTAGGTCGTGTCTGCCTCTTTGACCGTGCCAGATATGCCCCAAGTCATGCAAGGATGACTGGGCACAATTGCCATTTATACTCTTAATTTTGCAGAAAACTATAACAATGGTAAGAATTCTGCAAGAGTTAATCACTGAAATTCTCTACGGTTTGTAGGTGAATGTTCTTTTGCGCTTAAGATGTGTTTTAAAAATTATTCTGCAACATCATCAATAGCCCAAATTTCATCAATGACCATCTCAAGAGATCTATGGAAAAAAGAACGCATCGCTTGTTGATTCTCCATAAACAAGTCTCTACGGTTCCCAAAGTTCCCACTATCCAAAAGATATTTATGTTGCAAATTTTTATGATGGACTCCAACAACCCAAAATGCTCAATAGCCCATGCCTATCAAAAATTCGTGACAATATTCAGTGGCGGAACCACCAAGGGGCTAACCCCCGCTCGAGCACCGGTCAGACCAAGCGACACCCAGCCAGTGGCGGAACCACCAAAGGGCTAACCTCCACTCGAGCACCGGTCAGACCAAGCGACACCCAGCAGCTCGAACGAACCACCAGCCCCGCTCCTTCAATCTCATCGCATCACCATCGAGCGAACACCAGTTACTCGCTGCAGTGCGCTCCGGCGTCACCAGGTCGTGCACTCTGCTCTGACCGCCGACCGAGCAAGCTACATCGAGCGAGCGAGTTACCCTTACTAGCAGCCTGATCGAGCGCTTCCCACCATCGCTCTACTATTCCAGACCATGCGAACACAAGTCGCACGAGCTGCTCCACCTCCTGAGAATCGCTTCAATCATCTTCATCTCGCGATCTACCTTAACCAACAGTCGCTCGAACAAGTGACGTTCCGGCTAGTGAGCACAGACCCATGTGATTCGCTCCATCCACTATCGCCCAATCACGCTCTTCATCACGCCAGCAGTATTGATCGAGCCCCACTCAGTTATCACCGCACCAGATCGCCGACCAAGTTAGCACCGGTGGAAAATTTTTTCTGGTTCCGCCACTGACAATATTTATGGTTCTTGCAGTGGTTTACTCCTCTTGCACATAAGTAAGTAGTATGGGGAACGTAAAATGGAGAGACTTGCTCTATGGAATCCATCAACTAGGAGTTGTAAGAAGCTACCTATTTGCCTAACTTATTCTATATTTGGATTGGGATATGACTTTTATGAAGGATGACTACAAAGTTGTGACGATTTCATTGTATTTTATGTCAAGACAAGTTTAGGAAGTTTTATTGAGCAGCAGGTGTTAATAACACATAAATTATTTATTATTATATAAGTAAATAATATATAAAATACTGTACTAAAAATAAATATCAATAAAATTTTCAGAAAAGATTCAAAGAGTCACAGAATGTCTCACTTAAAATTCAGTCTTTTTCGACAGAATTTTATTCCGATAATTAATATCACAATATAGTTAAACAACTACACTTGATAATAACTATAAAACTAACATGATTCACTCTTTTTAATTTAGGCCATGTCCACAGGACAAAACTCTGAATAATTTCTTTCACTAACAAATAGTAGAATTACAAGAGAGAAATTTTTCTAGAAAAATATTTTAGAAGCATAAAACTCACAATTGAGATTAACTCTAAAAAAGTGGTAAATATTTTTCAAACACCCAAAATAAAATATCACTACTTTATTACTCTCAAAATTATTATCTCACAAATAAAATTTTCTTTCTCTAAAATTTCTTTTCTATCTTCTTATGTTATGTATAGAAATGTTGCCATTGCAATTTGCAATTCGATTGAGCAAGTTGTTCAATTTTTTTTTTATAACTTTCTAACTTGTGGGTCTCACTTGAGTAAAATACCATCACAAATATTTTCCCTACACTCAAGTGGGTGAGACTTTCATATCGGTAATCTCTCTAAAAGCAATAAATTTTTCTAAGGGCAGAGTTTTGGTCATCATATTATAGCCATTGTTATTTGTGTAAATCTTTTCAAGTCGAAATTACTTCATTTCTAGTGCATCCCGAATTCAATAATGTCTCACATCAATATATTTTGAACGTGAGTAAAAAGTAGAGTTCTTACTAAGATAAATAGTACTCTGACTATCACAATACAACACACACTTCTCTTACTTAAAGTTTAATTTTACAAAAAAAATTTCATCCAAAATAGCTCTTTATTTACTTCAGTAATTATAATATATTCAGCCTCAGTAGTGGATAAGGCAATATATTTTTATAACTTTGATTGCTAAGACATTGCTCCCCTATAAAAGTAATCAAATACCCATAAGTTAATTTTCTGAAGTCAACATTACTAGTAATGTCTGTATCTGTATATCCATCCAACATAAGTGTCTCATCACCAAAGTATAAATAAATTCTGAAAGTTCCTCTAAAATACCTAAGTATCCATTTCAATGCTAGCCAATATTGTTTTTTAGGATTAGAAGGAATCTGCTTACTACTCAAATAGCATGAGCAATATTTATCATTGTGCAAACCATAGCATATAGCATACATCAAGCTACCAACTGCAGAAGTATAAGACACTTTCTTCATTTCTTTTTTGTCATTCTTATTTGAAGAACATTGTTTATTGCTCAACTTGAAATGACATATAAGTAAAGAGCAAAGGGAAATAAGATTTTATTGCATGATAGACATGATATGAAAATTGTTTGGTATGATCTCTACACGAGAAAGGCAAAATTGATGGTATACATTGGAAGCAGTTCTATTCAATCTTTTGTTGAAAAAGTCTTGTGTTTCTTGGGATGATAGTGAATTTGATAGAGCTCTTAAGTTGGAATATTGACAGTGAATTTGATGCTTCTTTTAAGGAAAAATTGATAGTGAATTGGTATTTTAATTATATTCTCTTATTATCATAAAATAATACCATTATTTTTTTTCTTTTTCAAGAAAAATCTTTTATATATTTTTTAATATTATATGAATTAAATAAAGCTATCATTGAGTTTCTTATTTTTCACATGATATTTTATGTGCATCAGTGTTTTGTTTAATTATTTTTAGTTACTTTGACAAATTCATATTTTCACTTAAATATACCAAACATATTGAGAATTTGAATAAAAGATAGTGAACATATACCTAATGTATATATACTATTTATTTATATGTTCAAAACAATATAAACATTTGTGATTATTGATATTAAAATATATAAAAAGAGAATCATATTTTTATTAAAATATACCAAGCATATACTTAATATATAGTATTTCTTATGTTTTAATTTGCAGAAAAGATATACCAGATTTATGGGACTATATCTGAAATTCAAAAATCAACTATAAAATATACAAACATTTACTAAATTTCTAGATTTTGAGATTACCTATGTTTTTCAAATTATGAAATTAAAAAATCAATTGCAAAATTAGGGAAAATTACACCTTTTATCAATTTCTTTAAAAAAAATTTCTTTTTTACCATTTTTTTTGTTATTTTACACAAGTGCTACTTGTTTTACCATTTTTTTTTAAACCAGATTTTCATTGTTTCTTTTTGAATTACTTTGTTGTTATGCAATTTTCTTTAAACTCTCCAAATGTTATCGCTCTCATAACACAAAGATTCCGTATCATGACCTATGTGTATATTATATTATTATAATATAAAAAAGTTTATCCGTATTTGCCATAAGATAAATGCTCAACATATGCCAAATTTCCAAATTTTGAAATTACCTTTATTTTTCATATATGATATTCAAAAATCAACTATAAATATACTAAAAATATATTCAATATATATATAAGCCATAAGCTCAATATATTAGATTTCTCAATTTTGGGATTACATTTGCTTTTTATATTTAAAATTTGAAAATCAACTGTAAAATAAACCAAATACATATTCAACATATACCAAATTTCTGCATTTTGGGATTATTTTTATTTTTCAAGTTTGAAATTTGAAAATCAACAATAAATATACCGAATACATACTACTTAATATATACAAGATTTCTTAATTTGAAATTTATTCATTTTTTTACAACGGGCCTTTTATTTGATGTAAATATGCCTGGAGTGGAAAACCCCCATGACAACTCTTCAATAGTTGAGGAGGACAAGAACAAACACACTATGGGAGACAGTCACGAAGTAGTATTTTGGTAAATTTATTTTTTAGGTAGTAATTTTGTAATTTTTTAAATTATTTTTTTATATATTTTTTTTCTTCTTTAATTAGGGTGTATGAAACCAATTAATTCAATCAGTTCAGTTGTATTCGATTTTTCAAATTAGATTGAGTTTGTTTAAAAATAGAATCAGATGTAGAGCTCATAAGTTATATTTGGTTAAAACTTAGACCGATTAAACGGATCATGATATAATTATGAAATTCTCATTTTAATTCTTTCATATGAAATTTATTAAAAAAAAATTTATTCATACCACTTTCTACTTATTACAGCAAATTACTTAGAAAAAAAATAGATTTTCCAAAATAATCATGGAACGTTAATACGTTATTATTCTGTTAATCAACAAGTTAATTTTTTTTCCCAACAAATCTCCATTTACAGAATACATACAATCCCTTAATTTCATGTATAATTTACTCATATCCTGTTAAAAATGTTATTATCATATTGACACAACAGACACCATTATTTTATTGTCAATATCGGTTTGACACTTACATAAATTCTATAAAATTTATTTAAATTTTAAGATTTATTTGTTTATAATAAAATCTTTTATTCATTTCAATTTTATAAATTTAAATCCATAGAATTCAATTAGTATAAACTAAATTCTACTAAAATAGATAAAATTTACAAATAAATTTCACAAATTAATAAACTAATTTTTTTTTTATAAAATTATCCTCAATAAACTTATATCCATATTTTCTACTATACTCTTCTAATTTTTTCACTTTTTTACTATGCTAATTTCATAAAATTTATTAGTTCTCCTATTTTAAAATTTTAAAATTAATTTTTAACAAAATTATAATACTAATTTTTAATTTTTTAAAGTCAAATATTCAATTTGACTGTTTATCCTTTAGCTTCATCAATAGTTATAATTTTATCTTAATATTTTATTAAATTTTTATTTTTAATAATCATTTAATTTTTTTTAAATTGCTCATTATATATAAAAATTTTTTTGAAATTTATTATTAAAACAAAAAATATTTCAATAAATATAAATAATAGTCTAATAAGTGAAAATATTTAAATTTGAATATTTTCATCTAAAATTATATTTAAAAATATATTGCTCTAAATAAAAATTATTACAAATAAATTATAATAGTTTCAATCAATTAAATTCATATAAACTAAAAAATATATTTTTTAATATTAAAAAATAAAACATTCATATACAATAATTATCTAATCGAAAAATATATTATTATCAATTTATAGCACTAAATCTAAAGAAAAAATTTCATAAGCTTTAAATATAATATTGGCATGGATATATTTGAAAAAAAGATAAATTAATTTTCAATTCAGAATTTATTTCAAACAAAACTATATAAAATTTAATTGAATTATATGTTTTAAGTTATATCATACTAAATATAAAAATTTATTTATAAATAAATTCTACTTTAAATTTATTTATAAATAAATTCTATAATGTAAATTCATTTATTTCAAATATAGCATTAACCACTCATTGATTTTACGTTAATTAGTATTATGTTATAGTGCTTTGTCTCAAGTCCCTGTTAAGAGTAATTCCACATTAACTGGGGAAAAAAATAATAACATGAGTGTTAGCATATGATGGGCATCTATTACCTAAGTGTTAATGTACGATGAGTATCTATCACTTAAGACTTAAATTATAATAATATCTAGGGCTGTTCATTGGGCCCGTGGCCCGACCAACCCGGCCCGGCCCGAAGGGTTTCGGGCCGGGTTGGGCCGGCCCGAACCCATGTTAGGGTCGGGCCACAGGCCTCAAAATCCAACCCGAGCCCAGCTCGGGTCGGGCCTCGGGTTGGAATAAAAAATCTCGGGCCGGCCCGAAATATTAATTTTTTTTATATTTTTTAATTTTTTAAAATTTATATTTTGATAATTTATTTTTTTTAAATATTATATATAAAAAATGATATAATAATTTATATATTATTATATATAATTTAGTATAATAAATTTTTAAAATAATATGTATAAGTAAATTTTATTAAATTTTTTTTAAAAAAAATCGGGCCGGCCCGGCCCGGCCGGGCTTCGGGTCGGGCCACGGGATGCAAAACTGCAGCCCGAAAAAACTAGGTCCGGGCTTCGGGCCGGGGTCAATCCCGGCCCGACCCGACCCGTGTACACCCCTAATAATATTCAATATACTAATATGTCTTTAATATAATATTGCATGAATAATCATCAGGTACTAAATTCAGAATAACCAATGCAAACAACTAAGAGAAAATTTTGCTTAATAAAAATCTTGTTCACTGGGATCCATCTTCTGCTATATATCTTCCCTGAAATACTCTCTCCCTTGCCTTGCTTGCCTGCAAAAAAAAAATGGAACAAAGTATTTTAAAATGCAAAAAGAACCATATATAATACGACAATTGGTTAAACTAAAGGGAAGCAAAGACCTGTTCTTCCCAATTTGTCCAGCTTGTTATAATAGCAAGCAAAATATTTTGCACTAAGGCACCAACTTGTATACCGATCCAAAGGCCTTTTCCTGTAAACTTTAACCAAAATCCTAAAATTCCTGCTACTGGAATTCCACAAATATAGTATGCAACTAAATTAACATAAGCCCCCAAGTTCTGCCACCCACATCCCCTAGCAATGCCTGCATTTTTATTGACAACCATTAACAAATGATCTTCACACATCGAAGAATTAGCAAAATATTAAATTCGATATATAGAAAGATAGATAATTAACCTGAAAGGGTCCCTTGAAAGCTGTCTAAAATGACAGATAGACATACAAGAGGAGCCATGGCTGTGACATAATCCACCACTTGTTTATCATTGCTGAAGACATAGCCGAAGACATGCCTTGTAGCAAACAGGATTGAGCTTACTATAGTTGATTGTGTAGTTGTAACAAGTATTGCAGACAAGACAGATACAAAAGCAGCTCTGGCATTTCCAGCTCCCAATTCATTTGAAACTCTAGTGCTGTGTACCAAAAAACCAATTACAAATTGATCATAAAAGTAACAGTCAAATGTGCATATGGAGGAGTTTCAAACCAAACAAACCTTGCTGCAGCACCTAATCCATCTGGTACGGTATACAGAGTTGATATGGTTGCTAGACTGTTGAAAAACAACTCATACATTCAGTTGATTAAATGGAGATGCTGTTTAGTATAACCCAGAAAGATATACTAACATGAAAGGGCATCCTCAGTGCACAAAGCTTCCCACTTCGAGAGAGTCAAAGGAGGGCTGCCTTTGTTCTGCCTGTATACCCATGCCATGACCTCCCAATCACAAAGGAGCAACCTTGTTGCACTAAGGCTCGCCCTCAAATATATACACACACACACATATATATATATATATAACGTACCATACAGAAAGAACAGAAGTCTCAAGCCTTGGATTTGGTAAAAGGCCAGAAAGCATTGTAAGCAACTCAAATGACCACCACTCGAGGCTACAATCATCAACATGTCAATGGAAATAATAATAATAATAATAATAATAATAATAATAATAATAATAATAATAATAATAATAATAATGTTAGAGAATAGAAAATAACTTAAATTTTGAGTCTTCAGAAGAGAAATTAATTACCAAATCATTACAGCAGAAGGGATAGCTAATCGAAAAAACTCTCCAATTCCTTGGAATAACTCCATAGATACAGGGACACGAGTTTTCTCACAACTAGAAGAGAGAATCATGTACAGTCCAAGTAAAATCACATTTAACCAATATGATATACCAATTGAAAATGCTGCACCAAGATTACCAAGTCCAGAATAGAAAACTAGAAGCCAGCAAAGAACAATGTGAAAACAAAAGGAAAATAAGGAGCTTATGATCAAAGGACAAATCAAACTCTGCATCTGAAAATATCGAACAAGTGCTTGAAGGGTTGCATAGCCAAAGAGTGCAGGAATAAGACACATTGTAAATTTACCAGCTTCTTGTGAGATTGTTGGGTCTTGGCCTAATAAAACAAGGATTTTTCCCATATATATCCACAAGACAGAGACAGGTATACAAACAAGAAGGAGTGAAAAAATTGCGGTGTAAATTCGAATCCCAAATTGTCGATATTGCTTAGCTCCATAAGCTTGCCCACATAGAGTTTCCAGTGCAGTTGACATCCCAAACTGTGTTATCCATTGCATGATAAATAAAAATCTAGTTAAGCAACTAATTTGATTGATTTCCCATAAGATGAAAAGAAGAAAAAAAAAAAGCAAGGAAACTTACAAGGAGACTGAAGCCGGTAACAGCAGAGAAGGAGATGGCAATGGCAGTACTAGAAAGAGAGAGTTGATTAAGATGACCCACCATCATTATAGATATAACTTGCAAGAAGTATTGTGATAAATTTACAGCTACCATTGGCCCTGCTATGTACCCTATTCTCTTAACTTCTTCAATGAACAAATCCCATGATTTGCTTTTCTCTTCTATTTCTTCTTTCAACAGCAATTCTTTTTCCATCTTGTGTATCTGTTTTGCACACTAGAGAGACAGATAAATATATAAATTGTTCTTGAAAGAAAGTTTTGCATGTGTTTTTTCTTTAACAATTACTTTAGCAGGAAGCTGAAAATATTATGGCTGATAATGTACAAAGATAATCCAGACGCCGACCAACAGTACAAAAAAAAAGGGTGACCAGTTCAAATACGTTTCTCTCTAATCAAGGTGTAACTTGGAAGGTGTTGCTCCGAGTTCGAGGTCTAGACGGTACTCTTTCCCAAGTCTAATTAATTAAAAAATATGTTTCTCTCCGCAAGAAGAATATTTGGTCAAAGTTGAAATTTGAAAGTTTACTATTGTATGATAATAATCTATTCTAAAACCAATTTCAATATCACTATTTTTTTTCTTTTGCGTTGTCAATTTAAAATACTTCTTCACAGTAGAAATTTAAAATTTTATTATTCTATAATCTATTATGAAACATTTCAATAATTTTTGTATCCGCCCAACAAAAATCACCATTCTAAGAAATTCCACCTTCAATAAACTAGAATTCCAATTGAATCTCTTGCCATTTCCAAAGTTCTTGCACCCCAAAAACAATACTAACGTAATAAATAAAAAACAATACTAACATAATAAAGCTTCTAATACTCTAGGTTCTGACAGGCTTTGAAATTACATGCACGAGTTGGATATATATATATATATATATATAAATGTTTCCAGTTCCAGTCTCCAATACAAAGACTGAAACTTTAGCTTTTATTCTTTATTACTTTGGTTATGAGGACAGAAAGAGATGGGACTTACAGTTGGATTCTGGGTTTTCAAAGTTCTTTGCTTTGTAGAGTTCTTCTTTCCCTCTCTCACTTGCCTAAACGTTCTCGGTGTCTGCTACTCTTGTTGGTTGGTTATTTTTCTTTTATTTATTTGTTTTTTTAAGGAAAAAAAAATAGCTCTTTATTCATCGCATAAAGTCATTACAGGATGACCTGAGAACCAAAATCAACAGTAGCTTTTTTGGCCCAAGCTGTGAGCAACTTGGTTTGCAAATCTTTAGACGAAGACAAAAGAGGACTCATCTTTTGCAGCGGCGAAGCCACGTTTATAAGTGGGGGGGCAATTATCACTTTTTTTTTTGGAAAAAAAATAATTATATATGGTAAAATTTTTAAAATTTGTTCATTTTTAAAATTTTAAATTATCCCTCTAGCATTTAGCTTACGAAAGAAATTAAAGATAATAAATCTCAATCACTTCTTCCCGAATAAATATGTCTCTTTCTAAAAAATTGAAAAAAAAATGATACTTTTTAAAGCAAAAAATAGAAAAAAAAGAGAGAAAATTAACAAATTCTTCAATTAAATTAATTTAAATTCATCACATCAATCCCATGCTATTTGAGATACATATAGAAAATATAGATTTAAAACAAACAATTCCTATCAACCTAGCCAACAAAATAAAAAGATTTCTATTTAGCATACTATATAAAAATAATCACGTAATTATAGTATATATGTAGGAATCATACACAATTATCATACTTCAATCTAATCTTTACTAATTTTTGAATTTAATATTTTATATATTAAAAAAATCTAATAAATTAGTTTTTTTCACTGTGAACCACTCCTGCCACTTGGTCTTTTGAACTCTTACCACAGTGTGAATTATTACCTTATATAAATAATTCACATCTTAATTTATAAATTTATATTTAATTTACATTAAAATATTTATATATTTATATTAAAATATTTTAATTTATATTTTAATAATTATATTTTGCTCCTAATTAATTATATTTTTCCTTTTAACTTATGCATTACTATATTATTACTATTAGCCAATTATGAGTAGTATGTATACTAAAATATTTTAAAAGTCACTATTTTAATAAGAGTAATTTTTTAAATTTTTATTATTTTATTTTTATTTTAACTTTAAGTGGACTTCGTAATTATTCTAAAAATAATTTAAAATGAATATCTTGTTAGTTAATTATTCTAAAAATAATTTAAAATGAATATCTTGTTAATTATAATTAGATTTAGAGTTTTATATTATTTGATTTTATCTTTAATAAATTTTTTATCCACTTAAAAAAAATTTTATTGTATTAATTTAATTTAAATTTTAATATATTTATTTATTTTTCTATCATTTTTATATTTCTCTTGCTCATATTATTTTATCTATAATTTTTTTTTCTTTCTCTAAAAAAAATGTAATAAACCAAGCCTTTTTTTATTTTTTTTCCATTTTTATTCATGCCACCTTTGACTTTTAATACGAGGTCTCTACATTACAGTTTTTTTTTTTTTTGCCTTTTTTTGAAATATTTTTTAGCACTTCCATTATTCACTTTTTTATCTTTCTATTTTAAATTTTTTTTATTGCTTTTTCCCTTTTTTTAAAGTTTTTGTCTTTTTCATTTATTTTTATTTTTATTAAGTAAAAAATTTAATGACTTAAATATAGTTTTTTAATTTATATGCCATTATATTTTAACCCTTTAAATTAATTTTATTTTCTTTTTTAATTTATACATTACTATATATATGCACATTAAAATATTTTATAAGGCTTTATTTTAGAGTGACTTTCTCAAGTTTGAATTTTTATTTTTATTTTAATTTTTATTAGAATTTGAGAGTCTTTATTTTTTAAAATATTGATTTTTGAAATTTATTATTATTATTATAACTTTTAAATTGACGAGTAAAATTTAATTATCTTAAAATAATATTAAAATATTCATATTTTTTACTTTTTTTTAATAGAAATATATGGGATTATATTAAGAAACATGGAAGTCAGCTCTAATAAAAGGAAGAATACAATTTGGAGTATCCTCCACCCAAATCCTCTCACCATGAAAGACAGAGGTAGATTTGGCTAGAGTATGAGATACTTTATTACTCTCTCAATGCACAAACAGCCAGGAGCAATCTAAGAAGGATTTAGCTAGCTGCAAACAATCCTTAACCAAGGAACCCAAATCATTATTAGCTTCTATCTCTGAACTCAATAAGTAGATAACACCCTTACAATCTGATTCTAATGTAATTTTTGGAAGGACAGATTAATAGCTAACTGCAATCCAAAAGAGATAGCTTTTGCTTCACAAATATTGACTTCCCATATATCAACTACTCTTTTCCTCACACAAGCCATGACTTCACCCTTGTGATTTTGAAAAACCACTCGATATCCGACCGAAGCATCTGTAAACACTGCTGCATCAGTATTCATCTTAGTCCACCCATCTGAAGAGCAGCACCATCATGGAGGAGAACTAAGACTCTGAGTGCAGCTGGGAAGAAGCTCTTCATCCCAAAGAAAATTATATCTAGCCATCATATTCTGTGATGAGAATATAACACGCTGGACAGAAAAATGGACATTATCATGGAAGAATTTATTTCGAGCATGCTAGATATCGACAAAATTTTATCAAATCCTCCCTTGTAATTAACTTCTTGACTGCTACAAACCAATGCTTGAACATTAAGCCATCTAGAGTAAATACACCTTCTAAATTACAGCTACTCCAAATTTGTGTAACAACACTGCAATCTCTAAATAAATGAACAAGTGTTTCATTGGCAGCACCAAAGCTACAAGAAGGAGAAATAACCTCCATTCATTTATGTAGCTGAAATTGACTTGGAAGAATATCCAACACACAACGCCATATGAAGTTACTGATTTTCTAAGGAAGTGGCAACTTCCATAATTTCTTCCACAATGACTCCTCTACCATAGTAGATGAAGACTCAGCCACTCCCTGACCACTGAATTGCAAAGCCGGACGATATCCACTTTTAACCATATAAGATCTAGAAGAATGGTAGTGCCAAACTAGCCTATCAGTTCCAAGTAAACAGCTCAAGGGGATCATTTTTATTCTCTCCACATCCACAGGTAAGAAGATACTTTCAATCAGCCCCCAATTCCAAGTCCTCGTGTTCTTATCAATCAAAAGAGATACCTTAGCCTCCAATGGTAATGTGTTACATGGTGTAATAATTTTGGACTTTGGAGGTTGTGATATCCATCTGTCCTGCCAAATACCAATAGAACACCTATCGCTAACCTGTCATCTTAGACCCCTATATAGTATGTCTCTGCCAGTAATAATGCTACGCCACACATAGCTTGGATTCCTTCCCACCTCTGCATAAAAGGAAATCTATGTTTGGGAAATAACTGATTTTAAGGATGCGAGCAGTGAAAGAATGAGGATGTTTAAGTAATCTCCATCCCTGCTTTGCTCATAAAGCTTTATTAAAACCAAGAAAATCCCTGAAACCAAGACCACCCTCTACCTTAGGCTTGCAAAGGTCCTCCCATCTATACATATGCATTTTGCGTCTATTATCCTTTAGGCCCGCTAAAATCTACAAACCATAGCACCAAGATCATTGCATAAACCCACAGAGAGCAAAAAACACTGCATAATGTAAGTTGGAATAGCTTGTGTAGCTATTTTAATGAGCAGTTCCTTCCCTGCCCAAGATAAAAGGCGTTCATTTTACCCTTGAAGTCTCCTCCATAGTCTTTCTTTAATGTAATTAAAGATTAAAGTTTTATTATGCCTAACCTTGATAGGTAGACCAAGGTGCAATCCATGACTATCAACCATTTTCATTCCCAAACGATAACCTAATATCCCGCAATTCCCCATTAACATTAGCACCAAAACATATTTTGACTTTGTTCAAATTAATCTTTTATCCAGATAAAAATTAATACCATTGCAGTATAGACAAAATTACTCATCTAAAGAGGCTTCAAAAAATAACATACTATCATCTGCAAATAATATATGAGATACAACCGGTGCACCTCTACAAATTCGAACACCAGGAAGAGAATTATTTAAAATTGTTGAATTAATCAAACTCGTTAAACCTTTTGAGCATAGTATAAATAAATAAGATGATAATGGGTCACCTTGTCTAATATCATGACTCGGATAAATCATATCCGTCTGTTGACCATTAACCAGGATATAATAAGTTGTTGAAGTCACAAACCGCATTACTTAGTCAATCCATGATAAAGAGAAATCTAACTTAATCATCACTTCCTTGAGAAAATTTCATTCCATTTTATCATAGGCCTTGGACATATCTAGCTTCAAAGACATACATTTTCGTCTACTTGTTTCATTAGTCTTTAAATAATGAAAGACCTTATAAGCAACCATAATGTTATCAGTAATTAACCTATTTGGAACAAAAGTACTCTGAGCTTCATCAATAACATCTCCTAGAATAAGTTTCAACCTATTAGCCAGTATTTTAGTAGCAATTTTGCAAACTATATTATACAAACTAATAGGTCTATACTCCTTAGGAATGATGTAAATGTTTATGTGATTAAATCTATTTGGCATAGAGCCACCCGCTAAAACCTCCAAAACCACCCGAACCACATCACCTTCTATAACATCCCCTGATAGAATAAAGGTGAAAGACCATTGCCAGGAGCCTTCAAGAAATGCATCATCTTAATTGCTTTTAGAACTTCCTCTGCTGAGAATGGATGGTTTAGCAAGTTATTCATATCATCATTTACCTTGGTTGGAATACAATTCAAATCCTCTTAAGTTATCGAATCAAAATATTTTTAACTATTATTATATTTAGAGTTTTATATTATTTAACTATTATTTTTTAATAGATTTTTTATTATTTAAATATATCTTTTTATGCCAAAGCAATTTTATTTTAATATATTTATTCACTCTTCTATCACTTTTTATTTTCTCTTTACGCGTATTATTTCTCAGATAAATTTATAATTTTTCTTGCTCTTCAAAAAAATTATCAAGTAATAAGCTTTTTACTTATTACTTTGTATTTAAATTACTAAATTTAATAATTTTTTATTTTTTTATTAATTACATATGAAAGAGAATGAACACTTAGGATCAAATCTGACATTGAAGCGAAAATAACTCATATTTTTAGCCATTAAATTATATTTTATATAATAAAAAATTAGTTAATTTTTTTAATTATATTCTTATTATTAATAAGTTAATTAATAAACTGAGAATATAATAATTTTAATAATAATGAGTTTATAGATGATATTTTAGTAAATTTAAAATAATTTTTTTAAAAATTAAAAAAATTTAATAATTATTTTAATAAGTGTGTACGAGTTAAAAATAATAATTTTATTAAAAATTATTTTTTATGTATTAATTATATTAGAATATAAATTATTTTTATTTTAAATAATATAAAATATTATAAATCGTAATATCATGCATGCTTATTAAATGCTTGTATATGCTAAAATTACTGTGATTAATGAATAGTAAAAATCCAAAATAATCATATCTACTCCTTAAATTTTCAGTTTTACCCTTTTTTTTTATTCACTTTTTTTTTCTTTTACATTTTTTCTCACATAAGCCAAGTAAATTGCTTTTATTTTTTTATATTATTTTTTCAGTTTTTAAGGCAACTGTCTTGGGTCCCTTCTACAATAAAAATCATTCATTAAATTTAAATAGAAAATAAAATTATTCGCTCGCACCATATTAATAAGTGCAAAACTTAAAATTATAACATTATATTGTATCCTTTTTTATTAATGGAGATTTTTAGAACAATATATGCACTGTGATATTTAGAAAATTAAAATTAATATGACATAATAAATTCAAATTAATATGTCATATTAATACATTTTAATTAATATGACTTAATATAATAAAATAAAATTAGTTATAAAATTACTTTGACTAATGACAAAATATAATAAAAAAAAAGTTAAAAAAAACAAAATTAAAAAATAAAAGAAGGGAAAGCAAGGATAAAAAATAAAAATTCACTATCATTTGTGTGAGAATTTTAGTATTTAAATGCTCGAACGTCAATCCATACAGTATTGCGAGAACTAAATTTTTTAATAGTAATTTTTATTTTTTAAATTAAAAAATATCAATATAAAATTTAAGCAGAAAATATATATTTGATATATTAAATAAAGAGAGAGAAACAAGGTTACACATAATTATAAAAATAAAATAAAATAATAAAATAATTATTCTTAATAATTATAAATAATAAATATTTTAATGCAAAACTTTAATAAAATTTTAAAATAAAATAAAATAAATAAATATTAAATATAACAGTCAATACTCTATAAAAATAGAAATATATTAATAATTTATTATCAATATTATCTAATACAAAATTCTATTAAAAATCTTATTAATAAAGAATAATTAAAAAATAATACATCATTTAGTTATTTAATTAAATATTTGATTACTAATTTGGGTGTATATGTTTTCTTTTTTGTTTATATTTTTAAAATTTTATTATTTTTTATATACTTATATATTATTTATTATATATATTTAAAGTTAATGACAATATTAGTCCATTTGAATATTGAAAATATATATCATATAAATATATTAAATTTTCTATCACATAAATTTTTTGAAAAAGGATGTTGATATATAAAGAAAAATGGGTAAAATAAAAATAATATGAGTAAAAAATGTATAAAGTAATAGAAAAATAAATAAATATATAAAGTAATAGAAATATTTATTTAAAAATAATATAAGTAAAAGATATATAAAGCCATAGAAAAATAAATATATTAAAATTTAAACTAAATTAGTACACTAAAAATATTTTTAGGCATATAAAAAATTATTAAATATAAACTCTAATAATATAAAATTTTAAATTTAATTATAATTAATAATATATTTATTTGATATTATTTAAGATAATTAAATTTATATTATCAATTTAAAAATTAAATTAAAATAATAATATAAAATAAAAAATTTAAAAAGTATCATTTTAAGAATTATGACTCATAATGTTCACTAAGAATTAAAATAAAAATAAAAGAGATAAAAACTATATTTAAATTATTTTATTTTTATTTCAATTAATAAATATATAGATAAAAAATGAAAAATAAATAGAAGGGGAAAAATATAAAAAGCAACAAATGAAAAAAGAAAATAAAGAATAAAAAAACATAAAAAGAAGGAAGTGAAAAAAGAAACAAAAAGCATCCATATTCCAACTATTCTGTCTTTGACTGGCCCATCCGAGGATGCTTGTGTGTAGAACAAAGGAAATAAAAAAAAAAAAAACAAAAGTTCCAAAATATATATATATAATTGGAAATAAAAAATAAAAGAAGAGAAAATAGGGGTAAAATTGAAAATGTACTATTTATTCTTTAATCAATTTTAGTATATATATAAGATAATATTGTGTGGTGATTTACATTTGAGTTTTTTGTTCTCTTAATATTTAAAAAATAAAAATTGAAAAATAATTAAATAATTTACTAATAATTATAAATAGAAAAATATATATTAATTGTCTAAATATTTTTACTTTTTTAATTTTGATATATAAATTTTTTTATTCATTTAAGTATTTAAATTTTTATTAATAAAAATAATTTAATTGCTCCGACCAATTGATAAATAATAAATCAGTCAAAAAAATTAATCAGAATAATTAAATTATTTCTATTAATAAAAATTAGATATTAAAATAAATAAAAAAATTTATATATTAAGATAGTAAAAATAAAAAAAAATCAAACACTAATAATATATTTTTTTCATACATATATTTATAACAACTGAACCAGAGTTTTTTTTCTAAAATAGAATCCGATAGTTTTTTAATCTACAAAAATGTCGAACTTAGGCTGTTTACCACTAAATCTCATTGGCGTTAGTGCATAGAATTATGATGCTTTGATTGAATGCCTTAGACTTGCCTGAATAGGGTAGGGGTTATGTTGCATGAGAAAATCAAAAGTCGTTTGAGAACTGAAATGCGAGGTGGTGGAAAAAAAATATTGAAAAAGTATTTAGTTGTAGAACATAATTTTATATATTTATTAGATACTAGTTAAATTTTAGAAAATTACTTTTAATTATTTTATAAATAAAAAATACACTTTAAATTAAAGGAGTTAATTATTTATTTTAATTTTTATAGATTTTTTTATTTAAACAATTGTTAGAGAATGAAAATATAGAAAATTAATAAAATGAAAATGAAAACACATTTTTCAACATGTTATCTTGCAAAAAATTTTGTAATCGTGTCGTGCTGTGTTGTGTGGGGAGTGTCGTGTCGTTGTCACGCCTAGATTATTAGTGTAGCTTTCTAGCCACGCTTACTTTTCTCTCTTTTTTGCTTTTTTTTTTTGGACTTAGCCTACTCATAATAAAGGCGAGCCCGCCGGTGTATGCATATATAATTTTTAAATATTCGAAAAAAAATTTATGTCTTATGTAATGATAAATGGCACCTCCTTCGTTAATTTTAACACTTTGATCCGATGATTGCATAAAAATAAAGAGAATTATTAAATACTCGCGATTATAAGAAAAAAATACTATTTTCTCTATTTTATTTCAAATATCCTATAAAATAAATTTTTATTTAACTTTAAATATTATTTTTAATAATTTAAAAAAATTTTAATATTATTTCTATTAATTATTAAAAAAGAATAAATAGAATGAAAAATGGGAAAGAATATTTAGATAAATTATAATAAAATTTTATAAATTTTACAATAATTAATTATTTTTTTAATATGCATATGCTATTTACGACACTTCAAAACAAAATAAAAAGAGTACTAGAAATTATTATTAAATTACAAATTATACAATTAATTAGATGTGTGAAGTTATTGCACATTTAGTTTAAATAGTAGATATAAAGAAATTTTTTTTTCATTATTACTGAGAATGAGAAATTGAACTTGAATTTAGAGAAAGTGTACTTATCCTTATAATAATTTAATACTAAAAAAATATCTTCTTAAAATTTTAAATAAATTTCTAAAACAAAATATAAAAAGGGAGATTAACGAAGCCAACCCACCACATTCAGTTCATGCACGATAGCCCGATCCAGCATCAACAGATCGAGTCGCTGGGCCGCTTGCAGACGCGAGCTCGAACCTCCTCGTTGGTGGACTCGTCTTTGCCAAACCAGGTGAGTCCTCTACGCTTTGGGTCCGTTTTCAATTTTAGTTTATTTTTTTTTAAAGTTTTTTGTTTACATAAAAATAGAATTTCTATTTCATATTAAGGGAAACGATATAAAAACACCTGAACAATTGGTGATAACTCATATTGAATTCTATTTTTTTTTTAAATTTGCTGAGCTGATTTCATAATATATAACTTATATGCGACTTGCTTAAATAAAAAAACATTTTCAATTATTTTTTTTGGTCAATAACATTTTCAATTCTATTATGTCCGAGTTTGACGTGCATCTTTTCCTTTTACGTTAATTAAATTTAAAAATATTTTTTAATTGGAAATGAGTCTTCCGTTATTAAAAAAAATTTAATTAAAAAATTTCACTTTAGCTAAAACTGATATTATTAGGATGTCAAATTTTCAATTGCGGACAAAATGAATTTCAGAATTGAATTTGGTGAAAAAAAATTCAAGTTTATTTGTTTATTTATTTTATGCCTGGAGAGGAGAAAAATCTATACATATAGATTAGAGTAATTAAAAAATATGTATAAATTTCAATTAAAATATATATGAAAATGCAATGAGGTGAACAATAAAGTTGATTTATATATAAACAAAATTGATAAACACTCATGAAAAACAAATTTGATTAATATATAAACAAAATTGACACACACACATGAACTTAATAATAAGCAGAGAAGAGAGAGCAGGGAGAGTGTACATATAAATACACATACACATACATATATATATATACATATATATATACATATATATATATATGTGTGTGTGTGTATACGAATCAAGAGGGTCCATTGCTCATCCAAGATTCTCTTGGTTTCGCCTCCATATGCATATAGTATTTATACTATTAATAAAAAAATTAAATTATAAATAATATCTTTGAAATAAAAAAATAAAAAATATAATATAACATATTAAAATGAAAAATTTAGCAAAAACAAATCTCATGGCAACAGGGGCGAAACCAGGACACCGGCGAAGGGGGGCAAAATTTTCAAGCAAAAAAAAAATACATACGAATTTATATTCAATTTTATTTTCATATTAAAAAATTAATACAAATAATTGGTATTAATATTTGTATTCAATTTTATTTTTATATTAAATAATAAACTATTGAAATTTTTATTATTTTTATTTCAATATCTAAATTTTATTTTCAAAAATTACGTAATATATATTATTTTTTAAATAATATTTATATATATTTTGAGATATTTTTAAAAAAATATTTAAAATATTAATAATATAATTTGTATATAGTTTTATTAATAATATAATATATTTAAAATAATTTGTATTTAAAATTTGTATTTAAAATATAATTTGTATAATTTGTATTTAAAATATTAATAATATAATTTGTATTGATTAATAATATAATTTGTATATTATTAATATTATTAATATTTTTCAAAATATTTTAATACATATTATAAATTTATATATATATATATACATATATATATACATGTATATATATGTATATGTATATAGGAACCAGGGGGGCCATAGACCCCATGCCCCCTTTGGTTCCGCCCTTGCATGGCAACACACGGATAATGGTATAGTATTATATAAGTAAAAGAATAGAAAAATTAATTGGAGGCTACGAAGATGGATAATATTTAAGCTCAAATGTTCTGGGTGGCTAAACATGTTTTTTTTTTAAAATGAAGTTTAAACCAAGACATGATGGCATGCACTTACGTTATCTGTCAAAACTTTGTGCTACATGTACGACTACAGTGAAGAGGAAAAACAAAATAAATCCAAATTAGCGGTGCAGGAGGATTAACAACCTGAAACGGATTCACAGTAAATAAATTAAATACGAGAAAAATAAAAAAAAAATCAAAGAACACATATATTTAATATAGTTAATTTTTTTTATTTGAATTATATCTACGAACCAATTTTAAAATATTTTTTTAGCTAATAATTGCAGGCTTATAAAAGAATAATTTTTTAAAAAAAATATTTTAAAAGCACAGTACTTATAATTAAAAATAATTATAAATTATTTTTATATTTATAAAGTACATTTTTTTTATTACCAACAACATGTATATAACAATAAACAGTATGTTCATTACTATTTATGTATAGGTAAATTTTTCAGCAGGCCGCACATATATTTTTTCTTCCAAATTTTTTTTTTAATTTTTCCTCCCTAAATGTTTATTTTTTTTAACTTCTTCCCCGTAATTTTCTTTTTCAGAATTTTTCGTTGCTTGTGAATGTTAAAAATATTAATTTATCATATATCCGTAAAATTTATTATAATGTATTGTTTAATTTATTATCAATTGATCTCTCTTATATGGTTATGGATGATTACAAAATTTTTATATACTATATCGATGATTATAATATATGTTATTTATTAGATAATTTGCAAATAAAGTGGCTCAGGATTTTGTGAGTCATTGATTCTGAGATTGACGAGATGCTTCTTTTTTATTTTCATTATTTTGGAGTTGAATTTAAGTTAATAAAATTTCTTTTTATATATATAAATTAAAAAATAAATTTAGTTATGTTGTATATAAAACACGTATTTATTATTCATTGTTTTTACAATTAATTCTAAATTCAATCTCCAAAATTTACTTAATATTTTGCATTCAATTTAAGATTATGGATTGTAATATTTCTAGTTGTTATCCTTTAACCAAATTATAATTATATTAGAGTTCGGTCATCTCTTTACGAAAGTGAACATTTTTAATCATTTCAATTTTATGATTATAATATAAAAAATATGTGATTTTTATAATGCAATTTTTTTTTTCTGTTTCTTTGTTGTAGATTGAATTGTTTATAATTGTAATTATAGCTCTTAAGATGTAATAGTATCGTGTCAGGTTTTTTGAGCAATGGGGGATCAAATTCATTAACATGAAGAAGAAATATAGATCAACAAGATAAGGCAGAACTCTGTTTGAGAGCGTAAAATGGTTTCTAGATAAATTAGGATCTGCTTTCTGTGCAGAGCTTTGCTCTGCCTGTCCACTGGGCTTGCCTTTTAAGTCAACCGTCTGGTCGATCCTCTTGAAGGTCATGATTTTCGGTGATAGATTCAGCAATTTCAACGTCAGATTTGGGTTCTCTTCAACATCTTGACAGCAATCTATTTTGGTTCTCTTTTGTTACTGATCTTGGTGACTTTTCCGATCGGTGAGCTCCTCCACACCATTTCTCCTTTCCGCTCCTTTAGCAACCAGATCTGCAATCTCGCTTGGTGCCTGGTAAAAATTTGTTGTATAATTTTCTCTCTGTCAAAGGTTAACACATGATTGTGTTCTCAATTTTTATTGTTATGAGTATTATTGTTTGGAATTGTTGTGGGTTTGGAAGAGCCATGACTAGGAGTGCTTTGAGAGACCATACCTCCCGTTACCGGCCTGGTCTGATTTTTCTTTCTGAAACTAAACACAAGAAAGATTTTATGGAATCACAAAGAAGAAAATTCCGATTCCAATTTGGGGAATATGTGGATGCTCAGGGAAGTGCTAGGGGTCTTGCTTTATGCTGGGCAGAAAATTGGCTAGTACAGAAATTAGAAGTTGACCCTAACTTCATTCACATAGCAGTGTATGACCTTATTGTAGTTTTTTTGTGGCTACATTTGTATACGGCTCTCCTTATAAACATGAAAAAAAGAAGTGTTCTCTAAGTTAGCAACCCTTAACCCAGGAGCTTCAATTCCATGGCTCTGTATAGGCGATTTTAATCATATTTGCCATTCTCATGAGAAATCTGGAGGTGCACAATGGATTTCTGGTGGATTCTTCTTTAGAGATTGGATTACTGTAATGGACTTGGGATTTAAGGGACCAAGATTTACTTGGCCTAATAAACAAGAGGGTTCCTTTAACATACAAAAAAGACTGGATAGAGGCATTTCTAACCAGGAGTGGAGAATTAAATTTGGGAAAGCTCACATCATACATGGACCTCTGTTGGGTTCAGACCATAGACCTTTGGTATTGAGGTTGAAAGAGGTAACTCCAAAGAGAAGGGGAGTTTTGAATTTGAATTAAAATGGCTAGAAAAGGGGGAATGCATGGAGAAAATCAAAGAGACATGGGCTTCTTCATCTCAAGGTTCAGCCATGGAAATCCTTTGCAATAAACTACTTAATACAACAAGATCACTTTTTATCTGGAATAAAAATAATAATCTCAATGTGAAGAGGAGGATTGAGGATATTAAAAGACAGTTGGAGGTGTTATATGTAGAGGATCAAACAGGAGAGTTTAAGGAGAAAGAGCACCTCTTACTAGATGACCTTAGTAGGTCTTGGAGAATGGAAGAAAGCTATTGGATTCAGAGATCCAGAGTTAATTGGTTAAGGGCAGGAGATAAGAACACCAAGTTTTTCCATGCTTTAACAGTTCATAGAAGAGCTTCTAATGCCTTAGTGAAGCTGAAAGGAGATGATGGTATCTGGGTAGAGAATGAAGCGGAGATTAATAAAATGGTTTTGGATTTCTATAAAAATATATACGCTTCCATTCCAACTTGCTGTCAGGACTAGGTGATCAAACATTTTTGAGTACGGAATCTGATGATCTAAACTCAAATATTTGTGCATTGCCTTCCTCGGAGGAAATTTATTAGGCACTTACTCAGCTGGAAGCTCATAAAGCTCCAAGCCCAGACGGATACCCGGGGTTCTTCTATCTCCAATTTTGGACAGTTGTGAAGAAAGAAGTTATTGATGCTATTCAAAGTTTCTTTAGAGATGGAAAGATGCTCCCAGCTCTGAATTCCACCGATATTGTTTTAATCTCTAAGGTACATAATCCTGAATCTTTGCAACAATTTCACCCTATTGCTCTTTGCAACTTCTCTTATAAGATTATATCAAAGATACTTGCATCTAAAATTAAACCTTTTTTGAATAATCTCATTTCCACTGAGTAAGGAGCCTTTACACCAGGCAGGATCATTCATGAAAACATCGTCATTGCACATGAACTTTTCCATTCTCTTAATAAAAAACACTCTACTATGAAGGGGAAAATGATTGTAAAGTTAGATATGAACAAAGCATATGATAGAGTAGAATGGTCATTTCTTGAAAGAATCCTTAGGGCTATGGGTTTTTGTGAGAAGGCTATTGGTCTCTTAATGCAATGTGTGACATCGGTGGCTTATGATGAAACTCTTTTAAATAGTGGAAGTATTGGCAAGTTTTGTCCTTCAATGGGCCTTGGCAAGGATACTTGTTATCTCTTATACTGTTCTTGTTTATTACAAATGCTCTATCTGCTCTATTACACCAGGCTGTGGAAGAAGGGATAGTTAAGGGTATTCTACTAACTTTTAGCTCCCCTAAATTTACTCATTTGTTATTTACTGATGATACTCTTTTATGTGGGGGAGCTAGTATTGAGGAAGCTAGCAATATTATGGGTATCCTTAACTTTTATTGTCTAGCATCTGGACAGGTTATTAATTTGGAGAAATCTAGAGTGGCTGTTAGCAGGAATACACCAGATTCCTTGAAATTAGCTATCTCCAATGTATTGAAGATGAAAGAAATGGGAGGCAAGGAAAAATATTTAGGTATTCCTTCACAATGGGGTAGATCCAAGAGGAAAGCCTTATCTTTCGTAAAAGATAGAGTTCAAGCAAAAGCACAGTCTTGGAAATTCAATCTCCTTATGCTGGTAGGGAAATTATGATTAAATCAGTGCTTATAGCTATGCCAACTCATGTTATATCGTGCTTTTTGTTACCAAAAGGCTTTTGTAGGGAGCTTGATCGTGTACTTTCAACCTTTTGGTGGAAATTTGATAAGGATGGGAAGGGGGTATTTTGGAGGAGCTGGGAGTTTATGACTATATCAAAATTTAGAGAGGGTATGGGCTTTAAGGATTTCTTGATGTTTAACATTGCTCTTGTAGCGAAACAATGTTGGAAATTGGTGCTGGATGATAATTGCACATGGGTAAGACTTTTGAAGTCCCTATATTATCCGAATTATTCCTTCATAGAAGCCAACTTGGGCCTTAGACCTTCTTAGGGATAGAAAAGTATGATAGCAGTAATGGACTACATTAAAGGAGGTTTCAGATGGCTGGTTAGAAAGGGAGATAAAATTAGAATTTGGGAAGAACCATGGATACCTACTTTGGCTAACTTTCGAGTTCACTTTGCTAAGCCACATGGTGTTAATGAAACCTTGGTGTCTGATCTCATTGACTTAGAGGGAAGATGGAAAAGGGACCTCATTAACTCCATCTTTCCCCAAAATATAGCCTTGGCCATTTTAAAAATTCCCATCACTCGAAGTATTGTTGATGACAAGCTTATCTGGCATTATGAGAGAGCTGGAAAGATTACTGTTAAATCAATTTGTCATTTCTCATGCAAGGAAAGAGATGAATTATGCAATGCTCATTCTAATGGCACCCCTATCAATAATAGTTTATGGAGATCAATATGGACGCTCAATTTCCAGCCAAAAATTCAAAGCTTTTTATGGCGGCTATGTGTAAATGCAGTAGTTGTTATGCTAAACTTATGCAGAAGAAGACTTGGACGAGATCCTCTTTGCCCTATATGTGGAGTTGCGGATGAATCAGTTATGCATATGCTTTTTGAATGTGATCATGCCAAGCTCTCCTGGTTCAGATCTAATCTGGATTTTTTTCCTACAGCTCTTAACATGAGATCTTTTATTGCATGGTGGTCTAATTTGATTTCCCTTGCAAAAGTAGCTAACCATGATGATCTTTTGTGCAAGGTAGCTTATGTTTACTGGAGCATTTGGATATCCAGGAATGAATCTTGTTTCAGAGGCTATTTACCTAACCCAAAGATCACAATCAATAGAGCTTTCTATCTATGGTCGACCTTCTGTAGTCCACAAGAAAAGTCTTCCTCCAAAAATACCATCTACCTCCAAAGTCAATTTCAGCAACAAAAATCAATGTGGATGCAAACTTGTTTGATCAGTCAGCACTAGCAGGAGCAGCGGTGATTTTTAGAGATGATAAAGGCCATCTAATCCATGGAGTTGCTTCCATCTTGAACTCTATCTCCCCTTTAAGCAATGAAGCTCAAGCACTATTCATTGCTGTAAGGAAAGCCAAGGATCTTGGTTTTGAGAGGTGTTTATTTGAATCTGATAGCCAAACTCTTATACAAGCTATCAATGATAGTATTGACTGTCCTTGGGAAATTGATTCATATGTCTCCTCTATAGTCTCTTTGAGAGAAGGTTTTTTGAGCTGTAACTTTAGCTATGTTCATAATATGCAACATGGTTGCAGAGTGGATCGCATCAGCATTGTTTAAAGCAAATCTCAGAATAGATTGGCTAAATACGCATCCTGTTATGTTAGACTTCCTTCTGAGGAATGATGTATCTTAATCTATTTAATATTATTTACTACTGTTAAAAAAATATGATAGGGCAGAAAATAAAAAATAGAAATTGAACAAACATTATCTTTATCTTTTGGAATCTTAGAGCTCAACCATTTTACTCGTGTAGAAGAAGGCCATGCAAAAATAGAGAGATGACCAAATCGAAAACTAAGGATCAAAGCCTCGGCCGTATTTGCAATCAGGTGCAAGCTCACAATAAACAAGTTAAATATCAAATCAGACCAACCCCCTAACATGCTCATGTAAGAAATAAATTGAGGGAATAGCAATTTTAATGATTCTTTCAACTTATGCGTTGCTCATCAAATATGCATGTTATGTTATTGATTCCATTTTTCAAACTCTTTCCTTGAAATATCTTTTATTTCAATTTTTTAAAAAAAACATGGAATTTTATTTGCATCACCTTTTCAAGCTGATGTACTAAAAATCCCTTATAAATGATCCTAATTCCACAAAGAAAATGTTATTGACTTAGCAAGAGTGCTGCCTTTTTTGCTTTGAGAATTTAAACTGGCCAAAACATCTTTTCTTTTTTTTTTTTCTTCGACAGCAAACTTCACATATCTGCCGTTGCCTGCGGCATTGGCGGCCTATTACTTCAGCAATTTACTAATTTATTTGGGGATACCAAACTTCACAAATCTCTCATTTTGTTTTGGTTGTAATTACTCCTTGCATGACCAAAAATTAAATGTTGGACCACTTCTACTATTTGTCCTATTACACTACTCATTCATACAATTACCACATTGCATAATATATATTAATAATTTTGAGTTGATAATTTCAAAATATAAAATTATTTTTCAAAATAATTTACTATTATTGGAACAATAAGAAATAAATAATTAAATTAGACTTTGACTAGAAATTGGGCTATTCAATATAAACTAAAAATATTTTACGTAAGTGTACAAATTTTTTAAGCTTTAAATTTTTAATATTAATAAATAATAATAGACCAGAAAATAAATAAATAAAAATGAGTGAAAAAAGTGATGGCTAATTTAAATTTAAATAATAAAAAATATTAAAATTTTATTGTATTATAGTGGCTCTGGCTTTTTGTTTTTATTGAGCCCTTTTTTTTTTTGAACAATTTTATTGAGGATTGAGAAGTATACTGAAATATAAGAACCAGAGAAATGGCAGTAATTAATTAATAAAATTTAGGAGGGAGTGATTACGTTCCAATTTCTAATTCATTTCCCTTGTTTTTTTTTTCCTGTCCGTCTCTGTCTCCGTCTCTGTCTCTGTCTCCCCTTTATATTCCAATCTCAAAATACTTAAAACAGGCGGTCAAGAACTGATAAGTAAAAACAGCTCCTACTCTTATTCCATTGAATATACAGCTGAGAGCTCAAGAACAAGAACATGGAAGAGACTTTGTTATTAAAACAAAAAGAATACGTGAAAAGAGAAGAAGGGGATTCAATAAATTCCACATTAGCATGGGCTGTGTTCTTTCAAGAAGTGAAAAGATTGGGGTATATAGCAGCACCTATGGTGGCTGTGATTATTTCTCAGTATCTATTACAAGTAATTTCTATGATGATGGTAGGTCATCTTAGTGAACTTGCCCTTTCTAGTACCTCCATTGCCATTTCTCTCTCTGGTGTTACTGGGTTTAGTCTTCTTGTAAGTACATTCCTTTTTATTAGTTTTCCAAAAAAAAAGGATTGTTTTTATGTTATGTGATTACAGTACCAATTTTTATTGTTCTATACTAATCTTAACGTTAATTAATGGTGGGGAAATTGAGGAGATAAGAAATTAGGCTGATTTTCTCTTTTTTTTAATCGTCTTTTTTCTGCTCTTGCTTCTGTTTGTATCAAGAATATAAGCCCATACTATATGGTTGATTATTTATTATTTTTTAAATCTGTTGATACTTATATTGGTTTCAGACTTTCAGTAGCAAATTAGTGCTGGTAAAAATATTTCATCCATTTCTTAAACCCTCTTTAGGTTTTAAGTTGAGTAGATTTGGCTAATAAGTGAAGAGGAAATTTGTCATAATTGGAATTATAGAACTCTTAAATGAAATGGACTCTTTAGAAATCTCTTGATGTTTTTTTGTTTTTAGTCTGGAATAAAGGGGAATTGATTGTGATATTTTACCAATTTTTTTCAGTATTTAGTGTAACACCAATAGATATTATTGGTTTGGCAGCTTTAATAATAGCAATTCCTAAAGCTCCTATATATGGTACAATTTTCACCTTAAAAGGAAGCCACCATTTTCTTTTCATGAATTTTCCAAGTGAAAATTATTGGGGTTTTGACAGTGAAAATTCATTAAGTTGGTGTGTAGCCAATTATGGATAGCAGAAATGAAATAAGAGTCAAGCTCTCAAGGTCTTGGTTAAAGTGATTCATAGTCAAAAGAGGCTTTTATCTTTTCTGCCATGTCTTTTGTATAAAAACCAAACAAAGTCCATATATTTATTGTGCCATTTTGAACAAACGCATTAATTATTCAATAAATATCTTGGGAAGCAAGTCTATCTATAATACTTGGACTTGGTCAGATTTAATGTACGCTTTCTAGCTAGTATGAAGTTACACTGATATATCTTTGGCCTTTTCATGATGAGAAAATCACTATAGAAATATGGATATAAAAGTAAAATCCGTAATATATACAAATGGGATAAATAGACTAATAAAAATATGGTCAATGGGTCATAGTTAATGGTTCAATGTTAATCAAGAAATAAAGGCCTGGATTACTATAGGGATGTTCTAATATCAAATCCCCCAAGAGGGATGAGAAGATAATGAAATGTAGGAGAGTTAGTTCTGTTGTTGTGTAGGCCATTTAAGTGAATGATGTAATTGGAGAATTGAAAAAAGAAAAAAATAAAAGAAAGAAAGAAAGAGATTATTGAATTGATTTTATGTTAATAATATAAATTTTTGTTTGGAATAATATTATAATTAACAAAATCTTGTGATTTTTTTGTGCTGCCCAGATGGGAATGGCAAGTGCATTGGAAACTCTCTGTGGACAAGCATATGGAGCTAAGCAATATGAAAAACTAGGAATTCAAACTCAAACTGCTATATTCTGTTTAATCTTAGTTTGCATCCCTCTTTCTATAATATGGATATTTATGGGAAAGATACTTGTTTTCATTGGCCAAGATCCCATAATTTCAGATGAAGCTGGTAAATTCACAACGTGGCTTGTTCCTTCGCTCTTTGCCTATGCAGCTTTTCAACCACTTATTAGGAACTAACAGACCCAAAGTTTGATCTTCCCCATGTTCCTGAGCTCTTGTGCAACTCTTTGTTTCCATATACCTCTCTCATGGATTTTAGTATTCAAGTCAGGACTCTAAAACCTTGGAGCAGCATGTGCAATCTGTATTTCAAACTGGTTGAATGTGATTTTTCTCGGATTATACATGAAATACTCTTCTGCCTGTGCTAAAACTTGCGTCCCAGTTTCTATGGAGTTATTCCATGGCATTGGTGAATTTTTCCGCTTTGCTATCCCTTCTGCAGTAATGATCCGGTAATGAATCTGTTTTCTCTGTGCTTCTGCTTGCAGAACGAGTATTGTATTATTTGAGCAGTCATGGTAATTATAATCTTATATACATTAATAATGTTGATGCTCGTTCTAGCCTTGAATGGTGGTCATATGAGCTGCTTGTCTTGCTCTCTGGGCTCTTACCAAATCCAGAGCTTGAAACTTCAGTCCTATCTGTCTGGTATGCTTTCATTTTGGTTCAAGTTATTTTGACCAATCAGATGGAAAATTCAATTTCAGTTTCTGCTAATTTATTATTTGCTTTTCTGCAGTCTCACAACTATTTCTACACTTTATGCAATACCATATGGACTTGGTGCAGCAGCAAGGTCTGGTTCTGTAGAAATTTACATATATGCTTATGCACGTAGATACCATTGTGTGTTATTGACTTCGCAATTGCAAATGTGTCTGAACTGTTGTACATCGTGTTCCTTTTGCTTGTTTTGTAGCACTAGAGTCTCAAATGAATTAGGAGCAGGAAACCCACCAGCTGCACGTATAGCTGTTTATGCTGTGATGTTTCTTGCAATTGTGGAGACAAGTATAGTAGGTGGTACCCTCTTCGCTGCCCGCAGCGTTTTTGGTTACACTTTCAGCAGTGAAAAGGAAGTAGTGGATTATATGACGACCCTGGCTCCTTTGGTTTGCCTGTCAGTTATTTTAGACAGCTTACAAGGAGTGCTTTCAGGTTAAACTCCTTAATCTTTTCTGTCAAAATATAAATATGCATATTTTTCTGTTCTAAATAAGTTTTGTGCCAATGTATGTATAACACAACTTCAACTTATTTTAGGAGTTGCAAGAGGGTGTGGATGGCAGCATATAGGGGCATATATAAACCTTGGTGCTTTCTACCTTTGTGGGATACCAGTTGCTGCCACATTGGGTTTTTGGGTGAAGTTAAGAGGCAAAGGCCTTTGGATTGGAATACAAGCTGGTGCATTAACACAAACAATTCTACTTGCTACTGTTACAAGTTTCATAAATTGGGGAAAACAGGTATTAATTTCATGCTTTGGGATGCTGTGAGAATTTTTGGTTCTTATTTGTTATGCTTTGTCAAAGATTTTTACAAACTTTTTGTATGTATGTGATATATTGCAGGCAAGCAAGGCAAGGGAAAGGTTATTTCAAAGAAGATCATTGACACTGGATTAATGTAAAAATCAAAGGATGGCTGTTGAGCTAATTGTATCTAACATTTTGATGCGATTTACCAAATAAGATTCTTGGTGAACTAATAATATTTTACCGTCAAAAAAAGAGTTTATTTAGTCATCTTGCTTAGATCAATTGACATTAATTTTACTGATGATAATTGTAATGATCACCAATAAAATTGAAACTATATTTTTTAGTTTTTTAAGCAATGAAAATAAATTTAAAAAATAAACAGAAAGTGAGAACGTAATTTTTAAAAACAGATTTAAATTTAATATTAGAAGGCTCTAAAATTATTATATCAGTTATAATCAAATAACCGAAGTGGATTTATAGAATTCAAGTATATTTCGAAAGGAATTAAGCAGTGATTATTTTAAAAAAATTTATATTGTTTCTGTAAACTTAATCGTTTTATTCGTAATTCATTTCGAATCACTAAATGAAAATAAATTAAGATTATACTAAAAAGTAAAAAATAAAATAAAAGTCATAAACTCAACTAGTTTAATCTTTAATGATAGAATCTATTTGGATCAAAATAAAAGAGTACGAATACGAATATTTAAATTTTTTTTCCTATTTTCATAAAAGTAGTTAGTCTTTTTTTTTATTATTTAGAGTTACTCTACTCTATAAAAATAAAAGGATTGGTAATTTTATTTTATTTTATTTTAAAGAAATATATTTAGTATGAACTAGAATATATCTCGAGCGATACTGCATATTTTTTAAATATATATATTAATTTCAAAATTTACAATAATTTTAAGCAAATAATGATGTTTTTATATCAAAATACTTCAAAATTAATGAACATGATCAATTTAAATATGTTAATAAATATTCGCTTAATAGTTTCTTTAATTGTATTATCTTATAAATAACATAAATATTTTAATATTTATTAATATTAAAATTTCGTTGACAATATTACGAAAAATAAAATAAACTTAAATAAAGATTAAGATTTTGTTGATATTTAATTTACACTCAATAGCCAATTAAAACCGTCACATAGATAAGAATTTACAAATAATTTTTTTTGATAAAATTTTACAATTAATTATTGATAATTGATTGGAGTCCCAATTAGTAGCGGCGCAGCAATTATATCACTCTCCCTCAATTAAAACTAACAATATAATGATGATCAAACGAAATATAGCAACTCACATATTAGTTTAAAACCATAACCACATTTTATAAACATGATGATTAATATAAAAATATATAAAAAATAGATAATAGACTAAATAAAATTTAAAAATATAATTATTAATAAAAATAAAAAATAACAAATATGATATATTATCTAAAATTTAATAGTGTGATGAAAGAACAAAATATTATTGTAGTAGTTATAATTTTATTTTTTTTATGTAATACATAGTTAATCACTATTAATATTAAATGTAATATTATAATAATTATATTTCAACTCTCCCAATAAATAAATTATCAAAACTAAAATCAGATACAAAAGAAATTTATTTTGACTACTATTTTTAGGAGTGTTTAAAAAGTTCGTGATATGAAAATTTTGACTTGACTTGAAGAGTTTGGACTAGATTGAGCCGCTCCAAACTCATAATAGAGTTGGGCAACTGATTTTAAATTTAAATCCGAATTATATTCGGGGTCGAGCTTCGGATTGAGGTTGAAAATTCTTGGGCCGGCACGATCTGACCTGATATAAATTTTTTTTATATTTTTTTAAAAATATATATTTTGATAATTTAAATTTCATATAAAAAATTTTAAAATTTTAAAATATTATATTTATTTTATAATATTTAGGACTCTTAAAAATTTAATCCATGAGAAATAATTTTTATATTTTATATTTTTTTTACTTGAATAATAAAATAAATAATTAAATAATTTAGTTATTATAACTATTGATAAAATAATTTATATATTATTAGATATAATTTGGTATAATAAATTTTAAAGTAATATTTATGAATAAATTTTATTGATTTTTTTAAAAAAAATATTATCCTTTAGTTTTTTCAATTTCAAAAAAAAGTGGTTTAGCCCGATCAAACTTAGGGCCGAATTACGAGCTACAATTTACGGCCCAAATATTTTTCTGATCAGATTATGAACTGAAATAAAATTAAGCTCAACCTAACTCGAGAACATCCCTAACTATTTTCAATAGAGTTTGTTCATAACATTATTATTATAATAATGATTAAATTTCGTTGAAAAAAAATAAAGCAAAGATATATTTCCATTGATTATAATATTAAATTTTAATACTATAATATTATAATATTTTAATGTTAAATTTTAAATTTTCGTTGCAAAATTTAATATTATAATATTAGTCAAAATAACATATTAATATTATAATATTAGTCAAAATAATATTTTATTTGATATAGATTTAATATCATTATCAATATAAAAAAAATCATAATTCTATTTGAATACTATAAATAAATATAATTATTATTACTTTTATTTTTATTTAATTTTTTAAGTAAATATTTATTAAAATAAATAATAATTTAATTTAAAATTTTAAAAAATTAAGATATATAACGATATTAAAACAGTAACACGTGACATAATATTTTATCAATAATAATTATTTCAGTGTAATTAATAAATAGATAACTAATATTTAAAAAAAATATTAATTATAGTCACTTTAAAAAGTGGTTATTGGATAATTTCATTTTTATTAATTAAAAAATATTTATTATAAATATTATAAAAAATATTTTTAGTCAATAAAAAAAATTATTCAATAATTATTATCGAAGTAACTGAACTAGTATTTCTCAACATTTAATTAATAATAAATTAAAAGTTCCACTTTTCATGAACACAAGTGCCATATGTAATTTTAATAGTCGAGTGAAAATTGGGAAATGTATCTATTTAGAGGGTGTTTCTCAAAACTGAAACTTTTCAACTTATTATGAATAAGTGATTTTTAGATTATAATCGGATTAAAAATAAGCAGTTAAGCGTTTCTGTAAACTAGTTAATAATCAGCTGATAATCAGTTTATGATCAGTTAAGTGTTTCTGTGAAATCATCTTATAATCAGTTTTTAATTGCAGAAACTGTTAAAATGACCAAACTGTCCCTGAATTTATTTATTGTATAAAAATAATTTTTTAAATGTCAATTCAAAATTTATTTTGCAATAATAATAATAATAAAATTTATTTAATAATAACAATAATAATAATAATATTATTACTATTATTGGTGTTATCAATAAATTATACAAATAAAAAACTACCATGTAAATATTACCAAATTAATTAGAATCCTAAAAATATTTTTAATTAGACAATAAGAGTGAACATTGTATAGGGTGGGCAAATTTGAAATATTAAAAATTAGATAGGGATAATATGGTCTTTTACTTGGTCAAAACTGCTTAAAAAATAAGTGCTAAAAAAATTAGCAAAATCTAACTTTTAAAAAACTGATTAAAATCAGATTATAATCTACTATTTAAGTTTTTAGAAACACTTAAATAAACAACTTATAATCTAAAAACTGTTTATAATTAGTTTTGATCAGCTTTTAAGTTTTGAGAAACACCCTCTTAATTATAATAAGCATAAGGAGAGATTGTCTTATTCTACTGTGCAATTAGAATGACTGGATTCAAATTTATGCAATTATGAAAAATAAAATATGTATATTACAATAAATAAACACCACTAAAAAAGAAGATATTAAATAAACACCACTACAAAAGAAGATATTAAATAAACACCACTAAAAAGAAGATATTTTATTATTTGAAGGAAAAATAAATTTTTTAAAAAAAGTGAATAGATTTACACAAAGAAAATAAAATAATAATAAAAGAAATCCAAAGATGTGATTGTGGAGATTAATTTTACAAATTTTATATTGAGAATCATGGCATTTAGCCGATTACATCATTTGTCACAAACAAAATGAAGTGGGGTTGTCACTTTGTCTTTGTCATAACTAATAAAGGTTAATTATGGTACTAAATAAGTTAGTATTTTTAAATCAAAAGCTAATCACTTGCAATTAAATGGAAACAACGTTATTAATTATTTGATATAAAGCCAAAAAATAGTCATATATAATAAAATTTAGTTCTATAAATTAGTAAAATTATATTGAAATATATTTTTTTAAAATTATAAATTAAAATATTAAGAGTGAGTAAAATTCAGTTAACCCATTAAATTTTTAATTAATTAATAAAAAATTTAGTTTAATTAATCGACCGGTAATTTAATTCGGTTGATTCGGTAAAAAAGTTTAAAATATTTTAATTTTTAATTTGGTTAATGATTAATCGATTCGGTTTGATTGTTTAATCAATTAACTAAATTATTTTTTTTTTAAAATTAATTATTTTTTATTTTTATTTAATGCTTTAATTATAAAATTATATATATATATATTTTTATTATAAAATAAAGTTATATTTTATTTATTTTTATAATAAATTTTATTTAGTTATTTAATTATATTAATTTTTTTATAAATATAATTTTTATTATAAAATTTTTAAAAAAATTAGTTAATTTGATTAATTAATATAATTAATTAAAAATAAAAATTTAATAGATTCGATTAATATTTTTTTTTCTACTTTAGTTTAATTAACTGACTAATTCAATTGATTGATTAACCGATATTCATCCGTATTAAATATTAAAGAAAATGTAAATCTATTATATGTACCGCTGAATGACCAATTCTATTTTCATTGTCCTCAAGACGAGAGAGTGGTAGGAAGTTAGAAGCTAAGAATCCATGAAAGGCTCAGAGATGGAAGAGAGTTTGCTGTCAGAAAAGAGAGAAGGTTTAGCTCTAACTTGGTATTTGTTCACTCAAGAAGTGAAAAAACTAGGCTATATAGCAGGGCCTATGGTGGTTGTAACCCTATCTCTGCAATTGATAAATGTTATAACGATGATGATGGTGGGTCACCTTGGTGAACTAGCTCTCTCCAGTTCCGCCATAGCCATCTCTCTCTCAAATGTTACTGGCTTCAGTGTTGTTGTAAGTTCATTTCTCTCTTTATTTTTTTTTATGCTCTGAGACTGAGACTGGATAACATTATTTGACTTAATCACTAGCTAGTAATTACTAATAGCTTAAAATCTTGCGCTGCTAAAACAGAGTGGAATGGCAAGCGCACTAGAAACTCTCTGTGGACAAGCTTATGGAGCAGAGCAATATAGGAAACTTGGAAACCAAACATACAGTGCTATCTTCTCTTTAATTTTAGTAGCTGCGGCTATGTCTTTACTGTGGATCAACATGGAAAAGCTTCTAAAACTAATTGGCCAAGATCCATTGATTGCTCGTGAAGCTGGTAAATTTACAAGGTGGCTTGTTCCTGCTCTTTTTGCTTATGCAATCTTTCAGCCACTCTGTCGATACTATCAAACACAGAGCTTAACTATTCCTATGCTCATGAGCGCTTGTTTCACACTCGGTTTACACATTCCTTTATGTTGGGCTTTAATATTCAAGTCTGGATTAGGAAATCTTGGTGGAGCATTGGGTATTGGTATTTCAAATTGGTTGAATGTGATTTTTCTTGTATTGTACATGAAATTTTCTTCTACTTGTGCTAAAACCCGCGTTCCAATTTCTTTGGAGCTGTTCCAAGGAGTTGGGGAGTTCTTTCGCTTTGCTGTTCCTTCTGCACTAATGCTTTGGTAACATTATTACCTTTCATTTTTTTCTTATTTTCTTTTTCTCAATTATGCTTTTATTGACGTTCGAATTTGTAAGGTCTAACATAATACATTTGATGTTTCTTTTTTTTTTTAATAATTATAGCCTACAGTGGTGGTCATATGAATGTGTAGTCCTGCTGTCAGGACTCCTACCAAATCCACAGCTTGAAACTTCAGTCTTGTCCGTGTGGTAAGTTGTCAGTTCCTCACTTCCTCTCTGACATTTTACTGAAATCAGTGAACTGTAATGAGGCACCATATATAAGGCTTCATTGGCACTGAAATGAAACACATTTTACAAATTAGTCTTATTTGTGAAGACGATTTTGAGCTAGGCAAATCAGAACTTTAAGAAATTTAACAAAGACTCGTCTATTGCAAATATAATATGATGAGAAAATGTTTTGAGTAATTCTATCGACAAAACAATTGATCAAATCTAATATGTTTCCAATCTTTGTAAACAGTTTAACAACAATTTCAACGCTCTATTCAGTTCCCTATGGACTAGGTGCTGCAGTGAGGTTTGCTTCTACACTACATTTTCTTAAAATTATGTTTTCTATCAGATGACTACAGCTGTAATAATATGTGTGTAGCACTAGAGTCTCAAATGAATTAGGAGCTGGGAACCCATACCAGGCGCGCATTGCAGTCTACTCTGCAGTGTTAGTTACAGTCACAGAGTTGATTTTGGTGAGCGGAACCCTCTTTGGCAGCAGGCGAATTTTCGGCTACATGTTTAGCAGTGAGACAGAAGTGATTAACTATGTATCTGACATGGCTCCTGTGGTCTGTTTAGCTGTAATAATAGATGGCTTGCAGGGCGTTCTATCAGGTTAATTAACAATTAATTTACTTTCTATCAATAATTCTGAAAATTAGACTGAATATTGATATGGGAAGTTTGTTCCTCTCTTTATTAATCAGAGCTTGAATCTACAAGTCAGTCCCAGAAGATAATTCTTGAATGGACAAAAAACTGATTAATTAGTTAGTCTGCAAAAAACTGGCGAAATTACCTGATTGACTGATTAAGTATTGAAATAGTTTTGTTTGTTAATCCTCAACTCAGGTGTTGCAAGAGGCTGTGGATGGCAGCATATTGGAGCTTATGTAAATTTAGCAGCATTATACATTTGTGGAGTTCCATCTGCTGGCATTCTTGGATTTTGGTTTCAGCTCAGAACCAAAGGGCTCTGGATAGGCATACAAATTGGTGCCATTGTACAAACACTACTTCTCTCTGTAGTAACATGTTATACAAATTGGGAAAAACAGGTTTCGTTATTTTTTACTTTATCCCATAAAAAATTGTTTGTTTATAGTTTAATGATTAATCTAATTATTGTTTGTTTTTTCTTTCTTGATATTTTTTAGGCAATTAAGGCAAGGGAAAGGATATTTCATGGAAGATCTTCTGTAGAAAATCTCTTAGAATGAATCAGAAATTTAATAAGCTAAATTTTGTATGTTGTGATATGGATTATAGTGCTTGCGATAATAACAGGTGCAGATGTTTTTCGGTGTGACGATTGAAGAATTTTGGATTTCTGAAACTGAAATTGTTCTTAATTAATTTCATTCATGATCCGCCAATTTGTGTGTATATATATATATTCTTTATATATATATATATATATTTATATATATATATATATTAAATTGATAAATCTATTCTATATATTTATTATTTTCAATTATTTTCAATTTATATCATAAAATTGATATTAATAATAATAGATTTAATAATATTATATGTATTTATATTAAATAATTTAAAAATATATTCCGTAAATCATACAATTTTACCGTTTAAGGATGGATTTTTTTTTAAAATTTTAGAAGGATGTCATATTTTAAAATTTTAAGAGGATGGCATAACATATTTTAATATATTTGATATATTTAATATTTTTTATATTTTGTAAATAATAATAAATAAAAAATTTTAAAATAATTATAAAAATTAACTTGATTAATAAAAAAATTTATTATTTTTATTGAATGAAATTTAATGTTCGTGATCTCATTATAAATAAATAACTAATATTTTTTATTTATAAATATTTTAATTCTAATATGAATGATATATTTTTTTTATCAGAATAGTCCATATTTAAAAAAAGAATGTGATATTAATTTTATGGTAATAAATTTACTAAAATTAAAAATATATAATATTATTTTAAACCATTAACATATAATTTATCAACTGCTAATTAGAATATAAAAATATAAAAAATTAGATATAAACTCATGAAATATAATTGTTACCATTGTTAAAATAGAAATAAAAATTAATTATTGCATTGTTATAATATTAAAAAAAATATTTTTATTTTTAATTTATTCTTAATAAACTTATATATTAAATAAATTTTTTTTTGCTTTAAAATTTTAACTCCCACCTCACTTAAATTCTGATTCCGCCACTACATATAATAAGTATAATAAGTGTGTATCTTTAGTAAATATATATTAGATGTATATCTTTAAAAAAATATTTTTGAATTATTAAAAAGTTAAAAAATAATATTTAAAAAAATAAAAAATAAATATTTTTAAAAATAATTTTATTTTTAAGAATGTTTTTTAAAAAATTTAAAGTTATAGGCGTAATAATAGTTGACCAGAATGCATGACTATTTAATAAAAGAAAACCAAGCAATATTGATATCAATGCCATAGTTGATTTAAATTTTAAAATTAAAATTGAAATCGAAATAACTATTTATTCTTTTTATTTAATTTAATATAAAATTAGAATGTAATTTTTTTTAAAATTATTTAGATTATAATATGAGTGAAATTGAAATCATATGTTAATTTTTAAAATACATTCGCGCCTAAAGTATTTTTATTTTAATAAATTAAAAATTAATAAAAAATATTATAATAAATTAATAACTGATAATTTACAAATTTCATAAATGAAAATACTATGTATTAATTTAATTAATTGCTGAGAGAAAATACAGATAATAAAAATATAAATAATTAAGAAATAAATATATTTTTAAAGGTAGATGAAGAGAATAGATAAGAGATTTTATTTTATTTTATATTTTTTGTTTTCCTTGTAGATAAAACAGTTTTTTAAATTTTATTCTCATCCATAATAAAAATTGATTAATAAGAAAGTGATAAACAAAATAATATATATTAATTTAATCGATGAGAAAAAATGTACATGATAAAAAAATATAAATGATCAATAAACAAATATTTATTTTTGAAGGTTGGTGAAAAAATTTGATTTGATTTAGTGTATTTTATTTTCACAGAGAAAACCTTGGAAAATTAAAATTAATTAATAAAAGGTGATAGAAAATGACTCATTATTCTATTTATTTTATCGAATCAAATAATAACCATATGAATCACTCATTTCTATTTCATTCTCATCCTAAACCAAATGCACTTAAATTTAGTTTGGTTACATTCCATTGTAATCACTGTAGACTCGCGACAGGAAGCTTAAAATTTTGAGCTTTCTACATAATTACCTTTAAAAAAATTAATTTCAAAAATACTACATATTTAAGAAGTTAAAAAATATTTCAAAATTATTTTTATTTACAAAAATAATTAATTCTTCAGTTCAAACAATAATTTTTTTTATAAAAATATCCATTTCCTTGCTTCAAATAATATTTACTTTAATTTTTATTATTTTTAAAATTTTACTATTAAATAAATGTATTCTAATAAAATAACAAAAATTATTATTTTAAATTACATTTTATCTAATAAAATGTATTCATTTTTTTATAAATGGATAATTTTAATTTTAAATAAGAAATAACACTTAAAAAATTTATATAAAAATTAAAATATATAAAAATATTTTAATAAAAATTACTAATTTTATTTTTAAATAAATTTTATATATTATGCACATTAAAATAAAGTTAAAAAAAATATTAAGTTTGTTATATATATATGTTGCGCTAATATTATATATATGTTTATATTTTATTATGTATATATTATATATATATTATACGTATATTATTTAGATGTTTATGTATACTCCGTCAATATAAAATTTAAAAAAATTAAGTTAAAAAAATTATGTTTGTAGGGTATATGTGTGTGTATGTTTATATTTATTATATATATATTATGTATATATTATATATGTGTATGTTGTATCCATATGGTGTATATGTTTTGAATATTTTGAATTATAATTGAAAGAATATAAATTTTTATATATTACTCAATTATATTATATATATATATTGTATTTATATTTATATTTGTTATATATATATTGTGTGCATACTATGTCTATATTTATGTATTTTATATATATGTCAAGAACATGAGAAAAATAAAAATATTAAAAAATAAAACAAATATTAAAAAATAAATAGCATAAAAAATTGAAGAAAAATAAAACAAGGCCACAAAACCATAAAAAATAAAAGAAAAAGTGAAATGCCGTAAAACTGAAAACAACAAGCCAATTGGTGTAATATATATATATATATATATGTGTGTGTGTGTGTGTGTGTGTGTGTGTGTGATTAGGAAGAGCAATAATTCTTTGGCTCATCAGTTAGCTAGAAACTCTTTTAGGTATCCTAATTTTTATGTTTGGGATACTTTTCCTGTGTGTATTCGATTGGTTTAATGCATACATTTTCTTTCAAAAAAAAAAAAAACAAGCCAATAGGTGTAATAAAATGCATTCATAAATATTACTACCTTTAGATTACCTTTTAAATTTTTTTAATTAAATAAAAATTATTTTTACGTTAATTATAAAATTTATAAAATATAATTTTAAAAATTTTAATTTTAATAATTTTATATTAATAATTTTTTTTCCTCCTTTGTCGCCTTATCTCTTTGTGTTATGTATTGAGCATCTTAGTCATTTGATTCGAGGACAAGTTGATTTAGATATTTGGAAGCCTGTTTCGATTTCGAGTCAAGGTCCTTATGTGTCTCACCTGATGTTTGCTGATGATATGGTTTTGTTTTGTGAAGCGTCTCAGGATCAATTGAATGTGGTTTTGGCTGTCTTAGAGATGTTCTGTAATGTTTCGGGCCAAAAAGTTAATGCTTCTAAATCGTGTATTTACACTTCGTCTAATGTTGATAGCGTTTTGGCAACTGCCTTGGCTAATAAGGCTGGTATGACTTTGGTGAATGACTCAGGGAAACATTTAGGGGTTCCGTCCATTCATGCGAGAATTAATCATTCCACGTATGGATTTCTTCTGGATAAAATGAAGAAGAATCTTGAAGGGTGGAGAGCTAAAACTTTATCTCTTGCGGGTAGAGCTACCCTTGTCCAGTCGGCTCTGAGTACTATTCCATACTACTCAATGCAAACTTCTGTTATCCCAGTGTCTGTATGTCAGGAGATGGAGAGGATTTGCAGAAATTTTTTGCGGCACGGAGCTTCTGAGGAAAGAAAGGTTCACATGGTTGCTTGGGATAAGATTGTTAAATCGAAGGAGGTTGGTGGGTTAGGAATTCGGAGTATGAAAGCGATGAATCTTGCTTTGGTTGGTAAACTTTTTTGGCGTCTTCATACTGAGCAAGATTCTTTATGGAGTCGATGTATTCGAAGTAAGTATATGGGAGGTATGATCACTTGGAATCCATCTGCTGCAGTAAAGTCTTCGACTGTTTGGAAAGCTTTGTGTAGGGGTTCTGAGGTTGTCAAATTAGGTGTTATTAGGGATGTTAGAGATGGGAAACAGACCTGTTTTTGGCTCGATGAATGGACCTCTGCAGGTCAGTTAGCTGGGTTTGCGATTGCTGATTTAAACCATACTGACTTGCAGAAAAATGTTAGAAGTTTCTGGATTCCGGGTAGAGGATGGAACGTGGATAGTCTTCGGGAAGTTTTACCTGATAATATAATTCGTATGATTCTGCCGCTTAATTTGATTGATGGGGATGATGTAGCGGATGATTTTAGTTGGAGGCTGTCGAATTCTGGGAATTATACTGTTAATACTGGGTATGCTTCTTTGGTGCAGTCTGAAGGTGATCAAGAGGATAGGGTGTGGAAAAAGATTTGGAGTTTGCCAGTAACCCAGCGTATTCATTTCTTTTTATGGGAAGTGGCGCATGGTAAGCTGATGTGTAATGAAGAAAGGTGGAAAAGAAGGTTTACTGACAGTGGCAATTGTTCTTTGTGTGATAGTAACGTTGAAACTGTCCTTCATGCTATTAGAGACTATTTAATGGCGAAGAGGATGTGGCGTAGCTTAGGAGCTGAGAATGTGGTTCCGAATTTTTTTTATCATTAATGACATGCGCCAGTGGGTGAGGAAGAATTTTGAGCTTCAGATGTGCCAACAGTATGGGGTATCTTGGGGAATTTTGTTTGATGTAGTTTGTTGGTGGATTTGGAGGTATAGGAATGGTAAGATTTTTCGAGTGGATGAGGATATGGATTTCATTGATAGGGATTTTGTGATTAAGCAATCAAAGAATATTGCTGAAGCTTGGATAAAGAGTTTGAAGGTTATTAATCAAAATCCAAAATCCTTGCGTTTTGTGTCTTGGAAGCATCCGCCTCTAGGATGGATTGCTGTCAATACAGATGGGGCTTCTAGAGGAAACCCGGGTAGTGCAACGTGTGCTGGTGTTTTTCGAGATAGTTTTGGTAATTGGAGGGAGGGTTTTCGATGCAATGTTGGTGTTTGTGGTTCTTTGGAGGCTGAGCTGTGGGGGGTTTTCTTTGCTTTGGAAATTGCATGGCAAAGGGGCTGGAGACAGGTGATTCTTCATAGTGATTCCAGGGTGGTCGTGTCTTTGTTGCAAGGGAATGGTTCTGGGAATGCTAGGATAAAGAACCTTTTGTGCAATTGCAGGCGGCTAGTGAATCAAGAGTGGACTGTGGATATTGTCCATGTGGTTAGAGAAACGAATCATGTTGCTGATGGATTAGCGAATTCAGCTTTTGGTATTGAGATGGGGCTGGAAGTTGTTGAATCTCCTCTTGTTTCTTTGTTTTCCTTGCTTGAAGCTGATAGGAATGGGGTTGCTTGGCCCCGTATGATGTATTAGATGGGCTCTATCCCTCCTTTTGTATTTTAAAAAAAAAGAAGCTAAATTGTCTTTTTATCATAATTTTTTCTTTTCATCATAATTTTTATATATTTTTATATATTTTTATTTTTATATATTGTTTGTTTTTAAAAATATAAATTAGATTTTTAAAAAATATAAAATAAAAACTAAATATAATTTTAGTTTTTTAAAAAACAAAAAATTAAAAATCCACCTAAGACAGAGTGTGTGGCTTTTATCAAACCTTTCATTCTACTCTCTGGCTCTTTGCCTGTATAAAATTAATTAATTTGGTCAGTTTCAACAAATTTTCTCCTTAAATAAATCTTCGCCTGCGCCTATTATTTCTGAAAATAATATTTTCCTTAATCTGACCAATTCAAAACATTGGTAATTTTACAAAGCCAAAAGGGTACTTTACCTTTTGCCACTCCCGCTGAACGGCGAAGGTTAAAATAGTCCTTTTCTATTATGAAAATTCTCCAACAAAACGACACCGTTCACTTCATTCTCTAATCCAATTATTTCTCCAAAAAGGAAGCCAGCTGTCAAGCATTGGAAGCATCAATCGTCACCAAGTTTATCGCACGATTGTCAATCAAAATGCCGTCGTTTCAGTGGCAGTACCAAAAATGTGAAGGAAATTAAAAACCGAATATTCTTAAATTAATTACAGTAACAGTAAAAATAGTAAAAAAGTAAAAAAAAAATATAGATCCATCAGGTGTGTTCATATATGGTGTGAGCTCAGTCTTCTCAAACCCTAACAATACCTTTATCAGTATTCTCATCGAAGCCCTAACCAATGGCTTCACGTAGACTCTTATCTTCCCTTCTCCGATCATCCACTCGCCGATGTGTTTCCAAATCGCAGCTTTCTAACACTAATCCTAAACTTTTTTCACCATCTCTATCTTCTACGCGCCGCGCGTCTCCTTATGGTTACCTCCTCAACCGTGCAGCTGAGTATGCCACTTCCTCTGCAGCCGCTGCCGCTCCTCCTCAACCTCCTCCGGTTTCGGACAAGAAAGGCGGTGGTGGTAAGATCACTGATGAATTCACTGGAAAAGGTGCGATCGGACAGGTTTGTCAGGTGATTGGTGCTGTCGTTGATGTGAGATTTGATGAGGGCTTGCCTCCGATTTTGACTGCTCTTGAGGTTATGGACAACTCGATCCGGCTTGTTTTGGAGGTGGCTCAACACTTGGGGGAGAATATGGTGAGGACCATTGCTATGGATGGAACTGAAGGTTTGGTGAGAGGACAGCGTGTACTCAATACTGGGTCTCCTATCACTGTAAGTTGCCTTATATTTGTTTAATTTTTTTATGTATTTTATAGCTAGTTTGACTTTTTCTGTGTTGATCGGATGATATATGATGAACAATGTGCTATCTTTTGATGTTGTTTGGACTTTTGAATTTTGGATCCTGTGGTATTTTTAGATCTGGCTTGTGCGAATGAAAAGTTATATAGGTAATTTCTGTCCAGAGCTTGGTGATGCTAATAGGTTTTGAGTTTTGAGATATAAATGTATACTCTTGAATCGTTGAAATACCTGTGTTTTATTGGCAATCAAAAATATACTTTTTATGTCAACCCCATTATGAAGGGATTTGCCTTTTCTATTTTTTAAATGCATATGAAATTTTGGGGGATTATTCCACTTTGTTGGTCTATTACTTCTGTCAATGTTTCGTCTCTGAGATTGATGTTTAAGCGGCTTATAGGATTTTTGATCATGAAAAGTCGGCATTTTGTAGATTGCATTTCTTTCTTTCTTTCTTTTGTTACAGTTTAATTTTGTTGCATAGATGCTTTTAGATGATTTTTTTTCTGATCATGGTGTTTTCTTTGTGTTAATTTACTTAATTATAAAATGTCTTGTTTGGTTTATCACAATGTTCCTATATTTCATGTTCTGTTCTTGTCAAAGATGCAGCTTTGAAGTTGGTTTCTTATTTGAATATGTTTAATAGGTTCCAGTGGGTAGGGCCACCCTTGGTCGTATCATCAATGTTATTGGAGAGCCAATTGATGAGAAGGGCGATCTCAGTAAGAAAGCTATAAACTTTCTGGAATTTGATAAAAAATTATTGGATCACCTTATGCTATAAAATTTCTAATGGTTGTATTTTAACATTGTATCAGAGACCAACCACTTCTTGCCCATCCACAGAGAAGCTCCTGCTTTTGTTGACCAAGCTACTGAGCAACAGATCCTTGTAACTGGTATCAAGGTACTTTATTCACTTGTAACTTTTTGTAGAAATTACATTTGAGCATCATATTTTGTTTAGTTCTGTTTATGAATTTGCATAGTTGAATCCAAAATACTATGGTCGCCTTCCTCTTTACCATCTACAGGTTGTTGATCTCCTTGCTCCATATCAAAGAGGAGGAAAGATTGGGCTGTTTGGTGGTGCTGGTGTAGGAAAAACTGTGCTTATTATGGAACTTATCAACAATGTCGCAAAAGCTCACGGTTGGTTATTTGACAGTTTATTGTCATCTCATTTTCTTATTCTTATTTTTTTATTGAATATTGCTTGGTTTTTGTGATCAGGTGGTTTCTCAGTGTTTGCTGGTGTGGGAGAGCGTACCCGTGAGGGTAATGACTTGTACAGGGAAATGATTGAGAGTGGTGTCATTAAGCTTGGGGATAAACAGGTCAATACATTTCACAGGTCACATCTTTTTTGAAGTGTGTATCCCCACATCTAATTGTCTTACCTTTTCTTTTCTTTTGTGGTGCAATATTAGGCTGAGAGCAAATGTGCCCTTGTCTACGGTCAAATGAATGAGCCACCTGGTGCTCGTGCCCGCGTTGGTCTTACTGGGCTTACTGTTGCAGAACACTTCCGTGATGCTGAGGGGCAAGATGTGCTTCTCTTCATTGACAATATTTTCCGCTTCACCCAGGTCATTTCAATAGATTTCTGCATTTGCTTGTGTAGCATTCTATATTACTAATTTTGCAAATGCTTTGTGCTCATTATACACTTGCAGGCTAACTCAGAGGTGTCTGCTTTGCTTGGTCGTATCCCATCTGCTGTTGGTTACCAACCAACTTTGGCTACTGATCTTGGAGGCCTCCAAGAGCGTATTACGACCACCAAGAAAGGTTCCATCACTTCTGTCCAGGCTATATATGTGCCTGCTGATGACTTGACAGATCCAGCACCTGCTACAACCTTTGCTCACTTGGATGCCACAACTGTGTTGTCACGACAGGTATAATTATGCTGATATCTCTATCTAGAATAGATGGCATTTCATCCTGTTGCTTTTACCAGCTTCTTTTTAATTACTGTTCCACCTTTTTTTGTGGAGCAGATTTCTGAACTGGGAATCTATCCTGCTGTGGATCCCCTTGATTCTACATCTCGTATGCTTTCTCCCCATATTTTGGGTGAGGAACATTACAACACTGCTCGTGGAGTGCAGAAGGTTCTTCAGAACTATAAGAATCTTCAGGATATAATTGCCATTTTAGGAATGGATGAGCTAAGTGAGGATGACAAGTTGACGGTTGCCCGTGCTCGTAAAATCCAGAGGTTCTTGAGCCAGCCTTTCCATGTTGCTGAAGTTTTCACTGGTGCCCCTGGCAAGTATGTTGAGTTGAAGGAGAGCATAACCAGTTTCCAGGTACTCCCTCCCACTCTCACGGTCAAAGAAAAGCTCAACCTTGCTTTTTGCACACAGATTTGTTATCACGCATTTGCTTTTGTTGAATTTGTTTTCTTAGTCCGATGGTGGTGAAACTTCCATGATTTCTACTATTGGCAATTATAGCTCATTAATTTCAGGATTTCTTGAACCATGACCTTACCAAAATTTTTGTGTAAAGCAGTAAGCTTTTAATGAGTTCAATATTATTAACCAAACTATGCCATTGCACGTTAAATGTGCATTCCTAATGCCTTTGAAAATGATTCAAGAATGTGTTTGATATCTTGATTTTCTGTTGTTTCTCAACTTCTTGTATTAATAGTTGAACAAGATTAGTCATTGCGGTGGCATCTTTTGAATTTGCATTTGTGATTTGCTTATCATTTTAACAAGTTAGAATTTTATTCTTAGGTCACGGGACATGGCATGGTCGAATGTGTTTTGAGCATCTAAGGTCTTGGTTTTGTAATTAATTTTGATTCATATAATTACTTTTGATTTTGGTTCTGGCAGGGTGTATTGGACGGAAAATACGATGATCTTCCAGAACAATCATTTTACATGGTTGGAGGCATTGATGAGGTCATTGCCAAGGCTGAGAAGATTGCAAAGGAGTCTGCTTCTTAAAGAAGAAACTAAACCTTTTTTTCCGCCGTATTTTGTTCCCTTGTTCTGTTAATTGCAAAAATAAAAAATAATTTAGGTTATGTTGGCGATGCCAGCGACAGGATATTGATTTTTTGAGATGAAATGTGTCGGATTATCATTTCTGTTTTAATGTTATCGCAGGGAGTGTGAGAGGAATAGAACTGGGGGACTGTCCGGCCAAGCCCCGCTTTTTTTTTTCTTGACGTTTAATAAGGGGAAAAAAGGAAGGCGGACATGTATATTTTTCCTTTTTTACCTTAAATCAGAACTTGAAATGTCACAAATTCATAATTATCACTTTGAAATCCCCTGATTTGGGTTTTGAGCCTGTAAATTTTTTTATTCAGTTCAATCAACAAAATGGTGGGTCTGGCTCACAGTTGTTTTAGCTTTGAAGCTTTGTCAAAACAATGGCTTGAATGTAATCCGGCAATACAATTAGCAAGTTGCATTTCTATGTTGGAATGTTTTTAGTAGGTGGGTCCGCCCTTTCAGTTAGAAGCATGTTTAGTTTTGACTGGATGTTTAAAAGCTCTCGAAACTATCATGCAAAATTGTTTTGACATTCCAAGAACGTAGTGGAAATTATTGCTGAAGAGAGCACGCAGGTGAAACTTTGGCTATTGACTCAACGGTAACATAATGATAGATTCTGAACTCCATTTAAGGCCTTCGGCGAATTTATGTTTCTGTTAATATGAATATTTTGAAGGGTGTAAAATTTTACATGTAAAAATTATTGGAAAAAAAAAAACACAATCCATATTTATGAAAAATTTAACACAATCCATAAAAAAATAAATATAAAAAACTAAATGTCCTCTTAAAATATTTATGAAAAGATTTTTAAGCTTCAATTACTAGAATTCAATATATATATTAATATAAAAAAAAAAATTAAACACCTGCTTGGAATGAATTAAGATTTGTACGAGAATAGTTAAAAAAAAACGAAAAAAGATTTGTACGAGAATTGTAAACCAGCATGTCTGATTAGGTTCGTTGAACGGCAAATTTTCCGTTCAATTTCAGCGCTCGGACAATATCACATCACAAGGCTATCCTCCAAATTAACATGAATATTGCCACGTGGACCGCTTATCTGGAACTTTTACCCCTCGTCAGTCCACCACCTACACCTTCCCTTCACCGCCGCCAACGCTCCCTCTCTTTCGCAAAGTCCTATTATGCCCTCCAAATACGTAAAACCCAACCATGTCCTTTACTCTCTTTCTTTTCCCCTCCCCCTCATGCCTTCCTTCCCATGTCTATCCTACGCCGCCTGACTTCTCGCCACCTATCCTTACCCCTTAACCGCCACCTTCGTCGCCGCGTAGCCTCTGTCGCCGCTGCCGCCGTTCGTCAAGATACTTCTCTTTGGTCACAAGCCCCACTCTCCCACATTGAACCTGCCGCCGAGTCTCTTTTCCACGTTACTATCGACATATCTGACTCTCCTGACCTCGTCGCATCTCATAATAAAGCCGGGCAGTATATCCAGCTTCGTTTACCTGATGTTGAGAAGCCGTCGTTCCTTGCTATCGCTTCACCTCCATCTTATGCCGCTGAAAATGGCGCTTTTGAATTCTTAGTGAAGACTGTTGCTGGCTCGACTGCTGAACTGTTGTGCGGTCTCAAGAAAGGAGATGTAGTGGAATTGACTCAAGCCATGGGGAGAGGGCTTGAAATAGATCGCATCGAGCCGCCAGAGAAGTACTCCACGGTATTGATTTTCGCCACTGGATCTGGAATCAGGAACCAATTCCAAATTCTATCCTTTGTGTTTTTTTTTTAAAATATGCAAATTACTTAAATGAAATTGATGAAATTTAACTTCAAATGAGCGAATTGAATTGCAATTGATGTTTTTAGAGATCAAATGAAATTTTAACTGATTTATTGATCATGTATTTCTCGCCTTGCTGTCCAATTCGATCTCTCATCTAGTCAGGGTTTAGTGCTGATAGAAGATCTGATGTGAGGCTGTATTTATGGGGCAAGAAACCTCAAAAGAATGGCTTGCCATGTTCCCCTTTTTTTTCAATTCATCCTGTGGTATTAACAATTTAGCATTCCGTTTCTACTTATGTTGAAAATCTTGAAATTTTTTATGCCCTCTGTATAGGATAGGTTTAAAGGTTGGGAATCCTCCGGTGTAAAGATTGTGCCAGTACTATCACAGCCGGATGATAGTTGGATGGGTGAAACTGGCTATGTACAGGTAGTTTGTTCATTACTTGCACTTTTAAGATTATTAATATTAAGAATCAAATTATTAACACTTACATACACCAATACTCTTCCTAGGCTGCTTTTGCCAGGGCTAAGCAAATTGATAGCCCCGTGGTTACTGGTGCTGTACTTTGTGGGCAGAAACAGATGGCTGAGGTTTGTTGCAACCTTTTTTTCTCAATTATTTGTTGCTGTTTACATTTTCTCTGAAATTCAACTAAAAATGGTATCCAGGGTGTCAATCTTTATACAAAAGGGTGCTTGAAAGTTAAAATTGTATGCTAAGCCACATATCTATTAATTATATCACAGGCTGCACACACATGGTATGTTCATTACTAAAATGAAGTGCAAAGCAAAGAACTCTCAAAAGCTCACCTGTTTCTTTCGATCCATTCAAGTCAAAATTGTGAAAGATCCAGAAAAGCGTGTTATCTTTTTTAGTACATGAACAGATGCCTCACCAAACCTGCAAATCTGCAACTTATCTGGTCTGACTTAGAATCCCATTACCGTATAGACCAATTCCCACAATTATCTGAGATTGTCCAATATGCAATACAAGATTATTCACTGGTGCGCAGCATCTTTGCCAAGAGAGTTCCTGTTAATCATGAATTTTCATCCCCATTAACAATATTTAAGATCCTCTAACAAGTTACTCAACTAAAGAGGGGAAGAAAAAGCCAAAAGAATATCTCTACATCATGCTCCAAGAGTGATTAGCCATCCCCTTTGCTCTTTTGCAAATTGCGATCACACCATGTATCGGGTGAAAAAAAGAAAAAGAAAATTATTGACAGGTATCTAGTTTCTAATGATGGGCTTTCTACACAAACTTACATGCCACGGTTAAGTTCCCATTTAAAAGGATGGCAAGATTTCATCAAAGCATTTTCATCTTGCTAACAAGAAAGCACCCAGTCATTGGATTTAAGTGGATACACAAGTTTCATGCCAAAGAAATGAATTCATTATTTTCTAAGGATGCATGAATCATCTATAGAATTGTAAGCCCCCCTCCCCACCTTCCAGGCTCCACTCACTCTCTATTCCCTCTCTGTGAACATTTCTCTTTTCTTTTAATGCCTGTATACTACCAAAAATGTGATGTGCTAAGCTACATGACTGTAGTACCATGAAATAGGTAATTAGTTATGCAGTTTGGCCTAATTACTAAAATTACCCCAACCTTTTCAATCAATGAGTTATATTCATGATTTTCTTGGAGATGCAAAATTTGATAGACAAGTGATTAAAATACTTTGCTCTGGTGTATAAGGAATATGTGGTGCCCACCTAGCTATTTGGTAAAAATTAGCTACAAGTTTGCATGGGCTATAAATTAGTGTCATCAAACTTGTACGCTGAAGCCAAATTTCAAAATAATAGTTTTGATGATTTCTTTTTGCATGGTAGGTAGCAGGAGTATTTTGCGTTTTACCTTGTCCATGAGAGAGTTTGATCATGTTGATGTTCATATGGCTTGATGGTGTGTCTATAATTAAAAACTACTATACATAGTCAATGAGGTGAATAAACACTACTTGTAGCCCTATAGGCTTTGTGATCACAAAATCGATGTATGGAATAGCACTAATGCAGACTGCTTTTGAAGGAACTAACATCGATTCTTGTAGCAGATGGAGTCTCAAGTGACAAGAGACTAAAGAACTTCTTAGATGTTTACGAATGAGGTTCACATTGTAGTAATATATTTAATCAATTATTATAATGATTCTCTTGGTCCCATTGCGAGGATGGAATGTCGCTCGGCTTAATAAAAACCAATTTTGGACTTCTATCCTATTTGTAAGTTGTTGTAGAAGCTTAATTATAGAATTCATTTGTATCTTTTTCTGGTATTTCAACTTAACAGAATACTATTCCAGCATTGTATCACATGATATAAAACCTGCATTTTTTATTTTTATTTATTTATTTGCCAGAGATAGAATCCAGTACATTGCAAAGCAGAATATAAATCACAAAAAAATATTATCAAATAATTCTACGCCCTCAAAATGTGCATATAAACGCCGTCAAAATTTGCATATGAACACCTTCGTTTGAGTAGCTGTAATGCAAAGTTTCTATTTCAAGTTTGAGACACTGAACCTAAAAGCTAGCCATGCAGATTGAACGTTGCTTCTGAGACGGAGAGCCTCTAGCTTGCCTAGTTAGAAGCTTTAGCCTAGTGCCAAATGTAATTTATTAACCTGCAGAAATTACAAGCGGAAATCACCTTATTTATTTTTACCTGGCTGTGATCCAAAACCTTTTTGAAAAAAAAAAAATTGTTGGGAACAGATACTCAGTTATGCAAAATAAGATGTGATCGCAATATATACTGTAAAATAATAATAAAACAATGATGATAATTAATCATATTTGAGCATTTTTCATCACAGTAATTTATCATCTTGAGTAGATATGATCAAATCAGAAAATATACCGACTTCATCTCTCAAGTTCTAGTGGAACTGCATCTTGACAAAGTCCATTAAGAGCATCTTTAATGGGGAGTTAAAATGCCGCATAGATATTTAGTAGAATTTAAATAAAAATAAAATATAATTTTTTAATGGAGAGGATCAAATCTCATTTGAGTGAGTTTTATTTTTATATTTATTTTATTTTAATAATTAAATTTTAAATATTAATTTATTATATAATGATATAATAAAATTATTTAACTACACAAATTTTATTTGATTGAATTATTTAATTAATATATTAATTTTGATTATATTAATTTTTAATTATGTAAAAATATTAAAAAAATTAAAAATATTTTATTTAAAATTAATTCAAGTAAATATTTTTTTCGTCTTATTAACCAACTACATAATTAAAAATAATATATTATAATTTCATATACCAAATTACTAAAAATAATTATTTTTATTAAAATTTTTTATTTAAAAAATTATTACTTTCATATAAAAAATTATTATTTTTATACAAAAAATATTATTAAAAATATTTTTTTATTAAAAATTATTTAAATTATTTATTTAAATTTATAAAATTTATTTTATTATTTTTTTAGGAAGAGGCTGCCATTGTTAGAGTACCACCAAGATAGGACGGTCCCTGACGTGAGACTTATCGAACAACGAGACAAGTCCCGTTATGAAACTGACATTCAAAAAGCACCGCAAAGAGAACAAATGAAAACCGCGTTAGCAGCTCCTGTCAAATGTGACTGAAGACCCATCTTGATATTGATGCACTCTTCAGAGAGGCCAAAGCCATAAGCCATTTTTGCTTTCCACTATAACGTTCCAGCAAAAATATTTCAATAATTTAATATTGGACAAAAAGATCAATTGACCTGCTTAAAAGGTGAAGTCCAAGCCTCCAACAAGTCTTTTAAAGTACAAATCAACGAAACACAGTTTTGAACTCTACCCCACCAATCAGAAAAGAACCAACGCAAACAGAGATGGAAACAAAAATAAACAATTTTGATGAATCCTACTCGGTCAATCCGTTGCAAGTTGCCATCCTATTGTTATCAATCACCATTCCGTCATTGATTTCCGTTGCCTTCTAGAGGAGGTCAATTTTCCTCATGGTAAGAGGGTGAATGATTTTTCTCCTTAATAGAATGATGGTGCCGGTGCTTGTGATGACGAACAGATCTCCCGTGCCTCGATTTTTTACCAGCTTCTTTGTTGTCATCTGATGACTTTCCAAGAGATTGGCACCTCTGGTCATCCAAATCCGATGACCTCGAGTCCATGTGATGCTGATATTTATGACTTCTCGCATGGCTTCTCCTGTAGCCGTCATCTGAAAAATCTGAATCACTGGACCCTGACCTGCGGTGATGGTTGTGATGCTTTGAATGACCTCTTCTGATGGCACCATTGTCCTCACCACTTGAAGAATCCGAAGCACTTGATTGTGATGCCCGGTGTCGGTGATGTTCTGCACGGCTTTTCCTTTTGATCTCTTCATCATCACTTGAAGGATCAGAAGAACTGGAATCTGGTCTTGAATTATGATGCCTATGTCTAGCATGATATCTCTTCTTCTTCCTCTTCTCTTCCTCAGAATCACTCAAGTCTGAAGACCGTCTCTTTGTCCTATGCTTCAATTTCCTTTCCCTCTTCTCATATTCACCTGAGTCAGAGTGGGTATGCTTGCGATGTTTCTTGTGGGCTCTTTTCCTAGATTTTCTCCCATCATTACTGTCGCTACCGCCGTCACTGTCAGACTGAGATACAGATCTTCTTTTATGCTTGGCTGCCTTCTGTTTCCTCTCATTGGCTTCAGCTTCAGCCTTGGCCTTTGCAGCAGTTTCTAACTTCTGTTCCCATTTCACGGGGGCTTCTTTCTTCTCCAAAGCTCTCTTCTTCTTCTCCTCAACCAACTGGATGAACTTCTTGCAGTCCATTTATATTTGTGTATAAAAACAAGCTCAATACCTGCATTTTGGTATGATGATGACCAGAAGTGCATCTCGCAAAAGAGAAAAAACAATGTTAGCTCTTCCATCGCAAAAATAGCTTCAAAGAAAAGCTCATGCAAAAACAGAACTTGTGTTCACCATATTGTATAACAAAACATAAATGAAATAAAAAGATCATGTTACAAGCACATTATTGATACTAGGAGACATGGGAACGTATAAATACAATTACCATATGAAATAATGCACAGGACAAAATGACTTTGATGCAACTTTCTTACCTTATGCGCAAACAAAGAAACGCCTCCCTCACGGCTCAAGCCAATGGTCTTCTACCACAGTCAGCAAGACAAATCTGCAAAAGTTGGCAAGTATCTTGGTTGAGAGAGAACCAAAAAGAAAACAAGATGGGATTTTACATGAATATCTAACATTGGTTTAACAAGATCTAATCCATGACAAAAGAGAAAAACAGCAAGAGGGCTAAATGGTCAAGCAATAAATACAGTTTAGAAAAGCCTGCACAATGCATAATGCATATTTAGATGAAATCGCACTTATGTTCTAACAACTATTAGGTTCCTACGTATACTTCTGATATAAGAAGTTAGTAGCAATCTTCAATATTTTCTTCCAATAGCATACAATATTCTTATGTACATAATCCCTATAATCAGCATAATGCAGGTAACAGTGCTTGCGCATGCTACAGGATATAAAATGGCTTAAGCTTATAATTAATGTTACAAAAGAACATCCTACCTAAGAGCATGTCCAATGGCGCTCTATATATCAAAGAGCATCTTTTACATACATAAAGACAATGAACTCTTTAAATTTTCATTTTCATTTTTCTTTTATCCATAAAGCATTAATTATTCTAATTTTTTCCCTTCCGTTTCATTTTACAACATTTCCTCTTTTTATGTCATGGAAGAATTAATAAATATTGTGCAATCATCAAATTTAAAAAGACATTCGCTATTTTATATTTAAATGATAAAAAGACCAAATTCATCATGAAAAAGAGAACCAAATTCATTCACTATTTTATATTTAAATGATAAAAAGACCATTTGGGCTTTGTTTTATAGTATTGACTCTTTACTATAGCGAGATTGATATCCCATTGGAGAAACTCCAAATGCCAAGACCAAGCTAGTCAAATTCTTCCCAATTTAAAGCAGCTAATAGTAGTTGGTTGCCCAGTTACCAGCAAGCTTGTTTCTTTTATTTTTGTATACACTCGGATTCCAGTTCCTTTTCGTTACCTTCAATTCATTTCCTATTCTCATGAAATGATAAAATTAATGTGCTGAGCCGTTATATCTTTATCTAAAAAGCAGTATCATTTTTAAAAAGCCCACAGTCCACAATAACAAAACAACATAGATACTAGAAACTGACACAAACAAGAACACCACTAAACCAGAAGTTCCGTAGATTTTAATCACAGCAAATATCAATTCAATTAGCCCGAAAAATATACGTTAGCTGAAAAAGAAAAGAAAACCCTAAAACCCAGTTCCTAAAGATAACAAAGAAACTAATCAATTCCATTTCGTCAACCCCGAAGCCTTAAATAGCATTACAGATCAAACAAACAACAAATTTTATAAAATTTAAAAAAAAGGCCCAAAAATGAAAGATAAAAAGCATACAGAAAGAGAGAAAGTTGAGGGCAAAAAGATAATACCTTTAAGAGAGAAATTGAAGAGGATAGAAGCAATCGGCGAAGAAGGGAGGCGTTTGGTTGAAGATGATCTCCTGATCCTCTCCTTGAGGCTTCAGCTAGGGCTTCACTTTCTAGAAAGCCCCCAAAAGAGCTTAGTAAAGGTATATATAGACGTTGTACACACCAGTCGTGAAACGGGTGCTGGTGACGTAATTTGAGAACCCAATGGTTTGGTCGGTGGTTCTTTTTTGTCCTTGCAAGTTCACCAACCAGTGCAATTTAAAAAAAAGTAAAATTTTTCAAAATACATTTTTAAGGATTTGTTTGGATGGGTAAGGTATGATTTGTTAATGTATGATGTTATATGGTATGGTATTATAAGTATTAATTATTATATTTGAAAAAATTATATGGTATGGTATGATATGGTTGAATAAATTATTTTTATTTAATTTGATGGTATGGTATGATTTTAAAGATGATAAAATAATTAGAATATTTTTAATATATAATCATTACTAAATTTAATTAAAAATAAATATAAATTTTATTAAAATTACTTTTTATAGATTTAAAATTAAAATTTAATTAAAAAAATTAAAAATAAATAACTAAAAATATAAAAATAATGCTTGTGAATGAAAAAAAAGAATGCTTGACTAACAAATACTATAATTAAATACATATATTTATAAATTTCATAACAAAATTTTATTATTTTTAATATTTGATGCAAATAAAAATATTTATTTCACATTTGAATTTAATAAATTTAAAATAATTAAACTAAGCTATATTATTTACAAATAAAAATTATACAGTAAACCATTTATACAAAAAACAAAATCAAACCATAAACTTCTATAAAAAAAATAAAACAATAAATCTTAAATAGTTAAAAATTAAATATCAAATTGGACCAGTGCATTACATGGAAGGAGATGGAAAAGGAGATGAAGATACATGGAATTTACAAAATGCATTAAAGACATTTTTGAAATAAAAATTTTTTGGAATCTATATCTATATCTTCTGTATTGTATATAAAAATTAAGAAAATAGAAGAATTCGGAGGTTGCTAATCATTAATTTTTTTTTTTAAATATATTATTTTTTTAATTAATTTTTATTTAAACTCAATAATTTATATGAAAAATTAAAAATTAATAATTTTTTATTAAATTATTATATTTTAACATAGTTTCATAATATTGATTAAATAAATTATATTTTTAATTTTTAATTTTTTATAAATTAATTAAATATTAATATAATTTAATAATATTGAATGGTTTATATTTTTTTAGAAATTTAAAAGTTAAAAAATATATAACTTTTAATTTTAATAATAAATTAATTATAATAATAATTATTTTATATATTTTTAAAATTTAAAAACTAAATAATAAAATATATAATTTTTAACATTTCTAATAAATTAATTATACATCAATAATTTATTTAAATAATTTATTTATAATAATAATTAATTTATATTTTTTTATAAATTTTAAATTTTAAATAATAAAATATATAATTTTTAATCTTCCTAATAAATCATTTGTAGGTTGATGATTTATATAATGATAATATAAATATTAATAATAAGTTCAATATAAATCTATGATTATAAATTCTTCTATTCATATTTTTCTTCTTATTTAAAACAATTTGTTTAAATTTTTATTTTTTGTAGAATTTATGATTATTTTTTATAGTAAAAATGTGTGTAAGTTTTGTTCTTAATTAGTGTAAGTGTCAAATTATAAAATAAAATGAGTATATATGTGACTCATATTTATTTTGACGAAATGATAAAATAAAAAAGAAATATTATAAAGGTAGTATAGATATTGTTTATACTTTTCCCGTAAAATTAGATTATAACCAAATAAATTAATATTTTTTCAATCCATTTTTTCAGTATTTTGTAGTATTTTTCAAATATAGTAATATAAGTTTTCTCAATAAAATATAATTCTTGAAATATATTTCTATAAAATATATTCTCAGTAATAATTTTTTTAATAATTTATCAAACACACTAAAAATATTTAATAAAAGAAATTTCCTCGAGATGAAAGTAAAGAAAACAAAATTTAAGTATTAATCGGTGCATCAGCATAATATAATTTCATTCATATATAAATATTCAAATTTGATTATTATTTTATATTTTATAATAAAATTTCATTCATAATAATAATTAGTATTTATTTATTACAAATGTAGTTGAATTTTAATGATATAATTACAAATATATTTTCAAATTTAACAACATATTTTTCGATTAGAAAAATCTTTTAACAAATTCTACACTTCAATGTCAAAAGAAAAATTAAATTGCATGTATAACTGGGGCAGAGTAAAATATAATATATGTCTACAAGACAAAAACATTCAATAATTTCTCTCAATCAACGAAAAATTTTAAATTAGTTTCATAAATAGTAAAAAAGTTTTACTCAAAAGACATGATAAAAACCAATTAATAATACAATAATGTGAAGACTAATGTCACAATTAATTTCAATTTAAATTTCAATTTTGAATTCTAATCTTGTTCTAAAATATTTGACATCTAATAATATTAAGACAAAAATTTAATATTATTTATTAATTTATTTTTTATTTTTAATACTATTGTTAATGAGAGAGAGTTAATAGGGTATAAATATTTAAGAGAGAGACTATTAAGGATAAATTAATATTTCTAGTTAGTTTTTTAATATAAATAAAATTTCAAAAATAATATTTAAATTGAAATAGAGGAAGTATTCCACCACCTCTTAAATAATCAAATCAATTCTAATAAATAGCGTATGGGAAAAAAATAAAGCATAAAAGGGAGGCACTATTTATGCTTTTTTAAATTCTTATCACAATTTTAATTTAATTTAGTTTAAATTTCTATTTTTTTTTTAAATCATAAAAGGATTTATTTTATTTTTATAATTGATTTTAATTATTTTAAAAAAATTTATCAATAAACTACAAGAATATATTAAAAAAATTCACATTGATTAAATATAAAATATATGAATGATAAATATAAAAATGAGCTTTTTAATTTTAACAGTTAATTTTTAAGATTGATTATTTTAAATCTATATTAAAAAATTTATAAAAAATGATATTTTTTATAAATTTATTATTTTTTTAAATAATATATTTTATAATACAAAAGTATTTTAAAAAGGAAAATGTCTAGCATTTATTTAGTTGTAGAAAATAATTTCAGTTTTTTTAAAAATTTTCTAATAGAAAATGAAAAATAAAATTTATTGTTTAGTTAAAAAAAAATTTCATGTAGAAACTTAGAAAATAATCTTCTATTTTTATTAGCTATTAGCTAATAGTTGAATTTTAGAAACTACTTTTAGTTATTTTTTAAAATGGAAAACACATTTTTAAAAAAGTATAGGAGTTTATTTCACACTTTAATTTTATAGATTTATTTTTCGTTTTTATTTTTATTTTTTACTTTAAAAATAATTAGAAAATAAAAATTTGAAAAATTAAGAAATAGAAAAAGAAAATTAGAAAATGGAAATGGAGGGTGTTGGAAAATATTTTTTATTTTTATTTTCTAATCTTCTTTTCTGCTACCTAATTTTCTAAATTTTCAATCTCTAACAAAATAAAAAAATAAAAAATAAAATGAGTTTATAAGAATTAAAGTGAAAAATAAATTCCTACCTTTTTTTAACGGTGGGTTTTCTATTTAAAAAATAATGAAAAGTAATTTTTTAAAATTCAATTATTAATTAATAAATATAAAAAATATTTTTTAGTTTTCTAAATAAAAAATATATTTAATTAAATAACAAATTCTATTTTTCATTTTAAACTAGTATTATTTTCTATAGCTAAACAACCATTAAATAACTCCAAACGCAAGAGACTGTCATAGATGTTTAACTACAGTCTACAAGGTCATTTGTAGCTAGCTGATGCGCAATGATTCTTATATGCACTTGTCTATGTTAAATTTATATATTTGGTTTAAATTGATACCAATTAATAGGGATTAATTTTATGTTTTTATAAAACAAATTACATTATACATATTTAGTTACAATTAGGAGCACTTTACCTTATAATTTTATATTTGAGCTTTTAGGAAGCAGAATTTATTGGACGAAATTTAAAATTTCTACCAGTCGAATTAGCATTTAATGACTTAACTAATTTCAAAAATTTTATCTCCTTAACGTCGCCGTGTGATTTAAGGTTACAATTTCGAGTCATAAAAATAGTCTCTTGCAATTAATTGCAAGGGAAGACCGCGTATAAAGATTCAATGGGTCCGACTCTTTTCTGGATCCCACTCATTGCGGGAGAATTCGTATACCGACTGTTCAATGTCTTTAAGAAACTTTAATAATGAGATAGAAAATATTCCAAATGTAAATTAAAGTCAGAGTCATCTTATTATCAATTGCTCAATTTAAAATATATTCCTATTGTTTATTTCGTAATGGATAGAAATGTGGAAACAAAGTCCAAGAAAAGGAAGTTCTATATCATTTTCAGAGATCCTAAGTATGAAATCTACAAATCATGGCATGAATGCACACCTAAGGTGATTTGCGTAAAGAATAGTTTGTATAGATCGTTTCGAATTTTTGTAAAAATAGTAGTTTGTTCTGGTTTTATTACTTGTATATCGTTTATTTAGATGTAATTTTTGTCTATGTAGTATTTTGTAATCTTTGTTGCTTATGTATATATACACATATTTACCTGTTTTTTCAGATGTCACAAATTTATTCATTTGCATGCTAAGGATAAAGGATATATAACATTGCAACTTACTAAAAAAACATGGATACATGTTTTAGAGTTACAGAAGGCTACTAATGGGATTCCAATTTGCTAAAAAAAATTTGGATAATTTTCAAAGTTGCAGTCATTATATTGTTAAAAGCGCCATTGATATATTTACTGAATAAAATGCAATATAATCTTATAGATGGTTACGCATAATATAAACCATGCTTGATAAACGACAGAGAGTATGTTCATTTCAATTTATTGATTTGTTATGATTAAATTTCTCTATTGTTCATTAAACTTTATGCTTGAATGATACATTTCGTTTCTAGATATGGCAAGTACATTAAGTTATGAATTATGTCTTAACATGCTTCGCAAGTAATCTGTCACTATCTGTTTGTCATCTATTGTTGCATTTTGCAAGATTACATATGTTTATGGAGTTTCAATACCAGTATATTGTAGAACTTTGTAGATCTTTTGACATATATATATATATATATATGTTTATAAGTTAGAATACGTACATTAACATATTAAATTGTAAAACCACAAAAAACAAGTTACAATTAACTTGAGAAAAAAAAAAAGCACCAAAGAGAAACGTTAAAAACATAAAATAAGGATAAGATTGCTGGATATCTAAAACAATTTTTATGGAAAATGAGCAGAAACAATAAAGAATTTTGAGCAATCTTTCTTATAACTCAGAAGATGAACTCGATATATCTACTATTTCTATTGTGTGTTCTTTCACACAAGCATTACTCTCCATAATATCTAAAAGAAGTCTCATAAGCATTCAGTAGGGAATGTCCTACAACAAAAATTCTCCGATATCCATCAATACCAATGTCAATAAGTAATCTAAGTAAAAACTCATTCATTGCTGCTTTAAGTGCAGTAAACTTCTCTTTACTTTCCTATATAAAGCAGTCATTGTTTGTGGAGACAATGACTAATATCTGATTTGGATCTTTAGTTATTATGCTACAGCTTCTTCTGCTTTGGATCTTTCAAAGTTTGGACTACTAATATCTGATTGTAGCTATCTTTTAAAGGCAAATTCTCATATGTCTGTTCAGTGGGTGCCTAGGTTAGCAAATATGGTGGCTCATCGCTTAGCAAGAGCTGTTATTTCTAATGCTAATTTTGTAACTTGGGAGTTTATTCCTAGATTCCTTGCTGCTGTTATTGGTGAAGGTTATGCTTAATAGTATGATGATTCTTTTAAAAAAATGAGAAAAATATACTAATTTATAATAATAGAGAAATTAAATACTTGAAAAAGTAGCGGATGATAAAGAGGAAGGGGGAGAAATCTTTCTTAAACATAAAATAAAAAATAAGATACAAAAAATTCAACTAAAATATTACAAGTACATTTTTTTCAATCTTTTTTTTACGAATAAAAAATAATCCGATATATATTATGCTAATAATATAATTAAACAATCTTTTTTTATTATTTAATTTGTTTCTTAAATAATGTATAATAATTAAACATTATCAACATAGATATCATAACTCTATTTAAACTCTCAAAATAATAATAAATTTAATATTTTAAAATTAATTTATATTATTAGATAAATAACTAATTAATAAATGAAAATTAGATAAATATCCTATTAATTATTTAAAATTTTAAATTATATTTTTAGATAATAATTAATGACAATATTAAATAGAGTACTCTAATTTTATTTAAGCTATCTAAATAAATATTTATAGCAATTAATTAATTTATCTATTCTAATAAATAATAATTTAATTTAATATTTAAAAAATTAGTATTATAATACGTGGTATAATATTATGTCAATATTATATGTTTTTTATTTTAGTATTATATATAGGTAATAAAATAAATCTTTATCTTTATAATAATGAATAAAGCTAGAGCTAAGGCTTAATTGTTCAGCCATTTTTATCACTTTATAGGAAGTATTAGATTATTTTCTAAAAAAATTAAATTATTTAATTCGCTTCTTGCTTAATATTTTTTTTACATTTTTAAAAAATACTTAAAAATAAAAATATTTTTAAAAATTTTCACTTTCATTTTTTTATATTAAAATATCCATTTCAAATATATATATATTTAGTATATGTAAAAACTGTTACATATTTTTGAAAAATAAAAAAAATGACATTAATGTAATCTCTTTTCTTTCTTAACGGCATAGACTATTACTTGAATATTCAAATTTTATTAATATTGAATTAAATTTTCTTCCTCAATATATAATCAGTATATTAATTGTACATATTGTTAAAGCCTCAATTGGTGAGGGATTTAAAATTTCATAATTAAGCATTAAGAAGTTGTATGCTTTTACTCGAAAGACACGATAAGTAATCTGAAGATTAATTTCACAATTAATCCTCCAATATCGTTCAACCTGCACTGACCCTAAAACAAGAATGGCCTCCTGCAAACTGAACAGAAAGTTTCCACAACATATTGGAAACTAATAATTATAAATTTCATTACTTTTGAATTAAACTAATCAAAGCATAACATTGGAGCTGACATGAAGTTGCTATAAATAAGGTAAGACAGTACTATTTTGCAGCATTAATATTGTTACAACTGCAACCACACAAAAAGAAAAAAAGAAAAATGTTAAAATTGCTTCTTTTTCTTCTGCAAATAAGAATGATTACGTTGGAAGTTTAATACTGCCGTTACCAAATGCCACAGGCCTATCTCTGGCCACAATGCAGATGGAGAATACAGTTTGCTGTAACTAGTCTGCCAAAGTAGGAAGTTGCTCAGACGGGTCTCCCCAGAAGTTCGGATCAAGACATCAGGATCAGGACCTATGGACATGTACATGTATTTCTCAATGTCTACCACCTTTATATCAGAATCTGACTCCATCTTCTCACTTTCTTTCATTAGAATCATACTTTTGCCAGTTCTAATTGCGTCTAATGCTTGAACTTCGTCCGATTTATCCCCACAAAATTCTTGCATACCATTCAAGACATAATTTCTATCCTCAATCCCTTCAACTCCTTTAGTCTCACCATTATGCACTTGGCTTGCGTTCATTGAATAAGATTTCTCTGTTTCATCTTTGCAGGATTCTCGAACACCATGTGCGACGGCACCACCTTCAACTTCTTCAGTTGTACCATTGCAAGCTTTGTCAGAATTGGATAGCTTAATTTTTTTCAACTTATCTTTACAAGATTCTTGAACAGCATAGATAATCTCATCAAATGAAGTATAGGCTACACAAATTAAAAGTAGACACTTGGTGTTACTGGCAGTAGCCCTCATAACCTTTTCTGCTGCAACCCTGACTGGCTCACTTAAAAGCTTCAAATTGCCTAAAAAGTATACTCTAATACCATATTCGTTGACAATACTTTTTTCTTTGAGCAACCCCTCAGTCTTCTCAAGCATTAGATCCATTATTTTCTGAACCTCTTCAGGATGCCTCTTAAAATTATCAATGCTAAAGGCATAAACAGTTACATACTTTACTCCTAACTCATAGCAGTATTTAAGCATGGACAAGAGTGCTGAAAATCCAGCCCTGTGGCCAGCCCCTTCTTCCAGTTTCTCCTTCTTGGCAAACCTCCTGTTTCCATCCATAATGAAGGCAATATGACTGGGAATGGGACCAACAGATAGAATCCTGAATATGTATTTTCTCAATTTAGTTGCCACCTTACCAAGCAACCCCATTGACTTACTAGAAGCATTTTGCATTTCCATTTTGCTAGAAGAAAAATTGCAATTCCAAACTGATCCATTCAAGAGCGAAAAAAGGTTCCCAGTTAGCAGAGAAATTAACAAAAAATGCAGCTAAGCTACTGTCTCTAATGCTGGCCGTAGTAATATATGGATTGCTAAATGAGGAGAAAACTAAACAGAAAGAGTCAAAGAGAGAAGAAATTAAAATGAAGATAAGCAGCAACCAAAAACAGCAAGGCCTTGCAGATGCCTGGTTCTTGCTAAAATTGGGCATAAAGTGCAGTTCTTGGAATAAGATTCTCGAGTGCAATTTTTGCATTTAGTGCACCAGGAATCCAAAATTTTTATTTTTATTTTTTTGTTTAAATGCCTTCAATTTGCATTAATATAAGTAGAAAATTCTTAATCTAACTTTGAAATTTGGAATAGGATTATTTGAACTCTAAACAATTTTTGACTACTTTAAACAGTTTGTAATATCTTAATCAGATCCAAAAATCGCCATTACGCATCAATCAAACAAATACAAACCAATATAACTCACTGAAAAACTGAAGCAAACAGCTATTACGATCACAGCACCAAAAGAAATTACCTTTAAAAAAATCGAAAGCAGAACAAGGAATTTGATTGTTAGTCGCCGAAAAAGCGTCTTCCCCGTAATACAACTATACGCTTAACAGTAACTCCTGAAACGACGGGGCTAATACTTTAATTAAAAGGCCACTTATAGAGAAAACACACAGTGTCCAAACAATCAGAGCTGATTAGTAACTCACTGTCAGTGCCCGTGGCGGCGATCGGCACCGAAGAAAGATGGCGAGAAGAAAACTGGGAAATAAAATTGAAGGGAAGAGCGAATTTGGCAAGTTCAAATAGAGGAAGCGACTGTGACAAAAAAATGAAATTTTTAAAAAAATACGGTTCCATTCACATTTCCCACGTATGTTTGTTTTGTTTTATCAGTTAAGATTTTTATTTTTATTTAATATTTTTTTATAAATTATTATAATCTAATTATTTTATTATATATTTTGTGAACGTATTGGTTACATAAAATAAAATATTAATTTTTTCGTCTCGCGAGAAGGGTGAATTTTATCATGCAATGCTTCCACACTTTCCCGTTCAATCCACAATGATGAAGATGATAGGTATTAAATTAAACACAGTTAAATTAATATTTTATAATATAAAAATATAAATTGATTGTTCAAAAAAAATATATATAAATATTAATTTTTATGTAATTTAATATAATAATTTGAAACAAAATTGAAAATAATATTTTTTTAACAAATAATATGAAAATGATTTTAGAATTAAAAAGTTATAAAATAAATAGGTAATAAAAACTTTAAAAGGCATAAATTTTTTTTGTAAATATAAATAAGAGAATTTTATTTTTTTTTAGAAACAATTTCTTGGTTATATTGTTTTAAATTTGTTACACGAGAAGAAATTTGATTTTTTATACCGGTTTTCGATTATTTCAATTTGATTTAATATTCTAACAAACTATTTTATCATGAATAGTTTCTTGATTATACAATAAAAGTAGGGACGAATAAGCAATTGCTAACTCAATTTAATTTTTAAATTAATCTAACTTTTAAAAGGTTATTATTTATTATTTATTAACTCAATTCATGATTTAATTATTTTTATTTTTATTTTCTATCTATTTAATTTATACTTCCTCTGTCCCATAATAATAGAAACACTTCATATTAAAAAAAATTTAGTTATTTAGTTAATAGATAAAATTTTTACTATAAACAACACATTTTACCCTCCATTTATACTACATAATTATATTATAAAAATTAAAATAATTATTGATTGGATCAAAATAAAATTTAAATAATTTAATGTAAATATTGTTGATTATAAAATATTAAATAAGAATATATTGATCAATTTATAATATAACTATAATCTAAATAAAGTAATAGAATTATATTTTTGAGATAGATAAAAAAAACATCTTTATTATTATGAAATGGTCGAAGTAATTAAAAATCGAATGTCTTGCTATTAAAATAATAAATTTTTATTTAGGTAATTGGTTATTGAACAAGCATTGTACACTTTTATAAGATATATTAATTGAAATTAATCTCTTTTTCACCTAAAATTTTACCTTCAAATCTATTGTTATTATTATTTATGGATTTGTACTTTAATCCCAATATGTTGATGAGAGCTTTAATTTTGTTTAACAAAGAGAAATCATGCGGTGGATCACACAAATTGCGAGTGTGCTTCACACTTTTGGGATGATGATATTCACATGATGCCAAGACGCAAATATTTATGTTTGATTGTTTATGTATTATTATAAATAATATTGATTAGAAATATTAAACTTTATTTTTAATATTAATTTTTTATATGTTCTAATTATTAAGATATTTGAAAAATGGAAATAGATATTAATCTCAATATCAATCACATTCTAGCCTCGTATAAATAAATTAATCAACAAACCCAAAAATATTGAGTTTTTTTAAAATAAAATTGTCAAAAAATTCTATAATATTATAAATTTATTAGTTGAAAAAAATATTATTAAATTTATCATAATTTTTTAGTCAATTTATAAACTTATTAGCTCTATATAGTATATGCAAAATTTATTATGATAAGTTTATTATTGAGTTATTGAAAGTTTATTGTATATTTTTATAAAATAATATAAAATTTTAATAGAGAAATAAATATTTTAAAAAATTTGATAAAGGGCATACAAGATATTTCCATCTCTGGTAGACTTAACAAGCAGAAGCAAATAGAAAAAAAGAACGAGGAATTATAGAGCTATTAAAATTCCGGCGCACAATAGCAAAAGAAAGCGTTATGGAAAAAAGAAAAGGATCAAGTTTTTATCGTACTCTTGGGGGGAAATGATTTTTCAGTTTTCACCGCTTAGAATTTACAGTATAATTTTGTAATTTCAATTTGGGTTCACTATCTGGGTTTCTCTAGTCAGTGTTTGTTCTTTTCTCGCTTTGATGAAAAACTGCGAGGACGTGACTAGAGATAGAACTGATTAGAGACATGGTAAATGTAGTTACAGTGTCATTATACAATACCAATGCCATTCCCAAGTTAACATCTAACCGTCCATTTTTTTTTTCCGAAGAAAGGTTTGTTATGGGTGATGATCGCGAATAACAGAACCATCTTGTATTATGTTAATAGGTTTTGAATTGAATTGATGAGTCCCAAGAAAATTCTGGATTCTGATTACGTCACTGGATCGATGATAATACTGAGTTAGGAATGAGACAGTGTTTTGTTTTCTCGGCTCTAGAAGGAAAGAAAGAAGGAAGATAGGGGTACAGGGGAAAAAGGATAGGGAAGAGAGTAGGGGAAAATAGGAGTGTATGATTGGGGATGCGACGTGGAAGGGGCAGAGAGTGGGACCCAAAAGGGTGTGGCGGAGGGGACTGTAGTCCGGGTTTCGCGGCACAAGGAGACGATGGTGATAGAGACGGGACGTTCTGGTAAGAATCAGAGGTCGGAAGCAGATTGTCAGTGACACGTTACGTCTGTTTTTTTGGCTCTCTTTCCTTTGGTTATATCATATATTGTAAATGGTGGGGGCATTTTCTCTGCCTTTTTCTTCCTCTCTCCTTTCTTTTTTATTTTATTTTATTTTATTTATGTTTCACAGTCCCAGCTATCCAGTTTTCTACTCCATTTTTCCTACCCTCCATTAACTAATACTCCTATATGACTTACCTTATCCTCCTACTAACTAATCATCAATTAATAATGTTAAATGTCGACATGTTTTTCTTTTATCTTTTATGTAATATTCAGTAATTCTATTAATGGAATTATGATAATTAACTCCAGATTAATGATAAGCATTTAACAATGTGAAGTGAAATGAAAAGGCATTAGGTATGATTATTCCATGAAAATCAATTTTTTTTAAAAAAAATATTCCCTCAGTATTATTTATACAGAAAAAATAAAATGGACATGAAAATTAAGAAAATTTTATTTTTTTCATCTCTATTTACTTAAATACCTCTAAAAAAATATCGCTCAAAAATTATTTTTAAGACAAGAATATAAATGGTATTTTATCTCATTTCACTCCCCAAAATTTACCTAAAACGACATATTTTTTATATAAAAGATATATTAAAAAAGAAAAATTTTTTTATATAAATAATACGGAGAGAGTATATATATATATATATATTCTAATTTAAAATTTTAACTGAAGCAGATAGGAAAGGACCAATGCTGGACAAAAACAAGAAAATAAGTGCAAAAGGGGGCAATATTGGAATAAAGAAAATATTGATTTGACGTGTCAGGGTAATTGTAAAATTGAGGGAGATCCGATGCTTAAAAAAAATTGAGAGAGATCGTCCGTAATCTCTACACCGAGTAGTGGTGTGAGCCACTCCCCGATAAAGCCATAACCTTTATATTACTATACTAGCCGTGCTCAGCCGTCTCTCGTAATCATCAATTAATTGTAAATTATTCTTTAAATCTTTTTTATTTATTTTAATTAATATGTCAGCCATAAATATAATAATAATAAAACTGTGTGTTACCATATAGTATACTTGCACACACAAGGAGAAATCAAATTACAATTAATTTATTAATTACTTATGAGTTACCTTCAACTCTATGATTCATTGTAATTTTATTTTTTTAATGTATATAATTATAATGTATTTATAAATTAGTTGCAGCTGCAAAAACAAAAAAGGAGTGACTGATAAGATAAGAAGAAAATTTTTCTTCTTATCTTATGAGTAGAAAATAAATAGTTTATTTTATTTTGATTGCATGGAAACTAATATATCTGTATTTTATAGAATTTTTTAATTAATATTTATATTTTAGTGTATAATTATTAAGAATTGAATTTCATGTCGAATAATGATAAAATATATAAATAATTTATAATTGAGTGAATGTGGAATTCAGCACAAGCAAATTAGTTTAATTTGTTTTAAGTATATTATAAACACTTGTCCACATATAAAAATCATTTATGTATATATGATTTTAATAATTATTTTATTTTATTTTCTCCCTATTAAAAACAAGTATACGTTTAGATAAGGTAATATTTCGTGTGAATACTTAGGGGAGAGGGTTTGATAAAAGGGCCTCTACCCCTCAAATACGCGCTTTGAAGTTTGACCTCTCCTTCTTGCTTTTTTTTCTTTTGACCTTTTAACAATATTTCTTGGTTTTTCTATTTTGTTCATGTTTTTTTTTAATAAATGATTGAGATTTTGAAATTCAGGTTGTCTTATGGGATGCTTTTTTTTTCAAAAATTTTCTAAAGGAAAGAAAAATAAAATTTTTTATTTATTTTGAAATATTTTGTTTGAAAAATTAGAAAATGTTATTTTATATTTATTAATTAATAATTCATTTTAAAAAATATTTTTAATTTTTTTTAAATAAAAAACATGAGATCTTAAAAAACATCGTTGTCTATTTTCCATTTCAATTTAAATTGTATTATTTATTTTTATTTTTTTATTTCTATTTTTCCTCTTCGTGATAGTGATATATTTTTTTAATTCTTCTATTTTATTTGTTCATATTATATTTAGAAGTTTGATAATATTTTTTTTATTTATTTTATAATAATTTAAATTTTTTATTTTATTCAAAAATATTATTTAGTTATGATTTTATTTTAAATTAAAAAATATAAATATCTATATTATGTAATTATTTATGTAATTATATTTTTATCTAAAAATATTTTAAAAAGAAAGTTATTAAGATGTTATATAAAAAAGAAAGAATCATTTTTATCCCTCATACTTTAGCGAAATGAATTTATCACTAAACTAATTTTAAACACGGAAAAATCTAAGATTATCAAAAAAAAAATAATGACTTAATACATAAATAAATATATATACTTATTTAAAAGGTCATATTAGCACTTTATACTTTAACGGATGTTCTATTACATATCTCTTTATGCTTAAAATGCTATTATTATGCTCTTTCAGTTATTTCTCTTCTTATTTCTTCTACATATATTGCACACACTAAAAAAAGTTCATTATTCATCTGATTTTTAGATTCTTCAACTATTTTTCTAGTATTTATCATTAATTAGCATTATACACTCAAAATTAGATCTTCCTTTGCATCTCATTAATATTTAACCAAAAAAAGAAAAGAAATTTGTCTCACTTTGGAGATTGAAAGCATATTTTAGAATAAATCAATGAATTTTAGAGTATCAGTGAAGATATATTAAAGAAACATATAGAAATTAGTATTAAAAATGAAAAATACAATAGAGAAAGAAGAAGAAATTGAAGTGTTACAAACAAAAATAAAAATGTGAAAACATATATTCGCATTTATAAATGATAAAATTGATGAACATATCACAAAAAAAAATTAAAGAACCAAAAAATGAGTTGTAAGAGGAAATATAATAAATATTTGGTGGGCAAAATAAATTATGTAATTTTATTACTATTGAGCCTACCTAAAGATGCAATTATAGGCATCACAACTCAATTGAAAAATCAATAAATATCATATTCATATTAAACATAAAAATAAATTAGGCCAAAAATATAAATGGGTTTAGATTGGAATCATCATAATAGAAAGGAAGAAAGAATAGTTAAGAGATTCAAATATACATATAAAATAGTATATATCAAACATATTATAACTTCCTTATATCCCATATATGTATAGTATATATATTCAGTATATATAAAATACACATACGTAATACAAGAATGCTACAGTTCAGTCTTTTAAAAAAAATTTACATTTTCAGAATAAGTATTTATAGACTTCAAACATATTTTAAAAAGTAAATAAAAATATTCTTCAATAATTTTAGGTGACAAAATAAATATTTTATATAAATTTTTTTAAAAAAAATTCGCTATAGTTTTATCTATAATTTGGACATTTTTAAAAATCTAAATTACATAACTTGTATAAAATGCACTCCCGAATAATTCGCAATCAATGCTCCACATTCTCCAAAATACTCCATATACATTAATGTATAAATAATACAAATTTATAGTATTAATTTAAAATACTTTAAATTTTACATCATTTTCTTATATATAAACATATTATACAAAGTTATATTAAGTTTCATAAAATAAAATAATTACATGATAACATTGGCTCTGATATCGTGGCAACAACAAAATCTTTCAATATATCCTAAAAATTCTAGACCTGCTCAGGTCTAACAAGGCTCTTTATTTCAACTATGTCACATGCACGATAAATAAATCGCGTTAAGTTAATAGTCTAGTGGTACATACTTTGATACAACAAATAACTTTAAAATAATGCAATATGAACCTTTTTTCCAACATAATCTAAATGATGTCTTTATGTACATACATTTACATATATTTTATCAAAACACTGCAAATACATGCATTGAGCCTGAATAACCTTATACAGTATTTTGGTTCCAGAGATATTGTCATGGTTTATCGTGACACTGGGGATATAAGTGTCGCATCTGTCCCCTATTGACACCTCTCACTACAAAAATATTCGAAATTTGCGACGAAAATCTGCAACGGACCAGTTTCTGTCAAAATTTACCACGGATCTGCAACGCATTTGCGACGAAAAGACAAGTTAGAGGAATTTTGAAACATCCGTCGCAAATCTATTGCAGATCCGTAGCAAATTTGTGACGAAAATCAGTCCGACGCAAATTTCGGTCGCGAAAGTTGGCGCGGTTGCTTGGCGGGAGAAAGGACCGCGAAGAATTTTCGCAAAAATTATTTTCGTCGCAAATCGGTTGAAAAAAAATAAAAAAAAACGCATTTTGCAACGAATATCTGCTACGAACTTGTATCCGTCGCAAATCTGCAACGGATATGCAACCGATTTGCAGTGGAAATACAAGTAAATGAAATTTTAAGACATCCGTCGCAGATCCGTTGTAGATCTGTAGCAATAATAATAATAATAATAATAATAATAAAATATAAAAAACGGCAACGTTTTTGCTCCCTTCCTTCTGATTATTTTTTTCCATTTCCCTTATTTTTCCCTACCTCACTCCCCATCTTCATTTTTAGTTCCTTCACCGGTTCACTACCAACCCTAATCCCATTATTCCACACAGCCGCACATATCTCCTTCTTCCCTTCCCTATTGTCCATTTCCAAAGAAGACAGAAACAAAAAAAGCAAAAGACAAAACACCACCAGCTCGTTGCTCCAGGGCTCCCTCTGCTTGCTTCCACCATTTGCCGTTGATCCAGGGCAAAAATTCCACCATTTCCAGTTGATCCACCATTTAATAAATGTATTTCTCTCTCTATCCCTTTTTATGTCCACCGAATCTGTTATTCCTTGTATTTACAAACTAAAACTAGTATTCTTGGTGAATTTAAGGAAAAAAAAACTGGTATTCTCGGTGTGTTCTTTGGTTTACCATTTGGTTCACATTCTTTGTGAGTTCTTACTATATATCGAAAATTTGTTCTTCGTTTTCAATTTCTTGATTTTCTTTTTTTTTATTTTCTTTTTTCTTTATCTTGTTTCAGTTCAGTTTTTTCCTTTTTCTTTTTTTTTTTTCGTTTTATTTTTTTTATTTTAATTTGCTTTATAGTGATTCACGCGTAGATACTTTGCTTGACGCTTCATGTAATAAGTTGATTTCTATTTGCTGTTTTGAATAATTAGGTTTCTTCTTTTTTTTTTTTTATTATGCTATGGAAACTGGTGGTTACTTTGCTTGATTGTTAAAGTTGAATCTGATAGTACAGACGAGTACCTGTGCTCATTTTTTTATGGAAAATTATTAAAATTTAGCTGTAAATAAATGAATCTTGAGAAATAGCTCGAATTTTTTTTTCTCTGTTTCATTTCGTGTTGAAAAATGGTTGAAGATGTCTGATACTGTTTTTATTGGATATACAGATTCTAATTAGAGTTCGTTATCCTGGAATTTCGAAACTAAAGAAGAATTCTAATTTTTTTTTTATCTTTGCAGGGATTGCATTGCAAGAAACTTAAACTTACTTAATAAATTGATTTGATGTGAAACCTTGGTGAATAGTAATGTTGTCAATGATTCTACAGTGCAAAAATACTGTGTTACGTGTTGAAGAAAAATGTCTTTTTATTCCTAGTTGGGCTTCCATAGAGGAAATGGGTTATGCCATGAGGAGACTGGAGATTGATTCTGAACATTGTGATGGAGGTAATGCCATAAATGAAATTGGTAATGGTCAGAGATCGAACAAATCATTGACTAATTTAGATCGTGAAATTTCTGCTCTCACCAAGTTGAATTCAAGCCCCCATGAACGGCTTGCCAAAGTGATGCCTGGGAAAAGGGAGTTACCTGTTTCCACAGTTAAGGTGTTGGCAGGTCGAGAAGCTAACCACTCAGGAAGGGGTAGATTCTCTGCAGCTGATCGTTGTCATATGCTTGGAAGATATTTGCCAGTCAATGGACCTTGGCTTATTAATCAGATGACTAGCAGAGCCTATGTCTCACAATTCTCAACTGATGGTTCTCTTTTTGTTGCTGGGTTTCAGTTATCGCTTTGTATTATTGTGACCGGGTTTGGGAAGTTTATAATACTTGCAGTGATTTTTAGAATCATTTTATTATTGTTGTTTTTTGCTCTGAAAAATACTCATTTCAGGGAAGCCATATTAAAGTATATGATGTGGAGAGAGAGTGGAAAGTTCAGAAGAACATTCTTGCTAAAAGTTTGCGATGGACCGTTACTGATACATCTCTTTCACCAGATCAGCGTTATCTTGTGAGTTTGTATATCTGGATATCTCCTTAATGGGCTGGAGCCCTGATATCAATACTTGTTCATATGTCTTAATGAACATTAGTTTTCCGTTGCAGGTCTATGCCAGCATGTCGGCTATTGTCCATATTGTTGATGTTGGGTCTGCAGCAACGGAGTCATTTGCAAACATCACAGTATGTGTTGGTCATTGTTTATATTTGATGCATGTAGAATTAATTGAAGAAAGATTGCATGGGATAATTACGCAATTTTCTGATGTCTTCTCATTATTTTTACCTGTCAAACTATTTGTTCCTAAATCTTGAACATGATCCTGTCAACATTAGTTACTTGAGATTTTGTCCATTTCAAGTGGGGAGCAAAGGCAATATAGATTCATTTCCAACTTGAATTACAAGTCAAAACCTAACAACAGCGACACCTCTCTATTGATGCATAATCCAAGAATACATGCTTTGCAGGAGATTCATGACGGTTTGGACTTCTCTGCTGCTGATGATGGGGACTATTCTTTTGGAATCTTCTCTGTGAAATTCTCCACTGATGGACGCGAACTTGTTGCAGGAAGTAGTGATGATGCAATATATGTCTATGACATTGAAGCGAACAAGCTGTCACTTCGAATTTCAGCACATGATGTGTGTTCACATTTTTTATAAGTGCCAACTGAATATCATTCCCTGTTTGGTTTAGATAATGTTCATTTGATTATTTACTTTCTGGAAATTTCTGACATACATTTATTCCTGCAAATATTGTACATTTAAGTAGCAAAAAATTATCACACATGTAGTCTCTGACCTTGCAGACACCCATTGGCAAACTAGTGAAAGAAATATTTGAAAAAATCAAAATCATTATAATCAAGTAAATAGTATAGCACTATTAATTATTTTTCTCAAAATAATAGAGGTTAATGAGTTATAAATGTTTGAAGAAAAAGTATTTTGGCATACATTGTAGGAAGATATCATAGCACTTGTTTTGCCTCAATTAATCTTGTCCACTATTGACAGGTTTTGTGTGATGTATTCCATTCATGATGTGTACTAATTTTTTTAAACAGAATCTCCTCCTTTCTACCAACGATAGCAATGCAGTTCTGAAAATTGCTGATTTTGGATTTGCTAGGTAAGTTATCATCATAATCGTCTCCATAAAATATTCATCTGTTATTTTTTGATTCTTGGTCATGATCAAATTTTTAAAGGAAATTTAGGCAACATCAAATAAATTATACTTGGTTCCTCTCCTTCCGGCATTATAATGAGTATCTACTTCTGCTAACTTTAGCTTATTACGAAGTACTTGTAAGCTGTTATAATAGAAAGCAAATTATTTTATTTCTTCACAATGAAAGGGCTTAAATTTCACGTCTGGTGGTTTAAATCATAATGAAAATTTTAAATGTAATTATGCAACGGTGGGCTGAAATGTATATTACTCAACCCTCAAGGGATCTTTAGTAATTTTCTCTTTCCCACATGATGATGATTCTTGTCTTATTTTATTTATTTTTATTTTTTTGGATACTATTCTTTATTGCCAGATCACTGCAACCTAAGGGACTTGCAGAAACGTTGTGTGGCTCACCCCTTTATATGGCTCCAGAGATAATGCAGCTTCAGAAGTATGATGCTAAGGTGACATTCTCTCCAACATGTGAAGCACTCATGATAACTTTGTTATTCAATACTCCTATGAACCTTGAACTGAATATGCAGGCAGAGATCTCTGGAGTGTTGGTGCCATTTTATTTCAGCTTGTGACTGGAAAAACCCCATTTACTGGAAACAATCAAATACAGGTTTGATTAGCTTTCTAAATGGTTACGAGTAATATGGTTTTATGGACTATTCTGCACTGAGAACTTCTAGACTTTGACTTTGTGTCCACAAATCCATGCGTATATGTATGCTTTTGTGTGATCACACGATGTCCACTAGCTTAGTAGTGGGTGACAAATATTTGCTACATATGTTTATTTGCAGAATTGAGAGCTTGATAGATGCTGAAGTGATAGAATAAACATTGCATCTGCAAAGTCTTTTAAAAACTTCCTGTTAGTATAAACCATGTTCTGTTATAGGTCCAATTTTATTTGTAAAATACTTTTTCTCTTTAATAAGATAATGGGTGTAGTAATTTGATTTTTACTTAAGAAAATTGGATCAACTACCAATTTGCAGTAGGGATAAATACTGAAATGGAAAAGTGATAAATGTATCCTTATGCTTATCATTGGTTAAACTTGAAGAAAAGGTAAGGAACATTTTTTAATCTATAAGAACATTTCTGTAATGTATGCTGATTGCTTATCATTTTTAATGAATTATTAATGTAAAAGGTGCAGACAAGTCATTGAGGAGCAAAAGCTGCACCAAGGTAATTTTAGTTAATTTATGTAAATTAGCTCAACTTTCTTATTCTTTTTATAAAAAATCATCATTTAAATAATCAAATATTGTTAGAATACCTGTTGATTATCACTAATTATTATCTTTTAAGACTTTTAGTTGTTGCATTGAGCTATTCGAGTAGCAATTAGTTCGTATGTGATGAGAAGCATAAGCAAAATTATTGATATGTTCTAATAAAATAAAATTTCTATTTCTTCTGGTTGCAGGCAACGGCGCCAGCGGTTTAGATAATAGTTGATGTGAATGAATTAGCAAAGTCAATGCAAAGAGAGTTGAAAAACCTGCACCCGACGACAAACAGCTTGTGTATATACAAAATTCCTGAGCAGCTACACGAGTTGAATGAAAAAGCCTACACACCACGGTTAGTATTACTTTGTTAACGTGTATCATATTATTCTTTTCATTTACTCTTTTTAATATTATTTGCAGATTAATAATGATGATGCAACTCATGATTCAATGGAAAATGATAATTGAAGATCTATATTGTTATTTTCAAGATAGATTATTTATAGTAGTGTTCTTAACACTTGTATAGTTAAATTGTAAAATATTTTATTCTATTGAAGATTAATAAAAGAATTATTTTTATCAATGTAATTAGTGTTTTTTTAGATTGTGTTTAAATGTTCCAAATGTATTTATAAAGTTCTCATAAAATTAATTGATAATACAAATAGTTCCAATAAAAATCAATATTAAATTACTACGGATTTGCTACGAATCTGCGACGGATATTTGAAATCTATGACAGAATCTGCGACAGATACTGCAATGACAATCTGCGATGAAATCTGTGACGGCAATCTGCGACGGAATCTGCAACGAATTTGCAACGAAAATCTGTGATGGAATCAGCGACGAAAATTAGCGACGGAATCAGCGACGGCTGCCCTTTACCCGAGAAAATTTAAGCACGAGATTTGCAACCGCCGAGTGGTTGCAAATCCGTTGCAATCTGCGACGGCCTGTCGCAAAATTAAAAATTGTGACGCCTTTTTTTATTAACGGATCGTATCCGTCGCAGATCGGTCGCAAGACTTGATTTGCGACGGATCTGCGACGGATTCTGCCCGTTGCAGATAGCGTGTTTTTTTTAGTGTCTGTGTCTAGCCCTAAAGGCAAATCACAATCATAATTGACACTCAGTGTCTAGCCCATAGGCATATCATATCACAGTGACGCCAGCGTTTGGCTCGAAAGCAAATCATATCAATAGTGTTAAAACCAATCATTTAGAACAAGATACTATATAATGCGACATACACATCATTTCATATTTTTATAATCCATGCATAATTGTTTTAATGCAATTTAAATCATCACATTTTCGATAATATATGTCACATTTTCAATGTGACTATATCACCCAAACATTTTAGGCCTTTTTCATATGTATTATTTATTACTCATTTTAGTCATTTACAATGACTTAACATAATGCACATAATACAATTAACATCTATTCACAATCAACAATGTAATATCTTTCTAAACTCAAATAACAAAGTAGTTTGATACATTTACTATCTAAATGTGCTAAGCTAAATTGAATGTAATTATATTGTAATTTATCAAAGTATGTACGTACTTCAATTCAAAGCAAACTCTATACTAAAAATCACCCTTTATCCCTTAATTTTAAAATGTCATTCACTATTAGTTTTGAATAATTATTATCTACTCAATACCTAATCACATTTTAAATTTAAATACTCTATTAGTATCACATTTTTATATATTTTAGCTATTAAATTTAATTTAATATATTTTCTTCAAATTTTCATTTTCTTCCCTAATACACTTCAACTTTGAAATTTCATATTATCTAATTCCAAATTACATTTTAAACTAATTTCTATCATTAAATTCATAATTCTACTCATTTTAACAATTCAAACTTTAAATTGTATAATTCTATTCAATTTTTCACTTTTAGCCTTAATATACTTTAATTCTAAAAAACCATACTAATCAATTCCTTTATAAGTTTTAATTTCATTTCTATAATTAAAATCATATTATAACATAATTTAAGTAATTAAATTCAAATTTCTTCAATTCTTCGTCAAAGTTCCATTTAAACCCTAAATCACCTTACTAACCTATCAAAACTCCTATAAAGCTTAAACAAATCAACCATCTGATTATAAATTTATTATCTCCTCATTAAATAACATCATACATAACCATTTAACAAATTAGAAGTCCCTCCTTCAAAAATCAATTTTACACATATTCAAAATTTCAAGAAAAACTATCAAAAATTAAAAAAAAATCTTACCTCTTCTTGCAATTTTCTTAAAATCTCTTAAATTTCTTAAAGAAACTGGAAGAATTTGGTGTATAAAAGAGAAAAAAAATCACCCTTAAAAACCTTCAAAATTCAGCCAAAATGGAAGAAGAAGAAGAAGAAGATAATAATTAATCTTTGACTTTTTTTTATCTTCCTAACCAATTATATATATATATTTAATTAATTAATTATTAATTTTGATTTTTTTAATCTTCCAACAAAAACTAATTTAATTTTTAATTAATTTTTAATTTTTTAATTAATAATATATTTTTTTACCCTTTTAGTATTCACCCTTTTGACTTTAGAAGTTATGTATTTTTTCTTTATACCTAAAATATAAATTTCATGTTTTCTCACTTACAACACTTCGTTTAACCTTTCAACTTATTTATTTAATTTAATTTTATCAATTTCTTAGATGTTACACATATTACTACCAATTTTTCTTCTAATTCAATGGCAGTATCTTGGTAGCTGTTTCATACTTTTAATACTCCCACAGAACATACAACTTCTTTGAAATCTAGACTTGAATTAGTTTTTTTTAAATTTATTCATGAGTATACTAAAATCGGTGGATTTCAAATAAAAAATAAGAGGATTGAGATTGAGAATCAATGAATATTTATTTGTCAATTAATAGTAAAAAAAAGAAAATAGATTTTGAAAGTCCATATCTGTAGCGTTGTGGGCATGTAGGGGATGAATTGAAGAGGGAAAAAATGGGTTGAGAATTAAATGAAAAGGAAAAAAATGAAATGATAAAAGAAATTCACCCATGGAAGAAGAAGAGATGAAGGTATAGTGATTCCATAGAGAAAAAAAAAAAAAAGAGGAAGAAGGGAGAGATATTGGAAGCATATGAAGAACTCGGTAAATTTTGAAAGCAGATGAAGAACTCAGTAAATTTTTAGTCACTCATGCTCATTTGATTTTTTTTTATTTCACGCTCTGAGTAAAGTGTCACATAATTCCACTTTTAGTTTTGATAGGTGTGTAATAAGACATTTACAAAGTAGAAAGGTCTAATAGAACATTTTAAATAAGTACATGTGTTTATTTATATATTAAGCTAAAAATAATTATTTTAATCCATTTGTTAATGACAATTTTAATGTCATTGCACATATAGTGACAAGATTGAATATATTTATTAAATAGTACTAGTGGGGCCCTTTTTATTTTAAATTAACTAAATAAATTAAAAATAAAAATAAACAATTTATGAACACAAAAAAACTCATTTTTGAATTTCACAATGAAAGTCTCCCAAATGATTCACATGATTTTGATATAACCTACTAACAATAACCACAAACATCATCATTTGTAATCATTCCCCAAGATGAAGTAGTTAAACTATGAAATTCAGTTATAAAATTACAAAATTAATAACATTATTAAAATAATTTGTTCTTCCCATCTCAAATCGCAATTAAAGAATTATTATTGCTCTGAGAACTATAAAATCATTCCCCAACCACAACACAATCAAAAAATAGCTAAGAAATCAATATATATGCAATTCCCATAGCTGATAATCATTCATATTTTTAATCTAAGATTTTCATTTACCTTTCCAAATATATATGCAGTGCAGATCCCATAGCTAAAAAATTAAATTATTTCAAAAGAAAAAACAAATAATTGAAATAGAAAAAAACCCAAAAAAATAGAATTGGAAAGATGGGGAGGATTAAAAAAGAAAATTCATGAGAAAAAAGAAGGCAAAGATGCTTCCAAAAATCATCTCAATGATTAAATGCAATTATGATTCTTGATTTGCGAAGCGAATAACAAATAAAATACATCAAAACTTTACTTTTCAATGTCAAAAATAAAACTTTCAATTTTCTCTGTGCGGTAATAATAATAATAATAATAATAATAATAATAATAATAATAATTATTATTATTATTATTATTATTATTATTATTTGATGACAAGGTGGACCTCTGGACTCAAGGCTTGACTCGTGTACTCAGGGGCTCAGTGGCTACGTGGGAAGACCTGCAAGAGGGAAGAGGCTCAGGTTCCAGTGGGGAACATTCCGATACCTAAGTCAGTGCCGAACTTAATAGAGTAAGTAATCAGTAGCTCAAAAGAATGAGATGATCTACCTGAAACATTTTACCTTTGTTTATAGGTGGGAGTTAGTGGGAGGCAGGTCTGCAGATGGTGAGAGACAAACCTGCCGGTGATGGGAGACCAAACCTGACGGTGGTGGCAGACAATCTCTGCTGATCGTGGGAGACAAACTTGGAAGGCGGGAGTGTCAGGGAATATTCAAATGTTAATAATTTATAGGAAACGATACATTGACCAGCCAGCCGAGCCTACACAAAAGGGTTCGATTGATTAGAGTTCTATCATTCTCATATATCGACTCGAGCGAATAATGAGGTCATATTCGAGCTTCTCAAGATTCGATGGAAAAGGAAAGGCTCGACTAAACTGCTATTACCCATCTATAGGTATACACCACTAGTCCCTCCCTGTCATGCTGGTATTTATGCCAAACATTTGGCAATAGGATTGTGGACGTCCCGACGCAGAAGAAGGACGTGGCAGCTCGCGAAGTTTATGGCTGAAGTGAGATATTCAAATTTGAAGTTTCCCATGCATGACATTAATTTCGTCGGTTCAGCTTTCGATGCCCCTTCTTTATAAATGAGGGAGATGGAACGAAGGAAAGATACTGAATTGGTTCAAGCGATAGCTCGAGTGCTCTGATAAGTCACGAGTTTATAGCAGCTGTAATGTGTGGAAATGCTTGCCAAGCGTCTCAGTTATAACAGTGAGTGCTCTTTGTCTCTTTGCATTATGAGTTTGGGTAGCATTATTTCTGTAGATTCTAGAGAGTTAAGTTTTGGGAAGAGTGACGAATCACTGCAAATTATTCTGGTAAGCTCGATTGAGGAAGCTCACTGTAGTACCGGGGGGGCTGGTAGTTGGAGTATGCCAGTAGCCAAGCTAGTAAGAATACCAGAAAAGGTTATTGTAGCTCGACAAGGCTCTCCTTGGGAAAGTGAGAGGGATGATGAGGAAGAGCAAGTAGAACAAGTGGTAGCAGAAAAGGCTCGGGTTAGGAATATCAGGTCTTATCTCAGTACCATAGACTTAGATAGTATTCGAGATAAGTATCAAATACTTGTCGAGTACAAGTTGTATGTCCCTGGTGATCATACTCGCACAATGGATGACCCTCCTGATGACCACCTTATACTATATGAAGAGGATCTGAGATCTTGGATTAGGCTCCCCCTAAGGCCATTCCTTCTGGAGTTCCTGGAGTTTCACAATGTGGCCCCAGGAAAGCTAAGCCTGAAATGCCTGGCTGACGTAGGAGGGTTTTAAATTTTGTACAAGCTGCTAGGGATCCCTCCTTTTGTCAGAGTTTTAGGTGTGTTTTCTATTTTGAAGCTGCGATCGTGAGCAGATGAGAATTTTTTCTATCAGCAAGAGAGACCTAGGCAAGGACTATTCTCTAGAAAATCAGACTCAATGAAGAATTAGAAGGATCGATTCTTTGTTATGGAAACGGAGGAAGGGTTTGGATGCCGAGTTGACTGGGTTAATTTGTGCAACAGTCACGTTATAACCTTAAAGAACCTCGGTCCTGAAGAAAGGGGGTTTTATAACCGGATTAGACAGGACATTCAGAGAGAGAAGAGGAACGTTCTGCACCTTGTGAGAGAACGCTTCCCCTTGTTTGGGGGAGGGAGGGAGGCTCATCCTTCTGACTGGGCCGGTATATTTTTATCTTTATGTTTTCAAGTTAACAATGTTTAGGTTTATTTACTCAACTTATTTTGCTTTTATGCAGAAATGGTGAAGGGCTCTGCGACGGAAGAGCTTAAGCGCCTGGCAGAGCAGGATGCCCAGGATAAGGGAAAGCAGCGGGAGGCTAGTGGTCCTAGTCGAGATTCTCTAAGGGGAAAAGTGCCTAAAATCGTAATTGTAAGTCCTGTTGATGCGGGCTCGAGAGAGATACTGCCCGGCTAGTACATGCCAATAAGGTTGGCGGCTGCTTTGGTGGAGAGGCCAGGGTGGTCCTCATAAGTCTAAGTTCTCTGTAAGAGATCAGCCTGTGCAATGGGATTTGTCGGTCATTCTAGGGGGTATGGCCCAAGAGAGGCGGGAGCACTTAAAAATGGATGTGGTTGCTTTGGCCTTGGAGGTTCAAGTGTCTGCAACCGTAGTACTTATGTTTGGTGTGATCTAGTGAAGTTTGTTGTGTTGTGATATTAAGTAAATATTGCTTTGTAGCTTGTATAGCTTTGCCATGATACTGCCGAGCGGCTGCTGAATGTATCAATAAATTTTAATCACACTTTTCAGGAATCTGAGCAAGCGTGCAAGAAGGCAGCTGAGCTCAAGGATACATTGAAGTCCAAGCGTGAGGCTAGTCATGAGGCACAAGAGACTCTTAAGACCATCCTGGATGAGCTAGAGTGAGAGAGAAAAGCGAGCAATGTTTGGTATGTTCGGGGTGTGTACCGCTACAGTCAAGCTGTGTCTAGGTGACTCAAGGAAGAGAATCCGAACATGGATTTAACTTGGATGATCAACATTGATATTGATTGGCTGGCTGATGAGCCTGAAGAAGAAGATGATGAGGAGGTGGCAAGGGATGCTACTCCGGATGACGCTACTCTAAATGATGCGAGCCTTTGATTCTTTCTATTTGCTCGATACAGAGCTTTTTTTTATGCCTCAGTGTAGAGCTTTTTATATAGCGTTTAGCTTGTATTAATCGTGTTTTTGAATGAAATCTTCATTATGCTCATTTTTTAATTCAAATTTTACATTAATAGGTTTGGGTGAGTATTCATATTTAATTATTAAAACTGGATGTATGGTAGGAATGCTTCGAATGATTGTACAACTAGAGTGCTTCCATATGAGTGTGATTGTAGCTAAAAGGCCAGTGCACAGTAAAAGTGCTATTATAATGCTCAAAAAGAGCTTTTGAAAATTGTGGTGCACTGTTTTACAAGTGTGTTTACAAGTGCACTTTTCAGAGCATGTTACATGAGAGACGGCTACTGAAAATATTTCTTCAGGTTGTCAGCATTCCATGCTCTTGGGACTTCTTTCCCATTCATAGCTCGAAGCTTGTAGGCTCTTCCATTTAATATCTCAGCTATCTTGTACGGGCCTTCCCAATTTGCACTGAGCTTTCTAGTTTCTGCTACTTTATGTGTCGTAACAACCCTTCTTAGCATAAGGTCACCTTTGCTGAACTGTTATGTCAGACTCTTTTGTTGTGAAAATTAGTAATCTGTGCTTTGTAGGCTTTTGCTCTTATCGCAGCTTGCTATTTTTTGAATTCTAAGATGTCTAGGTTGTATTTGATGTCCGGGTCCTAATCTTCTAAGTAGCCGAGGATTCTCCTTGATGATATTTCAATTTCGACTAGGATGACAGCCTCTATACCGTAGGCGAGCATGAAGGGGGATCTTCCTGTGGCCCTTCTGGGTGAAGTGCGATAAGCCTATAATATATTGTATAGTTCCTCCGTCCATAATCTTTTGGCGTCATTGAGACTTTTTTCAGTCCTACAATTATGGTACGCATGTCACCTCTGTTTGTCTATTGGATTGGGGATGGTATACTGAGGTAAACCTAAGGTCTATCTTTAGCTCGACGCAATACTCCTTAAAAGGCTTGCAATCAAACTGTTTGCCATTGTCAGTGATAAGGACATGGGGAATGCCGAACTTAGTGATTATGGACTTCTAAAAAAATTTTATGATGGAAGTTAGAGTAATGGAAGCTACAGGCTCAGCTTCGACCCACTTAGTGAAATGATCAACTGCAATAATTAGGAATTTTCTCTGTGTTGTAGCTTGAGGGAAGGGTCCCACAATGTCCATGCCCCACTAGGCAAACGGTCACAGACTTCTGATAGGCCTTTGTTCATTGGCTGGCTGGTGCTGTAGATTGGTATGCCTCTGGCACTTGTCACACTTCCGAGCAAGTTTCTTTGCATCGCTGTCCATGGAAGGCCAAAAGTATCCCTACAACAGTGTTTTCATTGATAAGGCTTGGCCAGCTTCGTGTGCTCCACAGATCCCTTCATGTATTTCTCTAAGCAAGTAATCACCCTCTTCTTCAGACACACACCTACTCCAGGGATAAGAGAACGACCTCCTGCACAAAACCCCATTATAGATGGAGTATAGGCTGGATTTCCTCACTCTTTTCCTGGCTTCTATTGGATATGATGGAAGCTCTCCAGAATCAAGAAACTTGTAGATCGATAACCTCTATCGTTCTGCAGGTTCTGCTGTCAGGGTAGCAACTACATCATAGCTGGGTTTTGCAATGGTTTTTATGACGACTCTATAGTCTGGGGCCCCTTCTTTGGTAGCAATGGCTTTAGCCAGCCTATCAACACACTCGTTCTTCGCTCGTACTATTTGACATAATTTCTAGGAACATGCTTGCCTCTCTAGGGCTGAAAGGAGTTTTGCTATGTGTTCCTTGTAGTGGATCATATTCACATCTCGATTCTCATACTTTCCTGTCAATTTGTTGATAATGAGCTGAGAATATGAACTTTAGTGGAGAGCTTTAAGCCTAAGCAAATGGCTTCGTATTCTGCAATATTGTTAGAGGCATAAAATTAAGTCTAGTTGAATACCTGATAATGATTTTTCCCGGGGCCTTGAGGATGACCCCGATACCAGATCCTTTTCTACAGGATGCTCCATCCGTATTCAGTACCCAAGCCTCTTTGAGGGTTTAGGCGCAGGGTTGCTCATAGAGCTTTGTAATAAAGTATGCCAGGACTTGAGCCTTCATTGCTCTTCCTGGCTCGTACCGAATATAAACCTTCTAAGTTGGGTTGCCCATTTAGTAAGTCATTCGAAAGTTTCTAGTCTTTGTAAGATCTTTTTGAGGCAAGAGTTTGTGTGTACGACGATGGTGTGCCTATCAAAGTATGGCAATAGTCTCTCTGAAGTGGCTTTCAGGGCCAATGCCAATTTCTCCTGTGCTGAGTACCTTAGTTTTGGGCCCTTCAGAGTGTGACTGGCATAGTAGATCGGGTACTGCTGGCTATCTTCCTCTTTGATCAGAACCGAGCTAACGGTGGACGGCGAAACTGAGAGGTATAATAATAATGGCTCGCTGTGGACTGGCCGGCTGAGCAGAGGAGGTAAACTCAAAAATTCCTTGATCTCGATAAAGGCATGCTGGAATTCTTTAGTCCATTAAAACTACCTCAAACCCTTCATGATCTTATAAAATGGAAAACATCTCTTGGCCGAGTAAGATATGAATCTGTCGAGGGCCGTGATTCGGCCGTTGAGTTTTTGAACTTCCCTTGTAACGACCCCACCTGCACGGTCTTACGACAGCTGGTCTATTGGGCCTTTTCTCCCGTAGGTAGACCGTAGTCCCAGCCCTCAACCCGGCAAGCCGCCACAGTACTGGACCTCCCTCGCGGGCCCTCCAGCAGAATTTATTTATTTGGCTCCCAAAGGAGTCACCTCCCCGGATCGAACACCTGACCTCTCCCTTAAGAGAGCCAGCGAGCACAATCTAGAACCATTTCTACCACTTGGTAGAAATGGTACTGTAACACCCCCATATCCAATGCACACACACTACAACCACAACAATGTAGCATAAGTGCACCACAACAACATAGGGATGCTACGGTTTTCTTAACATTCAAAACACTTTAAACTTGATACAACACCCTTATCATTATACATTATAGAAAAGTAGATCATTTACTTATAAAACAAAACATATTAATTATATATATATATACATTTAAATATTACACAGCGGAAGTTATAAAATATGTACATATTTACATATTAAACATTTCTTTACAAAATATGAAGAAGTATACATGATTGGCAAGTCTGCTCTGATCTTTAAGCTCCCAAAATGGATTCTTCAAGGTCTACTCTCACTTGGTCTTGATGAACTCTCGGGTTCAACTCTATCAACTCTATTACCTGCGCGATTAAACACTATCGCGCTAAGCCAACGGCTTAGTAAGATAATCATGCTAATGATATGACTTAGTGCAATGCAATGTCATTTCTCAATCCATATTATACATGCAACATCATATATGCAAAACTAACAACATACTTTCACATTACATATCACATTTCAATATCTTTTCATATACCTCATTAGTATTCATTTAACCATTCATAATCAACACTAAACAAAGACAAGCATGGGCCCAAGACACACTAATATGCCATTCAATTTTCAGAGTTAATGCTTTGGTTTTGTTATCACATTTATCAATATCATATACCCAACTAGGCTTCAAGGATTAAGTTCAACCAAGCTTCAAGGGGAGCAAAGCATGCTAAGCTTCTACCCAACTTGGCTTCAAGAACTAACCCAACCTAGCTTCAAGGGTGGTAACATCTCAATTAGGCTTCAAGGATTCAATCCAACCTAACTTCAAGAGATTGTTACACTTATTAGGCATGCCACCAACAACCAACTCTGAAAATGGAATAACACATTAGCCACACAATTCATTTATTATTCAATTATCACTTTCATTCTCAATTCTCAACAACATTTAGGCAAACATGCCTTATTTCTTTCAATTGCATCATCATAGCCAAACACAATGGCATTGTCTCATATCATGTCTTATTTGAATTATCATTGCATCTTTGATATACATTTTAAATTTCAATGTATATTACTCATGAAACACATTACCATTCACAATGCATAACATAACATTGTTCAATCTCAACAATGCAATTAGGGCAAAGAACAATTAATATGATTCATAGTTTTAGGACCTTACACATGCATTTGATTATATCATTCATTGATTTAAGTGTGTTTAAAGTGTTTAGGGTTAGGTTTAGGGACCAACCTACCCTTGGAGAACCAAAACAATGCAATTAGAACAAAGAATAAAAACCCCAACCCACACAATTGAGGGACACGGGCAGCCACTTGAGGGACACGGCCAAGCTTGTGGCCGTGTCACTCAACCCAATTGGACAGTAAGCAACACGGGCAAGGGACACGGCCAAGCTTGTGGCCGTGTCTCTTAAACCAAAACTCACAGTAGCTAACACGGCTTGGGAACACGGCCATGTCACCCAAAAACTAATCCAACACGCCCAAAATCCCTTGGCTTGGCCGTGTCACACATTGCTTTTGGCCGTGTCTCCCAAAACACAAACTCTAATATGCACAACTCTCCTCCAAATTGCACTCAAACTCATCAAACACCATATAACATGTTTCAAATGAATGGAATCAATGTTCTAAACACAAATTCTACATGTTTATCACAATAATCACCTCACAAAACATTAATATTACATTAAACACAAACCCTAAAATCCTCATCCTTTTCCATCTTTCAAACTCAACATCCACCACTTCCAACAACAATACCTATTTAAACTCTTAACTTAAAACCAATTCAACACTTGAAAACACAACACAAACACATCTCAAACACACCAAATCACAAAATCAACAAACTCTAATTCACTTTAACATCACTTCAAAATAAGTAAAGAAAACAAAAGAATACTTACCAAATAATGAAATTTCTTGAAATTCCAACTTGTTTACTTGAAATCTCCTTCAACCTTTGAGCTAAGAACATCAAAATCTTCCTTTGCTCTCTTGTTTTCCTTTGCCTTTGGTGAGCCGGCCAACATCAAGAAGAAGAAGAGAAGATGATGAAGAAATCACAAAGTCAAACACTCATTAAATACCCCTCCAAAAGAAAATTACTATAATACCCTCATACACATCTTAATTCCCTTTATAATTTCTTGCCCACTTTGGTAATTTCACATGCCCTAAAAAAATCTCCTCTTGCATTGACCAACCCTTTTGACCAATGTATATGTTATATATCATCATATACACAACATATAAACTTGTCTCTAAACCCTATTTCTTCCCAAAACACATATACATATACTTTTCTTTTCTCAATTTAAACCAACAACAACAACATACAAAACTTCTAGGGCATGCATAGGGATATTACAATTCTCCCCCTCTAAAAAGAAAATTTCGTCCTCGAAATTACCTGATATCAAAGCTGAAACAACTGCGGATATTGTTCTTGCATGGATTGTTCACTTTCCCAAGTTGCTTCTTCTTTTGCATGATTCTTCCGAAGAATCTTCACCAATGGCACTCTCTTGTTTCTCAACTCTTTCACTTCTCGTGCCAAGATAGCAACTGGTTCCTCTTCAAATGTCAAGTCTGGGCTCACTTCAATAGATTCAAATGGCAACACATGAGATGGATCCGACCTATATCTCCTCAACATAGAAACATGGAATACATTATGAATACGATCCAACTCAGGTGGCAAAGCAAGTCGATACGCCACTGGCCCAACTCTTTCTAACACTTCATACGGCCCAATGAAACGAGGACTCAATTTTCCTTTCCGACCGAACCTCAAAATCTTCTTCCAAGGAGACACTTTCAGAAATACCTTATCTCCAACATCAAACTCTATGTCTCTCCTTTTCAGATCTGCATAAGACTTCTGTCGGTCTGAAGCTGCTTTTAACCTGCCTCGAATCAACTTTACTTTTTCTTCAGCTTCTTGAATCAAATCAGGACCAACCAACTTATTATCTCCAAGCTCATTCCAACAAAGAGGTGTCCTACACCGTCTGCCATACAATGCTTCAAACGGTGCCATACCAATGCTGGATTGGTGACTGTTGTTGTAAGCACACTCCACAAGAGATAAAAACCTATCCCAACTTCTAGAGAAATCGATGACACAGCTTCTCAACATATCTTCAAGAATCTGTATCACCCTCTCTGACTGTCCATCTGTCTGTGGATGAAAAGCAGTGCTGAAGTGCAGTCGAGAACCCAAAGCACTATGCAAACTCTTCCAAAATCTTGAAGTAAACCTGGGATCTAGATCAGACACTAAAGAAGTTGGAACACCATGCAGTTTCACAATCTCATGGATATACAGCTCAGCCAACCTCTCCAAAGAGTAATCCATCCGCACCGGAAGGAAATGAGCTGTCTTAGTCAATCTATCCACAATCACCCATATGGCATCATGTTTCCTTTGTGTCAATGGCAATCCAGACACAAAGTCCATTGTCACTCTTTCCCACTTCCATTCTGGCACTGACAACGGTTGAAGCAACCCGGTTGGAACTTGATGCTCTGCTTTAACCTTCTGACAAGTGAGACATTTCGATACAAACTCAGCAATGTCTCTCTTCAACCCCATCCACCAATAATGCTGTCTCAAATCATGATACATCTTCGTATTACCCGAATGCATAGCAAACATCGACTGATGAGCTTCTTCCAAAATGACCCTTTTCAAATCAGCATCATCGGGTACACACAATCTGCTCTTGAACCAGAGACTTCCATCACTCTTCACAATAAAATCTCTACCCTTCCCACTCTGACAATCCGAAACAATCTTCTGTATCTTCTTATCGGCCAACTGAGCTTCTTTGATCTGATCTAACAAAACCGGCTTCAATTGCAACTGTGCCAATAATGCACCATCAACACAAGGTACAAAACTGGCATGCAATGCTCTCAACTCAACAAGCAACGAGAGCGAGTAAACTGTTAAACCAGCTAAAGACTTCCGACTCAAGGCATCAGCAACAACATTTGCTTTACCTGGATGATAGTCAATCAAGCAGTCGTAGTCTTTAATCAATTCTAACCATCTCCTCTGACGAAGATTGAGTTCTTTCTGGACACCCAAATACTTCAAACTCTTGTGATCAGTGTAGATGAAACATTTCTCCCCAAACAGATAGTGGCGCCAAATCTTCAATGCAAACACAATGGCAGCCAATTCCAAATCATGGGTCGGATAGTTAAGCTCATGCGATTTCAACTGTCGAGATGCATAAGCTATAACTTTCCCTTTTTGCATCAATACACACCCCAAACCTCTATGTGAAGCATCACTGTAGATCACATATGGTTTGCCTTCAACAGGTAAAGTAAGAACAGGTGCTTGAGTTAACATTTCTCTCAACTGTTCAAAGCTCGCCTGACACTGATCTGTCCACAAAAACCTCACTCCCTTACGAAGCAATCTGGTGAGTGGAGTAGCTATCAAAGAAAACCCTTTCACAAATCGCCGGTAATAGCCTGCCAAACCCAGAAAACTTCTAACCTCTGTCACCGACTTGGGTGGACTCCAATTCAATATTGCTTCAACTTTGCTCGGATCAACTCTAATGCCTTCTGCTGAAACAATATGTCCAAGAAAAGCGACTTGATCCAACCAGAACTCACACTTCGACAATTTAGCAAATAACTGCTTCTCTCTCAAAATCTGCAACACAATCCGCAGATGCATATCATGTTCCTCTTCATTCCTTGAATACACTAGAATATCATCAATGAAGACCACTACAAACTGATCCAAATAGGGCCTAAACACCCTATTCATCAAATCCATGAAAGCTGCAGGTGCATTCGTCAGACCAAAAGGCATAACTAGAAATTCATAATGCCCATACCTGGTCCGGAAAGCTGTCTTCGGAACATCTTCAGCTCTGACTCTCAGCTGATGGTACCCTGATCTCAGATCAATTTTGGAGAACACTGACGCTCCCTTCAACTGATCAAAGAGATCATCGATTCTAGGCAAAGGATATTTATTTTTAATAGTCACCTTGTTCAATTGCCTATAATCGATACACAACCTCATAGTACCATCTTTCTTTTTCACAAATAGCACAGGAGCTCCCCAAGGAGAAACACTGGGGCGAATAAATCCTTTGTCCAACAACTCCTGCAATTGCACTTTCAACTCCCTCAATTCTGCTGGTGCCATTCTATAGGGAGTAATAGAGATAGGAGTGGTACCAGGCAACAATTCAATACCGAACTCCACCTCTCTCTCAGGAGGCAACCCTGGCAACTCCTCTGGAAACACATCCGGGAACTCAGCAACTGTGGCAATGCTATCAATAGGGGAACCCTTCACTCTAGTATCCACCACATGAGCAAGATAGGCTTCACACCCATTTCTAATCAATCTCCTAGCTGCAACAGCTGAAACAAATAAGGAGGCTAGCTGTTCCTGCTCATTAGATACTATCACCTCTCTACCATCACCCGTTCTCAAAGAAACAATTTTCTTTTTACAATCCACCACAGCTCCATGTCGAGATAGCCAATCCATACCTAAGATCACATCATATTCCTTAAATGGCATCTCAATCAAATCTCCAAGGAACTCCTCACCCTGCACCCTCACTGCACTATCCCGGTGCACTTTACTAACAATCACACTATGCCCTAACGGATTTGTCACCAACACATCAAATCCTAGGGACTCAGCATGCACATCAAATACAGGCAAAACAGATGCACTAATATATGAATGCGTGGAACCCGGATCAATCAAAGCAAGTACTAGAGTATTAAATAAAGAAAAAGTACCAGCTATGACTGCCGATGCATCAGGCTGCCTCTGCATAACATACATCCTCTGGGAAGAACCAACCTCCTCTGGTCTACTCTCCCTGGAGGTAGCACCTCCTCTAGAACTGTACCCCGGTCTACCTCCTCGGCTGACACCTCTGCCTCCTCGGCCTCCCCTCGCGCTAGGTCGAGAAGCTGCTGTATCAACTGACATCTGCTCTTGCCTCTCAGGGCAATCTCTCACAAAGTGATCAGGTGACCCACACCTGAAACATACCCCTGCAACACCAGCCTTCCAACAAGGACCACCATGCGGCCTACCACAATGGATACAGACGGGTAAGGTGGATCTCTGAATCATAGGGGTCGGAGCACTCGCCACTGAAGCTGCAGGTCTAAATCTCTGCCTCTGTAACTGCACTGACCTACCCGCTGGTCTCTGGCTCCTACTACTCCGAGGAACAAAACTTCCTCTACCCCTCTTCGCAGAAGAAGACCCTGTCTCGAACTGGGGCCTTCTAACCCTAACCTTTTCTTCTGAAGCAACCGCAATACCCTGAGCTCGCTCTACACTTCGAGCTGCTACCACAAGTTGTGAGAAATCCTGATATCTGGATCCAGCCACTAAGCACATGATCGAGGGCCTCAATCCCTCCTCAAATCGCCGACATCTATCAATCTCATCAGCAATGATACCCCCAGCATACTGACTCAGTCGAATAAACTCAACTTCATACTCAGTAACAGTCTTGCTGTCTTGCTTCAAGCTCAAGAACTCCATCTTCTTCATGTCCTTATACTCCCTAGGAGTATACTTCAACTCAAATTCCCTCAGAAAATCGGCATATGACAAGGTTGGTGGATCTTCCATAGAATGTGGCACTGTCTTCCACCAGTCGTAGGCGTCCTTCTGTAGCAAAGATCTGGTATAATCAAACTTTTCCTCCGATGTGGCTTGCAACTGAATAAAAATCCTCTGTACTTTATCAAGCCACTGTTCTGCTACAGCTGGATCAGTAGTACCAAGGAAATCCTCCGCTCCATACTTCCTTAGTTTGTCATAGTGCCTCACTGGTACCACAGGCTGAGGGGGTGGTGGCACTGGTTGCACTGGTGCTTGCCTCATAACTTCCATCATATGTCTAAACCAGGCTTGCGGAACCTCCTCACCAACTGGTCTACCCGACACCGAAGCAGGTGCCTCCTCAACACTATCAACCCTAGCTCCATCATCAGGAGCAACGCTCTCCTCACTACCCTCAACTGACTGTCTCAAATGAGGATCCATCAACACCTAACACTGCAAACACAAAAGGACACACCTTAATAAAGATCAGAGATTGCCAATACCAAACATGTATATTATTCAAAAACCACTTTTAAAATCAAAATAATCTTTTTCTTACATTTTACCTAGGTTGAGAATCTCAAACCTAGGCTCTGATACCAAAACAATTGTAACACCCCCATATCCAATGCACACACACTACAACCACAACAATGTAGCATAAGTGCACCAAACATAGAGATGCTACGGTTTTCTTAACATTCAAAACACTTTAAACTTGATACAACACCCTTATCATTATACATTATAGAAAAGTAGATCATTTACTTATAAAACAAAACATATTAGTTATATATATATATACATTTAAATATTACACAGCGGAAGTTATAAAATATGTACATATTTACATATTAAACATTTCTTTACAAAATATGAAGAAGTATACATGATTGGCAAGTCTGCTCTGATCTTTAAGCTCCCAAAATGGATTCTTCAAGGTCTACTCTCACTTGGTCTTGATGAACTCTCGGGTTCAACTCTATCAACTCTATTACCTGCGCGATTAAACACTATCGCGCTAAGCCAACGGCTTAGTAAGATAATCATGCTAATGATATGACTTAGTGCAATGCAATGTCATTTCTCAATCCATATTATACATGCAACATCATATATGCAAAACTAACAACATACTTTCACATTACATATCACATTTCAATATCTTTTCATATACCTCATTAGTATTCATTTAACCATTCATAATCAACACTAAACAAAGACAAGCATGGGCCCAAGACACACTAATATGCCATTCAATTTTCAGAGTTAATGCTTTGGTTTTGTTATCACATTTATCAATATCATATACCCAACTAGGCTTCAAGGATTAAGTTCAACCAAGCTTCAAGGGGAGCAAAGCATGCTAAGCTTCTACCCAACTTGGCTTCAAGAACTAACCCAACCTAGCTTCAAGGGTGGTAACATCTCAATTAGGCTTCCAGGATTCAATCCAACCTAACTTCAAGAGATTGTTACACTTATTAGGCATGCCACCAACAACCAACTCTGAAAATGGAATAACACATTAGCCACACAATTCATTTATTATTCAATTATCACTTTCATTCTCAATTCTCAACAACATTTAGGCAAACATGCCTTATTTCTTTCAATTGCATCATCATAGCCAAACACAATGGCATTGTCTCATATCATGTCTTATTTGAATTATCATTGCATCTTTGATATACATTTTAAATTTCAATGTATATTACTCATGAAACACATTACCATTCACAATGCATAACATAACATTGTTCAATCTCAACAATGCAATTAGGGCAAAGAACAATTAATATGATTCATAGTTTTAGGACCTTACACATGCATTTGATTATATCATTCATTGATTTAAGTGTGTTTAAAGTGTTTAGGGTTAGGTTTAGGGACCAACCTACCCTTGGAGAACCAAAACAATGCAATTAGAACAAATAATAAAAACCCCAACCCACACAATTGAGGGACACGGGCAGCCACTTGAGGGACACGGCCAAGCTTGTGGCCGTGTCACTCAACCCAATTGGACAGTAAGCAACACGGGCAAGGGACACGGCCAAGCTTGTGGCCGTGTCTCTTAAACCAAAACTCACAGTAGCTAACACGGCTTGGGAACACGGCCATGTCACCCAAAAACTAATCCAACACGCCCAAAATCCCTTGGCTTGGCCGTGTCACACATTGCTTTTGGCCGTGTCTCCCAAAACACAAACTCTAATATGCACAACTCTCCTCCAAATTGCACTCAAACTCATCAAACACCATATAACATGTTTCAAATGAATGGAATCAATGTTCTAAACACAAATTCTACATGTTTATCACAATAATCACCTCACAAAACATTAATATTACATTAAACACAAACCCTAAAATCCTCATCCTTTTCCATCTTTCAAACTCAACATCCACCACTTCCAACAACAATACCTATTTAAACTCTTAACTTAAAACCAATTCAACACTTGAAAACACAACACAAACACATCTCAAACACACCAAATCACAAAATCAACAAACTCTAATTCACTTTAACACCACTTCAAAATAAGTAAAGAAAACAAAAGAATACTTACCAAATAATGAAATTTCTTGAAATTCCAACTTGTTTACTTGAAATCTCCTTCAACCTTTGAGCTAAGAACATCAAAATCTTCCTTTGCTCTCTTGTTTTCCTTTGCCTTTGGTGAGCCGGCCAACATCAAGAAGAAGAAGAGAAGATGATGAAGAAATCACAAAGTCAAACACTCATTAAATACCCCTCCAAAAGAAAATTACTATAATACCCTCATACACATCTTAATTCCCTTTATAATTTCTTGCCCACTTTGGTAATTTCACATGCCCTAAAAAAAATCTCCTCTTGCATTGACCAACCCTTTTGACCAATGTATATGTTATATATATCATCATATACACAACATATAAACTTGTCTCTAAACCCTATTTCTTCCCAAAACACATATACATATACTTTTCTTTTCTCAATTTAAACCAACAACAAAAACAACAACAACAACATACAAAACTTCTAGGGCATGCATAGGGATATTACAGGTACTGGATGGCTCACGCTAGCTCTCTTTAGTGGGAGGTCAGGTGTTCGATCCGGGGAGGTGACTTGAATGATTTGTACACCATTTAAGCCAAATAAACAAATCCTGCTGGAGGGCCCGCGAGGGCGATCCAGTACTGTAGTGGCCTGCCAAATTGAGGGCTGGGACTACGGTCCACCTTCAGGAGAAAAGGCCCAATAGACCAGCTGTTGTAAGACTGTGTAGGTGGGGTCGTTACATCCCTGATGTTCTTAGGGGGGCTGCATTTCTATGATAGCTCAGATCTTTTTTGGATTAGCCTCAATTCATCTTTTCAAAATCATGAAACCTAAAAGCTTTTCCGACTGAACCCTGAAGGCACATTTCTCCGGGTTGAGCCTCATGTTTGTTTGCTGCAGTATTCTAAAGATTTTTGATAGGTCTTGTGGATGCTCCACCTAGGTTTATACTTGATAATCATATCATCGACATATATTTCAACATTGTGGCCTATTTGCTTCTGGAAGAGCTTATTAACGAGCCTCTGGTAGGTGATTCCAGCATTCTTAAGGCCAAATGGCATGACCTTGTAGTAGTAGGTGACATTATTAGTCACAAAGGAGGTCTGGCTTTGGTCCTCCAGCTTTAAGAGAATTTGGTAGTATCCTGATAAGGCATCAATGAAGTTGTACTCTTCATACCCTGCAGTGGAGTCTACCAGATGATCAATATTCGGTAGAGGATAAGAATCTTTAGGATATGCTCGTTTAAGATCCGTATAGTCGATGTAGATCCTCTACTTTCCACTGAGCTTTTTTACCAAGACTACATTGGCTAACCAGTCTGGGAATAGGATCTCCCGAATAAACCCTACACTTAAAAGTTTTTCCACTTCTTGCTATGCTGCTAGCTATTTCTCCAGGCCCAAGTTTCTCTTCTTTTGCTTGATCGGAGTTGCATGAGGGTTTACATGCAATTCATGCATCATGAGCTCTGGTGATATGCCCATACCATTGGATGGAGTCCAAGTAAAGACATCCTCATATTGCTGAAGTACCTGTATAAGGGAAAAGCCCTTTTGAGGGCTCGAGGAACTTGCAATTTTCAAGGTTCTGCCTGATGCAAGAACAATGTCCTTCGGGATATCTCAGGTTCAACTCGGTATTGAGAGTCATTCGATGGTTGCAAAGAATCCACTAGAAACACCATGTTAGCGCTTTTAAGAAGTGCCGTGTAAGATTCTCATGCGACTTGCTTCTCCCCCTCAAAACTGCTACACTCGTACAGGTTGGAATTTTCGTGTTTGCTTTATGATTATGGAGATGAATTTTGCATATAATGCAATTTTTGGGTGACTATTGCTAGTAGAATTAGATGCTTACATGTTTATGAGAAGTTTGCTATTGAAGATATAATACGTGTATTTTTTTTATTATATATATATTTTTTATATTTTTTACTATTTATTTATAAGAAGTTTACTATTGAAGATATTTTTTAATTATATATTTTTTATTCAAACCGATGATCTTTATGAATGTATAATACGTGTATTTCTTTACTATTTTATAGGTGTATAAATATTTTATTATGTATATATTTTCTATTTTAATTGCTCAATCACATAAATTTTTAAATAAAAATAAACAAATTATGAAGTTAAATTATAAGATAATAATTTTGATAACATAATGTATATATTAATTATCTTAATTAATATATATTTAATATTTATATAACATATATAAAATGTTAAAAGGGAAATGTATTTTTAAAAATTTAATGCAGTTTTATTTTTGAAAAAAAAATGTTTTTATAGATAGCTTTGCAACCTAAATATAATTCAGTTAAGCAGACTTAAAATATACTTTGTATATTAAAAACTAAAACTAAGAATAATATTTTTCTCGTAAAGCAAACACTTAAATAATTAATTTTTGTTTGGATGATGGTCCGATTCCTTTGCTAGGAAGAAAAAGAGGCAAATGGAATTGCCCCAGTCAATCAACAAACATACAAATTACTCTAACTTCAAATAAATTTATCGTCTGCACACTGAAAATATCAATTTTCGAATCCAAAATCCGACCAAATTTCTCCACCAATGGCTGGCCAATCCTCCGCCGCGGCCACCACCAACATCATGCTAGCAATCTACGAGAAGAAAACCACTTCTCTCGACCTTTACCGCCCAATTCGCAACTACATCTCCATGCTCTACTCTGAGCGCGAAGCTCAAAACCTCGAAGACGATCTCCAGACTCTTAAACAGTACCGTTCTGATCTTGAACGCCAATCCGACCCTTCTCCGACCTCTCGCCGTGACCTTCTTCAGAATTACTTCAAAGCCCTTTGCTTGGTCGAGACTCGTTTCCCAATTTCCCCTGATAAGGATCACATCAATTCGATTACCTTTGTATGGTACGATGCGTTTAAGCAGAAGCAGAAGGCTTCTCAACAGAATATCCATTTGGAAAAGGCCGCTGTGCTTTTTAATTTAGGGGCTGTGTATAGTCAGATTGGGCTTTCATTTGATCGCTCCACTGTTGAAGGGAGACGGCAGGCTAGTCATGCGTTTATTGCAGCTGCTGGGGCGTTTGCTTATCTGAGAGATAATTCGTCGACTAAGGCGTCGATGGGGTCTAGTACAACCGTGGATGTGTCGGTGGAGTGTGTGGGGATGCTGGAGAGGTTGATGTTGGCTCAAGCGCAGGAATGTGTATTTGAGAATACTATTGCTAAAGGGAGTACTCCAGGTGTTTGTTCTAAGATTGCCAGGCAGGTTAGTGGTTTTTTATTATTCGTGTTTGATTTGACTGTTGGTTTGATTGTGGAATAATAATGATTGAAATGTGAAATTTTAGATTTGTATTATTCATGGATAGTTCTTCCGATGCTAATAATGGATAGACAAATCGCGAGACTTGTTGCGTGTTTAGAAGTGGTAAATTTCGTGTCACTTTTACTGGAGTATTTTACTCATAAGCTCTGGTTAATACGTTGTTCTCTAAGAACTGCAAAAGTTATTGGAACATCTAGAAGGTGCTTTTGATGTGCATATATGAGCATTCATTGTTAGTACTGCGGTTGAAGTGACTACATCATTAAGAATTGGAAATGGACGTAGTGGGTATAGGATAACAATTGTTTTGTCCTCAATATTGTGAATTTGTAATTCAGATGGGTTGTTTATTATGCTATTGTTGCTTCATATAATAGCTTAAAAAGCTGCATTTTGAACAGCGGTTGGACAGAAAAAGTGGTGGCTAAAATTTGGCTTTCCATAATTGCAGTCAAGTTTTTAAAATTAGCTGCCTTAGCATCCATGTGGTTCATCTGTGTTATGCATGTAGCAGCTAAAGATATTGTGAGTCATTATTATTTGATCTAAAGATTTGTTTGAGCTTTGAAATGCAGATTTTTCTTCCTTTTTTTTTCGCATTTTGGTTGGTTGATTTTGTATGTGGTGGTTTGAATTTGTTTTTAATTGCTTTTGGACCTGAATGAATTCAGGTTGGCCTATACTATGAGGAAGCTTTAGCAGCACTGAATGTTGCACCTTTGAAGGATCATTTTGACAAGCCTTGGATTGCTCATGTAAAGTTGAAGGCAGTGCTATTCTATGCTGAAGCTTGTTATCGTTATGGTCTAGAGTTGCATGAGAAAGAAGAAATTGCAGAAGAAATTTCACGGTTGAGAAGTGGGGTTAGTGCCTTAACTGAAGCAAAGAAAAACTCAAAAGGAGCTGCAGTGCAGCTTCTGGATGCAATTAACAAGCTCGAATCCTGTATCAATAGCAATCTGGAGAGGGCTGTGAAGGAAAATGACAGAGTTTACCTCATGAGGGTTCCTCCTCCAAGTTCCTTACCTCCTCTTCCAGCATTTTCTATGGTGAAGTCAATGTCAATGAATGAGGTATTAGACGCAAGCAAGGAAAAGATGTTTGCAAGTCTTGTTCCTGATAGCAGTGCAAAAGCTCTTTCTAGGTATTCTGAGATGGTTGATGACATCATCAGGACACAAGCTGAGAAATTACAGCAAGGAAGTGAGCTTACTCGGGTGAGGCTAAAGGAAATGGACCTACCAGATTCAATTCTTGCTTTGGAAGGAAATTTTACGCTTCCGGCAGATCTTAAAGAAGATGTGGAAGCAGTGCAGATTAGTGGGGGTCCTGCTGGTTTGGAAGCTGAATTACAGCAACTTAGAGATTTAAGAAGGGTGAACCAAGAATTGCTAGTCCAGACTGAGGAGATTTTGCAGAAAGAAGCAACAGAAGATGCTCAGTTTAGAAGCCAATTTGGTACAAGGTGGACTAGACCTCATTCTACCACTTTGACAAAGAATTTGCAGGATAGGTTAAATAGATTTGCAGCTAACTTAAAGCAAGCTGCAGATAGTGATGGCAGAATTGAGCGTTCAGTTAGGGATCAAGGTGCACTCATGTCAATCCTTGATCGCCGACCGGTATGTCTTTCAAACAATTTGTATTGCTTTCATGCATATCATAAAAGAACCCGATTTATTAATTTTCTCTGAGCTGACAATGCACATGATGTTTTGCGCCAACCTTGTATTCAAGTTGTGATCTAGATGAGGCATGGATCAATGAACAAATGAGCACCATTTTTGGGTTGAAAAACCTAGAAACATTCGTTGACTATTATTCTATTCTGTTAAGGAAGATACAAAAACATTCTACTCTATTAGGTTATTATGCGTATACTGTGTAATTTCATGTGCCTTTTGCTGTTATCAGATAGAATCTGCTCTTCCAACTCTCGCTAGGCCAATAATGTCTTTGGATGCCAATGAAGATGCTATAGTGGGGTCCCTGAAGCAGAGCTTGGTATATTCTTCTTTCAATGCTAAACTTTGTGAATTTTTTTTAAAACATTTGATTGTGTATGATTTATATTTTTTTTAAACTTAATTTTCCCCTGAGCTGTGCTCTGAACAAGGGGAAAGAATGAAAGGAAACATAAAGGAGGGAAAAACATACTGAGGCTTCAGTGCCTGCATCTTGTCACTCAAGCTCTGTTTTCTTTTTTAAATAGTTTTCTATTGGTCTTCTTCTTTTGTATGGAAAAATTTAGGTTATCTTTCCTTGAAGATTTCTTGGTGGTGCAGGAAAAAATATTAGCTTTGGAGGACTAACTTGATAATCCTTGATGCTGACAATAAAAATTTCGGTAAAGAAGAGAGTGATCTTGTCGCAGTTGGTATAATTTCAAGAAAAGAAAGCACAAAAAATTGATTAAATTTATGACTTCAGGCTTCAGATTTCAGTTGAAAGTTAATTTTGAATTCCAATCCTTTCCCCCAAGCTATGCTTGCTTAAATTGGCGTCGAAGGCATATCTGTCCTATTTTCTGATTCATTGTTGAGAATGGAATCTTGACACCAACTAGGAAGTATATTTACTTGTGAAGTAACAGAATTGCTGTAAATAGCAAGTGGAGCAACAAAATGCACAGTATTTTGTTATGTGAGCTGAAATCTTATTCATGAAATAAGTAAATGTGAGATGTGATACAGATAGGAGAGAAGGATGCAACTAAAACTGTAATATCAATGTCTGAAAAATATTAAGGGAAATTGGAAGGATGAATTTTCTCTTTGTAGTAAACCTGGTCCTTGAAATTCTATTTCTGGAGTTACTTCTGATATGAGTTACTTTTTATGTACGAGTTATAATCTTTGCCTGTGGAACTTGCAGAGGCAACTGGAGATTCTTGGTGCTCATCGAGCGGGTCTTGAAGACATGCTCAAGGAGATGAAAAGGAAGGTGTGCACAGGCGTCTACTCATACTATTATCTGGCAGCTTGTATGTTGCATATCAAACATTTTTCTCATGGATTTTTCTTTCTTAAAAGAATTTCCTGAAATCGGGATGATGTTTGACACAGAGCTGCATGAACCTCACTCTTTTGGACATATATTTTTGCCTATTGCAATGTCACTAAATGCACATTAGCTGGCTATATGGCACCCTAGCTACATATTGAGTAATGATTCACTGTTTCCTGTGTGTATTGGGAGATGCTATGTACAGCTGCTGGATTGTTAAATTCCACGGGATCCTCTCAGTGAAGCAGCATATGAATGAAACTCATTTATGTTGTGTTGCCAACTGGTGATTTGTTTTTGGTTGACATGCTGTAATAAAAGATTTTTATGCGAACATTTTCTTGTAATGACTCATGTGCTGTTGTTGTTTGCCCTCTCATTAACACTTTCATTATGGTGGATGTAGATAGACCGCATCATGTTGTAAATTTTTTAGCCAAGGCTCCTTTATTATGGTATTTTCTTATGCTGTGTTCTCTTCTTATGATGTTTAACTTATCCCTATATGGTTTTAGGATGACATACTGCCAAAGTTGATGACATCCACTGGATCCTATGAAGATCTTTTCAGGAAAGAGATAGCTAAATACGATCAGATCTGTGAAGACATTTCCCAGAATATTGAGGCACAAGAACAAGTATTGTTACAAATTCAGGTCTGTTTCTTTCTTTCAATTGTTATATGGATATCGTATCTGCTTAGTGATGCTCTTATGGCAAGGAAATAAGGAATTCAAGCTGCCTGTTAAAAAAACATCTTAACAATTTCCTAGAATATGTGCTGCATCAAATAACATTTGAATTTTGTTGTACTGATGCTGTTAATATTTTGGGTAAACTACAGTAACACCCCCTGAGTGCCTGCTTTTTCAAAATTAATATTTTTTAGTCCGAGTTTTGCTAATGACCAACACTTCTGTCCTTATTTATGAAACTGTGAAATCTTTTTGCTGTACTTTAGTTCTTGATATTTTATTTTTTATAACAGTTTTATCCCTAAAGTTATTTGCATTTGCCTTCATGGAAGTTATCTCTCAAATTGTTAGCGTGTTATCCAAACAATTCTGAGTTTCTGTTCCTAAAATTTTTTAATTGTCCATCTACAGGCTCAAAATGAGGAGTTCTCTGCTGTCTTCAATCTTGAACACTACAAAGGTAGATTTTCATTTTTTTTTGTGGCTTCGGCACTAGTAGTTTTTTTTTTTAATTTATTTAATTGAAGATGTTTATTAAGCATACCTTTGATCTACTTATCAATGCCTCATTCGGTTAAATATGTAACGTCTATATTTACTATGTGAGGTGTATTTGGATATGGAGTTGCACTTGGAGCCTATGATTTTATGTAACCGGCAAACTCTGTTACATGTGACAAGTATATGGTAATTCATAACATGGTTTATGTTTCATATATGATACTGTCAACCATGATTAATTAATTGAATATATGAAAATTTGACAATGAGTATTTAACTCAGTAAATATCAGTTACTTTATTTTATTTGCATGATGTGATAAGCGTCTGTTTCATGGTTTGGCAGTAATCTAGTCTATTTGGTTCTCATTCTTATTGCATAAACTTGGACATGCATGCTTAATCCAAGTATTTTTTTTTCTTTTTTGGTTCAGCCAGCCAGTTCACCATCTAACAACATGTTGATTGCATACAAGTTCCTTGATCTGGTTGTCTACTTGTTTTCCGTCTAAGACTTGGTCCGTAAACTTGGGTGTGCATGCTTGGTGTAAATACGTGTGAGCTGTTGGTCTCTAAATCCTTGTATGAAAAATTTTAAATAAATAAATAACATCAGGTGTAGGTATGTGTATAATATTTTATTATTAAATAGTTTGGTCCACGACATAGAGGGAAACATTTGTAGTCAATTGCTTTTATTGATTTTGAAAAATTATGTAAAAGAGTTCAAGCAAAATAAGTATTTTATGGAAATTCAAAGTGATGTGCGACTAATTTCATGCAACTTTTCCTGGATATGCATGAGGTTTGAGCCAAAGGATAGGTGGCATGTCAGATGTTCACACCCAAAACCGTTTTGTTTCTTTGTCTCAGATACATTTGTGACAATGTGGCTTCAAGCTAGTTTTCTATTCCTTCATGACACTTTTGCTTGAGCAGTTCACATCTATCAATGAATTCATTATTAGGGAAGTTGGTGGTAAAATATTGGGTAGTATCGTGAACTCTATATTTATTTTTGATGATATCCGTTTTTGATTTACAGTTAAAGTTTTCATGTTATGGTTTCAAGTCATTACGATGACATGAAAATCTATTTCTTTTTAAAAAAATCATGATTCATTTTCCTTCCCTGGATTTCGTGATGGCATGCTTGTCATCAGAGGTACTCAGTTTGGCTTGAGGTGAAATAATATCCTCATTTTGATGATGCTCAGTCTGCATCTTCTTATTGTTATTAAACTCACCTGACGAAATTTTTCAATCTGCAATTTGTTTCAGCATCACGTGAGAAGTGTTATAAGCAGATTCAGGCTGCTATAGCAAAGTATCGAGAAATAAAGGAGAACATCAATGAGGGATTGAAGTTCTATGTTACTCTTCAGGTACAAAATTGTTTTTGCATCTTACTGTTGTAATACCGATGTGATTTTTAAGTTCTGCATTCCTATATTTTGTTAGAACATTTTGAGTTACAAATTAAAGATGGATTTTGAATGGAAATCTATTCATGACAGGATGCAATTACCAATATCAAGCAGCAATGCAACGATTTTGTGATGACCAGAAGCATCCAGTGCCGAGAAATTATTGAAGATGTACAGAGACAAATGGCAGGATTGAGTTTTCAGGATCGTAAGAGCACAGGTTCTTACAACTACCCTGCGGTGAACCAGACCCATCAAACTCCAAGATCAAGTCCACTGCCTTCAGCAGATTCTCAAAATATCTCGCATCCTCGTCCTCAAGCGAGTTACTTTCAGCCTCCAGAGCAGCCACCTATGCCTGGATATGCCCATCATCCTCCGCCTTATGGTACTCCCCAGCTGCCACCTCCTTATCATATCCCTCCTGCCCCTGGTACTCCTTACCCACCTCCACAGGTTCAACAACAGCCTGCAACAAGTCAGGAGTATGGCCAACCTGCCTATCCAGGGTGGCGCGGCCCATACTACAACGCCCATGGACAGCAACCTGGATTCGTTCCCATACCTCCTTACACTCTTCCCAATCCATATCCTCCGCCCCATCAAAGTGGCTACTATAAGCAATGATTGTGTAATTTATCTTTTGACGATGTAATTTTTATAAGTTGTGGTGCGGTCTTGTATTGTTCTTTAGTCCATTTTTCCACTCTTTGTGGAATAGATTGGATTCAACGAGATATTGCATTTGGATGCACATTATAAGAATCGTGAATAGCCAGAAGCTCTCTGTTGATTTGCATAATTTTTTTAATCATTTTATTTGTATTTCATAACTTGAAAATTTCACATATAAAAGATTGTTCAGTTGCTAAATATATTGAGTTTAGGCAACTATACTTGTTTCTTTCGAGAAAGCAATTTAGAAATGATTCACTGATGGATTGAGACCGAGAAAAGTGCAAAAGCTGGTAAATATAAAATTTTTAACATTATTAATTAAAATTATTAGTATTTCTTTATCGTATTATTTTTCATATATTCATGATTTATTTTTTTTAAAATTTTATTTCAGAGCCTAATTTTTAAATATATAGGTTGAATGTGATGGGAAGAGATTCAGTCATGGTTTGGGATTCTCTATTTTATTTTATATTATTATTATTTATTTAGCATTAAAGGAAAGAATTTAAATCTAAATATTGTCAATAATGTTATATCTATATTAATTTTAAAAAAATAAAGATGAACTCATTAATTCTAGAAAAAAAATGTTTTAACAATAACTGAAAATAATAATAATATTAATAATGAAACTTTTAGGAGTGCTTCAGCTAAAAAAGATTAATATGATTTTTCTAAAAAAAATCCTTTTAAATATTCCCATTTGATTTATTTAGTTTTTTCATATTTGTTTTCTATTTATTTATCTTTCAGATATTTACTATTAATTTTTGTTATGTGTTAATTTTTTTAACTTTTTTACATTTTAAAAGAAAAAGTATCAAACAAATTAAACATATGAATATTATTTCTAATTCTAATTATTTATTTCATTGTGCACATTAAATTATAAGATTTATTAAAAAAATCCACTTAATAAATCAATGAGCAATAAATAAAAAATAGTTTATTAACATGTTTAATTCGTTTGTTATTTTTCTCATGGGATTGAACTATAATAAAGTTTACAAAGTGTAAAATAAATTGCCTTACAAACCTTATACTGTTTGAGATATAATAATGGAAGCATTAATATCAAACTAAATTAAACAAAAAAATCAAATGGATTTCCTAAAACTTAATTATTATTTTTAAATTATTGGTTAATGAATCCTTTTATTATTTAAGTTTTTTTTCCTACGAACTGACGTGAATTTTCCAAAATGAATTTTTTAATAGTTTTTTAGACCTTGTGAATTATTATAATAAACCAATCCAGGAGATGAGGTTGAAATTTCTCTTTGAAAAACATTCTTTCAAAATATTGTTAGAGAAAAAGGGATTGAAAATAAAATTTTAATACATATCAAAAATATTCTAAAATCAATTTTTTAATAGCTTGTAATTGTCACTTAAAGTTTAACTACAGAAAAATATTAAGACTTTTATACTCACATAATACCTATAAGATATAATAAATATATTATATTTTAAAAAAATACATCAAATAAATTTTAAACATAATATCAAAATTAAATATTATAACAATATCAAATTAAATACTTTGACATATGATAAGCTAAATAATAATGCCAAATAGCCATTAATTGTAACTTCACGAAGTATTTCATGTGTTCACAACTCACTATGCAGAAAAAAAAGCACAAAAGATCCAATTAACTATCATAACCAAAAGTCTGAAAATCCCAATTTATTGTTCAATTCTCTTTCTGATTGGAGAACTTTACTTTGAGAAAGAACCTAAACTTCACATTTATCTTTGTTTCTGTATCCCCTAATCTATTTACAACAACACATCAATCAAATCAATGAGAATTATCAACAAAACCTCACTATAAAGGGGAAAAAAAATCACAAATATATCACAAGAAACAGCAGTTTCATGGTTTATGTTGAGCATAAATTGATGAACGAACTGCATGGTGGGGCAAGAAGGCCTTCACGTTCACAACAACTTGCTCTACGAAATCCACCCGAATGGATTGAAAATGGTAATGCTGGTTCAACCAACACAATCAAAATCAGGTAACATAACATCATCACCATTCTTTATTCTATAAACAATAGAAACACTAACCATAATCACATATATCATAGAAACCCACTAGAGAAGGACAAATGTAGTTAAGGAGATGGAAAGAAGAAATATTTATTATGAAATTGGAAAGAAAATATAGATTTATTTAATTATACGAGGCACTATAAAATGAATTCACCTTTATGTGGAGAAACATTTAAAAAAAAAAGATTATTTTTGTTATGTTACATTCAGTATAGTACAAACTATAAATTCCAGGCAAAAAGGATCATTATTATGTTTTCTGCTACACTCTAAACGTTACTATAAAAAGCTTTTCTTTTTTCTTTATAGTTTATATTCTAGAATAATATATATTTTTAAGATTCTCTCTTTTTTTACAGTAAAAGGTAATTGCTTCTGCATATTCCAATTGATATTATCAGCATGCTGAAATATAATTACAGAAAAATTCTTAATCATGGATTCTATTGTCTCGTTCTAGTGTTGGTGCAGCATATAAGGTTAAAAACTAGTATTTAGTAAAAACTGAAAAAGAAGGGAAGATGCAAGTTCTAAGCCAGATCTTACCGCTTCGTTGCTTATACCATACACGGACAGAACAAAGCATATTTGATTTGGATCGCACACCAAATAGTATCTGAATAAAAAATGAAAATAGAAAATTAGTTACATGAACAAGATTCATATTTCACAAACTAAGAATAATATCTAAGTTTGGTAATGTGTGAATTATTAGTGAGCAATCCCAAGCTAGTGGAGCCACCAGCAATGTGAGCCACCTCTTGGTAATAAAGCTACTAAGGCATTTTATATTACTGTACAACACAAATGCCAAGATGACTATTGTTGCTAGACCTATTCACGCGTGGGCCTAGGAATATGCCCAACTCGATGAATTACAGGTATTTTTTCTATATATTTTGTATTTGGGTTCCATGGCTCTGGGCCAAGGGATAAAAACCTCAGGCCAGATTAGGCTCAACCCAAAGTTTGAACATGTTTAGTTGTTGCACATACAAGCAGGCATAAGCATGAAGCAAGCACACACAAGTGCACATGTGCAAATACAGAATTTGCCACTAACATATAATCTAAAGAATTTTCATACACTATTAATAAAGAGTTAAAAAGAGCATTTGGATGTAAAACAAGAAAAAAAATGTGTTCAGAGCAGACTAACAAGGGAGCGACATTCTCGTGCCTAACAAAGAAAAGAACTTTTCCGACAATTGCTACTGCTTTAGTCAGGCCAGCCGACAACAGATCAACAGTAGCTCTTTTATATGATGAATTCACTTAAAAATTAAGATATATGCAAAACTCAGATCAGAAAAATACATTCAGAACTGAAATTTGACCATTAACTTGAGAACATAAGAATGCTGTAGCTTACCATTAACAGTTGCCAATGATGATGTAATAGATGCAAGCCTTTTAGCTCTCACTTGTCCCTGAAAATTGAAACCATAGAAAAATCAGCTCCATCTCCAAAACTGGGCATTATATCAAATAAGGTCTCAAGCAGAAAAAGAAAAAAATGATCATCACTTTCAGATTTAAATAAACTATCTTCACAATGAAAATATTGTCTTATAAGCATTATCTAAATTCCTAATCACTGTTCTCTATTCTACATAAAACTAGGTTACTAAAACTTAATAACATTTTCCCCAACAACAACAACAACAAAGCCTTAATCCCAAGTCAATTGGGGTCGGCTATATGGATTCTTCTAGAAACAAACTTAATAACATTTTCCCAACTTACCACAAATTTCAATTTTGTCGCTGTCACACCAAAAACTAGAAACAAGGGGAAAATATTATAAAGATTTATACACAAGAATCAATAACAATGATGCAGCAAAGCACGCTATACGGGCTACTAACATAAGATAAATATATTACCCTCAACAAATTTTCTAACTTGTCCAGAAGATTAACCATGTTTTGAACCTCCTCAGCAGCATTGAGACTAGGATCCTTTGAGGCAGCGGCTTCAAACCCACTAAGGGCCCTCTCATAATTCTCTAAATATTTGTTGACCTGAAAACAAAAACACCAGCGGACAATATTATGGTACATCTGAGTAGCTAAACATAATGGGATGTTGCATCAGTTGGGGAATTCATCCCAAGAAATGGCATTTGATTTTTAGTAGTCAAGATGGCTTTACATTAAAGTCAAAACCACCATCAAGCATATGAATTCATCTTATTTCACTCGCAAATTTATTAAAATAAAATTCTGTACAAAAAATGAATTTCAATCATATTCGCCCTACCTAACTTTTTTAAAAATTTTATCATATAAACAAGTTCTTTCACTCAATAGACTGAAACTTTTAACTTACCGTGGCAGAGTTAAAATATAGGTCTGGATTGGACTTCATTCTTCCATCTTTCTCCTAAGATATTGCACCGATCAACTCAATATAAGACAAAGTAAAGCAAAAAAGCATAATAATAATCTGTAACACAGAATTACAAATAATTTAAAATTTGAGGTAAAAAACATGTAACCAATTCAGATTGCATAATTAAAAAAAAGTTCATACAGCTGCTCCTGTTTCAAAAAGAAAATTCATCATTAAACACAAACTAGGTTGCTAAGGAATTTCACTCCAAAGACATACAGCATTCTGGTATGCTTTTATAGACTGTAGAAGCTTGCTGTGGTCCCAAGCACCCATCATGAAAAAACTTGTCAGGAATGCATTTCCTAAATTGTCTGCCAATGATATTAAATGCGTCATAAATAGGTAAAAGTCACAATCAATTAAAAAACCTAAAATGTTATTGAGAGGCATGTGTGAAAGTTCGATCACATAACAGCAAGATGAAGACTTTGACCATCATAAGCATATGGAAGATTATAGGACTCAAACAAGCAGTGATACCAATTTGTGTATAATGACTTTTCTCACCCATGCATTCAAAGTCAGGTTTGCCTATAAAAAAAAGGGTAGGTAATGCAATCAGGCTAGTGCTCACCTACGAAAAAGAAAACTCCATAATTCACCTTGCAACATTTCACATGGTTGAGCAATTATGAAGATGGCACCCAATGAGAAGTAGAGACTCTCATAGCTCTTTGTTCACAGGATTGGAACATTGAGCTTTAGGTAGCAACAGCATTTACCCAAGAGCATGCGCTCAGGAGAGGAAGAAGGGATGGGAGTGGGGAGCAGGTTTAGCAGATTTATTGCAGTACAGGTGTGGGTTTAAAGAAGCCAAGAGAGGGATATATCCACATTAATAAAAAATCAACAGCAGCATAATCTAAGACTAAAAGTCTAAAACTATCAATTGAAACCAGCAAGACAAAAGTCAAACAAAAATTATATGTCATATGTGTCTGTACATTCTCTAGCAACCAGAGTAGGTATAGTCAAAAGCCAGAGACTACTCTTCAAAATGAAGCTATTCAGAAAGATGGCCGGCAAACATCAAACAAAAATTATATTATAGGCAACTGAATAAGTGCAGAATCTGCTAAAAAAATTTTGGGATTAAGACTAAGTTGAACCGAGTATATTCAAAGATCAAGCATATTGGAGAAGATGCAGATCAAGCATATTGGAGAAGATGCATATTCCAATGGCTGAGTTTAATGTGGAATCTTCAGTGAAGGGGAATTTATGTGGAATCTTACACCAAGAGTACCCATCCTTCACATCTAAAGAGATAGCATCCTTGGCATGTTGAATGCTTTTCTCAACAAGCTTAGCCTGATTTTTATCACCTATACAAGAGGGAAATTTTTTGATAAGCATAATGATATATGAATGTTAAAATCTAAACTACAATATCTAACTTGAAAGTGTAACAAGAAAACTCTTTGTGGATCCAACTCTAATTTATTATTCAGCATTTCTGCTTAACTACTAGGAGCAACCTTGCACTATGCTCCATCATATTCTAGCATCAAATATTTGTACTTCATATAGCTAGAAATCTCTAAAGTAGTTCATACTGGCACATGATTAAGATATACATGCAAGGTGATTAGTGTTTATGCTTTGAAATAACTCTAGGTTAAATTTGCGACTGGTTAAAAGTTTTTTTTTTTAATCATGTTATCAGCTACGTTCTTTATCTGTTGCTTACATGACAATGAAAAGCAGAATTTCAAGTTCAAATAGGACATGCATAGCTTCTTCTGCCCAGTTAAAAATAGCACCAACCATCTAATATCTTAAGGCAACATAAACAAGAATTCTATAACAGCTAAAATATTTTTTGCCTATATAACTAGTGAACAATAGCATGCTTCAAATACAGTTGAACAAGGAAAATGAAATATAAATTTATGTGAGCATTACCATTTTGCTTTCTTAGGATAACACTCTATCCTGTATAATGCAATCAACTGGAGCGAATAATGCAAAGAGACAAATTATGAACTGACCTGGTAATAATTGGTTCCATGACTAAAAGATTGATGCAATGTAACTGGTTGCAATATATATAATTAATAAAACGTTGCCTATTTTTTCAAAAAGGAAAAAATAGAAGTGTCACAAACAGGGTAAAACCACTGTTTCAATAATGTTTCTTTCTAACATTAATGCAATTATTATGGTTTTCATCCATTAATTGCTGCCAGTACCACAATCATACACTACTGCAACTACTATACATGAGTATTAGTGCAGTGATCACCTTCCGCATCCTATTACAAGTTGAGAAGTAAACAAGGCTATAAAAAAATAATGAAATTATGATTTTCTTTGATAAGTTAAAGCAATAAATGCAAAAAATTACAAAAGAAGAACAAAAGTACCAAAAGCAACCATAAAGAAACACTATAATCTGACCATAAGATGCTGAACGTATCCATACAATTTTCGCAAGGCAAATAACAAAGGGTAAAGAAAAAACCAATGTGCTATTAGAATGCTAGGTGATAAGCTACAACATAATAAAACTTTCATTTATCGGTGCCTCAAAATGCTCAAGATAAAGGATATATACAATTAATAAGTCACATTCTTTTGTTCTCTGTGCGTGTGTGCATGTTCCCAAAATTCCTTTTGATGTGGAAATCCAACGCTAACCAGCAATACACTTACCAAGTTGAAACTAGCATACAGACCAAAAAGAAAAAAAGTTCAAGGTTGATAATATATATTTTGCTAATTAAATACTCCACAGGAAAGTAAAATCTAACTATAAGAAAATAACCATGTATCCGAAGCAAGATCAAAAGCAACAAGAGGAATAACATTCCTCACCTTGGCCATTCTTCTTTCAAGCATTGATAAAAGGCAAAGTATCTTCTTGTTCGGACCCTGCATAACACATGAAACGAACACATCCATCAATAGTTAAAACTAACCCATTGAACACAGCAACAAATTGACAGTAAGCATATAACCACATGAAACTCTTGAAAGCAACAAATTTCATATAAATAACCTTGTTTAGAGCAAGATTGAAACAATTATTCGCAGAGGATAGATCTCCCTTCTTCCAAATGCAATTACCCAAGCACAACCAAGTGTCCGCAAGAGATGGATTCAACTTGACCTGGGGAATGAAATAGTTAGTTTCCAATCAACAGTATGCACAACTACCAGAACATACAAGCTGCCTTTGCTTACAGCTTTTGAGAGATGGTCTTCAGCTTCTTTCCTATAGTCAGGTAACACATCCAAAATCTTTCCTCTCAGATATTCATATGTTGCACGTTGCGCAGGTGATTTCCTTTGTTCTGCAAAATGGCAATTTTTTAACTTAACATCAAGACATAAATAAAGATCTTTTTCCATAATCAAGGCTGATAACAATGCCTTAAGCATAGCAGAAAAATCAATAAAACAGGAGGCTTTGGATAGTGAAAATTTCAAGTTTTTAGCACCAATTTAAGTCTTGAGCATCTATAATTGAATCAAAATGGCAATGGCTGACAATTAAGTGGTAACTGCTGCCACATTCTCAAAACGTAAGAAACTTAAAGCAACAAGCTTTTATCATCAGTAATTATCATTAGCTCACTAACCATATGCAAGATCAAATGCTCAAAAACCTGAAATTTTCAAACCCATTTCACGTTTCCAACACAAAAAAAAGTAGCCACATACTGAAAATCCCAATTCCTATCATTTTTTTTTGGTTAAGTTCGTTACTAACTGAACAAAATCAAGATACATTAGCGAATGGAGAAAGAAACAAGAAACAAATGGGCTGAAAAGATTATATTGCAAATTGTAATAGACGGAAACAGAAAAAAGCAAGTACCAAGAGGAATGGAATCGAGGAGCCAGAGAGAGAGAGATCGGAGTCTGATTGCAATTTAAATATTTTGTCAAGTGGGCTTTGTGGGAAATAAGTGTCACGAAAAGAGTAGAGATCATCGGTTGCTTTGGTGACTTCCACCCATAAATCTTCTCCCCCTTGTGCAGCAGCGTAGGCGGCGGTGCTGCCGCCAGAGGAGCTCATGTTTCTCTCTCTGGCTCAGGCTCGTTCGTGAAGGAGCGAGACAATGACGCTCTAAAGATTTTTGTTTATTTTTTTTAAATTAATTAGATTTTAGTTCTAATTAGTAATTATAAATGCTAATCACCTCAATTTTTTTGTATCATTTTTTTTAATATATATATATATATTTAATTTAACTAATTAATCATAACTCGATAAGTAATTCTAAATTTATTGTAACTCTAAATAATTCTAATAAATTTTATAAAAATTAACATTTGAAGAAGAAAATATTTGACATTGAGCGTCTTACTCTTAATGAATCAAATAATTTATTGCTTTCAAAATAGAATTTATGTGCAATTGATTTGCATGTTTGATAAAAAGGCATTATGACAAATTTCATACTTTTTAATATATATCAAAGGTTTCTTGCAATTTTTATCATTTTTTTAATGAATTTTTAGTTTACCAAAAATAATTGTATGATGACAATATCATAGAAGTTCTGATCATTTGGTAAAGGAAGGTTTAAAGGATATGAGTGAAGTTAGATTATAACCTCTCAATGTATACGAAGACTAGCACTATTATTGAATTTAGATGAATAACAATATAGTTTATTAATATATAATATAATATGATACTATATGATATAATATCATAAATATTATTTATTATATTTATATAAATAATATATATATATAGTTCTGTAAACTGTTTTTATTTAGTTTGATGGTATGATATGGTTGCAAAAATAATAAAATGAATAGAGTACCCTCAAATTAAAATTAATATCAGATTTAATTAAAATTCATAAGTAATTTTAATTTTATTTTTTATAATTAATAATTAATTTAAATTTTTATTTTTTATAGTCAATAATTAATTTCATTTTTATTTTTTTATAGTCAATAGTTAATTTCAATTAAAGGCATAAAAAATAAAAATTAAAAAAATAAAAGGTATACGTATCTCCAATGCATTAAATAGAGAACTGGGATTATTAATTAATTCATCAAGTTCTAATTAAGATTTCACATGGCAATTTTATAACCTTGAATTTTATTAATTAAAATTTGATCTGAAACATAAAATTTGTGTTTGGATTTAAATGAAAAAAAAAATTAATAGGTATATATCATTTTATATATGCTAGTATAAGTTGGAACAAGTAATAGAATTGATTGTTTGGAGGAGAAAAATGAAAAAATATGTATTATGCACTGAAGGAAAAATAATAGGTTAGAAAGTGTAGATATTTCAAGAGATGTATATTATTCAACTATTACGAGGGTATAAATAACCCTAAGATGATAAAATCAGTTACAACAATACAGCTAATATAACAGACTCATAGTTATCTGTACAAAACTCAATCATTATCTAATACACCCCCTCAAGTTGAACTATCGATGTGGAAAGATAGTCAACTTGGAACGCATTTGCTGAAACCGTTGTTTGGCCAAAGGCTTAGTAAGAACATCTGCGATCTGATCCTTCGTGGAAATATAGCGCACCTGTATTTCTTTAGCTTCGACTTTGTCACGAACAAAGTGGACATCAATCTGAACATGTTTCATCCGGCTATGAAAAATCGGATTGACTGTGAGTGTTGTAGCTCCCAGATTGTCACTCCATAGAATTGGGATTTTTGTTTTTAATCCCAACTCATATAACAAATTTTTAACCCAAATCACCTCGGATGTGGCATTTGCTATTGCTCTATATTCCGCTTCCGTAGAGGAACGAGAAACACTCCGTTGCTTCTTGGATGCCCAGGAAATTAGATTTCGACCAAGATAAATTGCAAAACCTGTTGTAGACTTTCGGTCTACAATGCTGCCCGCCCAATCTGCATCACTGTACGCAGATATAATATCAACAGATGAAGGCTGAATGAGCAAACCATAGTCTGAGGTACCTTGTAAATAACGAAGCACCCTTTTGACTTCCAACCACTGTGATGCTGTCGGCTTATGCATATATTGGGCTAATTTATTTACAGCAAAAGATATTTCTGGGCGAGTGAATTGCAAGTATAACAGGCTGCCAACTGTACTTCGGTATAGTGTCAAATCTAAAAAATCAGCATTAAACAGAGGTACCTTGGTCGATGCCGCAATTGGCGTTGAAACAGACTTAGAATTATCCATCTTCACTCGTTTTAATAAATCAAGAATATATTTTTCCTGATTCAAAAACAATGCTCCATTCTGCCAATATGCCTGAATTCCCAAAAAATAGTGCAATTTACCCAGCTCCTTGAGTAAAAACTTAGTGCTTAAGTGTTGTTGAAGCCGTGTAAATAAAGTAGGATTATTCCCAGTTAAAAGAAAATCATCAACATAAATTAAACAATACAGTACCTCACTACCTTGTCGAAAAACAAATAGAGAAGTATCCAATTTTGATTGAACAAACCCAAATTGAAGTAGAGCATCTTTCAGGCAAGTATTCCATTGACGCGGCGCTTGTTTCAGGCCATAGAGTGACCGATGAAGCTTACACACATGATGAGGTTTCGAGGAATCAATAAAACCCGGGGGTTGTTGCATATAGACAGGTTCATCTAATTTCCCATGCAAGAACGCATTTGAAACATCATATTGATTAACAAGCCATCCTTTAGAAATAGCTATACTCAAGACCATTCGGATAGTAATTGGTTTGACAACCGGTGAAAAAGTGTTACCAAAATCGACTCCAGGCCTTTGATGAAACCCTTTAGCCACTAGTCGTGCCTTATAACGGTCCAAAGTGCCATCCGAATTTTCTTTGACCTTAAACACCCACTTGCACCCGATTACATTAGCATTAGGAGGTGGCTCCACAAGTTCCCAAGTGCCTAACTTAATTAAGGAGTTAAGTTCATTATCAAGAGCCTCACGCCACTCTTTAAACTTCTTTGCTTCTATAACACTCGCTGGTTGTATTGGTGTAATAGCTGCAAGCATTCTTGGCTTGGAATGGCCTGTTTTGGATCGTGTCAACATTGGGTGTGTGTTCACTGTACTGACGGTAGAAGGTGGCAGCTGCAATGGTGGAGATGTCTGTAATATGGGTAAATCATTCAAACAACTTGTATCAGATGGAGTGGCAGATTGAGGAGCTGTAGGTACTGAAACTGTAGGTACTGCAGAACTGTTAGTTGCTTCACATGGTGTTGGTTCGACTGGAAGTAAATGAAATGGAGGTGGCCCAAGAACACCTGGACTGGATTTCACTTGGCTGGGAATATTTGAGGCCTGCACCTGTAACGACTGAAATGGAAATTTAGTTTCATCAAATATAACATGCCTTGAGATGTATAACCGGTTTGCCAAAACATCATAGCACTTGTATCCTTTATGCACTAGACTATAGCCAAGAAAGATGCAAGGTGTAGACCTATTTTCCAGTTTATGCTTTGTATAGGGACGCAGATATGGGTAACAAAGACACCCAAAAATCCTTAGACTAAAGAGATCAGGTGTTGTTCCAAAAAGTTTTTCATATGGTAACTTCTTAAGCAAAGGTGTTACCACACGATTAGCAATATAAGCAGCAGTCTCAAAACCATAATCCCAAAACTTCAAAGGTAAACATGCATTGTGTAACATAGCCAAACCAGTCTCCACTATGTGTCGATGTTTGCGCTCAGCACATCCATTTTGCTGAGGTGTATAAGGACAAGATAAACACAACGAAATTCCATTTTCAGACAAATATGGTGACAATGATCGAAATTCCCCTCCCCAATCACATTGGAACATTTTAATCTTAGTTCCAAAGTAATTCTCAACAAATTTTCGAAACTTAATAAATGTAGGCAGCACATCTGATTTACGTTTGAGACAATATAACCAAGAATATTTGCTAAAATGATCAAAAAATAATACATAAAACCGATTGCCATTAATAGAAGAAACTGGGGATGGACCCCATACATCAGAACATACAAGCTCTAAAGGAGCAGACGCAACAAAAGTTGACAATGGAAAAGCCAAACGATTCGACTTACTAACACAGCAAGATGAACAAAGATCTTGTTTATTAAAAGAACAAACAATATTATTATGTTTAAGAGTTGACCGAACAGCTCCAACATGAGCATGACCCAGGCGAGAATGCCAAGACCGAAAAGAAACATGATGCACAGCAGTAGCAGAAGGAAGACAAGAGGCAAATAATTTATAAAGACCATGTTCAACCGGACTTTTGTGAAGGACTTTCTTCGTGAGGATATCCTTGATAAGAAAACAATCAGGAAAGAATTCCAATGAAACGTTATTATCATTAGTAAAATTAAGAACAGATAATAAACTGAATGGAGAATGTTTAGAAAACAAGATATTGTTCAAACGAAAATTAGGATTATTATTGAGTATTGTACTGCCTACATGAGTAATGGAATCTTATTACCGTTGCTTACTGTGACCTCATCCGGACCTGTATATTCTGACTCAAGTGATAAGTTACCAAGAGAACCAGTGAGATGATTTGTTGCTCCAGTATCAACAATCCATGGTTGCGGTGGTCGATATGCCTGCTGGGTAGGAGAATTATTCCAAGACTGTGGTTGACTACCAGGATAAAAAGATGTATGATAAGCCTGCGGATTAGTTGAGTTACGCCGCTGGCTTGGACACAACCGAGCCACATGACCCGATCCATTGCAATTATAACACACAGCTGTACTGAGAAACTGTCCCTGAAATTGCTGTCCGTGAGAACTAAAATTTTGAAAATTCTGTGATCTGCCAGCACCACGGCCACCACGTGTTGAACGACCCCCACGACGTCCTCCCCTAGTGTTCTGATGATAATAACCAGTAGCAGACTGTTGAGATCGAGCTGTAAATAAAGCAGCAACAGGAGACGCAGAGGAATCATATTTCTTCTGCTGTAGTTCTTCAGATAAAAGTAAACCATAAAGTTCATCATAAGAAGGAAGCAGAAGTTTTGCCTCGATAGATCGAACAAAAGGACGGTAATCGGGTCCCAAACCGTCAAGAATAGCACCAACAAGATCATCACTCGAGATAGGAGTACCAAGAGCAAGAAGCTGATTACTCAATAATTTAGCACGTTGCATGTATATTTCAATGGAATCTGTGTGTCGTTCAAGATGATGAATAGCATGTTTAAGATGCCTAACTTGTGCTACATTACCTGCTGCAAAACTTTGTTCAAGCCGAGTCCAAATCTCCAAAGCCGAAGTAGCACCGACAGAACTCGACAACAGGCCTTCAGAAAGAGACGAATTAAGCCATCCCATAACAATCTGGTCTTCACGAAACCAGTTTATATACACAGGATTTGGTTCAGAATTAGCTAGAGTAGGTGGCGGCGGAATATAATTCTTGTCAATATGTTTATCAAGATTGTACCCTCGAAGAAGCGGTAACATTTGGGTTTTCCATAAAACATAATTTATTGGCGTCAATTTGACATTAATCTTGTGGGAGATATTGGGAATTGAAGACAGGGAGGTCGTGATTATAGAAGAAGAAGAGGAAGTAATTTCAGGAGCAAGAGAAGTGTCAAGAGATGAATCCGTCATGATGACGCCAAAGAAGAAAAGAAATTGGGAGGAATAAAATAAAAAAAAACGGTGATTAGACCCGTTAATGGCTCTGATACCATGTAGATATTTCAAGAGATGTATATTATTCAACTATTAAGAGGGTATAAATAACCCTAAGATGATAAAATCAGTTACAACAATACAGCTAATATAACAGACTCATAGTTATCTGTACAAAACTCAATCATTATCTAATAGAAAGAAATTTGTAATATAATAAAATTAGACTATACTAAACTATCACTTACCATCCTCTAAACAAAGTGAAGGCGTACTGTAGTATCTTTTCTACTTGTTGATTTTTTGTTAGGCCCTTTTGTAAACTCTACTGGGCCTATAAATCAGCAATGAAATTAAGGAGGTATTTATAAAATTATCTAAATAAATAAATAATTTTATTTTAAAAATACTATAAAATAAAATATTTATATTTTTTAAAAAAAATTTAGCAAATTTTTAAAAATATATAACTTTTTACTAAAATATATTTTTTTATTTTTAAAAATAATTATGCTCTCACTATAATTAATATTTAACTTCAATTTTCATCTTTATTTTTCAAATTTCACTATTAAATAAAAATATTCTAATAAAATAATAAAAATTAATATTTTAAATTATTTTTAGCATATAAAATTTATTAAATTTTTATAAAGAAAAAATTTTAATTTCAATTATAAAAAAATAACACTCACAAAAAAATAATAAAAGTAAAATATAAAAAATATATTAATAAAAATATTAAATTTATTTTTAAATAAATTTTATATATTATACATATAAAAATTTAAAAAAAATATTAATTTTATTATATAAATATTTAGTAGATATTCTATATGTTGAATAGATTTTTGATCGATATTATAAATATTTGATAAATATTGTGTATATATTATGTATTTATTTATATATATTATATGTCTTTTATATAGATATTGTGTATATATTATATGAATATAAAATTAAAAAATATTAAAATATTTTATAAACATTTTATATATATTTGGTAGATATTTAATAGATGTTTGATAAATATGGTAGATATTTAGTGAATGCTTGATATATATTGTATATATATTATTATTTATTATATATATATTTATATATATATTATATACATATTACATATATATTGTGTATATGTTTATTGTTTTTGTATATATATTAAAAATATGATCTTAAAAAATTATTTTTAAATATAAATATATAAATATAAATAAAACATAAAACATAAAAAAATAAAAATCACTGTAAAATAAAGTTAAAACTGAAAAAAAAAAAAACTTCTGCCGTAACTTTGAAAAACGAAATCCAAATTCAGGCATGCAGCGTAATTTCATCAAATTGAGATTGGCTTGAATCCTTTAACCACAATTAAGTTCTTTAAAAATTATTCCTCTCACGAGATTTTGTTAAAATTTTTTCATGTTTTATTAGAGTTATTTTATTCATTTTATAAAAATATATAATAAATTTATTATATAATTATAATAAATCTACAGAAATTATTAGATATATAATAAACTTTATCAATATGAAAAATTTGTAAATTATTCATAAATTTTTATAAATTTGATAATTTTTATAATTTTTTTAAAAATAATTTTAATAAAAATTCATATGAAAACTTATTTTTTTTACAAAAATTATAAAATTTATCATATTTTTAAAATATTTTCAAATTTATCAAAATTATAATTAATTTACAAATTTACCAAATTCATATAGTTTATTATAAATTTATTATAGATTTATTATGAATTTATAATTTCTGTAAATTTATTATATATTTTTATAAAATAATCAAAATATCTCTAATAAAATATAAATTTTTTTATAAAATTTGGTGATGAGCTAATTTTTCCTTTTCATTATCTCATATTGAATTTTGCATTTCTATCCATAAATAAATTCTACATCAAAAATTTTCAATTGTGTTTATTCAAAGGAATGTTATAATTTTATTTTTCAAAGGTGATACCCTTATCCATGCTTAACTCTATTTATAAATTAGTTTTTCAATATTATAAAAAAAAATCAAATTCTGAATTACAAATCAGTCATATTTTCAAATGTGTTCTCCATGGGCAAGGTAAATGTTGATTTTAAATCTTTGAAAAGCCAATCCATAAAAATTAGAGCATTTAATTTTATCTAACATGTAGTTTCAGTATATATTGGAAAAATCTTTATTTTATTATAGTTAATAATATTAAAAAAAAAATACTTCTTCCATCTCATTTCAATTAATGACAAAATCATGGTTTATAATTATTATTGTAATAAACTTTAAATTTTTGTGACTAATTAGATTAATTAGCTACATTACTTAAGTGTAATTAAAGTGTGTAATATTAGCTATAAAATATATCAAATTAAATTTAGCTACACATATTATGTCTTATAGCAAATCAATTATTAAAAATTTTAATTTGCCGCATATCAACTATTTATATAATAATAAATTATTATCAGTCACAAATTTATTTATGTGGATAAAATTAAAATTAATTAACTACTCTTGCTATGAACTTTAAATTTTTGTGACTAATTATATTAAATAGCTATAATATTTTAGTGTGGCTAAAATATTATGGTTAAATTTAGATTTATTGTCATAATTTCAAAATATCATAATAATAATAAGATATTTATTACAACTAATTAATTTTATAACTAATTAATTTATCTAAATTATATATAGCTTCGAAAATTTAATTTTTATAGTTAATATCAATTTTTAGCTATAATATCTATTGTGACCGAAAACTCATAGCTATATATAAAATTTGTTGAAGTGAGCCAAGAGGTTATTGTGCTATTAAATGGCCTAAGGTTGATATTTTTGAGTTTGGCAGTGTGATTTCGGATTGCCAAGTTCTGGGTAAGATTATAGGTAGTAGGCATTTATAAGTTAAGAGATAAGTTAATAAGGCTGCTTACTGTTTGGCTAAGATAGCTTTGTTAAGTGCTCGTTTTTCCATCTTTTTCTTTTGGCTGTTATTCATATGGATGCAAGAACAAAGAGATTCTACGTTGGATGTATGGGCCTATTAGCTAAGGTTTAGTTTTACTTCTTTTTTGGTGCTTACTTTTGTGATTTTAATAAATGGATGGTGAATTTCAAAAGAAAAAAAAAACTTATTTGTTGATCAATTTATTATTTTAAGAAATAATTATACTCTCCACCATATTTTATAATTTTTTTTTATTTTTATCAATGATATTTTAGTAATTTTATAATAAACTCATAACAAGTATATAATAAACTTATAATAAACTATGTAAATTCATAAACTCATAATAAACGTATAATAAACTCATAATAAATTTATAATAAACTATTTAAATATGATATTTTTGTAAAAAAAAATTATAAATTCTGATAAATCTGTAAATATTTTTAAAAATATGATAAATTTAAAATTTTTTTATTTTTTCTGATATTTTTATAAAGACCCGTTTTTTTAATTTGTTCAATTAGTTTTTGCTCAATAATAAATTAAAAATTATTCAACAATTTTGAAACTAAAAAGGTGAAAATCTTAAAAAATAAATTTAAAAATCATAGACTAGATTAAACAATGATCAATTTAACTAGCAAGAGTAGCCAATTCAATTTAATTTTCAAAATATTTTTATATTCTTGAAACAAAAATAAATTTATTTTTAACTAAGCACGAAAATTAAATTTAATATGATGTACAAATTGATGAGGAAAAAAATAAAATTTTCATTCCTTTATTTAAATATATTTAATTAAGGACTATTCAGTTTAAATATACGAGCAAGGAAGTTTTTTTAGTTTTAACAATTAAAATAAAAAAATTTTCTACTTTGAATAATCATTGATTTCAAAAGCTCCCATGTTGAACAAAATTGTTACAAGGTATTGTAACAGTGACAAATTGGTAAAATTTAAACAAAGCTTGGTATTTGATACATAACTAATTAATAAAAGAATTCCCAAAGAACAAACAAAAAGATTGAATGAAAGCCAAAGAAACAGGAAAAAAAAAAAAAAAGAGATCCTAACATGAGCAAAAATGTTGTGAAATGAAATCTAATAATAATTAATAATCGCTTGAATTTGGATTTGATTCAAAAGGTCACCCTGACAACATGGCCCCTTGCACTCTTCTCGTGCTTTCTGTTTTCATCTTTGTCTTTGCTTTTTTTTTTTAAACAATCTTTGTCTTTGCTCTTTCATCTCCATTCAGATATGCCTCATATCAATTTTTAAATTAAATAATTCTATTCATTTTGAAGATAAATTTAAAATGAAAACATAAATTATATATATAACTTGCTAAATATATATATAGTCTTTGAACTTCACTTGTTTAGTCAGTTTACTTTCCTTTTAATTTTTATTTTAATCATATAACTCATTGAATTTATAAACACAAACTTATTTAGTCAGGCCGAATAATTAACTTATCTATTTAATATAAAATATATAAATATAAAAATTAGAATGACTGTATTTATTAATATAAATATTTATTAATATAAAATAAATAAATATATAAACTAAATGATAAATACATAAGTACGGAGCAAAAGTAATTAAAAGGACAAATACAAAGGGTTCGCATCTGTACTGTACCTAAAAAAACAAAATGACCTAATTTAATTACACTTTCTCCATGCACAACAAAACACCTTTAAAAAAGGTATAGAAAACATGCATATTTAATTAGCTCCATTTCCATCCATCAGCACCACACTCACTTCAATCAAAGATGGATGAGAAGCTATTTCTAATACTTTTGCTGTTCTCATCATGGTGTTTGGTAGTGTTCTCATGCAAAATCCCAGCAATTTTCACATTTGGAGACTCCATTGTTGATGCAGGCAACAATCACTTCAACAAGAATTGCACTGCCCAAGCTGATTTCCCACCCTATGGATCCTCTTTTTTTCACCATCCCACTGGCAGATTCACTAATGGCAGAACTGTTGTTGACTTCATTTGTCAGTTCTAACTATTTTTTTTGTCAGTTCTAACTATTTATATATATATATAATTTAATTAATTGTATATATGCTTATTATGTTAATTTTTAAATTTCTATTTCTATTTTTGCAGCACAATTTCTTGGAATTGAATTCCAAAAACCATACTTAGAGGCAAAGCTGGCTGTAGTGAATGGAAGTAGGAAGGATTATCCATCCAATGGCATCAACTTTGCTAGTGCTGGTAGCGGTGTTCTCAGGGCTACCAATCAAGATTTGGTAATATATGCAGATTTTCATTTTTTTAAAAAATTTAATTTACTTATATCACTCATTTATTTATTATTTTTAAGAATATTTATTGGAATAATGTTACCTTTTTTTTTTTCAAAATTCCCAATATATATATATAGTTTTTTATATAATTATACTAATTACAATTTTAATTAAAATGTAATTACAGGGAGTCATACCAATCCAAGATCAGCTACAACAATTTAAAACACTGGTAAACCAAAATAAAATTGATAAAAAAGTGATAGAAAAATCAATATTCCTTTTCGAATCAGGTTCTAATGACATATTCAACTACTTTATTCCCATTGGAACTCCAACGCTTGATCCTGATGCATATGCCCAAGCCATGTTAACAGAGGCAAGTAACTTAATAGACCAGATTTACAAGCTTGGTGGTCGCCGGATTGTGGTGTGTTCACTGGGTCCGGTGGGCTGTGTTCCTGCGAGAGCCCTCTTGCCGGATGCTTCAATTAATAAATGTTACGGAAAGATGAATGTGATGATTAAGAAATATAACAAAGGATTGGAAATGATAGTGAATAGTATGGGAAATAAGTACGCTGGCGCAGTTTGTGTTTATGGTGCATTATATGATGTTGTTCAACGATTCCGAGCCATTCCAACTCGCTATGGTAATTATTCTCCGTCGCAATGATAAAAGTTTATTCATTTTTATAAAGCCAATTGCAGAAGTATAGCCCTCTGCACTCGTAGCTAACTTTTAGTCATTTTGTTTTTGAAACTTTTACTTTAATCATTTATCTATTTTTTTTACTAATAGATAATTATATTAACGAATATTGATTACTTTATTTTTTATATTTATATATTTTTTATTAAATAAATAACTCGACTTGATTTAATATAACTTAATGTGTTTGTGTTTATATAAGTTAGAAAAAATATGAATTCATGAGCTTATATAATTAAATAGAATATTTAAGGGGGCAAACTGATTAAATGCTACAAGTTCAAAGGATCAGTGCACCAAATGATATATTAAAAAAGGGAAAATTAAATCTTTCACCACCAAATGATATACTAAAAAAGAAAAAATTACATCCTTCATTATTTTTTTATTTTCTAAAAAAGAAAAAGTTTAAAGAACTATATATGTATTTGGTCTTTTTATAAACTAAATTCAGTTAACTGTGTTAATCCAAATAATTCATACGATGAAAGTAATTCATGTGAAAAAATGTTGTATTGTGTGCAGGTTTCACAAATGTGACGAGTGGGTGTTGTGGGGAAGGACGTCTTAATGGAGTGGTGCAATGTGGAAAAGAAGGATATAAAATATGTTCAAATCCAAACACATACTTGTTTTGGGATTATTTTCATCCATCAGAACATACTTACAAGCTTATTTCTAAGGCTTTATGGGGTGGAAAGAACTCTACTGTTAGGCCATTTAATCTCAAGACTTTGGCTTCTATGCTTTGATCAATACTCCATGCAAATTTTTAAGACATAATGGATCCACTTTTTAATTGTTGTTTTGGAATATTTGTTTTTGAAAATTTGCAGTTCCCATAGTCTTATATATGTGACCCTTCAGCTGAGTAATAGAATGTTAATCTGAACTTCAAAATAATCTGAATGACTTTGGTTTGGATTTTTTTTTTCTTTTGAATCTTCTCCTCCTCCTCCTCTTCTTCTTCTTCTTCATTTCTGATTATTCAATAAGCTCTAGAATTTTCTAAATTCATGAATAATATTATTTTTTTAGTTTATTATAAAAGGTTTAACTCTAAAATTTAAACTTCGGATAATAAAATGAAAAATATATTCACTTACCAACCAAATCATATTTTACATTTTTTTTATAAAAAAAATCATACTTGTTTAAAAAAAAATTAAATGCATATTTTTCAAAAATTTCTTTAACTAATTAAGATTTAGACTAGATAATGATATTTTTAATATATTTTTTTTTATCTTAATCAATAATTAATTTCATTCTTTATTTAAAGGAATGATATTTTTATGTGAAAATAATTACATTTCCATAATATTATTTTTCGTATTAAAGACGCTTAGAATAATAGTGGGACAGATTTGTGAAAATAATGTCTTTAGGTTTTGAGCATACGCAGTTTCAAATTCATGGTTGTGGTTTCCGAGAAAAGATTTAGGAGAAATTCTTCCTAAGTTGTCATCTGGAAGCATCATCGAGATCTTTTTTTTTTATTATTATAATATAGTAATTATTTAAATTATTATTATTATAAAAATAAAATATATAACTAGGAATTAAATACCTATCATACTTGAAAAAGTAATAAAGTTTCTCAACTATACTTCGTACTCCAATTCAATTTTAATTTTTAACTTCCCCTGAACTCAAGTCCACCATCTTAGATTAACTGCAAAATTGCACAAATTTCCACATTCACAGATTGAGACCCCTTCCTCACGAAAGTTTCTTTTCTCTCCATGTCCAGTGTTCCCTTTCGCATTTCTTGAAGCCAACGACAGCCCTAAACCCCTAGATCTTTCTTTCACTCTCTTTTTCTTACTCTTATTTTAGTTTTTTTTTTCTTTTTTTTCCTTAGTTTTTTTTTTGGGATTTTGGTGTTTTTCTATTTTCTTTTTTGATTGCAGGTTTAGGAGAGTTTCTCGAAGTCAAGGTTTATCCTTGATTTGCTTCCTCCTTTTTGGTGCCGTAAGGTCTTTACAAAGATCTCAAAAGAATTTCAATTTCTCTGCAGTTTGGGTGTATCATGGAATTCAATTTCATTGCCATTTGAAAGCCTTCCTTGGTTAGTTGGTGAGAAGGAAGATTCTATTGCATTCTTGGAAGCTATAATTACTCAGCTCTTGTTTAATGCTCGATCTGAACCGTGTTATCAATGATCCTTGAGTGAGTGTGTTTCCCTCGAAAAAAGATGAGAAAAACTCGTTTGAACTTTAATTTGATATGCGAGTATGCATAAGATACATGGTACTCAATCGAAATTGGCCTAATCTAACTCCTGTTAAGCGATTGTGTGGATTTCTCAAAAGAGCGAAGAGAAATTAAATTCTCCAAACTCTTTTTAGTAAGTTCGTTAGGATTCTACACAAAAATATTCGACTAATAAAAATTGTAAAAAAATACATTCTGGAATGATAGTTGTGAAAAAATACTGTTTAATTAAAGAATGAGTCAAAATTACAGTAAATTCACTAATTTCGAAATAAGAATACTATATTACAATATTAAACTCAAAACATAATGAATTGAAAAGCTAAAATGAAGTAAAATAAAATTGAAAAATTAGACAAACTAAATTAACAAAGAAAATTAAAATTTTGCTATTGTGAAATTGAAATCTGCTACTGTAGAATAAAAATTCTGCACTACTAATTTCTAAAGTTGAGAGCTATATTTGATCCATTTTTGAATTAAGTGCTAGCTGTTGATGATGTTGTTGAAGGTCCTTTCCTCTTCTTTCTTTCTTCTTTTTAAACATTCTTCTTTAGAAGTTACTCTTTATTTGTTTACATAACTTCTCAACCCCACTTCTTCCATTAACTTCTTTTTAAATACCTACCCACTTCACACTTAATGCCGATAATTTATTTATATATTTATTTTTAACTCCCTATTTTCTTTAACCATCTTCCACTTTTCTTAATCACTAAAAAGTGGTTAATTTTGAGTGTAAATAGAGTGTTTAGGTTCTCCATTTTCCTCATTCATCACAGTGTTAAAATTTGAGGATGCATGAGATTTTGGGTTGGAGAAATGGTTTTTATCCTAATCTTGCTCTTATGTTGCTGTTTGTGAACTTTCATAGGATTCTGTTTATCTGTTTATTTATAGGCCATACTAGTGATGTTTTTCTATGGCTATTATTGATAGAAACTGTGTTTTAAATTCCAACAAACTAAAGGAAAGGTTGAATTTATTCTTTGTTCCCTGTATCCTTGGTTTAAGGCTCCATGTTCTTATATGTTGTTTTAATGAAATTATCTTCATGTTCTTATATTTTGTTTTAATGAAATTATCTTTTATTGCTAAAAAAAAGTCCGCCATCTTAAGCTTTAAAATGAAAATTAATAAATCTAATTAATTAGTAATAATGATTTCCTAAATTAATCTTTGCTTAGAAACAACTTCATTAATACCATCCATGAAAGACATTAATGCTCGTTGAATAGCAATGTCCTCTGGGTTGATTGCTGTCTCATAAGACTAAAGACAATGTGATGTGTTTTATCTAAATATATGTCTATTTGTCTAATTCAACTGCTTGACCAATTCAGCTAGTGATAATTAAGTAAATTACTCTCTTTAATTATCGAGTAAAATTTAATTTTGTTTAAAAAACTTTTTTTTGAATGTGGTGGAAAATAATTTAAAATTATATTATTAGCTATATATTTTGAATGATATATATTTACATGCATTTCTACTCTGCGTGGGACGAGGATTGCCATTTTCTAGAAGTAATAATTAACTACCAGCAGCAGCATGCCTCTGAGAACAACTTAGCATTTTGAGTAATTGAGCACATGAAATGCTACTCTATCGATCTTTATGTATCGAACTCCAGTACTGTTCTTTATAAGAAATGAGTTCTCCACCTATACGAGGAAGAGCTTTCTACAAGTGATGAGCTTTTCATCCCTATATACCAAATCTCGGTACCACACTCCATGAGTAATGTTCTCACTCCTGGTGCGCCACTGGTTAAAACCGATCGAGTTCTAATGCTTAAGTAGTACTATGGCACAAAACTATTCAATAGGCTACTGATATAGTCGTCGTAAAACACTAATATAATTATAATTTCTCTAACCACTTTAGAGTTGATCCCTCAATTCATATTTTATAAAAAAAAAGGATTGATCTCTTTAGATAAAGAATCATATCTTCTACTTTTTTAGCTCTACAGATAAATTGAACTCTGACTTATGTATTAAAATTTCTCTAGCAGAGCTCGATCCTCTCATTCTATCTTATAGGTACCCGAACCCGAGCTATTAAAAATAGTCTCGAAGTCCACTCGTCATCATCTATCATAAATTAGGTGGTTGACAGTGAATTTCTCCTATATTTCTATATTTTGCACATGTAATTAATTTCCTAAATAAATGATCTATCTAAATAACCATTGGATCCTGTTATTTTATCACATGCTAAATTTCAAACGGCTTCTTTTTGTTTTGATTTGCTAAATGATCGAATGGATGAGAATAGCCACGAACATGTGTCAAATAAATGTTGTCCTATTGATTTGATTTTTGAAAATAACACTTTTTTTACTAAATATATTTATAGTAACCTAAATTTATAATATTTAATTATTTTATCTTTTAAATTTTTATTTAATTATTTTATCCCTTTATATTTTTTTATTTTATACTAATAAATATTTATATTAATAAATATTAACCAATTTATTTTTATATTTTTATATTAAATATATACGTTAGTGATTTCATATTATTTAGCAATTTTGTGTTTATAAATTAATAAAAATATAAATTTAAAAAATTATATGATAAATTAAAATTTTAAAAGATAAAATAATTAAATGCTGCAAGTTTAAGGAGTTTCATATATATATATAGCCTTTTTTTTAATGAGAAAATAGAAAATTTAATTAAAATAATGAAGGATTAGGACAAAGATACTAAAAAAAACTTACAAAAACAATATCTAGACAAAATGCAAGGAGAACAAATAGAATCAAGAACAAAAAAAAAGACATAAATTACAAACTTAAACAACAAATAAACAAAACAAATCCTCAAAGGTAGAAATACTGTAGATCCAATTGAGCATCCATTCAAGCAAAGGCCACCGAAAAAATAAAGACTTGGTCGTTGATAAGAGCCTTGGAGCTGCTAAGACACATGCAACAAAATATTATAAGGAAAATAAAAATTTTGATTGATTAATCGTCCCAAACAACCTCAGATAAATAATAAGTTGAGAGAAAGAAAGGGATAAACCCTCTATAAAGGGAATAAAGAAGGGGAAGTTCATAATAACAAAAGAGACTACGCCAAACCCGCTTAAAAAAAGTTATAAAGAAACTAATTAACTATTACTCTCTCTATTTTAATTTAAATATCATTTTAGAATATTTTACTCATATTAAAAAATTAATTAACCGTTGTTAATTTATTTTTAATTAATAATTTATCATTAACCGTTATCAATTTACCTTTAATTAATAATTTATCTCCCTAATATTTACACTATATTAATTTTGGACTCAGTTATAATAACATTAAATAAAAAAGATAAATTAGTTAATAATGTTAAAATTTTATTTTAATATTATTAAATAATAAATATTTTAAAATAAAATTAAAACTATAAAATGATATTTAAATTAACATATATGAAGTAATAAAATTAAAACTTTAAAATGTTATTTATATAACTTAACTTTAATTGCAACTATCAATTTTAGTTAAAATGACAAATCAATTGAATTATAATACTTTTAACTTATCTAAAATGTAAATTTCTTATATTTTTTAAAAAATAATTATATATTATAATTTAATTAATTTATTATTTCAATTAATATTTCTATTTGAAAACATGATTGTATTATAAAATATCTTTCAATTGACTATACATACACTTATGATTAAAAAAAAGAGAGAGACACGTAAGTAAAGTAATTAAATCATCTAATTGCTTTATTTCCTTTTTTTTTTTTTGGGTTATTCTCTAGAATTGGAGAGATATATATACATATATATATATAGAAGAAGCAAGCAATAATTTTGAATTTAATTAATTATTACTAAAAGCATAATTAGATGAGTTAAGTGCTCTATTATGATTAAGGATTCAGTAAAATTTAGTCATAAAATTAGTTCAATTGACAAAGCTCACTAAAGAAGTTCAAGCTTGAAATGGATTTTAGTTTAGTACATTAATGTGGTAAATTTATTGGAGAATCCTATAAGAGAAGAAATATTATTTTTTTTCAATTATTTTGGGATGAAAATGAAGTTATTTACCTTTAAATACTTTTTTTTTTCTAATCCTGCAATTTGAGAGTTGCGAGGGAATTTTAAGAGATTGAACAAAAAAATTAAAGGAGGCAAATAAAGGATATATAAATGAAATGTAATTAAAAGTTAATTGGAATTTAACTTTATTTATTTGAGAATTTTAAAGGAAACATAAAATTGGTAAATACGAAACTATTAAATGATGATAAATTAAGAAAAATGAACATTTTGTTGTTAATGAATATAAACATTTAAAACCAATTAATCTTATTTATATTTTTTAAAAAAAAACTTACAAATAAAGTTAAGCGATGAATACTCCTTCATATTATATCCTCTAGTATATTCTCATAGTCTTATGTTTTAAACAGGGGCGAAAGTACAGGGATCAGTGAGATCGGTTGACCCCCTCCCCTATCCCTTTAACACACACACACATATATATATATATATATATTATTTTGAATATATAATTTTTTATTATATATTATATATAATTTTATAAAATAATATTATATATATATAATTAATAATTTATATTCATTTAATATATCTTGAAATTATATATAATTATATACTTTTAAATTAAAATTATTTAAATTATATAAAATTAAAATTACATATATAAAAAATTATATCCTTTTTATAAAATTATATACTTTTAATATATTCTTTTCAATTATAAATATATAATAATATTTTTTTAAATATTAATTTTTAATTTTTAATAAAATTCTATAAATAAATTATTAGATTCAAGAATTAAATAAAAATATATGTAAAAAATTTAATAAATTTTTAGAATTTAATAAATAATAAAAAAAATTTTAATAGTAATTTATAATAAAAAATTTAAAATTTAATTATAATATTAAATATTTAATTTTATCTTTACTTCATCTGTATTAGACTCTCTTACTCGGTTTTTGGTAAAAAATTACCTTCCTTCGCTCGGTTTTTGGTTCCGCCGCTGATTTTTAAAAATTAAAGTATGAAATGAATGTGACTCATTTGGACTTAAAAGATTTAAATTAAAAAATATATTTTTATAATTTTTTTTCACAATGTTAAATTAATTAAAAATATTATAAATGACTTAATTCTATTTAACTCAATATAAAACGACAAAGTTTTCACAAATTTGATTAACAATTAAAAATTATTTATTGATGAAAAATTTTAAACTATTTAAATTCAGAACGAAGTAATTAATATTTTCATAAAATCTAAAATCTAACGGCGAGCGTGTAACTATTTTAAGAGATTGTTATATTTTAACAAAACATTTTGAGTTAGATTATTTAAATATGCAGTTGTGTTAAAATTTGATAAAAATTGATCTTATAATCCTATATGGCTCGATTCCGAAAAGATAAATTACACCAAAAATTTAATTTAAATACCATAATACAACTAAACTAAATTGGGAATTTGGCAGATATGGATGCTTACCGTAGCAACAAAAAGAAATAAGGACAGTATTAGCTGTGAGTACTAAAAGTTAAAGAAGTGCTAAAATGTAAACAGAAAAAAAAATCTATCCCCACAAAAAAGTTGTTGTGAGTACTAAAAGTTAAACAAAGTAGTCCAAATACAATTAATATTTAATTAGTTAGCCATAATGGACTTCACACTTTCATTTGCTAATGTTATGAGTCTTTGATGATTACCAAATTTTGATAAGAAGGCCAACAAGTCACCTATTTATATGTATCTTAAAACATACTAAATAAAAAGTTTAATAAACATTTTACTCTTCTATATATCTTTATAGTTCAAAAAATAAATATTTTTTTAACTTTATAAATATGGATGAGTACAATCGAGTGAATATGATTAAATAAGTTTGAATAATTTCAAATATTTATTTTTATAAACAAATTCGATTTGAATTAAATCATATTGACTTATCATTTTTATTAATAATTTTGTTATTTTAAAAATATATTTTTTATTATTTTATTTCATATCAAATGAATCAAATTAAACCAACCATAATCATATTAAGTTAATTTATTCAAATTTAAAGCATATTGACGCATAGTATAATAATAAGTGCATATTATTTAGATAAAAAATTTAGAATGAATTCTCTCTTCTTAAAAATATATGAAATGTTAAAAAAATTTATTTAAATTTAAATTATTTTAAATTTTACCTAAAATTTAAATAAATTATTCATAAAATTAAAAAATAAGACTATATTCAGAATGATTTTGATTTTTTAGTTTTAACTTTTAAAAAAATAAAAATATATTTAATAATATTATTAAGTTTAGATTTTTCTCATTAAATAAAAACACTAAATTCAGAACCCATAAAATATGATTTTGTAAAAACATTTTGTATCAATAAAATTATTTTTTTAACTATAAAGGTCAGTTTTTATCTTTTTTTATTTAAATTTTTATTTCTTTATTTATGATAATTAAAATTTTAATAATTATAATGTAATTTTTAAAAAAATAAAACAAATTTTTAAAAAATATTATATAAAAACTGAAAATAAATTTTTTATTTAAAAAAATAAAAAACTAAAAATCTACGTGCTAGACCAACACATCATAAATTAATCAACCTTTAAGCTTCCATTTTCTAATTTATGGCATAGCAAAAGCACTAAAGCAAAAGAAATGAAAAGATACCAGCGTGCTTGCATTTTTCTCGAATAGTAAGGTCCCACTCTCACGCGCAATTAACAGCTAGCCAAAAGAGAAAAATAAAATAACCTAACGCAACTATGAATAGTAAGGTCCCACTCTCGAATAGTAAGGTCAGTTTTGGGTTTTTCAGAATTCATCTAACGCGTCTTTCTTATTCTCAACACAATAAAATAACATAAAACCCAAAACCAATGGCAAATTCCCCACAATTTCCACACACACATTTTCACAAACACTTAAATTACAATTAATACACTTCTTTGACCCGCCAAAGACGTCCCCTTTATATAACCTTCACATTCTTTCTCAACAAACCCTTGACCAAAAATCATAACCATAACCATAACCAATTCTTCCTTCTCTTTTTCAGTTTTTTTTCCCTTTATATAGTTTCCCCTGATACTTGAATTTGAAATTATTTTTCTTTTGAAGTTCACAGAATCTCACTCTTTCTTGATTTTGTGATAATGGGTAATTTCATTTCTTGCACTTTAGCCACCCCTTTGATCAAGAATTCTAAAGCAGCCAGGGTTGTTCTTCCCACCGGTGAAGTTAGGCAATTTCGCCAGCCAATTAAAGCTGCAGAGCTTATGTTTGAATGTCCTAATTTCTTCTTAGTAAATTCACAATCTCTTCACATTGGTCGGAGATTCTCGGCGCTTAGTGCTGATGAAGACGTGGAATTTGGCAATGTTTATATTATGTTTCCGATGAAGAGAGTAAATTCTGTTGTTACTGCTGCTGATATGGCTGCCCTTTTCATGGCTGCAAATTCTGCGGCTAAAAGAATTACCGGCCGGACTAATAACAACAACAGTAATAATAATAAGGGAAGAATCTTGCCGGAATCGGGAGGTGATGATAATGTTGAAGACAATTCGCAGATGGGTAATGAAGATAGAGATGGAAATTCATCAAGATTGATGAGTTCTGAAGAAATTGAGGTGTTTCCACTAGCAGAATTTAGGTACAGATTATCTGCTTGCAGATCAAGAAAACCTATGCTAGAGACTATAAAAGAAGAACCGGTTCGTTTAAGATAATCAAAGAGAAAATCGATTTGTTTGAATTGTGTAGAGAATTAATTAATGACTTGCCTCTTTAATTGGGTTTCTTGAAAATCTTTCTTCTCCCTGTTTTCTTTCGTATTTTCTAGCAAACAGAGAGTTCTGGGTGATTCATTAGATGTTTGTGGTGGGTATTCACCAATTATTTAATTAATATATACTATATATAATATATATGTATGATGATATGAGAACATAATTCTTGCCTGTTCAGAAAAAAAAAACTGATCGATATATTGTAAAATTAAATTAATTAACCATTGCCTCTGCACTTGCAATTTAGTTTATCCGTCTCTTCTGTCAGCATTGATTATGGCTGCGATTTGTGTCAATTTCTATTTAATCACTTTATTATTGTCCTGTGTTTTATACTAAAAAATATTTATATTAATAAATATTAATTATTTTATTTTTTATAATTTATATATTTTATACTAAATAAATATATTAATCATTTGACGTAACTTAATATGAATAACTGAATTTGTATTTACAAATTGAGAAAAATATAATTTTAAGAGAGAAAACTAGTAAATGTTACAAGTTATTGCTATATATATATTTAGTCCTAATATTATACTTATTATTATGTATAATTTGTTTTAATGTTGTTATTCGGCTACGATGAGAATTTTTTTAAATTATAATATTAATCTGCATTATTTGAAAAATATTATAATGTATTTGATAAATTATAAAAAAAATTAATTATTGAAAAGATATTTTACAGAAATATATTATAGAGATTATATTTTATTAAAAAAAATTATAATACTGTATTTAAAAAATACAATAAAATACTGAAAAAATATTAATTTATTTGATTGTAACTAAACTTTATAAGAAAAATTTAAATAATACCTAAACTGTCATTATAACATATTATTCTTATTTTAACATATCTTAAATTAAGGATATAATTATCTTTTGATACGTGAATCCCTCAATTCACTTTTTTAATAAAATATTTTTTCTAAATAAAATATTTTACTAACTGATTAATAAAATTTAATAGACTAAATATTTTATTATATATATATTATTTATAAATAAATATAATATTATTGGTAAAATAAAATTATACATTCAATTTTTTTAAAATTCTTATACAACAACCCATACTATTACTATATTCTTTTTTTAAGTGTGTAAAAATATTTAATCGATTTTTATTTTAGACTCAGACTCGACCTTTTTAAGGACAAACGCCTTTTGGATTCTTTATTATTAGTATAGTGTATTGAGTCTCTAAAGTTTTATTTGTCCATATTGAGTCCTTAAATTTTTACCTTTTTCATATGGCAGTTAAAATGTATAATAATAATAATAATGTATAAGTTAGTCAAATGTTTCATTAATTTTAAAAATTATAAAACAACAATCGAAAAATTTAAGGATGCAGAAATGAATTTTTTCATTTTCTTATAACTTCGATAATTCTAAAACAGAAAATTAATATAAATTTTTTTAATGTTTTTAAACTATTATTATAAATTTTTTTTATCAATTTTATTTTTATCATTAAAGAAATTTTAATATAAAAAATAAAAAAATGAAAGATTCAATTTGAACAAATAAAACTTTACATGTTCAATAAATAAAATATATTAAGTAATTAAATGAGGGCCGGAGAATTTGAGTTTATTAGTATAAATTAAATGGGGAAAGGAAGTTTCTGTTCATTGTATCACGTTATATATTGTAATTAATTAAGGTGACTTAACTTTAAAAAGACTAGGTAAAGTTATCGAGGCTACAAATTGTAATTACCAAGCAAGAACCAATAAATTGACTTTTCTTTTTTCTTTTTTCTTTTTTTTTTCGGAAACCCATAAATTGACTTAAAATTTCTTCTTTGCTGGCCTAAAATGTCGGTGGAATCGACGGTCAAGTTTAAAAGTTTTGGTACCAAAATTGGAAAAGTACCGGAAACATATCATAATTTTACCAAAATAATCATTTGCTCAAAATAAAATTATAATTTAAAATAAATAATCATTTATTTTAAATAAAATTATTACAAGTATATTAATAAATTTAAATAAATGATTTATAATTTTAAAGTACAAATTTAGAATAAAGAAAATATATAATACTTCACAATTTAAAATGAGACGTACAGTGATAAAAAATATATCATAATAATGACTATTAATTTACAAATTGGCTAAGCTGTAGCAGCGGTCTTAGAACCTAGCGAACCATCTTCTTTGAGTAAATCACCGAGCTATCTCTTTTGACTCTCATATAATCCTTCTTTTAACCGAGCTATTCAAAACCAAGAAAATACTTTGCTAAGCTCAAATCTTTAATAATGAAGGCTGAATGTAAAGAATTTTTCATCTTTTAGATCAATTTAGTCCAAGTTCCAGCTAGAAGCATATCATCTACATATACAATAAGTGCCATGAACTCATTGCCATGAGAGTATGCGTATAAGCAATTATCAGCCTTTAACTGAGAAAACCTAAAGTCTATAAGTGAAAAGTAAATTGAACATTCTGTTGATTAGTTGTCCTCGAGTGGGACCTAATAATTATAAAAAAAAAAAAAAAACACATGTTGGTTTGAATTGTCAAAGTTAGGCAATATGTCATTTGCTTAGTTTATTTTTTGCCTAACATTAGGCTTGTTTGTTTGGAATATACGGCTAACATTTCTCTATAAATAGAGAAATGAGCCAAGCATTGCAAGATATAGAAGAGGAAGAGAGATTAAGAGAGTAGCATATTATAATTTAATCTGTTCAAATAATTTTAGGAATTGGGTCCTAAAATTAGGGAAAGCAAAAATAGTGAGTATTATAATTTTTTGGGGTGTGTTTTGTAAACACTGTGAGTGCCACTATTTTTGTAATAATCTCTTTGTGTACCTACTATTTTAAATAGTGGAAGAATTATTCGGAGTTTGTCCCGTGATTTTTTCCTCTAATTTTTAGGGGGTTTTTCACGTAAATTACTGTGTCCATTTTTATCTGGCATTTATATTTATGGTGTTTTTACCGTGGTTATTTTTCTGGAGGTGTCAACAGGTCAAGTTCCAGACAATAATTATTGAAGTCATTCTGCTACGAAAGTGCAGATAATATACCGTGCACGTAACTTCTGTCTAGAATGCCGGATTTTAAGTAGGACCGTTTGTGACCCCTCCGCCCAACTGGGATTTTACGTGGAATGGTAATACTGTCTAAGGAGATCATTGTGGTCCTTCCTGGGTATTGCCGAATCGGTTTATTTCAATAATTATTGGGTTTAATCAGGATTGGAGCATAAATCCCTACAACTGGTATCAGAGCCTTTGGTGGTAAATTCTGTCAGGTTACTATTCACGTGAATAGTAAAATTTTGTCAAATACAGAATTCGACATGGCTAACGATGGGGCAGTGATCAAATTGACGGATTTGAATTTTTCGATATGGAAATCCAGAATGGAGGATTACCTCAATTGCAAAGATCTGTACGATCCAATTGAAGGTGACAAAGCAAAGCCAGAAGAAATGAAAGAAAAGCAGTGGGAGAAATTAAAGAAGCAGACACTGGGTACGATACGCCAGTGGATAGATGCTAGCCTATACAACCATGTGAAAAATGAAAAAGATCCCAAAGTTCTCTGGGAGAAACTAGAGAGTATGTACGAGGCTACGAATGCTCAAGGAAAAGTGTTCATGATCCGCAAAGTCATGAACTTGAAGCTGTCAGAGGGACGATCAGTTACACAACACCTAAACGATTTTGAAGGACTTGTAACTGAGTTAGCAGTTAGCGGTATGTCCTTGGATGACGAGATGCAAGCATGCCTGCTGTTGGGATCTCTACCGGATAGTTGGGATACTCTTGTGGTATCATTAAGCAACTCAGCTCCAGATGGCGTGGTGACGATGTCTATGGTGAAGAATAGACTACTCAAAGAAGAACTTCGTAGAAGAGATGTTGCCAGTACCAGTTCACAAGCCCTTGTCACAGAAAATAGGGGTCGGAGCAAGAGTAGAGGTCGAGGGACTGGAAAGTCCAAAGATAGATCCAAGTCCAAGGAGAAAAGAAAGTGTTACCATTGTGGAAAAGAGGGTCATCTCAAAAGAAATTGTCGTTTTCTCAAACAGGAGAATGCAAACCGAAGTCAGGATAATGACAAAAACACCTCTGCTATAGTCTCAGCAGAAGATGGTGAGGTGACTTTAGTTTCTCACGATGCAGATTGTTGTCATGTTGGAGATGCAGATACCGAGTGGATAGTAGATTCCGGTGCTTCATATCACTGTGATCCAAAAAAGGATTACTTCTCCACTTATCAAGAAGGAGACTTTGGCACTATTAGAATGGGAAACAAAAGTGTCTCACAAATGGTGGGGATCGGTGATGTCTGCATAAAGACAAGTGTCGGGTGCACATTAATATTTAAAAATGTGAGACACATTCCTGATCTTCGGTTGAACCTATTATCTGTTGGTGTACTGGACAAAGAAGGTTATCAACAACATACAGGTGACGGTAACTGGAAACTCACCAAAGGGTCTTTGGTGGTGGCGAAAGGAAAGCTATGTTGCTCGCTATACAAAACGCACGCAGAGATATGTGCGGGTCAACTGAATACAGTTGGAGATGATGCTTCACCAAATTTGTGGCATAGGCGGCTGGCGCATGTTAGTGAGAAAGGATTGAATATGTTGGCTAATAAGTCCCTCATTCCCTTAGCCAAAGGTAAAATAAATCCTTGTGATTATTGTTTATTTGGGAAGCAACATCGTGTTTCATTTCATAAAAGCTCTAGACGAAGAGATAACAAGTTAGCGTTGGTACACTCTGACGTGTGTGGTCCCATGGAGGTAGAATCTCTTGGAGGAAGAAGATATTTTCTTACATTCATTGACGATTTCTCACGGAAGACATGGGTATATTTGTTGCACACAAAAGATGAAGTATTCAAGCACTTTCAGCAATTCCATGTAATGGTGGAAAGAGAGACTGGAGTGGCACTGAAGTGTTTGCGCACAGACAATGGTGGTGAATATATCTCTAAGGAGTTTAGAGATTACTGTAGTCAGCACGGTATCAGACATGAAAAGACAGTTCCTGGTACGCCTCAACACAACGGCATTGCTGAACGGATGAATCACACTATTGTTGAAAGAGTTAGATCCATGCTCAAAATGGCTAACTTACCTAAGTCATTTTGGGGAGAAGCTGTCAATACTGCTGTCTACCTAATCAACAGACTACCTTCAGCACCTTTGGAGTTTGATGTACCAGAGAAGGTCTGGACAGGTAAGGATATCTCATACTCTCACTTGAGAGTATTTGGCTGCAAGGCATTCATGCATGTTCCGAAGGAGCAAAGATCGAAGCTTGATGATAAGTCAATTCCTTGCACTTTTGTTGGTTATGGAAATGAAGAGTTTGGCTACAGGTTATGGGATCCGGTGAAAAAGAAAGTTGTCCGGAGCAGAGACGTAGTATTCCACGAGAATGAGATCGTGACGGATACAACTGGGGAAAAATCTATAAATGACATTGTTGTAGATAGTACACCAGAGAGCATTCCTACAGATGATGCCACAGGAGGAGGAATGCCAAAATCAGAACAAGAAGAAATAGAAGAGCCAGTCACAGGGGATCAAGAGACAATTGTAGATGATGACAATGATGTAGAGGGTGTTGAGCAGGGGGAGCCAGAGAACCCCATTCCATCAGAAGAAGTTGAATCACAGTTAAGAAGGTCAACCAGAGAACGCCAACCATCTACAAAGTATTCTAGTTCTGATTATATTTTGATTACTGATGAGGGGGAGCCGGAGAGCTTCCAAGATGTGCAGTCTTGCAAAGATAAAGATTGCTGGATAAAGGCCATGCAAGAAGAGATGAATTCCTTGAAGAAGAATGACACGTACGAGCTGGTGAAACTTCCAAAAGGAAAGAGAACACTCAAGAACAAATGGGTGTACAAGTTGAAGAAAGATGATGGCAACCTAGTGAGATACAAAGCTCGATTGGTTGTCAAAGGCTTTACTCAAAAGAAAGGTATTGACTTTGATGAGATTTTTTCACCAGTTGTGAAAATGAGTTATATTCGAGTTGTGCTAGATTTAGCAGCCAACTTGAACCTTGAGTTGGAGTAGCTTGATGTAAAGACCGCATTCTTGCATGGAGATCTAGAAGAAGAAATCTATATGGAACAACCAGAAGGCTTCAAGGTTAAAGGAAGGGAGGACATGGTTTGTCGCTTGAAAAAGAGCTTGTATGGGTTGAAACAAGCACCACGACAATGGTATAAAAAGTTTGATTCTTTCATGGTGAATCAAGGATACAAAAGGACAGAGGCAGATCCTTGTGTATATGTCCAGAAATTTCCTGATGGTAAATTTATCATTCTTCTCTTATATGTTGATGATATGCTAATCGTTGGACCAGATGCAGACATGATTAGCAGGTTAAAATATGATTTGTCAAAGGCATTTGACATGAAGGATTTGGGTTTGGCAAGGCGAATTCTTGGAATGGAGATTATCCGAGATCGAAAGTCCTGTAGGTTGTGGTTATCACAGGAGAAATATATTGAACGAGTTCTAGAAAGGTTCAATATGAAGAATGCTAAATCAGTTAGCACTCCGCTTGCCACTCACTTCAAGTTGAGGAAGAAATTCTACCCATCAACAGAGAAAGAAAAAGAAGAAATGTCAAATGTTCCATATTCTTCAGCGGTCGGAAGTTTGATGTACGCAATGGTGTGTACGAGACCAGATATCGCTCATGCAGTTGGAGTTGTGAGTTGATTTCTGTCAAATCCCCAGAAGACACATTGGGAAGCAGTAAAATGGATCTTCAGATACCTGAGAAGAACTTCAAAGTTATGTTTAACTTTTGAAGGTGGAAAGTCTGCACTTGTTGGGTATACAGATGCAGACATGGTGGGTGACCTTGATGAAAGAAAATCTACATCAGGTTACTTATTTACTTTCTCAGGGGGAGCTATCTCATGGCAGTCGATGTTACAAAAGTGTGTTTCCTTGTCAACGACCGAAGCAGAGTATGTTGCAGCAGCGGAAGCAGGAAAGGAAATGCTTTGGTTAAAGCGATTCTTTCGAGAATTGGATGTGCAGCAGGAAGAATACATAGTATATTGCGATAGTCAAAGTGCATTAGACTTAAGCAAAAATACTATGTATCATGTGCGGACGAAGCACATTGATGTAAGATATCATTGGCTCAGACTCGCCATTGAAGAAAAGGCATTCCATTTGCAGAAGATTCATACAGATAAGAATACTGCAGATATGTTAACAAAGGTTGTTACAAAGGAAAAATTCGAGCTATGTGTCAAAGCAGCAGGAATGATAGAGAGCACAAATAATTTTCACTTGAAGTCCAAGGGGGAGATTTGTTGATTAGTTGTCCTCAAGTGGGACCTAATAATTATAAAATAAAATAAAAAAAGGAAAAACACATGTTGGTTTGAATTGTCAAAGTTAGGCAATATGTCATTTGCTTAGTTTGTTTTTTGCCTAACATTAGGCTTGTTTGTTTGGAATATACGGCTAACATTTCTCTATAAATAGAGAAATGAGCCAAGCATTGCAAGATATAGAAGAGGAAGAGAGATTAAGAGAGTAGCAGATTATAATTTAATCTGTTCAAATAATTTTAGGAATTGGGTCCTAAAATTAGGGAAAGCAAAAAATAGTGAGTATTATAATTTTTTGGGGTGTGTTTTGTAAACACTGTGAGTGCCACTATTTTTGTAATAATCTCTTTGTGTACCTACTATTTTAAATAGTGGAAGAATTATTCGGAGTTTGTCCCGTGGTTTTTTCCTCTAATTTTTAGGGGGTTTCCACGTAAATTACTGTGTCCATTTTTATCTGGCATTTATATTTATGGTGTTTTTACCGTGGTTATTTTTCTGGAGGTGTCAACAGGTCAAGTTCCAGACAATAATTATTGAAGTCATTATGCTACGAAAGTGCAAATAATATACAGTGCACGTAACTTCTGTCTAGAAGGCCAGATTTTAAGTGGGACCGTTTGTGACCCCTCCGCCCAACTGGAATTTTACGTGGAATGGTAATACTGTTTAAGGAGATCATTGTGGTCCTTCCTGGGTATTGCCGAATCGGTTTATTTCAATAATTATTGGGTTTACTCAGGATTGGAGCATAAATCCCTACACATTCCACTACCTTGAGGCTTGCTTAAGGATTTCACAAGTTTGCATGCTTGGCTTGGTTTAGCTTTGAAGTAACTTTAGGATGCAACATGTATATGTCTTCTTCGAGAAAACCATGAAGAAAAGCGTTATGTACATCAAGTTGATGCAAAGGCAAAGATTTTGATGTAGCCAAGGCAATTACAACTTTAGCCACTGGAGAAAAGCAGTTTGCGTATTCGATTCCTTCTACTTGATTGTAGTTTTTGGCTACTAACTTCATCTTTACTTTGTAAACTCGTTTCGAGCCTATTGGCTTCTTTCCTTCAAGTAAATAAGTGAGAAGCTAAGTTTTATTCTTTTCCATGGCATCTAACTCTGCTTGCATAGCCCTAACCCATCTAGGAAATTTCTTGGCTTCTTGGTAGGTTAGGGTTTAGTTAAAACATCCAGAGCAACCAAAAAGGCTATACATGAAGAAGAGAAACAAGTGGGACTAGGAATAGTCAAAGTAGTGGCACTGGCATGAAAAACAAAATCATTCAGTCACTATGGTGGTTTTTCTCTGTCTTTGACTTTCTTCCTGGAGCCAAACTTGTATCCATCACCGCATCTGGCAAGTATAACACTGCTCTCAAGTGGATCTATGAAAGCTTTTCGTATAGTTCTTTGTGATTCAATTGTTTGAATCACTGAGTACACCGCATTAACATTTGGCAAAGATTCCAATATCGGTATTTGATTCTTAACAACCTCATAAGAAACATTCAGTCCAAATAAAAACTGTGTCGATTTATTAGTTACATTCATATCAGCCAATTTTCGATTTAACCTCACAAGTACATTTGCCACAATCACAAAATGCCAGAGGCTTGAGCCTATTTAGGTCATCCCAAAGTTTAGAAATCTTAAGAAAACAGGTGGCCAAATCAAGATTACCTTAATCAATCATGCTAATTTATCTTTGAATTTGGTAAATTCTAGGACCATTTCTGGCCCCAGATCTCTCTTGTAGCTGGTCCCAAAGATCCTTAATGGACAATAGAGAAAATTCTCTGCAAGATCTTTAGTCAAGGATCCAAGAATCCAGGACCTAACGATGTAATTTGTTTTCTTCCATTTTAGAAATTCAGCACTCCTCTCATTAGGTTTGGCAATTGTACCATCAATAAACCCTTATTTGTCCTTGGCTGTAAGAGAAATCTATATAACTGTGCTCCGTAGTCAGATAATTTGCTCTTATGAGAGAAGCAGTAACCAATGAAAAAATACAAAAAATAATTTTTTTTTAATTTTAATGTTTTCTATTAATTTTTCACGAGATAAATTAGGTTTTAATTATTTGAAATATTTTGGTGTGAATTTTTTGGGTGAGTATAGTATTTTAAAAATTGGTTGTTTCATATTGGAATAGCTGATTTGAATTAATAATCACGCCACCCTTTATGATTTTTGCAGCTTCAAATATGGATTTTAAATGGGGTTAAAATCACAAAGAATCATGATTGAGAATTGGTAAATTAGCGAATTAAAGGTGTCGTTGCCAATTCAATTGACATAAATGGTGGAGGAAGAGGGAGACGAAAATGCGAGGAGGACAAATACCAATATTTAAAATTAAAATAGAATTGACATCACAAATTAGATCTGAAATAGAAAATTTTCAGATCTATTCAAAATCTTGAAAAGAACCCAGAAAAGAAAAAGATCCAAGAAAACCATATTTCTTATCTATTTTGCATCAACTACTGTCATAATTAATATAGTACCCAGAAGCTTCTCTAAAAGATCATCCATTGAAAAGAACAGAGAAGATGCATGGAATTGAATAAGATGATTCAAGAATCATGGAAGGAAAAGCAAGAAGTTCTTTGTCAGAAGCAAAGAGAAGGAAGCAGAAGAAAAGAATGAAGAAGAAGAATAGAGAAGAAGGAAGAGGATATAATAAAAAAATTATTATACAATTTAACAATAACATATTTTTAATTAAATAAAAAGGTTATATTTAAATCTATAATTTTTTATACTAAAATAAAATAAAAATTATTGTATAATTTAATAACAACATATGTTTTTAATTAGATAATAGATTTATATTTAACCTAGAGTAAAATTATTATAAAATGCTAATATATTTTTCAATTAGATAATAAATTTATAATTTCTCATATTACAAAATTTTTTTTTCTAATTTATTTTAGTTCGATTCACTCTATTTTACATGTTTTGTTATTCAATTTATCTAATTTCTCAATTTACAATATATTCACGACGTTAATTGATAATTCAGACCGTTTTATAATAATTTTTTTTAATATTTACTTCACAATTCAATCCGTTTTATTCATCATGATCAATTTTAATTTTGCAATATAAAACACTATGCTGACTTATTTTTTTCTTTTACCTGTGTTTTCATGCAACTATTTGTTTTTCATTTTTATTTTTTTAACCAAAGTGTTTATAAAATGCCTAATAGATGATAAAAAGAAATTTTATGAATTTTGGATTAAAAAAAAAGAGTGAAATTTTTGGTTAGCTTTAGTAGGTGAAGTAGAGAAGCATAATAGTATTAGTGGTTCTTCAAGCCAATAGAGGAGGGGGGAAAGTAAGGAAAAATATTAAATTGGAATTAAGGCATGCCACCTCAGCTTTTTATTAATGGTTCTAATAGAAGTTAACCTAAAAGATTTAAGTGAATGTTATAAAATGCTCAGTGATATTTAAGTATCATTTTGAAATTGGAGTACCATAACGAGTTTAGTCAAAGATCTCAAAACCATGAATAAAGAAAATTTAATCCCTAATTAATTTAAATCTTAGACTTTTATGCATCTTTACTATTTAAGTTTTAGGCTTTGGAAAATTTATTTATAGATTGTATTAAGTAAAAGAGCATTTAGTGTTGAGTTTGGGATGGAGAAAGAAATATATATATATATATATATACAAATAAAAAGAGAGAGAGAGAGAGAGCAGGAATAAATTGATGAATGTAGATATCAATAAAAATCATCTACTTGAAATTATTTTACTATCCATTTTTTTCCTAATTTAAAGACATTATTCATACCCAATTTCTTTTATGTGTTTCTATTACATTGGTTAAATTTATACATTTAACCTTTGTTTGTTTTGAGAAAAATAGATGAAAAAAAAGAGAATAGAAACGTATTCTCTCATTTTCTTTGTTTGAAAATAATAAGAGAAAGGAAATAAAGAAAAAGAATAAAAATTAATTCTTTTCATTTCTCTCAAATTCATTAAACTTTTTTCCCATAAATTTGAAGAGAAAACGAGGTAAATGAAAAAAATAAAAAGGCATAAACTATAAAATTACTAATTTATTTTTCATTAACTTAAAATGACGAGGATATAATCATAAAAATAAACTTTATAAATTTTCCATTCTTTCATATATTAATTAGATAACTAAAATTTTTTCTTTTTATTTCTTTTCTTTTCCATTACACTTCTAACAAACCAAATACAAGTTTAGTATATGCAAGTGAATACATATATATATATATATATATAGTTTATAGAATATTTTTTTTTGGCTCTTAGGGTTTCTTCTCTAACAACCACGGCCGACCCTTCCCTTGCGACTGCTCCCTTGCCGGAGCCGGTCGCCCCTGCAGCTCCTCCTACATTTGCTGATATTTTGCGTTCTGGAAACCCAGCTAATGATGTGAATCGGTCCTTTGCTGCTATTATTTCCAAGACCCCTCATTCTGTGATTAAACCTCCATACACATATAAAGGTGCTCCTGCTGTTACCTTCTCGAAAGATGAATCTGATTCCTTTGCATCGTTATTCCGATTTGCTTTGGTGGGTACATTCAGTGCTGGCCGTCCACCAATCAAAACTCTCCAAAAATTGCTTGACCAGGTTGGATTTCATGGGAATTTTTCAGTTGGGCTTCTTGATGCTTCTCATGTTTTAATTCGTTTTAATCTAGAAGAAGACTTCCATAGATGTTGGTTGAAGCAGACATGGTTTTTTAATGGCTTCTCTATGCGGGTTTCTAAATGGTCCAAGACTTTTCGCTCCGATGTTGATAGCTCTATTATTCCGGCATGGGTTTCTTTTGAAGGACTTCCAGTGCATCTTTTCGATAAAGCAGCCTTGTTTCCCATTGCCAATCTCATTGGCCCTCCACTTAAAGTAGATGCTGCTACCGCATTACTTACTCGACCTTCTGTTGCACGGGTTTGTATCGAACTTGACTTATCTAAGGAACTTCCTACGAAATTGTGGATCGATGACGATGGCTTTGGATTTTGGCAATCTGTTTCCTATGAGGATTTACCTCCTTATTGTGTCGAATGTCGCCGTCTTGGTCATAATGAAGCTTCCTGTCCTTCGATCGTTAATCGTCTTCCACAAAGGCCTGTTGAGGCAAAGAAGATTTGGATCCCCAAAGAACAAAACAACCCAGTTTCTGTTGGGACCTCTTGTCCAACAAATACTTTCCCAGCAAATACCACGACGGTTAATCCGGTGGAGCCTCCCCTCAATCTAAAGGGTCCGGAGCATTCTAATAATGCAGATCGTTCTTCTGATAATCCTCTGGGAGATGCTCTGTTTAATGATATTAACACCTCCCCCTCTCCTGATTGTGTGGTTGCCCAGGATTTGGTTCATGATGACATATCTCCTGCTATTCCTGTCAACGACACTGCCAATGTGTCTGATACGGTCCGACTGCCTTCTCCTGGCATATCAGATGATGATCCGGCTTATGGGTCTGATGAAGATTTTATTCAGCATAATTCCGATTCGTATCTTCCAGCTCCTTCCAAGCTTATGTCCTGTGAAGAATTAAAGGAATCTAATTCTATCTTATCACGTAAGCTCAATGCCGCTCAACTATCAAAATTTCCTGACAATGATGGTTTACAGGCTGAGTTTACCCTTGTTCAGAGGAAGGTTGTCACAAAGAAAAAGCGTGGTCGTCCTCCAAAATCCTCTCGCCAACGCTCGTCTTCAAAAACTTCGCCTGGTCAGTTTTCTTAATGAATTATTTGCAGTGGAATTTGCGGGGTATTGAATCCTCTTTCTCTAGATTAAAACAAATATGTTTGGATCAGAAAATCTCTCTTCTCACAGTCATTGAGCCTATGGTGCATAGTAATAGGAGTTTGTTTTTTTCTAATAAACTTGGTTTTACCAATGTCTTTTGTTCCCATGACAATAAAGTATGGATCTTCTGGGATACTCAGTTTTTTCTTTTAACTGATTTTATAGACCTTCCTCAATTACTTTCTTGCTCGGTATTGTGTCACTCTCTTCAATGGAATTTTACTCTCTCGGCTGTATATGGTAAACATTCTAGAAACAGCCGAAAGGATCTTTGGGACCATATGTTATCTACTTTGAACTCAATTTCTGGTCCTTGGCTTATAGGGGGCGATTTTAATGTCATTCGTAGCCCAACCGAATATAAAGGTTCTTCACAACCCTGTTTGCAAAGTATTCAAGATTTTAATGTGTGTTTGGATGAGTGCAGTCTCATCGACATCCCCTTTCTTGGTTGCGAATTTACATGGACGGGAATTCGCTCTTCAGGTCGAGTTTGGGAAAGGTTGGATCGATGCCTTGCTAATGCTACCTTTTTTGATCATTTCAATGATGTTTCTTTAAAGCATTTGGGTAAAACAACTTCTGACCATGCGCCACTTTTTCTTTCTTGCAAGCTCGATATGGTTTCCTCTCCTAAACCATTTCGTTTTCAGCATATGTGGTTACTCAATAACACTTTTTTGGATATGGTAAAAGGTCACTGGAATTCTTCTTTTAATGGTGGTGGTATGAAGGGGTTGTTCATAAAATTGAAGTCTCTCAAAAAGGCAATTAAAGAGTGGAACCAAACTATCTTTGGAGATATTTTCCAAGGCATTAAGGTTGCAGAGGAGGAAGCAACTTCGGCAGAAACCAGTTACTTGGCAAATCCCATGGAATCCAATCGCATTCTTTGGCAAGCCAAGCAAGCTGTGCTTATTCAAAAATATAAGCTTGAAGAATCTTTTTGGAGACAAAAATCTCGCATCAAGTGGCTTCAAGCCGGGGATGCAAATACGAATTTTTATCATAATTATGTTAAAGTCAGGAGGAAAATTCATCAGATTTCTTCGGTTAAGGACTCTTCTGGGGCTTGGATTTCGGACCAAAAACAAATCGGGAAGGAAGCAGTTTCCTTTTTTCAGGAAATGTTTATGCGTGGTAATGATGATGATTTTACTTCTCTTATTAAAGTTATTCCATCTTTAGTGACTGAACAACAGAATGCGACTTTGATCAAAATTCCTGACAATGATGAGATTAAAAGGGCGGTTTGGCAATTAAATGCTAATAGTGCTCCGGGTCCAGATGGCTTCGATGGGACATTCTTTAGAAGTTGCTGGAATATTGTTTCCTGGGATGTGGGCAGCGCAGTTAAGGAATTTTTCCTCGGTCTTCCTATCCCTCAATCTTTCAGTGCCGCCACCATTATTCTTCTTCCTAAAGTTGACAATCCATCCTCTTTCAGTCAGTACAGGCCTATTTGTCTGGCAACTTTCATTAGCAAGGTATGCACGAAAATTATAGCTAACCGCATGGTTCCTGTTCTTGATGTTATTATTTCCCAGGAACAAGCAGGTTTTCTTAAGGGAAGGTCAGTGCATGAGCAAATCCTAATTGCTAATGAAATGATCCATGACATCAATCGTAAAACCAGAGGTCATAACCTTGCCATTAAACTTGACATGACCAAAGCATTTGACCGAGTTTCCTGGAGTTTCCTCGAGGCAGTAATGTTAAAATTTGGTTTTTCTGATGCTTTTGTCTCTCTCATTCTCTCCAACCTCCGGGCTACTAAGCTTTCAGTCAATATCAATGGAGAGAGTTTTGGATTTTTCAGTCCAACTCGAGGAGTCAAGCAAGGTGATCCCTTATCTCCATATCTTTTTATTATAGCTGCTGAATGTTTTTCCAGGGGCCTAATTAATCTAATCGCGGAAGGCAAGATCTCGCCTTACAAAATGGCAAGAGGCTGTACGGTTATTTCTCACCTTGGATTCGCTGATGATCTTCTGGTTTTTCTCAATGGGGACATGAAAACCATTACAAAATTCATGGATTTTCTCTCATGCTACCAACGAGGTTCAGGCCAATTAATTAACTTTGACAAGAGTTCCTTTTTCTGTTCTAATAAAGCTAGTCAGAGTTTTATTGATAAAGTCAACCGCTGTCTCAATATCAAATGGCGGTCTCTTCCTTTTCATTACCTGGGAGCACCGATCTATCAAGGCATCAATAGGGCAGAATATTGTGGTTACTTGATCCAAACAATAAACAAAAAGTTGGAAGGCTGGACGAAGAGGATGCTCACATCTGGGGGTAGATTAATTCTTCTCAAACATGTGCTTAATTCAATTCCTATCCATACTCTTGGAACCATGTTACTGCCTCAATCTATAATTAATTCACTTGAGGGAAGGTTTGCTGCCTTCTTTTGGGATTCTACGGGTAGCAGCAAATATCATTGGGTCAAGTACGCCGATTTCTGTTTCCCTACTGAAGAAGGTGGTTTAGGCCTTCGCTCGCTAAACTCCTTGCAGGATGCTTACTCGCTTAAATTATGGTGGAATTATAAGAAAGGCAGCTCATTGTGGTCTCGATTGATGTTTCAAAAATACAACAGAAAAGGATATATGCAGTTTCAGATTATAGACTCTTGCATCTGGAAGAGGTTGTGTAAAACCACTAACGTGGCAATGTCTCTTTTTTCTGATGATAACGGCTCTTTGGTTTGGTCCAACTCTGGATCGGACTGCTTCAAACTATCTGATGCTTATCAAGCAATCCGTCCAGCAAAATCGCCTCTGCTGTCCTTTTTGTACATTTGGGATACTTGCATTCCATTGAAACTTTCGATTTTCATGTGGCGGCTGTTCAGGAATGCTTTGCCATTGCCCGCTCGATTACAAAAGATGGGAATTCAATTAAGCTCTTGTTGTCCTCTTTGTTATTCGGCAGCAGCTACTGCCAATCATATTTTCTACGATTGTGACAGTATCAAACCGGTTTGGAGGTTCTACAGAGGATTGATGCTTTCTCACCCTCTTGATCAACGTAATTTCCGGCAAGAGATGATGCTTTGGTGGCTCCAATATTCTCCAAACTCAACTTTAGGTAAGGTTTCTAAGCTTCTCCCTATAATCATTATTTATTTCATCTGGTTGGCCTATACTCAATCGACATGGGGTGAGGAGCAATTTTACTTTCCAAGCTTTCATAAAGGCATTCAGGATTTTCTTTTTTCATGGGGGGTGGCTCATTCTGGAGATAAATTTGCTAAACCTATCCCTCTCCTCAAAGATCTTTTTCCCTCTGATTTTGGCACCAAGAGTTCTGGTAAACCGAAGCTTATTAGATGGCTGAAACCTCCTTCCGGCTTCTTGAAAATGAACGTTGATGCTTCATTCACCAACCTTGGTTCGGCTGGAGGGGCAATAATCCGAGACTGTCATGGTTCCTTTGTAGCTGCCGCTGGTTTTGTCTTTCATGCAGATTCAACGGAATTGGCAGAGTTACACGCCATTTTACATGGCCTCCAATGGTGTGCTTCCCATGGCTATTCCTCTATTATCCTGGAATCTGATTCTATGGTGGCCGTCCACAAGATTCTTTCTCCGACTGCTGCTCATTCATCTTCAATCTTAGCCAAGATCCGTATGCTCATGGCTGCTAATTCGGTCTCCATTGTCCATGTTCACAGAGAAGCGAACAAAGCAGCGGATTACATAGCTTCCTTATGTCGCCTACACTCTTCTCCTGCATTGTTTATTGATTTTAAATCCCTTCCTCACATGCTCAGATGTATTTTCCTCTCGGACAACATGAACACTCCCTATGTTAGATTCTAATTTCTTCTCTATAATATAAATTTTAATTATAAAAAATATATATATATATATATATAGTTTATAGAATGACATATATATGCCAATAATAAAATGCTAAAGTCTCTTTGTTCCTATATGTGCATCCAAAATTAAGAAAATAGTATTTAACTATTTTTTTTACTAAAATTTGATATAAATATGAAATTGTTGATACCTTTTGCAAATTCAAGTTTTAATCAACATTAAATTGGAAAATTTTAATTGAATTTTGAAATATTATTTTTCTTACTCAAAGAAATTTTGAATGTAATGTTAAGAATAAACTTCGTTATATATATATTTTTTAAATCAATTGTTTATTTTCAACAAATGTTTGTTACAAATAAAAATATCAATTAGATATAATATTAGTCCATTGATAGAATCTCTAGTATCATGGACAGATAATGACTTGTTATATATCTTTGTTTTTCCATGATTTTCTTGAAAGTGTTAAAATTTCCCTCAAGGAAGATAGACATGGAACTCAACACTCTTTGATATTATGTTAAATTTAGATCATATTCTCATATTTAGTAGGGGTGGAATTTAACCAAAAAAAAAATTAAAAACCATTAACTACCCTCTAGCTTTACATTTAGAATTGCTATATATCACAAAAAAAAAAAAAAGAAACTAATAAATAATTAATAATTAGTGGTTGATATGAACAAGAAGAGAAACAAGAAATAAGCAAAGAGAACCACTAAGAAAAACAAGTCCAAGTGCAGAAATAGCAGAACTGAGAACCTCAAAACACTCACTTAACATATTAAATCTATTGTGTTTGTGATCATAACCAGACCCATAATTCCATTCATTATTATTAAGATTTTTGCAATAACATTTATCCAATCTCTCCTTCACCTTCACTTCTGCTATTCTTTCTCTTAGAACTCCCATGTTTGAGTCCACAATATTTGCAGATGCTCCTGCCAAAAAATTTTAAAAAAATGAATAAATATAAATGGGATCAACAAACAATTAAGCTCTATGCATCATATATATGTAATATAAATAAAATATACCATCATCACTAAAGCTTTGGGATCTCACTTGAGGGTACTTATTGAGCTCCTTGAGCCTGCAACAATAATTATTAGGAAGGTTTAAGCTGCAAGAAGATGACAGAGAGGAAGCCATTATACTAATTTGTTTTTGGTTGCTACTTTGGAAGTGTTAACACATTAATTTATATTTAAATTACCTATGATCACTTTTGTGAATAAAGATTATTATATTAATTAATATAATATCAAATCAATGATAGGTGTTAATTGCTTGTATAATTAAATATTAAAAAAGATTTGTCTTTCAACCCTATTCACATGCCACCACTTGGCCTCACTTCCATACATATATTAAGTCTTTATCTGAAAAGAAATAAAACTACTCTTCCATAGAAATTCTTTAAAGAAAGAGAGGAAATTTATTATTTATCAATATTAACATTTCAACCTTTTATTCAAAAAAATTTTTAAAAAAAATTCAACCTTTTGTTCAAAAAATGAAAAAAAAAATTCAACCTTTAATAAACTATTAAAATTATGCAGTGTAATTATTAAAATTATGAGTAAATTCTTTAAAAAAAAACAATTAAAAGCAATAGATAGACATCTCATACATTAAGTATATATATTAATTTCTTCTATTTACCATAAAAGGCAAGACCCCTTTATGTAATTTTCATTTTTCCTTTTTCAGGACATCCTTTTTATTTGCCTTAAAAGGGTTATATTCTTTCTTATATGCTTAATTAAACAAAATTAAGATGTCATTACGCTATAAATAATTTTTTTTAAAAAAAGATTGAAGTGTAATTAATCAATAATATTTAAAAGATATGATTTAACTAATTCTAATTAAAACTATTTACCTTGGTACACTACCTTATAAATGGCAAAAATTATTCATTGATTTTCTAAAACAAAATATGCCCTTCATCATTTGTCCAATTAAAAGGATTTGTGAAGTAGATGAAGAGAAGTCTAAAATATTCTTTCTTTAAATAATATTACTGTCTAAGTTTGATATAATTAATACTATATAATAAGAACTCATGCATGAAGGTGAGAGCAATTAAAAGCTTAATTATACTAATTTGAAAAAAAAAGTTGAGAAAATGGATATGATAAGTAGAAGCAAGCAATAAACAATTTGGTTTCTGTCCTTGTTTTGATTGAATTATTAGCTTATTGTCCTTATGCTTTATCTATTTATTTATAATCCATTATTATAAGTCATAAAAGAAAAGCATAAACTTTTTATAATCCATTGTTATAACAAAGCAACATTCAAAGAACTGTCCATTTTTTTATTGAATTATTAAGTGTGCATATTAACATGTATCAAAAAGAAGCGTTGAAGTTAAAAAAATTCAAAGTAACAATTAATATCAAGACTTAGTCTCACCATCAAAGTTTTTAATATATAATTGTTCAATAAGATATATTTGACTCAGTTTTTTTTTAATAACCGCAGGTATCTCTGGATCTATTGAATCAGAACTAATTCTATTACTAGATCAGTCTATTAAAAAATAAAATACTCTCAATAAATCGTAACTCTATTCTTAAGAATAAAACTTACGTTATCTTACATAAAAAATGAGGGTGTCGAACTAGTCTCACCAACCACTTATTAGCACTTGACAAGGTTTTTTAAAACTTCATGTTTTATTTTAAGATTTTTTGCTTATTGTTTGAATTTTTTAAATTAAGTAATTCTTTTTAATATGATATATGAGAATTTTTTAATAAAATTAGAAATGTAGAATTTGAATTCTAAATGCCTAAATTCTTTGTTTTTCTTCTTTTTTCTTTTTTCAAATAATATTAGGAATAGCAAAGATGAGAAATAGCTTATCGAATTAATCAATAATAAAAAAGACCTATCATTTTCTTTTGTAAAGATCCAAAAAAATTCAAATGCTTAATTATGCTTTTCTTTTTTTCTTTTTTTTTATAGTGCTTAATTATGCTTGTTAATAGAAAGACTTAGGCTATGTAATTAAGATAAACATTATATATGATCATGATAAAAATATTATTAAAATTAAAATCACAACAAATGCATAATTAAGATTGTATAGATGACATAAGTAAGATTGTATAATTAATGATATCGTCATTAACTTAAATTAAGTGGTTCAGTTCGGTGGGATAATCTAAAGATCTGATTATGCATTGCATGGTCTATATATATATATATATATATATAAGAAAAGATAGCAAATACAAAGAAATCTGACAGAAACAGTTTTGGTGGAACAAGTGGCAAGTAATCATGAATCGTTATATAAATTAAATATTGTTCAAATTCTAATTTTTCTACCACGTAGCATAATTTGACAACAATCTCTGTCTTATTTTTATTTTTTATCGTAAACAATCCCTTTCTTGTGGGACAAAGGTTTGCCTTTCACATTTTACAATAATAAACATTAAAAAAAAAACTTCTTCGTAACTTCAAAGTTTTATTGGATTACTCTTCAATAATTCAATTCAAATAAGGCATCTTGATTAATTAATTAAATTGCTTATTGCTCATTATGTTGATAGTGTACATAGAATCACTTTTTTATTATTATAAGTTTTTATGTGTGATTTGTTTTCATATATTATTTTTTATATATAAATCATTTTTTGGAATTGAATCCAATAAGATATTAAGATTGATAATATTTTTTTTACTAAATTTTAATATAGTTATATATTTAGATAATTGAATTCAAGATTTTTAATTAAATTAAAATATTTTTTTATCAACTAATCTACATATGATTAATTTATTCTACTTTAATTACACATATATAGGTGCTGCTATTTATATAAATTATAGTATATAAAATATACAGACCAATAACAAAATTATTAAAATATAATTTTTTAAATGCCTTTACTTGTTTTTTTTTTTGATATTTTAAAAATTAAAACTAAATTAAATATTTATTCTCTTTCCAACAACCTTGAACATCGCACCAGCAATATATTTATGCAGCTCTCTTACTTTTATTATCTTTTTTAATTAATATATAGTCTAAAGATAAATAATAATAAAATTAAACCGTATTAAAAACTAAAATTTTAAATAGAATTATAATAAACTAAGATTACACCAAACTAATAGAATTAATTGATTCATTTAGCTATGTTTTTTTTTATTATCTCTTCTTATTATTGATATTTTTCAGGATAAAAAATATTTACTTTAAATTACTTAAATATATTAACTTCAATTTGTATCATGTGTTATTCTTATTCTTCTTATTATTATTGCTCTTGTTATAATCATTATATTTATTTATCTATATTTTTTCAGGTTAAGAACATAATTGATTTTTTAATCCTCCCAATTCATATTTCTGAATTAATATACAATCTAAAACTAAGTATAAGATTTAATTATTAAATTAAAACGAATCAAAAATTAAAGCTTGAACTTTTGAGATTTTAAATAAGACTACACTAAAATAAAAAAAAAACAAATGAATTGAATTAAAAATATTGATTCAATTAGATTTTTGTTTTTATTTTCTCTTCTTATTATTTATATTTTTCATGTTAAAATATTTATTTTAAATTATTTAAATATATTTTGTTAGAATTAATTTTAAATTATTAAAATTAATCCTCTAATTAATCATAAGTGTGGGCTAAATATATTTAAATATTAAATATGTATTGCAGTCAAATTAAAATAGTCAAATTAAAGTTATGATCAAATAAGGATTATTGATTATTGAGGTGTTCTACTCGTAATAGAATTATAAGTGTAGAGACTGATAAGAGTTTCTATTTTGTTGAAGGACCAAAATAGAAACTATCATCATCAGTTATAAATAAGGGGTCGTGGTCTCCAGGGGAACATAATAACAATTTAAGAGAACATTGCATTCCTTCAGTAGTGCTTCCGCTAAACTTAAAGTGTGTATCCCCTGGAAGGCGACAAACTCCAAAATCGTCTTCAGCTTCAACATACGATGATGTCAGGTATGTAATTTACCCCTTTGCAATTTAATTTGAATAATCTAGTGATCTATGCATATTTTATGTTTTAGGGGAATCAGGTTTTCTCCCCCTTTCAATTGGTATCAGAGCCCTATGCTAGGTTGCTAGATTTTTCGATTAAATTGCGGTATTGATTATTGTTTTAATTCTAGAAAATTAATTCGGTGATTATAATTTTCGAGAATTAATTTGGAATCGAAATTAGTAATCTGAAATCAATTTTGGTTTGATTTGTTTTTGGGTTAAATTACTAAGATTATTTAATTAATTCTAGAAAAATCGAAAAAAAAATTTGACTTGAATTTATGTTTATGATTTTTTCTGGAATTAATTAATTAATGTGGTTTTAATGTGGTTAAATTACTGAGATTATTTAATTAATTATGAAAAAAAAGATTATTTATGATTTTTTCGAGAATTAATGTGGTTTTCAAAGGATTCTGTAAACCAAACCATAACAGCATGATGAAGAAAGGACTTCAATCTGGTTTCCAGTGATTGGATTTCTCCTTTATTCTTTTTCTTTATTCTACTGTGCAGAAGGTATCTGTTCTCTCTTGACAATATTAAATTGATAAGTCCATGGCCTTAATATGTGTCAATAACAACAATGCTCGTTGTTACAGTTATGCCATGTTCTGTCTATATCAACGAAAGAAATCATTTCAATCATATTTAAATTTTTATTTTTATTAATTAAAGATTATTACAATATTTAATTGAATTTTAATATTTAATACAATTTAAATATTGTAATATTGTAATCAATTTATTATTAAAGTTCAATTCGAATTTTATATTTATTACAATATTAAATTGTATTTGAGAATTTTATTAAGTTTAAATTTTGGATTTTAGTCCTGATTGTGTCTAATATTTTTAATAATAAATTAATTGAAGCAAAAAGTTACCAAAGTGACCTCTATTGCGTAAATTAATTTATTTGAGATATTAGACAGATGTATTAAAATTCATTGCGGGTAGTAAACCGGCCCAAAGGAAGGTTGCTATCTGGCTGAATTGAGAATACATTGCGGTAATAAATATGTGATAATTATTATGTGTTCATCCATGTGGATAATAAATCGGCCCAAAGGAAGGTTTATTATTTGACAGAACTGAATTGTCAATATTTGATTACTGCGTTGAGATACCAATTACAGTTAATATTTTATGTCAAAAGATGAGAATATTAATGTTGTGTCCGGTATCTTGTTTCCAATATTTAAACTCTACTTCTGTGAATTATTTCAATTTTTTGTGGATTGTGAGCTTATGTCATTTATTTATTTTCTTTGAATTCAGCTAGCATGCCGTATAATCCTAATACTGTCCCTATGCTTGAGGGATCAAATTTTGGTTCATGGAAATCAAGCATCATGATTTATCTGGGTTGTATGGACTTAGACCTTGCATTCAGGATGGACAAACCTACTCCTCTTACTGAAGAGAGCACAGATGCTCAGAGGGTTCAGTATGAGAAGTGGGAGCGTTCTAACCGCTTAGGTCTTATGATCATGCAGCAGGGAATCCCAGAACATGTTCGAGGAGCCATTTCTGCTGAAGAAAGTAATGCTAAAAACTATCTTGCTGAGCTGGAGAAGGTCTATGTCAAAAATGACAAGGCCGAAGTGGGGACGCTTTTAGCAAAACTCACCTCCATAAGGTATACTGGCAATGGTAGTGTTCGGGAGCATATACTGAGCATGTCCCAAATAGCCAAGAGGCTAAAGGTCCTGGATTTGGTTTTACCAGATGACCTGTTAGTCCATCTAGCTTTGAATTCTCTTCCACCACAGTATGGGCAGATCAGGACTTCATATAACTGTCAGCCGAGCAAATGGACTCTTAACGAGCTCATTGCTCATTGTGTGGATGAGGAGGAAAAGTTGTTGGCTGCTAAGAGGGAGAGTGCTCATCTGGTATCTTCAGCAGATAAGGGCAAGAACAAGAAGAGAAACAAAACTGCTGAGAATAAGACTGCTGATAAAGGTCCGGTGCAAAAGAAGTCTAAGGAATTAAAATGCTTCTTCTGCAGCAAGTCTGGACACTTAAAGAATGACTGTCCTAAATACGCCACATGGCGTGTCAAGAAGAGTAAGTACCTTGTTTTAGTCTGTTCTGAGGTTAATTTAACTTCAGCTCCTAGAAACACTTATTGGATGGATTCTGGTGCTACCGCTCACATAAGTGTTTCATTGCAGCGTTGCCTGAGCTACCGAAAGCCAACTGACGGTGAAAGATACGTCTATGTGGAAAATGGCGATCCGGTGGAAGTAGAGGCAATTGGGCATATTAGATTGTGTTTAAGAACTGGTTATTTTTTGGATCTTGTAGATACTTTTGTTATTCCGACATTTAGACGGAATTTAATTTCTGTTTCTTATTTGGACAAATCTGGTTTTACTTGTTCATTTGGAGACAGTTTATTTACTTTATCTATGGATTCAAAAAAAATTTTGGTACTGGCTTCTTGAATGCATGTGATAATCTATATATGTTGGATATTAATGATTCTTATAATGAAACCCTGCATGTAAGTACGATAGGTACCAAAAGAAAGCGAAATATAGATAATTCAGCTGAACTTTGGCATAGACGTTTGGGTCACATATCCAAATCTAGAATAGAACGTCTTGTATCAGATGGTATCCTAAACACACTTAATTACATAGATTTGGACTCCTGTGTTGAGTGTATTAAAGGTAAACAGACTAAACAAAAGAGATTAGGTGCCAACAGATCATCGAACGTCTTAGAATTGATACATACGGACATCTGTGGTCCATTCCCTACAGCAACAAGGAATGGTCAAAGATACTTTATATCATTCATAGACGATTACTCACGTTATGGGTACCTATATCTCATTCATGAGAAATCTGAGTCTCTGGACATTTTCAAATCTTATAAGGCCGAAGTTGAAAATCAACTCGGAAAGAAGATTAAATCTGTTAGATCTGACCGTGGAGGTGAGTACTATGGCAGATATGACGGTTCAGGTGAACAACGTCCAGGGCCATTTGCTATTTTCCTGCAGGACTGTGGTATAGTCCCTCAATACACCATGCCTGGTACACCCAACATGAATGGTGTATCTGAGAGATATAACATGACTCTTATGGATATGGTTAGAAGTATGATTAGTCATTCTTCTTTACCTGAGTCTCTGTGGGGAGAAGCATTAAAAACAGCAGTCTATCTTTTTAACAGAGTACCAACTAAAGCAGCTACAAAAACACCTTATGAGCTTTGGACTGGACGCAAGCCCAGTCTAAAGCACCTTCATGTTTGGGGATGTCCTGCTGAGGCTAGGCCTTATAGGCCTAATGAAACAAAATTGGACTCCAAAACTGTTAGTAGCTACTTTGTTGGTTATTCTGAGCGATCTCGGGGTTTTAAGTTCTATAATCCTACTTCCAGATCTATTTTTGAGACGGGAATTGCAACATTCTTTGAGGATGTTGAGTTTGGGGGGAGAAATAAGGTTAGAAACATTGTCTTTGAGGAGGGATCGAGTTAGGAACACTCAGTGTCGATTCCTATCTTTGCTCCTGGGACTGTTCAGGTTCCTAAAATTGTTAATATCCTAGAAGCAATTCCGGATCCAATACAAGACAATGTTGATCAACTTCCCCATCAGGATGAAGAAGTTGTTCTTCCTCAAGAACAAGCTCAACAACCTCAAGAATTTGAGCCAGAACCTGTGCCTTTAAGGAGGTCCACTAGAGAGAGAAGAAATGCTATTCCAGATGATTATGTAGTATATCTTCAGGAACATGAGGACACTGTAGACATGGTGGAAGATGATCCAATCAGCTTTCATCATGCCATGCAGGATTCCAACTCTCAGAAGTGGATTGAGGCAATGGGTGAAGAATTTAAGTCAATGCAAGACAATCAAGTTTGGGATCTTGTTCCATTACCTGAAGGAAAGAAACCCATTGGTTGCAAATGGATATTTAAAACCAAGAGGGATTCTAAAGGTAATGTGGAAAGATATAAGGCACGTCTTGTAGCTAAGGGCTTCACTCAGAAGGAAGGGATTGACTATAAAGAGACCTTCTCTCCGGTTTCATCGAAGGACTCTTTTAGGACAATCATGGCTCTAGTTGCTCATTTTGATCTTGAGTTACATCAAATGGATGTGAAGACTGCGTTTCTCAATGGAGACATTGATGAAACCATCTATATGGTGCAGCCAGAAAACTTTGTGTCTGGAGACCCAAAGCGATTGGTATGCAGATTAAAGAAATCCATTTATAGACTCAAGCAGGCTTCTCGTCAGTGGTACTTCAAGTTCCATGAAGTAGTTGTCTCTTTTGGTTTTGAGACAAATGCTGTGGAAGATTGTGTGTATCACAAGTTCAGTGGGAGTAGGTTTATCTTTTTGGTCTTATATGTGGATGACATATTGCTTGCTACTAACTGTAAGGACTTGCTGCACGAGACCAAAGTCTTTCTCTCAAAACACTTTGAGATGAAAGATTTAGGTGAAGCTTCTTTTGTATTAGGGATTCAAATACATCGAGACCGTACTCGAGGTATTCTTGGATTATCACAAAAGGGCTATATTGAGAAAGTGCTCAAGAGATTTAGTATGCACAATAGTAGACCAATTGATACCCCAGTTGCTAAAGGAGATAAATTCAGTCTTGATCAGTGTCCAAAGGGTGAACTTGAGATTCGGGAGATGCAGAAGATTCCTTATGCGTCAGCAGCTGGGAGTCTGATGTATGCTCAAGTTTGCACTCATCCAGATATTTCATTCATAGTTGGCATGTTAGGGCGATATCTCAGCAATCCAGGAATGGATCATTGGAAAGCAGCCAAAAGAGTCTTGAGATATCTTCAGAGAACTAAGGGACATATGCTCACATACAGGCGATCAGATCAGCTTGAGATCATTGGGTATACTGATTCTGATTTCGCGGGATGCCAAGACAGTCGAAAATCCACATCAGGCTACATATATCTCTTGGCTGGCGGTGCTATTTCTTGGAAGAGTGTGAAACAAACTCTAGTAGCTACCTCCACCATGGAAGCAGAATTTGTAGCAAGCTACGAGGCATCCAATCAGGCTATTTGGCTGAGGAACTTTGTCACAGGGCTGCGCATTGTGAATGGCATTGAAAGGCCATTAAAGTTATACTGTGATAATAACTCAGCAGTTTTATTCTCCAACAACAACAGAAGCTCTTCTCGATCGAGACACATCGGGATTAAGTTTCTGGCTGTGAGGGAGAGAGTACAGAGTGGACAGATATCCATAGAGCATATTGGAACGAACTCCATAATTGCGGATCCGCTCACTAAGGCTGTGATACCGAAAGTTTTTCATGAGCACACTGCTCATATGGGTGTCACATTATTTGAGACTATTTAGTTTCAGTGGGAGTTTGTTCATTATGGTTACATTATATTTGTGTATACTCTGTTTTGTAATGGATGTATTATGTTATTAATACTCAGTTTCTGCAGAAAATAAAGTATTTATTTTGTTACACTCTGTATTATTATTGATTGATCTCACTAAAGTATGACCAGTTGGAAACATGCATGATTAGATCACATTACATGTAGTTTCCATGCTACACTCCTATTATTGATCTATGTCATTTGAGAGTATTAGTAATGTGATTGATGGTGGTTTGAGTCACGATGAATGTGGCGACTGGCCCTTCAGTCCTTTATCGATATAATCAATGGACGAGATTGTTTAAGGCACCTTCAGTATGACTGCTTTTATGAGCTCATTAAGGTATATACATTTATATTTAATATATGTTAGCCCAAGTGGGAGATTGTTAGAATTAATTTTAAATTATTAAAATTAATCATCTAATTAATCATAAGTGTGAGCTAAATATATTTAAATATTAAATATGTATTGCAGTCAAATTAAAATAGTCAAATTAAAGTTATGATCAAATAAGGATTATTGATTATTGAGGTGTCCTACTCGTAATAGGATTATAAGTGTAGAGACCGATAAGAGTTTCTATTTTGTTGAAGGACCAAAATAGAAACTATCATCATCAGTTATAAATAAGGGGTCGTGGTCTCCAGGGGAACATAATAACAATTTAAGAGAACATTGCATTCTTTCAGTAGTGCTTCCGCTAAACTTAAAGTGTGTATCCCCTAGAAGGCGACAAACTCCAAAATCGTCTTCAGCTTCAACATACGATGATGTCAGGTATGCAATTGACCCCTTTGCAATTTAATTTGAATAATCTAGTGATCTATGAATATTTTATGTTTTAGGGGAATCAGGTTTTCTCCCCCTTTCATATTTAACTTGGATATGCATCATCATTATCATCATCATCTTTATATTTATTTATCCTTTTTTTTTCAAGTTAATAAGACCATGAAAAAATTAGTTTTTCGATATTCTTGATTTATACTTATAAATTGATATGCAGCTTAAAAATGAATATCATATTCAATTATTGAATCAAATCGAAATTTTAAAATTTTAAATAAAACTATAGTAAAATGAAATTAGATCGAATAAATCAAACTAATTATTAATTTAATTAAGTTATATTTTTTTATTTTCTCTTTTTATTATTTATATCTTCCTAGGTCAAAATATTTATTTTAAATTATTTAAACATATTAATTATTATTGTTATTATTATTATTGCTTTTATTATAATCATTATATTTATTTATTTATATTTTTCAGGTTAATAATGCTACATATATAATTGATTTTTCGATCATCTGAATTTGTATTTCTAAATAAACATGCAATCTTAATATGCATATCAAATTTGATTACCAAATTAAATGAAGCAAAAGTTAAAATACGATTTTTTAAAAATTTGAAATAAAATATGTTGTAGTTATATATTATATTAACGATGTTAGTGACATGTACATTAAAATTGAAAAGATTTTCAATTTATTTTTGTCAAAAAACTTTAAAATGCTAAATTTAAGGTTTATTTGAAATTAATTTAGTTATTTACGCTTAATTATATGTGTTGCTTTATAATATTAAGTTCTGCATAAAATAAATAGTGAAGTATGTTAAGAGACATGATGTTTGATTATTTGTGACTACAATTGTATTTTTAAAAGTGTCGTCTAAAGAAAGTGACATGACATCATGTCATGTCAGTACATGCTTTTTTTTTCAAAATTTATTTATAGAAAATCTAATAAATCTAATAGAGAAGTAAGATTTATTAATACTTATATGTTACTTTGATTATTTACACTTAACTCTACGTGTTGCATTTCAATATGAAGTTGTACCATAGAAGAAATAATAAATTTTAATTGAAAAATATATTTTTGATATATAATAATTATTTTATTATATTTATTTAATTTATTAATTATATATCATTTATTAAAAATAGTGTATATATTATAATCTTATCAATATAGTTTATAGATTATAATCTTATTACTATATAATTAATGGAGATGATAAGTAAGTTTATATTTATTTTTATTAATATATTTTTATTAATAAGTTTTTTATGCTTTAATTGCAAATTACAAAACAAAGTTTTTATTTGTGTACAATAAAATGTATGTAATTAAATATTTATTAAGGTTAAAATTTTCTTAGTGAATAAGTAATGGGGGTTTAGAAAAAAAAAAAAAGAACAAATATTTTGAAAACATGAACTTATTAAATTGGTTGTCTGATAAAAAATTAAAACAATAATTAAGAGAGAAAATAAAATTTTGAAATTCAAAATTTTAGTTTGAAACCCTAAAAGATGATACATACGTAAAGTTAAGTAGCAAAAAGTGAATTATATCCATTCTAGCCACAACTTATCTAGCTATTTAGCATTATCCATCAAATTAATACTCTTTTTAAGTATTCAAAAGTGTAAATTATTATAATGCCTCTCTAATTACTTCATCTATTCCACTTCAATTATCTTATAAAAAAAATTTATTTATTCTATTGCAATTGTCACTTTTATATATTTAATATTGTATTAATTATAAAGTTTCAAATTTACCCTTATTAAATAAGGTCAGTAATTAATAAGGAGATAATAGTTAAAAAGTTAATTAAGTAAAATATTATAAGTTTTTTATAAAATTTATAATTATTAATGATTATTTTGGTATGTATAATTATTCTAAAATGAAAATTAAAGTGAAAAGGAGGGAGTAGCTTTTTAACTTTTATTATTATTTGAAATTAACACTTTTAATCCTTAAATAATTTAAATGGGAAGTATAAAATTTTAATGGATAAAACTATAATACTCCTTTAAAACAGATGAAGTGTTAGAAGATCTTGAAAAATTAAAAAAAAATTGCATATAAATTATTTTGAAAGTATTAAATTGCTTTGTGTTTTCAAATCTCACAATAAAAGTACTGTACAAATTAAAATTGAACAAAATTTTCTTAGTTATATATGTAGGAATTAAAGTGTTAGTTATTAATAATAAATCTTAGACATTAACAATACTATTTTTCAACAATATAAAATTAAAGTAATTTCTCATTGACAAATATCAAATCTAAAATAGTTATCATTTATATGATAAAGAAAAAAAAATTAACATTATAAAATATCATCAATTTGATTATTATGTTTTAAAAAAACTCAAAAGACACTTGCCATGATTAAAAAAATATTTGAGATTTTATATAAAAAATTTGGGATTTAATTATGCCAAATGTAAAAATAAACTTAAAAAAATATTCATGATTTTGGAAATATCAATAAATATTTAGAAATTAATTTATGTATTATATATTGTTACAACGTACATATTGACAGAGTCCATATTAAATTTATTAAAAAAATTAGTTAAATTAATTAAATATACAAAAAAATTATATATTATTTTAAATAAAAAAATCATAAAAATATAACCATAATCTGATCAAATTTAAAATATAAAAGTTGTTGCGTCACCAAAAGGAGCTAGTGTAACAAAAAGAGCATGACACGACAAAAACATTTATGCTTTTACCACAAATATGGGGGAGAGAGAAAGAAGCGATGCGAGTACACATGTAATTTGTTGGTCGCTAAATAGTTTGATAATTGAAAAAGGCAAAAGAAATTAATATATGTTCTTAAAGGTCAACATAATAATATTCATATAATTTGTTCTCTTTTTTTATTTTTTCCATTAATGCAATCATTGTTAAATTAACATGTGTACCTCTTTGATGTTCTTTTTTTTTTTTTCCTTCCTTGCGCTATAGAGTCATATATCTTCACACGGCGCCTTTATCGATGCTTAAACAAAGACTAATAGTGCTATTGTGGATGCGGATAAAGTCATAAGAGACAACTTAATTCTCACAAAAGCTGAGCTGATTTGCCAATGGTTAAAAAAAATACGCTCCAGCAAAATAACATCATTTTCATTTCACTAGAGTGAGGTTAAAAAAGGGGGGGGGGGGGGGGGGGGGGGGGGGGGGGGGTGGGTGGGAACTGCAACGCAATCCCCTTTCTCTTCTCCTCTTCCTTGCTCCCTCAAGCCCCCTCCCCCAAAATCCTAACCCAGCCAGCACACACACAACAGCCACCAGCCAGCCACCACATCACCGCCCATTAGTTCATCGCCGCCAGCTCCCACCGGCCACTGCACCGCCGCCGACAAGCCTCCACAGTTCAGAGATAATTTTTTTTAATATGATTATTTTTTTAAAATTAGTAATATTAGATAGAGATAATAGATTATTTTTTAATATGATAATTTTTTTTGTTGAAATTATGGTTATTTTTTGTTAAACATTATTATTTTTTAATATGATTATTTTTTGTTGATTTTTTTTAGAAATATATAATAATGTCTAATTTATTAAATATTATATATAGATTATTTAATAATTGTTAATTTTGTGGTTTTTTGTATTTTGTTATTGTTGTTTAGTTGTTTAATTATATTGTTGTAATTTGAAAATCTAATTTGAAATGTTGGTTTATTAATAATAAGTTTTTGTAATTTGGGATTTTTTAGTAATATATAATAAGGTTTAATTTATTAAAAATTAGATATAGAATATTTAATATTTGTTAATTTTGTATTTTTTTTAATTTTGTTATTGTTGTTTTTTTGTGTTTAATATTTGTTAATTTTGTGTTTTTTTAATTTTGTTATTGTTGTTTTTTTGTTTCATTAAATTATTGTAATTTGAAGTTTTCTTTGAAATGTTGGTTTATTAATAATAGGTTTTTGATATAGATTATTTTGTTATTTAATAATTATTATTTTTATTTGTGCTTTGTTATTTATTTATTTAATTATATTAGTTAATTTTGTTATTGTAGTTTATTAGGTTAAACTACTTTATTTTTTTTTAATATTTACTCATTATATATTTTAATAGATATGAATAAATTTTTAATCAAGACTAAGAAAGTGCGGAATAAATATGATGAATCTTCAAATATTCCTAAACCAATTTTAATATCAAGTAGTCATGCAATTGACGAATAAACTAGCAATAAAAAATGACGTCAAAAGATTAGTTTTGATGATATTATTAGTGATCTCGTATTGTGTAAATTCATTGATGATTTTGATATTTGAATTAGAGATAATGTTAGGAGACAATATGTGACTAAAAGCTCTTGCCAACCATATGGCCATAATTTTTTTCAAATAGATTTTTTAAAAATTATGAGAAGTTTTAGAGATAATTGATTCTCTAAATATGAGTGATTGGAATATAGTATTTCTAAAGATGCTGCAATTTATTTCTGAAGTTATTTTTTTAGCTCAAATAGAGGCTCTAAACGGAGGAATAATGTCCTCACAGAAATTGAATTTCGCAATTGAAAAAAAAGCAATGGAGAGGTTTAATGAACATGTTGGAGGTCTAAATAGTCCACACAATTATGCTAGAATGTAATATGTTGATTTTAAAAAATCAAAAACAAAGTGTATCTCAAGTTTTATTTTCTCATAGTCATAAGATTGAAAAACAAAGTGTGTCTCAGGTTTTATCTTCTCATAGTCATAAGATTGAAGCTTCTTACCGCACCCGTTTGACCCCTATTGTTGATTGTATTCGTTTTCTTCTAGTTCAAGAGTTGGCTTTTCGAGGGCATAATGAGTCAGTGAATTCAATAAATCGAAGTAATTTTCTTTTACATCTTAGTTGGTACAACGAACAAAATGTTTATGTTGAGAATATAATTAACTCAAATGCTTATAAAAATAATCAACTCACTTCTCTAGTAATCCAAAAGTAAATAGTGAGTGTTTGTGCTATTGAGATAATACTAGTCATTGTTAATAATATTGGAGATGACTTTTACTCCTTATTAATTGACGAGGCTCGAGATAATTCGGTGAAGGAACAAATGATGTGGTATTGAGATATGTTAAAAAATTGGGATAAGTGATGGAGCGATTTATTGGAGTAGTACACGTGAGTGATACATCTTCTTTGTCTTTGAAAAATGCACTTTATGATTTCTTAGCGAAACATGAGTTATTAATAAATAGAGTTAGAGGTCAAGGTTATGATAGGGCTTCTAATATGCGAGATAAATTCAACGGATTAAAGATCCTCATTTTAAATGAGAAATTTCTCAGCAAAGTATATTTATTGCTTTGTTCATCAACTCCAATTAGTACTTGTTGCAACAACAAGAAGCAATAGATTTGTAAGTAATTTTTTTAATTATATTACAATGATTATAAATATTGTTGGAGTTTCATGAAAAAGGAGGAATGCTCTCCGTCAAAAACAACATGATGAAGTCGTTCAGCGTCTAGAAAGTGGTGATATTCAAACTGAAAGAGGCTTACATCAAGAAACAAATTTAGCTCAACCTGGTGACACACGTTGGGATTCTCATTATAAAATAATTGTACGTCTTCTCTCTATGTGGTCACCTATGAAAGAGGTTCTTGAGAATATTTTTGAGGATGATTCTAATCTGAGAAATCGAGAGACAGTTGTGGGCTTGCTTGATAAAATGGAAAGTTATGAATTTATTTTCACTGCTTTCTTGATGAGAAAACTTTTAGAAATGACAAATGATCTATCTAAAGCTATACAAAGAAATGATCAAAATATTGTTAATGCAATTCATTTGATTGCAACTGTTAAACAAGCATTGCAAAGCTTCAGAGGGGATGGATGTAATAAACTATTAGAAGTTGTTAATGACTTTTGTATAGATCATGATATCACAGTGCCTAATATGGAAGATAATACAAGTTATCTAAGATCTAAGCGTGTTGATACTCCAATTACTTATTACCACCACTTTCGAGTAGAAATATTTTGTCAGGTACTAATTTTTTAATTAATAATAATTTAACTATTTATTATGCTATAACCTAATTTTATTTCATTCAATTTATAGGTTATTGATTTCATTGCTTAAGAAATGAAAAATCGCTTTACAGAATCAAGTACGGAATTGCTTTCATGCATTGCTTATCTTTCTTCTATAAATTTATTCTCCAACTTTCAGCTATCCAAATTATTTCGTCTACTGAACTATATCCATCTGATTTCTCGATCACAGATCTGATGATACTAAAAGATCAACTTGAGACCTACAATGCTGATGTAAAAAGAAATATAGTTTTCTATGACCTTGATGACATTGAAGCTCTTGCTCAAAAAATGGTTGAGACATGTTATAACACTATATTTTTCTTGACATATCCGCTTATCAAGTTAGTTTTAGTCTTGCATGTTACAACTGCTACTGTCTAAAGAGCTTTTTCAGCAATGAACATTATCAAGATGGATTTGAACAATAAGATGGGAGATAATTTTTTGACCGACTGCTTAGTTTATTATGTGGAGAGAGATATTTTTTTAAAAATAAAAAATGAGGTTGTTATGCAACGCTTTTAAAAAATATAGACTCGTAGAATACAATTATCGTCTCTTAGTAGTAGTCAATCAAATAGCACAAATTAATTATTGAACTACTGATATTATAATATTAAATATTCAATTTTATTGTGAACTTATCTGTAATTTTTTTTCTGCATAAATTTTTATCTCCCTCAGTAAATTTTTTATTCTGTCACTGTTCCTTGCTAAATGCATATATATACTCCTCTAAATTTATAATATTTAATTATTATGTTCTTTAAATTTTTAATTTAATTATATAATTTCTGAATTCTTATTTTTTTAATTTATAAATATAATTTTTTTATTTTTATATAAAAATGTTAATATGATATATATTTATGAAGAGAGAATGTATCTAAATATGCATATAAAATAAAAAAATTCACACAAACTGTTAAACTTACATTCGTACGCCGGAGAATCCAAACCTTATAGTTTTTATCTCATAGTCAAATTAATCAAAAGTAAATTAATAAAATATCTCACTGAGGATGTTATTGTTGATAATGGATTTAAGTGGAAAAAAAAAATTCATATAATCAAATCTCAAACTAATCAAGCCTAAGTTGAATTGAGTTTTCTCATATTTACTTTTTTCTACTTATCATCATGGACGGGGCCATAATTGAACATTAAAAGGACCCAAAATATAAATTAATTACCACGTAATTTTTTTTTAAAGTCATCGTCCAAACTCTCTAATATACATGTTTTAATATATAAAAATTTCAGAATGAAATTATTATATTAATAACTTAATTATACTTATTGATTAAATATTTATAAAAGAAATTTCAAATTAATCATTTGTAATTAAAAAATAATCATTATTTATTTTCTTATATTGACAAAAATAATTATCTATATTTTAGTTTTTTTTATTTTGTCTAATAATTATCACTACAAATTCAAATAAAAAATTTACTGTACTAATGAATTAAATGAGATAAATTTCAATCTTAGTCATATAATATCAAAATAAAATTTTAATCTTAGTCATTAAATATAAAATCAACTAATAAAAAATAATTTTATATGAATATCTATAAGAATTAATTTAAAAAAGAGAAAATTTAAGAAAATTCATAATTTCAACATTATTAAATCAATGCAATTGCTAAGAAAATATATAGTAATTGAATCTACGACAAAAAAAAATCATTGCAATTGAATCTAAAAATTGGTTTGTAAAACTACAATTTTAAAGAAACCCATAAAGTTATAAAGCTAAAAATAAAAAATTAAAATAATAAAAAATAAATTATCTTCTTTTATTACATAAAAGTATCTTTTCTTTTATTATTATTTTAAAATTACATAGCTCAATAATTAATATTGTTAAACCATTTTTAATAATTATGACTAATATTTAAAATTATTGAGTTTTTTAATAATTAATTATATAATTAGATATAGTTTTTAGAATTTGGGAGCCAATACCTATTTACTTGAAAAAAATTAAAATACATATAACACATGTACTATAAAGAAACTAAGGGGAGTCAATTTTAATTATATATATACAGACACATTTATATTGAAAATTACTTCTAAGATAAGGTCGATATATTTTAATTGTGAATATTCTAGAATAGATAAATATTATTTAGTATATTATATCTTGTATTTAAGCTAAAATTACTTTCAAAATGTTCTTAAAAAAAAGTATAAGGCAATGCCAATGCCCAAGGTTTTCATGATGGAAAATATAGCCACTGTAATTTCATAAAGCTCAGGAAAAAAAAAGCATTATAACAATTAACAAAGAAAAACTGGGGCCTCCAAGGACCATTTCTTGGTTTTCTGTAACCAGACAACTACATCTTCAGACACACAAATAAAGAATAAGTCCAGGACAGGTCCGCGATGAGCCGAAATATCAGCCAAATGAACTTCCACATGCATATATATACATGTCATGGGCAGAGTACAATAACATAACAGTATCTGAAAACAAGAGAAGTGAATATCTCCCAGAAACTTGAATCCTCACATCTAATTACAAGCCTAGCATTAGATTTCACATACATATTTTATACACATTATCGTTCTTAACTACAATAGGATAGGAACTACAAGTGCACACAAGTTAAAGAAGCTAATCCTACCACCGAGGTGCCACGAGTAAGGCACTGCATAACTAATGATTGATGTCAAAAGCCTTCACATATGAACATAATGCTAATATAGTCTATAAGTTATCAGCACTCAGAGATCCATACCATCAAACATTTCCCCATCTTCCTCATAATTTAAATTGTCCAAAAGAAAACCCTCAGCCACCAAGTTACTGCCATAAATAGCAATTGCGAAGCCAAAATGCGATTAAGGCACTTTGAAGAAAATCCCAAAAAAGAAAAAGGGTAAAAATCATATTAGCTTATTGACTCACCTTAGACAACAGAACCGGAAGCTCGCAACACGCTTTAGTTTTCTGTTGTAGAAAAAGAAACTGAAAGACCAGCTGTAAAAAAACTGCCAAAGTTATAACTCATTTTTTTCCTTCCTTTCCCTTCTTCTTTTAGGGTGCGTGCAGTAGCACAGGATAGCAGGGACAGAGAAAGACATCAAGTTCATAGTAGTAGCAATGACTAGCTAATGATGATATGCATACTCACATTGATCCCTTCTCTAGAAATGGGTCTGAATCAGAATCAGAGTTGTAGCTGTAGATTTCACATTCTTCTAGCTTTACAACCTGCATCAGAATATCTCATAATGTGGCCTCTTGATACCAATAGCCTTCAAGTCTTTAAAGCATGCTCACCTCATCGAGAGCCTTAAATAATGTTTCCAGCAATGAACTATCTTCATTTTCCTTGATCCACTCCTACATACAAATTGAGCAAATGGGAAAAAAATGTGGAGATGATATCTCAAACTCTCAATGAAAAAATGAGGAAACCAGATGACTATGCTACGCATTTCTCTCACAAATAACATAGTGAAACCAATACAAAAATCATTCCACAACCTATGCAAACACCAGTTACCATCTCAACCTAGTCTAGATGACTATGCAACCTATGAAACCAGATAACTATGCTACATATTTCTCTCACAAATAACATAGTGAAACAAATACGAAAATCACGACAACCTATGCAAACACCAGTTACCATTTCAGCCTAGTGTAGATTCCTCATTTCGACTACCAATTGACCCAAGAATCAGCTAAGCACTATAATTCAGACAAGACACTAGTCTTTGTAAAGTCAAAACAGTCCCAGTCCCAATGTACGGCAACAACTAATGATAAAAAATCAGATAGATAGAGATACAAGATATTACAACAATCAGTAGTCATTGAGATGTGATTTCAATCATATAATGCAAATAAAATGAACCAGTTTCTTTCCGTACCTGAGATTAATGCAATAATCCAAAACAATCATAACAACAACGACATACTAATCTCCCTTTTTGGGGAGAGGGAGATGTTCAATTTTCATTGCCCATCTCCACAGACGTGAATGAAGAATAATTAGTTAGTACCTTTGATGCTTCAAACATATAGGTGTCAAAAATCTGCTTAAAAGTGTCCCAGCTTTCCTCTGTGAAGAACTGGTGAGCTTTCATGGCACTGAAAACCGCAAAGATGCATGCAATATCATAATATAAAGAAAGCACGGTGAAAACTATACACAGGAATCCACATTGTAATCTCCACATGGTATAAACCCGAAGTGAGTAGAAATTACACCAACCATAAAATTAAAAAAAATTATAATTTAAAAAAAAGGCCAACCATGATAAATGGCTAAGATTAAATTTGGGAAATGGAGAGACTTGAACTCTCAGCTCCTCCTAGAGCAACAGTTTTGTGAACCGTCTGTCAAACCTCTTGACAACACTCCCATTACAGTCATAAAGAAGATTATATAGCGGGATGCCACATCGCCCAAGAAGCTGACAATGGCACTACCCATAATCCTCTTTTCACCATCAGTGAAATAAAAATGCACATAAGATACAACATAGAGTTCAGTTTTACCTGAAGTCATAATCAGGATACATGTGATAGAGTGTAAGAACAAGATAAATCAATGTCTTTCGGCTGGAATGAGCACAAAGGAAAACTAGTCAAAGAAACATCACAAACAACTAATATTTCCTAAACCCAGGAAGGCAACAGTGACTACCTGGATCTGCTCAATAAGTATTCAGCTGGTGACGAGGAATCAGTGTCCGAGGATTTCCCAAGACAGTCAAGGATCTGAAGAGGACATTATCGTCAAAACCAATTTTTCCCAGCCCACAGCCAAAAACTAAATGTTAAGGAAGCAGAAATAATGGACCATCTAATAATTTTCCACCAAACTAAGAAAACACCAGTTTTGCAGTTTGCTGTCTGCAGCATGAAAAACAATTTTAAGAGAGGAAAAAATAGAATCCTGAGTAAGATTACTGAAGACATTGAATCGTATTTCTTTATTAGATTATTTTAACTTGCATATATAATCCCTACTTTCAATAATGACTAAAAAATAAAATAAAATGCAAGACAAAAGTGCATGCATCTATTGCGCTTGTCATCTCATAGATGCACAAGTGTAGACAAAATTTAAGCAATCAAAACCTCTAGGACAAGTTTGGTTCACCATGGTAATGGATTGATGATGGGAATGGATATCAACAAGCTAATAAATCATTGAATTACCTCATGCTCCAAACTGAGAGAAAGCTTTTTGTCTGTTCCAGTGTGCTTACCTTCACAAAAATTAAAAATAGGAAAATCACATTCCCCTTGAAAAATAAAATTTCCAGAACTTAATAAATTAAGTTGTAAATTTGGTCTTACAAGAGTAAGCTTCAAGACATCCCTTGATTGTTCGTTCTCCAAGATTTAAATTGCTTAAGAAATCATTTATGCTGTAAGGAAAATTATAAAAATCGAGTTCGAATTCCAGACCAAATTATAAAATATTTTTTTAAAAAAAAAGGCATAATTCGATAATAAAGTTAGCAATTTGAAAGAATTACCGTTCAAGAGGAGTGTATTCTAAGAACTTCATACTGAATTTCTCAAACAAATACAACGTCTCCGTAAAATTCCTGAAGCAACAAAAATAAAACGAACGACATTCATGAAATCGACAAATTTTCCACAAATTTAAACTGCGAGAAATAAAATAAAATAAAAATAAAAACAAGAGTAAATTACCCTTCAAGCGATTTGACTTAAGAGATTTGAGAAAAAATTACAGCGATTTAATTGGAATTCGAGAAATGGGATGCAGATGAACCCTATATTCGAGTTGTTGTGTTCGATTTTGAAATGTAAGTTGCCTAGTTGACCATTTCAATTTTCCTGGCCGTAGATTTGGGCCGGGGCGAATTTAGCTTTCTTTTTTTCTTTTTTTTTTTGTAGAACATTACATTATTTTTATATCACTTTTTAATTTTAATTCTATTTATTTATTTAACTTTTAATCTTTTATTTTTATAATTCTACTTTTTTTATATCATTTGCTTTTTAAAAAATTACGTACTTTTTCTTACTCTTTTTTTTTTCATGTAGTTTACACGGTTCTTTAATGATAAATTTTAAAAAAATAACACTCTTCATTATATTTTTTTTAAAATTTTATTTTTTATTAAAAATATTTTAATTATTTTATTATAAACTTATAATAAATTCATTATAAACTTATTATAAATTATGTAAAATTTATAAACTCATTATAAATTTATTGTAAAATAATTATAAACTCATTGTAAACTTTCTGACAACTAATAAAAATTTAATATTTTAATAAATATTTTATAAATATAATATATTTTAAATTATTTTAAATTTTTATTATATTTTTGTCAAAAAGTCTAAGTTTCATGAAACAATTATCCAATTTCTTTAAACTCTTGCATTTTTAAGTATACAATAGTGATCACAACAGTTAAACGAACATGAAACCAAACAATAACAATAACTGAACCAATGTATAGAGAAAGCAGACTAGGTTGTTTTCTTTTAAATAAAAAATTCAAAGCTAATTTTTACAAACTCAAGTAAATGCAATTTAAAAATAAAAGTAGACCAAGTTTTTTTGTTCTCTGATTTTGAATTTTTTTTTTTGTTAATGGATTTCATTATTATAAAAGTAGACCAAGCTAATTTTTTGCCACTGTTTTTTTTATTTTTCTTGTTCCCAAGTACCAGTGACATTTATGGTGGCTTTATTGTATATGTAAATGTTTTGATTTTTCTTTTTTTATTTTTTGAATTTGAAATTTATTGATCGGGTTTTTTTTTTCAAATACAATGTACACCATATATTCGATAAAAAATATTTTATTCAATTTTTAGCTAAATTTCAAATATTTTGAATTATTAAAATATAACAGTAAATAATTTTATTTTTATTATAATAGTAATTTACAGATTCTAGAAGATACGTTGACTATATATTTGCCACTTCATAACTTATCTTTTGTTATCCATTGAAATAATCATACAAGTGTTTGAATGAACTAGAAAAGGATCTGTATCTAGATTCCTTGCAAATCATAGTAGAAGACAATGAAATCATATAGTTTAGAACAGTATTAAACATATTACACAGCTTGTGTTTTATTACCAAGGCTAAAATCATATTCACAAGACCACATTAGCTTTTTCTAGATTTGAAAAAGTGTACTAGGACTTGGACTGTTAAACCAAAAAAATTAATTTACGACTGGAACACTAGAATGTATCATCTGTGAAAGACTAAAATGAAATTTAAACTCTAAATAAGAGTCTTGCTTTTGTATGTTCCTTGTAAATCTTACAAGTATGCTAATACTCCCAACTCGTAGAATCAAATTCGAATGTATAAATGCTTTATCTTTTTATTGGCTGCATCACCTCTAATCCTACAAAAGGATTATATAAAAATAAGGTTTTAGGAACTCTAACTTCCTAATCATGTGCATTCCTCGCAAAAATTATTTATGGCTTTAATAAAATTAATTTCTTTTATCATTTTCTCTGTAACGCTCTTATACCATATATATACATAATATATATATTCGATATTTATAAAATATGCATGCACAGTACGATAATATCACAGTTTTAATCTTTATAAAAATTTTCATAATTTTAGAATAAATATTTAAAGGCTTAAAACATATTTTAAATAATAAATAAAAATATTCTTCAATAGTTTTAGGTACCAAAAATATATATTTTATATGAAAATCTCTGAAAAAAATTTATCAGAGTTTTATATGTAATTTGGACATTTACAAAAATTAATTAACTCAACTTGTCAAAAGAAATACACCCTCAATAATAATCAATTAAATAATTCACCGTTACTACTCAATATGCTCCAACATTTCTCAAAATATTCAAATATATACATATATATATATCAATAAATAAATAATCTCATCACATAATATTTAAACCCCAAAAATATTTATAGTTTAAAATGTTACCAAATATATAAACATAATGTACATAGTTATAATAAGTTTCACAAAATATAATATATACATATATGCAGCTGGCTCTAATCCTGGAGCAGCTAATTCCACTTCCAGAATAATCAACCAAAGTCTACACCTGACTGGGTCTAAAAGAATTCTCTGGATCAACTCTGTCACTTGTGTAATGAATTTCAATCGCGCTAAGCTAAAACCTAGTGATATATACTTTGTTAATAATGAAACTTTAAGAAAAATAGTGCATAATATTTTTTTTCTTTAAATCATATAATATGACATGCAATTTCATTTCAAATCATGTACATTATTTTTTTAAATCATTATATAAACACATTCACATATATTGAGCCCAAATTACCTTATATAATATTCAAGTTCAAAAGTTATTGTTTTGATCTATATTGACACCCAGTGTCTAGCTCGTAGACAGATAATAATGATGCCTAGCATCCAGCCTGAAAACACATAATATAATAGTGATATCCGGCGTCTAGCCTGAAGACAATTAAAGGTATGTCATCTCAAATCACCAAACACAACACTCTAGAAAAAAAAATCTTATATAAGGTTACACGTATAAATATATATTCATATTTTCTCATACACTGACAATTATGCTATTTTTCATTCTTTTGCACTTTTTCTATTAATCTACCATATTATTATACATTTTCATTACAAACATCACTTTCTTTGCCGCATTTTCATGGTGGCCTAATTATCCCCTAAAATTGACACGATCACATTTTTTTTTTGCACACATATTTAATAATGTGATAAGCCATCTTAAAATGGCTTAATTATTCATGTTTCATTCAATTCATGCCTATAAACATATAACTATGCACTTTGTATGTGACTCTACACATTAAGGTAGCATAGTTTCAATATTTATATGCAATGTAGTATACTATTTCTAATGCATTTTAATACATAAATACCAAAGTATGTACTAACATTGATTTCGGTTATTTCCAAGCTAAAATTTCACTCTTTTCCTTACTTTTTAAAATGTTATTTACTACTTGATTTGGGCAAATATTATCTACTCAACACCTAACTAAAATGTAAGTATATATAAGGCATTAGAACTACATTTCTATATATTTTAACTAATAAACATCAATTTAACCTTACTCTTTTAAACTTTTACATTTTTACCCTACTTCTCTTTAAATTTAGGAAACCATACCAACCCAATTCATATTGTATCTTAAGTTTATTTCCATTATTAAGATCATATTAGAATATGTTTTAAATAATTTAATTCAATTAACATCAATTCTTTAACAATGTTCTTCTCAAAACTTTAATCTTCTTTAATATTAGAAATATAATCCAACCACTTCCAACTTATAATTTAAGTTCAAATATGTCTTTAAAACTATATTCTAACATATTCTAAATAATTAAATTCAGTTTAACCCAATTCTTTGCAAAAGCCCCATGGAAGCCCTAAATTCAACACTAACCTAATCAAACTTCAACTAAACTCCCTCCTTTCTTCAATCTAACTTTAAAATTATTATTTTTATAACAAACTAACATTATCTATACTCATTTAAACAATTATAAATCCTTCCTTCAAAAATCAATTTTACAAATATTCAAAATTTTAAGAAAAACTATCAAAAACTAATGAAATCTTACCTCTTCCTTAAGAATTCTCCAAAACTATCTTTATTTCATGAAAAATCCTTGTAGAATTTGAAGTATGAAAGAAACAAAAATTCCCATAAGCAAGTATGGAAATTTTCGGCCAAAATGGGAGAAGGATGAAGACAAAGAAAAAGAAAAAGAAAATACTGATAGATTTTTTTGACTTTTTTCATCTTTCAACCAATCATATATATTATTATTTAATTGCTTATTAATTATGATATTTTTAATCTTTCAACTAAAATTAAATTAATTATTAATATTTATTTCATTTTTATTTATTTATTTATTATATATTTTTTTACTTTAACTTTTGATTTTTACTTTTACTACTTGACTTTATATGTTATATATACTTAACATATATCTTACATAAATATTTAATATTTTTCACTTTCAACACTTAATTTAACCCTCTAAATTATTTATTTAATGACATTTAAATTTGTGAGTGTTAAAATTCTCTCCTCTTTAAATAATTTTATTCTCGAAATTATCTGATATTATCTTTGGAACAACTGAGGATACTGGCTCTGCATCGTCTGCTTATTCTCTCATATTGCCTCTTCAGTAGAATGGTTCCTCCATAAGACTTTAACCAATGGCACCTTTTTGTTTCTCAGTTCTTTTACTTTCTGTGCTAAGATCTCCTCTGGTTTCTCTTCATAAATCATATTTGAATTCACCTCAATAGACTTAACTGATAAGATATGAGATGAATCCAATCTGAACCTCCGAAGCATAGAGATATGGAAGACATTATGCATCCGATCTATCTCACACGGTAGAGTCAATCTATAAGCCATTGGTCCTACTCTATCTAGCACCTCATATGGTTATATGAAATGAGAACTCAATTTTTCTTTCTGGCCAAATCTTAGAATCTTCTTCCATGGAGTCACCTTCAAGAACACCTTATCTCCCACACTGAACTCTATATATTTTCTCTTCAAATCAGAATAAGATTCTTGTTGGTCTGAAGTTACTTTCAAATGATCCTGAATTACCTTTACTTTCTCTTCTGTTTCTTTGATTAAATCGAAACCTACCAATTTGTCTTCTCCAACCTCATCTCAACATAATGATGTTCTGTACTTTCTATCATACAATGCCTCATAAGGTGTCATTCTAATGTTGAACTAATAATTATTGTTATATGCAAATTTAACTAGGGCTAAGTGTCTATCCCAACTCCCAGTAAATTCAATGATATAGCTCCTCAATATATCCTCTAAAGTTTGTATCACTCTATATAACTGCTCATTTGTCTGTGGATAAAAAGTAATTCTAAAGTGTAACCGAGTACCCAATATATCCTGTAAACTCTTCCAAAATCTTGATATGAATTTTGGATCTCAGTCCAACACTAATGAAACTGGGACCCCATACAATCTCAAAATCTCATTGATGTACAGCTTAACCAGTCTATCAAGTGAATACTCCACCTAATCGAAAGAAAGTGAGATGTCTTCATCATCCTATCTATAATCACCTAGATTGCATCATGCTTCCTCTGGATCAATGGTAGTTCAGCCATAAAATCTATAGTCACTCGCTTTCACTTCCACTCAGGTACTGATAATGGTTGTAGTAACCCTAAAGGAACCTAGTACTCAACCTTTACTCTCAGGCAAGTCAGACATCTAGATACGAATTCTGTTATGTCCCTCTTCATACCTAACTATCAGTATTGATGCTTCAAGTATTGATACATCTTTATACTTTCAAGGTGCATAAAATAGGATGATTGATGTTCTTCCTCTAAAATCATCTTCTTCAATTCCACATGATTAGAAATACATAATCTATCTTTATACCACACACTGCCATCATCTTTCATATAAAATATTTGCTCTCCCCCTTTTGGAAATTCTCCATAATTTTTTGGATTTTTTGATCTATTTATTAAGATTTTTTAATCTGATCAAGCAATAATGGCCTTAACTACAATTGAGACATAAGTGCTCCTTCATCACATAACTCAAATATGACATATAACGCTCTCAACTCAACAAGCTACAAGAGCGAATAGACAGTGAAATCTACCATGGACTTTCGATTCAAGGCGTCTGCAACTATATTTGTCTTGTTAGGATGGTAATCAATCAAGCAGTCATAATTTTTCATCAGCTCCAACCATCGTCTCTGTCGAAGATTCAACTCTTTCTGGACAACCAAATATTTTAAACTTTTGTGATCCGTATAGATGAAACATTTCTCTCCATACAAGTGGTATCGCCAAATCTTCAGTGCAAAGACAATGGCTGTCAATTCTAAATCATAAGTTGGATAATTTAACTCATGAGGCTTCAACTGTCTGGAGGCATAAGAACTAACTCTACCCTCTTGCATTGACACACAACCCAAACTACTATGTGAAGCATCAATGTAAATTATATATGGTTTGCCTCTATGGGTAGAGTAAGAACTGGAGCTTGAGTTAACATATCTCTCAACTGCTCAAAGCTCGCTTGATATCGGTCCGTCCATACAAACTTTACTTCCTTCCAAAGCAATCTAGTAAGTGAAGAAGCTATTATGGAAAATCCCTTCACAAACTAACAGTAATAACCATCCAATCCTAGAAAACTTTTTATCTTTGTCACATTCTTTGATGGACTCCAACTCAAGATTGCTTATACCTTGCTCGAATCTACTCTAATATCCTCTGTTGAAACAACATGTCCGAGGAAGGTCACATGATCTAACCAAAACTCATACTTAGATAATTTGGTATATAACTGTTTCTTCCTCAATGTCAGCAATACAACCTGCAGATGCCTATTATGCTCTTTCTTACTATGTGAGTAAACTAAAATATTATCAATAAATACCACCGCAAACTGACCCAAGTATGGCCTAAACACCTTATTCATTAAGTCCATGAATGCAGCAGGTGCATTTGTTAGCCCAAAAGGCATTACTAGAAATTCATAATGGATATATCTCGTATGAAAAGCAGTGACATCTCTAACTTTCAATTGACGATATCATGATCTTAGATCAATCTTAGAAAATATTATTGCTCCCTTCAATTGATTAAAGAGATCATTAATATGAGGCAATAAATATTTATTCTTGACGGTCACTTTATTCAACTGCTTGTAATCAATGTACAATCTCAAAGTGTCATTCTTTTTTTTTTTACAAACAGCACTAGTGCTCCCCACGGTGATACACTAGGGCTGATAAATCATTTATCAAGCAACTCATACAACTTCATATTCAACTCTTTTAATTCTGCATGTGCCATTCGATAAAGAGTAATGAAAATGAGAGCGGTACCAGGCATCAAATTGATATTAAACTCTAACTCTTTCTAACTCATATGGGAACACATCTGAGAACTTCGTAACTGTAGGTATATTGTCAAGCTGAGACTCCATTGTTCTAGTATTTAAAACATGAGCCAAATATGCCTCACACCCCTTTTCAAATCATCCTCCTAGTTGAAATAGCTAAAACAAATGTGAATGTAAGGTGTCTATACTCATTAGGTACCACTACATTTCTTTCATCACGTATTTTTAGAGTAATATATTTCTGAGTGGATAACCAATCCATATCCAGAATCAGATTATACTTCCTAAAGGGCATCTCAATTAAATCACCGAGAAACTCCTCATCATGAAATAACTGAGCTATCTCGGTGCACTCTGCTAACTACCATACTATGCCTTAAAGGGTTGGTAACCAATATATCAAATCCTAAGAACTCAAAATTCATATTAATCATAGGCAGGATGGATGCACTGATGTATGAATGCGTTGACCTACGGCCTATCAATACATGAACTAAAGTACCAAATAAAGTAAAAAATACTAGTTATCACTGCAGAAGTATCTGGCTATATTTGCATCATATATACCCATTGTGATGTCTCTGTATCCTCTGGTTTACTCCCTGCTGTAGAACATCCTCTCTAACTGAACCATGGTCTACCACCCCTATCACTACCTCTACCACCATGACCCCCTTAATATTAGGTCTAGATGTTCTTGTATCAGTTTGTCTGTCATCTTTTAGCTCTAGAAAACCTCTAATAAAATGATCTGGTGATTCATATTTGAAACAAACTGTTGATGCACCAGCCCTCCAATAAACACCTCCATGTACCCGACCATTTATAACACAGGCAGGCGGAGTAGCTCTCTGCAATGCTAAAGTTGGAGCAGTAGCCACTGAAGCAGCAGATCTCTGCCTCTGTCTCTATTACTGAGATGATATGCCAGACTGCCCCTGACTCCCGCTATATTTCTGAGGAAATCCCCCTTTACCTCTCTTTCTAAATGAAAAACCTATCTCAGCTTGGGATCTCCTGCCTCTACTCTTCTCTACTTTAGTTGTTGCTGCTAGTCCTTAGGCTTTCTCTATATTTCTGGCTACTGAAACTATCCTAGAAAAATTCTCATTCTGAGATGTTGTCATACAACAAATAATGAATGGCCTTAAACCCTCCTCAAATCTCCTATATCTGTCTATCTCATCAGATAATGCATTCCCCGCATATTTACTCAACTGGAAGAACTCCTTCTCATATTTTGTAATCATTCTAGAACCTTGCTTTAGGTCTAAGAACTCTCTTCTCTTCTTATCTCTGTAATCTTTAGGAGTATACTTCTTCCTAAATTACTTCTGAAAGTCTATATATGTGAGCACTGGAGGCTGCACCATACCTCGCGGAACTTTCTTCCACCAATCATAGGTGTCCCCTTGCAGAAAAAATACAATATAATTAAATTTTTCTTCTGCAGTCACCTGTAACTATATGAACACCCTCTTCACTCTATCCAGTCACTGCTCTGCCTCAGCTGGGTCAGCTGTCCCCATAAAATTGTTAGCCATGTGCTTTCTTAGTTTGTCATACTTTCTAGTATGTGACGACAGTTGCTGCTATGCTGGGGCTTGACGGAGCAGCTCCATCATCTACTGAACCTAAATTGGTGAAATCTTTGGTCATGTTGGTCCAATTGGCACTGATGCTGATGTCTCCCCAGCAATCTCAACATTAGCTCCAGCTCTACCCTTACTTAGAGCAGCACACTCTATACTCTCCTCTGACTCGTGCCCTCCAGACGCCATCACTATCTATATCTGTTATAATAACAATCATTGTATCATCATAGACAAGATAAAAAGTCAATACAAATGCATGTATGTATGATAAACCATATTTAAAATTTCATTTTCTCTCTCCAAAAACTCACCTAGGTCCAGAAGCTCAAACATAGGCTCTAATACTAAAATAAATATAACACCGTTATACTATATATACATATAATATATATACCCGATATATGTAAAATATGCATTTATAGTATGAAAATGTTACAATTCTAATCTTTATAAAAAATTTTATAATTCCAGAATAAATATTTAAAAGCTTAAAATATATTTTAAATAATAAATAAAAATATTCTTCAATAATTTTAGGTACCAAAAATATTTATTTCATATGAAAAACTGTAAAAAAAATTTACCAAAATTTTATCTGTAATTTGGACATTTCTAAAATTTTAATTAACTCAGCCCGTCAAAATAAATATATTCCCAATAATAATCAATCAAACAATTCACCGTTACTACTCAACATACTCCAACATTTCTCAAAAAATTCAAATATATACATATATATATATATCAATATATTAATAATCCCATCACACAATATTTAGCCAAAAAATCTTTATAGTTTACAACGTTTCCAAATATATAAATATATTGTATATAGTTATGTCTTCAAAAACAATCAATCAAAGTCTATATCTAGTCAGGTCCACAAGAACTCTCTAGATTAACTTTATCACATGTACAATGAATTTCAATCGTGCTAAGTTAAAAGTCTAGAGGTACATACTTTGATAACAATAAAACTTTAAGGAAGACAATGCATAATATTTTTTTCTTTAAATCCTATAATATGACATGCAATTCCATTTTAAATCATATTCATTATTCTTTTTAAATCATTACATAAATACATTCACATGAATTAGGCCCGAATGACCTTATATAATATTCAAATTTCAGCATTATTATTTTGGTCTATTTTGACACTCAGTATCTAGCCCATAGGCAGATAATAATGACGTTCAATATCTAGCCCGAAGATAAATAATATAATAGTGACGCTCAGCGTCTAGCCCGAAAGCAATTAAAGGCATGTCATCTCAAATCACCAAACACAATACTCTAGAACAAAATAGTACATAATATTACACACATAACATATACATTCATACTTTCTCATACATTAGCAATTATGTTATTTTTCATTCCTTTTGCACTTTTTCCATTAATCTACCATATTATTATACATTTTCATTACAAACATCACTTTCTTTGCCACACTTTCATGGTGGCCTAATTATGCCCTAAAATTACAATAATCATATTTTCTTTTGCAAACATATTTAATAATGCCATAAGCCATCTTAAAATGGCATTATTCATGTTTCATTCAATTCATGCCTTTAAATATATAACTATACACTTTATATGTGACTCATCGCATTAAGGTAGCATAGTCCCAATGTTTATATGCAATGTAGCATACCATTTCTAATGCATTTTAATATATAAATACCAAAGTATGTATTAACATTGATTTAGGCTATTTCCAAGCTAAATTTTCACTCTTTCCTTCACTTTTTAAAATTTTACTACTTGATTTGTGTAAATACTATCAACTTAACACCTAACCAAAATGTAAGTGTATAGAAGACAAAACCACATTTTTATATATTTTAACTAATAAACATCAATTTAACCTTACTCTTTCAAACTTTCACATTTTTACCCTACTTCTCTTTAATTTTAGAAAATCATACCAACCCAATCCACATTGCATTTTAAGTTAATTTCCATCATTAAAATCATATTAGAATATGTTTTAAATAATTAATTCAATTAACATCCATTATTTAACAATATTCTTCTCAAAACCTTAATCTTCTTTAATTTTAGAAATATAATCCAATCACTTCCAATATATAATTTAAGTTCAAATATGTCTTTAAAACTATATTCTAACATATTCTAAATAATTAAATTCATTTTAGCCCAATTGTTTGCAGAAGTCCCATTGAAGCCCTAAATTCAACCGCAATCGAACTTCAACTAAACTCCCTTCTTTCTTAAATCTAACTTTAAAATTATTATTTTTATAACAAACTAACATCATCTATACCCATTTAAATAATTATAAATCCCTCCTTCAAAAATCAATTTTACACATATTCAAAATTTTAAGAAAAACTATCAAAAACTAAAGAAATCTTACCTCTTCCTTAAGAATTCTTCAAAACTATATGTATTCCATAAAAAACCCTTATAGAATTTGAAGTATGAAAGAAACAAAAATTTCCATAATCAAGTATGGAAATTTTTTGCCAAAATGGGAGAAGGAAGACGAAGAAGAAAATAATGATAGATATTTTTGACTTTTTCCATATTTCAATCAATCATATATATACATATATTATTTAATTACTTATTAATTATGATATTTTTAATCTTTCAAATAAAATAAAATAAATTATTAATATTTATTTCAATTTTATTTATTTATTTATTATATATATATTTTTTACTTTAACTTTTGATTTTTACTTTTATTACTTGACTTTATATGTTATGTATACTTAATATATATCTTACATAAACATTTAATATTTTTCACATCTAACACTTAATTTAACCCTCTAAATTATTTATTTAATGACATTTTAATTTATGGGTGTTACATCTTCATGTTTTAAAATTTAGTAATATGTGAGCATACAAGTATTTTTTTTACAATTCAACTGATATATGTTGTTATATAACAGTTTATAATAGGTGTATAATCATATTCTTTTTTGTAAATCAATTGATATATATTGTTATATGTAACATATATTATCATGTAATAACATATAATAGCTATAAATTGATATTCGTTTTTGCAACTCAACTGATATATATTGTTATATATAACATATATGAACATATAAAATAATATATTAATTTATATATTAATATTTTTTAATCTCAACTTATATATTATTATATGTAATATATATGAACATATAACAACATATATTAGTTTGTATATTAATTTTTTTTTGCATAACAACTAATATATAACGTTATATGTAATACATATGAATATATAACAGCATATATTAGTTTACATAATAATATTTTTATTGCAATATATCATTTAAAACTCAGCAGATTTTTTCAGGATCAACTCAAATACAACATATCATCGATATATAATTTTGTTCAAATTCAAAATATAAGGTAAACTATTATGAAATCTTCAACCATATTTGCAGAACTAGATATTATATGAATAATAATTTCAACTAATATTAATTATAATAAATATTTTTTGGCCATGAAGAATAATAAAAATTGTATCAATATATATCTTTCTAGTACTTTTTATTTTTAGAATTGGCAGAAACAAAATTTTCACCGCAACCCTCTTTATCAAGATCTCGTTCATGTTCTTGAAAAAAAATATATCATATTTATTTTAGGGAATGATGTTAAGCCAGTTGAACAAATTTGATGATTTTTCACCACTAAAAATTTTATTTAACTACAGGTAAACAAAAAAATTATTTTATATTATTTTGTGAATCTATATTCTCAATATTGCTATTGCATGAATATATTCGAAGTATGAAAAATTTAATATTTACAAAAAATACTGTAATAAATTTTTAATAATAAAATAATCAATTTTTAATTTTTTCTATGAATAATTAAAAAAATCATTACTTTTAAGCTATCCCGTAGAGATTCTTGATTTTTTTTATAATATCTCTAAGATTTACAATATCGATATGAATCTTATTATCAAATACTCATAATGGATAATTTTTACAAAAAATAGTAAGGATAATAAATTCAAATTTTATGATTAAAACTTAAATTTAAATAAAAATTATAAATTAAATATATTATAAAGGTATCAAACAAATAAGGATTAAAAACCATTAAAACTCATTGTTTTCTTAAAATTATGAGTTTTTAAACTCGTATATTCATAAAAAATTAGAAAAATTTCATGGTTACAATATTAAAAATAATTAAATAATTATTAACAAAAAGCGTACTTTAATTCAGGATGAATTCTTATGAGATAAAATAAAAATTCTCTTCTTTTCCAGATTAAAAAATTAAATATTTCTTCTTTTATTATAATAATTTATAAAATTATCGTGTTGATAACTTGTTATAAATATAAAGAAATAGGCATAGAAATATAAGAAAGAAATAATAGAAAAATATAAAAATTTTTATTTTTTGTAAGTTGTATCATATATATAATTAGAAGATTATAATTATAATTTAAATAAGATAAAGATTATTATAATTTAAATAAAATAAAATTTATATAAGTAAATAGTTATCTATGTATTTCTTTTAACATTCGATATATTAAAAAATAAACACTTCTATTCATATTAGTAGAATAAAGAAGATTAATTTATCATTATTATTATTATTATTATTATTATTATTATTATTATTATTATTATTATTATATATCTAGATGGAAGTACCCGTCAAGCACGCATGTGAATTTTTTGCTTTTATTTATCTATTTCTTTCAATAGGTCTTCATGATTTTTTAATTTTTTTTTTCATAATTTTTTATAATTTTCTTTTAAAAATGTAAAGAAAACCTCACATGATTGCCTAACACAACGATAGAAATCAATAAGCATACTATATTTTCCAAACAATGGTATATTATTTACTATAGATGATAATAAGTCAGGTATTTTTAATATTTAATTCGTTTTTATATATTTATATAAAATATAAATAACTTATAAATAAATTTAGTTAGATACAAATAATATACTTATTATTCATGATATATTTGGATCAAGTTTGAATATTTATTATTGGCTACTCGAATCCGATTATATCTATTTATTATATTTAATTAAATTTTAATTTTATATTTATTATATTTTATTTTAATTATAAAATTATTTTAGTAAAAATGTATTAGAATTAAATATTTATTTGTAATTATTTAATTTAAAAATTATAATTTTATAATATTTTTATATTTTTATGTTTAAACGAATTTAAATAGTAAATGAATAGTATTAAAAGAGTTTAAAATATGTATAGATAATAAAAACATGATTATAATTGATTTGGGGCGAATTTGAATAATTTAAATTGGAATTTTTTTTTCTAATTTTCTCTTTTGCTCTCTAAACTAATGGGAATTTTTTAAAAAAAAATTTGAGGGAAATAAAATGAAACAGTCCCTTCTATTATTTTCTCTCCTTTTTCTTTTTCATGTTATTGTCCAAAAAAATAAGGAAAATCAAATTTTTATTTTTATTTTCTATCTATTTCTTTCAAAACGAATAAACACTTAATATAAATTAATAAGCTTTTGACTCTGAGTTATTTTTAAAGTTGGAATTTTTGAATTCGAATTATTTATGTATTTTTATAATGATTTTATGTATTTTGTTTATTGTATAAGTATTTGTTGACCAATATATAGTACATTTAATTAATCTTAAATTATGATACTTGAAATATAATTGATTTTAAAATTTGATACTTAAAATATTGAGTTCTAATATTAAATTTTTATTCTCTAATATAAATTACGTTCCCATAACGACATAAACATAAAAAAATTAAACTAATTGATTTTGATTGTTTTTATTATTATCCATAGTTTTTAAATTCTTTTTATTTATTATTAATTATTCTAAATTACATATTATTTATAAATATTTAAAATTTTTTATAAATCATATATATGTAATCTAATTTTTACTCAAAATTCTATTTACATCTATAAATTTTATATATGATAATAATAGAAAATTCCTGAATTTTTAGATAAGATATGTATGTGATTAGAATTTTTTTTATATTTATTTTTAATATATGATATATTTAAATTTTGATACTATGATAATTGATAAAATATACGACATACTTTTTTTGCACTTTTGCCTAATTAAAAAAGATTGGCAAACGTAATTTCATATCGTCTTGTTTTTTTTTTTTTTTAATTTGCTTTTAGTAATAAGTTTTCCTATATACAAATAATTTGATATCAATACACAAAAAATTATATTGTAGTAAAATATATTATAAAATGTATCTTTTATAATTTTGATATTTTCCTTTTAGTTTTATCATATTGTAAAAAAATAATGGCAAATATATGCAGTGCATTTTTTTTACAATTTTATTATAAAAAATTGAACTCTCATAAATAATCAAAAATTCTTATTTAAATTTAATATATGTGTAACCGAACAATAAAAATTTATTAAAAAAATAATTATAAAAATATAAATAATTTTATTAGTCGCGTCCATACAGTTATATATTTTGGTATTTTTAGAATGGTGTTTTGTCAATACATTATTTGGGTGTACATATTTATCATTAAATCTCAGGTGAGTTTAACGGTTTTTCATTTGCCCATAAGTTGGGAGGCTAAGAATTCTCCAAATAAAAAATACTTATCAAAAGTTGACCTCCTCCTCCTTCTCTGTTCTGTAAACCCAATGCCCATGTCTCAGCTATGTCCAGCTCTGTTTCTGTATTTACTTTTACTTCTGGGCTTTAATGCGATGTCGTTTCCTTGGGGATCCCGTTCGGTTCTTCTTCAAGAAATAAGCAGTAATGACACCGTCAAAAGATTTGAATGTTAACAATTTCGATGATGTTCTTAGAAACACTTCTGCTACTTTTGCCATAATTGAATTCTATGCTCACTAGTCAGCTCTCTTCTTAACTCTAAAATAATGATCTTTAATTTATATATTTACTTTTGTTGTATATTTATTAATTTTAACAGTTTTTTTTTTAAAATAAACTTCTTGGTTACATATTAATTTTGTTTAAATAATGAAAATTATGATTTAAAGTAATATTATGTGCATATAAACACGCCACTTCCCTCGTGTGGAGGATGGCAAATTGGCAAAGATAAAACTTTTGGACCGTTTAGATCATAAACATAAATTCATACAGAGTATTATAAATCTTTTTTATTTTTTTATTTTTTATATGAAATAAATTACGAGACTCATTTTACACTGAAATAATTTATAAAAGAAAAAAGAAAGAAAACTATACCATGAAAGAATCATGTAAAATATATTAATAAAATCTTTAAAAATCTAATTACAAATTATAATTAAGTATATATGAAAATACAATAAATTATATTTACACCATCTACCAAAAAAAAATACAGTCAACAATCTAACAGAGGCACTCGTAAGTCGTAACGTATCAGATGCAACAACACTGAAGGTTTATATCACCTTCTTGTGAACGCTTGTGTGTGTAGTTACCTTTTGTGTCAATGTTTAAGTTATGTGAGATGAAGATTTCTGTACAATTTACTGTTTTTTCAAGTGTCCTGCTTGCAGAAATTATAAGGTATTGTATGCAATATATTTCTTTTTTCTAACATTTCTACTTGCTGATTTCTTTATCTTTTATGGCTCATGGAGTTTCAAATATGCAGCCACATTATGAAAAAGTTGCAAGACTTTTCAATGGACCTGATGCAGAGCATACTGGTATAGTAGTATTAATGGCAAGGCTTGATTGCGCATTGAAGGTATATACATTGTCTTCTCTTTTGAAGTTCTCTAATTAACACAGAAGCTTGAAGAAGATGATTCAAAAACAAAAAGAAACTAACCGTTAGAGATGTGATTTGAAGAAGAAGAACGTTGATCTTACCGTATTGAAGAAAGCACATGATTCAGTTAAAACAGTCACGTGGACTGATGCCAGCTAAGCTCTTCCCCATCGTTTGATCATAACAGAAAAGAGAAACCGTGATGCTGTTGAAGAATATAAAAGGAAGAAGGATTACTGTTAACAGATTAACGAAAATTGTAATTAGATTTTGATACTCTCTTTCTTGATTCTCTTTGTTCTTTATTCTTCATGCAATCTCAAGATATGAGTTCTGTAAAATGTTGATAGTTAAACAGTAATAAAATTCTGTGTATCTTCTTCATTTGTTCCTTGTTTCATCTTCTGTCAATTTTGTTATGGTATCAGAGCTAGTGTTGCGTCTTCAAGAAGTTTTCTGGTAATTTCTGAATTCAGTTTCATTGATCTTGTTTCTACTTGTTGATTGAATCTTGATTTGATTGATTTCGCATTCCTCATCAATTCTCTTATTAATCTGTCTTCCTTATTAATCTAGTGATTTTCTTCTTATTACTTGAATTCATTCAAAACTTCCAGAATCTTATTTCTTTGAAACCCTAAAAATGGCAAATCCTTCTTCAATTTGTCAATCAGTATACAATTCTGTTTGGATTCTTGACAGTGGTGCAACTGATCATATATGCAAATCCATAGATTTGTTTACTCATTACAAAAAGATAAATCCAGTTAAAGTAAAGTTACCAAATGGAGAATACTTGTTTGCTCATTACTCTGGAACTGTGGTTTTCTCTCAGAATTTGTATCTTCAGAATGTACTTTACATTCCTGGCTTTGCCTTCAATCTAATATCTGTCACAAGTCTTATTGCACAAGTCCATTGCTTATTGTTTCTTTATGATAATCTGTGTATTATCCAGGATGTAAGGACCTGGAAAATGATTGGTATAGCTAAAATACTACATGGGCTATACAGATTACTGCAAAATGAAGATCCAAATAAAATCTTAGCAACCAAACAGAATAAAGCAGTTCTGGCTGCAACTTCTATGTTTCCAAATAAATGTAATAGTGATATATGGCATTTGAGATTAGGTCATATTCCTAATGCTAGACTTTCTATCATGTGTAAATATCATCCTGAAATTCAAGCTAAAAATAGTGATTTACCATGTGATGCTTGTCACTTTGCAAAACAAAAAAGGCTTAGCTTCAATGACAGTCTAACTAGAACTAACTCCTCTTTTGAACTCTTACACATGGACATTTGGGGACCAGTGAATGTCTCTACTTTTAAAGGTCAAAAATACTTTTTAACCATAGTAGATGACTATACAAGATATCTATGGATATATTTGTTAAAAGACAAGGGTGAAGTCAGAACAATAATCAAACAATTTGTGACTATGATTAAAACACAATTTGGCAAACAAGTCAAAGCTATCAGAAGTGATAATGGTGTAGAATTTCTTATGAGAGAATATTACAGCAGTAAAGGCATCCTTCATCAAGCTACCTGCCCTGAAACACCAGAACAGAATGCAGTAGCTGAAAGAAAACATCAACATGTTCTTAATGTGGCCAGGAGTCTATTGTTTCAAGCCAAACTTCCAAAATCTTTTTGGGGTTTTGCTGTTCTTCATGCTGTTTTCCTAATCAATAGGATTCCTAGTCCATTACTACAAGAGAATTCTCCTTATCAGAGATTGAATGATCATCTACCTGACCTATCATTTCTAAAAGTGTTTGGAAGCTTATGCTATGCTACTACTTTGAAAGCTAACAGATCAAAGCTGGACCCTAGAGCTCAAAAATCTATGTTCTTGGGTTATAAAGAAGGTACAAAAGGATTCTTGATGATGAATCTACATACTAGGGCCTTATTTGTTTCCAGAAATGTCATATTCTATGAAGAAATATTTCCTTATGCAGAACAACAATTTAATCCTATTCTTCCTCAAATTGATGAGATCATACCATATGATGATACATTACCACCTGAGAATCAACCAGAAGTTGCTATCATTAACCCTTCTCCTTCTGTTCCTACTGATTCAAGGCAGCCTGCAAGAATTAGAAAAGCTCCTCAATACCTGCAAGATTACCATTGTAATCTAATCAACACACAACATTCCACACAACATTCAATTTCTAATGTTCTGACATATAATCAGCTTTCTCAATCACATAAGAATTATGATCTTACTGTTTCAACTATTTCAGAACCTAAAACCTATCAACAAGCAGTGAAACATATAGTATGGAGAGAAGCAATGGATAAAGAGCTGGAAGCTTTGAGGATTAATAACACCTGGAGTATTGTACCTTTGCCACTTGGGAAGTCTTCAATTGGCTGCAAATGGGTTTTCAAGGTCAAACTCAAAGCAGATGGCACCATTGAAAGGCATAAGGCCAGATTGGTGGCCAAAGGATACACACAAGTTGAAGGGCAAGATTATTTTGATACCTTTTCTCCTGTTGCCAAAGTCACAACCATTAGACTTTTATTAGCAATGGCATCGATGAAGGGTTGGTTACTTGAGCAATTAGATGTAAACAATGCTTTTCTACATGGAGACTTACCTGAAGAAGTGTACATGGATCCTCCTCCAGGTCTTGTTGTTCCTGATGGGTCAGTCTGTAAGTTGCAGAAGAGCCTTTATGGTTTAAAACAAGCTAGCAGACAGTGGTTTCAAAAACTAACATCTTTTCTTCTTTCTCTTGGTTATCAACAATCTTCATCTGATTTTTCCCTGTTTACAAAGAAAGAAGAAGGATTATTTACAGCTCTCTTGGTGTATGTTGATGATGTCATTCTAACAGGCAATAATGCTACTGAAATTTTGAATGTTAAGAAAGCTCTTGATGATAAATTCAAGATAAAATACCTGGGAAAACTCAAATTTTTCTTGGGACTAGAGATTGCTCGATCTGTAAAAGGACTACACATTTGCCAGAGAAAATACACTCTGGAACTTCTTGCAGATAATGGTTTACTGGGTTCCAAGCCTACTGTTACTCCCATGGATTACAATGCTAAGCTCACAAAGGATGATGGAATTTTGTTATCAGACATCACTGCATACAGGAAATTAGTGGGTCAGTTGTTATACTTAACTACAACAAGGCCAGACATAACCTATGCTGTTAATACCTTGAGCCAATTCCTTGCTGCTCCTACATCGGTACATCAACAAGCTTTGTTCAGAGTTCTTCGTTACCTCAAGAATAGCCCTGGTACAGGTCTTTTTTATCCCTCTCAATCAAGCCCTGTTCTTACAGCATTCAGTGATTCTGATTGGGCTGGCTGCCCAGATTCACGAAGATCAATCACAGGCTATGCCTTATATCTAGGAGACTCTTTGATTAGTTGGCGCTCCAAGAAACAACATACAGTGTCTCGATCTTCTTCAGAAGCCGAATATCGAGCATTGGCAGTCACTACTTGTGAAGTACAGTGGATGAGCTACCTTCTGCATGATCTTGGTTTTCCTCTCACAAAGCCAGTTAGTCTTTATTGTGATAACTAATCTGCAATTTATCTCTCTGCCAATCCCACCTTTCATGATCGATCTAAGCATGTGGAGATCGATTGCCATTTCATACGAGAAAAAATCAACTCTGGCTTGGTACACCTAATGCCCATTAAAACCGAATTTCAGCTAGCAGATTTATATACTAAATCCTTATCCCCAGCTCGATTCAAATTCTTACTGTCCAAACTTGGCCTCTGTGATATCCATGGCCAAGCTTGCGGGGGGCTAACACAGAAGCTTGAAGAAGATGATTCAAAAACAAAAAGAAACTAACCGTTAGAGATGTGATTTGAAGAAGAAGAACGTTGATCTTACCGTATTGAAGAAAGCACATGATTCAGTTAAAACAGTCACGTGGACTGATGCTAGCTAAGCTCTTCCCCATCGTTTGATCATAACAGAAAAGAGAAACCGTGATGCTGTTGAAGAATATAAAAGGAAGAAGGATTACTGTTAACAGATTAACGAAAATTGTAATTAGATTCTGATACTCTCTTTCTTGATTCTCTTTGTTCTTTATTCTTCATGCAATCTCAAGATATGAGTTCTGTAAAATGTTGATAGTTGAACAGTAATAAAATTCTGTGTATCTTCTTCATTTGTTCCTTGTTTCATCTTCTGTCAATTTTGTTACTAATGACTTTCTCCATTACTGAACAGAAAATGTAATTTCCGAAAAAAGAAGAATGTCTCAAGTGAATAATTTCTTTTTCTGTCAACACAGATAATTAGTAAACTGTGTAACAGATTTTCTGTGAGTTGTTATCCTGTGATATTTTGGGGGCCAGCTTCGAAAATTGCATCAGGTGGTTGGGAACCTAAAGAAGAGAAAAGTAAAATATGCAAAATTGATGATGGACGGACAGTTGAACGCTTGCTTAATTGGATTAATAAGCAATTGGACAGTTATGAGGTATTATCATCGTCTTGATGATTAATTTGCTGTGATCTTCATCAGATTGATAACTATATTGCATCTTGTGCTTGAAAGAATGTGATCACTGTGCTGGAATTTCTCTATCTTGTGCTAATAAAACAGTCGCAGAGTCTCATCATTGTGGCTTTTTGTTTTTGATATTTGTAAATTGATTATGGAAGACTTTGATGAATGTTAATTATTGTAAGATATATTTTCAATCAACAATCTTAACTAAACAAATTAAATTATCTATCAGGCAATTTGAATTGGAGATTCCAGAAACGGCGATTTCATTAATTTCAGAAATGATATTCTAATAATCAACTCTCAAGTTCCGTTTAAAATTTAAGTTTTATAAAAATTAACTCAATTGAGTTTTATATATTTAACCAATTCTTATATTTGAAAAATATAACATATAGAATTTACATCTGAAATGTTCACTAGAAAAAGATTTCAAGGTTTAGAGCTATAGAGGGTACCAAAAACCATTGATCATACCAATATTGGGTCTACGAGTCCACTTATTTAGGAGATTTTCTTTACAAGTCCAATGAGAGAACACACTCGTGGGCCTCATACCATACTCCAACTCAAAATTTAACATTGGGTTCATAAGTCATTTCTGCTTATTTGCCTTTTACTGTGTCCATCTCTTTATGTTGTGGAGTTCTTCTTACATGTGAAATTCCAACTATCTCTTCTTCAAGTGTGAGCTCCTATATTAGGCTTAGGCTTCTCCTTGACCAAAATCCTTTCCAGACTTGAGTATACAGTATTATCTTAGATCCTTTTTACTTCCACCGATGTAGGGCACTGGAAATAACTTTGCTCTTTCATGTAGAGATGGCAACCACAGGATCTGACTACCATTTTCATACTCTTTTCTATCGAACCATCAGCTCTGATATTACTTGTAAGAATGTGATTAAACCAAAATACATGCAATTAATTATATAAACCACAGTCATGCATATAAACATAACTTTAATTAGGTCTAAGAACACAATAAAATTTTTCATGTAGAACACAATGAGAAGAGAAGAGAAGAGATCAGCGGATGTATACCTTGATCTATATGTCAATTCATTTTCATTGATGGAATGGGTAGTTTCTTCTAATTGATATAATTCTTATGCAGCTAGGTTTTTGTCATGACCGTAGTAAGACATTCAAAAAGCAAAGTCTGGTCCAAGCAACAATTGGAGCAAAAGCAGCTGGACTCCCAGCAAGAAGCAAGAGGAAAAAGCCCAATTCATCAACAAGAAAATTCTGAGGAGAAAATAGAGAATTCAAAGGTGATGTCAGCTATGATTGTTGAAGAAAACCAAGCTACTGATGATGATCGGCTCATAATTTGCTCATTGGTGTAGATTGGGTTAGTTATTAGAATAGACAGGTGTAAGAAATTGATATGATATATTGATGTTGTGTTGTATGGATATACGTGAATGGAAAGGAAAAATGATCTGTCATAAGAATGAGAATGTAACCGTACAAGGGCATCAATGAAAAAAATAGCCAATTACAATTGTCTTATTTTCTCTAAATTGTCTTTAAAATTCTCTGTTCTTCTTCTTTCCTTTCTTCTTTGCCTCTGCCTCTTCTTCTTCTTCTTCTTCCTCTCATTTCTTCTTGAGTTCTTCTTCTTTCCTTCTTGTTCATCTTCTAGGTCCTTTACAGTTTTCTCTACTTAAAGAATATTAGAAAAAACTGAAAGTGTGTATCTTGTTTAATTGGAACCAGAACCCTTATAAATATATAGATAGCTAGACATTTTCAATTTCTAAGTTTACCTTTCATAAAATTAGAAATTATCAAATGATCTGTACACATTAATTTCATGATATTTTAAATATCCTATAGTTCAAATATTAGAATTTATAGATCACAATTAAAAAGGATTATAGTTTAAGATAGCATCACACGTTTAATTTACATATGTGTGTCCACATATTAGATTTTTTCAATAATTTTCCATTTGGGCCGCATATGTAACATTATAAATGTGTGTATAATGTTATGAGCTCAAAAATTTGCTAGCATAAATAAAGTTATTCGTAACAATCTCATCCATTGATTATATCAATATATGATTAAAGTATTTTTTTTTTGTTACATTTAGCATAACTAAAAATATTAATACTCATATACCAATATAATCAAATGACGTAGATTAGTTATGAATGTATAGCATAAAAGTTACATGTAACATGATCCAAATATGTCTATTTTCAATTGGTCCTACTTTAATTTGTAAGTGAAATCAAACATAATAAGACAAAAGTGTCAAAAAACCAAATACTTTATTTTTGCAAAATGTATCCAAATGTATAAAAGTGCCCATAACAAAACAACATAAAACAACTAAAAGGACTCCTACTAAATCTTGATGTTTGTATGTAATGGAATATCTTCATGAAAGACCTTGAGTAATAGTCCCTTTGTAAGTGGATCTGCAATTATGAAGTCTATCCTAATATACTTTATGGAAATATGTCCACTTTATATATTTTATTTCACAGCCAATAATATTTTATATTTATATTTCTAGACATAGACAAACTCCTTTTGCTACTTTAATATACTTAATTACAGTCATAAAATAAATTTAGTTGTCTTTCAATATCATTTAAAATGTACAGTCTAGTGACAAAATTCTATAATCATAATACATGATTACCTCATAACATGCAATAAATTCTACTGCCATGATGGAAGAAGCTACAAGTACATGCTTAACACTCTTCCAGAAAATAGCTCCTTTAGCTAAAAGATAAACGTAGCCTAATGTAAATCTCTTACTACTTTGGCATCCAATGTAATTAGAATCAAAACACCCTATGATTTTTAATTAATCTGATTTCTTGCATGTGAGCATGTAACCCTTAATTCTTTATGAATACCTTATAATCTATTTGGATGCTTTCTAATCACACACCCTAATAAGGTTCATTAAATATCTTCCTAACATTCCAACAATGGACATTATATTAGAATGCATAAAAAACTAAACATACATCAGACTCCTAACAACTAATATATAGAGAATCTTATGCATTTCTTTAACTTTAAGGTCATTTCTTGAGCATTATTTGAGACTAAATTTTCCTTTAGTGATAAGAAGAATATGCTTACTCTTAATGAATATGTGATATACATAATTATCCAATGCATGTGTCTAAAAAAACTAAATGAAACAATTATTTAATGGATTTTGCGATACCATCGACAAGCATCTTACTTGAGTCATGTAACATTCTCATACCCTATATACGTAAAATATATATAATTTATATACATAAAATACACATTTAGAATATAAGAATGCTACTGTAATGATAAAAAAAACAACCCCTTATTTCAACATTAATTATTTTCAAAAATAATTTATGAATTTAAAGATAAATTTAATAGGTCAAAATATGAATTTAAAAGAAATCTCTGAAAAAAAATTACTAGAATTTTGTCTCTAATTTCAATAAATTCCAAAGTAAAACAAATTCAACATGCATTTAAAAAAAAACTCCCAAAATACTTATCTTCACAAAATCCATCATTTCTCCAAATTATCACTTTATCAAATTTACATTAAAAAGTTTCTCAACATAAATAACAACCAATATAATTACATATATATAACATATATTACATAAAATCTTTTCCAAGACTTAATATACAAAATCAATTTTCATAATGTGAAAAGATATATGTATGCATCACTATCCGAGTTGATCTCGTGGCACACATAGTCTCCAAACTCCAACCTCAGTTTTGATCATACCGGTATGTACTTTCGATCACTCGCGTGATACACGCTATTTTGCTAAGCTTGAAAGCAAATATATAAAAATATATTTGCTTGCCACACTCACTATGTGGCTTATATTCTCATTTCAAATGCTCAAATACATTTTTTCACAAATTAAACAAAACAAAGATAATAACCATTCTACAATAGTTTAATATCTCACATATCATATGTTTTATACACTTCTATATGTAATTATGCACCTTACATGTAAATACTCATATTAAAGTAGCATCACTCAAACATTAACATTCAATGTATCATGTCAATTCACTGCAATTGAATGCATAATTACCAAAGTATGTACTAACATTCACTTATAACAGCTTCCAAGCCTATCTCTCTCTCTTTCCTTCACTTTACTAAAATGTTCTTCACCTCTTGGATTGGAAAATCTCACACTACTCAATTCCTAACCACATTACAAGTTTAAATAATTCATTAGAAATATAATTCTATTCACTTTAACAAATCAAACTTCAATTATTACATTTTCTTCTAATTTATAATATTTGTCCTAACTTACTTTAATTCTGAAATTCTACTCTCATCAATTTTAAATCAAGTTTTAAGCTAAACAATATCATTAGAATCATATTCTAACACAATTTAACCATTTAAATATCATTTACATCAATTTAAACTAAAAATCACTAAAAATCTCAACTTATCTTACTACCTCATTCAAAATTCTATGAAACTTATACTTTTCAATTATTAAATATTAAAATCTTTGTTTATATATCAAAATAATATCAATACAATACATATTAACAATTATCTAAGCCTCCATAAAAATTTCTTTTTTTTTTCACATAATGTAGTCATAACCCTAACTTCTTCAAAACCTATCCATATTTAACTTTCAACAACAAAAACATAATATACTTATCAAAATAGCATCATTACAATTCAATTTAATAATTATAATTTTTTTATACAAAATCCTAATTTCACATAATTTGGCCAACTTCACCAAAACTATTTTCACCAATCAATCTTAAAATCATTACATATACACTAAAACTACTCTATAGAAAACTATATTAACAATTATAAACACACCCATAAAAATTCAAATTTACACATAATCTTAAATTGAAAGAAAACTTTTTAAATTAAAAAGAAACCGAACCTAACGTTGATGAAACCTCAAAATCACTTCAAATACCTTGAAAATCTTGTATAATTTAGAGTGAATGAAGGAAAAACTCTCTCCCTTTCTCTAGACGTGACAATCGGCCTTCCATGAAAGAAAGAAGAAAATTGTGGCTTTTATATATTTGATTTTTAAATTTGTTCCTTATTAAGTTATGAAATTAACAACTAATTAATTAATATAATAATAAGATATTTCTTCTTTCTTCACATTCATAAATTAATTTAATTTAAATTTTTAAAATTTTTAATTATAAATATATTTTTAACTTTTTAACTTTTAATTTTTTGTCTTTTATGAAAATATATATTTTATGTATACTTTATGTATATGTTATATATATATTGTATATTTATGCATATATCATGTATATTTTAGTTATATATTATGTATCTAGTGTATATAATAAATATATATTAAGTATATACCATGTATATATTTTATATCCAATGTATATTCTATATATATCTTATTTATATATTAGACATATATAATATATATATACCTCTTCTAATACTCTAATTAATTCTCCATATAAATTTTTAATTATATCTAAAATTATGAATGTTACAAGTCCATAGATGATTTTTTTTTAAAATTTACAGACCATATTCTTTGAGTCTCCAAATGCAAAGTTTTTTAATTGTAATATATACATTGTTTCATCAGTGTTACCATTGAAAAATAGTTATCCTAACATCTATTTGATATAACTTAAGGTCAAACTATGCAATAATGGCCGTGATTACCCTAAAAAAAGGTCTTTCATTGATAAAGGTAATGTCTTCCTTTCGAATGAATCCTTTAGCTATAAAATAGGCTTATATCTTTTCATATTGCTTTTGAAATCCCTCTTAGTTTTAAATAACTATTTATCTCTTAGTTTTAAATATCTATTTATAACTAATGGGCTTTTCAGAAATGGAAATCTTCACCCATTTCCTAGGTTATCTTCTTCTAAGAAAAACAAAAGAAAAAGAAGAAGAGAAGGATTTACATAAATGAAAACCGCAGAAATGGTATTTTTTTTATTCTATTTTCTTCATTCATCTTTTTTTAAGAAAAGCAAAAGAAAAAGAAAAGTAAAACGAAGGAAATGAATGAAGGAAAAGGGATTTGCAAAAATAAAATAATTGCCATTGGAATTGCAAAAAAGAAATTTGCATAAATAGGATGATTGCAATTATAATTATAGAAATAAAATTTGCATAAATGGTCTTTTTTTTAATCCATTTTCTGATTCTTCTCCTTTAAATTTCTTTTTTCATTAAGAACTAAAAATCCTAAGCAGCAAAATTTTTCAGGCTAATTTTTAAAATTTTATTTGGAATAATAAATAACTAACGGTATTTTAGTCAATTAATTATTATAATATGATGATCCAAAATTTTTAGATAAAATTAGATGAAGTGATCAAATTAAAATTATTAATTAAAGTTATTGCCCTAAAGTATTTAAACAATACAATTATAAAATAAAAAATAAAAAAAATTAAATATGACTTTTTTAATAAATAGTTAAGAATATTTTGGCCAATTAATTATTTATAATATGATGATGGAGTGATTAAATTAAAATTATTAATTAAAGCTCTGACCCCAAAGTACTTGGACAATAAAATTGCAAAAAATAAATAAATAAAAATAAAACACGAATATTTTTTCCAACGCAAATAGACCCACGGAAAGCCATATTTGTACCGTTTTAGAGCAAAAGCGCATGAACCAGCATTTTCTGCCGGAATTTTGACCCCCCAAACACTTCTCATTTCTCACCAGCCACCACTTGTCCATCATTGTTCCGTGGCTTTGTTCAGTTCACCTACCTGTCTAACCCTTTATTCAGTTCAGATCTCTCCTTTCACTTTTCAGAAAAAACACTGTTCTGAATCATAGCTACAACAACAATACCTATCAAAAGTGGATCACTTTTTTCTCTCTTCCTCCTTTAAACCTAATGCCCATGTCTCAGTTATGTCCGATTTTATTTGGGTATTTGCTTTTACTTCTGAGCTTTAATGCGGCGTCTTTACCTTCGGGATCCCGTTCGATTCTTCTAGAAATAAGCAGCGATAACGCTGTCAAAGCAGATTACGCAGTCGATTTGAATGTTACCAATTTCGACGCTGTTCTTAGAGACACTCCTGCTACGTTCGCCATCGTTGAATTCTTCGCTCACTGGTCAGTTCTCTTTTAACTCTGAAACAGAGCATTTTATTTTAATTTATTTTTGTTTTGTATTTATTTATTATTGATTTCAACAGTGTAATAGTGAAACATCATTGGAACTGAAATTGAGTTGATCAAAAAAAGATGATGCTAATCTCAATCTGATTTATTTGCATGTGGGTGTTAACTAAAAGTTGGATTTCATTCATTTTGTAATTTATTTTTTTCATAGGCAGTGGCTATTTGATTACAAGCCTTCAAATCTAAGTGCATATTCATAGATAAAATTTGTGAAGTGTGTTACTGTTTTTCTTTTTCCATGAAGGATTTTCGCATACTATCTCTCTGTCTTTATCAGTTGGATCATCTTAGTGAGCTTGTGTACTTTATGCCATTTTCTACTCTCATATTGAATAAAGAAGAATGTAATTGTTGGTTTATAAAGGAGTAAATGGTTAAAGCTGTTAAGAAATGGATATACATAGATATTTAAATGCAAAGGCACTTGCTATAAGGTGTAGGTTGCAAGTTGAGGGTGGCCAATATTTTGTAATTATTTCACAATAGGAACTTGATACTATTTTTGGAAGGGTATTTTGGCAAAACATGAAACGTGAAGGTCCTGAATGCTGAGATCTGTTTTAGTTACTTATGTTCGGATCATTTTGCATTGATAGAATATTGTACCAAAACAGTTTTTTTTTCCCAATTTGTTTGTTACATATTAATTTTGTTAAGATACTGAGAAGCTTGTGCCTGTTTAAAAAGCTAAGTTGCATATTAGCATGACTCAATGTAACAATTCTAGTTCTAGATCATACATAATAGAAAGTAAGTGAAATAAGAAATATTTTGATATGAATTCCGTTGCATGTAACTAATAGAATATTTATTTTTCAGAATCTATAAGGGCGGGGTATATTTGAAAGTAAATACTTTATATTAAATGTGGGTTTTGAACATTTAGAGTACTACTAGACAAGACCCTAATTTTTGGGACTAATTTGTACTTTCCTTACTGGCAATTCATACGATATGGTGAGTGGAGTATTTCTTAAAGGCGAAGATTCTCTCTTTACCAAAATAAAATCCATCTTTGTGTTTGTATGTGTGTGTGTGTGCAATTGTCATTATATATATGTAGTGTGTGATGTCTTCCTTTTGTGTCAATGTTTGTAAGTTTTGTGACATTATTCTTTCTGTGCAATTGCTGTTTTTTCAGGTGTCCTGCTTGCAGAAATTATAAGGTATTGTATGATTTTTTTTTTCCAACACTTCTACCTGCATATTTCTTTATTTTTTATGGCTCATGGAGTTTCAAATATGCAGCTCCATTATGAAAAAGTTGCTAGACTTTTCAGTGGACCTGATGCAGTGCATCCTGGTATCATATTAATGGCAAGGGTGGATTGCGCATCAAAGGTAGGTACTTTGTCTTCTTGATTTCTATTACGCTTTTGAAGTTTTCTAATAATTTTGTCCATGAACTGAAAATATAGTTTCTATAAAGAGTAAAGTTTGGCTTACTAGATTTATTGTAAATTTCAGCATTCTCCATTGAAATAGTACTTTGTAAAGGTTTATACCCTCACAAATTAAAACAGAAATATTAAAAGACCATGTGTATTTAGTCACTATTTGGAATTTCTTTTTTCTTTTTATACTTTGACATTCATGTTTGATTCATGATAACATACTTAATCTTCAATAATCTTTCTTATGAAATAGCAATTTGTTAAATTGACAGCCACCATATCTGGGGGTTTTGTTTGTCTATTGAATAGGCCGTTTCATGCAATGAAGTGATTTCTTTTATCCTTCATGCACCCCCAAATGAAGCAATGCGCTATAGGTTTCCTTCTTTTTCTCAATGGCACATCATTCTTGATATTGCCAAGTACAGTTTTTAGTGTCCTTTATTTTTTTCAATAGAACAAATAAACAAATTTTGCAACTCCTAAGCTTATTTCTAATTATTTCCTTCAAAGTTATCCATGGTCCATGAACTTTAGGATTTCTAACAATTGTAACCACTTTCTAGTTTCTTTCTCTACTGTGCATGTCCTGCTGATGTGGTTTATATTAACAATTTTTTATGCAAACTAGGATCAGATCTAGCTGAAATGGTGATGGAAAGTTTGATAATTTTGTTGTTTGCCTTTTAATTTCCTTTTTAATGCTCAAAATATTGAAACGTAAGCAAATTCTCAGTTAACTAGATCCTGTCACATTCAACATTAAGAATAGTTAAAATAAGCCATGTTGATGCACAATATTGATAAAGCACATGCCTTAATGGGAGAAACTAGGTCTTCCCCTTGGCTGCTATTGCTACAAACTTGAAATCAAGTTCATCGACCCAATTGACAATTTAAAAGAAGCAGCTACAGTTGAAAAGTGTATAAAGTTTTTTCATTCTGTTGTTTACAGAATTTCCAAAGTCATGTGTTCGAAAATTTTTAGTTGGAAGGATCTTACTTTCTTAATGTTAAACTACCACATCACCATTTTACTTTTCTTTTCTTTGCATATGCTGATTGCCAATGTTGCCTAATGCTAAGCTTGAAAAGCATTATTGTCTGAAACAAATGCTTAATAAATTGCTTGGAATTTACACATTCCAATTTGCTGTGTTTATTTTCCAAGCTTAAGTTTTTGCTCGTGTTGATATTAAGTGCATCATCTGCTTCATGGGTGTTCTTGACATTAAAAACTATTAAACAAAGCATGTGCTATCTCTAAATGCTTAAGGTTTTGCAAACTTAATTATGCTGGCTATCCATCAATAATGGCTGGCAATTTCCCTTTTGGGATGAACATATCCTATACCATGGCCTTAATCACATGCTGAAGAGAATTTTCCTTGAGCAATATAAAGTATAATTTGATTGAGAAATTGGTAATGTAATAGAAGTTTAGATGTGTAGCCATGTTCCTTTGATTTCCTAGAATAACGCGCTTTCTGAATTCTTGGATGGACTATTTTTATGAGTTGGGTTGAGTAAGCATCTGAGGCTTGCCTTTTCCTTTTCTTTTCCCTGATAATAAAAGCACTTCATCTTATACTGGAAACCAGAATTTGAGGTTCTTGAAACATGTTATCTGTGTGGAACTGTAGTTGCTTGGAAGGCAAAAACCATTTGTAATTTTATCATTCTTAAAATGTATGAAAATATAGACAAGCCAAGGAGTTATTGATATGCAAAGGCCATATTGCTGGGAAGAAACATATAAAACTGATGATAATTGAAAGCATTTCTGTGAAATAAGTCATTTTGGGAGTTTCAAATATGTTTAGATGAGGTAAATGACCAAAATATAGTAATATATTTTGTTTATATCTAGGATGGTCTTTAGTTCTAATAAATGATTGGTGAAGTGGGACAGAGGGTGGTTATTATTCATATTAGTGAAAAATTTCTAACCCTATCACGTTAGTTTTTACTTTATCTATCTATTATTCTTTTTCATACTTTATAATTGAACGCAATTCAATTTACTCAAAAGCATGTCTTAGTGATCAGTCCCTTTTTAACTTTTTTGGCAGCACAGATAAACAGTAAACTTTGTAATAGATTCTCTGTCAGTCATTTTCCCATGCTATTTTGGGGCCCACCTTCCAAATTTGTATCTGGTGGTTGGGATCCTAAAAAAGAGAAAAGTGAAATACGCGCAGTTGATGATGGACGAACAGCTGAACGCTTGCTTCACTGGATCAACAGGAAATTGGGCAGGTATGAGGTATTACCATTGTCATGATTTATCGTGATCTTCAAATTCATATCTACTGCATCTTTTTCTTGAAAGAAGCTGATGTCGAAATTTCTCAATCTTCTGCTATTAAAATAGTCACAAAGTCTCAGTATTAGTGCCTTTCCTTCTGATTTGGTATATTGGTTATGGAGCATGTTCTTATATTTGAATCTAGAATCTATCCTTGCTGCAGTGCATCCTATGCTTTTTTGTCTAAGATAATGTCTCAGCCATCATTTTGTCTATCTTCAATAAATCAAGCAGATCTGTCTAAAAGATGCTCATTCTGTTAAAAAATTTTAATGGAGAGTTTTTGTTGACCACATATATTTCTTGTAGGTTTGTGAAGTAACATGGGCGCTTCTGGTGTGTCAGAAACTCTTTTTCTAAAAAGAAACCTGGATTAGCACTAAGATTTTGTGCTGTAACGGAGTAGTGCCATCTTTAGTATGGCATGGTTCTGAATATTTCACAAATGTTTGAAAAGTCGATTATTTTTTAACATCTGTCCATCTTGTTTAACTGAAATTTAATAGGATTTTCTGAAATCAGTTTGAGATTAGCTGGTTTTAGAAATAGTAAAGTTTAGAATTGTACAATAAGAAGTAAAACAACTAGCAATCAGGACAGTGGAGTCTACATGAGTTAAAAGTTTTTTTCTAATTGCTATCTGCAAAAGAAAATTTTTTGGAGTATAGAGTAATGCATTGCTCTATCACGTGTTAGTTGTTTTCAGCAATGAAGTATAATTACTATTTTGCTATGACAATAAGTTCTCAACATTCTTATAATACTGCTTCAGCTATTATTCTTATTTCTACTTTTAATGATTGCTTACAGCTCATATAATTTGGATGATCAGAAGTTTGAAAATGAGAATCTCCCATCAAATATATCAGACCCTGGACAGGTTTTCTGTTGGCATACCTCAAATTTTCTTTGGAATGCAAATATGAGTTCTTTTCTCTTTTAGATGTTAACTTTTGCAGTACATGTTTTATGCAAGATTGCTCGTGCTGTGTATGATGTTGAAGAGGCAACAACTATTGCCTTTGAAATTATATTTGAGCACAAGGTAGACCTTTTCTTTTGTTATGGTTGTGTATTCTGTGTTTGCTTGTGCCTATCATGTCTTTCTTACATTTTCTTCTCCTGATGATATATATTTTTGTTCTGCAGATGATCAAATCAGAAACTCGAGCTTCTCTCATAAAATTCCTTCAGCTTTTAGTGGCACATCATCCTTCTAAGAGGTAAAGAACCAATCTCTTTTTCTGGAATGAAGCGTTGCTATATATACTTTGGTGATTCCTTCATTGATTTACTCTAGATTATTTGTATTAGGTGCCGGATGGGTAGTGCAGAAGTACTAGTAAACTTTGATGACTTGTGGCCACCAAATGACAAACTGAAGGTTTTTAGTAATGGCAAGGGTATGCTTGGGAATTTCCAGATTTGTGGGAAAGAAGTTCCTCGGGGATACTGGGTAGGTATTTTTCCATTTTTTTTTCTTTCCTTATTCTTTTGGGGTGGCAGTGCTTTGCTTATTGTAATTTGATGTGTGAAATTGATTTAATCGATATTGACATTGAATTAATAAAATTGAGCGAATGCATATTATCCCGTTTTCTGGATGCTATAATTGCAATTATATTATGTGAAGTACTTACAATCATTCATGTCATTGTTGTTATTGTCCTTGTAATGAGTTCTTTATCTCTCTATCCCGTTGGATTAATTTTTGCTAAAAATGATATTTGTTTATATCTTTTTTCATTTTCGGCATCTATCTGATGCTAATATCTGTTGTGAAATTATCTAACTTTCTTTTGTTACTGCATCATTCTTAACCTTTGTTTCCTTGAGGTCATTTTCTGAAAATAGCTTTTGTGTTCTTTTTCAGATGTTTTGCCGTGGCAGCAAGAATGATACTAGGGGATTTAGGTAATTTTCTTCATTTGTTATTGATGCACTTGGCACATTAAGTGCATGGATCACAACTATATGGTTCAGGCATTGCAGGTTGCATTGACCTGTCTGACAATTTAATATCTTTCCTAGTGGGAGAATTCCTCTTGGTCAATGTTTCAGTTCATGCATTGAAGGTGCTTGTACAGCTGTGTGGAGCAAATTAAGTGCTCTCATTTTTGGTCTTGGTCTGAGGTCATCACTTCCTTTGTATTGTCCCTTGTTGTGGCAGGCTGAGCTGCTGGTTCAGTTATTAAAACATCTTCCTAGTTACAAGGGATAAAAAGGACTGATTTTTCTCACTATGATTGAGTGGCGATCATACTGTGTGATTACTAGAGGTGATGACAGTAGCATTGGTGGGAAGGAAGAGCCATTCATAGTGATATTGATGGCTTAATCATAGTTATGATGATGGACCTGTGTACTGACATAATGGTGATGGTGATTGTTAGTAGCAATTTCTATCATCATAGATGCACATGGTGTTGGGGCGTGAATTTTGCTTTCAGATGCATGATCTGTTTTTTATTTCTTCTGTTTTTTATTCTCAAATTGCATTTGCATGTGTGCATGGCTGTCAAGGTTTGCACCTTCTGATATAGTGTTCAATCTGCAGTGCTGGCTGCTGCTTGAGTTTTTTAGGCCAAACTTTTACAAGCTTATGATAATCATGAATTTTCCACCTAATGTCCCAAACACATTTTTGATAGTCTTTTCACTCAAGTGGAGCTGAGCACTTCATTCTTTTTTTTAAAATTTATTGTATAAACTCTATAAGCTTTTGTTTGCATTTATTACTGTTCTTCCAATTATCTGCATCAATTTGTATGTTTATATTTGCAGCTGTGGTTTATGGGTTCTATTACATTCATTATCTGTGAGAATTGAGGATGGAGAGAGCCAGTTTGCATTCACAGCTGTATGTGATTTTGTTCGCAATTTTTTTATTTGCGAGGAGTGTCGCCAACATTTCTTTAATATGTGTTCAAGGTAAAAAAGCAAGTCATTATGAGTTTTGTTTTAATCCTCCAGGGTTCTCTACTAACTGTGGGTTCTAAATTACAGTGTTAAAAGTCCTTTCAACACTTCTCGCGACTTTGCCCTTTGGTTGTGGAGTGCGCATAATAAAGTTAATGAGAGATTAATGAAAGAAGAAGCATCTTTGGGAACTGGTGACCCCAAGTTCCCAAAGATCATTTGGCCTCCCAAGCAGCTATGCTCTTCTTGTTATTCCTCTCATGGTCAGGGAGATGATGGAACCAAGGGGATTGATTGGGATAAGGACGAGGTACACAGATTCTTAACTAATTATTATGGAAAAACACTCACATCTCTGTACAAGGACAAGGGCACACTTTGGAGTGAAGTGGTTGATGGAGCTATTGAAGATCTGGTGGCTTCAACAAATGCAGTTGTTGTGCCAGTGGGAGCAGCATTGGCAATTGCTCTTGCAAGCTGTGCATTTGGAGCGCTTGCTTGTTACTGGCGTTCACAGCAGAAGAGTCGGAAGTATTACCACCTACACTCTTTAAAGAACATATGATATTTAGGGGGGCAGTGCGATTTTTCAAAAATTATAAAGTATAACAGAGAGGAAAGAAAAGAAAAAGAAAAAGAGAGAGTGAGAGAGTTTTTGAAAGCTTGGAGGTAAAATTATTCTTATTTGTTTTCATTCCCCAATATTTCAGGCCGAGGAGGAAGGCGGAACTAAGATAGTTAGAAGGACTAGAACCATACCCAGCCGCTAAGCTCCCCAGTTGGGTGAAACCAGGCTCTGATAGAATTCCAGATTACAAACTTGCAAACCTTTGAGGTCCTACTCTGTGCCTTATTTTTTTCAGGATCTTAATTGTCATCATATACTCTGGATTGTACAGATTTATATTATAATTGTAATTTTGGAAGAGAATTCCCCATTTTCATTTCATTTTTATAATACTTGTTTATCTGTATATATTCTGTGCATTGCATGGATAAACAATTTTGCATGAATATGGTAAGCGTTTGCCTTCAATTCATTTGGATTTGAAGTTCCCGATAGTGGAGAGATGCTCGGTGTAAATGCTGAATTATTCAGATGTTGATTCAGGCTGCTCATGACATTGACAATATTTAAGAGGGAAACTTTTTTTTTTTGACAAATTAAACCGTATGCTTCAATTATCCACAAGAGTGATGGGCTTCAAGTCGTTTAAATTGCCTATCGTATTAAACCACTTGAGGCAATTTCCATTCGAACTGTGGATTTTAGGTCGAGGTGCTCATTTATTTTCCCCTATAAAAGTCTCAAATCTAAACTATTTTACTTTTGAATTTAATTAAATAAATTAACATAATTACAGGATCAATACCCTTTCCATGGGTCGTTGGCATCACCATTATTTCTCTATATATTGGAGATCTTTTGCATTTAAAGAAACATGGCAAGTCATTTATAATAAGGATAATTCATTCATCTGTGTTTGAGAATCAATTATTGAGTAGACAGGAAGTTATTTTCCCCATCTCAAGGCTAGTGTTGGTCCATTTGTAGACAGCTGACCCACCAAAAAACATGCAATTGAGTACGTTGCAATTGCATACTGAACATCAACAGCAAGACAATGCAGCATTAAAGGAAATATCACAAATAAGACGTATGTCCAATTGCATGCTCATGATTACTAAATAAATTAGTATTATTTTCAGTTGCCATGTATTTTCTTTGTATAAACGCTTGGATACATTTGTATATATATACAACGGGGGTATTTCTCTCACTGTACATAGTATATAAAGATGGCGGGCGATATAGAAAATTCAAATCTAATAATCTACAACAAAATTCACTGATATTACCTCTACAGTTGTCCAAGGAGCTATAACATTTTGCCAGAAACCAGAATTCTATTTAACTTAGTACAGTGAAGAAATCATCAAAGATGTTGATGGTTTTTACCCTTAGCTTTCTTTCTTTGATATCCTGATAATGAAGCCATCGTCTTATACTTCGGAACACACGAGACTGACGTAATGATAGGCAGATGCTGCTGATCATAAGCTGATGCCAATTGATTTGGCATGCATATATGGACTAATGAATATGCTCATTCCCGGCTGACAATATGAAGCGTCGAATTCTCAGCTTCTTCGTCAGGTGTAGTGAATGTTAGGTTCGGGGGCTCCTAAAGGGCAACGGTAAAACAGATACATAAGCAGAAGTTCAATCAGAATTGCTCATGGACTTGCAGTAGAAAAGATGCATAATGTCATACTTTGGTCAGTATGTACCTGTGGATGATGGCATTTCTTAAGGGCAGTTACGGCTTTCACTATAACATATATGGGGAGAAGAATTCCAGCCGTTCGTAGAAATACCAACTGAGAGAAGGCAAGAAGGATAAGTGATGCATTTATACTCCTGAATTCATCAATATTCTTTTAAAAGAAGTGGTAATACAAATTAATTTTGTAATACCGTAAGCAATGGGAAGGAGATATCATTGTATCTAGTAAGGATGACTGGAAGAATATGCCACAGAATCAAAAGAACCATGAACTGCAAAATTCACAAGCAGCAATGAGATTGTAGGGACTAAATTGCAGGATGTAACATGAATAGTCTTCTGAACCATATACATTATCCGCCAAAAGTAACTCTCATAACGTTCATGTGAATCTATGTCCAGCTCAAATTAAAAATCTAAGCACTCAAGTCTATAAATGCTGACTCTAATTCTTTTTTCTTCCTCTCATTTTTGTCTGCTAAAAAATCCCCTATTCTAATGTATGAATCACGATCAAGGTATTGCCATATTACCAATAGAGAAAAGGAGAAAGATGAAGAAAAAAAAATAGAGAAGTCTACAGACAGCCTAAATTTGGCAAGAGAAAAAGAGAGATTTACAGCTATAGTGACTATGCGACAGCAGAATGAGTTTCTTGTTGAGACTGAATACTCTTCAAAGTCAGGGTTAAGGAAATTGCGGTCAGTTGACACCATTGCTATAAGGCGGGGACCATGCAAGTTCCTTCTGGAAGTCTCCCAATGTCCCCTGATAAAACAGAAATCCCATCAAAATGAAAAATACTTAAAGACACAGGTTAGTGGATTGTGCACAATAGTACCTAAGATTCATTGGAAGATGTCCAATTTGAAACAGAGGCGGTGGAGCTGTATAACCAGGTGTGAATTGCTGAAAGTAAAGAATTTACAATCAATAAGCTGCTGCATTTCAAATTCATATTGACAAAGACTAAGAACATTATAAAAAAGTGCAAAGATTCAGAGGAAGGTAATCGTAATTACTAAATCGAAAGAAAGAATGAAACCTACCTGATGGCATATTTCACATATGGTATTGCCCTTCTCATTACACCATCTCTGAACACATCTTCGGTGAGCATACTGTGAATATGAATAATATGTATGATTGTTCAATAACAGGACAAAAAATCAATTTAACTTTTAAGTAGCTCATTCATTAGGTTACTGGATACAAGATGCTTTGTAAGCAACCAGAAACAAATAGAACAGATTTACTAAAGCAACCGAGTAAAGAATCTAGAAGAAACACGGTTAAATTAATATGTTATGCGTCGAAGCAAGGAATATCTTTTAGAGATAGAATATTTATATACAGATTTCAACTAGCAACAACCTATCTTAGATGAATTGACCAGAGTTAAAAATTTTCTTTTACATTATCCACATTGAAATTATATGGCGTAAGGCCTAAGTGATAAACAATCAATAGAGTTGCTCTACTTTCCTCAAGAACAGTAAAGTTTGTGATAACATCTAGTCTTTGTTTCTGGAAGAATGCATCAAATAAGAAGCAGCAAGAAGCTGTGCGCTTAACTTGTTTGATCATGACAAATAGACAATTATTTCATCAAACCATCAAAACCTCGTCCAATTGGAATAAAAAGAACGGTTAGCAGTTTTTTTTCTGAGACATTTCATAGTCATAAAAAGGAAGCTAAATCATTCTTGTTAAGGTTATCCAGATAAAAATGTTCAATAGATACATGAATGATATTATTTGCAGTACCAAATCAAATGCTCCTGTTAAATTAGGAAAATTACTTTGGTTTTGACTATTACTTTGGAGGAAGGAGAAAAAGGCCTCCAACAGACAAAACAATTATAAAGATAAAAAAAAGTCAGATGTCAAACTTAGTCACTTGATTGAAATCTAATTGACAATGAAATTTCAAATTCTCAAATTAATAAAATAACCAAAAGAAAAAATATATACACATAAATTTGGCAATTGATTTTGACTCTCATATCTGCTAAACGGAAAGAGATACATGGACCAAAATTTTCCCATGATAAATTCACCGAATGTGTTTCTTACATAACTCGAAACAAAATAACATTTTCAGAACTTGTAATTCTCAAATCAAATAAGAGCCTCACTGACCTTAAGGCTCCCACAGCAAGAGCAAGGAGTCTCCATATTGGAATCTTCATCCTCATCCTGGCATATCCTGCACTCCACCATTTTCCCAGTAGTAGTAGATACATCTCCAAAATTCAATTTTGGGAAAGATATATCAATTTTAGTTTCATCAATTGCTGATGCTGTTGCTTGCACCAACCGGTTTCTGCTCTCAATTGCAGCTTCTAATGTAGATTCTGTTAGCAATCGATCCACCAACAACACAAAATGATCCCCCATCATCAAATTCAGAACCAGCCAACAATTAACTTTGACTATCTCCAATTAGTACACCAACAAGTCAATGTCAAAGACCAAGCCTTTGTTCTTCTCTAGAAAACAAGCCAAAACTCACTATAACTGGAAACAAAAACGAAGAATACTATAAAGATTTGCTTAATGGAAAGTTTACAAATGATTAAAGTTAGACGTATGCATATAAAAAACGAGAGAAAAGGCCAAAAATCAGAAAGTAAGCAACTTTGTGAGAAACTGCCCAATAAATCACACAGTAAGTCCAACAATCAAAATAAATGGCGAAGACCCAGGTGAGAAAAATACATCAAAAGCAACAAAATGCATTGAAACATGAAAAAACAAGGCACGCAGCATCGACAAAAACAAAGTAAAAGAACCCAGATGCAAAAAAAGAGACCTTTTTCCAAAATTCAAGTAGTCAAAATAGAATAGGCATCAAAACAAGAAAAGGGATTTAACGAAAAGAAAAAACTTACAGAAAGGGATTAGAATTTTCTTGAAGTCAAGAAAAGTTCTCTCTCTTTTATCTCTGTTTTGGGATGAAGCAAAGCAAAGCAAAAGGTTGAGTGAAGGAACTCAAAACGAACAAGTCAAAAACTTTTTCACAGGATAACCCATTTACATATGCACAAAGAAGTTTCTTCTATTCCTTTCTGAATATAAGAAGCTTATAACTTAGAGAACAATTTCCCTCTTTTCTCGTTGGGTATGTTGTCTTTTGGGTGCTTATTATTATATACATATAGGACGAAAGATTAAAGCTTTAATGCAAAAGAGAGAGAGAGACAGAGGGACAGAGATGTATTATAACGGTAGACAGACAAAGAAAAGAAAAAGTAGGAGAGATTCAAGCGGCCGCTATGTTTTCCACCATTTACTTGGCTATAACATTTTTCAAATTCTTGTCCACTTTCTTCCTCTCTTCTTCCCCTATTTTTCTATTTTTATCATCCCTTCTTTCTTTACTGGCATAGTATTTTAAAAATGACAAAGATTATATATATATATATATTCTAATTTAAGTTTAAATTTTCTCTTCTTATTCGATTTCTTGAGGGCATAGACCAACCAAATAAATCCTTAAATTTTTATCAAATAATAAAATTTATTTTTTATTAATCGCTTAAATTTAAAAATATCCTTAATCTATTGAATGTATATGTATGTATTGAAATATAATAACATCATGATAAAAAAAATTATAATTTAATAATTAATAGTAACACATAACAATATTTTATAATTTAATAATTAAAAATTTATCTTATGTTATAGCAAATAAAAAACTTCAACTTCGAATAGTTATTGAACTTCAAAAATAAAAAAATTTCAATGCAATGATGAAGAAAGTAATTTGATATATCTTAAAATTTTACTTGTCAAACATTATTATTATATGTTTATTAATTATAATTTTAGATGTACAGAAATCTTTTTTAGGTCAATCAACAATCCTATCTTCATTAAATGTGCAAGTGGCTGATATATCATAAAATAATTATTTAGTGATTTAATTATTGGTAATATATAATTAATGTCGTTTTAATCCTTAATATTTTCTTTCATTTATAATTTAATTATGTTCCTAATTTTTTTTATCAGTATTATCTTTTATATCCTTTTAAGTTTTTAGTTTTTTTAAGAGTGTTGATATTGATACTTTTAAAAATTTTGCAGCATTCTCTTGTTAATTTGATTATTTATCTTCTTTATTTTATGTTTTGTTTGTCATGCAAAATGAATAATTGATTAATAAACTAAAATACTTTCAGTCAGATTGATGGTAAATATTTAAAAAAAAGAGTTATTTTAGAATGAAATTAAAATATTTCGTTGATTTAATAATTTTGCATTAATTTTTATTAGCTCAAATTGAAAGAATCTCAAATCATAAAGAGCTAGAAAAACAATAAAAAGTTAAAGAAATCCATCCATGTAAAAATAGTGAATATGTTCCCATTAAATGTTCTAAATCTAGCCTTCTAAGATCTTTTCTATCTTTCACTCTCATAGTAGATTGTTACCATTTGTAGATATAATAGTTTGGAGAGAGTATCAATAAAAGCTCTAAAGAACTCCCTAGTTTGGCATGTCTTCCATGACGTTCATTGTCGATTGGCCCTTCTCAACATGGATCTGATGCTCATGCTGCCATAAATGTAAGGACACAAAAATGTTAAAAACTTTATTTTTTCAAGGTTGAAGACGAGTGAAAGCCTTTTTCACAATCCTGGTCTTTTTTATTCTGTAATAAATTACAGTTATGCTCGACATTAGTTTTATCTTCTTTTCAATTTATACGTTTGTATGTTGGTCATTTTATCTTTTATATTTATTGTATTTTTTATTAGTTGAGAAATATGTTTTAATTCTAAAGTGCATATTGTCATGCTTCAATGGCCTCCCAATCCATTGGTAAGACTCCCATGTTTTTTTCTTTTCTTTTCTCTAATCTATAATATTATCGTTTATTGATAAAAAAAAAATCTCTCTAATTATATATTATAAATGAGTCAATTTAAATTTTAAAATTTTAAAAAGAATTCCATTTTATTTAAATTGTATTAATTTGAATTGAAAGAATAATAAAAAAAATTCACATCATTGAAATCAAATATATATATATATATATATATATATTTACATTATGAATATGCATATTGAGTGATAATTTGATTAATTTAATTCAACTAGAATATTTAAGATCAGATATAATTAATTTTTTAAAACAAGTCGAAATTAAAAAAAAATGTAAATATTTATATTTATAATTCAAATAAGTAACGCTATTCAATTAAAATAGCTTAATTTAATTCATATCAAATTGCAAATCAAATTAAAAAAATATATAAATTTGACTTGACAACACATTATAATTCGCATAAACACTTCAAGTTGGTTGTGCATGGACTTGGTACAATTTACACCATGCATGCACACAGATTAAATATTGCTTTCAATTGACAATGCTATATTTATTTTTTTCTCTATTTTTTTTTATCTTTTAATCCATATTGTTCCAACTATATATTATAAATATTCATTAATTTGCACAATGATTGGAATTAGATTTGACGAAAGTCAACCATTATTAAGGGATTAGATTTTTTCAATTGAAAATTTTCAATATTTTTTAATGATTGTAATAAATAATATTATGTATATATAATAATATAAGCTGTGAAAAATGAAATCATATAAAAAGTTTAAACAAATTGTATTTTTAAAAAAAAAAGTAAATTGCAATTTAATCATATACATATATTGGTCGTATGACCCATTCAAAATCATAAATTGGCAAAAATAAGTCAATTTAAATAGGCTTAATTAGATCTCCAGATTGGACCTTTGACTGCTGCCTCTTTGACCCTCCAGAAGCCTTCATCTACCCTATCCTAAATATTTCAAGTTCCACGTCTTCATTTATTGAAATTTTGTCAACAAAAGAAAATTTATATATATATATATATTCTATTCATATTATTTTTATTTTGACATTAAAATTAACAATTTTATATTTTTTCTTACTATTATTATAATTATTAGTAATAAGGCCGAACTTAAATTTTTGATATTATGGACAAAAGCATGCATATATGATATATATAAAAATTTATTAAGTCTTTAAATGATGATAATATATAATATCAAATTTCAATTTTATCAATGTTAAATATTTTTTTTCAAAAATATAAGAAAATTAAAAAAAAAGACATTTATGGATGATTTCATATTCAATTATTCATGGTTTGGTTGGCAGCTAAACCATCTATAATCTATATAAGGAAGTATAGAATAATTTCTTTTAATTTTAAATTCGTAAATTTTAATATTAAAAAAGCAATACTTTTTAATGGAAATCTAAACATAATTAATAAACTACGAATAAAAAGAACTAAATAATTGGTTATTTTTACATCTTTTAAAAAATTAAAGAAAATAAAAATTAAGTAGATAGATTGTGGTTGAACAACCTCAATGGTTTGGTAAATGATGGGAGCGTAAAAGATAATTAGTTCATTAATTGATTATATTCATTAAATAATTAATTTGTTAACCATCATTTTAATTCGATTATTTAATGGACCAAAGATTCAAATATGGTTGATTGATGACGAGATCAATATCCATAATTATAAATTAATAGTAAGTTTATTGTTTGAGTGGGTGAAATTCTTTCTATTATTAGATTTAATCATACATTTCATAGAATTAATTATAATTGCTAAAATATTTTAATATATAATTAACTAAAAATTGTAGATAAAAAAAATTAAAGACATGAAAATATTATTTCACCATATATTTCATAATAAACGCATTATGAATTAGAAATAATAGATTAAATTATGACATATATAAGTATTTAATTATTATATAATATTATAAAGAAACAGTAATTAGTTTGCGTTGAATTTGAATTAATTTGTGCTACTAATCTATCACATATCTAAATCTTTTATTTATTGTACATATAGTTATAAATGAGCTAAACTACTCGAGTTCAGTTTGAATCTCGGCTCGTTAAAAGCTCATTCAGATTCGAACTCGAACTGCTCATTTGTTAAATGAACCAAGCTCAAACTGAAAAATATTCGGCTCGTTAGCTCGTGAGCTGACTCATTTCGTAAGTTAGCTTGTTTAGTGTATTTAATTAAAAATATATATTTTAATTTATATATATTTTAAACTATGTATTTAAATATATTAATTTTTTGACTAATTTAATTCATAAAATTTATTAATATATGATATGATATATATGATAAATAAATTAAATAATACACAATATAAAATATATTAATAATTTATAGTAAAATATAACATTATAGTAATATAATAATTTATTTTTATTAATATATAATCATATTAATAATTTTTTATAAAAATGTTAATTTTAGTATATCTTTTATAAAAATGTAAAAAAAGATGAATAAAAAATAAAAAATAAAATAAATTTATTGAATTCGTTAACCTTATTTAAATCAAGCTCGATTTCAAACTCGAGATACATATTATATGAGTTAGTTCAATATAAGTTCGGACTCGGCTCGGACTCGATTCGAGTTCGAGTTCGAACTCAATTATTTTATAATAAGCCGAGCTTGAGTTTTTTAAAATTCGACTCGGCTCGGCTCGATTACAATTCTAATTGTGCATATAAAGAGATTATCTATTCTGCTTGAATAGTAATAATAAAAATTTTTGCTAAAAAAAAAGAAAAATTCAAAATTTTTTTTAATAGAAACAAACTTTTATTGTGTATTTAATTTTGTGAGTTGCAAAATTTCTATCTAGATATTTGTATTTATAAGTAAAAATTCTAGATTCTTAAAATTATTATTAATTTCTTAATTAATAAAATTTTGTATAATTATTGATGTATTTTTTTTATGTTTGAGCTTCTCAAGCTTTTTATTATTAATTAAGTAATTAAAATTCATATTAAACTTTTTTAATATTAAATAAATTTATGAAAAAATAGAACTTTTTGGAAAAAAAAATGCTAGTATTGTTTTAAATAATGAAATTTTCATATTTCTGTCAAGTATCTAACTTAATATTTTTGTTCGTTTTCCAGGAAAATTCAGTACTTGCAGAAAATACTTAAATGAAATTAAATCTACCCTAATATTAACGGTGTATGAGCTAAAAAAATTTTAACTTACATAAATATACGACAAAAAAAAATTAATCTGCCTTGTCATTGTACAGATGATGATAATTGTATTTGAAATTCTTTTTTCATTAATATAATTTTTTTAAATGTAGGTAAAATGTTAAAGTCCTTAACAATTTAATTACATAAAGTAAATTCATTAAGTAGTAAAAAATTAAATAAAATAATAGCAGTAAATAATAATAAGAATTGGATTTACATTCCTTTATTCTTCAACAAAAAAATTAATTCTTTATCTATGTACGATTTTTTCAAAAAAAAATTATACTATTCACCAATTTATTATAAATTTTATTAGAAATATTTTAATCATTTTATAAAAATATATAATAAATTCACAATAAATTTATTATATATATATTAAATTTACAGTAAATTAAAAATAAACTAATGGTAGACCATCCGAATATAATAAATTTATAATCTAATCATAAATTTTTGATAAACTTAAAAAATATTTTAAAATTTAATAAATTTAATAATTTTTTATTTTTGCAGTTTTTTTTTTCCAATAGGTAGTGATTTCATGGGCTTCGAAAGCCCAACACACTCGAAACAATCTCATCAATGTAAACCCAAGAATTATCAGTGTCATTATAGTTATCGACTTCTCATGCATTATAATATCCATGTTTTACATATTCGATTTCATAAAAAAAAATAATAAAAATAAAAAAAAAACACATTTTTTATTTTAAAATACTCATCTAGTATATTTAAAATATAATTTACTTTTAAAGATATATACACATTTAATATATTAAAAATATATCAAAACAATAAAGTATTTTTTTAAGAAAAAAAATAAAAAAGGTAACATAAAAGGTCAAAATGCAATATCCAGGAACAAGTCATTTAAATAGCTGGGATCTAAGCCTTCTTGATCCAACAGCTATAGTATACAATACCGACCAAAAAACAGCTATAGCATACAAGATGATCCAATAAACCAACTTGCTAAATAAATCCTAACTTTAACTGGAAATTGGAGCTGCTCCTCTTGTAGAATGCAAATTCATGATTGTTTTGGGAAAAAAAAAACAAGAACTAGCATATAGTAATGATCTTACATGATAAGTTACCAATTTAATTTGTCAAAATGCTTCTATGGAATGTATCAAGAAATAAACAAAAGCATTTACATATTAAGTGATCCACAAAATCACAGCAGCTACTTAACATCATAAAACAGCGCTCCTTATTAGAAAGCATTTTCATTTCATTTTCTTTTTGTATTTACAAGAAACCGCTGCCTGGAATTTATCTAAAAGACTATAATACTTCCTCTATACAACAGTACTGCTTATGGCTACTATCCTGCCTACCCAAAAATGGAACTTTGCTTCATCTTGGTATCTTCCCTAATTAGGGTACAACCAAAACTCAGAGCAACAAACGCATATGACTATATATTGTTTTTCTAGTTTACACTAAACTTCATTTGTATTTTATATCGATGCATCATTGCCTTCGATAGGTCTAGAATTGGTCTTATCATTGCTGATATTGTTGCCTTTTATTGGCGAAGGTAGTTCAACAAACACTTTCTCCCTTTGGGGGCGGTTTGCATATAGTATCCAGAGTATAAGACACAGCAAAACTCCAACTGAGATCATGCCCAGTCCTGCATTTACAAGCTGGAGATAATGTTCCAATGGAGGGCAATAGTTTGAGGTTATTTCTTGGAATGTGTCCCTTACAAATTTGCAATCCTGGAGACTGAGCAAAATTGGGGCATAGTGCTCCAGAGCATAGCCTTCCATAACAGCTGCAACCAACTGCTTGTAGATATCAGGGGTCACTCTACCAACAGTCGTGCACAGCCCAGATGATGAAACTTGGCAAATATAGTTCCGCCAAACCTGAAAATTCAAACAAATCAATTACCAATAGACTTCATCAAAATTGTTATATAACAAAATATCAGAATGTAAACTTCCATTCAGAAATATCAAAAAGGGGAAAATCCCCCTGGTCAAACATCCATTTCATTTCCTTCTTTACCATTTCAACATAATCATACAAAATTTTCAAGGTTGGCAGCTAATGAAGTTTGTATTTCTTTACATGTGTTTGATCTACAAGATTGTATTTAAATATCAAATTAATCTGGGATCCATTCAGATATTAAGGTGTCCAGCTTCAGGTTGGAGAAATATGCAGGCAAAAATTCATCAACCTACAAGAGAATTCATTTCTCTCTCTACGTAAATATCTGTTACGTGATATTTTAATGGAAATAAATCACTGAAAATTCATTTCATAATAAATAACAGCAACATGTGACTTACAGCTGGGGTCAATAGACTAGAAGCTTAAGGCTGTGCCTAGGCACTGGATGGTTCTTGTTATCTCAAAGCTGACTCTCTTTCACAACATTTATGGCTCAACAAATTAAAATTTAATTAATGTTGGAGGGTGGGATTTTATCAAGAAACAAGCCACAGCTTTAAAAGAGGCAATGAAGCAATGAATAAAATGATAAACATACCACAGATGCATTTGTCATGGACACCTCCTCGGACCCACACTGACGATCTTGGAGCTGAGCATCAAATGGGTAACAAAGTGGAGGCATAAAAGGTCCAGACTGATTATAGTAATTATACTGCTCAGTCGGGGACGGATTTGCATTTGCAAAGGTGTATATATATGTATTGACCACATTTACAATATCATTGATCACTTCTTTACTCTGAATTAGAGTCTTATTAGTTGTACTTTGGTCAACACAAGGAAGGATGCTGCTAAGAGCCGTCACTGCGTGGGGATGTTCTACCCATTCTTCCATGGCCACACAGGTGTCAGCAATTGCACTGAGATTTGAGACAGAAAAAGAAAAGAGAGTTTTAATTAATCTTAAATAAGGTATTTTTATATAAATTGGCCATAAATTCTTGAAAAAAAAAAAGAAAAACACATTTAATTATGCTTCTTCATATTGTGTTGTGGAAAACCAAAGATATCGAAATATCATGAATCAAATTGAAGCAGGTGTGAGGTATCACACAACTAACTCATTAATAAAAACAGAACAGGAAAAATGACTATGAATAAGTCACTAGTTTATGTGAATAAATTCAAGCAGCATTTCTATTAAGTAATCAAATATTTATTGTCATATACATAACACATCATGAGAAAATACAAGTGCCACATAATTTTGCTGGCCATACAGCAAGCAAATTTTTATGTATTGTGTATGAAGATGGTTTAGAAAGAAAACGATGCTTGGGACACTAAATTCTCACATTATGTAAAAAAAAATAGAGCGAAAAAGAAAATTGAAAATCTCTGCATTGAAGATCCAGAAATCTTACTTGTTAAGAATTATAAAAACTCCGCAAAGAATGAATGTAATTGCCACAAGTAACCACCCACTCACAACAAATCTGGACAAAGTGTTGGTCAAGTCAGATACAAACATCAATAGCATCCAACAATTAAATGTCAGTATAATTACCAGCTAACATCTAAGAAACGCAAACATACATAAGAATAGCATGCCGGTGCCCAAAGACTGACAACACTGAAAAAAAAAAATTTGAGTTATGATTTGTGAACAGGTAAAGTTTATGCATAGGAAAAAATCAAATACAAGATATCAGATTATCAGTAAAAGGTGTTTCCAGAAATACATACAAAAACCAAGAAAAGCCAGTATAAGCATTACTGCTGCAACAGTGATCAACGCTGATCGCCTGCAACAGCGAGTTTAAAATCAGTGCATGACCATCAAGAGTATCATAGAATTACTAAGTGAGGTAATTCATTTCATATACATACACAGCATTGAACACTTTTACTATTTTTCTAGCATTTTCACTTGTCTTCACTTTTAGTGTATCTGCTGCAGTGTTCAGATCTATATTCAACTTGTCAATATCATCCATGACGTTTGAAGGAAGAAATAAGTGGGCTACACCGGTGGTCTTTGCAAGTGACAGATACTCTGTGACATTTCCCAGGGTTTGTACAGTGTAGTCTGACTGGTTTACAACATATTTCAGGGTATCTAAAACTTCCCCATGAAATTCGTCCTGACCAACAGATAGAAGAATGCATCCAACCCTGAGCAATAAAAAGATTAGGTGTTAGCTTGAATCACAAGAAGAGGTCAAGGTATTGTTCAAAAAAATAATGGAAGACATGCTCCATGATAAGTGAAGTGTCACCATGTAGTAATAGGAAAATGAGTTAATGAATGGCACCAATATGTTAATTTATTAAGTGAAGACACCATATAATATCCATCCAATAAAACAAATATAGAACTTATGAAAAAAAAACACAAAAAAAAAAATCAAATATGCAGAATAACAAACAGCAATTCCCAGGTTTCACGAATACTTATGTTTTAGCTCTGTTTAAAAACTTCAAAATTCATACAACCTAATCAGTTAGTCCTCTCCACGTCACAATACAAGTAAAAAAGAAAGCAAATATCTTTTGAGGTTAAGAGGAAGCTAATGACTAGTATTAATCAGACCATCAATGACAGAGAAATCAAACATTTTTCTTTGAAGCAACCAGACTAGAAAATGCTCAACAATTTCAGTTAAATAAAATATTGGAGGCTTGGGTTGAACATACAGAATAATAGGCAAAAATTTGACTCTCCATGATAGCATATTTACTAAACAAACAAAACTGTGATTATTCAGGAAAACATAGAAACTCCAATGACATTTCATAAGGATGGAAGTTATTATTACGCTGCAGCACATGTGAACACTATAAGCATTATGAGACAAATCTGCTGAGATCTTTCTGATCCTTTGCCTTCAATGTTAACCCTCCACCGGCAGCAGCAGTAGCGTATTGAAAGAGCCAATCCAAATGAGAAAAACCAAAGGATGGCCAAAATGAAACCAGCTGCACCTGTAAAACCAACAGACTGCAGGGACACCAGTCAAAAAACTTAAAATAAAAATTATTTTGAAATATTAACAAAGAATACAAGCATCCAGCTTAAAGTAGGTGAGTATAGTGAGTAGGCTACGCAAAATGCAAGTGCTGTACAAAATAATGGATGCTGAGACCTACAAATATTGAAAGCATAAGCACAAGACTACAATTTCACAAGTAATTCTTCTTTTTCCGAAAATTTATGTTCACCGTCATAATTCTTCTTTTTCCAAAAATTTATGTTTCAACCTTGTCATTCATGGAAAAATGGTAAAAGACTGGTCTTTGGCAGGGACGTAGCCAGTGTATTATGAGTGGGGTCTATTGATCCCACTGAATTTATTAAAAAAATTACATACTTCGATATTTTTTATATATTTTTTTTAAATTGACCACACTAAAATATTTAAATTGACCCCATTAAAAAAATATTCTAAACTTTAGCCAATAATTTAAAGTCAAAAGTCCAAATTTACCCAATAAAAATAAGTCCAAAATTAATTAAAAATTTATAGGCTAACAAAAATAATTTATAGCCCATAAATTGGATTATATATGCTCCATTTCATTAAGTGACCATTATATAAATAAAATAATTGACGGTTGAAAAAAAATAAAAAGCTATGGCTCTGAAAGTGAAACGAAAATATAGAAATAAGTAGCTCTCATCAAAAATTTACATATTGAATTGTGAAATGATATATTTATTGTAAATGTTTTACTTTAATTAGATAAAAGTTATATGAATCTTTCCTTTATTTAGAAATATTTTTCTATATATTATAATTAAATATTAAAATAAATTTTTATTTTTTATTGAAAATTAAGTTTTATTAAAAATATAATAAGAAAACATCATCAAAGAACCAAAAAACAAAGATCTCAAACTACCCCTAGCCCTCAGGCTTCCCCAAGCACCCAACCTATGATATTTGTAAATTGGACGCATGAGACAAAGAATAAAGAATTTTGAGACAAAGACAAAGACAAAGATCTTGCCACTGGTAAAACTCTCATGAAACAATGCTCTTCTAGCTAAAACATGATAGCATTTTGAGCTAACAAAATTTTGAAATAAAATACGATATTCCTTTATCATTGCTCCAAACTCAAATTGCTCTATTATTTTATCTTAAATAAATCATTTTTTATAGCAATAATTTTGACCCCACTCACTGATATTTCTGGCTACGCCGCTGGTCTTTGGCTTAATGTTGATTGTAGTACTCGAGTAAATAACTAACAAAACCTATTTCCCAACTAGATCCTTCTTAACCACTTACCCATGTGAAGAAAACTAAGAAAATCTTTCCAGGTTCCATAATCACACCTAACCCGGAACCTAAATCACATGATCACGTATTTTAAGTGCGTAAGGCATATGGAAAGTACTTAACTGGTGAAAGTATAATAAATTTGTATTGACATTATAATCAACATTTTAAAACAATATAAATCATAATAGGTAGCTTAGAACATTAGGAAAAAAGACTTACAGCCCAATAATGGCGATTGGTGATATCCCAGCCATCCCTATAATGCTTTAATCCGCGAAGAATGTCTGGTCGATTGGTCCTCCTGGCGGCCAATATAAGAGTCTTATCATCAGAAGGCCCTGGTGCTTCAGCTGTAGCCTCTGACATTCCATTTCTCCATGGCCCCAAGTTCTCCTCTCCTGCAAAATCAATCACATCATAATTTACATTACCCCACTAAAACTTTCAAAACGAAAAAGATGAAGAAATCAGTAATTCTCAATTCCAGAATATGCAGTTGATTCTTGAAAACAATAATTCTAGAAACATAATTTGAGTTAGTTCCCATAAAAAAATACCAATGCCTAATTGATGGGCAAGACAATGGAAAGTACAAAGAAAAAAACAAAATATAACAATGAAAACCCAGTAATAAAAATTCAGCTAACTAAAACGGAATATAACACTCCGTCTTCCATATCCGGTATATACATAAATTGCCAAAATGAACAAAATCCAGATAGAGAAATTATGGGAAAAACACATCAAGATTAAGGCATCGAATTTTGGATATGGGATCAACCAACCTAAGATAAACTTGAGAGGATCGCTAGTGAGCCCACCATTTTGAGGCAGAGAAGAAACTGGGCAATAGCAAAAGGAAACGAGAACAGAAACAGGAAGAAAAAGAAGAAAGAAACTAAATCTTGTGACCAAAAACATCTTAAATTTGCAGCTTTCTCTGCAAAACGACCAAAACTCTTCATCAAAACAACAAATCAAGAAAACCCATTACCAAGAATCTCAATTACTCTCTCTTTCTCTCTCTTTTTTCTGTGTGTCGCTCTCTCTAAATCTAAGGAGCTCAAGAAAAGAATCAAAGAAAAGGAAGAACTGAGATGAAAAGAGAGGGAGGAAGAGGAAGAGAGAAAGAGAGAGAGAAAGAGAAGACGTGTAGAGTGACAGTAGCATTGAGTAATAACTGGGGTCTTATAAGGATGGAGGAAATAAATCATGGAGATAGAGAAAGGGAAAGATAGTCCCTTATTTGCAGCAGAAAAGGCAACTCTCATACGGGGGAAGACACTGCACAGTGCAATACCAAAAAGGCTGGTCTCATTACTATCACTAAACCACTGCTTATTTGCTTAACCTCAATTACTTAAGCAAATTATTTGTTATTTTTGTGACTTTTTGTGCTTTCAACCTTTTAAGAAATATTATTTTATTTATCAAATATTTTTTTTATTTTTATTATTATTAATGTATTGTGTTTGGTGATATCATCATTGTAACAAATTTCTTTTTAGATTGTCTCCAACATAAATTATTTTAGTTTTTAAATAAATTATATTTCAAATTTTTTATTAATATTATTACTAAAACTTAATTTTTTATCAATTTATATTATTTCTCCCTAAAAATCTTAATATTATTATTAAAACACACATGATAAAATATGGTTATTTACACTCTCAAATATAATTCAGCAATAAATACACTTTATTTAAATACATTCCGATTTAATTTTCACTATCTTATATTTTAATGCTCAAACTATGATTATTTTATTTTATCCAATAAAATTTCAGAAAATTAAGTAAAATATCTTTTATGGATGACCAAATTCACTTTTTTTTAGGGTAAAAAAAATTGCCAAATTCTCTTATTTTGAAAATTTTAAATAAATTAGTGACTAGGATAAGATAAAAATTTTTAAAAATTCTTATTTTTAAATAATTTTGATATTTTGATTTTACAATTATTCCTTTTCTATCAATTTCTTTTTCTAACGAATACATGGCAATTGGCTGAGTGAATATTGGAATTTTATTTATTCATTTTCTAAGAAATTGTTTCTTTTTTAGAAAAATTTATTAAATGGTGGATTCCAGCATAATGGGAACGGAACGTAGGAGGAATAAGTAAAGAGCACCGGCTTCTTTGACTTTACTGGCGGATCTTATTGTAATTAATTAAATCGTTATATTATACTTTTAATTACCAATTTATTAACTAAGAGGGTGTATTCAATAGAGACTCTATAAGATTTTTTTGTATTTTAAAAATCTATGAGTATTCAATTAGGATTTTAAAAAGTCATTTAAAATCTCGGGGTATTCAATTAGGATTTTAAAATATCCTTCTAAATCCAATGGTATTGAAAATTGTATGGATTTTCAAAGAATTCATTGAATAATGGATTGTGATGGATTTTAGAATATTTGGTATAAATAGAAATCCATCTACAAATCTTCTCACAAACCTAAAGATTTTGATGCTCACAAAAAAAAGGGGAGACGAACAGACCACTACTCTAGCTTTTCTCTATTTTTTTTATTTTAATTTTTTTTGCAAAATTAATTATTTTCATAAAATTATATTATTTCAATGACATTGTATTTTTCAACAAAAAATTTTGTCACAATAGGATTTTTTTTTTCTATAATGTGACAAATTAATATTTATTTAAAAAAATAAGTTGTAAAAATAAATTATTTTAGGTGATAAATTCACTTGTCACAACATTTTATCTATATTGTAATAAAATAGTATTTTGTCACAAAATTTGACGGAAGGACCTTAAAGGAGATATTGTCAAAACTATAGGGATCTCAGAGCCTATTTACAAAACTGTGAGAACCTTAGAGCAGATTGGCTATAAATACGAGGACCTAATCGTAAATCTCCCATAAATATATTATAGTGTAGAAATAAAATGATATTTACGATGATCAAATTGTAATTTTTTTTAAACAAGCTAATGGCAAAATTTGACGGAAGGACCTTAAAGGAGATATTGTTAAAACGATAGGGACCTCAGAGCATATTTACAATTTTGTGAGGACCTTAGGGCAGATTGGCTATAAATACGAGGACCCAATCGTAAATCTTCCATTTGTTTCAAATCGTAATTATTTTTATTTTTATTCTATAATTTTTAATTATTCTATAATTGATGTTAGAATAATCTATGTACTTTTTAGAATCTAAACAAATCCTTATAATAAAATACATTAAAATCTATCCAAGTCTATGTAGAATTAAAATAATCCATGGATTTTACATAATCCATGGATTATAAAAAATCTGACATAATCTTTTAAAGTCTGAATTGAATACACCCCCCTAAACCTAGTTACGGGAAATCCTACTATTTACGGTTAGGTGCATAGTAAGCATCGTGTTATTCTCAAATAGTCAAAAGAGTAAATTATCGCGATTCGTTGATCAATATGGGACCCATTTCCATGGAAATACTTTTGTGATTTGATTTTGATGGGGAATTTCCTTACCAGATCAGTTCCCGTGGTCCTTGTTGATCGTGATGTGCTTTAGTTTTTTTTAACCTTTTTATTATTAATTTTTTATTATATAGTTAAGTGTTTTTTTTTTCAAGATAATGATAATTATCGGAATTCCCAACTTCAATTTTTTTTTGTTAAATAAATTGTAACAATGAAAACGTAGTAATTCCCTAATACTACTCTAATCAGTTTTCAGATGTTAATTTTTAGCCATTATAGAAATTAAATTTATAAAAAATAAATAAAAATATTAATACACTTGAACTTTCACTAATTCATATCTCTGGATTGTTTAATTTTTTAATCATTATATTATCTTCAATTCTTATTTATAAAATATTACTTTTTATTTTCTTATAAAAATAATAAAATAAAATAAATTCAAAATAAGATGGATGGATATTACAAAAAGAGTGAAATAAATATAAAATAATAATTTTTTTGAATGCAAAATATTTTTTTATTAATAAGACTAAAAATATATTTACAAGTTACAAATAAAATTATACAGTAAAATTTTAAAATATACAAAATATACACAATTAATAAAGTTATTGTAATTGGATCTTATTGAACTTATTTGATGTAAACAGCAGATAATGATAATATATCATTAGCAATCTAACTTTCAGTGAAATGTTCATTTCATATGTCATATATTACCTTTTATATAAGAAAAATATATCCATTTATAAATGATAAATAATTTTTGTTAGATAATAATAAATAATCTATAATTAAAAACAATACAAAATATTCAAACAAAAAATAAAACTTCTTAATAAAAATTTAAATATCATTTAATTTTATTTTAAAAAATAAAGAATCACAAAAAGAAATAAAAGCTAAATTTTATATCAAAATTATTTTAAAAATAAATCACATAAAAAATATAAAATTAAAAAAATAATGTAAAAATTAAATAATAGATTAAAAAAAATGTCTTAAGTCTATTAATAAATTGGCAATGATTTCACACTCTAACTAAAAAAAAGAAAAATCTACGAAAAACAATAATTTAATATTATATTTAAATAAATTTTGGTTCAAATGCTTTTTTTTAAATATTTATCCAAGTAACCCAATAATGTTTCAAAAAATTGATATATATCATATTAAATATATTTTTAATTAATAAGTAATTATAAAATTATTACTAATTTAGCTAGAAATTAAAAAATAATTTATATACATAATTTATGATGTGAAATAAAAAATTAATAACTAAAATTAAGTTTAAATTTATTAACTAATTAAATTAACAAATGAAATTCATTTAAGGAAATAATAGCTCCTGAAATATATAAATATATATACTGATAACGGTTTCGGCGAGTTGGGCAGAATAAAGAAAGTCTACAAATTAGGCGCGCCGATTGGTAGAAGGGACCCACAAAATCACTAAAAGAACAGAACATGCATGAAAAGGGGCGCCACCGTTTGCACTTTGTAGTTACACTTTCCTCCACGCATCCTACGCGTACAGCCTGCCATTATTGACCCCCTAATTCCATTGTCATATTATGATACGTTGCCGTTTTATTCAACTGAGTGGTACGGATCCATGCTCCTCTGAAATCTGAATCCATTTAATGATAATGTTAAATTAAAATAACTATTTGACAAAAGAAAATCAAATTAAAATAACATGTTCGCATATTATTTATTTTAGATTTTATTGAGAAACAATGATTGTAATTTTGTTTGAAATTAAATAAATCAAGTTCATATTAAATATTTCCTATATTTTTACATGATAAACTGATAATATCAAATAAATAATTTATTATCAAAAATTGCTTCTTCAAAATAAATAAGTTCATTTTGCTTTTTTTTTTATTTATATTACATTTATAATTTTTTTAATTTAGAAAATAAGTTTTTACCTTGTTATTTAACTTTTTTTTTCTCTTCTATCAATGATTTTTTTAGAACTGAACAAAATATTTTTTTTTTCCAAAAACATTTTGACTTATTTGAGAATTCTTTTTTATTTCTATTTATCTAAAAACTTGTATTCATTTTTAGCCTTTTATATGTTTAAGAGATGAAAATATATAATTTGAAAATTTCACATATTAATATTAGTTATAATGTTTTATAATTTATGAAACTTTATATTTAATTATAAAGTTTGAAAAATATATTGTAATTTAGGGTAGTTTTTATCTGCCGCTATACATAGAGGTCCTAATTAGTTTGGCAGTTGGGTATGTTTATCTTAATTAGTTTGGCCAAATTACCCGTTTTAAATGGAGGAAATTATATTCTCTACCATTTTTTATAATTTTTTTTCATATTTTATAGAGGTATTTTAGTTATTTTAAAAAATATATATAATAAACTCAAAATATATTCATAATAAATTTATAAAAATTATATATATAATAAACTATGTAAATCTGAGAAATTTATAAATTAATCATATATTTTTATAAATTTAAATATATTTTAAAAAATCTGATAAATTTAAAATTTTTTTATTTTAATTTTTCCAATATTTTTGTAAAAATTCATTGTAAATGACGTTCTGAAAGTCCACATCAAAAGGAAATTATTTATTCTCTATCGTTGAAGGCAAAAATGGCCAAACTGTAAGATAAAGTATGATTGAGCTAATTCGTATTTTGTAGGAAGTTTTCATTTTTTTTTTTGCAGTTTATTAATAATATTTTATAGGTATAAATTATCATTAATTTTTTAATAAATTTAATAATATATGGTCGTATTTATTGAGAATATATAAAAAAGTGTTACATTGGTTAAATACAAATACATAAAATAATTAAAATAAAAATGAACTCTTCAATTTTAATAATTAATTTTAGAAATTGATACTCTCAAATTTATATTTAAAAAAATTAATTTCTATATTTAAAAATTATTTTAAATAAAAAATTAATAAACTCTCCTATAAATGAAAATTAATCACCTTAATTAGCAAAAAAAAAAAATCAGCTTAGAGTTGATTATCGTCATATGTTTTGAATAACTACAAGTAATGAGATCCGCTCATTATCAACGTATTTTTCTAAATAATTACATATGCATAATACATAGTACATAGACCCAACATCATGGCAGAACAGGCACGTAATCATCATCTTTATCGCTTCATATTTTATTTATTTACTATTATCATTAAGCTCTCACATTCATCTTCATTTATATATAAATTAATGAATCAATGTCCTTGATCTATCTAAGAGAAATTACATCAATCATATTATATTAGAATTTTGTAAATAAAATTATATATATGCATATATATATATATATATATTAAAGTATGATCGTAGTTAGTATTTTATTATTTCCTCCCCTTTAAAATTTATGCATGACAAAAACAAGTAGAATAATGAAAATTCAACTTTTTTATTTGTTTTAATTAATAATATTCCATTTAATTAGTGTTTTAATTTAATAATAAACTCAAATCATTTTAATTATAAGTTGATCAAAATTAATTTCCACAATATTAAATTTCCTATTTTTCTTCCTCTGATGCTGATTTTTTTTTCTTTTATGAAACGTTATGAAGGAGAAATGGATTTTTTGCCCTATGTGCATGGGGATAGGAAAACTCAAAATACTTGGGTTCGGGTTTGAATATTGTGTTGATTATTAATTAGGGTCAAATTGCTTGATTATATATATTATAAATATATAATCTCTGTGTAATTGGATTTGTTATAAATCATTGGTAATTACAAAGGAGCACGTGTGTTCATGTGGAGAAGAACTTATATGTTCTCACATAGAGAATAACTAATCTTAATTTCTAATTATTATTGTAGTGTATGCATCATTGGTTGATCTTGTTTATAATTTCAGTTTCATTTTTTACATTTTTCATGTTTTTTTTTATTAATTGGTTCATATATATTAGTTGTAATAAATGTGAAAATATTACATAAATTTAACATAAATACTTGCATGTTGAGATATAATCTTGCGGCAATTGCATTTTTTTTAAACAGATCCAGATTCGATCCCTCTTTCTCATATTATAATGCTCAAAAAATATTTGAATAAATATTTGGGTCCTTTCAATAAAAAAAGTATTTATTACTATAATAGAATTTATAATGAACTATAATTTTTATTTATAATTAGGGGAAAAATATCACTCACATATTTAATGGTCAAATATTTTAATTTTTTTTCAATTTGTTGTTAGGTTTATATGAATTATATTTTTTTGATGATTTTTTTCATAAATTTTATAAATTAAAAACATTTTAATATCGGATATGATTTTACTCATATTTAAGTTTTTTAGAAATATTTAATAGATACATTTTATGTTAAAATAACAAAATCATATTAAAATCATATTACTTTGAAATATTAAGTTTTAATGAGCCATCCAAATATAAATGAGGAAATTATATAAAATACTACTTTTTTCAAAATTTATTTTTACAATTTTTTTAGTTTATAAAAATATTATTTTTTAATTTTTATGATATATATAAAAAATACATTCAATATATATCAAAAATATATCATGCATTTATAAATTATGATATCTAAACAGCAATTTCTTTGTACAATATTTTAATAAATTTTATTAATTTTTAAGTTATTTAAACCAAAATTACATAATAATTTTGTTATAAAGTAAAATAAGAATAGATTTCCAACATGCATAAGTTTATCAACACCAATTCACCAAAGTCGAAAAAATGCCTGCGCCAGGAAAGGCCAGTGACGCCCTTCAAATCAGGGAAAGAGTATCCATTTCCAATTTGAATTATATTTATGGCTTTTTTCTGCAAAAAAAAAATAAAATTGAATGAATGATTTTTTTTAAGAAAATTATTATTAAACTAGTATTCTTTTCTTTAATAATATATATCCTTATTTTGTTTTCAATATATATATATATGTAAAGTTGTAAATATCAAATAAAACCTTTGAGGTTCCTTATAAAATGAGGTGAGAAACAAAGACACTAAAAAAATATTTTGAAAGTTACAAAGGGAACTTCGAACTCACATTGATTATGGGCAGAGAATGGAAGTTGAACTTTTGAGAATATGAAGAGAACTTATCAAACAAGAAAGTTAAAAAGAAGAAAAGGAAAGGAAAAAGAAGATTTGCCTGCTGTCTTATCAAATTCTATCCTACGGCCCATATGAAGCCTTTTTAGTATTCTGTGAATATTGCTTTTGCTTTAATTATTATTACAGTCTTTTTAACTTAATTAAAGATCACAAAAATAATAATATTGTTATTATTATTATTATTATTATTATGTTTCTAATGATTGAAAGGTCCTTTAAATAAAAATTATTAATTTATGTTCTTATCTTACGCACTAAGTAATTAGCGTATCCCGCTAGCCTTTCTTCAAATATTAATAAATTAGTTCAACAGTTTAAAAGAAATCTTCAAAAAATTTTAGCATTATAAATAATTGAAATTATTTTCCGGATTTTCAACTGTTAAAATTTCAGATTTTTTTTTTGTTGATATCTCAAATTGGAATCTTGAATATTGAAATAGGCTGAGTTTATAGAAAATCGAGGGTTATCTTTTTAACTACTTTATTTAAGTTTTAATATAAAAAAATAATTTATAAAAAATAAAAAAGGAGGAAATATAATTTAATAAAAGACATTTAATCTATCATAATCTTTAGTTTATATTGGACCTAAATTAGACGTATGGAAAAGTTAGTCAGAACTTAAATAAAAATAATTTAAAAAAAAGGTTTAAACTCAACTATCTTTAACTCTGTCATTGTAGTTTAGTAGTAGTATTTAAACTTTTTCATTCTTGTTTATCAACTGCATCTTTTTATTTTGGTAAGAGATTTAAAACAATATGTTAATTAATGGTATAATTTACAAAACTAAAAATGAAAACAATACAAAAGATAAAACATAACAAATATAAATGAAATAACTTCACATTATCAAGAGGAAATTATTTTTTTAATGTACTAAAAAAATAAAATTTTAAAAAAATATTGATCATATAATAACATGATAATATAATGAAATAAGTAGTGATCTTCAAAAGGTGAGGGAATTGAGTAATCTGATTTGACATCAAATAAGAAAATAAACTTCTTTGTACATGTACTTATAGTTGGATGTCATTTATATTCGACCTTTCAGCTCTCCAATTGCATGCTTGCATGAAAAGCATCATTGTTTAATTTTATAAGAAAAAAGCATTCAAAAAAACTAATTAATTATCTATAAATAAGAAGTGATTACAAAAAAAAATTCAAATAATTAACTTGATAAAAATATTAATTGCAGTTATTTTAAAAAAAATTATTTAATAATTTTTTTATTAGCTAAAAAATATGTATTATAATATCTTTTATAATAAATATTTTATAATAAATAAAAAAATTATTAAATAGTCGCTCTCTAAATTAACTATAATTAGCATTTCTTAACTTGATTGGACAGTGAAAGATAAAATTTACTGATTTTCACTCACACATTTTATGTAAATAATAAATATAAGTGCAAATAATGGAAGATGAGAATATAAAAAAAAATCATTAAAAATAAAATTTTAATCATGATAAAATCCAAATGATAATTAGAAATTAAAAAATAAAAAATAAAGTGACATGATAAGTGATAAAGGAAAAAGAAATAATGAATCAATAATTTTACTCGAATTTGAGAAATCTAAGAGAAAATATAAACATATAATTATAAAAAAAAGCCATATCTTTTTCAATAGAAAATTTTATCCTAAAAGCAAAATGATGAAATATAATATTATTTATTTTAGTATAATTTATAATATAATTATATTTTTCTATACAATGCCTCCTGGTTCCATAATTTGATCTCGTCGTGCTAGCTTTCATTTATATATATATATATATATAGATTATTATTTGTGAATTAATTACATGCAAATATATATTTTTAGTTTGTGGGGTAAAAAGGAAATAAAACGACAAAGTACAATAAAAAGAAAAAAGTCGAAAAGAAGGATTTACTTTATTACATCCAAATCCAATCCCCCACCTGCTTTTTACAATTCTGGGTTTCAATTCAATGTTCACTCTTTTACTCGTAAACGAAATAAATAAAATAATCTAGTTTCTCATTTTAAATAAATAAAAGGGAGATTTACAAAACCATCTTTCAAAATAAATTTCTTTTTAAAAATACTATATAAAATAAAAATATTTAGATTTTTATAAAAATTTAGATCAAAATTTTAAAAATACTTCATTAAAATAATATTTTTTTAAAAAATACCTCATATCTTATTTCAAGCAATATTTTATTATAAAAATTTATTTTTTAAAATTTTACTATTAAATAAATATATTATAATTAAATAATAAAAATTAATATTTTAAAATATATTTTCAACTAATAAATTTTATTAATTTTTTATAAAAAAAATCTTAATTTTAATTACAAATAATAAATAACACTCAAAAAAATTAAAGAAAAAGATAAAATATATAAAAATATATTAATAAAAATTATTAGATTTATTTTTAAATAAATTTTATGTATTATACATATAAAAAAATTTTAAAAAATATTAATTTTATTATGTAAATATTACATATATATTATATATATTATATAAATATTTTATAGAAATTATGTTTATATTATGTATTTATTGTGTATGTTATATATATATATTATATGAGCGTTATATGTATGTTATGTATATATAAAATTTTAAAAAATAAAGTTAAAAAATATTAAATAAATTGTGCATAATTTGTGTAGATAATATGTATATGTTTGATATATGTTATATATATGCAACTGTTTATTGTCTGTGTATATTGTATATGTTATATTTTTTATGTGTATATTAAAAATATGAGAATAAAAAAATAGTATGAATAAAAAATAAATAAAAACAAAATATTAAAAAACAAGAATAAAAAAATTCATGAAAAAAATTAAAAAATTCACCTTTTTTTATTTCATAAATATTTCTATTTATTTAACGGTTTAGGACTAATTCTATTCGGATATTATAAAGATTAAGGCGACTCTTTTAATATTATTTTTTTCATACACAATACTAGAACATAAAAATAAATTCAGTACGTTGTTAAAAAAAATTCAGATCAATATCTATTTGGACCAACAATCGTGGATAAAAATCACCTATTTTTAACGTAAAAATGAAAATGAAAAGAAGAACCCGTACTTTAGGGGAAAAAAAAAAGGTTTGCCGTTTTTTTGAAAACCAATATTTAAAATAAGTCATATAGTGTAATTTCCTTAAAGTTAGTGGCTTTAGTGTTGTTTGTCCAGACAACGTATCTGAGTCCATTTTTCTTTACAAAAACATGCAAAGCCTAAGATACGTTTCTAAATGGGCTATTTTCCAATTCAACTAAGGTTCTGGACTTGTTAGGCTGCGTATAGTTAGTGTCTAACTCAGTCTAATTCTTTCCTCAAAAAAAATAAAAATAAAAACTCAGTCCAATTCCACCCAATTTACCATCCTAAATGCTGTAAGCAATGATGTTAATAAGCACCCACTTTTGCTTATTTATTGTTATTTTTTATTTTTAAAATTTGAATTGTGATTTATCACTACTAATTGCCAACTAAGATCAGCAGTTCAATGATATTAATATTAACAACAAGTCATAACCACTTGCATCAAATTTTCAAGATTGAAAAAAGAAGCAAAATGATACAGAACAGGAGAGAACAAAAATCCAGCTAACCAACAGAAGCCTGAACACTTCAGAAAACTAGTAATTGAAAAGTGTAGCTCTAACCATTTAAGATTTGTTGGGTGTGTAATTGAAAAGTCAAATAGAGATCAGCTGTCTGCTGCTTTCTTTATGCCTCTTGAACAAGAAAGTTCCGCAAGCTACACAAATACATTAACAGGATTACAATAATACTTTTCATTACTTGACTATTTGTTTTTCAGACTTTTGATGCGTTCTTCTTCAACTGCACTTTCTGGCTAGAGTATTTGAAAATCATAAGATCAACTATAAATGCCTTCTTCAGAAGCTACAAATTCCAGAGAGATCAATATAAAGATGAAATGATAAAAAATTTGACTAAATAAACAACTGTATTTGTAGAACCATTCTGTTCAGTAGTTATCCATATGTTTATGAGATGCTAAAAAAATAATGCCAAGGCCTCCAATGGTCTTTATATGGTAGCTACTCAAGTTCAGGTCTCTATGGCTGTGTATACCACTATAAGTGTTAACAAGACCTCCTCTACAAACACCTGCGATGTTAATCAGGCCACTGTAAACCTATGAAGCTGCCTTTTATACACTTCTATAAGCTAAACTTACAATGTGAACACGAGAAAAATAATCATAAAGTAGTAAAGCTCTTTATCAAGAGAGTTATCCTTAATGACATAGTGACCAAATGGTGTTGAGTGCTTAATACAACTAAAGCAGATACAATTCTATCCAACCAATGACAATCCTCTGATCATTTCCTCTTGTTTTCAAGAACCTATAACCATGGCATTTCAAGTGCATGAATTCACTGGAAGTGCTGCATAATCAGTTTGGGCAGCATCTAATTCTAATTCTCCTTAAGTGTTGAGTGCTTCATTATTCAGCTGCTCACATAATTCTAATTCTCCTTCCAATGCTTTGACCAACACTAATGGAGAATATCTCTCTTCAAATCTTGTCAATAATGTTACAATAACAACCAGTCAAAAAGAACCCCAATTTCATTATTAACCCAACAATTTTTTATTTTTTTTGTTAAATAACCATCTCCTATTGCTTATTGTTGACGGTGACCCCAAATTCACCTGCAACAATAACAGTAGTTGCCATATCAAGAAACATTCCATGTTCTACAACCCCAGGTAGCCTCGAAATAGCATCACTAGCAGCGTTTAAATCACCAACATCTTTCTTAAAAAACAAGTCCATGATATAATTCCCATTATCCGTAAGAAATGGCTCACCATTTTCACCTCCGTTCCTCCTCAACTTGGCCAAGCAACCTGCATAATCAAACAGCTGTTGAAGCTTGTATTGTGTGAATTTCCAGCAGAAAGGCGCAATTTCCACTGGCATAGCCCCATTGGCACCAATATGAGTTGCAAATTTAGACTCATCCACAATAACTATAAATTTTTTACGAGCACTTTCAATCATTTTCTCTCTTAACAAAGACCCACCTCGTCCCTTAACCAAATTGAGATTGGCATCCACCTCATCAGCGCCGTCGATGGCGAGATCGATGGTGGGGTGAGAATCAAGATCAGATAAAGGAATACCAAGAGACAAGGCCTGTTGGTGGGTTTTTTTCGAAGTGGGTATTCCAATAATGTTGGTCACTTTGCCTTGCTGTAAGAGCTCAGCAATTCGGTCTATGGAGTGTTTGGCCGTGGAGCCAGTGCCGAGACCAAGAACCATACCAGATTGGACAAAGTCGACGGCTTTATAGCCTGCAATCTTTTTAAGCTCGTCTTGGGTGAGAAGTACTTGAGGTTGGGACATGGAAGACAAAGGTCCAGTGTCCATAGACAAATTTTCTGAACCAATGAACAATGGAGGACAATGAATTGCCATTTCTGTTTCAATTTATAACAACAAAAAGGGGAAAAGACAGGAAAAACAGAGACAAAAACAAAGCAGGAGATAAGGACAGAAAGGTTAATGTTAAGAAGATAGGGGTTGTGTGAATGAGAAGAGGAGGCGAGGAAGAAGAAGGAATTGGGTTGTGGCTTTATAGAGAAAGGAAGGATGGAAAGAAATTTCATGGGTCGAAATTTTGATTGGAAAAAAATGGGAAAAAGAGATTCCTCTCTCTCTCTCTCTCTCTCTCTCTCTCTCTCTTAGGAATAATTATATGATGAAACCATTGTATTACAACGAGCCAAAGTGGTTTTGACATGTGGCAATATTTTACATTTTTTATTAAATATCAACCTTTATATTGCCACATGTCAAAACCACATTGGCTCGTTGTAATACAACGGTTTCACCATATAATTATTCCTATTTTAGGTATCCAAAATATGCGTCTTTTGACTCTTTGAGTATTACCAAAATCAGTATGAAAAAAATAAATGCTATATAAGACTCGAAATAATTAAATAATGATAATATCTATATGTTTCTTCGTTGCCCGCAGTCACACCAACTGGTGTATTGACCTGTGTTCTTTATCGATATGAGAATCGAGATATCTTTTGCCAACGTTCTTTATCGGCATGAGAGTTGAGATATGTGTTACCAAAAGTTATATTAGGTATCGCATTTTGCAGTATTTTTTTATCGACGTCGCAGCTAAGTCCGTTGTCGATAATCACACTAATGATCATATTTAGCTATAAAATTAATATTATTTTTATCTTAAAATAATAAAAATATTTCTCATCTATCATAAAATATAATTTTATTATTCTATTTAAATTATAATTATATTATAAATTAATATTTATACTTATATTTAAATACTTTATAATCAATAATATTATATTTAATTATTTATATTTTTTAAATTATAAATACTTTTAATTCAATTAATAACTATTTTTAATTTTTAATATTTAAAATAATTAAAAATTATTTAATATAAATATTGAGTAAAATAGATAATTTATAAAAAAATTATAAAAAAATTTTATCCATTAATTAAATAATTAATATTTTTAAATATGCATAAAATAATAAGTGTTCCTCTCATTTTGAGAAAAAAAATATATTATATTTAGATTTAAATAAATATTTAGTAAGAGAAGCAACATATACTATATCCACCTAACTTTTCCCACTTGTAATTCATTTAAATTTAAATTATCTAAAATTCATTTCAAATTCAATTATAGTTATAATTTACTGCTTATATCTATTTTAAATACATTTAATATTATTTATTTATCACTCATATCTATTTAACTGCCTATTTAAATATAAAAATTTAAAAAATATTATGAATTTAAAATTATAAAATTTTTAATTATCTCAATTCAATAATAATAAATAAAAATTTAATACTAATATAATTTATTAAAATAATTATATATCACATAATTCTATAATTAAAATAAAATACTATAAATATATAATTAAAATTTAATTAAATATGATTAATATATGTAACTGGATTCTAATGGTGAGTAACCAAGGAAATATACTCGAATCTAACCCAAATTTATCACGGATATTAAAAATAATATTCCATGAAAATTTATTTATAAATTACTTATATTTTATATAAATGAATCACAATAAATTAAGTACTTAAAAATACCCTATATGATGTCATCCCTAATTTAGAGGGTGTTTCTCAAAACTTAAAAGCTGGTCAAAACTGATTATAAACAGTTTTTAAATTATAAGTTGTTTATTTAAGTGTTTCTGAAAACTTAAATAGTAGATTATAATCTGATTTTAATCAGTTTTTTAAAAATTGGGTTTTGCTACTTTTTTTAAGCACTTATTTTTTAAGTAGTTTTGACCAAGTAAAAGACTATACTATCCATACCTAATCTTCAATATTCCAAATTTGCCCACCCTATATACTTTAGTTTCCATCAAAATTTTTTTACGTTTCTTCTTAAATAAATTTTATTATTATTATTATTATTATTATTATTATTGCAAAATAAATTTTGAATTGACATTTAAAAAATTATTTTTATACAATAAATAAACTCAGAGATAGTTTAGTCATTTTGACAATTTCTGCAATTAAAAACTGATTATAAGCTGATTTTACAAAAAACACTTAACTGATTATAAACTGATTATCAGCTGATTATTAACTAGTTCACAGAAATGCTTAACTGCTTATTTTTAATCTGATTATAATCTAAAAATCACTTATTCACAATAAGCTGAAAAGCTCCAGTTTTAAGAAACACCCTCTTAGAATCAATCACTTTATTGTAATAGAAAAATAAAGGGTATATATTCTTATTATTCAAACTGTGATATATCTTATAGTTTTCATATATTCTTATAATTTCTTCAAAAATCAATTTAATTGGTAAGAAAATTTACTTCTCTTCATAAGAATCTGAATTTAAAAATTAACAATTAAATATTAATTAGTTAATGTATATACACACATCAAATTTGAGATATATTAGTTAAATTCACTCAAAATAAAGAATTTATCTCGATTGATATTTTGACATGTTCGAGGAAAATCATGTCTTCTTAATTAATATAAAGACGTTTTTAAATAAAAAGAACTGTCAAAACTTTAATTGATGATTTCTTACAATATAAAAGAAATTAAATTCATTAATTTCTCGCTCTCTATGAACTTATTTGAAGAGTATTTTCTCAATTGATACTTAAATTGACTCAAAACAAAAATAAAATATTTAATTTTTATGCATTTTATTTATTTTAATTAATATCATAAAATAAATAAAAGAACTTATCAAAACTTGTATTCACATTATCTTGGGTTACAAAAAAATTGTACTTATTATTAAATTATATAAAGTAATATAATATTGCAAATACATATTATATTTGAACAATATATTTAAATCCGAATATTACTTCTTAAATTCTAAAAAAATGCATAAATATTCTTTGATATAAAAATTATATTGCAACATCTTAATAATTAAGGCATATCATCAACAAAATAAATAAACCTGTATCAAAATAAATTTAATTTCATTATTTACGGAAGGGTTTAAGGGAGGAATACACTATCCCCTTAAACCTCATTCTCTATTAGCTTGAATTTATTTTATTTTCATTCTATTTTTTTTCTTTGTAAAATCAATCATATCAAAACTACAAGTAAAATTAATATATTAAAATATAAAGATAAGATATATAATTTTGCAAAAAATCATTATCTGCCTAATAAAGTTTAATTATATATATATTTATATTGATTCTTGTTTCTTTCATAGACGTGGAAGGAGGGATATACTCTTGCTCTTTCTTTCATACCATAGAAGAAAAAGTAAATATATATGCTCAATATGTATATCCCTTTTATTCCTCAATAAATCCTTAGAATAAGTATTTCTTGTTAAAATTTCATCCCCAAATAAAAAAAAATATTTAATAAACTTTATATATAATTTTACTAAATTGAACTCAATTGAAAAGAAATAAAAAACTACACGTCAGAACATAATGTAAAGATAAGTGCATTTTCTCTAAAGTCAATGAATCAGGATCATTTTATCTCTCCCCAATATAACGTTCAAAAGAAAAGAAATCCAAAACTATTAAAAAAATCAATTAAAAAAGGAAAAATCTTTTTTTATTTCAAAAATATATTAACATAATAATAATAATAAAAAAATTAAAATATGATCATATGTTTTATCCAATTCTCAATGTAGAAATTTAAAAATAAATAAAAAGACAAGTAAGTGAATGAAAAAAAAAATGATCTATTGAAGGTGTCGTGACTTGGTAACTTGGAAGAATCCAAAAATTAGACAAAAACCGAAGATTAGGTGACATCCTTAAAACATAGTAATTGGCTCTTTGTTGTGTTTTCTTTTGTCCTAAAGGAAAGACCCCATGTGAAAGAAAGCAAATGAAGAAAGAAAAAGCATTGAAATTTGCTCTCATTGCGATTCTCCGCATATTCTCAACCACCATATTATAAAATTTGTCATCATTTTTAATCATCGGCAAAGACATTTCCACTCATTTGTTCGACTGTTGTTCGGTTATCTCCAAAAACAACTTTCTTGTGTGATATATATATATATATATATATATTGAAAGGAATGCTTCAGTGCTTAATTAATTAAAAAGGCATCCATCAATGCAGCTGCTGAAATGCTACTTTTGCAAACTATGAGCTATGCAATTTCTAGTTCTTTCACCAAAAGTAAATAGAATACTAAAAGATAAGTGGGAATATTAAAATGGTCATGATATCCGAACACCATTTGTAAAAATATGTAAAATTAATTAATTAGAATTGATTCTTAATGATTTAATATCATAAATGAATTGACTTATTTATAATACAACTTAAAAGAAATCATGTAAGGGGTTAACACCGTTACAATATTTTTAATTACAATGAGATTTCAATAGAATCCATAACTATGCGATTGAATTATTATTTAACCTAAAATAGTAAAAATAAGTTTTATAATTACTTTTCAAAGGATTTTCTTATAAAAATTGTTTTGGCTGTCTAACATTTTACCATTTACTATTTCTTTTTATTACTTACTTTTAATGCTAAATTTAAAGTATACTTATTATCTTCTGTATATTAGCTAAGTTTTTTTTATACTAAATTTTCTAAATGGTTGGAAATACATGAATATGATTGCAAGTATTTCCACTGGTTATATCTATGTTGTCTTCCAAACCAAGACAAAAACCAAGGTCAATAGTTGTCTTTCTGAAATCTTTACAATTTCTTCTGGCTTCTGTACAATCATCATCATAGTTCTCATTGTCAGTGTCTATATCATCTTCTGAATATGAACAACTAGCAGGAATATGGTCTTCATTATCTAAATTTGAGTCTACCTCACTTGCAATATCAACATCAGGTAATTGGCCACTAAACGCTGCATTGTTATCTTCATTCTCATAGTCATTAATGACTAGGTTTTATGGGTTGTTCAAGTCGTTTTTGTCATTGTTATATTGCACATCAGATACTAACCAATCGAAAATGCAAGCATCTTCTTCAACATAACTTGCCTAAGTTCAATTGTGTTAAATAGGCTTATTGTATTCAGTAGGCAATCCCATTATAGGGTCATTGTAACCTAATTTTGTATCTACAAAATTGGATGCTTCACAGTATAATTTCCTAAAGCTATAATCCAATGTTGTCTCAAACATTTTCTTAAAATCCTTCATCTGTGTCAACATATAATTTTATGGGTTCTCTAAGTCCTCCTCATCCCATTTGCTGGTAAGCAAATTTCACAACACTTGAATACCCTAAATTCTCCACTATCTTCTATAACTCAGTCCTTTCAAACTTTTTTAACATCCTTCAAGTTGATGTGGCTACCTATGCATGATATTCTAGAGTATCCACAAAAGTGCCTCCATGCCACAACACTATAAGAACATGCAAGAATATGAAATTAATCATGCAATGCCATAGCCATGCAAAAATGAAAATAATCATGTAGCTCCATATACATGCACAAAAATACAAATATGAAGAAATAAACAAATGCATTCATTACCTTTCTTGAAGTGCCTTTTTCATTTCCTTGATCATCTTTGTCTTGTGGTCTCAAGAGAAAGCTCAAAATTTGAATCAATTGAAAATGCTATTTGGGTCAATTTTGTCTTATAGTCCCAGAAGATTACTCAAAATTTAATCGACTACAGATAAAGTATGTGGGGAACAAGTGGGATCAAGTTGGGTTCAAGTGGATTTCAAACATGGAGAACAAATTTTTTCTCCTAGTTGAGGGTGTTGGATATGGATGAAAGTGAAAAGAATTTGAAGGTTTCAAACTGGCTATGACAGGAAGATCAGGATTTCAATTCCCCAATCTATTTTTCTTTAGAATAGGAGAAGTCAACAACGAAAACAAAATTGTCCAAATTGAGGTTCAAGAGGCAGTAATTCCTCACAATCATCTTTTTGAACTATGAAAAATAAATATTACTCGAAAATAAATATTCTCACTGCTCCAAAATCCAAATCTCTCTTCTAATTCTCTTCTTCTCCATCTAAATTCTTTCACTGTTAACTGTATTATTGAAGATTAAATCAAAATCCAATTAAAAATTAGAGAAATAAGCCATAGAAAAGGTATGTACTGCCAACGGCAAGGGCTTCTTGCTGTCGACAGGGGGGTCGATGGCCCCTCCAGAACCCCCTTAGTTGAGCCCCGGATATAGATACAGTATGCTCATATATCCTACCTAATAATTTCTAATTCGTATTATTATTATGTAAATTATTGCTAATATGATCATATTTTTACTCATAAAAATTATTATTTTTAAAAAAATTGGATCTAGTCATATGGTTCATAATTTATAAATTATTTATTTACTATTTGGCAGTAATTATGTATTTTATTTATATGAATGAATTTTTTTTCTCTCACCTATATTTTTTTTAATTTGTTTTGATAAAATTATTTTTGGGCTAATTTATCATGTATTGAAATCAAATCTTTTTTCTGAATAAATTTAAGAATATATTCTACATTCAATCTATATAGTACATAATATAAATATATATATATATATACCTGTGGATATTATTCCCAAAAATTAACCCCAATTAACAAGGAGGGAAGCATAACTCAATTTTATCAATTGAATTTATTTCCCAAATAAAAAAACAATATACTAATTATAAATATAGAATATCAAATTTAATAAATTTTAGAATTTAATACCAGCAAAAAAAGAAAGAAAACAAATTCAAACAATTATGAATATTCCTTTACACAAAAATAGAATTCGAATATAACATCGCAATTTTAGAGTTTTCAAACTAATCAATTTTCACTGGCCAATCTTATTAATTAATTAAGCTAATGATTTAGATTTCTTGGATTTTTATTATTACAAATTTAATATATGCTTAGATTTGTTATATACTAATTATTTTTTTTTATTTTACAATGACAAAGCTAATAATTTTTTTTTATTGGGTAAAAGTGTATGATATAGGCATAGCTTCGTGATTAGAAAAGAAGGCTCTAAAAGCATATTCTTGGGGAGTGAATTGTTTAGGTCCTCCACTACTTAATTTGGTCACTTACACTGGTTCTTGTTTGTTTTTGTTAATCTTCTTTTATTGTTTTCTTTTTTCTTTTTTCTAAAAAAAATATCAAACAATAATTATTTCATTGAGGATAAATTCATTTTTTAGTTGAAGAGATTGCAGAACTCGAGTACTCTTTTTAACAATAAGATTTAGTGGGTGTTCCATAAATATTTTTTTAATACATTTATTAATTTTTTTGTTTTCAATAACTATATTAAATTTGTTTATTTTTTTAGAACCCGTTTGACTTATTAGTGATAAATATTTTTTTATTTATTATATGCCGGGAGAAAGGTATTTGAATTTAAGATTTACACGATAGCAATTTATGTTATTGGCTATCAAATTATATTTTAATTGTTTTGTAATTATAAATTTTAATTATTAAATAGTCAAATAATTATTGTTTAAAAAGCTCCAATTCGAAGATTATTTAAGTTTAAAAAAAAACAAAATTATTCAATTGCTAATATTTAAATAAAAAATAAATATTGCATATTTACCATTAATAGTAATAAAATACACTAACTTGTAATATCAAACAATAATTTTATTAAATACTTAACAACGATCTATTAACAATCAACTAGCAACTATCAAAAATAGCTAACAGTTAGCAGCGGCTACGCACTATGGCTACAGTGCGGTACCGTTTCGTGAAAAATCATAAATTTTAATCTTAAATGAGTGTATTAGAATTTTAGTGAATTTTAATTGATTTAAAAATTTAATAGTATTCAATTTAAACTTATTTGAAATCTTATAAAATTTAATGGTATTCAAAAAAGTCATTAATTTTAATAAATTTTATAAAATTTTAAATTTCATTGAATTTTAAAATATTATATATAAATAAAAATTCTCTCACAAATCTAATTTTTATTTCAAAAATTTTACAAATCCAAGTTTTATCCCAAATTTTTCTCATACTTAAAATTCAATATATACTATGCAACATGTCATAATATTAATGTTAGGCCAAATTTTATTCTATAAAACAACACTTTCATATCAAATTTTTATTAATAAATATTTATCTTATTACATGAAATACATATTTGGATAAATTTTATGGCCTTAATTATGAAAATATTTTTAAATAATATTTATAAGTTGGATTTTTAAATTTTTTATGAAATTATAACATTATATAAAATTATTATTATATTTTTGAAAATTTTACTCATTTATTTTTTATAATGTATTAAATATAAATTTAATAAACTTTTTGCAACAATAAAAATTATTTTTTTAATTAATTTATGTTTATAGGTATTTTTTTGAAATAATTAATAATTATTATTTCATGCTACTTGTTATATGTGAAAGCAGTTATCCATTTATAAAATTAGTTTATATTTGTTTATTTGTTAATATATAGAATTAGTTAAACAATCATAAAAAATTTTATTATTTAAAGTTTTTATAATTACATGTGATGTGTTAATATTTAGGTAATATAAATTGAACATATTTGAAATATTTTTTAGCTGTATAATTTTTTTTTGCCTAATTTTGATGTTTATTATATTTTAATAGTGCCAAATGAATTAAATTTTTAAAATATAAATGAAAACATATTAATCTAAAAAAAATAGTTTCATATATATGCATATTAGATAATATACTTAGTAAATACTGAATTATCATATTGGATAATTTGAAAATATATAATTTATTTAAATTTTAATTGCAAATGGATATATATTAATTATGCATTAAAAAAACTCAATAGTATTTTTTAATATTCCTCCCTTATAAGAAATGCATGTGTTTTTTTTTATAATTTATTTTACATACGATAATAAATATTAGAGATGATATGATATTTTGATATAATTACCTAAAATTATTTAATATTTCAATTCATCTTTATATTTTTCATTTTATAATTCTTTGGCTAAAAATCATTTAGTTTCTGAGATTTTACTTATCATACCAGTCGGTCTCTGTATTTTTAATATCTATTTTTTTTCATCAATCTATTTTTAAAAATTAAACTACTTAGTTCATATATTTTCAAAAATTAAACTATTTACTTTGTGTTTTTAAAAACTAAATAATTTGGTCTTTATGTTTATCATAAAACTACTAGCCAATGATTTTATTATTATAAAATGACTTTTTATCATTCCTTTATATATATGTCTTTATTATTTATTAAATCATACTCATTTTTATTTTATTTGTATTTTTTACACAACATTTACTTTAATTTTATAAATATTACTAAAAATAATTTTAAATAATATAAATAATATATTTTATTATTTTAAAAACGATGTATACACATCATTTATTTTAGTTTTATAAATATTATTAAAAATAATTTTAAATAATATAAATAATATCTTTTATTATTTTATAAATAAATTATATATAAAGTAAAATAAAAAATAAAATAAACCAATAAATGAGAAAGACAGACATAAACATATATATAGAAATAAAAAAAGACATTTTATGATGTTAAAGTCATTGATTAACAATTTTAAAAATCAAATATTGATAGAAGTATCAATTAATTTATTTTTTAGAAACATAGAGACTTAAAAAATTGATATTAAAAATTTATAAACTAATTAGTATAATATATAAAATTTCAAGGACTTTATAATTATTTAGCCTAATATTTTTATCTTATATTATAATATTAAAAAAACTTGATATCTATATATATTTATGTACTGTAAAATCATATAATATTTATTCATTTTCTAATATCATGAAAGTTATATTTATAGTATAATATTTCTAATAAAATATATTATATTTTTATTAAAATATTAATTATATTAAAAAATTAGAGTTTCATTAAAATTCATTAAAGTCCATAATAAAAATCTAATAAACTTCATTAAAATCTTTGAATTTCATTAAAATCACTGATTCTTTTAAAATACATTAAAATTCTAATTCAATACACCCTCCTTAATCTACAAGAGTAGATTTGGCTAAGGTTCATGTCCTTAGAAAATGGTCCAATTTTAATTTTGATTTCAGTTTGAACTGACGATTTAAATTAATTTTAATAATTTTTTTAATAAAAATAATCTTAACTGATAATATTTTTTACAAAATTAAATACTCAACTCATAAATTTGATAATATAAGTTAAATTAAATAATACTAATGGTTAAAAAGTAATAATAAATTAGCAATAATTAATAATAATAATAAATAATAATAATAATAGTAGTAGTAATAATAATGATAATTTTTTTGAAAATATTATTTTTTCATTAATACATGTATTTAACTACATAATTTTATATATTTAATATTGAAATTGAAGTGTAAGAAAAAAAATTAAGAAATTAACTTTAGATTTTAATTTTCAACTAAAAATTATATATTTTTTAATATTTAAATATTAAAAATTAATATATAATATTAGTACATATATTAATTTTTAATATATATATATATATTAAAAAAAATATTTTTTAGAATATATATTAATTTAAAACGTCTGTTTCGGATAAAAAATCATAAATCTGAACCAAACTCTTATACACCATTCTTGATTTAGGTTAAGAATCGATTTTTTCAATTTTGATCTATTTCATAACTCGAACTGTCAATTTATGGTTTGATTCACAATTTCTTTTGAAGCATGACCATGGTTACGAACAGTTAAATCAATCTAACTCCTAAGTTTTATAAAAAAGAAATGACAAATTTAGGCTCTATATTTAACTTTGTCCTTAAACCTTTTAATTTAATTTTCAAATATGTATTGCTTAAGTATTAATTAATTTTCATAAAACCCAATACTTTATATTAATTTTCATAAAACCCAATACTTTTTTTGGTCTATATATATATCAAAAAATAAATGTTATAATATAAATGTTTATTAGATCAGCATATCAAAGCTTTCCTATTGCGTATTTATGGAATTAGTTAATAATTAATGATAACATACCAAATATATGAATTCTAGCTAGGGAATTTGTGAGAAGGAAAGCTTCTCTAAACGTTACGTCTTTGTTATGAATTTATCTTTATTTTTAGCCATTAATTTTGCCATCATTATTGTTATGAATTTTTCCCTTCTACATTAGGAAATTAAACATTATAATTAATTTATTTATTAATACACGCCTAGATATAATCTAACAGCCAATATAATTTTTTTAGATAATAGATCCGGGATTGATTTCTCATCCTCCAAAATAATGCAATATTTAAGAAAAAAAAAACTAATTCACTGATGATACGGTTGATATGGATTAATATGCCTAAAAATCTTTGAAGATAGATTTATTACAAATCCTACAAAAAATATAAAAGATACTATAATACAATAAATATTAGATTTACCAGCATGAGTTTAACATAAATAAATATTTGTATTTGATAACTAGTATTAAAGATAATAATTAATATAGTAATATGTCAATAGCATTATGATGATGTCAAATATTAGTATAGTATTATTAAATGCTCTTTGTTATACAAATTTTATTCATTTCTCATTTTGATTCTATTCAATTACAACAATCAAGATTATAACACCCATTCTGTTTGAGTGTGAATTGAAGTTGGACAAAAATATCTCTCCTTTTTTTTTTTTTTAATTTATTGGAAGTTAAGTTAGATCTATAAGTGAGCCTAATTGTTTATAAATTATTTAAATTCAATTTGATTTTTAATTTAGTAGAGCTCTAATTCAAGTAATTCAAATAACGAATTAAGCTAAATTTAAACAATATATTGAATAATTCACTAGTTCAAGTGAATATTTAAATTTTATATAATTTTAAAATATATTTTATATTATATATATTATCTAATAATAATTTATTGATTTGAAGTTGAATTCAAGACCATTTTAATTCATTCCAAACCTAAAAAGTAAAGATTTAATTTTTTTTTTTTAAATGACAACAGAGGCAAATCAAGTTAAAATCAAATATTCTTCAATCGACCTAAAAAAATTTAAAATAAAAAATCAATTAAATTTAAATCGAATTTGAAAATTTTTAGTTAATGGAGTTTGAATTTAATATTATACCAATTCAATTCAACTCAATGCATTCATAAATGAAATAAATAAAAATAATAATATTGTAAAACATACGAATATATATATATATATATACCACCGCTTCCTTAAGAAAACAAATTTAATTACAATTATTAATAATTTAATTAATTATGTAACTAATTAACAAAGTTTGTTGTAAATAAAAGTTTGAAAAAAGACTTATGATGTTGGACTTGGAAGACACCATCCAAAATTTCAGATCTTAAGAAAAGAAAAGAAAAAAAAAAGGAGTCAAAGTCATGGTCTTCATGGATTAGTGGACAATAATTCTCCTTTATGTTAATACGACATAGTTTAAATGTGCAATATTTATATACTACAACACAACTATGAAGGTAAGTTGAAGAGAAGGGGGCAGTTGCCCCTTCTCTTTTTGAAAAAAAAAATATATATATATAATATTTTTTAAAAAAATTTAAATTATTTATTAATTTTTTAAAAAATTTTAAATTACCTCCATTTTTTTTTAATTTTTACAATAAGTAAAAAAAATACAATAAATTATTTATTCTATATGCAATAATTTTTTTTTAAAAATTGACAAAATATTAATAATATACAAATGCAAAAAAATAAAGAAAAGAATAAATTTTATAACTAAATTAATTTAAACACATTTAATGAATTAAAGAATTTATTTATTTTAATTATTTTTAAAGAAATTATATTCATTATTTAATTTTTTTCTCTTTATTTTATTTTTATTATGAAAAATCTTATAAATTTAAAATTATGTATATATATATTAATATTTTTTTATTAATTAATTTTTTAATAATAAAAATATATTATTAATAAATTAATAAATTTATAAAATACTATTAAAATAAAATAAGAGATAAATAATTACAGAAAAGCTAAAATTTATAAAAAAAAATTTCACCCCCTTTATTTTAAAATCTAACTTCGCCCTTTATGCTTTATGAGATGATGGCTTTTGAATTGAATTTGACTGTTCTTAACATATAAATTCTTTACTTTTGACTATTTATTATTATTTCTTTATGTTTGGCATTTGACAATTTTATTTAATTTCTTGATTTACTTTTCAATTACAAAAACATGATTTGAATAGTAATTTAATTCCCCATGAGAATAAGTGAAAGATTGTTTTTATTTATTAATATAATGTCTATTTATCTCGTCATATCTTAAAATTCTATTTTTCCAATATTTAGAACAAAACTTATTTAAGAGAAATATTTAAGATTTTTGAAGTGTTTTTTATTTTTTTTTATTTCATTGAAAATAAAATATAATTCTTTTGTATAAATTTTCCAAATTATAGTTATATAATTCTTTAATGTCACAGAAATGAAAATAAAAGGGAGGGAAAAAATTCATCTAGTTCTATTTTAGAGGAGGAGGAGGAGGAGGAAATAAAGAATCAAAAGGAAAATTTTGAAATAGCTTGTTAAGTTGACAAAGCAAAATTTTATTTTTTATTGCCTTTTTTTTAAATTTATATAAATATTATTATTTTTATATTTTTATGATATATACTAAAAATATATTCAACAATTACTCAACAATTACCAAAAATATATTACTAATATATACCGTATTTTTATAAATTATATATATACTTATATTTTTATAATTTTTTTATTTATATAATATTTTTGTAAATTTTGTATTTTTGAAGTATTTTTATAACTTTTTTACTTTTTTAAGTTATTTTTACAAATTGACTTGTCAATTTCCTTTTCTGTTTTCTAGGGTTTTAATAAGAGAATCTCCTATATATATATTTTTTATTTTTTTATTTTAATTCTAATTTTTTTTAAGTTGAGAGTTAGACTTGACCATAAACTAGACTTTGAACCTCAATAAGTGAAAAAAAGTATGGATAGACGAGGTAAACCTTTAAAAAAATTAGCAATTTTTTAATTTTAAGCTCGGCGCATGATTTGAGGGTCAACCATTATTATTATTATTATTTTGAAATGAAGAGAGAGTTTTATTCTAAATCAAGGGATAAAGCATCAACAATCACAGGAGGAGAATAATATATCATGCTATTCTTGCTAACATGTGAACAACAGCATTCGCAAACCACAAATTGCATGTCGTTTAGAGAAGAGGCAAGACTACCTATATCCAAGGCCGAAGTTAGATTTTGAAGTATAAATTTTAATTTTTCTATAATTATTTATCTCTTATTTTATTTTAATAGTATTTTATAAATTTATTAATTTATTAATAATATATTTTTATTATTAAAAAATTAATTAATAAAAAAATATTAATTTACATGTATATATAATTTTAAATTTATAAGATTTTTCATAACAAAAATAAAATAAAGAGAAAAAAAAATTAAATAATGAATATAATTTCTTTAAAAATAATTAAAATAAATAAATTCTTTAATTCATTAAATGTGTTCAAATTAATTTAGTTATAAAATTTATTTCTTTTTTTATTTTTTTTTACATTTGTATATTATTAATATTTTGTCAATTTTTTAAAAAAGAACTATTGCATATAGAATAAATAATTTATTGTATTTTTTTTACTTCTTATAAAAATTAAAAAAAAGGGGTAATTTAAATTTTTTTTAAAAATTAATAAATAATTAAAAAAAATTTAAAAATATTATATATATATATATATTTTTTCAAAAAGAGAAGGGGGGCAACTGCCCCCTTCTCATCAACTTACCTTCGCCCATGCCTATATCTTCCAACATAAACTTAGATATGAATTTAAATGAGACCTTGAGTTAATTTGATTTATCACTATTTGAGAAGCTGACGGTAAAGGTCACCCTTTTTCATTCATTCACCATTATCTAACTTTTTTTTTTTTGGTATACCATTTGGTTCACCATTATCTAACTTAGAGCCTCTTTAATCCCAAGGACTTCTGCAAACTTGGAGAAAAAAAAATAACCTTACAATACCCAATTCTGAACTGCTATCATATGGCCTCTCCAGTCCCTAGCAATTGCACCCAGGCCTATCTTGTTCCCATACACAGTGGTGTAGACATTGACCTTTATAGTATCTTTTGCCGGTTTCTTCCATTTGTCTATATCTGAGAGCGCAACCTGTCCCGAATTTTGAGCTTTTAGATGAGCAGAAGCAAAATTGTGAGCCAGCTTCTTACTTGGGATAAGAATCTGAGTTGGGTCAAGTTTCTTTTCCATCCATATAATTATATAATATCACAAAAATTATACTTTTATTATTACTTAATATCACAGAAATGAAAATAAAAGGGAAAAATTCATCTAGTTTTGTTTCAATGGAGGAAGAATAAAGAATCGTGAAGGAAAATCTTGAAATAAGTCGTTAAGGTGACAGAGAAATATGGGTGTACTTGTGCTCGGTTGAGCCAGGCCCCAGCCTAGCCCAAGTACAGATCGGGCCTGATTTTTTAGCCTGCATCTTAGCCCTTAACCCAAGCAGGCTGAGTCACCTAAGGCTAAGTAGGCCCATCGGGCCAATGGACCAAGCCTAAATCATAATTTTTTTTTGTGGCAGCACCTTGACTTAAATTCAGATACCGGAATCTTATACTTTGCCTCGTTTATAATGCTATTGTTATTATATTTCGTTAGCCAATTTGAAGTTTTGTTTTTATTTTTTTGAATTGGCTGGTTAATAATTTTATTTTTTTATATGAATTTTACATATATAATACAAATAGAAACTAATACATAAATAAGGAAATAAATAAATTAATTGTAGTGAATTAGAAAGTTTTAAAATTATAAAAAAAGAAGCTTTAATTAAACAAATAAAACGCTAATATTGTCAATACAAAAAATAAAAACACCCATTTGCCGTCCTATGAATAATCAGATATTTATTTTGTGTGCTTCTGCAACTGTTCTATGGCTCGAAAAGGCCCCAAAATCCATTCTTTATGGCAATATAGAACCAACCTGTTCTGGAGTTTAATGCAGATATGACATACATGCCCACTTAACTATCTGGTTATATCTTCATCCTGCTATTATAATGGCTGAAATCCAACAAATGGTCAGTCTGAATGGTACTTAAAGCTTCTTGCATTTAGAAAAAAAATTCAAAGATTCAAATCATCAGGTTGTAAGTTATGTTATATTTCAGAAGGCAAATCTCACATGGAAAGTTTACTAAGTTTTTAGAAACTTGCATGGGATTCAATATAAAGCAATAGGCATGAGCTCGTGTGCCCGAGACTGGGCCAAGTTTCCACAAATTTTGCCCTACTGACTTCGAAAGCCAATTAAATTAAACAACTTCATTAAGACTTTTGAGACAGTAGGATCAAAGGAAAACTTCAAATGTGAGATAGTAATTTGAAATAAATAACAATATACAAGGAAAGAGAGAAGAGAGCAAACACATGCTGCCAGAAGAGAAGAGCAGAAGCCTCTCGCACTGCATAACCCCTCAGGCTAGCAATTGCTCCCAATAAAATGGCACTTGGTGTTGTGTACTGTAATAATAGCACAAATCTGTACATTGCATCATCTTGTACAAGAAGATTTAGTTTATCTGCCAATGATACGACACCGATTCCCAGCAGAGGAAGCACCAAAAGTCTAGTTACAATTATGCCAATTGTGGTTCGAAGACCAAGTGTAGACTCATTTGGTCCCTCAGCAAGCATGCCTCCAAGAATAAGCATCACAGAAGGCACCATAGCTCCAGCTAAAATCTCTAAACTGTCTGTGACAAAAGATAATGGAGCATCATATCCAAACATAAACGCTTTTAGCTGAGGCACCATCCCAACAATGATAGCTAATAGAGAAGCAATGGTTGGAGGTTGAAGTATGTGCTGTATGGGAGTTTGTTCTGCTACAATTCTAATTTTCCTCACAACTTTTGGCTCAGCCAAACACCTAATGGACCTAGGACTAGTTGCAGCAGTCTCTCCGGCAATCTCAAGATCTGGAAAATTAGTCTGTGAAATGGTTGAGAGGCTATTAAAAGTCCTAGCAATGAAAGGAGTCTTGGCATGTTCAGTTTCTTTATCCTCAATGCCAGGCCATTCAGCTTCTACAAGGAGAGGCCTACTAACATCAGTAGGTGTCTGTTGTTCCTCGATCTCAATCTCAGACCCTTCCTCAACAATTTCGTAATACTGCAATGGTGGCTCCATCATATGATAAACAAGGGTGTAAACTAGAATTACAGCAACCCATTGGGCAAAAGAAACATATGCCACTCCCCTTGAGTGGCAATGAACCCCAAATGGACTATCTTTAGTATGACAGACAGATCCAACAATTGCTAGAGGAAGATTCCCAGTATTGCCAAAAGCAGTCATGATTATAGTGAATCTGTTAAACTCCGGTGGTGGGCGACAAATTGCCACAACTAATAGCCCAAGAATGCAACCAATTATTGTACTAACCAGTACATTAACAGGGATAAACCACCAAAGAGCAATGTTCTGAAGTGTAATGCTTTCACCAAGCTCGGTGAAGATCAGACAGGGCAAGAATAGGGCAAAAACTAACTTGCTAAGAAGTCTGAAGGTTGCTCTGGGGATGATCTGAGTTTTTTGGTGTGCAAGAATCAATCCTATAATTGTAAGGGAAAGAAGTTTCATCAAAGGCACTATAGCAGTTGCCAAATTTTCACCACTAGACTTCATATTGCTTTCATAAATAGCAGCCATGTAATTATTCATCTTCTCTTAAAAGTGTTTAAAATTGAAGATCAAAAACAGGATTTCTTCCTGCAATAAATAAAACAAGATTCAAAAAGAATTTCAAAACGAAACAAAATTAACCCATTTAAGAAATTCAATGTGAAAAAAACATGGATACAATTAATCACCAAGAAAAGCACCCAAATCGCCAATGATGAAACCAGAAAGAAAAAAGACACCAAAAAAAGGAAATTTAAAGAATATCAACAAGAAGAGGCATAAATTATAGACAAAAAGACTAATTATACCTGCCACCCACCAAAATCAATGAATATGCAACATCAGTTTCATGAATTTAATCGACGAAAATTAACTACAATTAGAAGAGAGGGAGAGAGAGCTTACAGATCAGAGCATTCAACCAAGAAAACTCGTGCAAGAAAAAGAATAAGAGAGAGATTTAAGCATTCAGTCAATGGGTTTCACAGGCTTTGCGAGAATATTCACGAGATTCTTTCTTCTTGCTTTTTTCCAGCCAAAGAAACGACGTACTCTTCTCTTAAACAAATTACGACCACCAATAATTGTGAGTTTTGGTTGTCTTTCATGTGTTTACGGTGCATTGCCTTGTCAAAATCCAAATATTTTTTCTCTCTCTCTCTCTCTATATATATATATTTATTTTCTTTCTTTTCTTATTATATTAACCATGGTCACATTTGATTAATCAAAATTTAGACGGTTTAAAATTGCCTTATAATTTTTATGAATTTTAACGTTAATCGGTAATAATCAATTTAATTAAAATTTAAACTCTTAAAAATTAGGTCAGTTTTAATTTTAATTCTGATTTAAATTAATTTTAATAATTTTATATTTTTAATAAAAATAATCATAATTAATAATATTTTTCATAAAAATAAATAAATAAATCATAAATTTAATAATATAAGTTAAATTAAATAATATTAATTATTAAAAATAACATTAACAATTATTATTAATAATAATAAATAATAATAATGGTAATAATAATGATAAATTTTTACAGATATAGTTTTTTATTATAAATATATATATTAAATTATATACTTTTATATATTTAATATTAAAATTGAAGTATAAGAAAAAATTTTAAAAATTGACTCTAAGATTTTAATTGTTTTTAACATATATATATTAAAAATTAAAATATGTATTAATATTATATACTATATATAATATTAATATATTTTAATTTTTAATATATATTTTTAAAATATATATTAATTTTTATTTTTTACAATAAATTAAAATCACCGATTTCTATTTCGGTTCTGATTCAGAAAATTATGAACTTGAACTAAAATTTTATAATATGGTCTTAATTTTTATTAAAAATTAGTTTTTTTAATTTTGGTCTGATTCATAATCAGACTATAAATTTACAATTCGATTCACGGTTCACTATAAACCGTATTTATAGTTATATTATATGGTTTCATATGTTTTTTTTTTCTATAGATAGTCCAAAATATAATTATGAGTTAATTCTACCGTTCTTATTAATAACTTGTAATTTACAAAATCAATAATATCAATTTTGAAAATTTGTTCTAGAAATATCTTATTAACAAGTGTTTTAGGTTAGGAAAAATAAACTACAGTTCAAAAAAAATAAACAAATATATCCCAATCAATAAAACTCTTTTCTTTATTGCAAAAGTCAATTTTGATGTTTTTCTTTTTTAAATTTTTCTTTTTTTATTTTTAATAATTAAAATTTAATAATTATGATGTAGTTTTTTTATTTTGAAAAGCAAATCATCTAAAATAAGACATATAGAAGAATTAAGACTAACATAGTTTTTAAAAATAATTTATAATAATAAAACAGTTGGATTTTATGATTATTCTCTGCCAACCTTCTTCATAGATCTAGCTAAGCGCTTCTGTAATTCCAAATGTCTTAGCGGTGCTGCCATGGAGATTTCCAACATGCTTACTTACTTTTCCAGCCACAAAGCTCCCTTCATTATCTCTAAGAACCATTTGTACAGTACGAGTAATATTTCCAGTAGAAGTAGCAGCATCATCCTTCTCCTGATTTAGACCAGATATTAGCAATAGTAGAGAGCCTGCTGCAGAAACAGTTGCAGAATCACTAGCAACAGTAGAATTCAATAATTGAAAAGTTGTCTGAGCTGCTTTACATTCGATAATGAAGAATTATGATATAGTTTTTAAAAAATATAAAATATATTTTTAAAAATATAAAATAAAAACAGAAAATATAGTTTTTTATTTTAAAAAATAAAAAAAAAAACTAAAAATCTTTAACCTAAATAACATACCCTTAATTTTTATTCAACTTAACGTAAAGTATTTATAAAAACATATAATTGATTCTTGTAAATATAATATCTTTTATTAAAAAAATCATCTAAATAAAATTAAATAACTTTGTTCAAATATAATTGGGATGAAAAATAAAAATTTTAGGATATTAACATTTAGTTTCGATTATTGTTTCTAAAATAAATAAGTTAAAATCAACAAAAAATTAAAAATACCTAATTTAAGAAATCATTTTATAATAAGAATATATTTATAACAACAATATATATTTTTATTTTCCTAGCGTGCTAATTATATAAATATAACATTGACTCTTAGCAATATTCCAAACATAAGATTATGTAAATTAATAATTTAATTTAGTGAAGAGAAGAAATACTATTTATTTAAGTGGGGAGTAATTATTCATATATTACAAATATTAAAATTTTACCCTCTAATGCCAAAAATAAAAAATAAAAAATATAACGCAACAAATTAAAATTAATAGCTCAGACATGTACTATTAAAAAATTACAATATAATGAAAATGAGAAAATTAAAATATTAAAGGCAAAAAAAAAGTTAATGAATTCCAAGTAAAAATAATATGAAGCAAATTAAAATATTTAAAAAAGAAAAATATAAAATATAAAAATGAGGAAATATTAAAAATACCAGTATGTGGCCGATATTATGACCAGTAAATTCTTGAGAAAATGACACTCTCTATCATATTTTTAAAAATTTTTACTTTTTATCAGGGTTATTTTAGTCATTTTATTATAAACTCATTATAAACTGCATAAAATTTATAAATTAATTATAAACTTATTGTAAACTCTTTATAAACTAAAAAAATCTAATATTTTGATAAATATTTTATAAATTTTAATATTTTAATAAATATTTTTATAAATATAGTAAATTTAAAATTATTTTTAATTTTTCTTATATTTTTTTTTTTGTAAAAATTCCTAAATTCTTTTCAAACAGATAATTAATAAGATGAGCCTATCTCTGTGTCTGGTTGCGACTTGCGAGCCAATTGATGTTCAGTCCATTCATGTCTTTTACCTTAATTTATTATGACAATAATTTTGGGATTTTATTCAAAAAATGTTAAAAAAAAATAAAATATTTACTCTTTTACTTTCGAACATATAATTTTCAATTGTAAAATACTTCATTTTCATATAAATATACATTTAGTATATTAAAAATATATTTCCTTCTTTAAAAATATACATTTAATATATATATATTAGTATACTGAAAATATATAAAAAATAATAAAGTATTTAAAAAAATAAATATTGCATAATTTTTTATGATTTTTAATATTTGATTGTATAATATATTTTTATTTCTTTTTAACTTTAAATTTATTATATTGAGAATTTATGTGTTGAAAAATGATTATATATAATTGTATTTTTTCAGAGAGAGCAGAAAAGAAAAACTGAGAGAGAAAAAACCATAAATTCTAGAAAAAGGCAATGAGCCTTTCTAATAAATCCAAAGGATAATAAAAAAAAAACAAATCTTATATACATATTTCAATTCAATCAGCCGTACTTTCCTCAATGTCATATTATTGATTTTAAAAGAAATACACAAACTAATACTATATGTTTTATATATATATATATATATATAACACATCTCATTAGAATACAATAAAAATCACAAAAGTAAAAAAAAAAAAAAGAAGCTAAATTACTCAATTCCATCGTCTGTTATGAGTGCTAATTAGACTTCTATTGAAATCCCTTGTTTAATTGTCAGGGTAATTTTATATTTGATTAAATATATACGCTAAGTTGAATTAGTTAAAATGAAAATTAATATTAAAAAAATCAGTTTAAATTAAACTTGGAATTTAAATCAATTTAGATTTTTAAGTATGACTACAATAAGTATATGATTCTAATACTCAGAGGCGGACACATGATTTAAAGTCAGTAGAAATTTATTTTTAAGCAAAACTTTAGATTTAAAAAATACTAAAATTTTTTAGTTGAGACCCATAATATTGTCTATGAATAAGTTTACTATTTATTAACTAATATTTCTTAAACTTTTATTAAATAACTCTCGTAAAATAGTTTTTATTTTTAAAAAAATAAATTTTATACTTACTATTGATGGCGTCACTGAATGGATAATTCGTCAATCCCTAAAACGTGCTATGTAATGTACTTTATCTATTGGGTTACGGGCGGGCATTTTACCAGAGGTTTCTATTGTATCAACTACCCTTGTGTAATTCCTGTTGAAGCATATATTCGGGGGTGGTTGCAAGGCGGACGCTTTCAAAGCGGACTCCCCATTCATTAGATAAAGAAGATCACAAAGATTTCGTGATCCGCTTCCGAACTTATTTCAATTCCATGATCTCAGATCGAATCGGTATATCAATATCGATTCGATCCGAGATCTCTTATTGAATTGCTCATTCAATGAGCATTCTTAATATTATGTATGTATGCCTTGAAGAGGACTCGAACCTCCACGCTCTTTAGCACGAGATTTTGAGTCTCGCGTGTCTACCATTTCACCACCAAGGCATCTTGAAAGTAAATTGTATTAGAATATTTTAATTAGAATATTAATAGAATATTAAAATATTAATTAGAATATTAAAATTAAAATATTATTTAGAATATTAATAGAATATTAAAATATTATTTAGAATATTAATAGAATATTAAAATTTTATTTAGAATATTAATAGAATATTAATTATATAAAATATATAAGTTAAAATATATAAAATAAAATAAAATATATAAAATAGAATAGTAATTATATAAAATTAAAATATAGTAAGTTAAAATATATATATAGAATTAAATTATATAATTAGAATTGAATTATATAATTACTTATATATTTTAACTTAGAAAAATTAAGTATACATATATAATATATATTGAATCAAATTTAACTTAAATTTAAATTAAACTCAAGCCGATTCAATTCGAATCCAACCTTATAACATGTATTAATCTCTAATATAGCTACTCATCTAATTTTCTTTTTCTCAAATATATATAAATTTTGGTTTTATCGCATATCATAATTGAGCAACACATCAGAAAGGAAAATCGGAGGGTTGTTATTCCACTCCTCAAGACCAAGCACGTATAGAATCCATTACTCTTACATGATCAGAAGCCGACCTAAAAATAAATATTGAGGGTCGAAATACGATCAACATCCAAATCTTTTTAACAACAAATAGTTTTTTAGAGTTAATTGTTGCCATTATATCAAAAAATAAGACAAAAATTTTACTTTCTTTTTATTAAAAAAAATCTTTTATTATTATTTTTAAGATTATATGGCTGAATAATCAATATTTTTTTTCAATAATCATATGACTGAGTATTTAAAAATATTGGGTTTTTTACATTCATAATCATATAGTTAAATGAGCTAAATTTATAATTTTAGAATTTAGGATCTAGAACTTATTTATTTTAAAAAATATATATAATAAAATATATTATAAGTAAAATTTAAAAATTTTTGGGACGGCTTATGCATATGTCCGCCACTAATCATAAGCAACAAAATCCGCTAATCTTTTTAACGAAAAAAAAAATAATCTCAAAGAGCAAATCTCTTTGATTAGAAATAAATGAATGAAAATAGGTAGCAGGTCTCTTTGGCCACATCATCACATGTTAACACCCAAAAACTCAATTATCTTATATATTTGTTACATGGATTTTAGCAAATAATTATATTTATGGCTTGATATCATATCTTAATCTAAAATTTTAAGATATTAAATTTATAGATTATTTTTATTTATATATTTTTTATTTATCATATTTAATTTTAATATAAAATTTCTCTAACAATTGATAAATTTCTACATCTCCACAAACTTAATTAATTGATTATAGAGTGTTTGATTATATTAGAATTTCTATAAAGTTGACAAAATAATTTTTTTTGATATATTTTTGTTTATAAATAATTCATATAAAATAAAATATCGGATCCACTAAAATTTATCAATTAAATAGTAAAATATTTTATTTAGAGAGAGTAGGTAAAATTATTTTACTGAAAAATAAAATTATGTAATATCATGTCAAAAGATATTTACGACTTTACTCTAAAATATGATAAAATAAGAAAGAGATATTATAAAGATAATTTATGTATTATTTAAACTTTTCTAATAAAATTAGATTGTAACTAAATAAGTTAATATTTTTTTAATTTATTTTTTCTGTATTTTATTATATTTTCTAAATACGGTAATATAATATTTTCCAGTAAGAAATAATCCTAGTAATATATATCTGTAAAATATATTTTAAGTAATCAATTTTTCTAATAATCTATCAAATGACCTATTAAACAAATTTTGAAGTATTTATTTATACTAGAATTATGAGTATAATACCCTCTCCATCCTAAAAAAGATTATTACATTTTTTCTATAAATTTTAAAAAATATAATTAATATATTAATAATTTATGTATTTTTTACTATCATTCATATAATAAATAGTATAAACTATCATTAATTTTTTATTTAAAATATAAATTTATTGAAAGATAGAATAAAAAAAGAAACTTTAAACATATATTATAAATAAAAATAGATAATTGTTTTAGGATATTTTGAAATGGAATAGTGAATAATATTTGTGGAAAGATGAGAATAATATAGTTCATCTAAAAATTGAATTATATTATTTATTATTAAATAAAAATACGTATAAAAGAATAAATTAAATTAACTAATTAATTTGTAATATTTTTAAGAAAGAAGATGTTAACAAATAAAGACTAATTAATAAATAAATTAAGATTTAAGATGATGAATCATATCAAGAAAATGAAAAAACAGCAAAGCAGATGAGAAAGGCAAACTGAAAGCAAAAAAAGCGAAGAATCCGAAAGCCAAACAAGGTCTTGTATTCATCAACTGAGATTGCAAAACCCCCAAAACTTCACAAATTACAGAATCGTAAGTCGCAAAACAATGCTTCTCCCAATCCATCCAATGAGAAGGAGGCTCATAATTCCTCTCTATAATCTTCATCTCATGAATTCTTTTCCTAAGAACAATCATATTCATATCTACAAGGCGGCCGTAGTAGTCGTGCCGATCATGTGCTTCCGATGACGATGAAGATCTCCCGGCCGCTGCCAAAATTCTTGTACGAATTGGCCTAATTTTCTTATTCTTAGCATGAAAGAGGAGAGAAGGTAGTGAAGATGAGCAGAGAGAAGATGATGATGATTCCATTTTGGTATTTTCTGTGTGTTTTGCAGGTTTTGTGTTTTCAGTATTTATAGGATTAGTAGAAATAGAAGAAACCGTGTTTTTCTGTATTTATTTTTAACGGGCAACATATGCATTCTTTTTTTTTTGCGAGAAGTGACTAAGTTTTTTTTTATTTATAAATTATAAATACAGAAAAAATATATTTAAAGATTTGAATTTAAAATTTAAATGAAAATAATACATATTTTTTATCATTAAACTATAATTTAGTGGCGGGTAAAGTGAAAAATTAATTGCAAATTGAAGTGGAATGGTTTATATAATTATTTATTAATCATTGGTTTTTTCGTAAATAATTTTGATAAGTTTAAATGAACTTCCTTGATAATGCAATAAAAAATATTGGAAATGTTATGTAATTTAACGATAAATATATTTTTTTAAATAATAGATTTTAAATTAATTTTTTTCATTTTTAATATATGTAATATTTAAAAAAAAAAGTGTTAGAGCATATTTTAATTGGTTTGACACCTTTTGCTAAATTGTTCTCGCGAGTTTTGTTTCAGTTTATAAATAATATTAGGAATGATTTTTGAAAATGTTTGAAAAACTTATATATATATATATATATTTGTCTAAATTTTCATTAGACAATAAATATGTTATAATGTGTTAAAAATAATATAAAAATAATTTAATATAAATTTCGTGAATACTATTTTTTTTTACTTAATAATTATTGGGTGTTATCGAGCCGCTTCCTTGCAAAAATCTCCTGCTTGTTATTGTGATATAATGGAAGAGAAATGTTATGATGACCAAATTATATTAAGAAGGATTAGAGTGAGATGGATATGAATTATGAATAATCAGTTTAATAATTTCACATGATAAAATAATAATTGTTCTTAAAGTTTTTATAGTATTAATTTAATAATATTTCAAATTGAAAAATTAATTTTTTTTTATATGATCATATCAAAATAGTTAACAAAATATACTAATTTAATATATTATTTTATCCTTAAATTATATTTTTTTTGAATAATATTAAGTAGAACCTGGCTAGTCAATAAGCTAATTAACCTTTCTAAATTTATTTGTGTTTTGTTGAAATTGATTGTTTGCATCTTTTATTCAATGAACCTTATTTTATCCAATTGAATCAGAGATGACTTGTACATATCTAAGTGTAAACTACTACATCAATGATTCAATTATTAGTTCAGAAAAATAATTACAGAAACCAATACTTATGCTCTTAACTCAGGAAAAATAAAAACTCCACATGAAATGAAACTACATCAGTGATAAAAATTTATTGAAACTGGGGGAGATACGGCATAGAAGAAATACTTTAAATATCTAGAAACCAACTAAATACAAATGTCTTCCTTATAAGATCTAATACATCCCAATAAAAAACCAACAACAAAAAAAACCCATGAAATAAGGAGTATATTGAGGTGCCAAATATTCAATCATAAGGCGGCACAGTATCAAAGAAAACTTACTGAAAAGCACGGTGAGAAGGGGGCTGAAAACTAAGTAGGGATGATTTGAGAGCCAAAATATCGAAAACAATTTTCCTTCAAAGTTCACAAGTTGATAAGAGCTGCGTAATGTATGGTAGGTAGGCCAAATCAACGCAATCTTCTGAAGCTAATTGTTGATTTTTTCTCTAAACTATTAAATTATCAAAAATAAACTAAATCATCATTAAAGTGGAAAACAAAAAAGATCATCTTAGGGCTAATGCTGTAGAGCTCTTTGGGCCTGCCGCTTTCTCAATAAAAAATGAAAACTGTCAAGATTAGCCTACTGAACGATTTCATCTATCACTTGCGTCTTTTCTCAAGGTAAAAAATTCATAATTCTTGCAGAAAGAATAAATAGCAGATTACTCAAACAATTGAATCGAGGGTTCAGAGGCCATTCAATCTTGTAACCTAATCGAGACTGAAATTAAAAAAAGAGATACTAACGGTGAAGTTACTTACATCTAAAAGTGCGAGTTTAACGAGCGAACAAAGTTATTTAGCATCTCTCGAACCGCCTAGCCTATTAAAGGCTTTCTACCAACGCATAAAAGTTCTGATTCTAGCGAGAGCCCAAATGGAAGAGGTGAGAACATCTTGATCGAAAGCTCTACTGTTCTGAATAGTTAGATCTAGAGGCTAGATAAAACCAAATCATATAAAAAAGAGAAAATTTAGGGCCTTTGGCGATCAAAAATCCGGCAACAATTCTAGATCTTCTTTTCTTCTTGTTTTTTTTTATAGTGGCTAGCGACAATCCTAGATTTAGATTAGAGAGAGAGAGGGAACAAGAAAGACAGAGAAAGTCACCTAATTGATTATTGAAATGATAACTGCATATTTAATATGTTCATCCTTAATTTTAAATTTGAGTTTTCTCATATCAAATGAAATGGAAAAAATACAATCAGCACTACTCATATAGCTGAGAAATTTCACAACTATCAATGTCGTGTTTTATCACTAAGCTTGAGCTACGTACTCGTGTACGCCTCTCAGTTTTAGTGTATCGGAGCTTTCTCTAATATTAATTACTAACTATTGTCTTGGTAAGCTATTGCTGGACATAGAACAATCTAAAAGCCATTAATTAATTAAACTCCAAAGTTGAAACATAATTATGAAAATTGAAGTGGGTAAACACAAAATGAAAAGAGCAATAATTCCCAAGGCCAAGCTAGGCCCTGTATTCATCAAAATTATTTGTAAAAACCCCATAGCTTCACAAACATCAGAAGTATAATTTGGAAAATATTGCTTCTCCCAGTCCATCCATTTGGAGTAGTGTGTCTCCTCATCATTAGTAGTCTCCATCATCATCTTCATTTCTTGAATCCTTCTTCTAAGAACAATCATGTTTTCATCTACCAATTTACCATCATAATCCCCTCTTTTTGATGCTGAAGTTTTAAAACCAATGTTGTTTCTTTTGTTTAGGTGCAAGAATTTGGAAGAAAATATTAATGGGTTTACTGTTTTAATTGGAAATGGAAGAGAATAATTATAAGATGATGAGTAATGTAAGATTGATTTTGATGGTTCCATTATTGGCTTTTTTTTACAAATGGGTTGCTTGAGGAGGTTGATTATGGCTAGAATATATAAGAGTTCTCGACTATAATAATTAATAATATTATTATTATTAATAAAACGCATTGTCTGATCGAGTAGACGAGATATCATTGAAATTCTGGGATTTGTTTTTGCTTTGTCGGCTATGCATAAGCTCTTTAGAAAAAGATTTTTCTTCTAGAAAAAGCCGAACTTTCTATTTTCTGGTGGCCGTAACTCTGACTTTGAAGCTAAGCTAATTAATAATTGACAGAACCAATTTACCGCCAACACAGTCTTACTAATTTTTCCATTAGTTTGTGGGGATGGAATATTATGTTATTATATAATAAAAAAATTTATTATAATAAAATGGATTTGTTTACTTATTTTCTTTTATCATATTTTATCCAAATTATAAAATATAAAGTTAAGCATTATAAAATTTACTTAAATTTTATTCTATATGTTTATTTATGTAGTTATTTATTTAATTTGTTTAAAAATTAAATTTTAATCTAATTAAATATGATTTTATTAAAAATAATATAATAATACCATAGTGATTAATTGCACGGATCATTTTCTTAGAAAATACGAATAGAAAACTGAAAAAATAGAAAGGTGATGAGAAATTCAGCTTATGATAATGAGCAGTGCCAGAATTAGAGACCAAATGAAGAAAGATAATTTTTTTAAATTAAAAAAATATCAATGAAGAGAAGATAAAATTAAACGTTTAACATTATAATAAAATTTAAATTATTATTATAATTTTTTTAAAAAAAATTCTCTATTAAAATTTTATATTATTTATTATATTCTAAAAATTTATTAAAATTTATTATATATTTTTTATTTTAATTTTTAGATCTATTAATTTATTTATATAATTTTATTAAATACTATTTTAAATAAATTTTATCTAATTCATAACTAAATTATAAAATTCTAGTATTAACCTAAATACCAAATCACAAAATTTTAAATACTCACTAATAAAAATAAAAAATTAATATATATGGTGAAAAAATTAATATATATAAAATACTATATATATAATTTTTATAAAATACCATAAATTTTATAAAAATATTATATATGTATACCTAATCACCAAAACTTAAATTATCAACTAATTAAAAAAAACAAGTGTGGTAAAAAAAGCCAATATGCATATAAAATACTATATATATATAATTTTTTGTAAAATATTATATATATGCCTAATCACAAATTCTAAAATACTCACAAATTAAAAAAATATATATGATAAAAAAAGTTCATATATATAATTTGAATAAAATATTATATATAAAAAATATGAATAGTAAAAAAAAGTCAATATATAAATAAAATACTATATATATATATAATTTTAATAAAATACTATATATAAAAACTATACATAGTGAAAAAGCCAATGCATATATACATAATTTTATACAATACTATATATATATATATATAATTTTAATAAAATATTATACAATTATATATATATACACATTTACATGCATATATATGCATATGTGTATATATATATGTGTGTGTGTGTGTAAGTGTGTAAGTGTGGGAGGAAGGGAGGGCTATTGCCTTCCAGGACCTCTCCCTCCGCCACTGATAATGACATTATCAATAATTTAATAGATTGATAATATCTCCCTACCCCAATCTTCTATAATTTTATTTAATTTTGATAAGCAGGTGAAATGAATTTGCCGGCGTTTGATCTTGTAGTACCAGTCAAAGGCCAACATTATTAAATACAATGATTCCATTTGACTTGGTATTATATAAAAACAAGGCTCTCTCTCTCTCAACATGAAGAACATCCCATTGAAAGCGTCACGCTGAATCTAAAAACCAAAATAATGAATAAAATATTATAACTATTTTCCATTTGAATCGGTGAAATTTCACTTTAGAGAATCTATTTGGCATTGAAATCAAACTCAAACTTTACAGTAAACTTTGTATTTCATAAGTAAAAAAATGAAAAAATAAAATTTTAAACAGCGCATTATCTGAATACCATAAAATGACCTTAAACAGACTTTCATACTTCCATTCAAGAAAAATGGCTTGATGGTTTTTTAACGTATGAATTTACTCAATTTTATTTCTTTAAAATAGTCCTTCTATACATAAATTGTAATAAAAATATCAAAATTAAATTCATAAAATCTGATATTAACTTACCACATAAAAGCTACTTAATTTATTTTTTCAATTTATTTTTTAAATTCAAATCTTCTTGTTTAACCTTGCTTCATACATTTTTCAACAACCATTTTTCAACATGATAAATTCTCAGAATGTCACATAAAACATTGGTCGAAAATGCAAACTAAGTCGTTCATTCTGTCCCGAAAAGTGCAGGTATGGATATCATTTACGTGATCAAAGAGAATGTCAGATTGCTGAAATTCAAGTATACTAGAAGATTGCATTAACAGTAACATTCCATGTCACACGTGAGATTTCCTGAGCTGCTTCAGTTTTATTGTTGTCTATTTCTATAGGAACAGTTCATAAGCTCAGAAAAAGGGCATGAAATTTGAAATCCTCATTTATTGCAAAGACATTTAGCTATCTCCTTTACTTAGCACCCGTACGAGATAACTCAATAAATAGAGGCACGTCTAATAATGATACTATTAATGCCTAAATATTTACAAACCTTCTAAGATAAATGGTCGGATTTGGTCAAGAGCAGGTGATTCAAGCTGTTGGTTTGATTCATCTTGTTCCACTGAAAGAGAATCAAGTTGGAGTTGCTTCACTTGGTCATGATCCAAAGGCTCAAACTCTAGCCGTGGTTTGCTTTGTTCAAGAGATTGTGGCTCAAGCCGTTGGTATCTGGGCTTGTTTTTCTTAAGGAGAAGGTAAGTATAGCAGTACCAAAACAATAGAATCCTACTCTGAGCTACCATGGTTTCCTTAATGTGGCTTCCGCCAAAGGAGAGCCGCTCAAGTGCCTGCAAAATCAGAACAAAAAAAAATTAAATGTGGAAAAAAAAAAGAGAGAACCAAACCAAAAGTAAATCTTAGAAGAGTTACACTTGTTAAAACAAAATCCATATTACCTATATTGACAATCTCTTTTCTGTAAAAATTTAAGTCATCAGCAAAGGTATCCTAGAAACTGATATTGTAAAGAAGTTTATATGAGAAGAATGTACAAGTTTGATGGTTCTGGATCTCAGCCTACAACTTATAGTTGACATCTACAACTGACAGTGGCATAACAGGGAACTGAACGGAGAGAGGAAAAATTTTTCTGAGCTAAAATAATAAAATTGAATATTTAATATTATAAAAAAATTTAGATTTTTGTTGTTTTATATTATTTATTAATAAATTTTAAAAATTTATTAAATTTTTTGTCTTTTTATTTTAATTTTTAGATCTATTAATTTTATAAGAAAATTATTTCAAATGAAAATATTAATTTTACTCAATTCATAATCAAATTACAAAATTTTAGTATTAACATAAGTAACTAATTACAAAACTTCAAATACTGACTAATTAAAAATAAAAACAAAGAAATATATATAGCTCAAAAAAACCAATAAATTATATATATATATATATATATTTATTTATTTATGGTTAGAGAGGGAGAGAGTTCCATTCAATATTTTAAATATCGCCGGTTTCGTAACGAATTTTGCCGTTATAGTTATGAAAATTTTCAAATACTAAAAGTCACAATGAATCGCCTCACAAAATCGTTGAATCAGCGATTTAAACAATACCCATTTGTTGAATCGGTGATGGAGATTATTGCAACTATGAAATTAAAAGAAGAAGAAGAAGAAGAAGCAGAAGAAGAAGGAGAAGGATGGTTATGGTTTTGCAACTAAAGAAGAAGAAGAGAAAGAAGAGGAAATGACGAACTGGGTCCCCGTTACTGTTATTTTCACCTGTTAAAGAAAAAAGGAGGAGAAGAAGTAATAAAAAAATAATAAATGTATTAGAAAATAATAAAAATAATTTAAAAAAGTAAGAAAAAGAAGGAAGAAAGGGCAAAAAAAAAAGTTAAAAACAAAATTATGGCTCAAACCCGATACTAATTGAAGAAATTAACATGATTTTATCATTAGGTCTAATGCCTTTCTCTGATATTAAAACACATATAATATAATATGTATAATAAATACTTATAGAACCTTATATAATAATATCTTTCCCTTATAGAATCTTATAAATCTTTCCCGACATTCTTTTGATGATAAATTAGTTTAATTTAATTTTAAGTGGATATTAATAATTGTTATATATCATATATTTTTGAATTGAATTTTTTTTTATTTTTAATCATTGAGTAAATAATTATTATGATTATTATTATTATTATTATTTCTAATTTAGTAATTTTTTTAATGCAATTTAACAATGTTATTATTTAAAAAATTATAACATGTGTTTAACTATTATTAAAAACTATTTATTTATTGTTATATTGTTATTTTTAATTAAATTTTGATAACAATTTAATTTTTATTATTATTATGGATCAATTTTAACATATATTATTAATTTATATATTATAAAAGATATTTATTTTTTATTTTATTACGGTCCGATTCATTTCGTTTTACGAATTCCGTTACTCGATTCGTCCGATTCCGCGATTATAACTGCATTCACGATAGCGGCAGCCGTTTCATATTAATTCAGTCCGATTTTATTTTACCGCGATCGATTTCGATTTTACAACCGATTCTGCGATTTAAAACTTTGATTCCATTGCCCTCTGAGCCCCCCTGCCTCTGCAACTGACAGTGGGCAAATGTAGTTTCAATCCGACATCGCTACAATCATAAAGCTAGCCTTCGCATCTGAGTACTCTTGGAAACGCAAATTTCGGTATCAGTGTGCCAGGAAATAGATTTCACATTCACAATACGTGTAACACCTTCAATACTGAAGTACAAGAACTTGAAAGGTTAAAAGATATTTATATTACAAAATATCTTCCGTAATCTATGGTGATCTAACCATTTTTTTCCCATGTAACATAAAATTTGAAGTTAATCTTCTTGTGATCAAGGTTCTAATGAAACTATGTATCAATCTTCTTTTTTTTTTTTTTCTTTTCCTGACAGTTCCCTGTTTTTTTCTTCACAAAAGCATAAATCCTGATTTGCTCGATCTAAAACACTAGAATTCATGAGGTCAGTTTACCTGTTCACCATTTTCAACATCAAATGAATGTTGACGAACAAACTTGAGTCCTCTAAATTCATTGATGCAAAGCCCTTGAAAAGCCCTGAAAGCATGAAGACATGGGAGTCATAAGGTAAGCAGAGAAAGCAAAAGGAGATCATATTCAACTTTATCATCAAGTCTAAATGAGGAAAAATAAAAGAAAAAGAAAATGGTTCAAATATAAAAAAATATATATATATATCAGTTTACCATCTTATCAAAGAAACGTTAGGTATCATCGGAAGATGATTGGTGTATTATTTGCATTGACGTAATACCCCCCAAATATAATAAATACTGTCATGAGAGATGGTCCTAGTGCCATTGCTGCTTCAGAGGTTGGAACCATAGCTCCCACAGTTAGACCCATTGCAGATGCAGCAAATGACTCTGCAGTCAATTCCACAGAATTTTCAGAACCTAGAAGAAAAGTTAAAAGTCAGTAACTTCATGCACTATGAAAGGAATAAACAAAAAGTTCCTACCAAATTTTGTCTAACATCTTGAACGATCGACTTTCATAAATCACAAAGGAAGTACTAAAAGAACCAATAGTACATGAAAACAATGCACGTTGTTCTCAAATTTGAGTGAAATGCACAAGCTAAATTCATGAATGAATCCCATATGACTGTAAGAGGAAAGTGCACTATTTTCATATGCACCACAAACATTCTAGAATTTCCCCCTTTCACAAAGTTACCGATGAGTAACGTTGTGATGAGACATAATAATAAGTGATCTGTAACTTCAACTCCTCCAGGAAATTCAAGTCAGAAGAAAAGCAAAACCTATCAACGAGCTTAAAATTATTGGACTTGTGTACAAGGAAATAAGCAACATCATAATCTAATCATCTCGATATTTCAACAAGGGTAATGGTACATGACACAATCAGCTGGCTAGAATTTTAGCTCTCCTACCACACCTGCCTAATTCTCTTAAAGCATTTTGACACAAACTGACAAAATACAATTAAATGCACCACTCATAAAGAAGAACCACAAAAATTTTGGATGCACTTAAGACTTGTTCATGGGTTGAGCTATGCACCTCAGTTTGTGAAGAAAACAGCAAGTCAGGCAGGCCCAGGCCCAGGCCCCGTCTCTCCAGTCATGCACACGCTTGAAGGTGGTCATTTTGCAACTCTTAACACACTTCATATAATATCCAAATAAGTTCAGCATAAAGTGAAATACATTTAGATTATGACCTATAAGACCACATATTTTCGCTTTACATTTATTGATTTCATTCCATAAACAAAAATGAAAAATAATCTGTTAAATAAATCAGGGGATTGCAAAGACACTGTCCTTTAGATTCATTAAAGACTCAGGTTCTAGCAGATCAAGCACTTGAAATTCTTCAGTATTCCTGTTTTCTCTTTCTGGGGGCTGACCTTAGTTTTCTATTTCCAGTAAACCTTGGACAAGTCATTTTCACAACAGACGTATATTCAGTTTTTTTTTCTATGCAGCTGTATTTCTAAAGCACATAAAAGCTCTATTACAGTTATTCATGATCTTGAGATGTGCTAGTCATAAAAAATAATAAAAATTGGAATCTACCCTCCAGAATTCCCCATTTCCTAATCAAATGCACTGGCATTTCACCCCTGCAATAGTATGGGATTCTGAGATACCATGAGACCAACAAACTGATACCCCATTCCTCAGCCGTGCGTCCTCCAGCCAGACCAGTAGTTCACACCAGGAAGTGCAATAGGTATTAATATGGGACGCAATCACTTAAATTGAACAATTTAACTTAGTAAACAATTTCCGCAGATGGATATCAACATAATTTTTGAAAAATAAAATCAGTAGACCAACATACCTGGACAAAGAGGGATGAAGATGTGCCATGGGATACAATACAGAACCAAACATCAATGGAAATGCAGCTCCAACAGGAATCTCAGCTATCAATTTAGAGAGCAGATATGGTCCTAATGCATAAGATCCCTTTGCACACTCTCTATCTACAATTGCACGTTCCTTTGGAAACACACCCACAGTTTTTGTGAGAGCTGCCATTGCTGTGTTTATTGCAGCAACCTGAAAAAGACAAAATGTCCATATCACGAATCAAGGGAACTATAACTCCAGACTTTGTCAAAATGCAAAATATGGTATACTTCCATCCTAGCATATCAAACATTTCAAATGTTATAATATCATACATACTGTGTCCATAAGTTGAAAACAGAAATAGAAATAGTATGACATCATCCAGCAAGTATTAAGAACAAGCAAATATTAAGAACAAGCAGAAACCAAACCATTATTGACTAACTGTGAAAAGGTTAAACCTGTATAACAATTCATGTTCCTGTAAACCTGAGCACTAATGATCAAGTTTAGTACAGTTCATAGTATGTCCTCTAGTATGAATACAGCCTGCATAAGGAATACTTGAATGGTTTTGAAGGGGGGAAAATGTTGGTTTTCCTTACATGCTTATCTGAAAATGCCTCTTGAAAGCACAAGGTGATTTAAGGGAATCAATAACGTAATGTACCTGGAGCAATCCCATCCTGTCTTGTATTGAAGTCTGAGATCTTCCCATTCTCAAGAAAACTGACCCAAATATTATAGCTGATGCAATTGACATTCTTGCCCGAACCTTGTTTGTTGGCCCATCACGAGAAGCCTAGCAACTCATTAGAAGGTGACAGTCAGTTAAAAGCAGTTGCAGAGTTTAGTGTCAATTGAAAATTGCTATCCACAAACAAACCACAGAGCTCATTGGAAATCCTAGTATCCCTCCACTTTCGATAAGAATCTAAAATATTTTGTGCATTTTCTTAACAAGTGCATATGTTGATTTCTGTGATTGTCATTCTAGTCCCAAGGATTAAATGGATCATATAACATTGGGTAGGATAAAGAGTTCTACTCTAAGAAATTGTTGGTTGGTTGACAAGTAAGCAGCTAAGCAGATGAGCTGAGATAAAAGAAACAGCAAAGCAAAGTTAAAAAAATGTCATCACTGTAGTTCATTTCCAGCCCAACTATTCAAGATGACTTTTCCTTTTCCCTAGAGAAAGGATAGGGAGTTAGGTGTTAGGATTCTATTCGCCAAAATATGGGACCTGAGAATCCCACATTGAAAGTATGAGATTTCAATATGGGGTTTATATGGACTTTGGGCTCTCCAACCCTTTGAGCTAGCTTTTGGGGTGTGGTTCTCCCAAGATTCATTACAAATTGGTATCAGAGCCTGACGAGACTCGGATACCCTATTAAGAACAATGAGCACATCATCTAAGAAATCAAGAAATCCCAGCGTAGAGACAAACCAAATAATCGAAGAAACAATGAGCAAAACAGTGGATGAAACTTATACAGAATGTTACTGCTGTACATTCTCAATTCTAACCTTTTTCCCCCCATGATATATAACATTAGGCTACAAACATGATGTCATAAAATGAAAACATTTGAACAAATAAATATTAATCAAGTGACAGTTGGGACACCGACTTGCATCCATGCACGTTTAAGGAGCAGCCAGAATTGCCTCCACCAAGACCCTTTCCTCTTTACAACAGTTTTATTTTTCACCTTCATGCCAGTCTTAAAGTTAGCTCTTCTGGTAAAAGGAGTGCCATAGAGCACCTCTGATACTTGCTGTGAGAATGACTCAACAAGACCATCTATTCTTTTCTGAGATGAGTACACACTTTCAGCATTACTGTAGTCAATGGATATGAGATCAGCCAAAAATTCAGCTGGATTGACATGTTCTGGACAACGATACCTGTTGAATGAATAAAAAATTAATCAGTGCTTTTGGAAATTGATAATAGCAACATCAGCCACAAGTTCATTTAAATACTTAATCATCACTCATATGCACAATTGATAGACAATTTTCTGTTTCTGAGAGTGAAAAGCCACAGCCGCAAAAAACAGTAATCTCAGAGCACAGTTCAAATGTTTGTGCATGTAAATGGAAATTGCAAGTAAAATGGAATTGCTAAAACCAGAAGGAAGAATGTAGTTCTAAACAGGAACCAAAAAGCACTAAAGTACTATCAAATGTTTCGTAAAAAACCAGAAGAGCAGTCAAAAATATAAAATGTGCATGCCTGCACATAACATATTAAAATCTATTATTTCTTGGCATCACAAGCAGTTTATGTGAAAACAGAGAGACAAAGACAGACGCAATTTGCTTCCATTTGTTAAATTCCTTTTATTTATTAACTTATTTATTTTGTGGACATGCATTTGTGCAATTCTTAGAAGCTACCTAATATTGTTTAGTATGTACCCAAAAAGCTTTCTCTCACTCCCAAAAAGCTAATTTATAACAATATCATAAATTCAAAATATCTTGAGAATGATACTCTATTTACAGAGACTATCAATATGTATATTAGAATAAAAAAGCAAGGTAGGGCTAACCCAAATTTTGAGAAGCATGCCAGTGGTTCATCATGTGCAGGACCAGCATAGACAAGTGCACCCTCTGTTAGCAAAACAATGTCGTCAAATTTACTATATACTGAACTTCTGGGCTGATGAATGGAGCAAATTACAGTATGTCCATCCTTTGCAAGTTTTCTGAGAGTTTCCATTACTTTCTCTGCCTGGAAAGCATCAAGTCCTGAAAATTTTTGATTCAGCACAGCATTCAATTATCATTGGATCAACAGTTCCTAGAAATGTCATTTCTAGTGAATGGAGCAGATAAAAAACTTTAGCTCAAGGCACAATGACTAAGACAAGAAATAACAACCCTTCTTTTATATCTCATAGAAACCAATCACATCATATTTTGCTAAAATCAACATAACAGGAATTCATAAGGTATATTAAGATTATATTTCATTATTTCTTCTTTTCAATAAAATAAGATTTCATTACTACAGAAAAAAGAGAAAATTTAACATAAAAAAATAAATTCTCACTTACAGAGGATCTCCAAGCAAACTTATAAATGTAGTAGAATCTACTGAAATTGAAGAAACTTTGCAACCATATTGAATTTCAAGAGATAGCATTTTCTTAAAGTTCCAGATAAAACAAAAAATAAAGCCATAACGAAGCCAACAAAATGGATTTTTCAAGCAATAACTGGATAGAGGACTTCTGGCTCGAACCAACCAGATAGTTGATATCACTGCCAATACATAACATATCATACTCTCTATTCCTGTTTCCCAATGTCCCTAAAGCACTAAGATCCATGAAACTATCCAAATTCTGTGAAGTTCAACAAAGAGACCAACGACACATAGGTCCAAACTCTTCAAAGAAGTTAGATTTGAGCTTATAAATACCTTGTCTAAACCACAGTTAATAACATCACAATGATGATATCAGATAAGAATCATTTAAGAAGTCCAAGTCTACAAGTTGTATGATACTGAGATTAGTGATTTGATCATATCTATGCTGCATATCTGTTGTGTGAATATTTTGCATCTAACAATTATTGCTTAAAATCGAAAATGTGCATCACAGAATGAGACATGGCCGAAAATAGGAATGACCATGGTTAGTTGTAAAAATGTTAAAACTACCTTATCAAGAGCAAAATGCAACCAGTGGAAACAAACCAATTAAGTACTAGTGTGCGAGAAGAATCACATGAAGCAAAGATACCTGTTGTGGGTTCATCAGCAAATATGACAGATGGACTTGCAATAAGTTCACATGCAAGTGATAAACGTTTCTTTTCACCACCACTTATCCCACGAACTTTTGCATCACCAACATTGGAATCAGCACAACTGACCTTTGAATAAGAAAATAAGCAAAAAAACACCAGAAAAATAAATCAAATTATATCAGATGTACTTATTATATTTCATATAATAAAATTAAAAAAAAAATTAGAGGAACTAATTTCATAAAAATAAAAAAATAAAAGTTCCCGGTTCAGTTCACAATATTCAAATTAAATCTAAGAAGTAACCCTTACCAGGCCTAGCTTGAACAGCAAATTGTTCACATAGTCATCTCTTTCTTTCACCGAAGATATATCTGGAAGTTGAAGTTCTGCAGCAAGAGACAGTGTTTCCCTCACTGTAAGCTGTGAGAAGAAAAGATCCTCCTGTCTCACATAAGCAAACCTGCAAAAAACCATTAAAATTCGTAAAAAAACCATTAACTGAATTTCTAAAAAAAAATCGAAAGTCAGTATCATATATTTCCAATTCCCATGACACCATACTTGTAAGCTCTATTTGAGATAGGTCTTCCATTGACCTCCAAAAGACCTGATAAATGCAAACGAGGTGATGCCATTAGCTGTCCTGCCAGAACATTGAGCAAAGTCGTTTTTCCTGATCCAGAAGGTCCCATGATAGCAAGCAATCTTCCAGGTTTCGCTTCTCCACTCCCATTTTTCAGCAGAAACCGCACCTACAGATTAAATTACCATCAACTTTACAATTCTTTTTGCACATAGTCTAGCATTTTTTAAGCCAGATATCACCAATTAAATTTTCCCACGTTTTCTCATCAGCCAAAACAAAAAGATAAATCTAAATAGGTACTTGTTTGGACTTATCAGAAAGAGAACACGTGATGTCGCTCCACCGCACAGTAACCGGAACAACTTTCCCATCTACCGGAGCTTCGCCAGTTTCAGCGTCTTCATTAGTGTCGTCATTCTCATAGTCATCAAACTCTTTCTCTGGTATCAGAGCAGGGCCAGGGCCAGAAAAGAATCCGAGCATTAGTGCCACAGCGGCAGCAGCAAAAATCTGGTGTTAAAATTAATCATATAATAATTATAAGCATGGTTAAATATATTTAAATATTAAATATGTATTGCATTCAAATTAAAATAGTCAACTAATTAGGATTGTTAACTATTGAGGTGTCCTATTCGTAATAGGATTATAAGTGTAGAGACCGATAAGAATTTCTGTTTTGTTGAAGGACCAAAATAGAAATCATCATCATCAGTTATAAATAAGGAGTCGTGGTCTCCAGGGGAACATAACAATTTTAAGAGAACATTACGTTCCTTCAGTAGTATTTTCGCTAAACTTAAAGTGTGTATCCCCTGGAAGGTGACAAACTCCAAATCGTCTTCAGCATCAACATACGATGATGTCAGGTACGCAATTCTGCCCTTTGCAATTTAATTTGAATAATCTAGTGATCTATGCATGATTTAGGTTTCAGGGGAATCAGGTTTTCTCCCCCTTTCAATTGGTATCAGAGCCCTGTGCTAGGTTGCTAGATTTTCCGATTAAATTGATTTTTGTTTTGATTCTAAAAAATTAATTCGGTGATTGTAATTTTCTAGAATTAATTTGGAATCGAATTTGGTAATCTGAAATCAATTTTGGTTTGATTTGTTTTTTGGATTAAATTACTGAGATTATTTAATTAATTATGAAAAAATCAAATTTCTGGACTTGAATTTTGGTTTGTGATTTTTTCTGAAATTAATTAATTTTTGGTTAATTAATTATGTAAATTAATTAATTAAAGATTAAAAAAAAAAGGTTTTGACAATTGCAAAGAATTACAGTAAAATTAGTTTTAAAAAAAAAACGTTTTGGCAATTGCATAGAATTACAGTGGCAATTGCAAAGATTAAAATTAGTTTTTTTTTAATTAATTAATTAAAGTTTATTGCAATATTTAATCAGGCTTAAATTTAAATATTGCAATCAATTTATTAAGAATTACAGTTCAATTAAAGTTTAATTTTATTACAATATTAAATTTTAATTGAGAATTTATTGAGTTTAAATTTTGGTATTTTAGTCCTGATTGTGTTTAATATTTTTTAATAATAAATTAATTGATATAAAAAGTTACCAAAGTGACATCTATTGTGTAAATTAATTTATTTGGGATATTAGACAGGTGTATTAAAATTCATTGTGGGTAGTATACCGGCCCAAAGGAAGGTTGCTATCTGGCTGAATTGAGAATACATTGCGGTAATAAATATGTGATAATTATTATGTGTTCATCCATGTGGATAATAAATTGGCCCAAAGGAAGGTTTATTATTTGACAGGACTGAATTGTCAATATTTGATTACTGCGTTGAGATACCAATTACAGTTAATATTTTTATGTCCAAAGATGAGAATATTAATGTTGTGTCCGGTATCTTGTTTCCAATATTTAAACTCTACTTCTGTAATTTGTTTCAATTTTTTGTGGATTGTGAGCTTATGTCATTTATTTATTTTCTCTGAATTCAGCTAACATGCCGTGTAATCCCAACTTTGTCCCTATGAATGAAAATACTGATAATAAGATTGTTGATAAGGGAAAATATTTGGTTTTAGTCTGTTCTGAAGTTAATTTAACTTCGGTACCTAGAAACACTTGGTGGATAGATTCTGGTGCTACTAGTCACATAAGTGTTTCATTGCAGGGTTGCCTGAACTACCGAAAGCCAACTGACGGTGAAAGATACGTTTATATGGGAACTGGCGAACCGGTAGAAGTAGAGGCGATAGGACATTTTAGATTGCGTTTAAGAACTGAAAATTTTTTTGATCTAGTAGATACCTTTGTTATTCCGTCTTTTAGGCGAATTTTAATTTCTGTTTCCCATTTGGACAAATCTGGTTTTACTTGTTCATTTGGAAACAATAAAGTTACTTTATCTATGGATTCAAAAATTTTAGGTACTGGTTTCTTGTATGCACTTCATAATCTATATATGTTAGATATCGATGCCTCTTATAATGAGACCCTGCAAGTTAGTACTATAGGTACCAAAAGGAAGCTGAATATGAACAACTCAGCTGCTCTATGGCACAGACGTTTGGGTCACATATCCAAATCTAGAATAGAGCGTCTTGTGTCAGATGGTATCATAAATACACTTGATTTCACAGATTTGGACTCCTGTGTTGAGTGTATTAAAGGTAAACAGACCAAATAAAAGAGATTAGGTGCCAATAGGTCATCAAACGTCTTAGAGTTGATACATACGGACATCTGTGGCCCATTCCCTACAGCAACTAGGAATGGTCAAAGATACTTTATATCATTAATAGACGATTACTCACGTTACGGGTACCTATATCTCATTCATGAGAAATCAGAGTCTCTGGACGTTTTCAAATCTTATAAGGCCGAAGTTGAAAACCAACTTGGAAAAAAGATTAAATGGGTTAGATCTGACCGTGGTGGAAAGTACTACGGTAGATATGACGGTTCAGGTGAACAAAGTCCAGGACCATTTGCTATTTTCCTACAGGACTGTGGTATAGTCCTTCAATACACCATGCCTGGTACACCCAGCATGAATGGTGTATCTGAGAGACGTAACAGGACTCTTATGGATATGGTTAGAAGTATGATTAGTCATTCTTCTTTACCTGAGTCTCTGTGGAGAGAAGCATTAAAGACAACAGTCTATCTTCTTAACAGAGTACCAACTAAAGCAGCTACAAAAACACCTTATGAGCTTTGGACTGGACGCAAGCCCAGTCTAAAACACCTTCATGTTTGGGGATGTCCTGCTGAGGCTAGGCCTTATAGGCCTAATGAAACAAAATTGGACTCCAAAACTGTTAGTAGATACTTTATTGGTTATTCTGAGAGATCTCGAGGTTTTAAGTTTTATAATCCTACTTCCAGATCTATTTTTGAGACGGAAATTGCAACATTCTTTGAGGATGTTGAGTTTGGGGGGAGAAATAAGGTTAGAAACATTGTCTTTGAGGAGGGATCGAGTCAGGAACACTTAGTGTCGATTCCTATCTTTGCTCCTGGGACTGTTCAGGTTCCTAGAATCGTTAATATCCCAGAAGCAATTCCGGATCCAATACAAGACAATGTTGATCAACTTCCCCATCAGGATGAAGAAGTTGTTCTTCCTCAAGTACAAGCTCAACAACCTCAAGAATTTGAGCCAGAACCTGTGCCTTTAAGAAGGTCCACTAGAGAAAGAAGAAATGCTATTCCGGATGACTATGTAGTATATCTTCAGGAACATGAGGACACTGTAGACATGGTGGAAGATGATCCAATCAACTTTCATCATGTCATGCAGGATTCCAACTCTCATAAGTGGATTGAGGCAATGAGTGAAGAATATAAATCTATGCAAGACAATCAAGTTTGGGATCTTGTTCCATTACCTGAAGGAAAGAAACCCATTGGTTGCAAATAGATATTTAAAACCAAGAGGGATTCTAAAGGTAATGTGGAAAGATATAAGGCACGTCTTGTAGCTAAAGGCTTCACTCAGAAAGAAGGGATTGACTATAAAGATACCTTCTCTCCAGTATCATCGAATGACTCTTTTAGGATAATCATGGCTCTAGTTGCACATTTTGATTTTGAGTTACATCAAATGGATGTGAAGACTGCGTTTCTCAATGGAGACATTGGTGAAACCATCTATATGGTGCAGCCAGAAAACTTTGTGTCTGGAGACCCAAAGCGACTGGTATGCAGATTAAAGAAATCCATTTATGGACTCAAGCAAGCTTATCATCAGTGGTACTTCAAGTTCCATGAAGTAGTTGTCTCTTTTGGTTTTGAGACAAATGCTGTGGAAGATTGTGTGTATCACAAGTTCAATGGGAGTAGGTTTATCTTTTTGGTCTTATATGTGGATGACATATTGCTTGCTACTAACTGTAAGGACTTGCTGCACGAGACCAAAGTCTTTCTCTCAAAACACTTTGAGATGAAAGATTTAGGTGAAACTTATTTTGTATTAGGGATTCAAATACATCGAGATCGTACTCGAGGTATTCTTGGATTATCACAAAAGGGCTATATTGAGAAAGTGCTTAAGAGATTTAGTATGCACAACAGTAGACCAATTGATACCCCAGTTGCTAAAGGAGATAAATTCAGTCTTGATCAGTGTCCAAAGGGTGAACTTGAGATTCAGGAGATGCAGAAGATTCCTTATGCGTCAGCAGTTGGGAGTCTAATGTATGCTCAAGTTTGCACTCGTCCAGATATTTCATTCATAGTTGGCATGTTAGGACGATATCTCAGTAATCCAGGAATGGATCATTGGAAAGCAGCCAAAAGAGTCTTGAGGTATCTTCAGAGAACTAAGGGACATATGCTCACATACAGGCGATCAGATCAGCTTGAGATCATTGGGTATACTGATTCTGATTTCGCGGGATACCAAGACAGTCGGAAATCCACATCAGGCTACATATATCTCTTGGCTGGCGGTGCTATTTCTTGGAAGAGTATGAAACAAACTCTAGTAGATACCTCCACCATGGAAGCAGAATTTGTAGCAAGTTATGAGACATCCAATCAGGCAATCTGGCTGAGGAACTTTGTCACAGGGCTGCGCATTGTGAATGGCATTGAAAGACCATTGAAGTTATACTGTGACAATAACTCAGCAGTTTTATTCTCCAACAACAACAGAAGCTCTTCTCGATCAAAACATATTGTTAGAATTTATTTTTCATATTGTTAGAATTAATTTTATATTGATAAAATTAATCCTCTAATAATCATAAGTATGGGCTAAGTATATTTAAATATTAAATATGTATTGCAGTCAAATTAAGATAGTCAATTAAAGTTTTGATCTAATTAGGATTGTTAACTATTGAGGTGTCCTACTCGTAATAGGATTATAAGTGTAGAGACCGATAAGAATTTCTGTTTTGTTGAAGGACCAAAATAGAAATCATCATCATCAGTTATAAATAAAGGGTCGTGGTCTCCAGGGGAACATAACAATTTTGAGAGAATATTACGTTCCTTCAGTAGTGCTTCCGCTAAACTTAAAGTGTGTATCCCCTAGAATGCGACAAACTCCAAATCGTCTTCAGCATCAACATACGATGATGTCAGGTACGCAATTCTGCCCTTTGCAATTTAATTTGAATAATCTAGTGATCTATGCATGATTTATGTTTCAGGGGAATCAGGTTTTCTCCCCCTTTCATCTGGCCCACGCCGCTTCCACCAAATCTGACGACCTGACCCGCCATTTTCCCGCCTAAACGCACCATTTACTACCTTGTATCTGCAACCTCCTGCTAGAGCAACGACTCTCACAAAAGCTGAACTCCAGTGCTATGTATTTTTATGATATAATCATACGTATTAATTTTCAATTTTGATTGAAACGATGTCGTTTACTTGCAAGGTTATTGTCCTGACATATTTCGTTCCCCATTCATGGATTTTTCACCTTAGCATAAGACAAGTGTGCATTTTTAAGGATAAGGCGGAAAAAATATCTTATTTATACTGAATTAAATTGATTCTGCTTACTTCAAAAAAATAATAATAATAATAATTGTGCACCTTTTTTTTAGTCTGAGGGTGAAATTATAGTTAATTTATTGATAATTGTTTAATTTTTATTTATTATTAAATTTTTATTTTTTTAATTTTGTATATTTTTATTTCTAATTTATTCTTAAAATAACTTTCAGATTAATTTAAATATAAAATTTAATATTTATTTTTTCTTAATTTTATGTATTTTAAACTAAATTTTTAGATCATTACAAATTTAAAATTTTGTTTTTGTTCTTATTTTTATTTTTATTGTCTTTTAAAATAAAATTGAATTCAATTTAATTTTTATTATAGGCTTGTATTCTTACTTATTTAAAAATTATGTCATCTTTAAATAGAGTTTTGTATTTTTCTAATTAGTGTCTCATTCTTATATAGGAGGTAATTCGATATTTTTCTATAGTTGATTGATGAAGTAAGTATTTAACTAAAGGCCAAATTGCCTACAACATATTACCATTATTCATTATGTATATCAAATAAGTTCAAGAATATCTAGTAATTTTAGTAATTATATACATACTGTATATTTTAAATTATATAATATTATTTATACCTACATATGTACTTTTTAATTTATTAATAAAAATTTATTTTACGTTAAAAAAATTAATTTAGTTTACTCTATTATTGTTGCATTCGAGCCGACAGTTCGATATAAAATAGTCAAATTTGAATTTGGTTCAAGTCGAATTTAAATTTTTATTGATTTAATTTTATATATCATGTATTTCGATATTGAAGTCGAGCTCAATTTAATTGAATGAGTTGAACGAATTTATTTTAATTTTTATTATTTTTTATCTTTTTATATCAAAAGTACTAAAATTAACATATTTATAAATGATGGGCAATCTAATTATATTTGTATTAATAAAAACAAAATATAATATTACTATAATTTAATATTCTCTTATAAATTAATAAGTTATGAATTATTTACATTATTTATATATTGTTTTAAATATTATGTTAAGTCATTATATTTTGTTAATATATTAATTAAATAATTATTTTGTAATTTGTATTATATAAATAAAAATCAAAAGATTATATAATATAATTTATTCTTTCAAAATAATAAATTAATTTCTTCTTCCAAAACTTTTAATACTTCTTTTACTAATAAAAATTGTATTAACATAAATTTCACTTACTATATTAAATAAGTACCAATATTTGTAATTTAAAAAATAAAATATATGAAAATTTTAAAATAAAGTTATTGAATTGAATTATTTTGTGATATCAAAATTATTTACTTTATATTATTTAATTTATTTATCACATATAATATATAGTAATAAATTATATGAATTAAATAAGTTAAAAGAATTAATATATTCAAATCCATAACTTAATATATAAAATTCGTCAATTAATCTTTGCAGAAAGAGGTTGATATAAATTCAATTTGCCGAGCTTATAGTATAGATGAGGAGATGATGTTGCACAGCTGGGTGAGTTTTCCTTCTGCAAAAGATTGCTGGATTTCATCTTCTGTTGGTTTTTTTTTTTCCAGGTTGTTGTTCCACTATGAAAGAGTGGATTAAGATGATGGTGATAAAACTTTCAAATACGGTGCTAACATTAATGGTGGCAGTTTACTGGGGATTATGGAAGAACAGGAATTGTGTAGTATGGATGGAAAGAGAGTATATCCAGTATTGCTGATTTAGCTTGTGTATTACGGAGCCGAGGCGACGCCAGGAGTTAATTAGAAGAGGATAAAATTTTTTTTAAAATTTCTTTTTGTAATTTTTTTAAATTTTTTTTTATCTTGATATTTGGTCTTTCATATACAATAATTATTTTATAAATTTATTAACTTATTAGTAAGTCATTTTCATTTGTAGAAAAAATTAACAAAAAAAAATATGAAAAATAAATTTTAACATAAAATATTGATGCAAAAATATTAAAATATATTAGAATTATAAATAATAAAATGAAGATTTGAAGTAAAGAGAAGAAATTAAAAAATAAAATAAATAAAGATCTTAATTTTATATTATTTCTTAATTTTTTTATTTATACTTTCAATTTATTTTTAATCTCTTAATTGATTTGATGAATTTAAAATTAATTTATTAAAGCTTTGAAAATTTTTTTCTTTTAAAACTCGGGCAAAATTTAAAATTTTAAGAAGATAAATAAAAAATTTTAAAAAATTTAATGAATATGCACATGCATATATATATTTTTTTAAATTAAGGGGTACAACTGCCCCTTCCCAACCGCCTAGCTTCTCCATTGTTACGAAGTGCAAGAATTTGAAAGAATTCTTGCCAAGAAAATTCAAGGGAGCTAAGCATAATGAAGATCTATTAATTAAATAGAGAAAGTCTGCTGTTGGAACAATTAAAGTCGGATGCTCAAGTGGCTGTTAATCTAATATTTTACGTTTTTTTTTATTCAAGTTTAATCATTGATAAATGTTTAAATCATTTATTTGGATTGGATAAAGTGAGAGTTAGTTTTATTAGAAGGTCCATGAACCAAGTTGCTTATTAGTTTTATTAGAAAGTCTTTTATCAAGTTGCTCATTTGCTTGCTCAAATTTCTTGATTTAGGTCAGATTTAGGAGTTTAAAAGTCTATTCCCCTTACTTTTCTTGTTAATACATTGATGCTTGATTTATGATAATACTTATTGTTTATTCGCTATTTTAATTTCATTTGTGATCTTTGAAAACATATGAAGATGCAAGTATATGATCCATGCACCTCTCTCATATAACAAAAGAATATTAACCCTCTGTGGTACCATTGTCATATATACAATATGCTCTATTATTTACATTTTAATTGGAATTTATTGGAAATATAATTAAATAATATAATTTGTATTTTAACTATAATTTTGTGAAAAATTATAAATTGTAAAGTAATTTTGTTTAATAACTAAATGAAATTTATTTATTAGATTAAAAATTCTATGAGTAATTTATTAAAAAGGTTTAATTTTTCAAAAACTTTTAATTTTAAAATTATTTTTCTATTTTTTTTAAATCTTCATAATTGTTTCAAAAGTCGATAATTTTAAAATTTTAAAATCCAAAATCATTCCCCATATAAAAATCTTCATATTATATTTGATAATTTTTGAGACAGTTCGATTTGAAAATCAAAGCCTTAGGTACTAAATTTCATTAATCAATTTTTTTAAATGAAATTTTATCTGCTATAATTTTTATATATTAAAGTATATTATATTATAAAAAGATAAAAATTTAATTCATAAGAAGATTTAAATATCTAAATATATTTTAAATTAGTATTAAAATTCATTAGTTTTCATAAATAATAGTGCATTTAATTGTATTATAATCTCTAAAAAGTTAATTACATAATTGTTTTGACCAATAATATCATATTTATTTATAAATAATTTATATAAAATAAAATACTAATTCTACTAAACTTTATCGAATAGTTGATAAAATATTTTAAATAGAGATAATAAAAAAAATTTCACTGAAAAAAGAGATTAAGTAATCCCATATTAAAAAGATAATTATATTTATATTTTAACTGTCTAATTCTATACATGACAAATATAAGAATAATTTAGATATTGTTTAAATTTTTTTAATAAAATTATATTGTAATAAAATAAATTAATATTTTTTTAATTTACTTTTTCAGTATTTTATTATATATTTTAAACACGGTAATATAATCTTTTTTGATAAAATATAATCCTAGAAATATATCTTTATAAAATATATTATAGTCATTAATTTTTTTAGTAATCTACTAAACACGCTATAAATATAAATTTACATATAGTAGAAAAGTAAGATAATACAATTTTTAATATGGGTTGAAAATTTAAATTTAATTTTTAACTTATATAAGTTATATATATTTATCCATGTTTTTTTTAATAACAGTATCTATATGTTTTTGGATTTTAAGAATTTTGCCATTATAAAAATATTTTTAGTTATAAATAAAAATTATTTTTATATTAATTATTAAGTATATAACAATTTTAATGATAGTTCATAAATTATATATGATTAATATTAATTAAATTATTTTTATATACAATGATAATGGCATAAATAATTAGCACTCTTTTATTATATGGAAAAATCTTTTTTTCATTCTAGACCGGACTACCAAGTAAAGAAGTAATTGGCCCCAAGCTAAGTTCTTGTAAAAGGAAAAGAGTGCCTCCTCGTTCATCCCGCAGTTTCCGTTGTCACGAAGTAGAAATCTTTCTCCGATGTCCCGCCCAAGCTCTATTAAATTCATTAAAGATTGAAATACTCAATTCTCCCTCTTCTCTTTTAACAAAGGCATGGATTTAGTTGTTGTCCCTCATTTCGAAGATATAGAGTTCGATATATTTTTAAAGACTAATATTTAACAGAGTGATGTGATAAATAATATTATATTATATCAACTCAATAATATGGCAATGTGTGGAGTATGAAGATTTCAGAAAGCACAGCGGGAGAAACTAATAATGGAGGATGATGCCAAACACAAGTAAGTTTGAGGTAAAATTGAATTTACTCTAATGAAAAAGGAGAATAATATAAAAGAAATTTATTTTAAATTATTTATTAGTTTAAATAAAAAGGAGAGTAATTTCAATTTTTTATTTATTTTTAATGAAAAAATAGTAAAAATTATTATTTTATTTGCTTAAATAACTAGTTATTCTCCTTTATTTTCCCTTTTTTTTTTCATTTTTGATGGAAATATTTTAACTATTAAAGAGAAAAATTAAAAATTAGTTTTACTCTACTTTACTCGCTTTTATCCTATTACTAATTACACTGAATAAGAGAAAAAAAAATTACATTTATTTTCTCCTCCTCGCCCGCCATTTACTCTGGTCCAAACACAAGCTAAGTGAATTTACGAGCGACGACCGATCAATTTAACCCATTGAACGAAAAAAGGATCCTATGCAGGCACGTGCACAGCATCCAAAGTCGTCGCACCAAATCCCAACAGACTTAACAAAGTCCCCTCACCACCGTCAGAAATTCTTTCGCTGCACAATACAATCGCAACCTCATCACAATTCATTCCAACGATGGATTCACTCCTACCGCCGCCGCCACAACCACAAGAGCCATTTCGAAACTGGGTGGAGCTTCCACGGGACATAACTGCTTCGATCCTACGGAGACTAGGATCAATCGAGATCTTGAACGCTGCACAGTATGTTTGCTCCACTTGGCGTAGCATCTGCAAAGACCCCTCCATGTGGAGAACGATTGACATGCACAATTCGGGTGATCTTTGGGATATGGATTACGATCTTGAGAAAATGTGCCGGCTTGCTGTTGATTGGAGCTGTGGTGGCTTGCTCGATATCAATATTGAGTACTTTGGTACTGATGACCTCCTCATTTATGTCGCAGATCGGTAATTTTTCTGGTTATTGGTGGTTGGCGTCACTCTGTTTATTAGCTGAATTTATTTGTTTTCTGAATGTTTATGATAAGGGTTTTCTTTAGTAAATTGATAGTGTGATTATTTGGTCTTTGAAGTTTTGCTGTTGCACTAGAGTCATGTATTATATGGTAATTTGAGCCCTTTTTGGAAAAAAATGTGAGTTTTCTCTATTTTGGTTTTCTCAATTGTGGGCTTGGTTCATTTTTGCTTTATGGGTATGTTTCATTATTTATATTCAGAAGAAGCTAAACTAAATTTACTTATGAGAAATTCTAGCCTTCTAGTGTAGCATTTCGACGAAAGGGCTTTGTTTTTCCCCCTTGAACAACTATAGTTATCAACTTGGTTCAATGGTTCAATGAGAAATTCTAACTACGGTTATGTTGTGTTATAAGCTGGATTGTGGACATTGAATATTTGAAAGTCAGGATTTTTGTAGCCTGATTTATTGCCTTATGTTTTGACATATTTATTAGTTATCAGGGTGCAAACTTTTTATTATAGTTGAGATAATTATTTCATTTTTTTTAACAATTTGGTTTAATGGTTTTTAGATTCATGTGAATGACTTTGGTAAATTTTTAATACAAGTTTTCTTTTGTTTAATGGAGTAGCAAGCTTCTTGTTTTTTCCTATGAAAACTACAGTTTCTGATCTGCACATTCCTTCATCTTGATTTTTGTTGTTCCCTCTTCTGTGTCTGCCCTTCGGGAGATTCGATTAATACTATGTGCCTCTCGAGCTTTATGAGCATGATAGAATGTAGGTACTTGTGCTATATTTTTCTTCTCTCTAATATTCTTCAAGATTCAAATGTTGAAGCTCCAATATGTTAATTGCAATATAGAATGTTACCTTCAATATCACTGTATTATTTTTTTAATCTGTTGGCATCAGTCTGGTGACTTTTAACATTGTGATTTTTTATGACCACCTTGCAGATCAAGTCATCTGAAACGATTAAGGCTTGTAGCTTGCTATAATGTTTCAGAGGAAGGATTTACTAAAGCAACTGCAAAATTTCCATTGCTGGAGGAGCTTGACATTACGTATGGCTCATTGTCGGGCAAGGCTCTTGAAGTTGTTGGACTTAATTGTCCTCTTCTCAGATCATTGAAGCTGAACAGACAGGTGTCCAAATTCCCACGTATAGAATGCAATAAGGAGGCACTAGCTATTGCAGAAAAATTGCCTAGTTTACACCACCTTCAGGTTGTTGGAAATAAGTTGACAAATGAAGGCCTGCATGCCATTCTTGACGGCTGTCCCCACCTAGAATCACTTGACTTGCGCTGCTGCTTCAATATAAGTTTGGATGGGAAATTAGAGAAAAGATGTGCTGAACAGATCAAAGATTTGCGACGCCCCCATGATTCCACTGATGACTATCCATTTGATACTGAATGTCATGTTGGATCATCTGATGAAGGCTATCCACCTGGATTTTCTGATATTGATTTTTTGACAGATGATGATGAAAATGACATTTATGAATTCTCCGGCGGGAGTTATTATTCTGACTATGGGGATTCTGATTATGATGAGGTTAAATTTTTTTATTAGAACTTTCTCGATGATATCAAGACTTATGGAGGTGAGGCCATAACATACAGTTCAGGCTCTAACATAGTACATTATGGTGTTTATATTACATTATATTGTTAGCTCTTGCTGACTAATGATGATTGTATTGAGATTTTGTAGGTGGAGATGTATTTGACCATGCAATGGCATTTGGATGCAGTTGGGTGTGGATGAAGATGATTTTAAATGACATCTGCAATACTTGCCAAATGTTTGACCAAGTAACTGTAGAGTAGGTCTGTGTTTTCTTGGAGGGTCCTGTCCTGTGTACTCTGGCAACTCTTTTTCTTATGTATAATCCCCTGCTTTAAACATCTGATGAATATGTGTTAGTATTTTCTTTTTCTTTGCTTTCGGCTTTTAGAGGAGCAACCCCATTTCTTTGAATATGAAGTTTCGGGTTTCTTCCATGATTACAAAGCTAGAAATATACAAGTCTTGAGAAGTCTTTAATGTCTGATCGAGAAAAGAATTATCAGAAGGAATCTTACCAGCTGAATTTCATTCTCAAAAGGTTTCTTTGCTAGTGGCACTGTAGCTTCACCAAATTGCCTTCAATTGTAAGCCATAATAGTATTTTCCTACAACTCTGAGTTCTTCTAATTTCACTTATGTAGGTCAAACTTCGGGTTTATATTGTTGAATAATGTAAATCTTACATATTGATCTTACATATTGATCTTATTTTACTTTTTTAATTTCTATAAGAAATTACAGAGCAAAAGTAGAGGAAGTAAACAGATTTAAATTCACCGTTGCATTAGAACTTCTTTACTCAATCATATGCTAGTGTTACACTAATGCTGGACTACTGCTAGTGCACAGTATAATATAGTGTATGGGTGAGTGCGATATCAAATTCTAGGGCTGTAGCCTACTTAAGTAGGGACTTGCTGAATTAGGTTTGGACAAAGATTCCAAAATAAGACAGAATTTGTAGGAAATTTGAAATCTAGCAGTATTAGGAGAATTAGCACGAGCAAGCATAATGCATAGCACGGCAGTGCATAATGTTTCATCTTCAATTCTTGGTCCTTCGATTTTCTTTCTTTTGGCAGATTCAATTTGAGACACACAGTTGTGCCTACTAGGCTTGCTCAGCTGTGATTTTGTTTTGCTTCTGGACTTCAATTCCCTCTTGCAGGCAGTAAGGATTTTGGGTGCACAAACGTGCAAAGTGATTTGTACGGTCGTGAAGCTTATTTTTCTTCTTTTCTGGAGCATCTCAGGTCCTCTTCTTTGCTTTGGATCTCCATCTTTATTTTTAGCAATTTCAATCAAAAACTGCTCCATTCTCTGAATTTCAGCCAAACTTCCTTACACAAAGCATTTTCTCTTGCAAACACACAAAATAATTAAATTCTATGATCAAAGTACCAAATTTCAGCTATAATGTTCTTAAAAACACGAACAAATATGGCTTTATCAACTAGCACACTTGTGTTATTTGAATTTACAATTAATGTAATTAACATGAAATTTATAATAGAATTCATTTGGTTGATTTTATGAACTGGCATTATTTTGGAACATCGGAGTTAGGCTTCTTTCTACATCTTCTACAGTGAAAGAAGCAGATTGGGCAAGTTTAAGAGTAATACTTATTTTTATATTCGTGTTGTTGCACATCTAACCTTATGAGACATGCTTTCTTTGTAAAAAGGGCATCAAGACCTGCCCAGGAATAGGAGAAACTGCTTATGGAAAATATGGATGTGTAGCTATATTGTGAGTTTTTTGCAACCATAACTCCGTGTATTAAGAATTCTACCTTACAATTTGTCTTACAACTATGGTGACAAAAGTGCAAATCCAATGCATTAATGAAACTTTGGTGTTCATATATCATTTTGTATACACAATGCCAGAAGCTACAATTAAGTTGAAAGTGAAGAATAGTCTGCATATAGAAATATGAATAAATGATGTATGCTAATTGAGTTCAGAACATATTCTGTAATTAAGTTCAGAACATGAGGAGCTATGAGAATATGGTTTATACATTCATGTGTATTTCTTTATGTAAATTTTTGTAACATTAGACTTGGCAGCTTAGCAAGTAAAATTAATTATTTGGTTGTTGTATCTGTAGTTAAAACTATGATGCAAGCCTTCTGATTTATGATTATCACATTTATTGGTGTTGTCTCATCAAATGTACAGTGGCTGAGGCTGCCATTCCTTTTTTTTTTCATTATATATTGCAATTTTACTGCAAATTACTGGTAAGGAATCCTAATCTTTCTTCTTCTTCTTCTTCTTCTTCTTCTTCTTCTTCTTCTGATTATCGATTGATAAGTTTGATTTTGGCTTCAGTTGTCTTTGCTGCTCACTGCCTTAAATAAATTACTGGTAAATAAGCGAAATGCGTAGCTATTATAACTGATGAAGAAACAGCATACAGTCATTTGTGTTTTAAATAATTTATTTCTTTTGCAGATGAATTTTCATTAAAATTTATTAGCGAAGGAAATGTCATGTCTTTGTATTAACTGTGAAAATTCATATTGTACATCTCAACTTTGATTTTTCAATGCTATTGCATGCTAATTTGCAAGCCAAGGAATTGAACTTTGCTTTGTCCTTACTATTATTGTAATTATTTTGTTGGTTTTCATTGTATTTAATGATCTGTCTGCTGGTCTAATCAAGTGTTTAAATACCTCAAGTAGATTGCAAAATGCAATAAAATTATGTAATGAATAAACGAAATTTAAAATAGGGAATGCAATGATTTGATTGGAGTCCACAATTTGCAATATGTATTATGAGATCAACAAAATATTTTTTTATGTTCTTAAAGAGTTTACAGCTATTGGGTGAATCTCATCTGGTAGGTGGAATGTGCCTCTAAATTTTACAATAAAATTCGAAAACTTGAAACAAAGGATATTTGATTGTTAATTTTTTATTAATATTATTATCAATCTCTCTCTCTCTTTTGAGTCATTAGATTTTGCAGTCAAAGTATTTTAGGGGTTTTTGCATATTTTTTACTTAATTTTGCAGTCATTTTGAGAAATATGGTGATATATAAATATAATCTAAAATTCCTCATTGAACTTGAATAAAATATGACCGGGCACCCTTGAAAAAATGAAAAGAGGCCTCTTGAAGAAGGTTATATATTTGTGTGTGTGTGTGTATATAATTATTCTTTTTTAATGCAAAATAAATTTTCATTAATAAGTAAGTAAATCAGTAAGGTATAAATAAAATTTTAAAATTTTAAAGTATATAAAATATACACAACTAATGAAGTTACTGAAATTAAATCTTTTTGAACTTCTTCTATGTAAATAATGGACAATAATAAAATATCACGGGTAATCTGACTTTTAGTTATTCATTTCATCTGTCATTTATACTTTATGAGAATACTATATAATTTAATTTTCAATGGAATATTTATTTTATTTATCATCTATTACCTTCCATACGAGAAGGACATATTCATTTGTGAAGGATAAACAATATTCAGAATGACAAACATCCATTCAAAATGATAAATAACCTCTTTTTAAAGAGGACATAAAATATTCTAGTAAATCAATATGAAAATAAGACACAAGCGCTAAATTTTAAATTTATATTAATTTAAAAATTATTTTGAGAATAAACCACAAAAAAATTATAAATTTAAAAAAATAACACAAAAATTAAATAATAAAATGAAAAGAAAAACGGATCGAGCTGCCGTCAATTAATAAACTGACGGTAATTCCTCTCTCGAACTAAGAAAGAAACAAAAATATAAGAGTTGATAGAGAAAGAGTACTGCTAGGGTTTTCTAGAAAAATAGTATTTACTTATATTAATATTTTTTATACAATTATTCTTATTAATCATTTTATTAATTAAATTATTAAATTGTTAAATTATTTTATTAATTTAAAATAACATAAGAATTCCATATTTACGGATATGCTGGCTAAAGAGAAACAAAAGAGAACAATCACAAACTTTTTTGCGACCAGATCCAACAAATAAAAAATGCCAATTCGTTTATAGTTGAAAAACAAAGGATAAATAATCATATTTATATAATGAATATGTAAATATATTATAATTTTTTTACATATATTTCTGATAATAAATATCATTTATAATAACATACCTACAGGGGCGGAATTAAAATTTTAAACTTTCCTGTGATATACTTATTGTAGTATTATTTTTTAACTAAATTGATTGTAGTTTTTTAACCATTTTATTTTTAAGTAAATTTCACTGATCGTTTTTAAAAAATATATTAATACTCATTGTCATTTTTCATTATCAAATTATTTTGTCATCATCTCTAAAAATATGTACTAAACTTCATCATCGTCATTTCTTCACACAAGTTATATGATTTGTTACGTTATTTTAGGAACACCATGTCAGCTCGTAAGATGATTCCTAAAGCTATGTTTGGGACAGAGCGAAAGACCAGTGGATAGAATTAAAAAGGAGAAAGAAGATAAAATGTTTAACAATTCAAGCTATATCTTATTTCATGTGGAAGTGTAGGGATATGAAATCAAAATGTTTAACTATTTAAGCTATATCTTATTTCATGTAAATCAAGTTACTTTATTTATATTTTAATTATAATTATTCTGAAAAATTATAAATTACAAAGTTGTTCCATTTAATAATTAATTTTTAGCAATAATAATTAAGCAGCTTATTAATTATAATTAGGGATATATATTCGGTTAACCGAACCGAAATATAAGATAACCAAATTTTAAAAAAATTTATAAATGATAACCGAACCGAACTTAATATTTTAAAATTTGAATTATAATTTGGTCAATTATTTCAGTTAACTAATTTTTTCATAATATATAATATATAATGATAAAACTTTTCAAGTAAATCAATTAATAAATTTTCAAAATCAGTAAACTTGTATTAGTTATTTAGTTATATTATTAGAAGTTATATTTAAGTCAAACTTAAATATATTAATATTTAATATTAATAAATATCATTATATAAATAAAAATAGTCTAATATGTATTTTTAATGAATAATAATCTTAAAATAATCAATGAGTTTATAGTTTTAATTATATTATATAAATTTTTAATTTTATATAATAAATTATTCAAAATATTAATTAAGATAAAAAAATATCTTTTTAAGTTAAGAAAATAAATGTTAATAAAATTTTATATTAATTAAATTATAAAGTTTTCATTTATATAATTAACTATAATATTTAAATAAAGCATAAAAAATAAAATAAATTCATATATATATATATAACTAAAATGATATAATTTGTTTATTATCATAGAACTAACCGAACCGATAATCTAAAATAAAAAATTTTATATTTTCATAACCGAACCAAATTGAAAATTGATTATCTCTCTACCGAAATAATTAAATTTTTACAGTTCGATTCAATTCTTCAGTTTTAACCGAATAATGCGCATTCCTAATTATAATAATAAATTTACGGGTAAATAATTAAAAATATTCAATTTTTTAAAATTATTTTTAAAATTTTTTTTTTATATTTAAATAATTCTAATGGAAAATAAAAATAATAATTAAATAATTAATCATCAAACTTAATGGAACAATTTGCTTAAATAATTAATAACTAAACTTTAATCTATAATAATTAATGATTATGTCAATAAAAATGAAAATTTTAGATTATTTCAAAGGAATTTAGATTATCCAAATGTAAAAGAAAAATAAAAGAATTTAAATTATTTGCAAATATAGTATACTTTTTGAAAAAATTTAGATTATTTGTAAAAAAATTATAAAAATTAATTTTAAAATTAGATCATTTTGAAAGATTTACTAATTTACTAAAATATTTATTAACCTAGTTAATAAATTTTATTTAATTATTAAATAAAATTACTTTATAATTTATAATATTTCAAAAATTATAATTTAAATATAAATAAATTTTATTTACACTAGATGAGATGTATCTTGAATGATTAAGCATTTTAGTCTCTACGTTAAAGAAACATGACTCAAATCTCTATATCTTCATTAATTTCCATCTTGATTTTAAAAAAGGTTAATTTCACTTGTCTTTCTTAAAAAAATTCACTAAAATTCATTGTTATTTTTCATTGTCAATTTATTAATGTTGCAGTCTTTTAATTTTAAGAGATCTTCTTATGAGCTGCACATAACAAAACTTCACATCAACTCTTAAAATAATGTGGCAAATTATATAATTTATCATGTTATTCGTTAACTCATTTTATGGGTTGATATGGCACTACTTCATACATCATTTTAGCTCACCGCATATGGATGGAATGATAATAACAAGAAATTAGTGTATATTTTAGAAATGATGGCGGGATGATTTGAAAATAAAGGATGACAATGAGCATTAATATATTTTTTAGGGACAAACATTGAAATTTACCTTTTTGTTCTTTCACTTTTAATAAAAAAAATTGCCAAAAATTTATTATATTATCAAAATCCATTTGAAACCTAAAGAAATAGTTAGTTGTAGAAAATAATTTTATTTTTCAAAAAAAATTATAAAAAAAATTGTTATCTAGTTAGAAATACTTTCTATTTAGAAAATAGTTTTTTATATTTATTAATTAATAGTTGAATTTTAGAAAATTATTTTTAATTTTTTCTAAATGAAATAAATGAGTTGATTTTTTCACTTTGATTTTCATACATTCCTTTTCATTTTTTATCTTTCATTTTTATTTTTTTATTTAAAAAATAGTTAGAGAATAGAAATTTAAAAAATTAAAAATTGAAGAATAAAATTTAAAAATAAAAAATATTTTTCACAACTAAACAACCTATAAATATTCAATTTTGCAATGTAACAAATTATGATATAAGCTTCAATTTTATTTTATTTCTGTAACTGAATGAATAGCAAATTAATAATAATAATAATAATTTAAATTTTATTTTGTCTAAAATATAATATATTTTATTTATTGATTGAAATTATTAATAAAATTAAAAAATATTTAACCATTCAAGCTATATCTTATTTCATATGGAGGTGGAGGTGTAGGGATATGAAATCAAAATGTTTAACCATTCAAGCTATATCTTATTTCATATAAATAAAGTTATTTTATTTATATTTTAATAATAATTATTTTGAAAAATTATAAATTACAAAGTAGTTCCATTTAATAATTAAGTAACTTATTAATTATAATAATAAATCTATGGGTAAATCTTTAAAAATATTCAATTTTTTAAAATTATTTTTTACAATTTTTTATTTTCGAATAATATAATTTTTTTCAAAAAATATGTTATATTTGAAAATAATTTTAATTCTTTTTATATTTGAATAATTCTAATGTAAAATGAAAATAATAATTAAATAATTAATTTTTAAACTTAATGGAATAATTTGCTTAAATAATTAATAATTAAACTTTAAACTATAATAATTAATAATTATATCATTAAAAATGAAAATTTTAGATTATTTCAAAAGAATTTAGATTATCCAAATGCAAAGGAAAAATAAAAAAATTAAATTATTTGCAAATATAATATACTTTTTGAAAAAAATTAGATTATTTGTAAAAAAATATAAAAAATAATTTTAAAATTAGGTCATTTTGAAATATTTAATAATTTATCAAATATTTGTTAGACTAATTAATATTTCAAAAAATTATAATTAAAATATAAATAAATTTTGTTTACCTGAAATGAGATGTAGCTTTAATGACTAAGCATTTTAGTCCCTAGGTTAAAGGAATATGGTTCAAATCTCTATATCTTCATTAATTTCCATCTTGAGTATAAATATGATTAATTTCACCTATAATTCCTAGGAAAATTTACTTGAATGAGTAAGCATTTTGGTTTCTATGTCAAAGGTAGAGGGTTCAAATCCCTGTACCACTTTATATATTATTTCAGCTTATGACATATGGATGAAATGACGATAATAAGAGTTTAGTGTATATTTTAGGGATGATTACAGGATGAATCGACAATGAAGGATGTAAATGAGCATTAATATATTTTTTTAGGAATAACTAATAAAATTTACCTTTTTGGTTCTTTCACTTTTTCTTTATTCTATTACTTTTAATAAAAAATTTGCTAAAAATTTATTATATTATCAAAACCCATTTGAAATCTAAAAGAGTTGTTTAGTTGTAAAAAATAATTTTATTTTTTAAAAATTTCATAAAGAAAAATAAAAATTATTATTTAGTTATAACTATTTTTTTTTAGAAAATTGAAATATAGTTTTCTATATTTATTAATCAATAGTTGAATTTTAAAAATTATTTTTAATTTCTTCTAAACGGAATAAATGAGTTGATTTTTCAGTTTGATTCTTATACACTCATTTTCATTCTTTATCCTGTTTTTTATTTGAAAAAATAGTTAGAGAATAAAAATTTAGAAAATTAAAAAATAAAAAATATTTTTCACAACTAAACGATATCTAAATATTCAATTTTTAGTTATTAAAAAAATTGCTCACTCCTTTTGGATTTTCTTTAAATTATATATTATCTATAGATTATAATTAATTATAAGTATGAGTTTTTAATAATTTCAAACCTGGTCGAAAATTTTTAATAAAAATGCGATGGAACAAATTATGATATAAGCTTGAATTTTATTTTATTTTTGTAACTGAATGAATAGCAAAATAATAATCATAATAATAATAATTATAATAATTTAAATTTTATTTTGTCAAAAATATAATATGTTTTATTTTATTGATTGAAATTCTTAATGGAATTAAAAAAATATTATAAAAATTTATTTTTGTATGTGAAAAATAGTTAAAGAATGAAAACTTAGAAAATTAAAAAATAGAAAATAATTTTTTGCAACTAAACCATCCCTAATTATTCAATATTTAGTTCTTAAATAATTCTTTCACTCCATTTGGATTTTCTTTAAATTATATATTGATTGAAATTCTTAATGGAATTGAAAAAAAAATATTATTAAAATTTTTGTGTTGTTGTTTGGCCCCTCTAATATCAATATAGAATTTAAAAATAGCTCTATATACACGTGCTTATAAAATTTTTAAATTTTAATGAGTTAATTTCTAAGAAATAAAAAATTAGAAAAAAAATTATATTAAGTAAATTATTTTTTTAAAGTTGAGTACCGTAGAGATAATTAAAAATTTTTTTTTATTAATTTTAACATAGCTTATTTTAAATATGTATATTTATAAAAAAGAGTTATACGTATTATGTAGTAATAAAAATTTTATATGCTTATTTCAAATTTATGATATTAATTATTATTTGCTTAATATATAAATTAAATTATAAAAGTTACATGATAAATCTTATTATTTAAATTTATATATAAATATATAGTAGATTATTATTCATTATAATATTAAACAATAATAACTTTAGAAAACAAAACACCCACGCAACAACGTGCGAATAATTTGTAACATCGAATGAAAATTTTGGACATAAAAAATTGTAGGAATTATTTTAAATTGTATTTTAAATAAATTTGGGGACCCCACATGCGTAGAACGTATGCAATTCAGCTTGCCTACGTATCTGCCTATATATTAATTATTATTATTATTATTATTATTATTGTGATTATTAGTGTTAGTTAAATAATATTATTATAATATATAATAATATAGTAACAATAATAATGGAATAATTTTTCTATATATCTGACAGATTTAGGCCACGTAAGACTACCCAACTAGGCACAAGTTACGGTGCATTCTGTGCTCACGTGACTACCTTCTTTTCAATGTCTCCCAAAATATATATTATATATAAGAATATTACTCCCTTCGTATTATTTGTGTAGAAAAAAAAAAATTTTTTGTGTATTTTTTATATAGAAAATATGTCATTTTAGACAAATTTTGAAGAATAAAATGAGACAAAATATCATTTATACCATTATTTTAAAAGTTTAATTTGAGGGATTTTTTTTTAGAAATATTTAAGTAAATATAGATAAAAAAAATAAAATTTTCTTAATTTTTGTGTCCATTTTACTTTTTTATATAAATGATACGGAGGGAGGGAGTATATAATATATATTAGTATTTAATTCCATTAAAAAAAAGCGAACATAAATAAATAATTCTCGAAATATGTAATTTTACTTTTTTATCATTTTTAATTTTGAAATTAAATTAAATTATAAAATATTTTCATTTCTTTGAAATATAAAATTATAAAATTTCTTCGTACTAAATATGCCTTTAATAAACTATTTTAAAAAATCTAAGTTTTCTTTATTACTTTAGAGTCCATCTAATAGCTTTATTATTATTTTCAGAATTTGATTCTAAATTGTATAAAATTTATCTCTTTTTCTAATTATTAATTATAAATATCTAAAACTTTTTATACTTAGTATTTTTTTTATCAATATTTATTTTTTAGTTCTTTGATTTATTCAGAAACATTCTATCGGTCTTCATTCTAAATTTATTTACTACTATTTATAAATAAAATTAAAGGCCATTATTTCAAAAATAATAAATAAATAAAGACTATGCAACGCGGTTTTTGTCAGAGAAGATTAGCCTGCAAGGCTATAACAAATAGGATAGTATTTATTCCATAAATAATGTTAATGAATTAAATTAATTCAAATTAAAAAAAAATTTATGTATTAAATATATTAGAGAGATTATTGTTTTAATCTTGTATTTATTAAATTTTTCTAATAAATATAATATTAAAATAATTATTTTTTAATATATTTAATACATAAAAAGTTTTTAATCCGAATTAAATTAATGTATTTAGCATTTTTATTATTTATTTTAATATCTGACATTGAAAAATAGAATGAGATCTTTGGCGATGCCAAAATGACGTCACAGTCCATTGGTTTCTTAGGACAGTCTTTTACAAAATGTCATTTATCTTTACATGCATAACATCTATCTCCCGATCTTCTTTTTCTTTTGAAATAAGGAGATTTTCTTCTGAAAAATTTGAATTTCTTTTCTCTCCTTTTGAATGGTTGAGAGCGTCTATCCTTAAAAAGAAATATATGAGATTTCTTCTGTGCAGGACAAACACAAATATTTATCTTTGCATTTTATAGGCTTTCTGAAGAATTTTGTTATACTTCATAAACTTCTTCATAGTTATGTGATTTTCACACAGTCTACTTAATACTGCAAGAATAAACTGGTGAAATTCTCTCAATGAAATTGCATTGAGAGGTCTTCCTGTTTGTTGGATAGAATGGCTAATTTCTACCTGAAGTTCCTCAAGTAAAGAGGTAATGTACACCTGTTTCATACTAGGGTCACTGTAACCACCTAACATGTAGAACTTTTCAAACATTCTCTGATAATGAAAATCAAGATCTTTTATCTTCAAAAAACAGCATTTCATTTCAAAGAAATCTTTATTCTGTCTCTTTGCAATAATCGCATGGTCTCCTAAAAATGTTGAATAAATTTGCAAAAGTGCATGAGAGATTGTTAAATTAAAGAAAGATAATATAGTATACTCATTTAGAGAAGTATACCTTTCTCTGAGGCTTCTAGTGAATCTGGATACAAACTCTTTAAGAACTTGTGGGAGAGAAGCACATTCTTTTGTCAATTGTAAATCAATCCATGCATTAAATTCAAGAATTTATATCTCCATTTTCTGGGTGGTAAGTCATCAAAGGTGAACCATAGACCATTAGAAGGTTTATTGGTTCTGTGATGCTCAAATTTGAGATCATATTCTTAATAATCATTTGCTGGAGGATCTTCCACAATTGACTCAGTAACAGAAGGATCAGTAGGAGGATCAACCATCAAAAACTGAGAGATATCTGCCTTTTGAGATTCTAAATCAAAGTCCGAAGAAGAATCAGAATTCATAATATCTTGTTCAGAGGAGTCCGAATCAGAAGTCTGAAGTACCATATGTTGTTGAGAAAATGGCTTAAAAACTCCTAGAGGAGGAGGAGGCTCTAAAAATTTCATTGATTCAGCATAAGTCTTTTGAGAGGATGAAGACTTCTGAGAATCGGGAGGCTTTTGAGTAACAGGAGGCACAAAAGATGAAAAGGTTTGAGCTTTTTGAAATAACTCGTGAACTGTTCTAAAATTAGGCTTAGTAAAGGGTACTTGTTGGTATGCAGGCGATAACATAGGATAAAAAGGTTTAGAAACAGATTGAGAATATTTTGACAACAAATCTCTTTCTATTATTTCAAGTCTGAATTTTAAGATTTTGATTTCTTCCCTTTTTTGATCAAAACTTGGGCTTAGATGACGTTGTTGTATCATCATTCTGAGTTCATTGTCTAGTTGATGAATTCTCATAAGAAGAAAATTATAGTACCGTTGAATTTCAATAGACATTGATATCAGGCTAGTGATATCTTATATGTCTTAACAGATAATTGATCAATCTTAAAATCAATGGATTGCAAATAATTATTCTGGATCTAGGCATTCTGCGTTTGTCAATTAGGAACTTCTTCACCTTGGGTGATTTTTTTAATTGTCCAGTGGGAAGAACTGTGTTTGGTTGAATAAAAGTTTTGGTACTGATTTTAGTTTGAGGATCAGTACATCGTTCAAGTGGTGAAAATTCTGATGATGCTGATGAAAACATCATACAGGGTTGGGGTTGAAGAATTTGGGTGAAAGATCGATGCACCAGTGGGGCACATCGTTTAATCTGTTGTGATTTAGGTAATTCTGGCTTTTTTGGAACATCAATGAGTCCTTCTGCTCTTAAAACTTTAAGAGCTTTATCATAAATTGGGAAAGGAAGTGGATACTCTTTTTTCTGAATTTCTGGAAAAAATTTTATCCAGGGAGAATTTTCTGAATCAGGAGGAGGACGTCTAAGTCTTGTTGTTTCAGTTCTGCATGAAGAGAAAAAAATTTTAGGTCTAGTGAGTCTGGTAGATTGAATAGGAGGATATTAGACATCTCCTATTTCTTCACAGCACATACAACCAGGGTCACATTCTCCTAAACATGGGGTATCCCAAATAAAATATCCTCTGACCTTCTTGGCATAGATCAGACTACCATCAGATGCAAAACTGTGTACTGGTATATGTTTTGTGTTCCTCGAATAAGCTGGAATAATCATGCAAGTATAAAAGAGTTCTGGGAGAGAACTTATACTTGCTCCTTCTGAATCCTTTGTTGGCTCTTCAAAGATAGTTTTAACTGTACCATCTTTCTTTCTGATGAAGACAGGATTCATGGTCTGAATAGGTTGGATTTCTCTTGCTGCTTTTATAAGTAGTTACCATTCCAGAGGAATGAGTTTCATTAAATCTTATCTGGGCAGCTTTCTAGGAGTCTGTACAATTGTGGGGGTTGTATCTGTATTTGCATAGATATAGAGAGCATCAGTGGATACTCCTGGAGCAGACAGATTAATTGCATGGTCTTGCAATTTATACACTATTTGATGATAAGTAGTTGCAGACAGAGATCCTTCAATTTGATCAGCTCCAGTAATTTGTACTTGAATTTTTAAGGCTTGTGACAAATAAACATCATTCAAAGATAAATTATAATTAGAAAAAAATGTCAGAACAACACTTTCAACATTTATTATTGTCAGAGCAGTATCAATTATTGCATTCTCAAAATGAAAAGAAATAATCTGGCAAGGACTGGAAGACTTTTTGTTCCATGGTAGGATAAAATAATTCCCACACCTCTAAGATGAAGATGAGAATATCCTTACTTTTTTCATTGAGAGACAAACTCTTGTGAAATTTTTATGGTGATATACTGCTCAGCAGGGGACACTGGTTCAGAAGTGAGGTATGAATATATTCTTTTACATTAGATCTTTTAATAGAGATGAGTTTAAATATCTTTTTCATGTAATCGGATTTTTGAAAGATGAGATAAGAGTTAAGTATAGGAAGCTAAGAGCTGTCTATTTTGAAGTCTTTTAGGATATGAGTTATTTCTACAAGGTGATCTATTTTATTTGTTATAGACTGAGAACAAGAAGGAGAGATTAAAAGAGAGGAAGTATGATTAATAGCTTTTTCTTGGGGAGTGTACATAGTATTTAATATTTCTTCTTCCTTCATCATTATCATTATTTATCTAATGAATAGTGCATATTTATGGCTCTGATATTACTCGAAGGGTGTATGGATATTAAGAGTCAAAGCTCACCATACTGGAAACACGCAGTTCTCTAATCAGAAGTACAGTGTATTGTTACACCAGACAAACCATAGATTTCCTTTGGTTTGTTCAGCATCAGTAACACCTACTGTCTGGTTTTTAGCTTATATATCTCAAAAAACACATATTTTTTATGTATCGAAATAGGGTCAGCCTGAGCTGTAAGTTCCATACAGAGCGTACTTTATTCTCAGAAGGATTTGCAGAGTACTATTTTACCAGATAGTCTCAAGCATCGTCCATAAATACAGCCACACCAGGGCTTTCAACAGGATATCGCTCTTTTGATTGTCACTGGTTAGCATACTCAATATAAAACTTTCTGGATTATTACACATTATTTATAAATAAATAAATAAGATAATAACTCAAGTTGAAGAAGAAGAAAATTATTAAAACTGTATAATTTTATTAAAAAGGATATTTTGAGCGCTGTCATTTGGATGCCATTTCACCCCACTATTACTTCTATTTTTTCTAATTTTCTTTAATTTCTGCTTGAGAAAAGCCTTTTTTTTCCCAAAAATTTTACGGGAAATTTGACATTATTGAAATTATTTGCTACTTAATCTACGACAACAATAATCATAGTTGTGAAAAAATGTATTTTATTAGTCAAAATGGAAATTACGATTAAAGAAAATAACTTCATATTTTCAAAAGAAAAAGATATTTGTTTTAAGAAAAAAAATTTAATTTGAAGCTTAAAATATCAAATAAATAGTAATTGTGTGATATTTTATTATTTATTTAAAGTATATATTATATCAAATAAATATAAATTTATAAGTTTCAATTTAATTTAAAATTAAAATATCTATGTTAGGTTTAAAATAACTAAAATTTTTAAAATATTAAATTTAACTAATGATTTAGTACAATATATAGTTAAATTTAATATTTTAAAAAATTTAATTTATTTTAAACCTAATATAGATATTTTTAATATATTAATTTAATTTCAATTTTAATATAGATATTTTAATTGTCTAACTATATATATTTTATAACTAATTATATCCATATTAAATTATATATTCTAATCTAATTTTGAACTCTTCGAATAAATATGTATAATTAATATCTAATTAATTATTTATTGTACTAAATAATAAATTTAATATTTTGAAAATATATTATATGCCTTAATATTGTTATTTTTAATTAGTATATAGATTTTTAAAAGTTAACATATATAGAAAGGTGCTAGAAAATTTTAATTTTAAAAATTTTAAAATTAAAAATACAAAAATAAATAGTAAATATTATATTATCTAACCAAAATTGAATAAACGATTATAAAAGAAATTTTTCGTTTATAATTTCATAATTTTAACAAAATAAATTATATTTTATAATTTTAACTTAATATTGCTTTTGCTTTATTTTTTTAAAACTTATATATATAGAAATATATATAATATTATCTATATTGTTCTTTCTGTTTTTACTTTTAATAATTAATTAATTATTATATTTATATGGAGTGTTCAAATAAATAAACCCACTCCATAATTTAAATTCAATATTGTAGTACGTTAATTAAATTCAAATATTATAATAATTATAATATACTATTAGAAAATTTTAAGTTAATTATAATATTAACTTAAAATATTTAATATTGAATACATTGTGTTTTGCAATTACAATATATTGGATAAAAATTATTATTTCATGTTTAATAAAATTGAACATGTAAGTTAAATATTAAAATAATAATATAATATTTAAGTTATATTAAATATTATATTAAGTTAATTATTTATTTGATTTAATTATATTAAGTTATTGTAATTTTATGGTAATGAATCATTTTTTTTATGTTTTTGCTTTTACTTTTGATAATTGTTTTCTATATTTTGTTTATTTTATTATTTATTTATTTTTGTTTACTTTCATTTGATTATCATATTTGGAATTATGATGTAAATTATTGTTGTTTATTATCCATTTTTATATTTTGTGTTTTCTTTTTTTAACATTAAAAGGGATCTTCACTGATATTAAGCAAGGTTGTTGATGTCTTTTCCTTTTTAATGGTCATGGATGTTAATTAATTTATAGTTAATTTTTATATTAAAAATCTATTTTAATATAAAATAATTTAAATCTATATATATTATATACTAAATATATAATTACTAGCACTATATTATGCCACATGTCTTCCTATAATTTTGCAACATGTCACAATATTGTAGCAGCAGCAGCAGTAATAATGATAATAATAATAATTTCTTTATATATTAAATTAAAATATTCAGATTAATATTTAAATTTCGTATTTCAAATAAATTGTATAATAAATTAAAATCATAAATTTCAAATTAAATGTTAATCTTAGACATTCTTACTAATCCAATCTTTAATTATAAGATTTTAATTTTTTTTAAAAAAATTATATATAATTTTAATATATATTAAAATTTTATATATGCAATAATATTATATATATTAAAATATATACACATTTTTTAGAACATATATTATTTTTTTTTATTTTTTACGATTTATATTCTAAATCATCGATTATGATTTTGATTCAAAAAATCAATAATCTGAATCGAATCTTTATAATCGGTCTTGATTTTATTTATGATCCAATTATTTCAATTTCTTAGGACCTATGAACTAAACTGACAATGAGTCTAGATTAATATTTATTTATTTAAAATTATTATTAAACTTAAAAAATAAAAATACTTACACATCGAGCGTAATCTTTTCTAGTTTTTTCTATATTGCATGTTTACCAGAGGCATTTTCTGTACAATAATATAGATAGCTGATGGATAAATTTGGCTCTTATAATATGCATTATTCTCGAGTGTTTCTCTTCTTGGAAGATCTATCACCTTTTATTGAATTTATGATATATATGAGAGTTACTAACACCATTAATTTCTAAACGTCATTTTTTTTTTCATTTTCAAAATCGGAAATTGATGATAAAACATAAAAAACTTTCAATAAGTTTATATTCTTTAACTTCACTTTAAACACTGAAAATGAATTTAATTAAGGCCCAACCTCTAGAAAAATTCACTAAAACATACAGTTTTTCTTTTAATTTAATTTCATCCTTTGATTTGTGTCAATTGGATTTTTTTTTGTCAATTTCATCCAAATTTGGCTTGGGAAATTTTAATTCATAATATGATGTTCATTAAATTTTGATTTTTTTTTATAAATTGTTAAATATTAATAAGTAAAATATGATTTTTTTTTGTCTCAATTGCAAAATAAAAAATAATTTTTATGATTTTAAAATTTTTAATTTTAATAAAAATAAAATTTTCTTATTTTCAAAATTTTGATATTAATTTTTTATTTTGGTTTATATTATTTAATTTTTATTTAATATTTTTAAAAATATATTTAAATATTTTAATTATTTGGAAATATATTTTTAAATTTTTAAAAAATATATATTTTTCATTTTTTAATTATTTAAAAATATATTCTTCTTTATTTTTTTTTAAAAAATGAAATGAATAAAATGGGTACTACTGTGTCATATCATCATTTTAACCACAAATTAACTTTCTTTTAATGACAAGAGTCTAAATAACCTGTTTTTAACAGAAAGTCATATAATCATTTTAATGAGGAATTAACTTTCTTTTAATGACAAGAGTCTAAATAATCTGTTTTTTGCGGAAAAATAACATATTTGATCAAAAAAAAAAATTTAAGTTTTGAATCTCTGGCATCTCCTTGTAATTCTCTTTCCCACTTCCTTTCCCATTTAAATTCCCAAACAATGAACCCCAAAAGAAGAAAAGTTTCCATCTTCTTTTGCACCACTACTTTTCAACAACCTTTACATAATTTTACAAGAAAATCTTCTAGTGGCAACAGCAAAAGACGTCTTCTCCTGTAAAAGCAGTAATTGTGGTGATGGTGGTTATGTGAATTTATTATTATTATTATTATTATTATTATTATTATTATTATTATTATTATTAAAATAAGAAGATGAGGTTTTAATGGAGAGATTCAAGGAATGACAACAGTGGGCGCGATAAAGATTAGGGTTAAGAGAAGGAAAAGGGATAGGTGTGGGTTGAGAGTGAAAGGGAAGTGGAGAAGATGAGGTTTTAATAGAAGAAGAAGAAGAAGAAGAAGAGGTTTTAATAGAAGAAGAAGAAGAAGAAGAAGAAGAAGAAGAAGAAAGTGGTAATGGTGAGGGCCTGGATGTTTTTTTGATTTAAAAAAACTTAAAAAATCAAAATTAATGAAAGAGTTTTGATGCTCAAAATCAATGAGTTTTAAGGATTTAAACTGATAATAATCAAATTTGCTATATCAGTTATCCACATAGGTATGAGATTGATTTAAATTTGTATTGGACAAAATTTGATACAAAAAAAAATCTATATTCAATTGATACAAATTAAAAAATGAGATTAAATTAAAAAAAAAGACACTTATTTTAGTAGATTTTTATGAAGATTAGTATTTAATTTCCATTTGCATTTTATTTCACATCCTTTTTCACCTCCATCTATTAAAGTAGTATAAAAAACTTTTTAGTTATGCAAATATATATATATATGAGGTGATATGCCTATTAATTTTTATTAAAGTCGCTATTAAAAATGGCATTTATAATTTATGATAGTGAATTGGAACAACATAAAATGGTCCAATTATGGTAACTTGGTAGTTCATAAAGATTTACAAAATCAAGCAAAGCATTGTCAATTTAAAAAAAATGGTTAACTCCTCAATTGCCACAAAATTTTAGTTGTATGTTAAGTGGCAATGTCTAGGTTGAGGTGGCAATATTTCCATTTTCGTACTATCAATTGTTGTGATAAAACCATAAATATTATTTTAAACATATAAATATTCTCCACTTTTAACATAATATATATATAAATAATCCATTAATACTTAAAAAAAGCAAAAAAAAAACTATTTAATTAATTGGGATATGCCATTGATCAATGCATTTCCTAACCTAATGAAAGTCACACCCAAAATCTCTCTTACCCATGAATTTTATTATACTATAATTAGTTTCATCCCCTCATTACCAGTTGAGGAAAGACAACTAAATAAATTATTGAATTAAATAAATAAAAAATATTCATTGAAATCCATATTATCAAAATAATGATAATATGATTATTATTAATAACATTGCAATTAAAGGTATTTCCTGTTACCTACTCATTCTCATATCATAGCCTGTCTTTTCTTCCTTCCTATCATCACCATTATCATTTGCTCTTAAACACTTTGCTAGAGATTGAAATTGGATTTATCCTCTCAATGATTCGTTCCTTTTTTTAAATTGAATTTTTTTTCAAATTTTAATTCTGAACCTCAATAAACGTGAGACAAATTTTAACATATTTAAAGCCATCGAAAATTTGATAAATATAATTAAATTATTTTCTATTGAAAAATATGTTTTATTATACACATTATACTTTAGAGATATAATATATTCTAAACACATATTTTTATTATTTATTCTTTATCATTTAAATTATAAATAAAATAAATATTATTTTAATACTAATTTCAACTGTTAATTTTAATTTTGATCAAGATGTGAGATATATTTAATCAATGAATTATATAAATTTATTAAGGAATTTAATTTTAAAATATTAAATAAGTTATTAATTCACTTACTAAATGCAAACTTTTATAAGATATAATAATATTAATAATTTCAAAAATTAATAATTATTATAATAATAATTCATCTTAATTGTGAGTCATGTAATTATTGATGCCCATTTCTCCATCACTCTAAGGGGTGTTCTTTAAAAAAAAATCATCTACGCATTATAGCAACTAACACCGAGCCATGCAGCGGACGGTGGGAGGTGGGGTAAGGAAAATGAAAAGGCCACGTGGGCAGAAGAGGGGAAAGACACGTGGACGAAAGTGATTGCACAAGAAGTGGGACAGCTGTTTGGTAGAAAATGTATATGGGGCATGGAAGGGGACAGCGTCTTCAAGTGAGCTGCTACGACTGCCTGGTTGGCAGGTGTTCATACGGACATCCCCATGTGTTGTCAAATATACTCTCTCCTCCTCTTCTATTCTCTTCGGTGGTGCGTTCATTACACGCTCCGCCCCTCCCTCTCTTCAACTGGCCGCTTTACTGTGACTTCAATTTCTAGGCACGTTGAGTGGTGAAAGCAAACCTTTGTAGAACTTCATCTTTTTTTATTTTTTTCCCCTAAAAAAAATTCGTGCATGATTCATGAATAACTCATACTAGGGTTTATTTCGTAATTTCCAAATGAACTGATATTGGGAAAAAATATCATCTTCAAAATATTAATTGAAAGCTATTAAAATAATTTAATGATTAATAATATCAAATCATTATAATTAAAATATTTAAAATCAACATTTTCAGTTGTTGGAATTTAACCTTTGAATTAATCATGACTTTCGTGTAATTAACAGCAATTATTAAACTAAATGCTTCCATAAATTTCAAAACAACTAAAATAAATATTATCTTCAAAATATAATTTCAATATCAATATTAAACTAACTCTTAAAAGATAAAGAAAATAAATATTTAAAAAAAAATTAAAATTTTAATTTTTAATCAATTACATAAAAAATAATTATTTAAATTTCAATTATTTTTAGCTAAGAGATACTATTTACATCAAGTATATATATCAAATAGTCAATTAAATAGAATTTCCTCTGTCAAAAAATAAATGCACTTTTAATTTCATAATAATTAAAAAATTAATTTTATTAAAAATGTAATTTAAATATATTTTCCCTTATTTTCTTATTTGAATGCAAGATATATTAAATATGAATTTAACAAAAATCTAATATATTAACTAACTTATTAAAATAAAATCATAATTTATGATAAATAAAAAAAGATATATCAACTTAGAACCGAAAGAATATTAATTTAATATAAATAAAAACCATATCCAATAATTGCTTAATTACTAAACTAGTATTATGATATATAAAATTAAATGAAAATTTACTGTCTAAGTGAAAATCATATCTTGATGACAAAATAAAAACTGAAAATCAATTACTTCATATGCAATAGCGTTTATTTTTGGGTTTTAACTCCAAAAAATAAAAATTTATTTGTTAATATTACTGAATTTTAGATTTTTTTTATTTGATAGAAAATAATTTTAGATAAATATGAAATTTATAAAATATAATTTTTAATGTTTTGATTTTGTAAAGAGGTATATATATATATAAGTAAAATATATTTTTTTCTCTTTCTATTATTTTTTAAAATTTTTACTTTTTTTTACTCTTTCTTTTTGCAAATCCAATTATAAAAAGAAAGTTCTATTTTTTATTTTTATTTTAGTAAAATAATCATCTATAATATCTAATTATTATAATATATTAGTAGGATAAATAATATAATTTTTTAATAAGTGAATAAAATGTGTTTTTATATATAAATAGTAAAAAATAATGAAATAATTTTTAAAAATATAAAATAAAATTTTTAAAAAATATAAATAATTTTAAAAAATATAATTAAAAATTAAAAATAATTTTTAATTTAAAAATAAAAAAATTTAAATCTTATAACATAAACGAATATTGCCTTTGCTACTCGGTTTCAAGAAATTAAAAAAAAATTACTTCGCCACTATTTAAATCATGTGTATAGCGCGTGAGATGAGAAGGAAGCTTCGATGATGGCACTTTAGGAACCTCGGCTAATGCAAAAATTTATATTAAAAAATATAAAAGAACCTCAGTGGCCTTTTGGCTTCGGCTTTGGTTTTCAACTAAATTATTATTATTATTATCCAATGATTTAAACCTACAAATTATAAAAATAATAATTTCATGTACAAAAATAAAAATAATGAAAAATAATAAAAAATAATCTAAGCCGTTGATGTCTTACTTATCACGTTATTTGTCTAGGCTAGCCGGTCCCACTGTGATACTAGAAGGGAAGAAGGTTGCAAAATTGTAAGAATAATATAATTATACTCAATATTTTACTTATTGAATTGCCCATTTTTTGCACGTAAATAGACAAAGCTACAATAAATGAAATACACGCTCCTAACATGGCATACGGCTCAGCAAACTAAAGTCAAAATTTTTTCTCAAAGCCATCGTTTTTCTCAAGAAACAAATAGAAAATTGAGTTCTTTTTCTTCTTCTTCTTCTTTTCTCCTCTATCAAACTGTGACATTTCACTTTTTTTAACTCTCATTCTATTATTTTTGCTGGACTTCTGATAAAAAAGAAAAGAAAAGAAAGAAAATTTGAGTTTTTATCAATTTGATGGTGGAAGTTAGATTTCATTGATTGGTTGGTGAATATCTGAATTTTTTAGTGATTTACCTTAAAACACAAAAAAAAGAAAGAAAGAAAAGAAACATATGTAAAGACAACTTACAGGAGAAGATTTTTAGATAAAATGAAGAAGAATAAGAAAAGAATGGAGGAAATGGAAGAATGGTAGTTGGATTTTTTAGAATTCTTTTCTTTCTTTTTTTCCTCCCTATCTCCTCTGTGTTTCTTTGTTTCGATGATGATGTTAGATTTTTTTTCTTTCTTTTCTTTCTTTTTGTGAAGCGGATCTAACAAATAGATAACTGAATGAAGAAAAATGTAAAATAAAGTTAAAATCTTCAAAGTTTCACATTTGTTGGTGTTTGTTCGATGAGAAAGTGATGGAAAGCGAAGGGAAAGTAAAGGGGATTGTCGTAATTTTATAGTTAATATAGTGGATCTAAATTTTAGAATATGTAGTTTTTTATATAATATATATATAATTAAAATGCAATGAACATAGTTATTATTTTGGTTAAGTTGTTTAAATAATAATCAATGATTAGGAATACGCTTTATTAATTAATTCGATAGATCATAGATATATAAATGCAAACTTTGATAGTTTCTCTCCAATCAATTCTTTTAAAGGGTTTTTAGTATTTATTTTTTAATTTTTTTAATTTGAATTAAAATATTCTATTTTCAAATGACGTGTTTTGAAAAATAAAAATAGATTAATTTTATAAATTAAATAAAATAAGGTAACATAATCAAATTAAACGATAAAATAAAAAAGATTACTAAAAAACTGCCTCCCCAGTCATTTTGATAAATAAATTATTAATTGTTATTGCATATATTTTTTAAAACAATCATGCAAATCCATGGTTGACCTTTCAATAAACTTCTACTAAATTGATTAATTAATTAATTAATTAATTAAAACAACTTGGAAATCGTATTTGACTTTTTATCTTTAAGCACATGTCCAACGATATTATTATATGTAAAATGTCAGATCAAATCATGTGTTCTAATAAATATCATTCATATCAAAATAATTAACAAAAGAAATTTATTAGGGTTTTATTTAAATCTACTATTTCATTTGTAAATTGAAAAAATAAACATAATATTTTTATATATGATCTTTTTAATCTAAAAATATTATGCATAGATTTTATATAGAGTTTTATATGATCTTTTTATTCTAAAAATAGTCATAATTACTTTCTCATGTCTAGATTATGAAAGATTAATTAATTTAATTTTGTCTAAACTCTTCTCAATAAATTCCTATTCGATAACAACACAACTATAATTAATATTTTCAAAAATAATTATTTTTAATCCTTAATTCATGTAATTAACTTTTATATTTAGTTGATTAAATATAAAAATCACCGCATCATAACTGCAAAAAAATTATACTTCAAACATTTCATTATTAATGGCTAAATCCTAAATCTTTGTCAAAGACAAATTATAGATCTTGTTCAACGGTATTAATTAGTAGTATTTTTATAATATATATTTGTAAACAACAATAAATATAATAAGAGAACATTAAGAAATTAATAAATTAATTATAGCTTTGAATAAAAAAATTAGAGTATGACTAGAAACAAATGAAAAAAAATAAAAATAAAATAAAAAATAAAAATAAAATTGTTTGAGGAATATTAATTAATAGGGTCAGTTCCAAAATTTTCCATATAAAGTAAATTCATTTTATCTGCCGTAATATGGCAACGTGAGCCGGACATCATCCGGCTCGGCTCCTTCTGTTACAACCTCATAAAATTATAAGTAATTAATTACTAATTATGCGTGTTACTCGTGTTAAATAGGTCACCTAAACATGGTTTTAATTATACAAAAATATTAAATGTACTAAATTAATTCAAATTAAAAATATTTATATATTAATTATATTAAAAAAAATAATTATTTTAATATTATATTTATTATTAAAAAATGATTATTTTAATATTATATTTATTATTAAAAAATAATTATTTTTTAATAATAAATATAATATTAAAATAATCATTTTTTAATATAATTAATATATAAATATTTTTAATTTAAATTAATTTAATTTATTTAGCATTGCTATTAATTAAAACACTATATTTATATTGATCAAATAAATTAAAAAAAAAAGGGCAAAATGCTTCAATATACACATTTATCACCCGCCAATGGCAAAATGTGGCAGGAAAGGCTCAACACGTGGCACAGATCCCGTAACTCTAGCTCTTAAAAGTAATCAAAAGCCGTTGACTTTGGCTTTCCATCATAAAACGTCGCCGTTCTTTGCCTTCGTAAACCAGGAACCTCAGGTGGCGTCACCGTCCTTATAAGGGCGAAATTTAGGCCTTTAAAAAATGGGTGGGTTTTAACGTCGGCAGATCCCCGCTTCGACCCTAGTCTATTATTCGGATCTTTATTCAACAATCCAGATATCAAGTCTCGAGCGTGCATTTCAAGCGATGAGGACGCAGAATGAGTAGAGAAAGTCAAGGGCTTTTTCACGATGTTACGCAGTGTAACTTCATTTGATGGAGCTGCAAACGGCGTACGTCCATAAATGAGTTCGTATATAAAAATACCAAAGGCCCACCAGTCAACCGCGTTACCATGGGACCCACCGGAGGCGACTTCTGGGGCTACATATTCATGGGTCCCAACAAATGAACAAGACCGAGCGGCGACCGGCTCAGCGACAAATAACCGGCTGGGGATCAAGGTTTGGACTTTCTTGGATCGGAAAAACCGGTTGAGGAGGCACGAAAAGTTTTTGCTAGAATGTGATCGGGTGTACTGTATAGAGGACGGAGAAGTAGAATCCGGAGATAAAGATGGAGATTCAACGGCTGGGATTGCATCGGAGCATAATGACAAGTCAAAATCTGAGAGCATGATGTGACCATCCGATCTAACTAAAACGTTTTCAGGCTTTAAGTCTCTGTAGATGATTCCCAGCATGTGAAGGTATTCTAAAGCTACAAGAACCTCCGCTGCATAAAATCTGAAACCAAAATCACAAATAAAGAAAATTAATTATTTTCCTGCAACGCAAACACCGAAAGAAAATGAGAGAAAAAGAGAAATGGAATCTCCAGAAATCTTTTCTGATTTCTTGCATGCAAAGGAAAAAGAGAAATGCCTGATCTAGTAAATTTGAATTTTTAAACCAGCTGTAATATGATGATTCCATTATACCATTAATAGGAGAATTTCAAATAATGGAAATTTGCGGCCAAGTCTGACAGATATAATCTTCGTTGTAGATGAAAATAAGGGAAAACAGAAAGCGATTTCTTAAAAAAAGACCTCATTAATTATGATAATTAAGTGCAATTAGCAATTAAAATTTTGCCATTCATATATATACAAAGAGTTAATAAAGAGGACAGAGACAAGAACGTATCAGTCCATATGTTAACAGAAGAAAACAAAATCAACGCCATGCAAAAAGATCGATCATCGCAGTGGATAAGCAAAAATATCCACAAGGTTTTTTGTTTTTCTATGAAATAATTGAGAACTTCAAAAAAAATTGCAGCTTTTTTATTTTTTTAATTCCTTTTTTTAGGTACTGAATTTTGAAAAGATTAATTAAAAAAATAAGGGAAAAAGAAATTAGAATTATAGTTTTACCTTGCAGAGCTGAGAGAGAAGCGTTTATGAGGTTGTTTGTGTCTCAAAGAGTGCAAATCACCACCGGAACAGTACTCCATTACAATGCACGAGAAATGTGACGCCTCGAACTCTGCGTACAAATTAGGCAAAAATGGATGATCTAACATTTTCAAAATCTTCCTCTCCATCTCAGCTCTATGCACCTTTTTTTTCACCGCTAATGCTTCCTTATCCACCACTTTCATCGCATAAAAGCACAAACGATCATCATCTTCTTCGTCATCTTCATACTCATCGTCAATGTTTCTGTCATGGTCTCTATTCAGATTGCAGAGATATACTGTACCGATATCGCCGGAGCCGATTTGGCGAATAAGTCGGAAGTCACGGAAGTTGAGACCGGTTTTCCGACGGAAAGTGGCAGAACGGATAGCAGAATAAGCAAAATCCGAGGAACGGTGAGGTTTAAGAGTGAGGTTTTCAGGAGAAGATCTAGAAGTAAGAAGCTCAAAAGAAAGACGACTGTAACTGCTACAACTTTCGCTACTCATTGAACTGTTAGTTGAATTAGTAGTTTTGAAACTGAGATCACCGTCGGAGGAGTCACGATGGCCGCCGCCGCACTCTAACATTTTAGAAATTGAGAATCCAGTTGTAAGTACCACGCTAGCTAGCCTTTTTTTAAGAACAAAATATAAAAAATATATATAAAAAAAGGTCAAAAAAGCGAAAAAAAATAGAATCTGATAAAATTATTCTTGATCGTTTGTGTTTATAGGATTAGAGACAATGAACTGGAGATTGTTGTTGTCGAATCAGATACTTAAAAAAAACAAGAAGAAAAAGAAGATAGAGAAATGGCGATGGAGGCAGTAAAGGAGAAAGAGAGAGAAAGAGATACAGAGGAGATGCGCTACGAATATAACAGGGTTTTTAGGGCTTCTGAGCAAGACACCGTCCGTACTCAAAAGCCATGCTTTGGAGAGAGAGAGAGAGGCTGATTGGTTCTCTGGTTTGTTTTGGTTTGGTTAATGGTCATAGAGAGAGATATAATGGAAATGAAGATGAAATCGTTGAGGGGAATTTATTATGGGTGAAGTGTACGGAGATAGTAATAATTTTTTGTTATACTTTATATAATGACAAAACTACTGAAAAATAAAATTCAAATTTTTTTTCCACGTTTAATCTTGATATCTATGTATAATACTAAAGTTAAAGACACTACCACCATACTTTTAGCAAGTGTTCCTTTCTTAAATTTTTTAAATTAATTTTTAACTATTAAATTAAAATTAATTAATTTTAGATTTATTTAAAGTTAAATTAAATTAAATTTATTTAGATAAATTTAAAATTAATTTAAATTCTTTTACATAAATTTTAAATTCAATTAAATTTTTAATTATTAAATTTTGAATTTATTTAAAATTAAATTAAATTCATTTAAATAAATTTAAATTCTTTAAAATTAATTTAAATTTAAATTAAATTTACTTGAGTTAAATTTTTAATTATTAAATTAAAATTAATTAATTTTAGATTTATATAAAATTAAATTAAATTCATTTAAGTAAATATAGAAAACTCTTTATTTAATAATTAAATTTGCATATAGTAGTCTATATTATAGAATTTTTAAATGACTTTTTATCATTTGTTAATATTAATTTTTTATTTTTTATTTTTTAGAAAATTTTTGATTTTTTAATATTTTTCTTATAAATAAAAAATAAAAATTTATTAAAAATTATAAAATCTAATATTAAAATCTAATAAATTTATATTAATAATACTCATAACATAAGGTGGGATTCTATTCTAATTTGTTTAATAATCTTAATTTAATTGTTTTATTTTATTTTATTTAAATTATCAAATATTTTTGAATTAATTGTTGTTGAGTCTTGAATTTTTGAAATTTAATTTCATTCTATTTTAAAAATATTTTATTTATGAATTTTTCAAAATAATCCTAATTTTTATGGTTAAATAAGTCATTGAGGGGTTTAACCACAGTTAAAAGTTGTTTTACACGTGAGATTAGAAGAAAAAAGGAGAGCTAATCACTTTTTATTACTCCTATTTTTTTTTAATTTATTTTGCCGTTAGATGACGTAGGCGTCAGGCATGTGCGGAGAAGGTCGTTTCGACGATTGTCACGTGGCATGCTGTTAGTCTTATCTTTTTTGCGTCAAATGTGTTGGAATTCTACATTGGGCGTGTTTTCACTTAGGAAAAAGAAAAAATGGTATGCCAATAATGCCCTTCTTAATTTCCTTAAATCATTTTCAATTTTTTTAAATTATTAAATTCATAATTAATTTAAATTAAGATTTTGATTTGAAGCATTAAATTCACAGAAAAATTTTGTTTTCAATGCTAAGAATTTATTCATTCCTTTGTTTAATTTATCTCACAATAGAAAATTCTTTAATTGAACTCTTTAAGATTTATTTCGTTTAATGGTTTGTAGTTAAATTATTGGTAGTGGCTAAATATTGTAATTATTTAGAATATCAAATATTAAAATTGTAATAACGATTGTAGCAATTAAAATTGTTAAATTTTATTATTTTAATTATAGTTTAAATTACTCTTTTGTAATTATAGTTTAAATTATTTAATTATTTTAATTTTTAGTAAGGTCACTTTTAATTAGAGTTTACCATTGAAGTATTATTCATGTTTGAAATATCACTCAAAACATTAGATTAAAAAAATCAAATTAGAGGTTGGGAAATCAAACGCAGATAACAACCTACATTATGTCTGGATGATGATTAGCCATGGTTTAATAAAGTATAATATGGTTAAAATTTTTATTTGTTTTTAATTTTTATCTATTATAATTTGATTTTTTATAGTAATCTCATGATTTGAAATTTATAAATTTTTAAATCATCAATTTAGTGATTTTCATTGTTTTTCAATTTTATTTTTTAAAAATTTTCAAAATAAAACTATTAATATTAAATATATGTTATTTTTATAATATATTAAAACCATATAAAATATCATTAAATCAAATAAAAAAATTTGTGTGTAGTTCATCAACCCAATGATGAATAAAAAATGAAGATATCTATTCAATTCATTTTAATTTTTTTCCAAAAAGAAAGGAATAGGAAAAAATTTATGTTTCAATGAATCACACATAGAGATATAGTTAACCCTAGTATTTTCTATTTATCCGACTGTTGCTGAGCAATTTTTAAATATTAAACAAATCTACTCAGAAAGTAATTTTAATGTAGCCAATTTTTTCTCTTTTGCAATTGATTTCTCTACAACACCTAAACCATATAATATCATGTATCACATAAATTTTTTAAATATTATAAATATTATTTAGAGTACCGTACCATACAATATCATATATTATGAAACCATACTGAGAGTAATCTAAACAAGAAGTTAGAGTGAGCCCATCATTCAAACTAACTAATTGCATAAAAAATGTGCGCGATCATTTGGTTCATGCTCTTGTTTTCAACATTAATCAATTCTTATATTAAGATGTTATTCATTTAGTGAATAATTATGGGTTCAAAGATAAATATTTAATTCCTTTTAACTTCATTTCTATATTCAATAAAACCTAAAATACCTTTTGAATCAATTTAAATCAGAAATTTCATTTAAAAATTAAATAGATCTAATTTTGACCAACTCCTAAAACATGTAAATTATTGGAGCCTAAAAATCCTAGCATCTTTTTTCTTTAAATTTTTATATATTTTCATCTTCTTTAATTTAAGAGTGGGATTACTGCTAATCCATTGATGGTGGCAAACTCGTTCGCCTTTATTTTTCTTTATTTTTCATATATTATTATATTTTTATTTGATCTTTTCTTAATTTTGTATATTTTTATTTTTAGTTTATTTTCAATATAATTTTCAGATTAATATAGATATAAAATTTAATGTCTGTTCTTTTATTAGTTTTGTATATTTTTGTTTATAATTTATCTTTAAAATAAATTTCTAGATCAATATAAATCCGAAATTCAGCTTTTATGCTTATTTTTATTCTTACTTTTGTTTTTTTTTTGTCTTTTATAATAAAAATAAATACAATTTACGTTTTTATTATGATGTTTTGTCCTTTATTGTTTAAAGGTTATGCGTTCTCTTCTAATGGATATTTGTCTTTCTCTAATAGAGATTTATTTTTCTTCAATTGAGGTTTATTCTTTTTAATAAAGGTGTCCTTCGCATATAGAATGTAACTCGATATTTTTCTATAGTTGACAAATAAAATGAATGTCTAGCTAAAAACCAGATAGTCAACGACATGTTACTATTATTTACTGTTTACATTGAAAAAATTCAAGGGGATCCAATAATTTTAGTAGTTATGTATATTTTATATATTTTAAAATTATATAATTTTATTTGTATCTTAAATATGTACTTTTTGAATTATTAATGAAATTTTATTTATTTTGCATTCAAAAAAACTCTTAAAACATGTCTTACGAAAATGAAGCTAAAGTGAGTGAGAAATGAATAATTGACCAAAAAAACAAAAAAAAAGCTACAATTTCTTTCTTAAATTAGAAAAATTATCTAATACAAGGGTAATCTAAGCACTCTAATTTAAATGACAAATCAATTATATAATGATAAATCTTTATATTTTATCACTAAAAAAATTAAGGGTTCACCTAGATAAAATTTTAAATATATTTTGAAAAGGTTATCGTCACATGTTATAATTTACTTAGTTTATCATTCCAATTAGAATATCTAGTTAGAATTAATGTTGTACCATATAATTTCTCCTTAAATGGCAATTGTAGCAGCTAGGAGTGATTTCTATCTAGTTTGAAAATTTGAAATTTTTAAAAATTGTTCTAGAAGTCATAATTTTTTAAAATTGTAAAATTTAAAATCATTTTCATATACTCTTCACATTATATTCGTTGGCTAATTTTAAATTATTTAAGTTTTGTAATTTCTAATTACTCTTATTTTATAAGTTCTTTATTGAAATTTGGTCTTATTGAAACTTTATTTTTTCCGATTTGATATTATTTAGAAGTCAAGATGAAAAAGACTTTCAATTCTTTTTAACTAAATAGTTAGAATTCTTTATAAATAAGATTTATATTCTTCCTGTTTAAGTCAACCACATTTACATATATAATTTCAAAATGTAGTTATTTTATAGGTGTAATCATTTTATAAGTTTGCTTTAAGTTCAGAGTATAATTTGTAACACTGTGAGATTGTGTAAAGTTTTTGGATGTAATTAGTTTAAGAACTTTTGTTTTGTACTTTTCAGTTTATTAGTAAATTTTAGTTTTGTTAGGCTATGAATGTAGGTTTGAACTACATTAATTTTTATTTGTTCTTTTGTCTTTTTTTTTGTCAATTTCTATTTTGCTATTTATTTTACTATTCGCTTTAAACTAATTCATATAAATATTATTGAGGTCTCATTCTTGACAAGTAATATCATAGCCAAATTTATTAATTTAATATTTACTTTAGATTAACTAATGAAGACAATAAAATTTGAAATTAAGAAGTATAATCGCAGTATTAACTTAGTGATTTAACTATCAAGATGTTGGCGATTTGAATACATAATAATGAATACATGAAATATTATTGAGAAAAGATAAATTTATTGCCTACAATATTGAATGAGCAAAGATAAATTTATTGTCTAAAAAATTGAATGAGGATTCGGAGGAAAAGACAGTGACTATCATTCATTTATGCTTGTCTAATGACATCTTGTGTGAAGCCATTTATTAGAGAACTATCAAAAACTAGTAAGAAAATTTGGAGTATTCGTATGTGAAGAAAAATCTCATTAGCAAATTAGTTATGAAGTATCGCATTTACATGCTCAACATGGTAGAATATTCATATTTGAAATCTCATATTGATGAATTTATTTTATTAGAATGGATTTTGAAATTTTAAATATTAAATATAAAGTGAAAGACAAAACTCTTTTGTTATTAAGGTCATTACCTCCATTTTTTAAAATTATTAGAGAAACTTTAATTCATAATATAAGAATTTTGACTGTTGAAGAGGTTAAGAAAATTTTATTTGCTAAAGACCTAGCTAATAAATAGTGAAAAGAACGGTACACCAAAATTTTAGTTGTTAAAGATAGAAATAAATAAAGTAATTTGACATAGAATTATTGTAAAAGTAAGGACATATTAAAGCAAATTATCTTAAATTATAAAATAAAAATAAAGAGAAAACTTAAGAAATTTATAATTTTGCCGAGGCTGATAGTGTACAAAATGAATTTTATAGTATGTTTATGCTATGGCTAAAGAAAGTGCAAAAATTAGTGGCAGGTGATTTTTTAATTATGATTGTTTATTTGTCAATAGGAATTGATTTATTAAATCAATCGATGGTGAAACTATTTTAATAGACAATAATCATCTATATAAATTTGTGGGTGTTGATACTGTTAAAATTAGATGCATGATGGTGTACTTGGAATTTTTACTCATGTTTGGTATGCTTCTAATATGAAAAAAAAACTTATTGAATTGTCTGCTTTAGATAATATTGATTATAAATTTACCGATAAAGGTAAAGTTTTGTAATTTTTGAAATGTGCCCTTATTCTGATGAAGACTAAACAAATTGGTAGATTACATACGTTGTAAGATTCTACCATTGTATAATTAGCTACATGTTCGTATTTCATATTAAGTTTAAATTCTAGTAATTTTATGATTAAACCTTTTTTTTTTTTAAGTAAGTTCAAGTCTCGTTTAGAATTAATTGATATTTGTAAAAATTAAATTGTTAGTTTTTTTTTTTGGTAAATGTGGAATAAATTTTTGATTTTAGTATAAGAGAATTTAAAATCAAGATGCAAAATTATTGGGGAGTTTTTGAATTATTTAAAATGTTTTTTTTATCCCTAATTACTCTTATTTTGAAAGTTTGAGTTTTTTATTAGAAGTTGGCCTTCTTAATTTGATATTATTTAGAAAGACAAGTTGGCTAAGACTCCTAATTTTTTTGACCAAATAATTAGAATCATTCTTAAATAAGATTTGTATTCTTTCTATTCAAATTAAGTACGCACACATGCACACATTTATTTATGATGTAGTTATTTATATAGATGTGGCTATATGAGTTTTTTTTTAAGACTCATATTGTGATTTGTAATTTGTCAGTTCGTACGAGACTTTTGAATGTGATTAGGTTAAAAATTTTGAGTGCTTCCTTTTATTTTTATACCTTTCAGTTTATTGAAAAATTTTGCTTTTTTTCACTCGTAGAAATTGTATTCTTAACTTATATTAAATTTCTGTCTGTTTTTATTTTTATTTTCGTTTGCTTTTTATTTTCATTTTTCTTAATTTATATTTTGCTATTTATTATGTTATTCTCATGAAACCAACTCATATAAATATTTTTGAAGTGTCATTCTTGATGATGTTGTCCCAAAAAAATTTATGAAAATTCATTTCTATAATTTGATATTTTCAATACTAAATTCAATTAAACAAAATTTTTTCTAAAACAAGATTTCATCAACTAAAATTTTTATATGATAAAAGTATATTAAGAAGATAAATATATATAATTGACAAAAAAATTTAAATATTTTTCAAACTATTAATGAAATTTATTAGTTTTCATAAAAAATTATGTAAATTCATACGATGTCACAACACTAATAGAAAATTAAGCATATAATGATACAACTTTTAATACAAATTTAAAAATTTTAAGTTTAACTCGTATAAATACATTTATTTATTTTTTTAGCAATTTTATTCATATATTTTTGTCTTTTAACAATTTTTTAATAATAACTAAATAATAAAAAATTATATGTATATAAAGCCTGAAATTATTGCCACTTCATTGTCCTTATTATTGCATACATTCTTAGCCCATTTGGTGGACTCATTTGCTTCACTTTGTTTGTATACACTTTTCGATAGAAAACAAAAGGGTTATCATTAGTTAGTTGAAATGGTGATTATTGATTTAAGAGTTTTCTTTTTTCGAATTATCACATTTATATCTGGTGTAGAGAAAGCAAGCAAGTTGGTTGAATTTGGGTTGAGTCTCTTCTAATTATAAGCAGCTTGTTTATAGAATTTCCTTGATACTAATTTGATAAATTTATAAATTTGAGATTAAGTTATATAAAATTTTAAAATTATTTTTTAGAGATAGTTTTAAGCCATGAACTTTACTTTACTCTAAAATTTAATGTAGGTCTGAATTAAATTTTAATTTGATTAAAGGGTTTAAATTTATGATTGGAATCAATTCAGGACTTTTTCGTCTATTAAGATTAATAGTGTGAAAAATGAGACCCATGTCCTATTTTTACTAATAAAAAATGTTATTGAACAAAAAAAAAATTCATGTCCTATATTGAATTTTGAGGCAAAATTGAAGGCTTAAGTTGGAATTTTCCCGCTTATGGCGGAGGGTAAACCTTAAATTAAACATATCTACAAGCAGACAAACATCACCAATCATCCAACCTACGAGGCAAGCTATTCAGTGACAATTCAATGATGAAACGCAAAAGGGCTAATTTTGGTGGTGAAAGAAAAGTTATATATATATATATATATATATATATAGTGACAATTCAATAATGGAAAAGCAAAGGACTAGTTTGTGGTGATTGGTGAAAGAAATTACGAGAAGTATACACAGAAAATAAATGGTATGATAGTTGTTACTGTATATTGTAGGATCATATCTTTGTATTGTACTTGACAAATCTCAAACACAAGCTTAGAAACTTCAACCTCTCTTTATATCTAATCGGATGGTTGGCTCGGCTGGGTTTATTTTTTGTATTGTAATGAGTTAATTTGAACTCTTCAATTAATACACAAATTGGTATGGTGAGCAATATCCTTTGTGTACCTTATAGGCAATGGTTAAGTATGAGATGGCATGAAAAAGCATTAATGAATATATATATATATATATATATATATATATTAGGACATGCATGATGCAAGCAACAAAAGAATGGGGTTTTAACAGCTAGATTTTTATGTGGAAGTTATATATGCTAGGTCCCCAATTGATAACAACTTGATGATTTTTATCAATTTATTATATCGAATTATATATATTGTTATGATTTTGATTGGGTTTGTATTCATGATCTTATTGTTTTAAAAATAATAATTTTCTCATGTGTGTTATTTCTTAAAAAATAATCATAATAATGATTTTATGAGTATGAAAAAATTCAATGAAATTATTATATAAAATAATAACTCGTTTATTATATTATATTAGAAATATATAATTCTATTTCTATATTAAATTATGTATTTAAATATATTAATTTTTAATTAATTTAATTTATATAATTTATTATTATATATTATATGTGATATACAAATTAAATAATATAAAATAAATAATTTTAATATCACATAATTATTCAATTCAATAAATTTTATTTGGATTTTTTTTCAAACATTGAATATTATATTTTTAAATTATAAATATTGACACTTATTTAATAGTAGGTGAAACTAATAATATTATAAAAATATGATAAGTTAACATATATTAAATTTTTAGTACAATATATGTGTAATATAAATAATTTAGTACTTAGTAATTTATGATAGAATATAAAATTATAATAATATAATATTTTATTTTTATTAATATAAAAATAATTATATTATTTATTATTTATAAAGATATTATTAATTTTAGTATTTTTATTCTAAAAAAATTAAAAAAATGAATGAAAAATAAAAATTAAAATAAATTTATCAGTTAAATCAAATTTGAGTTTGACTAAGTTCAACAATTGATTTTTAATAATGGAATCCAGTGTCTAGCTTTTTCTAATTTTATGATTGGTTATCGCTTAATTATGAGAATTGTAGATTGAGGAGCAAAAGGGACCCATGATAGTTTATGATGGAAAAGATTGCCTAGGGAATGGGCAGCAAAATGCGCAGCAAGTTGGGAAAATGTAAATGGACGTTTCTCTGAATAATAAAAAGAAGGAGAGTTGATTGGCGATGTCAATGACAAATTTGGACTACCCCAAGAACCAAACACCCAACTATTTATTCACATGAACTACACAACATATGCTGTGATAGTGCTGTGGTTTGGAAAATTTGGAATCTAATAATCTAATCTTTAATCATTAACTTGCCCTTCCTTTGTGTTCCTTTCCTTCTCATGCCCAATCCCTTTTTTAAGTTTTATCCCTTCTTTTTGTTTTTTTTTTCTCTCTCTCTCTTTTTATTTTTTCCAGGAAAAACTATTTATCCCTTTTCTTAAATAAATGATTTCAACATGCTTTTTCCTGAGGAAAAACTTGAAGAAGGGAAAGAGGGGGGGGGGGGGGGGGGGGGGGGGGGGGTCATTGTGGGGCAATGGACCCCCTCCCATCCCATATGCCCATATGCATACATATATATATATATATAAATTATATAAGTTATGTATTATAAATTATACTTATACTTATAATTATATTATATAATTATAATTTATAATTTCTTTTTATATAATTAATATAATTATAATTAATATATATAATTTATATTATTATAATTATAAAAATAAATATAATTTATAGTTATATAACGTATGTAATTTATGTAAATTATAAATATCTATAATCTAAATTATTATAAATATATATAATTATATATATATATAAATTATTGACTTTTTTACACTATTTTTTTATTTTTAATTAGTAGGTATTTAGAGTTTTGTGATTATATATTTATATTAATATTAAAATTCTATAATTTGGATAAAGTGGGTAAAACTAATATTCTCTTTTAAAATAGTATTTTTATAAAATATAATTTAATAAAATTCTCTAAATAAATTAATATATTGAAAAATTAAATAAAAGATATGTAAAAAGTTAAATAAATTTTTAAAATTTAATAAATAATATAAAATAAAAAATTTAAAATTAACTATAATATTAAATATTTAATTTTAATTTTAATTTGCCGATAAATTTTTTTACTTTAAAAAATTTATCCCATTCATATAATTTTTAGTTCCTCTGCTGTTATTGGCGTAATTCTTGTATTTAAAACCTCTCAAGTAGTATACAAATTTGTTTGACTCCACATAAAAATTTTGGATTTAGTCAGTTTTTCAAAGTTTATCTTTCATATGGTATAAGTTTGAAAATTGTTGTCATATATGGACAATATTACATAACTTATTTAACTATTAAGGTGGTGTTTGATTTAGGATGGAATAAAAATGGATTATTTTCATTATTATAATTTGGTTGAATAAAATAGATTTGTTTTTTTTTATAAAAAAATAGAATGCACAAAATCAAATTGATTATCTTCATCCATCTTCAAAAATAAGTATTTATTTCATAATTATTTATATTTTTTCTCATCTATTAAATCAATAGATATTATTTTCATAATGAAATCTTTAATCTGTCAATTATAATTTATTATGATATTTTTAATTAGCTATTGATTTTTCAAAATAAAAATACTTTATATTTTTTCTCATCTATTAAATCAATACATATTATTTTCATAATGAAATCTTTAAACTGTCAATTATTAATTTATTATGATATTTTTAATTAGCTATTGAATTTCAAAATAAAAATACTTCACACACACACACACACATATATATAATATTAAAAATTACTGTTAATTTTGATTATTAATCTATTATAATTAAAATAATTTAATAAAAGGAATAAATTCTCATATTCTGATTCCAATTTTGTATATATATATATATATATATTAAAAATTAGTATTAATTTTGATTATGAACCTATTATAATAAAAAAAAATTTAAAAATCACATTCCGATTTAAGGAATAAATATCATATGTCGATTATAATTTCATAACATTCCGATTTCAATTCCAAAATTCAAATTACCAAACTCCCTGATGGCATGATTATAGGAATTAAATTCCAAAATTATAGAGATCTATCATTAGTAAAGATATTTTATATTCCAAGATTATAGGGATCCATGAATAATGAAGACATTTTTTATTACCATGTATATATGTATTTCCTAAAGTAGATACTTATATATATGTGTATATCGCAACGAGAGGAAATAACAATTAGAAATTCTACACTAAAAATCATCTCAATTAAACGTTCCCCCTAAAAATAATTGTTAATATATTTTTCAAATTTAACTTTACTTTAAATAAAATTTTAGAATTAATTGATCAAAATAAAATTTTATTCTAGTTAAAAATAAAATTTATATGAGCTTATATTCAGTTTATCCATAACTTAATTTACTATTAAAAGTAATTATTAATATATTTTTATAATTTAACTGAATTTTGTATAAATATTTTGTATTCAATTGATACAGTAATATTTCGGTTTGATTAAAAATAAAATTCAAATGAGCTTAGATTCAATCCACCCATGAAACATATTTATTAAAAAATAAGAGGTGCAAAAATACTTTTAAAATTTACAAGAAGGTATGGATTGATCTTTTAATTTTTTTTTTCTCATTTATATATTTAAAATTTTTAAAAGCTAATAAATTAGCTCATATTTTAACAAAAAGCTAACTACCTTAATTGTTGGATTAATTAGCAAGAGAATATATAAATATGCCTCTTCAATTTGTACAAAAGTATGAATTACAATTGAATTTTTACTCAATTATGTACTAAAATAATATTTTTAACAATGTATAAATAAATTAAATATATTTAAGAGTATTTTATACTAAATAAATATTTTAATTAAAATAATAATTTAATACTTTTTTCTAATATATGTTTAAAATAATTAATTAACATTATATATATTGCATTGGATGTGTTATAATATTAGATGATATATTTAAGAAATTTACTTAAAAATACAAAAAAAAAATTAAAATATTTTTAAAAGATCCTTTTTTAAAAAAACTGCTTTTAATTTTTAATTTTGAAATTAAAAATTAAAGTTTTTAAAATAAAAAATAATTTCAATTGATTAATTATAGTTTATATTTTTAAAGCTAATTAAAATTTGATATTTTGAAAGTAAAAAATAATTTCAATTGATTAATTATATAATATATTTTTAAAGTAAATTAAAAATTGACTTTTTTTAAAAAAAATTTCACTTGATCAATGATAGTGTGTATTTTTAAAATAAATTAAAAAATTGATATTTTTAAAATCAATAATAATTTCAATTGAAAATAATTTTAATCAAAAATAAATTTAAAGGTTCATTAGAAGAAATATTAAATAATAATTATAATTAAAATATTATTTAGTATAAAATATTTTTAAATATATTTGATTTGTTTATAAATAAATAAAATATTATTTTAGTGCATAGCTGAAAAAAAATATTTAGTATCAATTAATTTTACGTAAAGTTAAGAGATATATTTGCATCTTCTCCTATTAACTAACCAATTAGTTAACCACAATTAACTTTATGTTACAAAAATAATAATTTTTTAGCTTTTTAAAACTCTAAAGAGTTGTTTAATTGTAGAAAATAATTTCAGTTTTTCAAAAAAAAATTTTAAAAAAATAAAAATAAAAATATTATTTAGTTAGAAATATTTTCTATTTAGAAACTTAGAAAATATTTTTCTATATTCATTAGTTAGTAGTTGAATTTTAGAAAATTATACTTCTAATTATTTTTAAGTAGAAAAAATTTTAGAAACTTATACTTCTAATTATTTTTAGTGGAAAGCACACTCTTAAAAAATATAAAAGTTTATTTTTCACTTCGATTTTTATAGACTCTTTTTTATTTTTATTTTTATTTATAAAATAGTTAGAAAATGAAAATGTAATAATCCTATTTTTTTAAAAAAATTATTATAATATTTAATAATTTAATATTTAAATTCTAGGAGTAAAAAAGAAGAAAGAGAATTAATTATATATATGTGTGTGTGTATATATTTGAATTAAACGAGGAGGGAAGAGAATTAAAGAAGAGAGAGAAGAACAGAGAGAGAGAGAGAGAGATGGTGACAGAGAAAGAGAAAACGGGGGAAAGGGACGCGCCGATTGAATTTTTCTTCGATCTATCGCCGTCCGGTAATCAACTATCGACACCGCTGATACCACCGTCTAGCCCATCGTTCAATGAGTCTAGTGCTACCAAAAATGCATCATCGGCTACCGGAGCACTGTTTATGCACGACACGAACGGAATGGCTTTCGTGATCTTCTGATGAAGTTTTCGGTCGTTTTCGACCTCATTTCCTAACATAACAGGTACGGTCGAGCTCCCCTCCTCTCAAGTTTCAATTTGATATATCATTTGAGATTTTCAGATAAATTTTTAATATGGCTGAAATTCGACGACGACGACCATTTTTCTGTGATGGTAATACTATTCCGGCACTGAAAATACTATTTTGGTGATGAAAAATAATATAAAAAATATAATAATAATAAATAGATAATAAATCTAAAATAATAATAATAAAAAATAAATAATTATAGGTAATTAATGATAAATTGATTAGAAATATAATTATTTAGAAATATTGAAGTTAAATAAGTTTAGAATATATAATTTTAATTAGTTGATTAATTAATTATATTTAAAAGAAAGCATGAATAAAAAATAAAAAATTAAAATTAAAATAAAAAATTAAAATGAATAATTGAATAAAGCTAATTATTATAAAATTTTTAGTATTTAATTAATAGAAATTTATAATTAGATAATAAATTAAATTATGAGTTATAATTAGTAATGTTAGATATAATCTAGGGATTATTTATTAGAATTTATGAATTAAGAATAATTAATTATTTAAAATCTAAAAATGAAATTAAATGGCATATTTAAATTATAACATGAATAACTTATAATCTAAAATATTGTATATGATTTGTGATTTAATTAAAAATTTTGATTATTAATAAATGGAATTAATATGTAACACCCCAATATTCTATATAAATACTATAGATATACCAGGTATACATACAGTATGTATACAAAGTATAAGGATGTCACTTATCATTACAAATTAAATCCTTATCTTGAGTCCAAACCATATTGCATTAATAAAAAGAGCATTTACAAAATCATCATACTTTTAATGATCTTAAAAGTATATAGTAATCTTATCTTTATCAAAATTCATTTATACATATGAATACATTTTTGTCAGAAATACAGCATAATTAAAATTTTACATGTATGCATCACCCTCTAGTTGGTCTCAATAAACTCTTACTTTACTCGTGGCATAGAGAAAGACTTCAGATCTACCATCTACTCACCTGCGAGATTAAACATCCGCGCTAAGCCCGAGAGCTTAGTAGTACAACTATATATGATATAAACATACATTATAGAATTAATAACATATAATGATATATCAATTCAACTTACCATTAGTTTCATATCATGTTTCCCCTTTTTAATTACACCTGTCATATATCTCTACTATTCTCATATATTATATATATAACAAACACCAACCACAATTCCATCATTTATAATCACAACGAATATATCAATACACATATCACATATCATAATTCATAACATCAACCACAATTCCATCATTAATATTCACCATTCATGAATCACATTTACAACAAGACAACCATAGACTTCATTATTCATTTATTTCATCACTTATATATCACATAGAAAACAAAGACAGACTCGGGCCCAACAAACACTAATATGTTATTCAAAGTTCAGAGTTACTGCTTTGGTCTATAATCATAATCATCAAGCCCGTAGGCGATACACATATATATATATCTCTATCCATGGATAGGGTAACAGACCCAGTCTCTTGGACCATCAACTCAACATGCTTGAGGAAATCCTCAACCCGGCTAGACTGTTACCTGTAACAGACCCAGTCTCTTGGACCATCAACCCGACTAATCGATGAGATCCTCAACCCGGCTAGACTGTTACTTTAATTCACATTTATCATTTCACATTTCTCATAGTGTAACAGACCCAGTCTCTTGGACCTCAATTCAACTCAATTTGAAGAGATCCTCAACCCGGCTAGACTGTTACTTTCTCAAAGGCATGCCTGCCAAATTCAGAACTCTGAAACTTGAATCAACATATTAGACACAAAATCATTTTTTTACATTTCTTTCTCAATTCATTTCTCATTTCATTATCATCATTATAGCCAACACCCATGGCTTTATATCTCATTTAAATCATCATAGCCAATCACAATGGCTTCACATGTCATTTAACTCATATCTCAATTCACAATACAACACTTCATCATTCAAGTATACATAATCAATTTCATTAAACACATAGACAACATGTCCACTTATTTCATTTCAATCATTATTACCAACTATAATGATATCACATTTCATTACTTCTCAAGACACATTAATATAATTCCTCATTATAATATTTGTCACAACAAATTGCATTGCACATACCTTTTTGAATGATCACCATAGCTTTCACACTATACAATTAATAACATTAGTCACATTATATTAACCATATAATAAATTACTTAACATTGTTTTAGGTCTCAAACCATATAAAAGAATGCATCTTTGTAAGTTGTACTTACCTCAAGAGCTATTCCCAACGATCTATACCTTTCCTCTTCCAAGAATTCTCAACATTAAAGTTAATGCAACACAATCTCCTCAAAACCTAATCCAAAGATAATTATACCCATAAGAAAATAAGAATAATAACTAATTAGGGCAAACTCAACACTTGACACGCTCATTAACACGGGCGTGTCACTGGACGTGTCACTCATTCTGCCTCACAGAAACATTAACACGCCCAACAACACGGGCGTGTTCATGGCCGTGTCAATTACTCTTTCTCACAGTAGCAATAACACGCTCAGTAACATGGCCGTGCTAATGGTCGTGCCTCAAACGTTAAACTCAGTACCGACTACACGCCCAACCACACGGCCGTGTCACTAGTCGTGTCAGACCAGAAATCATGAATTCGAACTTTCATCCATGAAAACACCAACACTTCAAAACTCATATTTCATCACCCTTAATCAACATCTTGGTTATATTCATCAATTACCCATCTATTTAACACTTAAATAACTTCAATATATCATAATCATAAGCATAATATACCTCACCATGAATCAATTACTCAAATCCCCAAATCATCTATACTAAACCCTTACTCAACAATCTCAACAATTCATCATCATCCTCACATCTAACCATGTTATATCACAATTAATCATGTTATCATCAACTAAATACCAATTCCACACATATATATACTTCAATCTTTCATTAACATCATCATCATCATCATCAAATAACCATATCAAATCCAACTCAAACAATAGGAATCAAGACAAGCAATTGAATACTTACTTGGATAATATGTCAAATCTTCAATAACCATCTTCAATCCTCTCAAAATCCCTTTGGATTTGATGTAAATAGAGATGAAATCACCATCTCTCTCTCTCTCTCTCACTCTCTCTCTCTCGTGCAGCAGAAAAAGAAGAAGAAGAAGGGAAGAAGATTTTCTCTTCTCTTTCCCAACTTAACACATATATATATATAATAATAAAATAAATATACCAAAAATCCTTCACCACATATCTTTCCCTTTGACTTTCTTTTCTTCTTTTTCTTTTATTATTATTATTAATAATTATATACACTTATTTTCTTACACCCATTTATACACTATGTATATGTTATATATATATCTATATATATATATCCAATATATACACTTTCTCTTTACTTCTTTCCACTTTCCATCATACAGGCACATTAAATCTAAATACAACAATAATGATTCCAAAACTTTTAGAGTGTATTTTGGAATATTACATAATAACTACATATATATGTGTATGTATGTGAAATATATATATATACTAATTTTGATTATGATTTATTAATTAATTAAGTTAATTATTAAATATTAGATAAGTTAATTGATTAATGGATTATTAATAAATTAAATTAAATAGTTAAAATATTGTATTTAAAGTTTATAAAAATAGTTAAAATATTGTGTTTAAAGTTTACAAAAACCAACTGCTTTGGAAAAATTTATGAAGTTATAATTAGTATAATTTAGTAATATTATTATTATTTCTATCATTTAATTTTAAATTTATTATAAATTATTATTATATTGTAATCGCAAGATGTATGTTGAAGTGTATTGAGTTTGGATTGGATGTCCAAATGGGGTATTTGATTAATGTTGGTTATTGTAAACTTTTTTGGAGTGTTATTTGATTGATTTGTTTTTGGAAGGAATGTCCTAGTTATAAGAGAGGCTCTGTCGAAATTTCGGCAGAATTTTCAGAGTCATCCATCTGTTTTACCATCTATATTATGATAGATATTGTAATTGGTTAAAAATATTTTTTTTCAAGGTCTTTCACCTTCAGTGCGTGCTTCGAGGTGAGTTATTGAATTTCGTATACTGTGAGTCATATAGATTAATATAATACTGCATTTCCTTAATTTACGATATTTGTTACATTTGCATCAAATGCTTGAGTAGTAAGAATATATAATTATTATTATCAGCACTAGATTATAAAAACATAAACTGTGTTGATGTTTGAGTTGAATATGTTGCATATTCTGTGTGTTTACTGGGTATGACTAGGATGATGTGAGACCACACATGATCGTGGTTACAAATTATGATATAATGATACTATATGATGATGAGATTAGGATTGGTGTGACTATGAAAGTATTTTTATACTCAGCGCTGCTTGGTTACATCTGTGACAACAAACCCTATATATTAGATTCTAAGAGAAATATGTAGACTAAAAGAGCCAGATATGAAAAATGGCTTTCCAGTTTGAGTTTAGTATGACCCTATTAACTTATTCATATTTTTGTATAATTATGTAAATTATTTATCTGGTTGTCATTATATGAGCATCTTATGCATGAGATTAATGTATTATATTAATTGTTATATAGCTCATTGAGTCGAACGCTCATTTTTATTTATCATTTTCGTCAGGTTGCAGGTATAATATATGAGTACTGCTTATTCGAGTCATTATAACTTTTTATCCCTTGACGAAAATTAATTAATTAATTAATTAATTATCTAATTCATTCGGTTGTATTTTAGAACTCCACATGATACTTTCTTCTTTATCTATCTTTCTATTTAATTTGATTGTTTGGTTAAATATATTTATTAATTAATATTTGATGATTGATTAAGCATAGTTAGTGGCCTGTGGGCCCAATTTACAGACAGTGATAGTTGTCATCAATTCAGCCTCATCAAAAAATGAATTGTCAGACTGACTATGAATTTTAAAAGTTATATACTTTTTCATTTTCTAACGCCGTCACGTGTCTTTGGATTTGGATAGTAATAAAAAATATACAAAAGAAAAGTAGAAAAGAAAATTACAAAATAGAAATAAAAATTTTTTTCTACAACTAAGAAGCTCTTGAATGCATAAATGAAAAAAAAAATTAAAATCAGTTTGTCTATTTGCGCAAATCTTAAAATTATTTTTGTATATTCTCCCTGAATAAATAAAATAATTCAAAATCAAGAACCGATACAATTTACATATGATTTAATACTTTTGAAAAATGTTTTTAAGTACAATAGTCCGTTGAAGTGAGAAATCATGCAGTGAACTTTGATTTACGTACATCTCATTCTAGCGGTCCAAAGCATCAAATTAAATACATACATAATTAAAATCTAAATCAATTTATATAGATGGAGGAATATCTTCATTAATTTAATTTACTCTCTCCTCTTCTTCAACAAACTCAAATTCCTTAAATACAAAAATTGCTATGAATTAATTCCAAGCAAAAAATCACTAAAAGATTTCAATATATTATATATCTTTTATTTTTTTTATATAATTACACACAAGTCAAGTAATAATTAATAAATATTTTATCACAAAAATAATTTTAAAAAAGCGATAAATAATTGAGTTTAGAAATAACGTAAAATCATAGAGAATTTTTTTTTTATTAATTATATATGAGGGAGAAAAAATATTATGAACTTAAATATGAAATCTAAGTGAAAGTAATAATATTTCTACCTATCAAGTGGTTCAAAAATAGGTTAATTAATAAAAACTATAAAAATGAAATGTTAATTATTAATTTAATAATGTACATTAGTTGGTGGTGCATTGGGATATATTAACCGGGACCATCTCCAATCCACCTTCATTTTGGTGTAAAACGTCAAAACAGAATCAATTTGGTGCTCTAATTCAATGCTATTTTGGTGTTAAAAGTGGAGGAGATGAACAGTGAAACACCAAATTTGGGTTGCATTGCTCACACTTTATTTATTTTTTTATCCTTCAATTTTTAGTTTTTATATTTTAACCCCTATTTTTTTAAATTTTTTATATTTCAGCCCCTAAACTTATTTTCTTTTTAATTTTTTATTTCAATTCTCATTAATACAACAAAATCAAATATTTTTTTATATTAAAATATTACTATTTTATTATGAAGTTTCATTACTATTTCATTATGAAGTTTATATGAAGTATAATTATTTTTATTTTTATTTCATATTCCAACAATATATCAATTTTTTTTATTAATTAATAAAATTAAATTTATTAATGTATTAGTTTCTACTTAATATTTTAATTAATAAAATTAAAATTAAAATTATTAATGTATTAATTTCTATTTAATATTTAAATATTTAAATATATTATTGGATATATTTTAGTATTTAAATATGTGAATAGAAAATTATGTGGGTAATTGGTGAATAAAAAATTATGGGGATAATTTGTAAAATATATAAAAAGTAGATAAAATGAATATTCTAAAAATATATTTTTTTTTGTGTAAAAAATAGTGTAATGTGTTGGAGAAGAATTTTAACTTTTACATCATTTTTAGTGTAAAAGTTGCACTGATTTGATGTTATGGGTTGGAGATGTTCTACCCTAAAATTTTTCTAATAGTTAACTAACCTATTTATTGTTAGTTATTAATCTTTCTTTAAACTATTTGATATTAAGATTAATTAACTGAATTTTATGTTTGAAAATCACTCTTTAGATGCCACAACATTCAAAGTTATGCTATTTAATTATTTTAAAAATTTTTCCATAGAATACATTACATTTGCTTTGAAAAAATAATTTTGAATAGCTTATATAATTAATTATATTCAGTATAATACTTTTCTGAATAATAATTTAGAAAGTAATATTAAAAAAACTTTGATCAAGTTTCATATAAAGTATTTTTAAATTTTTTTTCATTTAGTATACTTCAAAATATTTTTTAAAAAAGAAAAATAAAGTTTTATATTTAAGTAATATAATTTTTCAAAAACAGAATTAAAAATTAGATTTTTTTTCCCGTTAGAACTAAAGCCATTTTCCAAATGGCAAAGACGTTGTTTTCCTCACTTGTACAACCTACATATGCTAGGTTTCACATGACTTGCATGTGACTTAGCCAAATGGGAGATTTAACTAGAAAGATCTAGATTTTTATATGTAAATATTATCTAAAATGTTCTATAGTATTTTGTAGAATTTTAGAGTTGTTTAGATGTGCAGAGAATGTGTAGATGCTATGGAATTCTCTAGAATATATCTTAAAGAAATATGTAGAGAATATGCATGGAATCTGCTTAGAATTATGTAGAAGCTTCATATGAACCGTCAGATCAAATTAATCACCATCGTCCATTGAGGAGATAAAGTAGTATAAAAAGATATAGGCTTCATTTGTTGTAGCAATCTAAGAAATCCAATTCTTTCATTACTTCTCATGTAATAAGAGCTTTCAAACATTCTCCTAACTCTTTATTCTTCTCTTGTGCTTGTAAGTGTTCTTTTATATTTAGCTTGTTTAAGCTTATCTAAGCTAAGCAAGCATTTTGGGGAAAGAGTGATTAGCAATCTTTCAAGTGTTTGGCAAAGTTTACTAGTCACACAGGTTTAAGCTTGTGAGAAAGAAATCATGTGCCAGTTGGTATCAGAGCTCCGGTTAGGTGACCTTCAAAACAAGAGAATGGCAGAAGCTGCTAATTTTTCTGTTGCTACCAACAATGCCCAGGGTGAGAAGGCCCAGAAGGATAAGTCAAGGGATATTATCATCGTCATGGAGGAAAGGTTGGCTAGATTTAATGCTACCATGTTCGAGATGAGGAATAAAGTCGAGGATATAGACCAACACATTGAGGAGAAAGAATCCATTTGCGTGGATGAGCTCCGTGAGGAGATACAAGATGCCTTAAACGCGGCATTGGATGTAGTGTCTAAGATGCAATCCTTAGAGGCTACCATTGTTGCAAAGGAGGATGAAGTGAATACTTGTAAGGTGAGGATTAACAGTCTTGAAGAAGTTGTGGAGAAACTTCAAACACAACTTAGTGTGTGTATGACAGCTGTAGCCAATGGTGGTGGAGCTACGCATGTCGCTCTTACTCACAAGGTGGATATTCCAAGGCCTCAAGCTTATAGTGGGCCAAGGAATGCAAAGGAGATCAACAACTTCCTTTTGAGTGTTGAGAACTATTTTGATGTTGTAGGGATCTTTGATGATGCTCAACGGGTAAAGAGTGTCACTCCATACTTAAGGGACATCGCCATGATATGGTGGTAAAGAAGGTGTGATGATGTGGAGAAGGGTCTTTGCACCATCATTACTTAAGAAGACTTCAAAGGGGAGCTCAATAAGCAGTTCTACCCCAAGAATGCACAAAATGAAGCTAGGGCCAAGTTTCATCGACTTTAACAAAAAGAAGGCTACATAAGAGAGTATGTAAAAAAATTTCAGAGCTATTACTAGAAATTCCTTACATAGTAAAAAAGATGCTCTCTTTTGCTTCGTGGATGGCCTAAGTGGGTGGGATAAGCTAGAGCTCCAAAGGAGAGGCATCTAAGATCTAGCTATTGTGATGGCTACTGCTGAGTCCTTAATCGAGTTCAAGAGGAAAGACTAAAAAAAATAAGGTAAGAAGCCTACCCACAACGGAAAAGATGGGGGAGATAGGGACAAATCTCCCAAGGAGGGCCAACCCTCTAGAGATGAGGGCAAGGGAAAGATGAAAGACAAGAATGATGCTTCCAAGTTCAAGATAACTTGCTTCTTATGCAATGGTCCTCATTGGGCTTTCGAGTGCCCCAAGCGTGGGAATATTGCTGCTCTAGTCATGGAGAAGGAGAAACAAAAAGAATGAAGACTTGCATTGATGCGCCTATTTAGTTCCATTCAAGCCAAAGGGTAAGAGCAACCATAAGGCTGAATGTATATGGATACCGAGGTTGGATGTAAGACGACCAAAGCCTTAGTGGACACTGGTGTTGATACGGTCTATATGGCAAAGGAGCTAGCCGATGCAATTGGCTCATCCTATACCAAGGAGAAGGGTTTTGTCAAAGGAGTTAATGCTAAAAGTCTCCCAATTGATGGCGTAATAAGGGTCATTGACATCAAGATTGGCCAATAGAGAGATAAGGTTGATATCATTATTGCTACTATTGATGATAATAAGTTCTATTTGAGTATAGACTTTTTAGATATAGTGAAGACTTTCTTGGTTCCCTATACCGACACCATGTACATCATGGGGAAGGGACAACCATATGTTGTTCCTATCAAGAGGGAGATTAGTGAAGAGAGAGTGGTGTCTGCTATCTAACTCTCTAAAGGGGTGAAAAGGAATGAGCCTACTTATCTTGTTACCCTTCAAGTAGATGAAGGCCCTATGGATGGAGGGGTAAATGCACCAAAGGCGATTTAAGAAGTCCTTGAAGATTTTAAGGATGTCATGCCCACCGAGTTACTAAAGAAGCTTCCTCTAAGAAGAGAGGTAGATCATGCCATCGAGTTGGAGATTAGATTAGACCCACCCACTTTTGCTCCTTATCGTATGGTACTGCCTGAGTTAGAAGAGCTAAGAAGGAAACTAAAGAAATTGCTTGATGCCGATTGTATGTGTCCCTCCAAAGCTCCATATGGCGCGCCAGTCTTATTTTAAAAGAAGCATGATGGGTCACTTCAGCTTTGCATTGACTATTGAGTACTTAACATGACCACTATCAAGAACAAGTATCCCATCCCTCTCATTGTGGATCTATTTGATCAATTTGGCAATGCAAGATACTTCACTAAGTTGGACTTTCAATCGGGGTACTATCAAGTTCACATAGCTAAAGGAGATGAGCCAAAAATGGCATGTGTCACATAGTATGGGTCATATGAATTCCTTGTGATGCCCTTTGATCTTACAAATGTGCCAACCACTTTTTGCACTCTCATAAATAAGGTACTTGCTCCTTTCCTTGATCAGTTTGTAGTAATAGACCTTGATGATATTGTAATCTATAGCATGACATTGGAGGAGCATGTGGAACATTTCAGACAAATGTTTCACACTTTGAAGGAGATTGAGCTCTATGTAAAGAAGGAAAAATATTCCTTCGCCTAAGAAGAGGTGACTTTCTTAGGTCATATCATCGGTGGAGGCAAGCTAAGGATGGACAAGTCCAAGGTACAAGCCATCCAAGATTGAGAGCCACCAACCAAAGTCACCGAGTTGAGATCATTCCTTAGCTTGATGAGTTACTATAGAAGATTTATCAGGGGTTACTCTTTTATAGCCACTCCATTAATGAATTTGCTAAAGAAGGGGTGAATTTGGGAGTGGATATAGCAATGCCAACATGCCTTTGAAGGGTTAAAGAAGGCAATTGTAGAGGAGCCGATGTTAGTGCTCCCCAACTATCTCCTACCATTTGAGGTGCATACAAATGCTTCCAATTTTGCAATTGGTGGAGTGTTAATGCAAGATGGACATCTGATAACTTTTGAGAATAGAAAGCTTAATGATACTGAGAGGCGGTATACAGTGCAAGAAAAGGAGATGACCGCGGTAATACATTATTTGTGCACTTAGTGACATTACTTGCTGGGGAGCAAGTTTATAGTCAAGATAGATAATGTTGCCATTAGCTATTTTCAAACGCAAAAAAAGCTTTCTCTGAAGCAAGATAGATGGCAAGACTTCCTAGCAGAGTTCTACTGCATGTTAGAGTATAAGCCCGGTAAAGCTAACCTAGTTGCAGATGCTTTGAGTCATAGAGGAGAGTTAGCCGACATTAGCAGTCCTCAAAGCACCTTGAAGGTGCATATCAAGGAGGGACTAGAGCATGATTCCATGGCCTAAACCATTATTGAACTTGCCAAAGAGGGGAAGACAAGGCACTTTTGGATTAAAGATGGCTTGGTTTACACCAAAGAAAGACAGCTCTATATTCCATCGCATGACAACTTAAGGAGGGCAGCCTTAAAAGAGTGCCATGATAGCAAATGGGTGGGACATCTGGGGGTATATTGATGTTGAGGCATATGTGAAGACTCGTCTTGTATGGAGCAACAATTATCCGCAGGTCTACTCGAACCACTTCCTATCCCTAAAAGGCCTTGGGAAAATATTTCTATGGATTTTATTATGGGGTTGCCCATGTCTGAAGGATGTAATTGGGTGTTAGTAGTCGTGGATTGATTCTCCAAGTATGCTACTTTCATCCTAACACTAAAGGAGTGCACTGGTGAACAAGCTGCACATTTATTTTTAAAGTATGTTGTGAAGTATTGGAGCGTGCCCAAAACTATCGTAAGCGATAAGGATACTCTCTTCACGGGGCATTTTAAGACCGTGTTGTTCAAGTTATTTGGTACCAACCTCAAGTTCTCAACAAGTTTTCACCCTTAAACAGATATGCAAACAAAAAAGGTGAACACCTTATTGGAGTTATACTTGAGACATTATGTGAGTGCCAACCAACGAGATTATGCTAAGTTGTTTGATGTTGCGCAATTCTCCTATAATATTCAGAGGAGTGAATCCACAGGGCATAGTCCATTTGAGATAGTCAACAACCCTTGTGTCAACCCCTAAGCCAATCGGCTACTAAAAATCTTGAATTGGCCCGTTGACAAGGTACTCTCCTCCTTGGACCCTAGTGTTTCTCTTGCTCGCCCAACCAAGTTTGCCCTAATTGCATACATAGGGAGAGCTCGATAGTACATTTCGGCAGAATTCTCTAGAACCTTACAGAGGGTTCTACCCTATTGAAGATATTAGTGGAAGAATCTTACAGTCCCTAACAAAATTGGCCTGGTCCCCTAAGATAGGCGAAGCTTGTAGGCCAATCCAAAAGATTCTACCACAATTGGCTGGCCAACTAGCCTACCCTGACGATTGAAGAAGAGGGTGACTCCCTTGACAAACCTGTTGAAGAAGAATGTCCTTTGGAGGTGGGACGAAACCTACAACAAGCCTTTAAAGATTTAAAGTAAGCAGTTGTTGAGGAGCCGATGCTTGTGCTAGCAGATTACTCTAAACCCTTTGAGATATATACGGATGTGTCGGAGTTTGCTATTAGGGGAGTCTTAATGCAAGAAGGCCATCCCAAAGCTTATGAAAGTTAAAAACTGAATAACACAGAGAGGCGCTATCCTGTGCACGATAACGAAATGATGACCATTATTCATTGCCTTAGGGTGTGGAGGTATTACTTGTTGAGGAGTCGTTCATCATTAAAACCTACAATGTGGCTATGAGTTACTTCTAGAGGCAGAAGAAACTCACCTCCAAGCAAGCGAAATGGCAGAACTTCCTGGAAGAATTTGAATTTGTGATGGAATACAAGCCAAACAAGGCTAATGTTGTTAATGATGCGCTGAGTTGCAAGGCTGAGTTTGCTGCCATACAACGGTTGAAAGCAAATTGTTGGAGCAGGCATGAAGCAAGATGCATTTGCTAAGAATTTGCTGAAATTGGCTAAGGAAAGCAAGACGATATGATTTTGGGAGCACAATGGCTTGGTATACACGGTTGACAATCGTCTCTTTGTTCCTCATTGGGACAATATGCGGAAGGAATTGTTAAAGGAATGCCATGATTCCTTATGGGCTAGTCATCTTGGCGTACTGCAGACATTGGCCTTGACGAGGGTGTTAAGACTTTGGTAGTAGAGATTAATCAATTCTTAAGCCAATCGCAAACCAATCAACTACTAAAAAACTTAAATTGGCCCGTTGACAAGGCACTCTCCTCCTTGGACCCTAGTATTTCTCTAGCTCGCCCAGCCAAGTTTTCCCTAATTTCATACATAGGGAGACCTCGATAGTGCATGTCGGTAAAATTCTTTAGAACCTTACATAGGGTTCTAGCCTATTGCGGATATTGGTGGAAGAATCTCGTAATCCCTAGCAAAATTGGCCTGGTTCCCTAAAGATAGGTGAAGCTTGTAGGCCAATCCGGAAGATTCTGCATAATCGGCTGGCCAACTAGCCTACCCCGCCCCGGAAGTCTCTAGAACGTCCTAGTTGGTGGCCAACCGACTTTAACTTCTAGAGAAACCTAGGAACTGACCTTGATAGGTTAGTTATGTTGGCTATAAATACTAACATAGCTCATTTGTATTGAATGCTAATGAGTGTGTTAGAGAGCTAACTAGAGCGTCCTTGTAAATTAGCCTTGTACATACTGTTGTACTGTCAATTCTTTTGTGAATAATACAAACTCCATTGTTTTATTTATTCTTGTGCATGCTTGTTGGTTTATTTGCCTACTTTACTTCTATTTGCTAGCTCGAAGGCTGAAATTAGTAAGGCTTTGAGAAAAATTGTTTGCTAGTTGCCGCACTCAGACAAGTGAATTACTCTTGCCTAGTGACACTTGACTCCAAATTCTATTGCTACAGGCTATACAAGTGTTAGTCCTCAGCCTATAAGTTTGCCAAAGGATGGAACAATAATGTTGATGTCGCTAGAATCTTGGAGAAGGAATCTAAGAGGATGAAGAAATGGGCTGATAAGAAAAGGCAACTGAGGGAGTTCCAAGTAGGGGACCTTGTGCTTGTCAAGATGCATAATCATGCAAGGTTAACGAGGCTACATCGTAGACTCATCTGGAGGTATGAGGCGCCATTCCCCATCATCAAAAAGGTAGGGAAGCAAGCTTATAAGTTAGAGTTGTCTCCTAAAATCAAGTTTCATTCCATATTCCATGTGAGCTTATTGAAGCCATACAAGGAAGATGTGAAGATCCAAGCCATACAAGGGCACTAATGGGTGTGTACTTCTAACATGACAAAGAAGTAGAGGAAATTTTGGTCAATAGGGTAAGCGCCATTCTAATCAACCACCCACACATGAACTCCCTGAAGGCAACGAGGAAGTCGCCATAATAGGTGGGGGAGAATGTCACATAACTTGCATGTGACCTAGCCAAATGGGAGGTTTGGCTAGAAAGATCTCAGTTTTTACATGTCAATATTATCTAGAATGTTCTACAGTGTTCTGTAGAATTCTAAAGTTATTTAGATGTGTAGAGAATGTGTAGATTTCTCTAGAATAGTATGGATGCTAGAAAATTCTCTAGAATATGCCTTAAAGAAATATCTAGAGAATATGTATATAATATGCTTAGAGTTATGTAGAATTTTAATATAGATCATTGGATCAAATTAATCTTCACCGTCCATTGAGGAGATGGAGTAGTATAAATAAGTGTATGATTTATTTGTTGTAACCATCCAAGAAATTCAATTTTTTCATAACTTCTTAAGTAATAAGTGTTTTCAAGCATTCTCCCAACTCTTTCTTCTTCTCTTGTGATTGTAAGTGTTTTTCTTTTATATTTAGCTTGTTTAAGCTTATATGAGCCAAACAAGCATTTTGGAAAAAAGGTTGGCTAACAATCTTTTAAGTGTTGGGTAAAATTTGCTAGGGTCACTCATATTTAAGCTTGTAAAAAAGAAATCCCGTGACATAAGACAAAACTCTATATGCACTTGATTTCCAAACTTATCTTATGTTTCATTTTTTTTATTAATTTTCAATTTTGTTTTTTTAATTTTAATATCACTTATTCTTTAATTTGTTGCTATTTTGTATGCATTATTTTTTGTTACTGTCATTTTTATTTTATTTGTTTTTTATTTTTATGCATTAATTTTCTATAAAGTAACTGATATAATGATTTTGAAAAATAAATGTGTTCATTTGTGAAAAATTAGAGTAGTTTTCCAAAAAAAAAACTTTCTATAGAAAATAAAAAAATATATATAAAGTTATATGTATATGACATAATTTTCTTAAATTATAAATAGAAAAAAAATTTTAAAATTTTTAACTTTAACAACATTTTGGAAAACATATCTAAGATAGGGATTTCTCTTAATAAAATAAAAGGGAGCTGAATAATTTAATGGTTTTTTTGTAATTAAGTCATAACAGGAAAAAGATAAGAACAGAAATATCTATATATATATATATATATAAACATGATTTATAATTTTAAAATAGCAAAAAAAATTATTTGATAAATAAACACATTTTATAATTGTAAAATGATTTTCCATTGAAATTTGAAACTGAAGTTTCATGAAAAAATAGAAAATGGAAAATAAAATTATTTTCTAGACTAAACAAATATAAAATCTTATTTAGTTATGAAAAATAATTTTTTTTTTCAAAAAAATATTTTCAGATTATGAAATTCAGAATTTGGTGTGTTAGTTATCAATATTTTATAACAGAAAATTTTAAAATAATTCTCCAAAATTTTCAAAATTACACAATATGATAGAAATTTATTTTATAAAATTTTTACTTTTTTTAAAATAAAGATATATGAGAAATAATAATTATATATTTAATATAGAAAAGGAATTTGAGAAACACAAAATGAAAATGAATGAATATGTCAAAAGGTTTTAAATGAAAATAAATCTTAACATATTTTCTTATTTTTAAATTGTAAATTTAGAAAATAGAAATATAAATAATTGAAAAATAAAAAAATAAAACCAGAATCTCTATGACTGAACAAAGCCTAAGCCATTTAAAAAAAAGGCTTATTTTTTCAAAAAAAAAAAAAAGAAGTCATTTTTCGAATTTGATAAACTCATTACAATAAAAATAAAGAATTTAATCTAGCAAGCATTGTGTTAACCACTTACAATTACTGATAGGCACTAGCACACTAGCCTACCAATTACCTATTATTGCAGGCAATTACCAAAATCTATTATTTTTATTTACTTTTTATATTTAATAATAAATATTAAAAATATAAAATATTTATATTCTATGGAGATGTTATTTTTGCTTTTCTGGTTCATATATAGTTGTCTTTCGATTTTCTTATTGAGCCTTTTTGTTATTTTATTTTATTTTGGTTTTTCATTCTTTTTATGATTATATGAGTAATATTCTTGGCTTGCTGTTCTTTTCTCATTATTAATTCAATCTCTTGCTCATTAAAAAAAAAAGGAAAAAAGAATTTAAGAGCCAGATAATATTTAAGAAATAATTACATGTTCCAACGGCGGAACCAAAAACAGATAAATAGGAGGTACAAACGAATTGAAGATAAAATTAAATATTTAATATCATATTAAAATTTAAATTTTTATTATAAATTTCTATTTAAAAATTTTCGATCAAAATTTTTTATCATTTATTAAATTCTAAAAATTTATTAAATTATATATATATATATTTTTATTTAATTCTTAGATCTAATAATTTATTTTTAAGATTTTATTAAAAATTAAAAAATTGATATCTAAAAAATTATTAATATATATTTATAATTGAAAAAGGATAATTTTATAAAAAAAATGATATAATTTTATATATGTAATTTTAATTTTATATAATTTTGACTTAAAAGTTTATAATTTAGATATATAATTATAAGATATTTTAAAGGGATATAAAATTATTAATTATATAATTATATATGATATTATTGTATAAAATTATATATAATATATATTAAAATATTTATATATTTAAAATTATATATATATATATATAATTATTATAGAGTCAGCGGAGTCAGTCAACCGCGTGTGATCCATCCCTATAGTAATTCTGCCGCTGGCAAGTCCTAATTAATTAAAGCCATTATATATTAAACTTAAAAACTAAGAGACTAATCACAGAGATTTTATATATAAAAGAGGATCTTTGATATCAAATTTGTAAATTTTGCTGTACCTCTTTATTTTTATTTTCATTATTCCTTAATTAATTAGAAAAAGAGAGAGATAACTGTGTAGCCCATCTATTTATTCCCCATTGACAGTTGAATCTTCTAGATCCTATGCCAATTATTATTTTTAAAAAAATTGATTTTAGAGAGAAAAAAAATTAATAATAAGTTTATATTATGGCTAATTAATAATTGTACTATTAGCAGTCATTAACTCATTAATGAGTGGAAACTTCAAAGTATTCATTATTACAACTATAGATCCCAATTTAATTAATATATATATATATATATATTCATCCAACAAAAAATAAATAATTGTTAGACTAATAATTCATTTCTAATCGAATTGTTTCATGAAATTATATTTTAAAATTAAAAATTTATAATTAAGTAAGGAGATTATTAAGCTTTAAAGTTTTGACCTCTTGTATTATAAAATAATAACTTTACCATTAAACTATAATCTACCTATATATTATTTTCTTCGTTTAGAAAAGATATTAGGCTAATAATTTATTGATAATATATTTATTCTTTCTATGATTCAGCATTAAATTTTTTAAAAAATAATATATATATATATATATATATATGAAGTTATGAATATTTAAATCTCAATTTTTTACAAAAACATTCGATCATTAAAATATTTAAATAATATCATGTTTTTTTCATTTCAAATAGATAAAGAAAACATAAATTCAATGGAACCCACTAGAAAATAGATATTGACTTCATCTTTTTTTTCCCTTAATATTTAAGAGGTTGTCGGTGAAAATTAGATTCTTGAAAATATTAAAGGGTATTATTATTTGTGGGCTGATATTCTTATTACTTGTCTTGTTCATACTATTAGTTCTTTAAGTATTCTCAGAATTCTTTCTGTTGTTTAATGTTTGGTGTTGCTTTCATGAGATTTTATTAATTTTGTTCAAAGAATACTTTGAAAATAGGAAAAAAAAAAAGAAAATAGAATCCACTTGGGTGTTTTTTTGATTAGTTATTTCTAGAAAAAGTTGTCAAAAGCAATCTGTCAACATTTTAATTTTCTAACATTGATAGAACAATTTTAAGTTGTTGAAGTTTCATTCTTGAAAACAGCATTCAAACATGTGCTTATTCTTAGGTTAATTTCTTTATTTGTACGTAGTAACCAATTAAAAATAATAAGAATCACAGATTGACTTATAAGAAGAATCTAAAACTAAAATAATAGAAAACCAAATTAACAAGAAAATTTTGAAAAAGAGAAACTAAAAGTTGGATTTTGGGTCCTAATTGCCCTAAATTATTATCTACTGGGGCAAAAATAACCCAAAATAATGAGATTTGATATTTAAAAATTATATAAAAATATTTTCAAAAATATTTATTTTTTCTTTCAAAAATATCAACTTACTAAATTTTAATTTTAAAAATACCCACTTCAGAAATACATTTCAAATATATATCTAAATTATAAAATGCATACATACAATATATACATATATATATATATATTGACGATTAAATATTGATAATTATTTTCACTGTTAATATATACATCTAACAGTTATTTATGGATATTAACTCTAAACATCAAACCATATTCAGTAATCTATAAAATTCACTTACTTACTGAATAATTTTCTTTTTGAGAAATTACTTACCAATTAAATTGATTCTTGAGTTAACTGTAAAAATTATTCCAATAGTGTCATCAAACATCCAATGTTTATATTCGTAATAAATGCTGATTACAGTCACTTTAAAAAGTGATTATTCAACAATCTCTCTTATATTAGTTAGAAAATATTTATCATATATTCATCTATTAAGAGAGATATTATAATAAATATTTTTCTAACCAATAGAAGAAAAATTATTAAACAGTCATACATATATATATATATATATTGTATCATCAAATAAAATTTTTTCAATTAGTTAAATCAAGAGTCTAACTTGCCACGATCTAAATCTGAGGGTACGTGACCAACACTAGAGAATGAAAAAGTATGTGACTTCTGAAATCAGTAGTCAGCCTGACCATTTTTTTTAGAAAAATGGACTGAGACAGTAATCACTATCTCAAACTGATCCACAAACTTAATAATATTAAACTATTAATATAACATTACATCATCATCATCAAATATTTATTAACAAATACATATAACGTTCTAAGATATAACAAGTATAACGTAACAAGGTAACATTCCTGTCGGAAAAAGAAAGACAGATTAACTCGATAAAATATTTCTTTTATGCTCAACCTGCAACTTAGAAAAATATGGTGAATAGGAATGAGCGTTCGATACAATGAGTTATATAGTAATTAATATAACATAGTGATCCCATGCAATTGATGCTTGTGGGAATGACAACCAGACAGTTAAAATCACATAATCAAATAAGGATATGAGTAAGTTAATGGGGCCACATTAAACCTCAAATTAGAGAGTTGATCCTCTAGCTGGCTCTCTTAGTCCACACGTTTTTCTTAGATTTCAATACATAAGGTCTGTCGTTACAGCCGTAGCTAAGCAGCGCTATCCTACTGACAAGCAGCGCTGAGCATGATAATGCCCCTGCTATTACGCCAGTCCTAATCTCATCATCATATAGTGTCATTATATCATAACTCATAACCCTGATAATGTGTGATCCCACAACATTCTAACCTTATCTAGCAAACACATATCATATTCATCAAAAGCCATCAACTTATGCAACGACATACATTATGCTTTCATCATCTAATACTAATAATGATAATTATGTTCGTATGTCACAAACAATCAAATGCATTTATGCAAATATAACTATCAGCGTAAATTAAGAAAGAGATGTATTATATTAATCTATATAACTCACTACAGACTATATCTGATAACTCTCTTCGAAGCATGGACTGAAAATGAGAGAAGAACTGAAAATTATTTTCAAATGATAACAAAATCTATTAGGATATGAACGAATGAATGACTATAAGATTCTGCCGAAATATCGGAAGAGTTCTTCCTATAACTAGAATATTCCCCCAAAAATAAAATAATGAATAACACTTCTAAATATCTAATAACAATCATCATTAACCTAATTATCCCATCTAGATCACCATCATAATCCTCAACAAATCAATATACTTCTCACTAATACAACAACAACAACAATAATAATTTATTAAATCAACATCAATAATAATATATAATTTGTTTACTTTAACCATATTTTATTTTAACTTCTAATAATCATTTAAAATATTATTTATTTAGAGATTAATATTAGTTTCATTATAAAATAATTACTTTTTTTTTACCTTTAATTCAATTAAAATAACATATATTAAGTTTAAAATTAAATAATAATAATAATTTTATTATTATAATTAAAAAAGTATTAGTTTACGAACTTTAACACAACACTTTAATTATTTTATTTAATTATTTAAAATTCAATAATCAATTTATATATTTAATATTTAATAATTAACTCAATTAGTTTATAAATAATAATAATTAAATTAATAGTTAAATTAATCTAAATTAATTAGCAAAATAAATAATTATTATTTTAAATAATTAATTAAAATTATAATCTTTAGATTATAAATCTTTACATAAAATCATAATCTAATTTAATCTAACTTATTAAATATTTCTCTATAATTAATAAATAATAATTATAACTTATCAATTTATTTTAATTAATTTTGCATTTAATTTATACTAATTAATAAAATTATTCATTTAATTACAACTAATTAAAATATTTATATATCTAAATATATTTTAATTCTATAAATTATTACTTAACAATTAATTAGTTTTAATTAACACATTCTAAATATTTAAATTTTAATCTATTAAACTATCAATCATTAATTATGTATACTTATTATTATTATTTTATTTATATTTACTATTGATCTATTTATTTTTATTATTTATTTATTTTTATTCTCAATTTCTTTTAAATACAATTAATTAGTTAACTAATTAAAATTAAATATTAATTTAATTTCAAAATTTCTAACTAATTATATATATTTACTTATTATTTTATTCATTATTTATTTTATTTATTTTATTATCATTTTTCATTCAAAATAATATTTTCATCGCCGGACTAGTGTTAATATCTCCGGAATAGTATCACCGTCACCGAAACGGTGATCGAATTTCAACCAAACTAAAACGTACTATAAAATTTATAAATGGTATATCAAAATAAAGCTTAAAGAGAGAGTTTTAAAAATACATGTCTCGCCGAAAAAAAATCAAAATTGATCAAAATCTTCATCGAAAGCTCTCAGGAGGCAGACTGATCGGACATCACGTGAACAGTACTCTGATGGCTGATGGCAGCGTTCTTGGAGACGCTGGACTCGTTGAAAGATGGGCTACATGGTGGTGTGGATGGTGTTAATAATTGATCACCGGACGGTGATAAATATGAGAAAAATCAATCAGTGTATTATTTCTCTCTCTATATCACTTTCTCTCTCTTCTTTTCTTCTTCTTTTTCAGTTTCGTTTATTCTCTTTTTTTTTTTTGAAAATTATTTATCTTTTTTTTGTGAAGGTGGGTGGCACCACCGGAATTTTTATTAATAAAAAGCATGGAGGAGTCCTTTTACAAAACCCTTATAAAATGGGCGGTCATCAACTATATCTAATATAAGGACAAAATCTATCGGAAATGATAACCCCTTTCAAAAAATGAGGCAAAGATTCAAAACTAATAAACTCACAATTGACGTTATTGAGACGACCATAGAGAGCAAAGAAATGAGCAGATTGGTTGGCTTCTCTATAAGTATGTTGAAGAGCAATATTAGAAGAAGATAGTAATTGCTTAGCAAGGCCAGCCGAAGAAGCAGGATGCAGAACATGAGATGAAGTAAGAAGCTCGACCAAGACTTTGGAGTCCATCTCGACCACGGTACAATTAAAATCAATAGAAAGACACCACTGTAAACCATCTTTGAGAGCTTGAAGCTCAGCCTGCACAACATTCTGTGCTGTCATAGTGAAGGAGATTCCCCTAACAAATTGACCGGTATTTGATCTAAGAATTGCTCCTCCCGCCGATTGATGACTGGTGAAAGTTGCGTCTACATTAAGCTTATAAGTACCTGGAGCTGGTTTAGACCATTAAACAATCCTCGGCTTTAGATTACCCACACCAAAATTAACCGGCAGAAAATCTTTGAAGCATGAAACGGGACGTGCAAATGGAGCTCCTGACTTGCTAATACCCCAGTTGAGGATGTCAGCTGATATTTGTGCCATTAATCTTGGGAAAAATAATTTCTCTTCACCCCAAACACAGTGACAATAGGATTTCCAGATAGAAAAAATAATGGTTTGAGAAACAAACCTCTTGAGACGACCAAGCATCGAGGATGACGAAGAAGAAAGCCACCATGTCATTAACTCGATTTGCAAGGATCTTTTCCTGCTTATATCATCAATTAAGTAAGCTCCATAAAACCTCCAAAGCTGCAGCATAATGGGACAAAGATAAAAAATATGGTTAAGAGAGGCTTCACTGCTGTAGCAAAAAGGACAACATGAGGCAAGATGAATGCCCATTTTTTGAAGCCAGTGTGGTAAAGGGAGCACATCATTCATCGTTCTCCATGAAAGGATGGATAATTTCAGGGGGATTGCCTTATCCCAAAGCATATTAGAAACAATGGATTCTGATCTGCGGTTCCTGGTTATTTCATAGGCTGAAGAAAGGTTGAAAGAACCGGAAACAGAATGCTTCCATATAGCAGGAGAAGAATCCATGATGGAATGATCCGAGTAAGCAGAGTAGGCACTACAAATTCTTTTCCAAGAACAAGTATCCGTTTGCGGATATATATACTCACATTTCTATGATATTTTGCATGCATGTAGGCGGACCAAACTGAATTATTATTCAAATAAGACCAAAGCAGTTTGATTGAGTATGCCTTTTGTAGAGAAGTGAGAGATCTTAATCCCAGACCATTTTCAGCAAGTGGAAGGCATAACTTCTCATACTTCACCCAATGCCTTTTCCGAGTTGAAGTATCTGATCCCCAAAAAAAGGATGCAAATCTGGATTCCAAAGCTCTAATAATGGAAATGGGAAGCAACATAGCACCCAAGATATGAACCGGAATAGAATTCAACACATGCTTAATGAGGAGCAATCTACCACCAGGAGTTAAGAATTTCTTAGACCACCATTGTATTTTTAAGTCAACCTTATGTACAGTTCGTGACAATAGGAGAATCTATTTATACCTTGGTAAATCGGCGCCCCGAGATATGTGAAAGGGAGTTTTTTTTGCGGGATATCAAGAAGCTCTGCGTACTTGTGGGCCCGACTGATAGGACACTTCCTGGAGCAGAAGAAGGAGCACTTAGTGAAATTAATAAGCTGGATACAATTATATATAGATACAATTATATATATATATATTTTTTATTTTTGTCTTTTTATTTTTAAATCTTAAATATTTACTTAATTAATAATAATATTATTGAAATGTCATATTAAAATAATTAAAAATTTGGGTTATTATAATCTTTTCCCCTTTATAAAAATTCGTCCTCAAATTTCAAACTAAAGTAAACTCTTAAGTGAAAAATCAAATTTCTTATGCTTCCCTGCGCACTCTGATATATATTTTATCCTAAAAACTATAACTAATGCTCTTGGATAGACTATTCTATCACTTTGAGATCTTACTCAGCTATTACTACAATTTATCTCCAAATGTTTGAACAACTATTTTAGACCTTACTCTTATATGTTTACCTCGATATTTCCAATTTTTACAATTTTATAACTCTCGTCACTTGCACACTTTTCAATTACCAATATTATAGTTATTCCTAAATTATAAATCATTATACAAACATTTTTATTCAATCAATTCAACTATCAAATCCAATTCCTTATCATCAACTCATCAAAATCAAAATTTAAAATTTTAGTCCATCAATTAATTGATTTAAACCTTAGGATAGAAATTAGTCATTCCTCCTAAAGATGCCCCTGTTTCATATTGACCATAACTGAATTGATAATATTATTCTATATATTTGTCTAGCTAAATCCAAAGGCTCACAATGTTCAATCATTCTTTATCACTTCAACTCACCGGTGTACTTTATGTCATTTTCAAAATCAAAAGTATAACCCTAATAACATTATAACTTACATTTACCATCCATCCAAAATATTTTATAACAACTAATATGTTTATATTCTCATATCACTAATATTTTCATAGTCAAGCTCATCATACACTATCCATAATTCAAATTTAAATTTACCGTCTTTATAATTCATAAATTATTATCTATCATTTTATCTAGTGTCAATTCTTGATATTATCCTTGATTTACATATCTAAAACTACTATTCATGTATTTCATAAATACAGTTACTTATTAATCTAAATATGCCTAGCTATCCGTTAGCATTAGAAGTGTGGTAAACTCTCCATAAAATTTTGATTACGGATTTCAATCCCTTGGACCAACTCATATATTGTAAATCTTTCATTATACTTAACCCTTTAGGCTCCAAAAGTAAAATAAAACATGTAACAAATGAATGCATCATTCATAATCTAATTATCTCATATGTTATACTTCACATTCAATTTTCCTTCACTTAAATTCTATTTTCTCATCCAATCATTATTCAAGTAAGAATTTAAATTTATCCTGAATCAATTATCTTATTTCTTAACTTACTAGGTCTGCTTAAAAAGCTACTCAAAGTCTAGCATTTTACGCATTTAAGGAAAAATATATAATGTTACGATATATAATCTTTAATACAATCCACACTTTGAAGCTACAAAAGCAACATAACTCATATCTCGCATTAATAAATACATATAACATTCACACACGCATATAACAATAATTAAATTACCACCTACGGATAACACTAAATTTGAGACAAATAAAACTCAATTAAGACGAAAAGAAAATCTTTACTCCACATGATATATGAACATAGACAAAATAGAACAACCTATACTCTATATGATATATGAACATAGACAAAATAGAACAACCTATACTCTATATGATATATGAACATAGACAAAATAGAACACTTTCAACTATAGACATATTACAGGCCACAAAATCTCTGTTTTGATACCAGTTTTATCACAATCTAAATTTGAGGGCACATACCTGGCACTAAAAAATGAAAAAGCAAGTGACTTTCAAAATCTGTAGTCAGCTTGGCCACTTTTTTTTCGAGAAAACTGAACTGAGACAACAATCACTACCTCAAACCGACCCACAAGCTTAATAATATTAAACTATTAATATAACATCACATCGTCATCATCAAATATTTATTAATAAATACATGCGAAGTTCTAAGATACAATAAGTATAACGTAATAAAGTAATATTCCTGGAAGAAAAAAAAAGGCAGATTAACTAGATAAAATATTTCTTCCACGCTCAACCTGCAATCTGAAAAAAAAATGATAAACAGAAATGAGTGTTCGACTCAATGAGTTATATAGTAATTAAAATGACACAGCAATCTCATGTGATTAATGCTCATGCGAATGGCAAACAGACAGTCAAAATTAAATAATCAAACAAGGATAAGAGTAAGTCAATGAGGCCACATTAAATCTCAAATTGGGGAGCCGATCCCCTAGCTAACTCTCTTAGTCTATACGTTTTTCTTAGATTTCAAAACATAGACTCCGCAGTCGCAGCCGTAGCCAAGCAGTGCTACCCTACTGACAAGCAACGCTGAGTATGAGAATATCCCTTCGTCATGCTAGTCCTAATCTCATCATTATATAGTGTCATTATATATTAACCCGTAATCCCTATTATGTATGGTCTCATACCATTCTAATCATATCTGGCAAACACATATCATATCAATCAAAAGTCATCAATTTATGCACCGACATATATTATGCTTTCATCATCAAATGCTAATAATGATTGTTGTATTTGTATAACACAAACAATCAAATGCATTTATGTAAATATAACTATTAGTGTAAATTAGGGGAGCGAGATATTATATTAATCTACATAACTCACTATAGACAAAATCCGATAACTCTCCTCAAAGTATGGACTGAAGGTGAGAGAAGACCTGAAAATTATTTTCAAACGATAGCAAAAACGATTAGAATATGTATGAATGCATGACTCAAAAGATTCTGTCAAAATTTTGACAGAGTTTTCCCTATTACTAGAATATTCCTCATGAAATAAAATAATAAATAACATTTCTAAATATCTCACGACAATCACCATTAATCCAATTACTCCATCTGGGCTACCATCACAATCCTTAAAAACTCAATATATTTCTCACTAATATAATAATAAAAATAATAATTTATTAAATCAACATTAATAATAATATATAATTTATTTACTTTAACAATATTTTATTTTAACTTCTAATTATCATTTATAATATTATTTTCTTAGAGATTAACATTATTTTCATTATAAAATAATTACTTTTTTTTCCTCTAATTCAATTATAATAACCTATATTAAGTTTAAAATTAAATAATAATAATTTTATTATTATAATCATAAAAGTATTAGTTTATAAACTTTAACACAATACTTCAATTATTTTATTTAATTATTTAAAATTCAATAATCAATTTACTTATTTAATATTTAATAATTAACTCAATTAGTTGATAAATAATAATTATAATTAAATTAATATTTAAATTATTCTAAATTAATTAGCAAAATAAATAATTATTATTTTAAATAATCAATTTAAATTATAATATTTAAATTACAAATATTTACATAAAATTATTATCTAATTTAATCTAACTTATTAAATATTTCTCTATAATTAATAAATAATAATTAAAACTTATTAATTTATTTTAATCAATTTCCCATTTAATTTATATTAATTAATAAATTTTTTTATTTAATTACAACTAGTTAGAATATTTATATATTCTAAATATATTTTAATTCTATAAATTATTTCTTAATAATTAATTAGTTTTAAATTAACACATTCTAAATATTCAAATTTTAATCTATTAAACTATCAATCATTAATTATACATATTTATTATTTTATTTATTTTTTTATATTTACTATTTATTTTTTATTTTTTATTCTCATTTTTTTAAATACAATTAATTAGTTAACTAATTAAAATTAAATATTAATTTAACTTCAAAATTTCTAACTAATTAGATATATTTATTAGTAGCCGGAACGGTGATCGGATTCCAGCCAACCTAAAACGTGCTCTAAAATTTATAAATGATATACAAAAATGAAATTTGAAAAAAGAGGGTTTCAAAAAATACCAGTCTAGCCAGGAAAGGAAGTCGAATTTCGCTGAATTTTTTGTTGAAAGCTATCATGAGACGGACAGATCAGACAACATGTGAACAGTATTTCGGTGGCCGATGGAGACATTCTTAGTGGCTCTAGACTCGTCAGACGATGGGCTAAATGGTGGTATGGGCGGTATCGATATTTCATCATCGGACAACGATATATTTAAAGAAAATTAATCGGTGCATCATTTCTCTCTCCCTTTCTGTCACTTTCTCTCTCTTCTTTTCTTCTTCTTTTTCTATTTCTTTTCTTCCTCATTTTCTTATAAATACAATTATATATATATATATAAATTTTGATTTTGATTTTGATTTTTTTATTTTAAAATTTTAGATATTTATTTAATTAATAATATTATTATTTAAATATCATATTAAAATAATTAAAATTTTGGGTTATTACATAACTAATACATGATGAACCGTAGTTTCCTCCATAAAGCTAATCTGAGTTTCGTACTTGGTTTTAGAAAACTTTTGCATCTCTATAAACTATATATCATATGGTTTTATGCAGCAAAATAGCCATATTATTTTGTGTAGAGATTGGCACATGTACAAAGCAAGATTATGCTTTTATACATTTGTTTAATTTGATAATAATGATTACTACTAATATATATATATATATATATATTTGTGATGAGCAATTAACGCATGAAACATTGAACTATAGAAATAAATACAATATGATTTTATATTTTATGAAACATATCTAGTCCGAAAATTGAACGAATTAATTACATGCCAAGATTATAAGAGAAACCAACAGAATAAAGCGAGATTATTAGCTTAAAAAATCAAATTTTTATATACATAGTGAAGAAGAAAAAAGAACAAAATGCCAATGAAAACACCATGCCAATATTCCCGGTGTTTTGATAGCCCGACAATAGGACATTCTTTTGTTATATCAGAGACAAACTTCTCTTCTACAAATATTTTTATATATTTTTATATATAATTTATAAATAAAGTTAATATTTTAGTTCAAAATCATTATATCAACTTCATGTAAAACTAATTTAAAAGTTCTAATATGTTATATGTTATATAATTTCTTACTTTATAATTTATACACATTTTTTTATTGTGATTAATTATTATATAAATTGTTAATTTCTATTCGCTTCACTAATTAAGTTCAATTCTTTAAATCTAGTATCACATACTAAATTCGACTTATTAAAAAATTATTTATCATTTTTAAACTTAGAGATTTAATGTAAAAAGCAAAATGGCATGAGCGGGACTAATTGTTTCATGAAAAATAAATTGTTTCTGAAAAATATTTTTCAAATAATTAATTCTTTTTTTTTGAGAATAAATTGTGAGACTTTTATTTCTCTAACTCAATAAAATCAAAAATATAATTTGAAGGAATAGTATATCATTCCACCAATTCTGTCGTCATAATGCATGCCCTTGCTAAAGAATAATTAATTCTTTGGTTATAACATTAACATATATATATATATATAATTACAAGTATATTAAAGAGTAATTTTGGGATTCATTCGAACATGTGCACTTAACAATAATTAACACTAACATACAATTATTAATATATTAAAGATTCTAAAACCGAGAGAAGCTACATAATTTAAAACATAATCACTGTATCAATAGCAACCCATTTTTAGAAAACAGTTAGAAAAATACATTGATATATATATAATTAAATATATGGTTACAGTGAAGAATCCGATGTTTTTTGTTTCTTGGTAATGTAGAATTTTGTATGCCTCATGTTCCCAAAATTGTTCACATGACTTCTGTTATCTGTTTAATTTAAATTTTAAAGGTACAGATCGATAAACAATTGGCAGTGATTACACATCTAATTGCTAGATTTTGTCCCACTTAATATTTTATAAGTAAATTACATATAATAAAAATAATAGATCTTATTAACTATCAAATTCTTTATCATATGATTATGTAAGGAGATACGTGGCAATTTGCCTCAAACATTTTCTAAATAATGGGGACTAAAAGTCAAATTATTTGAATCATTTATTTACAAATTCGAGATAAAATCATAAATATATGCTCAATTATATATTCAAGAATCATATATATTTGTTTGAATTTGTGTTTTTATAAAACAGGACTTTTCATATTGTGTTGAATGTATTAATTTTTTTTCAGAAAAAAAAGGATTTTTTGTTTATTGCTGGGATTGTTAGGTTATTAGTCTAATAATGTTAGTAATTTATTGCAATAAAGAAATTAATTAAGTCTTAAGGCTAGCACATATATCTTGGAATTATTGCATTTTTATTTCATCAAACATTTATGTCTAATAATCTCATAGATTATAATCAATTAAAAGTAAGGGAAAAAAAGTAAAGAAAAGGAGAAGAAGAAAGTAGTTAGCATATATCTTGGAATCCAAGAAGTAAATTTCTTGGTAACATGAGATTATATTTATACCCAATGTTTCCAAAATTGTTCGCAAAGTTCACACACACTTGTTTGATTTGATTTGATTTGTTATTTAGTTAGTGATTAGTGATGTCAATGCTATATTTTGTCTTATTCTGTTTGTATAAGCATAATATTATTAATATTAATCTCACTAGATAATGCAAATTAGAACACAAGATTATCGAAGAAGATTTGCTATGATTCGCCCTAATTAGCCAAGAAAAAGCTAATAAAATGTCACGTTAGATCGTAATTTTTTACACTAACAATTATCAACTGCATTTAAAAAATTTTATGCGGAAATTAACATAATATCCTATATAATTGAATTTAATATATCTCAAAAAATTAATAAATTAATTGACATATCATTCATAGATAAAGCAGTTATAAACTGAATTGGAGAGCCCTTTTAATTTAAATCTTTAATTCTAAATACTCTTTTTCTCTCTATCAGACTATTATGCATGAAAATTTTAAGAACTTTAATTGATAGAATTTTTGCTATTTTCAAAAAGAGTTTTCTGTGCTCTTTTACAGATGAGAGAAGATGACTAGAAACTGTTCAGCAAAAATTGAACGTGATAACTGTTATCTATTATTTTAAAAGATTACCTACTCCATCAAAACATTATCTTATTTTAATAATAGTTTTCTATAACTTAATTGATAGTTTAGTTAGCTATAACAATTATAAGTGAATATGTTTAAAAAATTAAAACACTAGGTTAATGGTCATCCACTTAATTTATGTAAAATTAACATTTTTTCACTTAATCCATTGAACCGATTATGAAAACTATAACATATATTATATACATTTTATATCAAAATGCATTTATTAAACTTAAAAAAATTTGACGTGTGATCACGAATTTTGATAAAGTAGCCAACAAACCTAAAAAGTCATACCATAATACTAAAATAAGCTTAGATTATAAATGCGAGTCATAACCGTCACATGACTTCAATATCATATTTTCTTCTATGTACTAAACATCAATAACCTTTACAAATTCAGTTCATCAAGCCAAAACAACCCCTATAATTTGTCTTGTCGAGACATTTCCAATTAATCAAATAATAAAATGTGCACCTATAATTAAAAGTTTGAAAAGAGCAGAAACATACTTTATTGTGCAAAAAAAAAATATCAATTACACGACCGCTAAAATATCTATTATCATATATGTTACGGATTTCTCAAAAGACCTATCCTCATAACATGTTCCATATATGTTTTTGGAGATGATTTCTTAGTCAATGAATCGACAATAATAAGTGTGGTACTAATATTTTCAATTGACACTTTTTTTTTGGACTCTTTCTTTAATAACGAAGTACTTTAAATCCATATGTTTTGATCAATTGGAGTATTTGGCATCTTTAAAAAAAGAAAACAGTTGCGGTGTTATCACAATAAATTCTCAATGGCTTGGCAATAGAAGATAATACCAAGCCTTGAGATGAAATTTTGCATCCACAAAGCATGATTTGAGGCTTCAAAATAAGCAATAAATTCTGCTTCCATCGTGAATGAGATAGTAATTGACTATTTTACTCCCATTTCTAAGATTTTCATATTTGCTAGCATAAAGATAAAACCTTAAGTTGACTTTAAGCTATCAAGGCAACCACCATAATCTGAATATGAGTACCCAATCACATTTAATTGTTCTGATATTTTATATGTGAGCATATAATCCTTTGTCCCTTGTAAGTATCTCATAACCTTCTTTGCAGTCTTCTAGATTCAAATCCTGGATCACTTTGGTATCTTTCCAACATACCAACAACATAACTGATATCCAGTTTAGTACATATTTGAGCGTACATCAAATTTTCTATTGTTGATGTATAAGAAATTTCCTTCATTTGCTTCATTTCAAAGTTATTCTTAAGACATTGTTTTTTATTTAATTTGTCACCTTTTGAAATATGTGCAACACCGGTTGAACATGATTGCGTATTAAACCTCTCTAAAACTCGATCAATATAACCTTTCTGAGGCAAACCTAGCAGTTCTCGAGATTTATCCCTAAAGATTTCTATGCCAATAACATAATTTACCTCACCCATATCAACCATCTGAAAGTTTTTAGAGAGATTCATTGGTTTCATGTAATAAACTAAGATCACTGCTAGCTAGCAAAACATCATACATATAAGTATCAAAAATATAAACTTTCTTCCACTAACTTTCATATATATACACTAATCAACGGTATTTTTCTTAAATTTGAAAGAAGTGATGGTATCATTATACTTAATATACTATTTTTTGAAAGCTTGTTTAAGACCATAAATGGATTTCTTTAATTTGAACTAAATGTTCCTTTCCTTTCTTTGTAAACCCTTCATGTTGTTCCATGTAGATATCTTCATCCAATTTTCTATTTAAAAAAAAATGCAATTTTCACATTCATTTGATGTAACTTTAGGTCAAAATGAGCTACAAGGATTATGATGATTCTAACCAAAGCCTTTTTAGAAACTAGAAAGAAAGTATCTCTAAAATGGATTCCCTTCTTCTGAGTGAAACTTTTGGCTACTAGTATAGCTTTAAATCGTTTGATATTAACTTTGGCATCACGCTTGGTCTTAAAGACCCATTTACATCTGATGAATTTAGAATTATCAGGCAAATCAATAAGATTTTAGACATCATTATGGTCCATAGATTTCAACTCTCCATTCATAGCTTCTATCCATTTATTGAAATCATCACTTTTCTATGGCCGGTGAAAATGAAACCGAATCCTTCTTTATCCCAATATCAAAATCAGACTCTTGTAGATATACCATATAATCATTTGAAATGGCAGGTCTTCTTTTCCTTTGAGATCTTCTCAAAAGAGCAGGTTGTGGTGTTTCTATATCATTTTCAATGGCAACATCTTTTAGTGGGAATGAACCATTTTTATTATGTTGCTCATTTTTCTCAATTTGCAACAATTTCTAGAGGTAAAAGTGGTGGGATATCTACTGTTATTCCCTCAATGTCTATTTTTCTTGGTTCATAAATCCCATCTAATTTTACGATTCTCTAAGAATATGGTATTACTAGTTTTAACTATTCTCATACTATGGTTAGGACAGTAAAATCTGTATCTTTTTAATTTATTTGTAAAATCAATAAAATATCTAGAAATAGTTCTTGAATCTAACTTTTCTCATATGGGTTGAAGATTCTTGCCTTTGCTGGACAACCCCATATATGTATATGTCTCAAACTAGGTTTCCTACTAATCCATAACTCGAAAGGAGTTTTTGGAACTGCTTTACTAGGAACTTTGTTCAAAGTGTACATTACATTCTTTAAAGCTTCACTCCACATGGAAACAGGTACAGTAGAGTAACTCATCATACTCCTAACCATTTCCATTAATATGCGATTATGCCTTTCGATAATGCCATTCTACTGTGGCATACCTAGCATTGTGTATTAAGCAAGAATGTCATGCTTTTCTAGGAATTTGGCAAAAGGACTAGGATTTTACCCTAATTCATCATATCTACCATAGTATTCACCACTTTGATATGATCTCATAATTTTAATCTTTTTATCTAATTGTCTCTCAATCTCTGTAATGTACATCTTAAATATGTCAATGGCTTGAGATTTTTCATACATTAGATATACATAACCATACCGAGACAGATCATTTATAAATGTGATAAAATATCTCTCTCTAGTGAAATAATAAATGGAGAGTGGTCTGAATATCCATACGAATTATTTCAAGAAACTCATTACTTCTTGTGGCACATTTCTTTGTATGCTTGGTTTACTTTTCTTTTATGTAATCCACACACACTTGAAAATCAGTAAAGTCTAAATTTTGTAAAATTTTATCCTTTACTAATCTTTCAATTCTTTTCCTAGAGATATGCTCTAGTCTTTTATACCACAAGAATGAAAAATTTTCATTAATTAAGCCACGTTTTGAACTAACATTTGACTGCAAGGTAACTAAAGCTTGTGCAAATTCATAATTCAGATAAATTTTATATAAACCATCATATAAAATATCAAAACCAACTGTCATTAAATTAAACATCAAACTTAGCTTTCCACAACCAAAATAAACTGAATATCCAAAAGTATCTAATTTGGATAAAGAAATTAAATTCCTAGAAATCGAAGGTACATAAAAAGTGTTCAAAAGATCAATCTGATAACTAGGATTTAAAAGTAAGCGATATGTACCAACAGCTACCACTTTTACTTTGAGACGGTTACTCATATAGAGAAACTTTTCACTTTCCTTTAGTTTCGGGTTGTAAAGAATCCCTGCATTAAATTAGTAACGTGAGTTGTGGCTCCAGAATCAATCCACCAAGTATTAGAAAAAACTTCAGTGAGATTTGATTAATAACATACAAAAGACAGATTTATACCTCTCTTTTTGAAACCAATTATTACGTTTGTTACATTCATTCTTCATATGTCCATTCTTGCCACAAAAATGGTATTTCACGATGAATTTACCTTCGTGACTCTAGCTACTTTCTCCGAGTTCACTTTTCTTTGGTGGATTGTGCTTTCTTTTTCTGAATTTGTCTTTAATTTTTATGGCTCTATGAGTTGCAGCAAAGGTAAAATTCTGTCCATTTTGTCTTAATCTCACTTCCTCATGAATACACTTGTTGGTAAGCTCATTCAAGTTCCACTGCTCATTGTTAGTATTATAGTGAATTTTAAATGGAGTAAACTGTGATAGAAGTGAGTTAATGACAATCTGTACCAAGAAGGACTCATCCATATTCATGCCTAATGCTTTTAATTTTATAACCTTTTCAGTCATGTTCATAATATATTGTTGAATATTTTTCTGACCATCATATTTTATAATAGTCAACTCAGTCATCAGCGTGCCTGCGAAGGACTTATTAGCGCATTTAAATCGCTCCTGAACATATTTTAAAAATTTTGAGGCGCTCCTCAACAGATTTCAAAAATTTTAAGACAATCTTAGTTTGAGGGAGGGAGGCCTTGATATTATTAGCAATGATCATTCTCATAAACATAAGACTGAGTCTATTTAATCTTTTTTATGCTTTTAATTGCTCCACTTGCTCCAGAGTACTTTTATTGATAGCTTCAGGTGGTTTTTCAGTTATTAAAGCTAGGTCAAGATCCAGTACACCTAATGAGAATTGAGCCCTTTCATGCCACTCAGAAAAAAATTGATTCATCAAATATTATCATTCCAGAATAAAGAGAGTATAAAGAAGTGAAAACTATACAAAACAGAACAATGCTCATAATAAGACCTTAAATACAAACTTTATTGATATCACTATAGTTCCTTCGGGCAAAACTCTAACTTATCTAGTGTTCACTCGAAATGAGCATCAAATTATAATACTATTTTATATTATTTATATTATTTTATAATTTGTAGAATGCGATCTCCTTTGGACTAATCTCAATCTCATAATTATAAACATTCTCAAAATAATATTTCTTTATAAGTCGCACTTAGTTTTTTTATACAATTTAATAAACATATATTCACTAACTTAGGTCACTTTAGTAACTATCTAAACTAGTGAACTTTATATCTATAAATTATCTATCAAAATTTTATTATGTTACGCAGTTTAACTATTACAAAGCTCATTAATTTAGATTTTTTTTTTATAACTATCTAAGTTAATGAATCTTAAGACATAAAACTACTTAATAATAATTCACATATTAATCATGTGAATAATAGTTTCATGTCTATATCCTTTTAAAACATATAAACAATAAATTACTTAAGTATATACTATAGTGGTTAAACATGTTACATGTCTATGCATATATACTGAATATATATATTTATATTTATATTCTTTAATATATCCATAATGAAATGACATATATAAGTGTATGAGCTTAATATATCTCTAGCTTTATGTACTTGGACGATTTTATCACTTTGCCTCTGAAATTTTTAAGTAATCATTTTACTCCTCCAACTTATTGATTTCAATAGCAATTAGGCTCTTCAATGCTGAGGTGACAGTATGTGTACGCTTAACTCTCTGGTAGCATGTAAATCAATTAAAAATTTGTTATCTTTATTATAAAATGATAGTAATACCCCCTCATTTTTATATTTATATCAATATAATTATAATAGATTGACCATAATAACCTTCATAATTTTAATTATAAAAGAATATACTAATAAAAAATATTAATATTTAAACTCATTAAAAACTAATAATATAAAAAAAATTACACTATTATATTAAATTATTTAAAAATTAATTTAATTTTCTCTATTTCACATTCTTTATTTTATTTTAGTTTAATTTAATTGAAACAAAGTAAAAAAAAATCACAAATTTAAAATTAATTAAATAAGTAAAAAATTACAAGTTTTGCAGCATAAATTTATATATCAAATAATATTATAAATAAATTTTTTGACAAAAATATTATAAATAATTTTAATTTAAATAAAAAAATCAAGAAATCCAGCACATCTTCACCTTCATGCCAGTACTGCAACTGGGACACTGTTGAAGCCAAACATCGGTTCATCGTCAATGCTCACTGAGCTGGGTCATGATCACAATCGATCATTGTCCAAATCCAAATTGATTCAAAAGTTTCCTTAATCGACTGCTCTCTTTCACATCAGACAAAGCTTTGAAAATAAGAAGAAAAAGCAGTCGATTCAACATTTCACATCAGACAAAGCTTTGAAAACAAGAAGAAAAAAAATAAGAAGAAAAAGCAGTTGATCCAACCTTCTTCTGAAATTTTAATTAAAAAGCAGTCGATCCAACATTCCCTTTATATCTTCACCACCACTGCCAAAATACCCATTTCATAGTCTATCAACCTTTCAATGTTAATAAAAGGAAACACAAACCATCAATAGGCAAATCTCAACTTTCATCAATATTTGCTGCAGCTGATTGAGTTTGGAGAAATTATTATCAAAATTGATGAACTCGGAGAAAGGAGAAACGAATTAAAAGAGAGTCTCCCCTCCGTCTTTGACATTACCACTGCCGCTGCCGCTGCTTTTTCTAGAAGCGTCGCCACCAGCTCCTCCTCCGTCTTCATCGTTGCTTTCGCCTTGAGAACAAGAGGCTTGTTTGGCTTCATCATTTTCATATCGATTCAACTTTTAGATGGCTTTATTTGTTGATGCAGATGTCTATTGGAGAAGATGCAGATGCTTATTGGAGAAGATGACGATGGTTGATGGGAAATGATGATAGAAGACGATCAATTCAAGGAGCAGACACATATGGGTATCATATATATATATTTTTTAATTAATATTTTTTTATTATTAAAAATATAATTTTTAAGCTTTTAAATTTTTTATTATTTTAAATTAATAATGTGTCATTAGCCTAAACACTTGTAATGTACGAGCTAAAAATTATCTAGGGCTTAGTTTCTATTGAAATTAATAAATTGTAGGGATAAAATGATTATTTAAAAATTTAAGAGAATAAAATAATAAAGAATTTTTAATAAACATATAAAAAAAATTAAAAATAATCCTAAATTGATCATATTTATAAATATTTATCAAAATATCAAAATTTATAAAATATTTATTAAAATATTAAATTTTTATTAGTTTATAAATAGTTTACAATGAATTTACGTTGACTTTATAAATTTTACATAATTATAATGAGTTTATAATAAAATAATTAAAAAAATTTTAATAAAAAAATAAAAAATTTAAAAAATAAAATATTATTTTTTTAATAATAAAGTTATCTAAATATTAGGCCAAAGATATATTAAGTCTAAATATATAATTACAAAACCAAAACCATCCAATCAGTAACAAAAGTAATGGATGTATGATGTTATGTGAACAAAAAATCCCACGTTGAAATCCCACGTTGAAAACAAATCAATCAATAAAGGCACGTAAATTGATACATGATGGTTACTGCCGAAATATCATTGAATGGTTTTAAAAATATATATATATATATATATATATATATATAACGTTCAAGGAATTACTCTTTTTTTTGTGTTACAGAACGGATAAGCAATTAAGGTTATTTTATAATCAAAATGATTTCATTATAAATCATTAACTATCCATAAAACCCAAAACAAATACAATATCAATATTTGTTTTATTATAAATTCAGCATCAAACACGACAATACGAATATACGCAGATTAAAAAAAAATTTATGATTATCGATTATTCGAAAATTCTAATCACAATAAAATCAAATAAATATTGTAATGAATTATTAATTATAAAACTATAATTTTAAGAAGTTTGAATTCAGTATATTCGGATATCAACTTTAAGAAATTTTTATGCTGAGATTAGTATAATTGAATTGAATATATCTTAAGAAATTCATAAATTAATTGACATAATATTCATAGATGAAGCAGTCATTATTGAATTGAAGAACCTCTTTAATTTAAATATTTAATTTTAAAAACTCTTTTTCTCTCTATTTAATTATTGTGAATAAAATTTAAAGAACTTTAATTGATGAAATTTTTACTATTGTCAAAAAAAATTTTGCGCACTCTTTTATAGATGAAAGAAGAATACTAGAAACAATCTAGCAAAAATTAAAAGTGATAACTATTATCTGTTATTTTAAAAGATTACCCACTCTATCAAAACATTATCTTATCATAATAATAGTTATCTATAATTTAATGAGTAGTTTAGTTGGCTACAATAATTATAAGTGGATATATTTAAAAAATTAAAATATTATATTAGCGAATCATTCACTTAATTTATATGAAATTAATAATGCATTCTTCTCTTCTCTTTATGTATAGAAATAAAATATGTTTGCAATATTGCCATGTAAGGAATGTTGCTGAAATTTATATTAAAAAAATAATAATTTTTTTTAGCATAAGAAAGAGAATTCAAATGTATATTTATTATATATATATATATATTTATTAGATTATATATAAATGTATTCATAGTTTTTCTTTTGAATATTATTCGAGGAGAGAGAGAATCGATCATGAATCTATTATTGTGTGCATATGTATTCATAGTTATTCAATCATAAAGCTGATAAAATATTCATAGTTTTAGACTCTAAAATTTTAAATTTTATATATTTTATTTTTATAATGATAATTTAATTAATTATAGAAAATAGAAAGTTTTCTATTTAAATTTAATTGTAAATCAATGAATTTATTGAGTTGTTGTTGTTGGATGTATTATTCGTAGAATATATTCATATAATATGGAAGTGTGATAAAGAAATCTTTGTTATTAAGTTTGAAAGTAATTTGAGTTTAAAAAAATTGAAAGCATTATGTAAAAAAAAAAAAAAAGGGACAGAATGTAAACTTGAAACATGGATGAAAATCGTGTCATTTTTGTATGTAATAAAGCAAGTGCAAACACATGAACTCAGGAGCAAAGCACGTGATGTGAGGTTGGGTGACCCATCATTTTTCTTATAATTTTAATTTACACTATGTAGTATTAAGTAAAATTAATAAAAAATTATAAGAAAAAAATTCTAAAATTAATTATATCCATAAAAATAACTACAACATCCATAAAAAACAAATTCACATGAAATTCAAAACATTCATAAAAATAAATACATTAAGAAACAATATTCATAGAAATTATATTAATTTTATCCAAAACGGTGCATTTTAGATATATGAAAAAAACAAACTTAATTATATTATTATATATTTATTTATTTACTTAGTTTTAGGTTAAATTGCAAAATTATTTTAAAAATTATATCTAATTTAATCTTTAATTATAATTTTTTATTTATATTTATATCTATATTATTTTGTAGTTAAATTGAAAATTTAATTAAATTATTTACATAATATTAAATATTAAGTAATAAATTAATATAATAAAATATGATTTTATATTATTAGTGTTAATATGCTAGGAATTACTTCTTATTATTTTACTTTTACCCTCTAACTTATTTATGAAATACTTTGTATTATTAATTAAATAATTATTAACTATTAATTAAATATATTTTAATTAAATTAATTAATTAATTATATTACTTCATTAGTAAAAATTAATTAACTTATTATATATATTTAATTATCTTTTTCTAAAATATTTCACAATTAAAATCTTCAAAATACAAATGATTGCATTATTAATCCTATTAACTGCTCATAAATAATAAGTATTTTTCAAATACTAATCTAAAAATTAATATATAAATATATAAAAAATAAAATGTAAACCATTATGATTATTATAAAACTAGTCATGAAATTGTGTGTCGACATGGACTTTAATTATAATATATTTAATTTATATGTTCTAATAATAATAATTTTTTAATGTATATAAATAAAAAAAATATCAAATGCTACCTAGTATATTAAGATTATGTTATTAAATATTATTCAATTAATTTACTTTCATATCTTCTCAATAATAAAAATATGCATGATAATATTTACTATATGTTCATTATCTACACATAACTCACATTAGTATATAACTTTTTATATATATATATATATATATATCACTTATTTCTAAATTGTTTACGATCATTCATCACAGTCTTAATTCACTATGTTGAATTAATATATTTTTCATCCTTTATCAATAAATAAAATTCTTTTTATACATAATAACATTTACTATCTATTTATTATTGACTATGTTATATATTTAAAAATTTTTATCACTTGTATTTTCATATTATTTACTCAATCCTCTATGTTAATTATTCATATTAATATATATTAAATATATATTTATATTATCTAATTTTAAAATTTATATATTTATATATTTTCATATTTAATAAAAAAAAATCTTGTTTTAGTGAGGAATGAGTTATTTCTAAAATTTTACTTTATTTTTTTTAAAAATATATATGTTTTTATTTTTTTTACAGTATTTTTAAAATAAATTTTATTTTTATAGATAATTTTTTAAATGTTCCTATAATTTTGTCTCCAACTGACATGAGCCCTTACATGGGCGTACCTTCAAGTGAAATATATTCCTCAAATTAATTGGCATTGGAGCTTCATTGCATGGATGCATTCAGGGCGCCTCTATATTTGTTTGGGATATTTATAAAACCATCTTAACAATTTGGTTTTGAAAAATATTATTATTTTTTAAATTTTCAAAAAATTTGTATCTATACTTTTTTTTTTACAAAAATACATTAAAAAAAACCCTCCTTATTATAAACACGCCCTCCTTATAAATGACCACTGTTTTTAAAAGACAGCGGCCAATTATATTATATTATTTTTTAATTTAAAAAAAATTTTAAAATATTTATATTAAATTTCTATTTATATGTAATATACATATATATATCTGTATATATTCTTATTTTAAAAATAAATTTTAAATTTTATTTATATTAATATATTTTATTTAATTTATATTTTTTAAAATAAATTTAATATGTACTATTAGAATTATTTTAAAATATTTTTAATATAAAATTATAAAAATATCATTTTATATGTAATATATACTTTTTATATATTAATATATGCCGATATATATATATATATTTCAATATATGTCAGCTTATACCGATATATATTAATATATATCAATATATACTAACATATATCAACATATACCGACATATATTAATATATACTGATATATATCAATATATACCGTTAAAATATATATAACATATTCTGACATATATCAACATATATCGATATATAACTAAATATATAATAATTTTATAGTCTTATTCACTTAAAATTTAATACGTGTATATTATTATATATAACATATACTGATATATATCAACATATATTATATATACCAATATATATCAATATATGCCGATATATATAAATTTATACCAACATATACAGACATATATCAACATATATAAATATATACTGTTAAAATATATATAACATATACCGATATATACCTGCATGTATCAATATATATTATATGTAATATATATTGATATAACATATATCAATAAATACCAACGTATAACAAAATATATAATAGTTTTATAATCTTATTTACTTAAAATTTAATACGTGTATATTGTTATATGTAATAAATACCGACATATGTTAATATATACCGATATATATCGATATATACTAAAATATATGGACATGTATCAATATATATATTAAGATATATCAGCATATATTAATATATGCTGACATATATTATTAAAATATATGTGACATATATTGACATATATCAACATATAATTAAATAAATAATAATTTTATATTATTTATTTAAAATTTAACATGTGTATGTTATATATAATATATACCGACATATATTTAGATATATAATATTTTATATTCTTATTTTCTTAAAAAATTAATAAGTATATATTGTAATACGTATAATTATATTGTTGGTATCTATATTTTTTAAAATTTAATAATTGAGTTGTTTAACTTTTTTAAAATATCAATTGAGTACTAGAATAAAAAAATCATATACAATTTAGTTATTTTAGCAGGTTGTAAATCAGTTACAGATAAATGTCATAGGTATAATTACACTGTTAGTGTCTAAACTTTTTAAAATTTAACAATTGAATTATTCAACTTTTTAAAATATCACTTTTTATTGACACGTGTCATCCAACAAAGTAACTTTTAATTTACAATAGGCTAAAATAATTAAATTGTATATGATTTTTTTATTCCAATACTCAATTGATATTTTAAAAAGTTAAATAAATTAATTGTTGAATTTTAAAATATTTATACACCAACAGTGTAATTATACCGTTGTTATATATAACATATACGGACATATATCAATATATACCTATATATAATTAAATATATAATAATTTTATACTTTTCTTCTTTTGAAATTTAATATGTACATATTATTATATGTAATATAAATATACCGATATATAACAAAATATATATTATTTTTAAACTCTTTTTCTTTTAAAATTTAATATGTATATGTTATTATATTTAGCATATACTGACGTATTAATAAATTTTAAAATACGAGGAAATGATAAAAAAAATTTTAATTTTAGTAGAATCATAATTACTAAATTATTATTTTTTACATTCCTTAACAAGTAAATCAGAACAAGTTTTTTTTTATAAGTTAATAATTATAAACCACAATAATATTTATAATTACTAAATTATTTTTTATTTATAACTAATTTTTTACCCTTATTTTTTTAAATTTTAACAAATATATGTTGTAAAAAATACTATAATATAATAAGTAAAAAATTAAATATATTATATTTAAAGATTTTAAAGATAAAGTATATTATATATAAAACTAATATTAATCATTAAAACTAATAATTTTATAAATAAAATATTGACTATTGTCAAACATTAAAAACCAAACATATATTTATTTTAAAATAATAGGAATTGTTTCATTATCCCAAATATCAAATATTCAACTAATTTACCCATTTTCTTTTGATGTCCCCTCTCCCTACTTCTTAAATCCGTCAAAATAATCGAATTACCTTCCTTTTCTTCTAAAATAGCTAAAACCAAAAGAGCAAGTTAACCAAAAATGAATAAAAGGATAACTGAGACTGTAACAACCTGCAATTCATGCTTCTCATAAACACCATTAATTTTAAGCTTATTCAAATTCCTTTTATTACATTATTTATGGCAACAGTAAAGTATAGACGTATAGTTACAATCATGCAACATAACAAAACAGTAAATTATTTGCATCCAATCAGAGGCAAAGAGGGCAGAAATCATTTGCTCAACTTCTCAATCCAGATTTATCAATCTAACAACGTAAAATGATAAGATTAAAAACATTAGTATTTGTTTTCATATAGCAACAAACATCTTAGCTCTTATAATTATATGGGCTGGCTACAAAGTCACAATATCAAGTAACACCTACAAAAATAGTGCGAATTACTCAAGAGTGTATACTTGTGACATTCAAATCAAGATCGCTCTCAATGACCCATTTACTACATGATGCCTTATAGCTTTATTCCTACGTACATATATCAGCATTGCCTATATCATTTTTCTCAGGATTCTTTTCATCACATCTCAAAGAACCAGCATTTGACTTGATATCCACATTAGAAGTATCACTTAACTCCATAACTTCCTTTTCTGAGGAATGCTGCAATTCAGCAGTAACTCCAGCAATCCGAGCTTCATCTGACTTCTGTGATAAAGAATCTGTGTCCCGATTTTTTTTTTTTTTTGCTGCAATTTGCATAAACAACAATGCTTCTCTTAAATTTACATAACAAATAAATAAGATGAAAAATAATTCTGCACCAAATATAAGAACTATACTTACATCAGTATTGTGTTCTACATGGAGAAACAGCATAAAGGTACATTACATAGATTTCGTTTGTTCACCAGAAAAATGTCTGGAACTATTGCAATGGAAACTGGCAACTACAAAGCAAGTCCTATCTCACTACTCAAGAAACAGAATTACATATAAAATGCACCTTTTCTTAGTGTTTTTCTAAACATACTTCCGTTCTCCTTCGCTTGTCTTTACAAGATAAGCTACATTTGGTTGGAAAACCCTGATTTACAATTTTGCAAAATTGTTACCTGAATAGAGACCCTTAGGCTAGCCAAAAACAGATACATTCCAAAAATTCAACAATTAATCAATTCCTATTTCTCAGTCTCGCAAAATACTACTGTACAGTGTGAAAGTGACTGAAAATGAAGTAACCCAATAGCCTAAAAATAACAAGTGCAAAAGAGGAACATGAAATGAAAAATAAAATACGTAACCTGTGTCTATCATTGATTTCGATCCTCTTTACTTGTTTAGCTCTCCTGAAAAAACCTGCATTGATTCACATTAATAAAAGAAAAGAAAAAAATAACACTATGTTTGGATGAGAGTAACTAAATTTACTCTATTTTTTCGTGTTGTGTAAAAAGTAATAGAGTAAACAAGGGTAAAAAGAAAGAAATTTATTTTTTCTATTTACTCTCCAATCTCCGACATATTTCTTCTTAAAATAAAGAGAAATAAAAGTAAATAATAGTTTAAATAGGTAAAATAATTATTCTAACTTCTTTCATTAAAAATATAAGAAAAAATTGGCTTACTCCCTTCTATAGTTAAACTATCAAAAAATTAAAAAAAAAAATTTAGAGTAAAATTTTTTTACATTACTCTTATTTCCTTAGTTAAAGTAAATTCAATTTCATCTCTAACTTACCTCGATCCAAACATAAGCTAAATAAGAAAAGAAGAAGAAGAAGATGGTTTCTAGTTCACTTGGTGAAGAATGGGGAGAAAAATAGAAAAATCACAAAATGCATTATTTGAAAAAGCAAAAACAAAAACCCATATATTCAATATATATTCCAAGTTGCAAATCAAAAACCAAATTTCTGTTGTCTTTAGTTTCCAACTCTGTCAAAAACCAGTTAATACAACGAACTAGCTTATGATATTACTTCTTTGCTAGCGATACAAAGGGTAGTTTTCTCAGCTAATTTGGATGGAATCTTCACCCTAGTAGAAAAAGTGGAACAAAATCGAACTTGAAGATTGATCAAATTTAGTTAGAAATATTGGGTTTACAATTGAGAGTAATAATGGCTTACAAAGATCGGTAAGTAGCAGTGGTGGTGGTCAGTGGCGGAACCAGGATGTTACTGAGGGGGTCGGCGGCGTGCATGGTGCACTCATAGTGGTGGGGCTGCGGCGGCTGGCTGTGGTGGCGTGGTGCTGCTGGCTGTGTGGCGTGGTGCTGATCTGAGACAGGGAGAGGGAGAGGGGCAGCAGAAGACCGAAGAAGAAGAAGAATGAAAACGCAGCCCTTTATTTTTTTTGAACCGGCCCAAGCGAAACGGTGTCGTTTCGCTTGGGCCGGTTTATTTTTTTTTAATAAACCCCTGGCGAAACGGCGCCGTTTCGCCAGGGGTTTATTTATAAAAAAAATTAGTCCCTGGCGAAACGACCCCATTTCGCCAGGGACTAATTTATAAAAATAAAAATAAAAATTGCAGCGAGGGGTTCGTCTACCCCTCGCTGCAATTTTCTCTAAAACTCAGCGGGGGCTGAGTTTCAGCGCAGGGGCCGGCAAACCATAGTCCTCCACGTCTGGCTGCCGGTGAGGGGGGGTCGTCTGACCCCCCACGACCCCATAGTCGTTCCGTCACTGGTGGTGGTGGTGATCCAACAGGTGTTGGTGGTTCCAGCAACGATGTAGACGTATCGACTTCAAATCCATCAATCTTCACAAAAGAATTTGATCTAGTATTTCGAATTTGTGGGCTAAACTTGACAAAGAAAAGTGATTATAAAATTTTGTTAGATAATCGATTGGGGATGAAATAAATCGAAAAAAAAAAGTTAAAACAAGATCTGAAGAAGAAGGAACAACTTATTTGGAGAAGAAAAATCACAAAAAATGAACAGAAAAGAAAGAATAATAATAAGTTGAAAAGCATCGTATTTTTGTTAAAAAAAATTTGAAGAAAACGTAAGATTATAAAAGTGAAAAGTTATAAATGAAAAAAAAATTAGGATAAGTAAAATTAAAAAGAAAAGTTGAAAAGTAGTATATAGTGTATATATATATATATATATATTTGTACTCATGATAAAGCAATGGTTTTGTTTATAATAATAATAATAATAATAATAATAATAATAATAATAATAATAATAATAATAATAATAATAATAATAATAATAATAAACCCACTGGGGTTAGTCCAGCGGGCAAGCGACCCAACCCACTAGGAGAAGGTTGCGGGTTCAAACCCCCAAAATGTATTTTTGGGGTTTGAACTTTTTTTTAAAAAAAAGAAAAAAAAATAATAATAAAGGGATTTTGCAAAATTATTCACAAAAATATATTTTTTAAAATATAGCAACAAATCAAACTTTTAAAAATATCTCATTCTTTGGCTTTTTGTGTATATATTATGTAAATATTAATTAAAAGCATTAATATAGGCCAAATGTTTAAATAAATATCTAAAATATTACAACTATCTTAACTCAACCTTGAAAATATTTTTTTGGACTAAATGTGCTCATTTTCTATAAAAAGTAGTTAATTAGATCGTTACCTAGAGAAAATTAACTTGCCGTTAAAATACTGAGTTGGCATTATGGCATTTATTTAGTTTAAATTTTTTAAATAATTAAAAATATATTTATAAAAATATTTTAAAAAAATAATTTTTTACATATTATAAAAATAAATATTTTATACTCTACATCTTATTTTAAAAATAATTAAAATTACAAATAATGATTTTTATTAATATTAATTTCTATATGATAAAAAATTAATTTTCATAATTTTTAATTCATAATCTAATATTCATTAAATTTTAATTTTTATAAATTTTTAAACATTAGTAATTAAAATATTTTTTTTCTAAGTCGCAAAATAAAAATAATAATTTTTATGATTTCAAAATGCTTTTAATTTTAATAAAAATAAACTTTTTTCTTATTTGAAATTTTTAATATATGTAGTATTATTTTTTATTTTTCTTTATATTTTTTATTTTTTAGTTAATATTTTTAAAAATATTTTTAGTTATTTAAAAATATATTTTTAATATTTTGAATATTTTAAAAATATGTTATTTATTTTTTAATTATTTAAAAATATATTTTTAATTATTTAAGAAATATAACGTGAATAATGTAGGTTTCATAGGATCAATTCAGTATTTTAACGGTAAGTTAACTTTTATCTGATGGCAAGAGTTTAAATGATTCATTTTTTTTATAGAAAATGGGCATATTTGGTTCAAATTTTTTTTTAAAAAAGTTGAGTTAGGATAGTGGTAATATTTCATGAGCTTATTTGAACATTTGGCTATTAATATATAGATATTATGCTATTCAATTATTTTCTTATAATTTTAATTCATAATTTTAGTATTTTAAATTAAAAAATTATATGATTCAATAATTAAAATAAAAAAATTATAGATAAAAAATAAAATATCTATATAATTTCTACAAAAATAATAATAAAAAATATATTTCTTACTAATAGGTATAAATGCATAACATATTCATCACATTAAAAATATTATATAATTTATAAATTAAAATACAGCATAAAAAATCTATACAATATACACACATATTATATATCTGTGTATATTATATAAATATTATATATATGTTGTATAAATATTATATATATATTGTATATGTCATGTATATACTGAGTGTGTACAGTGAATATATCTCTATATGTGTATATACTAAAAAATAAATATATATGTTGAAATATAAAATTAACTCAAATAAATATTAAAATAAAATAAATACAAATAAATAATAATAATAAATATAAAATAAAAAGAAATAAATAAAATTTAAAAAATAAAAGAAAATTTTCAAACATACAGAATGCGTTAATATTAAAAAATAATAAAATTTTAACATTACAATTCAAGAATAACAAAAAGCAAACAAAAAATACAACATTATTTATAAGATAATAAATAATATGAAAGATCAAAATAGTTTTCTACAAATATAAAAAAATAAGAGGGAAATGGATAGAAGAAGAAAAAGAGAAGAAAATAGATAAAAGAATAAAAAAAGAGAAAACGAAAACAGTGATGGAGAGAAAAAAAATTATAAAAATCCAAAACTGAAAAAGAAATACTGTTAAAATTGAAAAAAAAACAAAATGTAGTATATTTAAAAAAAAAAAATTGAAGCTGGAGTATTTCGTGAAATTTCCTCAATGATAAATAAACTCCATTGTGTGCCGTATCATAATTTATAATTTTTCTTATTTATAAAATTTTAGTTGTATTTTAAATGATTTATTTTAAAATATTTTATATAAAAATATTAAAAATAACAAATATTTTCAAAAATACTATATCTTTATTTTCTTAAAAATACTCACTTTTTTTAATTTTTAATTTTAAAAATATTCATTTCCACTTTTATAACAGTTTAAATATTAAAAATATACATCTAATGTGCTAAAATTTCATCACTTGTTACCTTAATTATAATATTTGAAGAATAATATTAAATTTTTACACATGATAATATTGAATATTTATGAGTTAATAATATTTTATTTTTATGATAGGTCTAGATATTTAAAGATTTGTAATTTTTTAAAATTTTAATTGAATGTATAAATTCGGTGGAGCCAAACTCTAATTGTGCAAATATTTATTGGATTGAACTTAAATAAGAAAAAAAATAAAAAAATTATACTCTTCATTAATTTTTTATATTTTTTTATTTTTATCAGAAGTATTTTAACTATTTTATAATAAATTTATAAAAAATTCATAATAAATTTTTAATAAACTATATAAATTTATAAATTCATAATAAACTAATAATAAATTTATTATAAATTATATAAATATAATATTTTTATAAATTAATTATAAATTTTTATAAATTAAATATATTTTAAAAAATATAATAAATTTAAATTGTTTTATTTTTATAGTATTTTTATAAAATATATTTTTCGGATTTAACCGGATTCAAATTCAATCATATAGAATCCGGTCTGTATCAAGTTTAGCCCATCCCGGCCATGGCTAGCTCTAAATAGGATAAAAATGACATTGACAAATGAGCAATTTCACGAGATATTGGGCTCAAGAACAAATGAAAAATATCGCGATAAAGTAAAATATGAAGGTTCCAAGAAAATATATTTCTCTGCTTGGCGCTGGCGTGCTAAACCATGCATGCTCTTAATTCAAATCTTAAAATGCATTCCTTGAAAAAGGCCATCCCACCGATCACCATACCCTGCCAATGCCCAAATCCATTTTCGTATATAACACTCTTTTTATTTATTTATTTTAAAGCCTTGAAAAATAGAGAGAAAAGAGCATAATTTCCTTTGAAGAAATTGCTGATTCCTTGAAAAACTTCTCATATAGAATTTATATGACATTATTATTACACTACTAAATTCTCAGTTCTCACTCTTCTCTCTCATCCAGTGTCCGTGTCTTTGTCCGAGAGAGAAACACTAAAACATTGAGAGAGTTATTGGGTAAAGAGCTAAGTGTGTTAACATTATTTTTAATATTTTTTCTGCTTTATTGTTAAAAGACGCAGAGAGAAAGAAAGAGTAGAATAGTTTTGAAGTCTTTTTTTTTCTTAGAAAAAGGTTACAATGAGAAAGAAGATCATATGGATTTTACAATGTCGTTTGTTGCTAGAATGCTTTCTGGGTATGTCCTTCTTTTATTGTTTTAACCTTATCTTTCTCTTTTATGTGCATATTTTTTACTTCTTGTTCATGGGTTTGAATTTTTTTTTTGGAGCTTATGTACTCTGTTCTTGTTTAATATCTAGCCTTTTCTTGATAAATAGGTGACAAAAATGAAGTTTTTAGTGTGATATTTCTTCCATTGTTCTTCTTTGACTGATAGAACCTAGCTAGAAGTTCATCTTTGCTTATGCATGTGACTCTCATTTCTTGAAAAAAAATTATAGAAATTGCATTTTAATTATTTACTCTCTGTTCCTTTCATTTTTTTAAAAGTTTCAGATAGGCAGACATATTTTTTTTTGTTAATGCTTTTGTCATTAAATTAATTGCTTAGTTTTGCTCCAATGCTTGGCCTTGTCTTCTTGTTTCCTTCTCCATCAACTAATTTTTCTTGGGTAAAGTTTGTTTTTGAAAAAAGAAAACTACAGAGATCACAGATGTATCTCCCTCCATTTTTTTTGTATCTTCCCCTTGTTGGATAGTGACTGGTAGCACACAACAACAGGCTTCAAAAGATTGTCATCTTCTTAGAAACTGATCCACAGAAATGGTAGTAATTATGGCATTGGTGTCTTTTTCACTGTCTGAACATTACATTTGGACAGTTGGACTGGCATATGATGGTCAAAATTTGTGCTTTCAATATCACTATAGCACAAAGAAAGGGAAAAGATTCACTTTTTTTAAATATTTTATATTTATTTGGTACTTATTTAATGGTTCCAAGTAATTGGCTAGAGGTTTTTCAAAATAATAATAATAATTAGCCAGAGGTTTTCTTATAAACTGAAAATTAATTTCTCCATTTAATTTGTTGTTACTGTTTTTGGTTTTAGTTTTCCTTAACGTCTCAGTTAATACCATATTTATTACCCATTTAATGGTTTTTAAGGACCTTATTAATGGTAAGATACTGCTATAATGCTGTTCATTAGTCTTTTTTTTTTTTTTGCAAATGATGGTGATGAAGAGGGAAATAATTAGTAATAAAATGCATTAAATTAATTTGACAATTTAGAAACAAAAAGTGGATGGAGCAGTGATAGAGACATCACTTTGCTTCTCAAGCCTTAGTTTATGCCTTAGAAGGCATAAATTCCATATTTACTCTATACATTAGCTTGTTTACTCTTGCCTTTTGCTTCTTTTTTTTCTTCTTTTTCCAAAACTTTTGGTCCTCTCTCTCTCAATATGTATATGTTTATATGATTATACACAAATATTTTGGAGTTAATAAGTATTGGAATTTGTCTTGGCAAGTTTTGTTGACTGTGTATTGTAGTTGATGCCTCAATGGATGACTGTTTCAATAGTTTATGACACTGATTTTGGTGATTAAACCCTTCATTAATGATAAATAAAGTTTTAGCAAATTTGGAAAAATCAAATGGGTGGTTGGTTCTTCTTAATTAAATTAGTTCTAATTATCAACCTGCAGAAAGATTTGTTTTGTTTTCTCTAAATTTGAGTTGCATGAACTTCAAATAAGTAATCTTGTATTTTAAACACTCTCTCTTACCTCAGTTACATGTCCCCTTAAAATTTGTGGAAGAAAAAAAAGAACCCATGATTAGTTATCTGAAAATTAATTAATAAACAGATCAAAATTTACTTGTGAATTAGAACTAGTGGTAAAAATTTAATATTTTTAGGAGGAGATCTCATGTTCAGATCCCATTGGGTGTCATGGGGAGTGTTACCTTGATTTTGTAGTTCATACAATGAATCCCAGAAACAAATTTTGCTCTTAGGATAGTTTGAATGCAACTCGGTAGAGAATTACTCTATGTAGCTTATTGATCTAACAGACAAATCTATATATTTAGTGTTGGCAATAGAGGCAATGGTACAAGAGAAGGCAGATGCAGCAATTCCAGTAACAACACTGTCACCTCCAGAAGGCAACACAACATTCCTAGGAGGCACGACATGGTGTATAGCGCTTGCAGGTGTGTCTCAAATTGATCTGCAAAATGCGTTAGACTGGGCCTGTGGGCTAGGGATGGCAGATTGCAGTGCAATCCAAGAGGGTGGAGCCTGTTTTGAGCCAGACACTCTGCTATCTCATGCTTCATATGCTTTCAATAACTATTACCAGGAAAATGGAAATTCTGATATTGCTTGCAATTTTGGAGGAACTGCCACTTTAACTAAAAGTAACCCAAGTAAGAAAAAAAAATGTTTCTCCCTTTCATACTCCTATTTCAATTGTTGTGGAGTATATTAACTTAAGATAGAATTTTGAAGCAATGAGATGGAACTTTAATGACTTTAATTCAGTAATGAAATTGTTAATATGCAGGTTATGGAAAATGTAACTATGCTGCACCTGGACTGGGGTATGTTCTGGTTCTCAGCACTCATAGATGCACTCATGATTTTGCACAAATAGAAACGCTTGTGTATATGACTAACATCAAACATTTTAATATGTGGGAATTGTGTATTCAGGTCTCTCCAGTCGTCAGCACCTTCATCGACAAAGTACAGACCAAACTTTGAATGGTGGAAGTTTGCTGGGGTTTTGATTCTTTTGTACATGAGAAGCTGATTATTGGGTTAGTTCACTCGTAGATGAAGCTTTAATGGTGATTACCAATTCATGTTACGGAAAATGAATTAAAAAATGCACAAGAAATTAAGCTTAGTCGGTTAGCTATAGTAAAAGTTCTCTTTCTATATTAGTTAATATATATTAATATTTTGTAATTGGAATCACTTAAGTTATTCCTACCTTTGTTTAGAGGGTTTGGGATCTATGGTTTTTGCAATCAAATCCTACTTTTTGTGCTCCTTAATATGCTTTGTTGAATCTTATGTTTCCCTTTGCCTATTAGCTACCTTTTGCTTTGAGTTAACCTTAGTTTTGAATAGTGCTTGTACCTAATTAAGGTAATGGAGCTTTTTGTTTTGTTTAACCAAATGTATGAATATATATATTTAGAAGAATAGGAGCACCCAAGCCAATAATAAGAATATGAAAATTTTATGTGAAGATTCAGATATTAATATTAAGATCACTAGTTTAGTATTTAAAATAGTTAAATATTACTTTGAAAGGAGGATTTCCACCAAAAAATAGTTAAATATTACATATTATATTAGGTTATGCCGTATTTAATGTATATATGTATGTGTTTGTGGATATAAATAGATATTCAGTGGCAGAACTAGGATTAGGGGTGGCAAGCAGAACTAGGATTAGGGGTGGCAACGGATAGGTATTGCTAAAATTACTCTATCCGAATCTGTATCTATTTAATTTTTAAATTATCTGAATCTATTTAAACCGATTATAGTTATACTCATATCCGTCTCAAATCTGTTTAATATTATCTATTTACTACTTGAACTAGTTTAATTATCCGTTTAAATATAAAAATTTAAAAATATTATAAAATTTAAAATATAAATTATTATTTTTTAATTAATTAAATAATTATAAATAAATATTTAATATTAATACAATTTTATTAAAAATAATTTAATATTAAATTTTATAATTAAAATAAAATATAATAAATATATAATTAAAATTTTAATAAAATATAATTAATATATAATCGGATTTAGATAATCAATGATCTATGCCCGAATCCATCACGGGTAGTAGAAATATTGCCCGCACCCTCTCAAATCTGTTTATAAATTATCCATACTCTATATAAATATATCAGGATGGGTGGGATATCCAAAAATATTCGACTCGTTGTCACCCCTAACTAAGATTGAGGTGAAGGGAGGCAAAATTTTTAAGAAAAAAAATATAGATGAATTTATATTCAAATTAAAAAAATAATACAAATATTTGACATTAATATTTATATTCAATTTATTTTTATATTACATAATTAAATATTAAAATTTTTATTAGTTTTATTTTAAATATTAAAATTTTTATTAGTTTTATTTTAATATTTAAATTTTACTTTACAAAGTTACATAATATATATTATTTTTAAATAATATTTATATATTTTTTAAGATATTTTACCAAAAGTATTTAAATTAATTATTTTTTAATAAATTTGTTTAATAGAATATTTTTTTACAAAATAATTAACTTAATCATAAAATTTTAAACCCAATTTATAATCAAAATATAAAATAATTTGCCTAATTACAAAAATTTTAATTCTCAATTTATTTCAAAATTAAATCTTAAAATAATTAACGTAATTATCAAAGCCCAAATTCTATTTCATAATCAAATTTTAAAATAATTAATATAATAATTAAAATAATAAATTAAAACTTATAAATCAAACAATAATTATAAAAAAATATAATACTCAATAATATTATTAAAATAATAAATTAAAAATTAATTTTAAAGAAAAAATAAATGTCTAGACGCACAAAAAATATATCTAAATATTATATATTATATAAATATATATTATATTATAAATTGATTTTATATTATATAAATATAAGTATTATTAATCTTATGTATATATAAATGTACTTTTTTCTTTGCAAAGATATATATATATATATATATATATGAACCAACCAAGGGTAGTAATGGATCCCCCGTGAGCCCTCTTTAATTCTGCCCTGAATGTATATTTATATATAATTGTTATTTTAAAAATTAATTTGCCAACGATATTATTCAATAACGATCTAGCAAAGTAAATCAAATCTTCATTTTATAAAAATTTCAAAACTCAAATGACTAGATGTACAAACTGTACAGAATTTTTTTATACCTTTTTTTTTTTTTTAACTCTAATGGAGTTTCATAATTCCAAGCCCTCCAATTCTGGAGGTGATTTTGTATGCATTTGATATTATTGGTGAATAGTTTTTAGCAAATTATATTTTAAATAAATAATTATTTGTAAAAAATTATATTCTGAAGCAGTCCAAAATATCGCGAGAAATTGAAAGACGAAAAATGAAAAAGAGGAGTGGTTGGTGGTAACGAAGGAGAAAGAGAGCAATTGACAATATTGTCCCCGAAAGTAGAGCCCAGTGAATTCTAGGGAAGTTGGGGTCCACGGTAGCATCTGGAAAGGAAAAAGATTATAGATTGTCCTATATGATAGTGCTACTCCTAGGGCAGCGTTCTCTGCATGCATGTCAGCCCTGTTGTTTTAGGCACGCGTTACCTTCTCAACGCTTTCTTTAGCCATGTAGATGCAGATCGAGTCAATAGAGCCCGAGTCAAGCTTTCAAAAAAATCATACTCGGCTCGATGTAAAATAATAAATGAATGTACATATATGTCCCTGGAAATTTTCAACCAGTATGGATTGACTCTTATGAATCATTTAGTAGATGATTAAAAATTTTAGTTGATTGAATATATTTTGTAGTGATATATCATTAGAATTATATTTTATTAAAAAAATTATATTATTGTATTTAAATTATATAATAAAATATTAAAAAATTAATTTATTTAATTACAATTAAAAAATTTTAATTAATATTTAAATTATTTTTATAATATTTTTTTTATTTTATCATATTTTAAAATAAAAATATAATTTTTTTATTTGAGATTCTATAATCTTATTTTTCAGTAAAATAATTTTTTTATTGTCTAAAAATAAAATATTTTATTAACTGGTTGATAAGATTTAAAGGGTCTAATATTTTATTTTATATAAATTATTTATAAATAAATATAATATTTTTTTTATCAAAGAGAATTATTTTGCCAATTTTTTTGAAATTATCATGAACCAAACATTCTATTAAATTAATTAATTTTATAGGTAGGTAAATATTTCTTCTTTTAAAAACTTATTATTTGAGCTCTCTGCATTAATAAAAAAAAATAGTATTTATTAACTATAATTGATGTTGCAATGTTAAATTAAAAAACAAAAGAGAGAGATAAGATATAAATAATTTTTTAAAATTTTTGTGAAGGTATAAGATAACTCTTAAAATAATTAAAAAATTATTTTTAAAAAATTAAAGATTAAAAATTATTAAAGTCAAAATAATAATTTTTGATATTTAAGATTTGTGTTTATATAAATTTGATAGTAATATTTATTTTGGATTTGATATTAAAGTTGTTATTTAGGATTTAAAATTTGTGTTTATTTAAATTTGATAGTGATATTTCATATTTAAAATTAATTATTCTAAAATTTTATGATTTATTTTATGGAATTGATTAAATTAAAATCAAGATGATGTTTTTTTTATTAAAATGAAATCCAGATATGAATATTTATTTATAATTTTATTTTTATTTTTTTTAAATAATTTTTTTTGTTTGCTAAAATTTTAAAGGTTTATTTGTATTTTGCTCTGTTATCTTATCACTATTTTTTTAAAACTTAATATTGTCACTGTAACTGTAGTTAATAGATATTTTTTATTAAAACAAATGGCTTAAACAATAGATTTTTTAGAAGATTAAGTACCAAATTACATCCAAAATTATTTTAATGGTCAATTTATATATTTGCGAAAACTTTAAAAATATATTTGCACTTTCTCACTAAAATAATCAAGCTTGAGCTCCATTTTAAACTTAGTTTGAATTCAAACTCATATATCATGAATTTTGAATTTGAGTTCAACTTCAATTTAATTAAATTTAACGAGTTTAATGAGTTTGTTTCAATTTCTATTTTTATTTATTTTTTTTATTTTTTCAGAGGATAAATATTAGAATTTATAGTAATATTTTTATTAAAAAAAGAATAATATGATAATATTTATATTAACAAAATAAAATAATATATTACTATAATTTGATATTCTATTATATATTAGTAAGGAATTAAATTGTTTACATTAGTTATATATTATATTAAATATGTAGGATATGTTAAGTCATCAAAATTTTATAATATTATTATGTAAATAATTATTTATTTTTATCATTTATGTTATACAGACAAAAATAAAAAGATTATATTACGTAAATTATTCCTTCAAAATAATAAATTTATTTTTTTTGAAAACTTTGAATAATTCTTTTACTAATAAATATGGTTTAATATAAATTTCACTCACTATTAAATAAGTATCAACATTCAAAATTTTAAAATATAACATACAAAAAAAACCAAATAAAGTTTATTGAATTCAATTATTATGTGATATTAAAATTATTTATTTTATATTATTTAATTTATTTATTACATATAATATATAATAATAAATTATATAAATTAAATTAATTAAAGAATTAATATATTCAAGTACATAATTTAATATATAAATTGAATTTATATATTTATAATCTAACATAATAAATGAGCTAGCTTGCGAGCTTAACTCACAAATTTTTTAAATAAGTCAGCTCTCAAGCTAACGTGTCAAGTATTATTTAATTTGCACTTGACTCATTTAAAAATGAGCAAATCAGGTTCAAGCTTAAATGAGTTTTTATTAAACTGAAATTCAAATTAAACTCGAATAGTTTGGCTCATTTACAATTCTACATGTAAAATTAAAAGAACTCTACATGTAGAATTGAAAGAACTCCCATCACAATTCTCTCTCTTGCAATAAATAAGCAAATAGTAAATAAATAAAATGAGTGAATTATATTGGTTATCCCTCGAAAATTATTAATGCCAGTTATCATCCTCCAATATCAATTTATCATGTTGTAATACTTGAAGTCTCTGCTCTACGCATGTTTTCATCCTTCTTTTTTTAAAATGACGTGGAGAATGATGTGGCAAATGACATGGTATGCCATGTCATTTCTACATCATTTCAAGTGCTAAAGCAACATCATATTATGTGCCAACACATGCAAGTGGAAACTTTGGGATTGTAAGCAAATTGTGTTTTCCTTATAGAAACCATAGTATTGAGATGCAAAATTGCAGGGGGTAAAAGAAATTATGGGTTTTGATGCATTGTTTACTGTGGATTCGGTCGGGCATGAGGAGGATTAGCATTATTGTGGAAAAGGAGTGATATAGAGGGTGTTTCTCAAAACTGGAGCTTTTCAGCTTATTGTGAATAAGTGATTTTTAGATTATAATCAGATTAAAAATAAGCAGTTAAGCGTTTCTATAAACTAGCTAATAATCAGCTGATAATCAGTTTATAATCAGTTAAGTGTTTCTGTAAAATCAGCTTATAATCAGTTTTTAATTGTAGAAACTGTCAAAATGACCAAACTGTCCATAAGTTTATTTATTGTATAAAAATAATTTTTTAAATGTCAATTCAAAATTTATTTTGCAATAATAATAATAATAATAATAATAAAATTTAATAATAATAATAATAATAATAATAATAATAATAAAATTTCTTTGATGGGAACTAAATTGTATAAGGTAGGTAAATTTGGAATATTGAATATTAGGTAGGGATAGTATGGTCTTTTACTTGGTCAAAACTGCTTAAAAAATAAGTGCTTAAAAAAAAAGTAGCAAAACCCAACTTTTAAAAAACTGATTAAAATCAGATTATAATCTACTATTTAAGTTTTCAGAAACACTTAAATAAACAACTTATAATCTAAAAACAGCTTATAAGCAGTTTTGACCAGCTTTTAAGTTTTGAGAAACACCCTCATAGTTAATTTGATTAGATCCTCTTTAAACTTTATTAATGAGGTTAATATCACCAATTATCATTGATATCATTAAAATTCTTAAACTTCAAATTGTCCTTAGTATTTAATTTCTTCCTATTAAAATTTCTGACTCATTTTTTGGCGATTGAATTATGGAAAAAGGAAGTTTGAAAAAGAATATTTTAGAGAGAGATATAAGATTAGTAATATGTTGCAATTTTGATTTTAATATAAAGGGTTTCTTTGTGATTTGAGAATGATTTTTTTTTAAATTTGAGTTTTTTAAAGATTTATATTTCATAATTCAGGTTTTAGAGTTTAATATTTAAATTTTTAGGGTAAAACTCTTGTTTTATCATTATCTAGTCATTGAAAAATAGAGTTAGAGATTTAATGCAAATAAATTGAATGTCAAGGGATTTTATTATGATAAATTGAAGTTTGACAATTCTAATATTGAGTGGTAAAATAAGAAATAGTGGGTGATGGTAATCATTTATTGATGTTAAGGTTGTCATTGGAGGAAGAGGAAGCTAGAGGTTAATAGGATTTTATGGATACTCGAAAAGAGGAAGAAGCCATTATTCGTGGAATCTCTGGGGCTAATTGTGTATAACGATAACGAAGCTGTAGTATTGCTTAGGGGGATTTTAATAACTTACTCTATGGTTTAAAGAAGAGTGAAGAGAGATGGCGCTGCTCATCCAGTTTGGTGTCTACATAGATTTCAAGACGCCATCAATTACTTCATTTTATAAAAAAGGTGGATAGATGAATTGGCGTCTAAGTATTGATTGAATGATATAGGATACTTAGGTGATCTCATAATTTTAAAGTAAATTTTGACTATGAATTGATTGGATGATTAAAGATAAAATTCTACAATGAGACATTTATATTGGTAGTTAACTAATTCTAATATTGGAGTCTCACGTGAAGAGTTTTTGATGCCTCTTAGTTCTTCTCTAAACTTTCCAATGAAGTTTTCTCCCATCCTCTATACTCTTCTCCTTCTCTCTTTCTTTGGTCTAGGAATACCGCGCGGCTTCTTGGCCTGCGGCAACCCTAGACCAACCTATTTCTCATTGCCTTTCTTGATAGTTCTTTAGTTTTCTTTATGATTTTGCTTGTTTTTCTTTCAGATATATCTCATAGTTTGTCTTTTGCTCCCTATCTGTATGGTGGTGATTCTGCCATCATGGTCATCTTTACCATGTCTGCTATTGTTTTCAGATGATTTTTTTAGTCACCTCATATGGCCAGCAACAGCCTAATCTCTCATATTGTTCTTTTGTGCTCTTCATGGTCCATGCTACTTTCTCCACATCAATGGTATATTCAGAGCTCTCATAAAGTATTGTTCCTAAGCCTTTTAAGGCGTTCCAGGGCATCGATCAAAGCTACTCGTATCATCTTCGGATTCATGCCCAAAATCGACTATTCTCCTATATCACACGCTATCAGCTAGTCGCTAAATTCATGTGATGGCCCCAATTTCTATTGCTTATGAACTTCGGTCCATGCATTCATTCTCTTTCTCACTGCATTTAGTTTCAATGCACTTTTGTGTATGAGATGTTCTGTTGTGGCTTCATTAGTTGTTGTCTTATATATCTGGCTTGTGTTTTTTCTTATTGTTAGTTCTATTGGAGAAACCAAGTTAGATTATGAGGGAGGTGTTAATAGTGCATATTGGTCTACTATTTGTATTGTTGTTGCTCTCCTCTGTTGAGTTGTATTCTTGTTTATGTTTAATGATAGTTATTTTATGACAAAAGAAAAAAACTAATTCTAATACTGTATCCTATTATAATTAGAATATTTTCTATACAATAAAAATCATAAAAAATTAATTTTTGTATAAATGTTATACACTTTCATGAAATTGAATTTGAAAAATAATATTTTTTAATATTTCAAACACAATTTAAAAAATATATAAATTTAAAATAAATTTATAACATTTTATAAAATTCATTTATTTCAAACGAATTATTACACATGTTAAGAATTTCTATAATAATGCTCATTGTCCCATGGTAAATTCGTCCCTGCTTAAAATTATACGACATTCATTTGATTGTTTCATTTATTTAAATTGAACATTATAATACTTAAGTTCAATAATTCAACTTATTTTAATAAGAATTGAATTTATATTTTAGATAAATTTGGAGGCCATAAGAATTAGAGAGATGGTTGAGATAAATTTGGAGAAAATTAGATGATATGTTATTTTTTTAGTATTTAAAAATACTTTATAATTTTTAGAAAATTTAAATATATATATATATATATATAGTTTTTTAAATTTAACTGAAAGATGCTGTTTATATATACAGTATAATAAATATATATTTTGATATAGTAATTTTTGCAAATTAAAAGTGGATATTTTTGAGATTTAAATAAAGAGTGTGCATTTAAATAAATAAATATTTTAAAAATTAATTTTATTTTTTGATATTCTATACAAAATCCATAAATTTATGGAAAAATTATGCCTTTCATTAATTTTTTTCAATTTTTATATTTTTATTAGATATTTTTAATCATTTTACAAAAAATAAATAATAAACTCATAATAAATTTATAAAAAGTATCATCTATAATAATAAACTTTATATATATTATACTAATCTAATATATTTGTAAAGTGGTAAAAAAAACTGATAAATTTGAAAATATTTTAAAAATATGATAATTTTTTTTTTATGATTTATTAAAAAACTCAAAACTTATGGGGCTTTTAAAAATATATAAGAAAAATTAAAAAAAATAAATTTACTATATTTATAAATTATTTACTAAAATATCAAAATTTATAAAATAATTATCAAAATATCATATTTTTATTAATTTATGGTGAATTTATAATGAGTTTATAATAAATTTATCGTGATTTTATTATGAATTTATAAATTTTATATAATTTAAAATGAGTTTATTATATATTTATAATAATATTACTAAAATATTTTTATTAAAAAGTAAAATTTAAAAAAAATAGTAGAGGGTGAGGTTTTTTCAAATTTATCCACCACCCATGGCTCATGACTGAAATTCAATTGGCCTAATATAGAAAAGCCAACTACACATGCAACAGTCGGCAGAACCCAAATATAAGCCCAAAATTGAAATTCCTTTTTTTTTTTTTACTAAATAATTATAAAATTCTTAAAATTTTGTATATTATACTAATTAATTTTTATATTTTCAGTATATAATTTTTACATTTATTTATTTTTAAAAATTAAACTGTTTAGTCATTTTGTTAATATTTTCATTCTAAAAATATTAGTCAACTACTTTGATATTATAAAATAATTTATTTGCTCTTCCTTTATATATATTTTTCTTTATTATTTATTAAGTCATACTTATTTTTAATTTTATTTATATTTTTATATATAATTTATTTTAATTTTATAAATATTAGTAAAAAATAATTTTAAATAATGCGAATAATATCTTTTATTATTTTACAGATAATCCATATATACCATTTATTTTAATTTTATAGATATTACTAAAAATAATTTTAAATAATACGAATAATATATTTTATTATTTTACAGATTATCTATATATAAAATAAAATTAAATATGAAATAAACTTAATAAATAATAAAGATAAATATATATAAATGAAGTATAAAAAAATATTTTATAATATCAAAGTAGTTGACTAATGATTTTAGGATGAAAATATTAACAAAATAACTAAACAGTTTAATTTTTAAAAATATAAAAATTATATATTAAAAATATAGAGACCAATTAGTATAATATGTAAAACCTTAAGAACTTCATAATTATTTAGTTTTTTTCTTCTTCCTGTTACACTTGCAACTTGGCAAGATTTTTGAAAACACCCAAAAATCTTATCCAATAGAGTAAACCCCATAGCATAATGCCATGTCAGCAATAAGTATCTAAGTGTATCTAATTCTAACATTCTAAAACCACAAATGGCACATGTAGCTCCTGTTATGAATTGCTTACTCATTTTATATTTGCTTTTTAGATCCCAAGCAAAATAAAAATTATAAAATTATCAAAGAAAAGAGAAAAGAGAGTGAGAGCGACACAGAAAGAACAAAAGAGTGAAAATGGCAGTCTCTACGATGTCCACTCTCCATCAATTCAATGGCCTCAAACCCAGTTCTCTGCTGCCCCATTTAAATCCCTGGTTGTTCATCTCTTTTACTGTTCTTGTTTTTTTTATTATTATGGGAGAGAAATCGAACATGAATCTTTTTAAAAAAAGTGTACTTGTTGCTAGGCTATATTTCAACGTGTGATTTTTTTTCTTTTTCAAAATTAAATTATGCAATTTGCTTAAATAATTACATTTATAGGAGTTACTTGATTTGCTATTACATCAATTAGTAAACTATAATTACTATTATATACATGCAGCAGCAGTTCAACCATGAGGCGAAAGGGAAAAGGAGCATTGGGTACTCGCATGGATTTTATTGGTTCACCCACAAATTTGGTAAGCTTTTCATTCTCTTTTAAATTTAAATGGCCCATTCAAATAAAAATGATCAGGTCTACATGTAGCATGGAGTCACTCATTCAAAGCATAATGTGTTCATAAATGAAGTGTTAGACTATTTTTAGCAGCATATATGAAAGATAAGTAATGGATTTGTTTGTCGATAAATTTGACAGATAATGGTGACAAGTACAAGCCTAATGCTTTTTGCTGGGAGATTTGGTTTGGCTCCATCAGCAAACAGGAAAGCCACTGCAGGATTGAAGCTTGAAGTGAGGGATTCTGGGTTGCAAACTGGTGACCCTGCTGGTTTTACTCTTGCTGATACTTTGGCTTGTGGGACTGTTGGCCATATTATCGGTGTTGGTGTTGTTCTTGAACTTAAAAGCCTTGGTGCTCTGTAAAAAAAAAAGCAATATCAGTACTCTTTTAAGCATCTCAATTTAATGTTCTTACTTTAATCTTGCTTATCTAGCAATTACCCCTACTTGTCAATGCTCGTTAACTTGCCACACGACAAGTAGTTTAGCGTCAAATATATGCTCCGCAGTGTAAATAATCCATGATTGGAGTTTTGATAACTTCTACCTTTTAAAAAATTTTATATACATCCAAAAATACTCATTAATTTCTCATCTCTCAAAGAATTTACAAAATAGATTGAGAAAATTAGAAAAATAAAGGAATAAAGGGAAAATAAAAGGTAAAATAATAGAGATGAAATTTTATAGCGTATATTAGTTAGAATTTGGAATTATGTACTGTATTTAATTATAAAACCATAAAAAATTGAGAATATAGATTATCTGTGACAAATAATAATGTGAATTATTTTTTATTATATGATTCTCATATTAGATAAATTATGTATATTTAAATATGATCCAGCAGCAAGTGTATGCATAATTCGATAATCATTCATATTTGTATTATGTAAAAATTTAGTTTCACCTCTTTCTTTTATATTTGGGGTAATTTGACCCCATTATTATAATAATTTGTGTCAAATACATTTTGTAATTATAAAATGTGGATCAATTTCTAATTAACACTCATATAACAAAGTCATGAAAAATTTTATCATAGACACGGTATATGCATATCCAACTAATAAAAAAAGTAAATGTAATTATTTTTCTTATTATATATACTTTAGTAATTTATTATAAGATGGATGCATAAACATCGGGTTTAGAATATAATTTTTTCAAAATTATCAATAATTTGGAAAAGTTTTTCCATTTAAAATGATTTTTTTAACTTATAGCTAGACATTTTCGTAGCCAGGCTTGGACTTGAAAAATACTAAATCTTTCAAAAGTCTAGTCATTTCGTCTGTAATTTTTCTCATTAATTATAGCGTAAAGCCTAACATGTGGCCAGGTCTGCTTACATCATGTTCAGGTCTACTTATCATGTTCATGTACTTCTAGTTACACTAGCTCGTTTCAAAATATAGCAACAACAAAGTGATTCAAAATACAGAGAAAGCATGCACAAGAAATTTTCTTAGTTAAATAAAAATTTATTAATAAACATATATTAGAACTCATCAATCCAAATAATTATTATTTTTTAGCAAGAAAAGGGATGTGAATTTATGATTTGAAAATAATATAGTAACAACAAAAATAGAAAATAATTCTTTATTTTTATTTGAAAATACAGAAATTTGCATAAAATTAATTTTAACTTTAATTAGATATATTTTCGAATGTTACAAATTAATTTAATTCTAAAATTAATTTTCAATATAATCGGATACAATAAAAATAAATGGGTCAATTTTAACTCTTGATCCATGAAAAAGAAAAGGAAAAAAACCCGGTGCCAAGCGCAAACGACGTCGGATAAAGGAGAACTTTTTGCCTTAAAGGCGTCTCTCTTTTGAGTTCCAGCACTTGCTGTGAAAAAACAGAAGCCCGCGAAGTTCAGAGATTTTGGCAGTGATTGACGCAGACAGATACATGTAGAGAGTGAGAGAGAGAGAGAGAGAGCGAGAGAGCGAGCGAGGCCTCCTTCATTGAACGAGAGAGAAGAGATGAGTATATGGAACTACGTGGTGACGGCTCAGAAGCCTACAAACGTTACCCACTCTTGCGTCGGCAATTTCACTAGTCCTCAAGAGCTCAATCTCATTATAGCGTAATCCCTTCTTTCTTTTTTTGTTTAGCCTTTTCTCTATATCTATTCATTTTTATCATTTCTACATTTTCATTTCTTTATTCCTTTTTATCAGATTTTTTTTTTGTTCTTGTCTTTTAGGGTTTTTGCAGCTCTAGCAAAGTTGAAAAAATTAGTATAGCTGTGGTAATTCATTTGGCAAAAGTACTAAAATCCGTTAATATAGTGGAATTATCTATACTTTTATATGATTAAATCGGCATTACATCTACAATGAGTTAAACAATAGCCAAACAATTTTAATATTAAGTGTAAAGTGATTATGGTTACAGTCACAGTATAGACATGCTTCATAATTTACCTTCTTAGTCACTGATTCAGATTCTTTACATTTTGCTTTAGTCGCAGCTATATTAGTTTGAGTTGTACTAGTGAAATTTCATGTTTAAAAGTGTAGTTCTATGAGTTAGCTGTATATTCATAATCTAGTATGCTTTCAGGAAATGCACTCGCATCGAGATCCATTTGCTTACTCCTCAGGGGTTACAGGTAATTAAACGTTTTCTGTTCTCTTTTTATCTGCATAATTATTTTTAATTGTTCATCCCTCAATATTTCATTGAAATTTTCATATTAAACTTTCCTTTTGTAGAAATGAAATTTGGAGGACTTTTTTTCTGTAAGTAAAACTTAAAAATTTAGAAATGAATGAAAATCTTCTCATGCAGCCTATGTTAGATGTTCCAATATATGGAAGAATCGCAACGCTTGAACTTTTCCGTCCTCATGTGAGTATCTATTTCTTATCTTCCTAGATAACTGTCTTTCTCTTCTCTCTCTTTCTCTCTCTTTAAAGTTTGTTATTGCTTTGTAGCAGGGTGAAGCACAGGATTTTCTGTTTATTGCTACGGAAAGATATAAATTCTGTGTTCTACAGTGGGATGCTGAGACATCAGAGCTTATTACAAGGTTTAAATGTGGAAAAATCAAATATTAATTTTCTTTGGTTGAATGTTCGAGTTTTTAAGTGGGTGTTTGACAAGTTGAATTCTTAGTGCTTGGTGCATTCATACTAGACATTCACACCTTCGCAACAGTTGTTTGCTTCTCTTCCGTGGACAGTTTGACAGTTCTGTCCCTGTAAACTGTTATATCGAGAAATTTTAAAAAATAGGTGTTATTTTATTAGTTTCTTTTTTTTTCCTTCAGTTTATTAATTTTTTTTCCCTTCTAAGTTGGATTTTGATCCATGATCCTAATGTCTACTTCTTTCTCTTTAGATGAGTCTCTATATTTGTTGTAATCTATGGACTTCTTTCATTACAGTTGTGCATTAACTAGTTCTTTCCCCGTTCTTGTAGAGCAATGGGAGATGTATCAGACCGTATAGGTCGTCCAACAGACAATGGTCAGGTGAGTACCAAAGTTCTAGGTTCATTTCAGTCTTTCATTTTGTAGCTGTTTACTATCCTTTTGTTGGGTGTTTGTGTGAATTGCTTTTCACTGGGGATAACATCATGTTTCATCCTACAAATATTATCTCTTTCTCTCTGCAGATTGGCATAATTGATCCAGATTGTAGATTAATTGGACTCCATTTGTATGATGGGTTGTTCAAGGTACACAGTTTTGTTGTTGCTAATTTCAGCTTTAATTTTTCCCATTACTATGGTGAAGTTGACTCTTTTTTTCCTGTAGTGTGCTTTTCTCTGTATTTTCTCTTTAGGTTTTGATCTCAAACGTGATCATTGTAACCACGATTTTCTCTTTTATTAGGTTATTCCTTTCGATAACAAAGGACAGCTCAAAGAGGCCTTTAACATAAGGTCTGTAATCTCACATTGTACTGGTTAATAGGATTGTTTATTATAATTTCTTATGAATAACCTGGTTTCTAATAATTAATATCTTGCAAATTACTATTTGCACAAGTTTTTAGTATTTTAACTAAGAAGATATTTGGGTAGTCGTTTTAATTTTTTGATTGTGTATGTGGATTAACAGTTCAACAATTCTAAATGGAGCTCCTAGGAAAATGACTATGGGGGTTAATGGCATAGAAAAAGATCTGATCATAGGGGTCGTGCATGGCCAAGGCCTTTGTGGATGTAAACTAAAGGCCATAGCTATTGTCACACAATTTTTTTTTTGGAGGATTTGCAAATTATATTTGCGTCATAGGTTATCATTTGACTGAAATTGTAAAAATACAACTAAGTTTTGAGCATCATCATATTTATATTTGTTACTTAATAATTAAGTTCAAACTTCAGATAAAAATAGATGGGACTTAGGAGTGTCATAACTCATTGTAATTTATAAATGTTAATAATAATTTTGAAAAAATTATTCATAAGAAACTGAAGAAGGAAATAATTTTACTTAGATTTTTGCAAAGAAAACCTGAAGAATATAAACGTAGTCTTCTGCACTAGCTTTTAGCTCTTGGAAAGGTCAATTATGTTTGGTGTTGAATATTTAGAGTACTGGAGCAGTATTTACTATATAATATATGATAGAAGCTGCAAAAATTATATGTTCATTTATTGGCTAAAAAATTCAAATGTTTATTCTTTTTTATTTTCAGGTTGGAGGAACTTCAAGTTTTGGATATCAAGTTCCTCTATGGTTGTTCAAAACCCACAATTGTTGTACTTTACCAGGTTCCCAGTTTTTCCTTGAATATCTTCATTCTTGTTTAAGACTCATGGTGGTTCTAATTATCTTGATATGCTCATCTTCTTTGCATTGCATTATCCTAATTGAAGTTATTTTATATGGTTTTGGTAATAATATTAGAAAGGAGCTGTTATCATCTAATAGCACATAAACAATCATTGTCTTAGATTAATTCTATGAAATTCTTAAATTAAACAGGAAGTAGAATCCGAAACTGTAATTTGTTGAATGCATCTCAACCATGGTTTTAAATACCATTTCAAAAATTTTTGGCCTTTTTGTTCCGTAATTTTATCCCACCTTTATGTTATGATGGATGAAACAAGAGAAACCACCATTTTCATCTATAATCCAGCTATTAACTTAATATCTTGCATGCATAAAATTCTTTTCCTTTTTTTTAACTTGTGTTTTACTGGATTCTTGATTATTGTTGATTTGAGTGTTCTGCAAATGGCTTTAAGAATTCACGGGAATGGCACACTATTAAGACTTATTCCACAATACTGTTACCATTTTTCTTATTCCATTATTTGAAACCTGGTGGCAACAATGTTCAAGCATTTTCTCTACATTCAAAGAATTGATTCATAAGTGCCTACATCATTCTGGCATCTCTAGCAAGCCCCAAAGGAGCAAGCATGTTCATATATCTGATTTTTTCACTATTTCGTACATCCTATTTTGATGGTCGGGATATTACACTCTAAGCCTCTTCTCCTTTTGACTAGTTCAACTTATCTGATTGTCTTTGGCACTTAATAGTAATTTGTGGCTTATTTTATTTTCTTTTCCCTCTTTGTATTTCTTTCTGTTTCCTTTAATTCGTCTCTCATTCACTCCGGCTACTTAGTGTTGATATGTGTGTTGGCCCTTTGAGTAAATTTATTAATATTGTCCATGCAGGAAAACAGATAAAAGTATTCAAGGAAATGTTAGTGTTGCCATTGTTATGATCTGATACTTTTTAGGAGACCTATATACCCTTTGTGAATCAAGTTTTGTTCTGTAATCTTATATTTATATGCATTGTATGGCCTTATTGAATTGTTCCCACTACTGCAGGATAATAAAGATGCTCGTCATGTTAAGACTTACGAAGTTGCTCTGAAAGATAAAGATTTTGTTGAGGGTCCATGGTCTCAGAACAATCTTGATAATGGCGCTGATTTGCTAATACCAGTTTCCCCACCTCTTTGTGGTGTCCTTATTATTGGAGAAGAAACAATTGTTTATTGCAGTGCAAGTGCATTTAGAGCAATCCCAATAAGACCTGTAGGTTACTGACCAATTTTGCTATGAATCCTTAATCTATTTGCTTATTACATTTTTTCCCTTCCTAATGTGTCGTTTATGCTTCTAGTCCATCACAAAAGCATATGGGAGAGTTGATGCTGATGGTTCTAGGTATTTACTTGGCGATCATGCTGGATTACTTCACCTTCTTGTTATCACTCATGAGAAAGAAAAGTAAGTGATTCTTCTATCAGATACTCATAATGAACATAACGACTGATAAATTTTCTTTTGATAGAAATGATATAAAGTTTTGAGCTCTTCACAAATTGTAGAATCCTCTTAAGACTGGGTATACTTTTGTTTCAGGGTCACTGGGCTTAAAATTGAGCTCTTGGGAGAAACTTCTATTGCATCTACAATATCATATCTTGATAATGCAGTTGTATATATTGGTTCAAGCTATGGAGATTCACAGGTGTGGTAGATATTAGCTGTTTTTTTTAATGTTCGATAAGGACTTTGGGGCTATTGTTTCATTTTAGGTGTTTCTGTAATGTATTGAGAAAATCTGTGTAATGGGGCTTTTAACCATGTTTACTGAGCATGGACATTATGCATGTTAACGTCAAACATACAATCAATGGAAATCATTTGGGAACAACTAAAAATGGAAGCCACTGCTAGGTATTGCACTAGCTTTGATGGCACAAGTAGAAGTGTTTGAGGAAGCATAGTAAGGGATTATGCTGTGACATTGTAGATTTTTCTGTATTTTTTGTTATTTTACAAAACTCAAGAACAATTTAAGTCTAAATTGTCAATGAAATACCAGGTCCATGATTGCCGGGCTACGGGCCTTTCTTTGCTTTGCATCTATGTATGAAAAAAATAATCTGGATATGCTAGTGTATTATTTTCATTTTGCTTTGCTATTACTTTAACTTCATTGCTGCATTGGAATGTTAACAATGTATAATTGTCGTGCAGCTTGTAAAGCTAAATCTACAACCTGATAGAAAAGGTTCATATGTTGAAGTCTTGGAAAGTTATGTCAATTTGGGGCCAATTGTTGATTTCTGTGTGGTTGACCTTGAGAGGCAAGGCCAAGGTCAGGTTGTAACTTGCTCTGGAGCATATAAGGATGGTTCTCTTCGCATTGTTCGGAATGGAATAGGAATCAATGAGCAGGTTGCCTTATTTTAACTCTTTTCTGTTATCTCCCTCTAGAATTGACATGTTCGAGGATAATGTATAGACCGCCATATGTCTTGTAGGCATCTGTAGAGCTTCAAGGAATCAAAGGAATGTGGTCATTAAGATCTTCCACTGATGATCCATTTGACACCTTCCTGGTTGTTAGTTTTATAAGTGAGACTCGGATTTTGGCAATGAACATGGAGGATGAGTTGGAAGAAACTGAAATAGAGGGTTTCTGTTCGCAAGTTCAAACTTTGTTCTGCCATTATGCTGTCTACAATCAGCTTGTGCAAGTATGTTTTATCTTTTTCTTAAATACATAAACTTCCCAGTATTTTTCTGTGATTATTAATTTACTCAAACCAACCCTAATCTTCTGAAAATACTTCTATGCTGTGGATCCTTTGACAAGCACTGATTTATGCATCGTTTATTGGTGTTGTGCTCAATGTGTGCTGTTTAATCGGTTACCTGACAGGTCACTTCAAGCTGTGTGAGACTGGTCAGTTCTACAACACGGGAGCTCAAGCAGCACTGGGATGCTCCATCAGGTTATTCAATTAATGTTGCCACTGCTAATGCGACCCAGGTTTGTTTCCATGATCTTATGATTGCGTTTGGAAATTTGGTTTATCATAACCAGGTTATTGGTACTGGAGCTCAATATAATCTGAATAGTTTGTGCTAATGTGGAATTAGTAAATATAATAATAGTAATAGTCATTATTATTTAATCATAGGCAGCCATATCAGAAGATGTGAAGTACCTAGAAAGAAAGAAAAAATTTCAGGGGCAAATCACTGTTTCATAATTCATCCTTGATTTGACCTAACTAATAGAGTGGTCAAACTAAATTGTCGATTTTAATATCGTCAAACTTGTTCGTCCTTCCATTCAATTTTGTAAACAAAAAATTAAAAAGAAACCGAAAATAATTTTATAATACTGAAAATAACGTTCTTTAATATAATATAACTATATTATTTTATATTATATTGCATTGTATTTAATTAAAAATAATAAAAAAAATATTGAGATCGCAGAGGTATTATTCTTGTCTTCTTCATTTGGCCATTCACCATGGCCACCACCACGTATTACCAATTCAAAAAGCAAAGGCATTTAATAGTCCTTTTCCCCATGAACACATGCATCCATCTACAATAAGACAATTATCAATATTTTTTCTTTTTCCCTATTATTGTGATTTTACCAAATTTTCTAAAAACCTTGCATATGCATGTATTATCAGTAAGCTATCCTCCATCCTTTTGTAGCGAGTAAACTGAGAAAGTGTAAGGCTAACAGCTTTTCATTGTTCACTAGTTATATGCTCAATGGTTAATAATGGTTGCAAAAATTGTTTATTATGAGTAAAATATGGTGTGGAATTGGGAAATATATTTAACAAAAAACAAAATTGAGCTCTCAAAATTTGCTGGCTAAGTAGATTTGTGAAGCTCAAAAGCCATTAGTTCTAGGCTTTTTTTTTTCTTTTGATTTTTTTGGGTAAATTTTGAGAAGCCTTTGGAAAGTAAATTTCTTATTTGTTTTTTATTAGGTTTATATAGAAGATAGAAAAGGAAATGGCTGAAATAGAAAATACGATTGCAAATGAGGGCATTTTAATCTTTACACAGCTATTTACAGAAAAATGATAGAAGGACTAGTAAGTTTGATGGAATAAAAATTGAGGGACGATTTAGTTAGTTTGGCAAAAAGGAGTAACCACTTCATTAATCAGGTTAAGTCTCAAGAACTAAATAGTTATTTTACCCAAAATTTAATTATAGCAAAATCCCTTGGGAGATTCTTTGTTTGCATTGTATCTATATCCAGAGTATGTATATGCATCATAAAGCAAAGTTGGAGTAAGCAATGACCTTCACAAAAGAATCTAAAAAAAATATTTCAGTGGTGTATATTAAAATAACAAATATATTATTATTGAGAAAATAGTAGTTTCTCTTATTTTTCTGTATTACTTAACAAACATATACAATTCTATTGATAGTCTATCAATAATAAATAAAACTGCTAACTACTAACAACAACCCGTATTTTGTGTTGAATTATCTACTAACCTACTAACTATTACCTACTATCTATCAACATTTATATAACTAGATATTTCAACACTCCCCCTCAAGATGGAGCATACAAATCATAGGCTTCAAGCTTGCCACAAATATATTTGGTTCTTGGTCCTTTGAGAGATTTAGTGAGCATATCTGCAAATTAATCATTAGAATTGACGAAATCTATGACAATACATCTTGACTCAGCCTTTTGTCTAACAAAATGATAGTCAGCCTCTATATGTTTGGTTCTTTAATGAAAAACTGGTTTAGAGGCAATATGAAGTACAATTTGATTGTCACAAATCAGCTTCATGCTTTTGATTTTTTTCCTTTTTAATTCTTGAATGAGTTGTTTTAACTAGATAAATTCACATTTTGCAATAGCCATAGCTCGATGCTCTGCTTTAGCACTTAATCTAGCAATTACCTCTTGTTTTTTGTTTTTCAAGAAATCAAATTGCCTCCAATCATGATACAATATCCTGAAGTGCACTGCCTATCTAGGGGAGAACCTGCCCATTCAGCATTAGAGTTCCCAATGATCTGGTGGTGACCTTTATCTTCATACAGTAATTCTTGTATTGGTGCTCCTTTACATTATCTAAGGATTTGAATTAATGCATCCCAATGATCATTACAAGGAGTTTAAAGAAACTGATTTACTACACTGACTGCAAATAAAATATCGGATCGTATGAGTGTTAGGTAGTTTAATCTTTCAACTAACCTCCAATAACTTCCAATGTCTTTTAATGGTTCCCCTGTCCAGAAACTAACTTAACTCTAGGATCCATAAGAATATCCACAGGCTTACAATCTATCATACTTGTTTCTTCTTGTAAATCCAGGACATACTTACTTTGGGAGATGACAATTCTTGCTTTTGGTTGTGCCATCTCAATGCCTAGAAAATACTTCGGTTTTCTTAAGTTTTTGGTTTGAAAGTGACTACAAAGATATTTCTTCAACTGACGAATTTCATAATTATCATTTCTTGTCTTGAATATCATGTCTAAAGAATACTGAATGATCATATTGAAATCGAGTTATTCCAAATTCCTAAATCACTGAACTGAACCTTCAAACTAGTCTCTTGGAAACTGCCTCAAACTATATAATGGCCGCTGCAATCGACATACCAATTAAGACCCCCCTTATCTCTTTTAGCCGAGAGCAACAAATTCAGGAGGTTGCTTCATGTATTCTTCTTTAGTAAATTCTCCATGAAGAAATGCATTTTTAACATTAAGTTGGTGGAGAGTCTAGTGGTGCATGGCTGCCATAGAAATAAGAAGTCGAACGGAGGTAATCTTGGTCACTGGAGAAAAAGTATCATTGTAATCAATGCCATAAACTTGTGTGTATCCTTTTGCAACAAGGCGTGCTTTTAGTTGATCAATTTGCCCATCGGGTCCAACTTTCACAGTAAACACCCATTTATATCCTATCGTAGTTTTTCTTTTGGTAATGAAACTAACTCCCAAATTCTATTAGCATGTATTGTTGTCATTTCATCCATCATTGCATCCTTGCCACCTCGGATGTTGTAATGCTTCATTCACAGTCTTAGGTATAGTGACATTTGACAAGTTAGAAACAAAAGTATTATACGAGGGAGATAAACGATTGTAGCTGAGAAAATTATATTTTGAATGTAGATTACGAGTGAAACGATTACTTTTGTGGATGACAATAGGAGGTGTTTCTGCTTCTGCCACTAGCATGACTGGAGTAGGTGACGATGGAGCATGAGAGTTATTAGGATTTGGCACTGCACCTGTATCAGAGGAAGGACTGATATTGTTAGCAGAGAGATAAGGTCGTCTTGAGTAAACTCGGAGGGATGGGTTTTGCTTTGTCAAATCTGTTTGTGAAGAAGGGAGACTTGGAATTGGAAGAACATTGGATATGAATTTTGTTTTCTTTGTAATTGGTGAGAAATATGGTGATTTAAAGAAGGTTATATTGGTAGAAATATAATACTTGTTGTTGGATCATAGCATTCGTAGCCTTTTTGAAGTTGCGAGTATCCCAAGAACACACATGATGGATTTAGGCTTGAGTTTGTCCTTCCCTGTAGTGTGATCATGAACAAAACAAGTACAACCGAACACTCGTAGTGGTAAGTGATAAGGATCTTCTCCTTGAAATAAAATAGAATGAGGGATTTGATGTTTTAACATTGAAGAAGACATTTTATTGATTAAATAACAAGCAGTAAGAAGAATATCACTCTAAAAACGAAGTGGAACATTGTGATGAATAAGAAGAGTACGAGTTGTTTCAATAAGATGTCGGTTTTTACGTTCTGCGATTCCATTTTGTTGAGGAGTATAAACATAAGAGGTTTGATGAGTGATCCCTTGTGAAGACAAACAATTGGACAAGTAAGAAGACAAATGTTCCCTACTATTATCACTACGTAAAATTTTTATTGAAATCTGCAATGAATTTTGAAAATATAGGAAAGAGTTCAAAACGATTTTCATTAAATATACCCAAGTGCAATGAGAATAATCATCAATAAATGTAAAAAAAAAAAAAAGTAAAATTCCATGTTTGTACCGACTTGACTTGGAGCCCATAGTCTAAGTGTACTAACTCAGAGGGACAAGTAGCTCTATTATTGACTTGCTTGGGAAAAGAACTACGATTTTTTTCCCAAGTTGATATGACTCTCACTCCAAGGAAGATAAAGTTGAAAGAATGGGAGCTTCTGAAGTTTGTAAAGAATTGGATGACCAAAGTGGTGATGAAGAAGATTGGCAGTGGTGGTTGAAGTGAAGGCAACCGGTGAGTTTGGGTTGTAGAGATGATACAGACGTTGTGACTTATGTTCTGTTCTAATTGTCTTTCCTGTACTTCGGTCCTGCACAATAATAGATTCAGCCACAAGTAATAGAACAATCAAGAATTTTTGTCAATTTACTGATTGAGATCAGGTTATAAGGACATGCAAGGGCAAACAAGACATTATTCAAGGAGATGGAAGATAATTAAATATTTTCAATTCCCTTAATTGTAGTTTGTGAACCATTAGCCAAAGTAACATTAGATGAAGTGGAAATAAAAGTAGAAGAATTGTTTTTATTATCATAGATATGATTAGAAGCACCGGAGTCTAGTATCTAAAAGCCACTAGGTGGACTCTTAGTAAGACAAGCAAAGGATTTACCAAATTGTGAATCACCATTCTGTATTATAACCTGATATTGTAGATACTAATTGTAATTTGCCCCAGTTAATGTAATGTAATTTGATGGTTGGGTATTTGCATCGGATAAAGGAAGTAACATGAGCTACAGGTCGATTATTACTATAATGATTGTTCTGTGATGGCTTGCCATGTAGGGCCCAACAAGTTTTCCGAGTATGACCATTTTTGTCAAAATGAGTGCATTGAATTCTAGAACCTATTCTTTTGCTTCTATATGGGACTCCATGTTTAGTTTGAAAAGCTAAAACAAACGACTCTCACCATTTGATGTTGTGGTTGAAGAAATCCGCAGAGACATCCTCTAATGAGGGAATAGTGAGACTTGTCAAAAATTGATCTTGAACAGAACTCAAGTCAAGTTTTAGTCCGATTAATGCCAAAACCATAAAAAATTTGTTTCTTTGGTGTTCTTTTATAATTTTTTTAGAAAAAGGCATGAGAGAATTAAACTCATTTTTCTGAGTTTCAACTTGTCCCAAATAACTAGTCATATCCTGAGAATTTTGCTACAGATGGATAAAGTTAGACACAATTTTATAAATAGGTTGAATATTATTAGTGTATAGTGTCGTTGCCTTAGTCTAAACTTTATAACATGTTTTACAGAATTGAAACAAAATAAGAACAAAGTAATTTCGGTTCAAGAAAGTGCCACAATAAACTATATAATTGAGCATCAATTTTAGTCCATGATGTCTGATCTTTATCATCTATATTGGCAGCTTGTTTCTCCAAATGATTATTGTAGCCCTGACTCATAAACCATAATTCAACAGATGCAGTCCATGATACATACTTATCGCTACCACGTAATTGTAGTAACAACAGGAGTGCTAGAAATAGAGAAAGGTGGTTTGATCAAACTTGAAGTGTCTGACATTGTGGATTACTGAATGACCTTTTTTTTAAAAAAAAAACTGAAGAATACCTGATGGCAAAACAACCTTAGTTCAGCTGCTGCCAACAAGTAGCCATAAACAATCGTTGTCAAAAAATCAAAAGCACGCTACCAATGGATATGGAATGAAGAGTTGACTCCACTGGACGAGTCACATCAGAAAAGAGTCACTGGAAAGTGCCTACGCGTCTGCACGTGGATTGCTAGTCATTTACTTATGGCGGCTCGTGGTCCCACGAGCAAGATTCTGGCGACGAGTGGCACTTCAAAGGAAAGGGGCGGTGAGTGGAAAAAGATGGGACGGACATGTCTAGATTACTATCCACCAAGAAGTTGTCGAGCAGGGATAAAGAAAAAGAAGAAGGAAAGGAAGGAGAAGAGCACTAAGACTATAATACCATGAGAAAATAGTAGTTTCTCTTATTTTTCTTACTTAACAAACATATACAATTCTATTTATAGCCTATCAATAATAAATAAAATTGCTGGCCACTAACTACCACCAGTATTTTGTATTGAATTATCTATTAACTACTAACCTACTAATTACTATCTACCAACATTTATATAGCTAGATATCTCAACAATTATATTATATAATTGTGGGAAAAATTGTTCATATGGTAGCTTGAATGAATTTAGGACTCGAATCAATTATTGCCTAAATTTATTCCTTATATTTAGAATTTGAATGCAAATTGGGTGATCCGCTTTTAAATTGTTAGAATATCCGTGATTTGTTATTATGTAAGTATATGTATATATCTTAATTGATGTATTCGTCTACTAGAAATAGGGTTCCTACTAGATTTGAGAGATGATAAAAATTGAATTTTCCCTTAAATTCTTCATGGTATCAAAGCCTAGTTGAAGCCCTCTCCTTCCTCTTCTTCTTCTTCTCTATCCTTTTCTTTCTTTTTCCTTCACTGAACTACTGCGAAGGCTTACGCATCACTATTGGAGCCTTTTGTTTACTCACTGCCTCCCTCATTAGGAGCATTGGACGCCAATTGGGCTTACCCTAAAATCCCATTGCCAGAAGACTTTGTGTGTAATCGTAATCACATGCGCGTTGGAGTTTTTTGGCCGAAGCACCATGGACCTACGCACAGACCATTTTCTAGTGCCACTTCTCCAACAGAGTCGCCCCTTCACCCTAATTCCATCAATGGCCTTACTTTGAATTTTTTTACTTCACCTGAAATTAATCTCTAATGGCAGTAGCTTTGGCCAATGGTGGAGGATATTTTTCTGCTCCTTTATCAAAATGTTTGGAACTTCAGGTGTGAGCAAACCTCTTTTCTCTTCTATTTCTAGTTCTCCTACTATTACTACTATTAAATTAGGCGGTAGTCACAATTGTATTTCATGGGTTGCATCTGTTAAAATTTGGTTTATGGGTCAAGGTTATAATGATTATTTAGAGAAAAATACTACTGATATTGATGAAAAAGATAGAACAATATGCATTAAAATTGATGCACAACTATTTAGTTTATTATGGTACCCTCTTGAACCAAGGTTAGTTACTCTATTCTAGTCATGTAAAACTTATAAGTCTATACTAAGGCTATGACGATGTATACCAATGATATTCAATTTATTTATAAGATTGTTTTCGATCTTGTTCATTTACAACAAAATTTTTAAGATATGCCCAGTTATTTAGGTCAAGTTGAAACTTTGAATGACAAATTTAACTTTCTCATACCCTTTCTTCGAATGTTATCGAGCAAGAAAATCAAAGAGAGAAGTTTTTTATGGTATTAGCTCTCATAGAGCTTTAAGCATATTTGGCTATCCCTAAATTGAACAAAGTCTTTGTTCGGTTACTTTACATCTCCTCCAACAGTACTAAAACTGAATCTTTTGTACTAGTTGTACAAAAAAATAATGAACAGGGAAATAGTCGAAAAGGAACAGGCTCCAAATTCCATTGTTAGTATTGTGATAAGGAGGGTCATGAACGACCTCTTAGACCTAATTAGAATAATCGTCCAACTATTAATATGGTTCAGTCTCAAGGCGATGGAATTGTTCCTTTGCCCACAATCCAAATTCAGACATCCAACTCAGTTACATCAACTGGGACTGATTATGATGAATGTTTACAATATCAAGCATCAAAACAACAGTTATCTTCATCCACAATTTCTGATGCTCAATTGGGTACTTTTTCTTTTCTTGCCTGACACTTCACCCACTAGATCTTGGATTTTGGATTCAAGTGTTTCTGATCACATCTCTGGTAATACAAACCTTTTCTCTTCTCTCACTACACTCACTTCTTCGTCCTCCATAGTCACCTTGGCTAATGGATCACAAACAATAATATTTTAGGTTTATAAGGGTTTATACATTAATTTGTGATTGTACTCGTTTTTTTCTTCACAGTGGAAAAACTGTTTGTCTTGCCCGTGGACGTAAGCATCTTTGCCGAACCTCATAAATCTTGTGTCTTTTCTTCTCTTGCCCTTTACTCTGTGTGATTGTGTGGCGAATGGGATTATTTTCGTAATAAATTAGTATCCAAGCTTGGCTTTACACACACTCTAGGGTTTTCAGATGGCGTCTTTGTCTTCTGCAAAGTATGAGGTAGAAAAGTTTGATGGTGGTACGAGTTCAAGTCTACGGAAGATTAAAATGAAATCGTTCCTGATTTTGCAAGGCTTATGGAAGGCAACTGAGGAGAGATTTCTAGAGGGTATGAGAGATATAGATAAGGTAGACTTGAAAGAGAGAATCTTGAGTGCGATTTTCATGAGTGTGACTGATAATTTTCTACGTGAAATTGCTGGAGAACTTTTCAGCATTTGCGGCGTTGAAGAAATTAGAAGAGTTATAATCCACAAAATCTCTGACAAACCGCCTTTACTTGAAGAAGATGATATATAATTTGAGAATGAATTAATGTACACCCATCAAACAACATCTTGATTTATTTAATTCAATCATTATGGACCTGAATAGTATAGATATTAAGATTGATAATGAGGATAAGGCTTTGATTATATTGTGTTTGTTGCCATCCTCTTATGAGACCTTTATTGATACCCTACTGTATGGGAATCATAGTATTTCACTGGATCATGTTAGTAATGCACTAAAATCAAAAGAGTTGAAAAAGAACTTTCCATAAAATAGAATATAAAGGGAGTGTTTGTTGAGTAGGGGAAGAGCATAAACAAGGGGGAATTCTTATGGCAAGAAGAATTCAATAACGGGATCAAAATCTAGAGCTAGGAAAGCAAACTGTTTTGTGTGCCAGGAGCAAATTACTTTAGGAGAGATTGTCCCAAATTGAAAGAGAAAAAGGGAAAGAAGCAAGTGAATTCTGCAAATATAATTGACATTAATAATTTTGATGACAATGATAGTGCTATTGTTGGAGAAGTTTTATTCGTGAGTTCGGATCATGGAAAGAATTCTTGGGTTCTTGATTCTGGTGCTACATTCCACATGGGTCTACACAAACACTGGTTTATTGCTTATAGGAAGATGAGTGGTACTGTATATCTAGGTCATGATAGTTCATTATCTGTAGATGGGATTGGTAACATTAGATCGAGAATGTTTGATGGAGTTACCAGAACTATAGAATGTTGGCATGTTCCATAGATGAAGAGGAACTTGGTTTCTCTTTCCACATTGGATTCTCAAGGTTATATATATCATGCAAAAAATGGTACTCTCAGTGTGTGTAAAGGCTCTATGGTATTCATGAAAGGCAGTTTGTAGTCTAGATTATATATTCTTCAAGGCAGTACAGTTTCAAGGGAATTTGTTGTAGCATCAAGAAGCAGTGATTAGAATCAGACTAAGTTTTGGCGTATGTGTTTGGGTCATATGAGTGACAAGGGGTTATCTGTTTTGAGCAAGCATAATTTGTTGAATGGGTATAAAAATAAAGACATGCATTTTTGTAAACACTGTGTGTTTGGCAAATAGTAACAGACTAGGTGAAGTTTAGCAAAAGGGCAATTCATAAGATCAAAGATAAATTGGATTATGTCCATTTTGATTTATGAGTTCCAAACAAAATTCCCTGCAAGAGTGGTGCCAAGTTCATGACTTCGACTGATGATTACTCTCTAATGGTTTGAGTGTATTTTCTAAAATCAAAGGATGAGGCATTTTCAACATTTGTCAATTGGAAGACCATGATTGAGAAGCAGATAAAAAGAAAGGGCAAGTGTCTTGGAACTAACAATGGGTTTGAATTTTGCAATCATGTGTTTAATGAATTTTGCAATAAATAAGGCATAGTGAGACACCGCACTTGTGTAGGAACACCAAAGCAAAATGGTATTGCAAAACGCTTGAATAGGATGCTTTGTGATAGGGAACGAAACATGCTGTCACATTTAGATTTGGGATAGGAATTTTGGGCTAAGGCTGTTAACACTGCTTGTTTCTTAGTTAATAGATCTCCATCAATAGCTATCAAGTGCAAAACTCCTTTTGAGGTATGGTCTGGTTCACTTGTTGATTATTCTCAGTTGAGAGTGTTTGGTCATCCTGCTTATGCTTGTGTGAGGGATAGTAAGCTTGAGCCAAGGGCAAAGAAATGCATATTTCTAGGATATGCATTTGGAGTGAAAGGTTATAGGTTGTGGTGTAGTGATCCAAAGTCTCCAGAGTTAATTATCAGCAGAGATGTGAAACTTAACGAGTCTACTTCATTAGATAGTCAAAAGGAGAAAGCAGTAGCATAGTCAGATTACAGTGTTAGAGAACAAATGGAATTAGAAGTTGATACTCCAACGGCTCAATCTAATTATCTAGAGAATGAGTTGCAAGATCTTGATCAACAAAGTGATGGTGCACCTGATCAACAGCGGCCATATAGCATATCAACAGGCAGGGAGAGGAGACAAATTAGACCCCCACAAAGATATGTCGATCTGGTTGCATATGCCTTTCCAGTTGTAGAGACATTTGATTTGCATGAATTTACTATTTACAAGGAGGCTATTTCTAGTTCAAATGCATATCAATGGGTTGGTGCTATGGGTGAAGAAATTGAGCCACTTCATAAGAATCGGACTTAGGAGCTTGTGCCATTGCCAGAGGTACAAAAAGTGGTAGGCGGCAAATGGGTTTTCAAGAAGAAGGCACTCTAGGGGTAGAAGCACCTCGATACAAGGCTCGATTAGTGGTTAAAAGCTTTACTCAAGAGAGGGAGTTGACTTCATTGAAGTACTCTCTCTAATTGTGAAGCACAGTTCTATCGTCTTACTTGCTATGGTAGCTCTTCATGACTTAGAGCTTGAGCAATTGGATGTGAAAACTTTTTTTTTTTTTTGCATAGTGACTTGGAGGAGCATATTTATATGAGTCAGCCTGAGGGATTAAAGATTAACTTCAATCCAAATTCGTTAAGTGTATCTTTTTGGGATATCTCGCCTTCATAAAGGTTACTTATGTTATAATCCTACTACTAATAAGTATTTTGTTTTAGCAGATGTAACATTCTTTGAGACATCTTCATATTTTTCCACCAACTAAATCGATATTATTGAGGCTTCCCATCTTTTTTATTTCTGATGCCTGACTACCTAAACCGTTACAAGTTTACTCTAGATGGCCCTCTTCGCCTTCTCTTGATGTTCCTCTTTCAGGTATTGAAAATGTCATACATTTTCCATATGACTCATATCTCCTGCCAACAACTTCTCCTATGCCGATCCTGCCTCCAACAGACAACTCTACTTTATATATTGCCTTAAGAAAAGGTATTCGTTCTTCTCGTAATTCTCATCCAATTTATAATTTCTTAAGTTATCATTGCCTTTCCCCTTTATATTATGTTTTTATCTCCACTTTGTCTATTGCATCTATTCCCAAATTTATTAATGAAGCACAAGCTCATTTGAGCTGGCAATAGATCATTGTTGAGGAGATGACTGCTCTTCATGCTAATCACACTTGGGAGCTAGTTCTATTACCATCGGGGCAATATGTGGTTAGTTGTCGTTGGGTAGAAGTGTTAAAATAGGTTCGCAGGTTGTGCTCGTGTCGGGTTGACTCAATCTAGTAATATGATTAAGGTCAACATGAGCACGACCTATTTATTAATCGTGTTGACAAGAACACGATACGAAATTAAATGGGTTACACGGCTATGACATGCATAACACATTTATTTAAATAAGTTATATATAAATTACACAATCTGACACGACCTGTTTAATTCATGTAATATTTATAATATAAAATAATTTTATATTTTAAAATAATTATGTATATAATAAAATTATGATTAAAATAATTTTATTATATGAATGTTTTAAAAAATTTCTTAATATACACAAAAATAAGACATAACTCAATATAAAATCAATAATAAGCATATTTTATTTTAGTATTTGAATTTAAATTCTATTCTATATTCTGAATTAAAAAAAAGTTTGATATAAAATTTTAAAAATTAAATTATTTAAATCATTAAAATCATTTAATTTTTAATGTTTAATTTAGAAAATGATTTCTAAAAATTCATAAAGGATTAAGTTTAATTTAATTAATAATTAAATTAATACGATAATTAAAAATATTTTAGTAAAATTATAATATAATATAATATAAATATATTATAATTTATATTATATATATTATATTATAATTTATATTATATCAATATATTATATAATATAAATATGTTATATTATATTATAATTTTACTAAACTATTTATTATATTATAGCGAATAATAATAAAATGGTGTAATTTTGAATTATATCAAAATTGTCATTTTAGTTAAATGTGTTATAGTGAGTTTGCATGTCAACCAGCTATATGATCCGTTTAAAGTCGTGTCATATATGGGTCAACCCGTTTATAACACCAACCTGTTAAAGGTCAACCCCTAACCTATTAATTTGTGTTTCGTGTGTCGGTTTCTCGTGTTATGATCTATTTTGACACATTTATAATTGGGTTTGTACAGTCAAAGTTGATCTTAGCAAGTAGGTCGATCGCTTAAAAGCCCACTTGGTTGCCAAAAGGCATACTCATATCCTAGGTCTTGATTATGGCGACACGTTCTCTTCTGTGGCAAAAATTGTATCTATCCGTCTCCTTATTGCTTTTGTTGCCATCAATCATTGGCCAATTTACCAATTGGACATTAAAAATGCATTTTTATATGGCAATTTAATAGAAGCTTTTTATATGAAGCAACCACTTGGCTTTGTTTCTCAGGGGAGTATGGGTTAGTTTGCCGATTGAGGAAATCTCTTTATGGTATGAAACAATATCCACGTGCATGGTTTAGACAATTTAGTACTATTGTTCAAAACTTTGGGATGCAGAGAAGTGAAACAGATCACTTAGTTTTTTATCGTCATGCCATAGTTATCTGGAACATAGTACGATTCATGTCGTGGTACAGGTACGGGTACATGATATGCTACTTATTTTAAAATAAGGTATGTTCACGTGAATTTAGATCGTTGTACGTGAACTATTTTTATCTAGGTCACTAAGCTTTTAGTTATATTTAGAAGAAATTTAAAATATTTCTTGTTAAACTTTATTTGTTAATAAATATCAGCATGTATAAGTTAAATGATGTAACGTATCTAATAGTAAGTCAGTCTTTATTATAATTTAATTATTTAGCTGATAATTATTTGGTGGGAATATGATAAGATTTACTCTTTAAAGTTGGATAAGGTTTACAACTATAGTATTTATTTACTTTAATAATATTTATATTTTATCTTTGCACTAAAACTCAAATATCACAAAAAAACCATTCCAACTTCTCATCCGTGTCTTCTTTTTGTCCTTTTTTTCTTTCTTCTCTTCTTCTTTTGTTGCCATAGGAGAGTAACTTAAAAGTGGAACTTCACTTTTTAACGTATTGAAATGTGTACTAGCGCATTTTGGGGTCTCTGAAGTACTGTGAATTGGAAAGTGCATCTCAGTTTGCAGTACTATGGGGGGTTGAGCGAATTAGGTAACAATGCATCATACAGCTCATGGCAAATATATTTATCTGGTAGTATGTGGTTGATATTGCCATAACAGGTGGTGTTCATAAAGGGATTACCCAACTCAAACAACACTTTTTTAGTCATTTTCACACTAAAGACTTGGGAAAGTCGAAATATTTTCTAGGGATTGAAGTAGCTCAGTCACTACATGCATTGCTATTTCACAAATGAAATATGCCTTAGATATTTTGGAATAATCTAGGATGTTGGATTGTAAATCTGTGGAAACTCTTATGGATCTAAATGTTAAGTTTGGTCCTGAACAAGGGGGAGCAACTAAAAGACCACGATCAATATTGGAGATTGGTTGGAAAACTTACTTATCTTACTATCATCCCTACAAATATTTCTTTTGTAGTAAGTGTGGTAAGCCAATTCCTTCAAGCTTCATGTGAAAGCCATTGGAATGCAGCAAATACGAATCCCTAGATATATCAAGGGAGCACTAGGATCAGGTTTGTTGTATGAAGATAGAAGACATACACATTGTTGGGCATTCAGATGTTGATTGGGCAGATCAGACGATTAACTTCAGTATATTCTATATTTATTGAGGAAACCTCATGTCATGGAAAAATAAAAAGTAAGATGTTATAGCAAAGTCAAGTGCAGAAGCAGAATATCAGCCAATGACCTTAGTTACCTGTGAATTTATTTGGTTACTACTACTACTTTAACAATTAAAGCTTTAAATATGGGTCTAATGAAATTAATATGCGATAATCAAGCTGCATTCCATGTTGCTTTAAATCCGATCCTCCATGAAAAAGCAAAACATATAGAGATGAATTATCATTTTGTCATAAAAGATTGAATCAAGTTGCATTATTACCGATTTTGTTAATTCAAATGATCAATTGGCAGATGTTCTCACTAAAGCTCTGAAAAGACCTTGGATTGAATATATCTGTCACAAACTAAGTGCTTAGCTTGGGGGAGTGTTAGAATATCCTTGATTTGTTATTGTGTAAATATATGTATATTTCCTAATTGATGTATACTTCTACTAGAAATAGGGTTCCTCTCTGTAAATTCATCCAAAATCCTATTGTAAATCCAACATTGAGAGATTAAAAAAAAAATTTCCTTCAAAGTCTTCATAAATAAATAATACAGTGTTATTCGTGTAATCTTTATAATTTTTAAAAATGTTAAGCACTTGACACCATTAAATCCACTCAATGCAGCTATTAATGAAGACATGCTCTGTTGCTATTTTTTTTCCCTTGTCTAGTTTATCTGTTTTTGAAAATGATGAATGCAGGCTTAGAATTTCATTAAAAATGATACTTGAGACTCCATTAAAAATGCATGAAAAAAATACCAATTTGTACATCGTTTAGATAGTTAATTTTATAGGTCAAAATTCTGTATAGTTGGTTGACGCATCAACATTTGATTTAAAATGAATATCTTATGTCGGACTCATGTTGATAAAATTAAATAGAAACATGATTAAGGCAAATCAAAGGCTTCTTATTTCATTTCTGCTTCAAGTCTTTTTGTTCTCATCTGCAGTATTTTATGCTTGAATGGTGTATCCTTTCCCCTCCCATTAAGAACAAGCTATGTCATCTGATGCACATCAAAGCTCCTTGGTGATGAAAATTCCTGCTTTTTTATTTTGAGTTAATAAACTTTGGATCTTTAAAGTGCTGGTAGCTGTCTGAGCAGATAAACTGAAAATATTTACCTTTGAATTAAAAGGCATCAACTTTTGGCTTTGACTTTAGTAGTTGCAAGTTAGGTGGTTTCTTATTTATTGTGTAATTCGTGAAGATTTAAATTTGGTTTGCTTTAGTGTGTATATGGGATCATGGATTCATGTGTATTCTCATTAACAGTTGCCAATTACTCAAGTTTTCACACTTCATTTGCTCTGGTGTTCTGAGTTTATAGAATTATAATTTTTTTTCATTATTGTGTTACTTTTATGACAGGTTTTATTGGCTAGTGGGGGTGGTCATTTAGTCTATTTGGAAATTGGTGATGGAACATTGAGAGAGGTAAAACATGCTCAGTTGGAGTACGAGATATCATGCCTTGACATTAACTCCATTGGTGAAAATCCCAACTATAGTCAGTTAGCTGCAGTTGGAATGTGGACAGATATAACCGTCAGGATATTTTCATTACCTGACCTAAATCTCATAACAAAAGAGCATTTGGGAGGAGAGATAATTCCTCGTTCTGTTCTTCTGTGTTCCTTTGAAGGGGTATGCTCATAATTGAACTTTCTTCATTTTCAGTCTTGCATTTCTGTTGATCTATTTATGGGCATGCATTCTTTTGCACATACGAAGGAATTCTCTATTAAATTGTCTTATGAAATAACATTGCAGAACAAAATTGCAGAAATTTGAAGTGCCATTATGTCATCATTTGACTGTTAAAGAAAATATATTGGCCAGATCAGATTTTCTAATATGATAAATTGCAAACTCAGAATTTTGTTATGTTGTTTGGGTTTGCTCTTTTTTATTTGCTGGTGACACACAAGCTGGCTACTTGTTCCACTTGATGTGAACATGTTAAAAATTCATGCGTGTTTTGAATAACGATGTCAGATTATGCTGTCAAGTGGAAAGGTAGAGACGGTAAAAAAAAGATGGTGTTTTAAAGTGTACTTTATTCTTCTAGTTTCTCATTCCTTTCTTCTACTTATTTCTTTATCCTTGTTCAGATATCTTACTTGTTATGTGCGCTTGGAGATGGCCATCTTTTGAACTTCCTATTGAATTTGAATACTGGCGAGTTAATGGATAGGAAAAAAGTGTCTTTAGGGACACAGCCTATAACACTCCGTACTTTCTCATCCAAAAACACCACCCATGTATTTGCTGCATCAGATAGGCCAACTGTCATCTACAGCAGTAACAAGAAATTATTGTATAGCAACGTAAATTTGAAAGAAGTTAGTCATATGTGTCCTTTCAACTCTGCTGCTTTCCCAGACAGGTAAATTTTTGTTTCTTTTATTATATTGTCATTTTCCTACTTGTGTATTTCACTGAGTAATAGCCACAACTTTGTTAATAAAGGTTAAGAGGTTGTCTCGTATTGTAATGCATAAAGCACATTAAATACTTAACAATTTTTGTGCAATTTTGGTGGTCTAGTTACATTATTTGACCCTACATACATCTGCAAGCAACAGGTTGTAAACACCCAAGTATGATTATCTTCCCTTGACATAAGAGAGGAAGGGTTGGGTTAGGCTGGGATTGGCAGGGGTTGCAAAGTAAAATAAGACACCCCTTGTAATGCATGGTTTGCTGTGCGATTAGCCTCAGAATAGGTATGGAGCCAGTCCAGTGATCATATCTGGAATGAGACAAGTTTAGGTTATCTGCTGAAAATGAGCATCAGTAGCCTGGTGGTGGATTGCTCAGCTAGGAATGCTTAAGAGTTTAAAACTGTGATTCCATTTAAATTACTATTTCTCACACTGCCAAAGTAGGTGCTAGGAAAATATATCTTTATGAACTGTGAATTTGTGATTCTTAACCATTTAGTGGCATTTTTACTTACTAGGGTGAGGATCTGGCACTTTCTGTGCTATTTTATATAGTCAGATTTGAAATTGCAAGATGATTGGGCTTACTTGTCCTATTACCATAATAGAGTAAGCTCTTAATTGTATTTGCCCAGACACGAGCAGTCATAATTTCTGGTTGCCACAGCATATGAAAACTATTCCCACTGTTCTTATTCTTATCCTGAAAAATAAATTCAGTTTTCACTGATTTGTGATTTATTGTCAAACAGCTTGGCAATTGCAAAAGAAGGTGAACTTAATATTGGCACCATTGATGATATTCAAAAGCTTCACATCCGCTCTATTCCATTGGGAGAACATGCACGACGTATCTGTCATCAGGAACAGTCTCGGACTTTTGCCATTTGTAGTTCAAAAAACCAATCTAGTGCAGAAGAATCCGAGGCACATTTTATTCGCTTATTGGACGACCAAACCTTTGAAGTCATATCAACAAATCCACTTGACCAATTTGAACACGGTTGCTCAATGCTTAGCTGCTCCTTTTCTGATGACAGGAATGTGTATTATTGTGTTGGGACTGCTTATGTTTTGCCGGAGGAAAATGAGCCAACTAAGGTGAAAAAGATGTATATATCATTATATTTCTTTTTCATGTAAAAGAAGAAGAGCTGTAAAGGCAACTTGTCTTCTTTTTTTTTTTTCTTATTCAAGCAGAAGAAAGAGCCGTAAAGACAATTTATCATTTTTTCAAGTGAAATAAAAAGAGCTGCAAATATTATTTATCATTTTGTTGTTTTCTTCTTTAGGGTCGAATATTGGTTTTTGTGGTTGAAGATGGGAAGTTGCAGCTTATTACTGAGAAAGAAACCAAGGGTGCTGTGTACTCTTTGAATGCTTTCAATGGCAAATTGTTAGCTGCAATCAATCAGAAAATCCAGTTGTACAAGTGGATGCTTCGAGATGATGGTTCCCGTGAGCTGCAGTCTGAATGTGGGCATCATGGTCACATACTTGCGCTCTATGTACAAACTCGCGGGGATTTTATAGTTGTTGGTGATCTGATGAAATCAATCTCCTTGCTAATCTACAAGGTATATCCCACCAAACTAGCCCATTGAATGATTAACGTTGCTCTTGTTTGCTGTACCTCAAAATCATGATTTTTCCAAATTTTCTCCATGCTGCGATGGAAAAACTGTTTCCTCTTATATATATATATATATATATATATATATATATATATATCAATTGTTTGGGCGGTCTCTGAGTTAACAATTTAGTTTCTATGCATAGCTACTCAATTTCCTCATTTGACACTTATCTGCCTTCAGCATGAGGAAGGTGCTATTGAGGAGCGCGCTTGCGACTATAATGCTAATTGGATGTCAGCTGTTGAAATTCTTGATGATGACATCTACCTGGGTGCAGAAAATAGCTTCAACCTATTCACAGTTCGGAAGAACAGTGAAGGTGCCACTGATCAGGAAAGAGGCCGCCTTGAGGTGGTTGGTGAGTATCACCTTGGAGAATTCGTGAATAGATTCCGAAATGGTTCCCTAGTCATGCGCTTGCCAGATTCTGACGTTGGCCAAATCCCAACTGTTATTTTTGGTACTGTTAATGGCGTAATTGGAGTGATTGCATCACTACCTCATGAGCAATATATCTTTTTTGATAAACTCCAATCAAACTTGAGGAAGGTGATAAAAGGTGTTGGAGGGTTGAGCCATGAACAATGGAGATCATTCTACAACGAGAAAAAAACGGTGGATGCCAGAAATTTCTTGGATGGAGATTTAATTGAATCATTCCTTGATCTCAGCCGAAGCCGGATGGATGAGATTTCTAAGGCAATGAATGTTTCAGTAGAGGAACTTTGCAAGAGAGTGGAAGAGCTGACAAGGCTGCATTGATTTCATTCTTGTTCAGCTAGCCTTTCTTTTTTTTTTTTTTATCACTTGAACCAATTATTTTATTTTGTTTCTCAGTGTAAGTTATCCAAGCTGGAAAATGTTGTCGTTTTACAGGAAATCTGGGAATGCATGTGTAACATTTTTTATTTAGTATACCAGATTAGCAGGCATTATAGCTCTCGTGTTGCTAATTATCAGGATATGTAGAGGGTGTTAACAAGGACATTGCTTTTTCCATATAGGCCTTTTGGCCAGAAAAGCACGGCAGTAACAACTCGGATGGGACTCATGCGTTCGGTGTATTGTATATACCCCACATATGAGAATTAAATGAGGTGAAGACGCTATTGAAGCCTTTATGTTTTTTTTTTCGTAAATAAAGGGGAGCAAAAACAAGGATTAACAACGGCCTCTAATGTGGGTCGCCCCCACAACATCATTCTGAAACAAGGCATGCACTTCGGGGGAGGGACCGTGAAGACTTGAAAACTATCAGTGGAGACGAGAGCCATCTTTGCCAATTTATCAGCACAGCTATTTGCTTCACGAAAAATATGCGGCCGCTCAAACCTCTCCATGTTGACAAGAACATCCAAAATGTTTCTGACAACAGCTAAGTTGGGTGAAGAGACTATTGAAGCCTTTTATGTTATTGATGAAATAATAATATATTCAGAAAAAAAAATTCAATTTCAATTTGACATGGAAAGTTTTTTTTTTTTTTTTTTTTTGATAAAAGTTCAGGTCTATCAATTCAGACAAGATGTTTCGAACCAACCGGGGTTTTGAGTAGTGGAACCTGATTCAAGTTCTTATCCTGAATTTTTCACTACTAAGAGCAAAATTTAGGCAAAAATATCAAAAGATATTTAAAATTTACACTTTTTTCCCTATCTATCATAAATTATTTTTTTAACAATTCAATATCTAAAATTATTTTTTTATTTTAATTTTATTTGGATTCGTGTAATTGAATGTCATGCTTTTTATTTTTTTTATTCTCGAAAATAAAAAAAAAGAGCCCGCTACTTCATTTTTTGAAAAAAAAAAAAGAAAATCTGGTCGGTTAAAAAAAGTAACAGATATTAAAAAAATAATACTCAGCGTTAAAAAAATAATTAGGGCAAGAAGAGCTGCTCTAAATTTCTTGCTAAAACAAAGTAAATATTGGTTTAAGAGCAGTAGTAAAATACAACTTCCTTGCCTTGAAAATGGTTAAAAGATTGAACTTTTTCGTATATGCAGATTTGGAATGGTAGCAATGGAAATTTATTGGCGGAAAGCAGTCAGATATTAGCCCTATGAGTTGTTCTTGTATGGCTTGCGGTTTTATTGGAAATAAAGTACCAAAACTTGAAATAAACTTTTTTCTGATCGTTTATTTTCTGAGAGTGTTTTTTAAAACTTAAAAGCTGGTCAAAACTGATTATAAGCAGTTTTTAGATTATAAGTTATTTATTTAAGTGTTTCTGAAAACTTAAATAGTAGATTATAATATGATTTTAATCAATTTTTTAAAAGTTGAGTTTTGCTATTTTTTTTAAGCACTTATTTTTTAAGCAGTTTTGACCAAGTAAAAGACCATAATATCCCTACCTAATCTTCAATATTCCAAATTTGCCCACCCTATACACTTTAGTTCCCATCAAAATTCTTTTACGTTTCTTCTTAAATAAATTTTATTATTATTATTATTATTATTATTATTATTATTGCAAAATAAATTTTAAATTGACATTTAAAAAATTATTTTTATACAATAAATAAACTCAGGGACAGTTTGGTCATTTTGACAGTTTCTGCAATTAAAAACTGATTATAAGCTGATTTTACATAAACACTTAACTGATTATAAACTGATTATCAGCTAATTATTAACTAGTTTACAGAAACGCTTAACTGCTTATTTTTAATCTGATTATAATCTAAAAATCACTTATTCACAATAAGCTGAAAAGCTCCAGTTTTAAAAAACACCCTCGCACTTGGCACAAGTGATGGAGACATCTTTGCTTCAGCGGTGATACAAAGTGGAAATATAACATATGTGACCAGTGGCCGAATTAGAAAAATTGAATGAAGGGAGAATAAATTTTTTAAATAAAAAAAATTATAGATAAATTAAAATTAAAATTAAAAATAAATATTTAATATTATGATAATATTTAAATTTTTATTATAAATTTTTTAAAAAGATTTTCAATCAAAATTTTATATATTTATTAAATTTTAAAAATATATTGAATTTTTTACATATATTTTTATTTTAATTTTTAAATTTATTTATAATATTTTATTAAATACTATTTCAAATGAAAATATTTATTTTATTTAATCCATAACTAAATTATAAAATTTTAGTGTCAATCTAAATAATAAATTCTAAAATTCTAAATATACACTAATTAAAATTAAAAATATATATATGGTAAAAAAAATTAATGTATATAAAATACTATATATATAAATATCTAATCGTAAACTCTAAATATTTATTTATTAAAAAAATACATATACAGTGAAAAAATAAATATGTATATAAAATTTTTATAAAATATTATAACTTTTATAAAATATATATATATACCTAATTACAAAACTCTAAATGTCTATTACTTAGAAAATATATATGATGAAAAAATCAATATATATAATACTATAAATATAATTTTTATAGAATACTATATAAAAAATATTATTAAAATTTTATAAAAATATTATATATATATATATATTTAATCATAAAACTCTGAATATCTATTAATTAATATATATATATATATAATAAAAAATAATATGCATATAAATAGTATATATATATATATCTATTAATTAAAATATATATATAATAAAAAATAATTTGCATATAAATAGTATATATATTATTATTTTCTTTTTTAATTTTTTTTAATTCACAGATGAGAAGATAATAGCAGTAGCAAGCAATAAGATATGGATTTTCAATTAATAATACCTCTCTTTTTTTTTTTCTTTTGCTGTTCATCTTTTTTTTTCTTATTCTTCTTTCTTCTAGTGATAATTGGCGTTAAAAAATAGCTAGTTACTTTGATTTAACAAGCAATTTAAAGCAACAACTCTCCTGACGCTTGTTATTTTTTTAACATTAATTATTTTTTTAACGAACGTTATTTTTGAGATTTTTTTAAATTTTTAAAAAAATAAAGTAACAAGTAGTATTTTTTAATGCCAGTTATTTTGTTTTTCAAAATAAAAAAAAATAAAAATAGACTTACATGTCATTATAGCATCCTGTTACATAGATTTCAAAATTGAAATGAAAAATTAAGTTTATATATAAATTTGTCGTAGAAAAATAGTTAATGATAGATGTAAAAAAATATGTAAATTTTAAGTATTTTTTTTATATTTTTACCTAAACTTTGTCAGTCTAATTTATAGGGCACTCAAAATTTAAACCTTAAACTGATACTACGATGTACATTAAGAATCAGTTTAACTTTTTTGGTTTTTTAAACAATTATCGCTTCGAATTTAAATAGAATTGTCGCAAAAGTAAATCACAGAATATAATTGCTAGAACACAAAATTTATCTGTCTTATTTTTTAATATTTGAATCTCAAAATTGTCAATTGAACCTACAACTTGGCTAAGAAATTATAGTCTACATAAATGAAAAATTGTAAAGGGCTTTTAACAGAAAAAAAAGACAAAAAAATAAAAAATTATCATACATTTAAAATATATTCAAATTTATAAAAATTTCTAATTAGTTTATAAAAATTTCATATTTTTATAATTTATTAAGAGTTTATTATAAATTTATTATGAACTTGTAATTACGTAGTTTATTATAAATTTATTATAAAAATAATAAAAATATTTTTAATAAAAAATAAAAATTGATAATTTTTTAATTATAAATAAGAACTAGAATGATACCCACATGGATTTGGAGATATATATATATTTTAGTTGGGGATATATTTTAATTTTTTTATTAATAATACAAAAAAATGATTATAAGAAATGACCTCAGCAAGCACATTGCGGAACCCCACCAAGCTGGAGAAAAATTACAACATGCTTTATTTTTTATTTTCAATTTTTATAATTTTCAGATAAATTTTAAAATATTTATTTTTAAATTTAAATAAAAACATATTATATATATACACACCTCCAATATATTAAATAAATATTTTTAGATTTAAAAATTAAAAAACTAATATTTTTAAAAATACTTCCACCTTTTAGGGGTCTTGTGCGTAATGGTAAGAGAGAGTGGAAGCGTGGCTTTGTCGCCTATTTGGGGTTGCGCCTGATTCTGCAGGCTGAAGCTTCGCCATGATTCATGGTTTACTGACCGCCAAAGGATTAAGTGCAAATAGCCTTTTATGTGGAGAGTGATAAACATGCTGTTGTCAGGGAGGGGGGACAATGGACCCTCCTCCTCCTCACATGTGCATAAATATACATGTAAATCATATAAATTATATAATAAATTAAAATATTAAATATAAAATATAAATTTAATATAAATTATAATTAATTTAATAAAATTTAAACTATAAATTATGATTAAATTAATAATATTAAAACTATAAATTCATAATTACTCGTAGATAATTTTTTTTATATAAATTTTATCTCCACTAAATAAATTTTTATTGATGATTTTTTTAATTTAAATTTTATCTCATTTCGATAAATTTTTAGATTCATCGTTAGCTATCGTGGATATTGTTTTGGGCAGAGCGCATGCAAACTGCCTTTTTATTTTGTTAGGAATATTCAGAGTTTGTTAAGGTGTTTTAATCAAGTTGAAGTGGCTCACGTTCACTGGAAAGCTAATTTTGCGATAGATTTTCTTTCATACGTAGCCTATGATTATGGTCCTGATTATCATGTACTTTATGATCCCTCACTGGATGTTTTATCGTGGCTCTCTCATGATCTTTCGACATTACCTATCTCTGGTAGTTGTGGATTAGTCTCATCCTACTGTATAAAAAAAACTTATATTATATAATACTCTATTATTTACAACTTACTGTTCTCAATTCCCAACACTTTTCTTTATTTTCTTTTTTTTTTAAATTAATGCAAGTTGAGTTTAATATATTAACATTTTTTATGAATAGTTGACCTAAGTTAAATATATAAATATATAAAATATTTCATTATACTTGAAAACTTTTAGTTTTTAATTTATAATTACAAGTCCTAATAAATATGTAATTATATATTTTTAATATGTCATATAAACTATTGTAACTTTGTCGTCCATAACATTGCGGGAATAGTATCATATGCTCTGAAATAAAATATAACAACTCACTTGATTACTTTCCAAAAGATAAATTTAGAAATCTGAATAATTTTGGAAAAACAAAAAATAAAAGTCACAATCTTATAAATATCAAACATTATAAAAATAAAAATAAAAATACCATGCAAAAAATACATAATTTTTCTTTCAATCAAGAATAAATTATTATAAATTTATTAGTGAATTTCTTTCTCATATAATTAAAAAAATAAAATAACTTATCAGCTAAAAAAAATATTCTTTTAAAAAATCAATTGAAATAATCTTTAAATTACTTTCATATATTAACTCAATTTCATTTATTTAATATACTACAAGCATGATAATTAGATAAGTATAAATGTAAGAATAGTTAGAGAATAAATCAAGAAAATAAATAGTAAGAATTTATTCTTCTGAAACAATTGGGAATCGAATCATTGAGATAGTGATTGGAGTTTGTTTGTGTGTGACATTATTAAATGAAAAACAGCAGCAAAAAAAATATCATAAGTAAGAGAGTTCAGAAAAATCAAAAATAAAAAATCTTATGAAAAAGTTAGAAAAATGGTAATTGAGAAACTTTTAGAAAACATTTATTATCTAAAAGTTAGAATCTTTTTCTATCACAAATCAAAACATTATTTCACTTTTTGGCATTTTCTCTCTGAAATCCAAAATCTCTCTCTTTCTCTCTTTTTATATTAACAAATAGCACTCCAAGACATTCTTGAGACTCCACAACTCTTCACCTTCTATGCTATAGGTAGAATTATTAATATTATTTAATATATAAAATTAATTAATTACTTACATTTGATTTTATTTAATATGTAATTTGGTTATTTATGAAAATAACTTGTTGTTATATCATTTATTTAATTTTTATCTGAAATTATTTGTGTGTATATATTTTCTAATTTTTTGTATATGTAGTTTATATATTATATTTTTATTCATTTTAACTCTATATAAAATCATTAGTATAGTTACGAAAATACTTATTATTATTTTTATTAAATATGTCATTTATCATTTAAATTATCAAATTCATTATAATTAATTATATTAAGTTTATCAATTTCCCAAATTGGATAAATCATAATTGACAATGGATCATTCTACAAGTTTCACAATACAAAATCTCAACTAAGTTTTGCTGTCAATAAATTAAATAATAATTGTTGTAGTTTTCATTCATTTAATTAGAAACAATAAATAGAATGTGTAAAAATCTCAACTACCCCATAAAATGACTAATTCCTGCTGGTCAGTCCTAAAAGTCCTAACTTACTTTCAACTTTTAAATTACATTGTTTAGCATTCAAATAATTAATACTTTAAAGTTGATGTTTTAAAGTTGATGTTTGCCTGTATATATATATATTTTACATTAAACTTAATTATACAAAAATAATACACAAAATTCTAAAGTATATGTTATTTTTATATTCAATTATACCAATATGATATAAAAATTACTATTAAAACAAATACATATATATATATATATAAAGGCAAAAAAGACAATAATACCCTCATGGACATGTCTTAGCTTTGTCCCCCATATTCTGACGTCAAAATTGTCATTCTACTTAACACATGAACTCTCCATATTCGGTTCTTTTTATTATTATTATTATTATTATTATTATTATTATTATTATATTTTTTAATTGATGTGAATGGAAAAAAAATTAATCACAAATCAAAATAGCGTAGTTATAGAATTAATTAATTAATTTTCGAAGTTAACACTCAAATTAAACAGAAGTGTTAGACATAAGAATGTATTATTAAGTGATTTTATTAGTCAATAAAGCAAAGCCTCAAAGTTGAGCTGAAAAATAATTTTATTTTTTTATTTTTACAAGCTGAAAAGAAATTTTTAATACTTTCTTGGTTCTATTTTAAGTGTTATTTTAAAAATAATTACACATATTAAAATAATTATTAATAATTATAAATTACATAAAAAATTTATACTCTCTCTATTTCATTTTAATTGATATTTTAAAAAATTTTATATGTTTTAATAAATTAATTAAAATCACCAATTATCTTTATTTTTAATTTATTATTTCTCTCTTTAACATGTCATTTTAAATTATTAAAAAAATAATTATTAATAATAATATTAAATACAAATAACAAAATAATAAATAATATTAAAAATTTACTTTAATATTATTAAAATTTAAATATTTTAAAATAAAATTAAAATTCTAAAATAATATATATTTTAAAGCGAAATATATAGTATTTTATTTAATTATTATTTTTAATTATTTTTTATTATTAATTATTAATTTTAAAAATATTTAATATTTAAAAATAAATTTAAATTTTTTAATTAATATCATCTTAAATTTATAAAAATAATAATTAAAAAAATTATATGATATTTAAAAATAAAATGGATAAAATAATACAACATCCGTATCATTTACATAGAAAAAGTAAGATGTACACGAAAATTAAAAAAATTTTACTTTTTCTATCTCTATTTACTTAAATATTTCTAAAAAAATATTCATCAAATTAAACTTTTAAGGCAATAGTATAAATGGTATTTTGTCTCATTTTCATTTTCAAAATTTATCTAAAATGACATATTTTTTAAATAAAAGATAAAAAAAAATTTATATATTATTAGATTTTTTTTTATCATAAAGTTGCCTGCCGAAAAAGTGAAATCCTTAAAAAATAGTATAATAATAAATAACTTTTGGTCTGTTCCAGTCAGCAGTCGCCGTTCACTGTTGGCACCTACGCTAATTAATACATCCATCCTCTCGCTTTCTTTGCCTTACCTCTCTGCTTATGTCATCTTTACTTCTTTAGTAGTAGTACCGCTTCCGCAAATTCAACCAAAAATTTGGAACAAAAAATAGGCGGAATTTATCATTTTATCTATTTATTTTCATTTTATTCATTTATTTTCTATTTATACATACTAATGTGATATAGGGAATAGCTTCACAACCACTATAAAATCCCATTATTACTTTAATTAAACTACCAAATTTCACCATTAACTCATTAAATTTAAGTTCTTTAACACTAAATATTACAATTTGAAATTCTCTCATTTTTTATTTATAAAAAAAATACTACTTTTAAAATTTTCATTGCTTATTTATTTTATTATTATCTTAAATTCTAAAATAAATTTTATATTATTTATTAAAAATTAATTATATTTAAATTTATTTTATAATAATATATTAAATTACTTCTAAAATTAATTTAATTATTTTTAATTATTTTTCTCTGTTTATATAATTAAATTGATAGTAAAAGGGGGTAAACCAATAAATCACATCAAATATAAAAAGTTACAGATGTATTAAACTAAAAATAATATACAAATAAACTTACAAGAGGTAATTTCTTTTTTTTTTTGGTAAAGGTGGGCGGAACCACCGGCTATATTTATTAATTATCAAAATTTTCAAAAAATTTGAGTTACAACCTCTTTATAAACAGAGTTTTTCAAATTTGAAAAGCCAAAATACATGACAGGCTAAGAACAAAATAAAGCCTAATATCTAAAAGAAACATAAGGTGATCCATCCACATCCGTCAAGATCATGCCAATAACTCTTTTAGGAGCAAGGACCAAAATTGCCTAGGATATCCATCAAGCCTGCATTGAAAAGCAATGGAATGAGCTACTACATTACCTTCCCTGGGGATATATGAAATAACACACCCTTGAAGAGCTTCACGAGCATGATCAATCAAATGCATGGAAGAAGGAGCATCCCCATTTAGTTGTTGAACTAAAGTAAGGGAATCACTTTCAATATGAAGTCTGGATGGATAAATTCCCTGTTCGCAACACCAACAAAAACCATTCCACAAAGCATTAAACTCAGCATGAAAAGAAGATTCAGCCTGTAAAAGGAAAGAAATGGCTCCAATAAAAAAAACTAGATTCATCCCTCAAAATAGCCCCTCCCGTCGCACTTTGCTCTGAAAAAGAAGCATCAACATTCAATTTCATATATCCCATTGGAGGCCTAACCCAATACACAAGTTTAGGCCGAATGGAAGACCTCCCAAAACCAGTAGGCAAAAAATCATAACAAGAACTCTCCCTTGCCCACTTATCACCCGAGTGAACAGCACCTCAACTAAGGAGGAATTTCAAAATTCTATGGTTCATAGCCTACAAGCAAAAAACTTGAGCACCCCAAGCAGAAGAACAATAAGCACACCAAACCTCATACAAAATTACCTGTGGCAAAATACAAGCCAGACGCCCTTTCATGGAACTAGACTTGGCTAATTTAAACCAAGACTTCAACTCATGATATAACGAGGCACGACGTCTGCACTGAGGAAATAAGTAACCATAAAATAAACTCCAAAGCCCATGAATCTTAGGACAATCATGAAAAATGTGAGAAATAGATGCAGGAGCATTACAGCAGAACAAGCAAACAGAACACAAAGAAACGCCAAGCTGTTGAATTTTGTGAGGCAACGGCAGAGAATCCTGAAACACACGCCAAGTATGAATAGACAATTTGGTAGGAACCACAGAACTCCAAATACAAGCAATCTCAGGATTAGAATCCTTCTTGTCTCTAACCATGTCATATGCCAGAGACAAAGAAAATTTCTTGCCATCCCTCCAAACAACATTACCATCAACAAGAGAAAAAGCATCATGATGCATCTCATATATTCTATATAAGTTCTTCCAGCCAGGTGAGTCTAGAGCTGAGCAGACTAAATCTCCCCGACGACCATATTTACCAAATAGGCATTCTGCCCAAAGAGAATCTCTTGAAAGATACATCCATAGTCTCTTGACTGAAAAAGCTTTTTGAAGAGCAACCAACGATTTAATCCCCAAACCCAACTCCGTCACAGGATAACACATCTTATCATAACGAACCCAATGATGTTTTAAAATATCATTCCCACTTCAATAAAATCTAGCAAAGCATTTTTCCAAAGCAATAATAATCGATTTAGGCAATAAAAGAGCACCCATAATATGAACCGGAATGGCACTCAACACATGCTTAATAAGAATAAGACGACCACCCGGGCTAAGGAAGCGTTTTAACCAACCTGCCAACTTATCATCCACTTTTTGCAATAAATTAGAACAATAAGAAGCTCTAGTAATACCTTTAAAAACAGGAGCACCTAAATAGGTAAATGGGAGAGTGCCCTTACGAATGGTAAGAATATCTTCAAACTTGTGCACCATTGCCCTCTTAGCTTTATCAGAAACATAGAACGAGCTCTTGGCATAATTAATAAGCTACCCTGAAACTCGTTGGTACAAATCTAAAAAGGCTCGAAAATACTTAAGAGATCTAACATCACCATTAATAAAAATCAACAAATCATCAGCAAAAGCAAGGTGAGAAATAACAGGACTCCCTTTGGTAAGCATGTAGGGCCGAATTTTACCCTTAGAGATCAAATCATTCAAACCTCTAGAAAAAGCTTCAGATGCAAGAATAAACAACAAAGGAGAGAGTGGATCACCTTGCTTAACCCCCCGCTTTACTTGAAAGAAACCGTAGCTCACTCCATTAACCAATATCGAAAGATGGGTAGCACCCAAATAACCAAGAATAAGCTGAACAAATTTATCAGAGAAACCAAATTTAAGTAATACAGCTCGGAGAAAGTCCCATGAGACCCTATCGAAAGCCTTGGCCATATCCAATTTGAGAGCAATATTATGACCCCAGGTTCTTTTATCGAGATCATGAATAATCTCATTAGTCAACATAATCTGAGCATGAATAGACCGACCTTTGAGAAAACCTGCTTGCTCTTTAGAAATAAGCTTGTCCAATATTGGAGCTAACCGATTAGCCAAAATACGAGTGCACACCTTACTAAAAAATGAAGCAAGACAAATAGGGCGATAATTGCCAAAATTATTAGGATTAACAACCTTAGGAAGTAGAATAATAACTGCACTACCAACAGCTCTAGGAACAGGGACCCACAAAAAGAACTCCTAAACAGCACTAACCACATCCCGACCAATAATATCCCAACAGTTCCTGCAAAACACCCATCGAACCCATCAGGTCCTGGAGCACTGTTAGGATCTAACTGCCAAACCACAGCTTTAATTTCTAATGCATCAGGAACAGAAAGTATCGCCTCATTTTCAGTCGAAGAAACAAGAGAAGGAATATTATCCAAAATCGGAGTAGCACAAGAAAAATCCCAATTAGTCTCAGAAGCAAACAGAGTCTGGAAATGTCGAACCGCCTCCGCACCAATATCATCCTACTCAACTAATCGAACACCAGCATCAGTCTTAATCGAAATAATACGAGATTGCTTACGTCTCATTTTAACGAAATTATGATAATACTTGGTATTACTATCCCCATCCTGAAGCCAATTAATATGAGATTTTTGTTTCCAAAAAATCTCCTCAAGCTTTAATTTATGGTGCAAAACTGCCTGCTTTTTATTCCATACCTGCAAATTAAAATCTGAAGAATCAGTCACATACCTTTCTTCAGCTTGAATGACCTCCTCCTCTGCGACTTTGATATTAGAAAAAATATTTCCAAATTTATTTTGATTCCATTCCCGAAGAACCTTTTTAAGAGAACGAAGCTTGGTAAACAAACCAGACATACCACCTCCATTAAAACCACTGCCCCAATGTTGTTTCACAGTAGAAAGAAAAGAATCATCCTGAAGCCACATATGCTGAAATTTAAATGACTTAGGATACTTAAATTCGGATTTTTGACAACAAAAAAAGAGAGGCGAATGATCCGAGGAATTCTTACTTAAGTGATGAACTGAAACAACATCAAAAGCATCAAATAACAAGAAATTAGCCATAACCCTATCAAGACGTTTCCAAACCCGACCATTCTGGCGAATACCCGTCCAAGTAAATTCGTTACCTTGAAAAGGAATATCCTGAAGACCACATTCATCACAAGCATCCACAAAATCTTGCATTCCATTCAGTTCTACATTGCCTGAACCCACATATTCACTACTATATTTAATAACATTAAAATCCCCCCAACAATCCAAGGTGAAGAGCAAGAATCAGAAACTTTGAACATAGCATCCCATAAATCTTGTCTGACAACCCTATCATGACCCCCATAAACAACTGAAATATTGAAAACAAAACCAGACTGGAAATGGACAACTTCACAAGTCAATAACTGACCACCATCCACAAACTTATAGAGTTTAAAAATATTCTCACGCCACAGGATCCAAATTTTATTACTAACTAAAGCAAAAGATCCTGTGAACCCCAATTTATTAGCCAAAAAGCCCATCTTAGAAACAGTAGTTGAAGGTTCAATCAACACAAGCAAAGCCAAATTATGTAATTTAATGAGATTAGACAATCGAAGTAAAGAAGAGTCAATACCCCTTAAGTTCCAAAATAAAACATTCATTGATCCAAGGATGCAAGATTCTGAACCGAATTAGAGATAGGCAAAGTATCCGAAATACCTTCAATGGAAGTATCTATTCCAGCAGCATCAGTCTCAGAAATAGAAACAGAGCCTCCTACTGTAGTTCGTTTCTTCCCTTTGAGCCAACCCCGTTTCTTTTTGGTAACAACAACAGCATCTTTATCTGAATTTGTTTCGGTTTGAGCTTGAGCATCATCCAATTCAATGTCAGATTCGCTAACTACCTCAAGACCTAAGACATTCTTTTTAGAACGACAACGACAAGATTTGACTGTTTGAAAACCAGAATCATCTCCTATAACTCTCTCCTCAACATTAACAGCAGCCGAATCATTAATTAAAATCTTATGTGAATCAAATATCACATCATCTGAAGCTACGTCCAATTGATCCTTGCTCTCTGCGTCATCAACAATCCCATCAACTGAAGATACTTCCAATTTACCCTTGCCCTTATCATTAATGTCAGACCCATGTAAGGAAATAATATTTGAAGTTATTGCTGGAGCAGTAGCATGCAAGTCATGCACAACCTTATCAGGAACAATCTTATCATAGTCAACTTTATCAACTTCACCTTGTACAGTATTAGCTTTATCAATAGTTGTAGAATTAACAGTCCGAGTATTAGTTTTAGGAACCCAAATTTTTTCTGATATAACAGTCTCAACACCTTTAGTATCAGAAACCATAGCATTGCCAACAACACAATTGGCCATTAAATGTCCCATCTTGAAACAATGAGTACAAAATTTTGGCAAATTTTCATACATAATATTTTGGAAAAAACCAGAATTTTCATCACCTATCCAAACTTTATCAGGCAATACGCAAGACAAGTCAATTTCAATACATACCCGAGCAGTTGATGGCCTGGAAAGAGATGCAGTAGCTGCATCAACCTTTAATGGGACACCAATTCGACTTGCAATAGAAAACAGAGCACGTTTATGAAATAAATGAATTGGCAAACCATTCATCGAAACCCAAATTGGATAAATCGGACTGTCACAAGATGGATTATATTCCGGAGTCCATTTGAATACACGCATGCCAAACCCATTAAAGAACCAATGTTGCCGTAACCAACAACGCAAAAAATCATCCTCTGCTTGGAAGTTAATAAGCACATCAGAATCATTCAACAAACCAATCGAAAAAGGTCCCCTAAAACCAATCAAATCAAAACCTTTCTGTAAAGCTTTCATAGATGGTCTGCCAGAGGAAAAATGACCGACTAATGCAAACTTAAATGGCTGGGCAAATTCATCAATATCCTTTTGAGAAAACGAAATAGAAGGGTACCCTTTAAACCTTGACTCCGAAATCTCCAAGGCACCCAAATTGGCTTCCGAAAATAGTCTATCAACATGAGACACGGTTGGTCCCTGCCGGAAAACATCCAGGAAAGACCGTGACTGCCCAGTAGGGGCAGCCGCCGGTAAAGAAGATGACGTCGTAATGTCGTTATCGCAAACCTAGCAGAGCGTAAAGAAAAGTGCCCCTTCTCTTATAAATTATTTTTCCAAGAGGTAATTTCTTAATATGTCTATTACAATTAGATGTAATTTCAATAAATATATAAATTAATTGGATAATTTTTAAAACGTGATTTGAGAATATTAATTAATATTTGCTATAAATAAAAATATTAATATAAATTAAAGAATTTATTTATATTTTATTTTAGATACAAGTTAATATTTCCCTTTAATGAGAAAAAAGAAAATGAAAATATCATAAACTGAAAATGAGAGTATTGTAATATTGTTAAAATGTTATAATATATTATATGGTTGTGTTCTGGACGTACGAGATATGTACTCATCATATCAAGTTGAATTAAAATATTTATTTTCGGTGACTTTCAAATAATATCTCTTTGAAAAATATTTTCTAGAAAAATTATTTTCAAAAATTAATTTTTATTTGATTAATTTTTTTTAGTTTACAAGATAAAAAATGTAATATCCAAAAAAAATTAAAAAATAAAATAATAAATAAAATAATAAATAAATAAGTAAGTAAATAATAATAATAATAATAATAATAATAATAATAATAATAAGAGAAGAAGTAAGAGGAGAGAGAGAGAGAGAGAGAGAGAAACATAGAAATAGAGGACAGAGAGAGACTGACACCGGATGAAAATAGCCTTAGATCTATCACCGCCCGACTGTCAGAGTGCCACACGTGCCAGCTCAGTCTCTTTAGGGAAGGGTGAACTATCACCAACGGCCACCGGACCGAGCCACATGCTCCCTCTGAAACTCCTGAGCAGTTTCGCCGCAGCCGACTTCGATCGAGTTTTTCGTCCACTTTTCTGACCTCCTTTTCACAGTGATCCAAGTACCATTCAACTCCTCACCTCCCGAGTTTCATTTTAGTATGTCATTTGCTAATTTTAGATCAATTTCATTTTGGCCATAATCTGATGATGACAACAGCTTTCGACAAGTGAGAGAGAGTGGTGCATATTTTTTTAAATTCTCTAGTTGAGATGAATGCATGGGTACCAAATTTTTCACCGGATTCTTTCATCGAAAATTTTTCAACGAGAGTTTGGTGAGTGTTAATTTTTGACAAAAATTTTTGCATGTGAATTAATTAATTTATTAAGCTTTAAATATATAGAATTTACAATGATGATAGTTAAATTCCAAGAATCAAATTTAAATTATTAAATTAATTAATAACTATTAATTATATAAATACCAAAATTTCATAGACCGAACTTAAATTTAATTATATAGTTGTCCAATTAATTTTAAATTATAAAATACTTAATTCTAGAGTCTTGAATTGCATCATCATAACGATTCGATATTTTATCCTAAAGACCGTTCGGTTTTAGATTTCGACACTCTTGGGTCTTTTTCTTTTAAACTGTGAGTGATACTTTCTAATATACTTTCATGTATTTTATGCATTAATAATTAATATATGTGAATATATATAGATATTATTAGCATAGTATTTCGCCATCCATATATGGTTATGCATTTATGTGATGATATTGAATTATATTTGCTGGACAGATTTGTGGTGATATGGAAATCAGTTAGGGCATGATTAGACTATGATAATAAATAAATTATGATATTATGATGAGTTTAGGACTGACGTAATGGAGGGGACATTTTTATGTTCACCGTTGCTTGTTAGTCGGGTAGCACTGCTTAGCTTTAGTTGTGATAGCGGATCCCATATGAGTTAAAATTAAGAGACTATGTTGGAATAAGTGTGGCAGACAGGGGTATCAACTCCCCAAAATTGAGGCTTAGAGTGATTTCTGTGACTATATTCTATCATTGGATGATTATATGACTTGGTTGTATGATTGACACAGTGCGTTAGCATATTAATTTTAAGGTTAGTGTAGAACCAGAGCATGACACCAGGTATGTATATTAGACAATATCATTCACAGTCGAGACGCTCATCTTTGTTTCACTATTTTTTTAGGTTATTAGGGTGAGTGCTTGTTATCTTTATCCAATGATACTGCTTTCCTTTACCGGCAGTAAATTTATGTATGAACTCTTTAAACATTCTGTTTATTTTATTTTGATTTGTATTTCTATTTTTTAGAGACTCTGTAAATTCTAAATATTGAGATATTATGTTTGCTATGTAATTTAATGATTGATGTGATATTTGGGATATTTTTACTGTTTATATCACGACAGACTAACTGTGGGATCTGGTACCTCGAGTTTTTTGCCCCTCAGCTGGTCAAGTGCCTTTGAAATCGGGTTGTGAGAATAAATATATTTAAATTCAGTGATAAGTGGATTAATATATATTAATTATTTTGTGGAAATTTTAAAAATGGCTTTCTTTAAAATATGAAAGTTATTTTATTTGAAATTATTTAATTTTAATTAATTAAAAAGTATTTCTCATTAATCAATCTTTGATAATACTTCCAACGTTAGAAAATAGAAAAGAATAATATTAAAATTAAAAAATATTTCTCATTAATCAATCTTTGATAATACTTCAAATGTTAGAAAATAGAAAAGAATAATATTAAAATGGACTAATTTTCAAAGAATATTTAAACTTTGCATCAATTTTTAATTCTACCACCAACTTTTTTTTTTTGACAAATTGATACTTAAACTTACTCTTTTTTTAATTTTATTTTTTGACTGGTTGAATACTCTATGATCAATTTTATCAAATGGCAGTTAATTCATGATTTGTACAATACTTTCACAAACAAATTATACTTGACAATGATTTTTCTTCTTTTAGGGCAAACTTAATTTATCTTAAAAAAATAGGATTTGAAATAAAATTGGATGTCTAAATCATCTATTGTTAACTTTAAATCAACCAAATTCAATTTTTAATAGGTGTTACTAATTTTTAACGCCTGTTAAAAATTAAATCAAAACAAAAAATAAATATGAATTGACATGCCAACATGAGTCTTAATTACAGAGTGTCCAACCGATTAAAAAAATAAAATTTTAAAAAAATAAGTTTAAGTATCAATTTATATAAAAAAAAATTCATGATAAAATTAAAAATCAGTGCAAAATTTAAATATTTTATGAAAATTAGTCCTATTAAAATTAAAAAGTATTTCTCATTAATCATTATTTGATAATGCTTCAAATGTTAGAACATATAAAAAGAATAAGAGAATTAACCAAGAAACTACTTTTTCATAAAGCACTAATAAATTTTAAACTATGCTCACCATAAATAGACTTTTTAGGATAATTTTCCCTCCAACCTAAAAAAATATCTTTTACAGATTTGCTTGACTTCTTTCTTTCCCTCTTTTTTCTAATCTCCTCTCTCTTTTCTCTTTCCCAATCATCTTTATTTCTTTCTCTTTATCGATCGCCTCTCTTTCTTTTTAGTTCTCGAAACTCCTTTCTCTCTATTTTATTTTATTGATTGCAGATTTGATTTTTTCTTCTTTATTTTTACGATCTGTGATAACTGAAGCTATTTTAAGATTCGTTAAAATTGATAAAGTTGTTTCTTTAAGTTATATATATTTTTATTTTGTGAATAAAAATCTAATCTAAGTAAATATGATGGAATCCGAACAATAACTGTATATTTTGGGTGCAAATATGATGAAATCTGAATAATACATGTATGTTTTGGGTATTGAAAGTTTTATGCTCAAAGAGAACTTTTTTTACTTTAATTTAGTTTGCCAATATTATAACTTTTTCCTTCTCGAGTTCCTCTATTCTTAATTTCTTTCGTTATTTTATTTTATTTTATGGAGGCTTGAAGAGTTTGGACTGTGTAAGGTGTAAAACACATGTAGATTGTCATGAGTTAGATCTGTTATGTTTTGTTAAGAATTAATATAAATTTTTAAGGAGTTTTTGCATTTGTTATAAGGTTGTTATAGGATTGTTATAGGTAATTGCAATTAATGATTCCTTTGTGGGTTGTTAAGATTTATTATAAGTAATTGTAATTAATGATTTCAGCCTATGAAAAATACTATTTTGTGTGTTCTAAATATTATAGAATTATATATTTGTACATTAATATGGATTGTTATATATGGTTTGATATGGAGATATGTGTGTTAAGGGATTATATTGGATTGAATCATTTTCTGTTCTAAATGGTATTTAGGTGTACTAAATACTCTAGAATTATATATTTGTATACTAATATGGGCTGATATGAATTGATATCGGTTGATATAAATTGATATAAATTGATATGTGTATTAAATGATTATATTGAATTGAATCTTTTTTATTCTAAATGATATTTAAGTGTGATAAATAGTCTAAAATTGTGTATTTATATATTAATATGTGTTGATATGGATTAATATTGGTTGATATGAATTGATAGGAGTGATATGTATATTAAGAAATTATATTATATTGAATCAGTTTCTATTCTAAAATGATGTTTAAGTGTACTAAATACTCTAAAATTATGTATTTATATGTTGATATGGGTTTATATGAATTGATATGAGTTGATATAGATTGATACGAGTGAAATGTGTATTAAGGGATTATATTAGATTGAATTTTTCTGTTCTAAATGATATTTAGGTATGATAAATAGTCTAAAATTGTGTATTTATATGTTAATATGTGTTGATATAGATTGATATAGGTTGATATGAATTGATGTGAGTGATATGTGTTAAGGAAGTATATTGGATTGAATCATTTTCATATTCTAAATGGTTTACTAGACACTCTAGAATTATATATTTATATATTAATATGAATTAATATGGGTTGATATGTGTGTTGAGGAATTATATTGAATTAAATTATTTTTTATTCTAAATGGTGTTTATGTATACTAAATACTCTAGAATTGTGTATTAGTATGTTGACACGGGTTGATATATGTGTGTTAATAAATTAGATTAGATTGATTCATTTTCTATTCTAAATGGTGTTTATGTGTACCAAACATTCTAGAATTATATATTAGTATGTTGATATGTGATGATATAGATTGATATAGGTGATATATGTGTTAAATGATTGTATTGGATTAAATAATTTTATGTTCTAAATGGTATTTAGGCATTGGTACAATTAAATTCTCATATGATGTGTTTATTTATTTTCTTTCCGTTAGAAAATATATATTTATTGATTGATGTAGATTGATTAGATTAATATGGACTGATATGAATTAATATACTTATACATTGATGCAGTACGAATTTTCAGAAGGAGAAGGCCAACAAAAGGATAGCCCGAAATAGGGTGTTTAATACTTATATGTTAATGCAGTATGAAAATTATTGCAAAAACTTAAATTTCCAAAATTGCACACAAGAGGTTATGGAGAGATATAACACAATAAATCACTTATGGGTCCATATATCCAATAAGAGAAATGGCGCATATGATAGCGAAGATGATGATGATTTTGATGCCTAGTGAATTTTAAGCGAACAAGTTTGAGATTATTTTTATTTTTCTGTAAATATTGTGATTATGTTAGTTTTCTCAAAGTGTTGATATAGATGATGGGTTTTTAAAGCTAAAAAAAATCTAAAATCTCATATATATATATATAACTAATACTGCATCATTGATTTTGGATATAACTATTGCTAAACAGGTTGTGAATAGTTATTGATGTTGGATACATATGTTACTGAACAAATTGTATTGTGTTGTTGATGTTGTATATATATATGTGTGTGTGTGTTAATGAATAGGTTATGAAAAGCACTTGATGTTGTTGGTTATATATGTGTCGTTGAACATGTTGTAAAAAGTTGTTGATGTTGGGTGTATGTCAGGGGCGGAGCTGGGGGGGTTGTGTGGGGGCGGATGACCTCCCTCGCCAGCGGCAATGAACAAATATATAGGGGTCATTGCCGCCGGCCGTGAGTGTTGCAGAGAGAACGGGAGAGCTTCGCCCCCCCCCCCTCCGTGGTTGCTGCTGCCTTGCTCCGCCTGCGAGAGAAGAAGAAACAATTTGCTGTTGCGACTGCGTGAGAGGTTGAACGTGAATTTACTGAAATGCCTCTCGTTGCTTTAAATTTCTTTTTAATTCTATTAAGTGAAACGGCGCCGTTTCACTTGAAAGGGTTTAAAAAAAATAAAGCCAGCAGTGTTTGTTGCTGACTCGAGCGAGAGAGGCAGAGCAGTTTGAGAGTTGCAGACCAGAGAGCAGCAGAGAGCCAGAGACAGAGTTTTGAGAGCAGACGCAGTGAACGGACGTCAGACGGAGAGGAGAGGCGACGCTGACGCTGCAACACCGTGCCACCACCCACCGGAGACGGCGACGGAGACGACCGAGCCGGCAGCAACATGTTTTTTAAATTTCTATAATTTTTTTAATTTTATTATTTAATTTATTTTTTTTGTAATTATTATAATTTAGGTTAATAAAATTGAGGATTTAGATTATATATTGGGTTTTAATTTTAAATATAGAATGTAGATTAATTAGTTGAATGAATTGATTTTATTGTCTTTTGTGAATTTATGATAATTTGTTTTAGGTTAAAAATTGGAGATTTGATAATTTTTATTTTAGGTAAATAATTGGAGATTTTTTTATTTATAAAATAGATTATATATTGGGTTTTAAATGTAGAATATAGTTTATTAATTAGTTAAATTAATTATATTTATTGTGTTTTGTGAATTTATGATAATTTTTTTAGGTTAAAAAATGGTGATTTGCAAATTTTTATTTTAGGTAAAGAATTGGAAATTTTTTTATATATAAAATAGATTTATTAATTATGTTGTATAATTTAAATTGATAATTTATTAATTATGTTGTATTAATTGAATTATGTTGTATTAATTTATTAATTATGTTGTATAATTTAATCAATATGGTTTTTAAATATAGAATATAATTTATTAATTATGTTGTATTAATTGAATTTATTTTTGTTATTTGTATTTGTGATTATTAAGATTTAGGTAAAAATTGATAATTTATTTTCTATATAAATATATATTGTTGTTTATTTGAATTTTAATTAATTATAATAATTTAATTAAAATGATATATATGTTGTGATTATGTTGAATTAATTGCTTTTGTTAGTGTTTTGTGAATTGTTATTAGGTTTTAAATATAAAATGCAATTTAATGTCTTGTTATTGTTTAAAATGCTGAATATAACTTAGGTTAAACTAATTCTAAATTGAACAGATATGGATAAATTTGTGATCAAGACTAAGAGAATACGGAATGAATATGGTTAATTCTCTAATATCCCTATTTCGACACCGATCCCTATATTAAGTAGTCATGCAAGTCAGGAGGTATCTAGTGATGATATAAGGTGTCCGGATATTAGTTTTGATTATATTGTGGGTGACCCCGCATTGCGTAAACCTATTTATGAGTTTGATGTTGAGATTATGGATGATATTAGAAGACAATATGTGGCTAAAGGTCCTTACCAACCACGTGGCCATAATTTTCCCCAAACAGAATTTGGAAACATTATGAGGAGTTTTAGAGAGAATTGGTACTCTAAATTTGAGTGGTTGGAATACAGTATTTCCAAAGATGAAGTATTTTGTTTCTGGTGTTATCTTTTTAGTTCGACTAGAGGATCAAAACGAGGAGATAATGTATTCACAGAAATTGGATTTCGCAATTGGAAAAAGGTCACGAAGAGATTTAATGAACACGTTGGTGGTTCCAATAGTCCACACAATAATGCAAGAGTACTATATGTTGGTTTCAAAAATCAAAGACAAAGTGTGTCTCATATATTATCTTCCCACAGCCAAGAGCAAGAGAGGCATTATCGGACACGTTTGACAGCTGTTGTTGACTGTATACGTTTTCTTTTAGCAATTGGCTTAGCTTTTCAAGGACATGATAAGTCAGAAAAGTCTTTTTGCCGGGGTAATTTTCTTGAACTTCTCAATTGGTACAGTCAACGCAATATTGATGTTGGAAATGTAGTTAATTCAAATTCTCCTGGAAATAATCAACTCACTTCTCCACATATCCAGAAACAAATAGTGAGTGCTTGTGCTTTAGAGACAACACTAACTATTATTAAGGACGTTGGTGATGACTTTTACTCTATATTAATTGATGAGGCTCGAGATAATTCTGTAAAAGAATAAATGACTGTGGTATTGAGATATGTTAACAAGTTGGGATAAGTGATGGAGCGATTAGTTGGAGTGGTACATGTGAGTGACACATATGCTTTGTCTTTAAAAAGTGCACTTGAAGATTTCTTTGCAAAACATGGGTTGTCACTAAGTAGAGTTCGAGGCCAAGGTTATGATGGGGCTTCTAATATGCGAGGTGAATTCAATGGGTTAAAAACCCTCATTTTAAATGAAAATCCCCAAGCAAGATATATTCATTGTTTCGCTCATCAACTCCAATTAGTGCTTGTAGCAGCAGCGAGGAGCAATAGATATGTAAGTAATTTTTTTGAATATGTTACAATGATTGTGAATACGGTTGGAGTTTCATGTAAAAGCTCTCCGTCAAAAACAGCATGATGAAATCGTTCAACGTTTGGAAATAGGTGATATTCAATCAGGAAGAGGATTACATCAAGAAACAAGTTTGGCTCGACCCGGTAACACGCGTTGGGGTTCTCATTATAAAACAATTGTGCGGCTTCTGTCTATGTGGTCAGCAGTGAAAGCGGTTCTTGAAAACATAATAGACGATGGAGCTGAACAAAGAACTCAAGGGACAGCTATGGGCTTGATTGATAAAATGGAAAGTTATGATTTTATTTTCATTACTTACTTAATGAAGACGGTTTTAGGACTGACAAATGATCTATCTCAAGTCTTACAATGAAAGGATCAATGCATGGACAATGCTGTACATTTAATTGCAACGGTCAAACAGCAATTGCAAGACTTTAGGGAAAATGGATGGGATGAATTATTACAAGATGTTAATGATTTTTGTATAGATCACGATGTCACGGTTCCTAATATGGAAGATAATGTTCTGGGCCGTCTACGTTCTAAGCGTGTTGGTATTCCTATTACTTATTATCATTACTTTCGAGTGGAAATATTTTGTCAGGTAATTATTCTTCTTCGTATTATGATACTAAAACTATTTATAATACAACTTAATTTTCTTTTATTCAATACTAGGTTGTTGATTTTATTACACAAGAAATGGAAAATCGGTTTACAGAAACAAGTTCGGAATTGCTTTTATGCATTGCTTGTCTTTCACCTATAAATTCATTCTACAACTTCAAGCGATCTCGATTACTTCGTCTTGCTGAACTATATCCAAATGATTTCTCCAATACTGATCGAATGATACTTGAAGATCAACTTAAGACCTACATTGCTGATGTAAGAAGGAATACAGCTTTCTCTGACCTCCATGACATTGGAACTCTTGCTCAGAAAATGGTTGAGACAGGTTATGACATTATGTTTCCTTTGGTATATCTGCTTGTCAAGTTAGCTTTAGTCTTACCTGTTGCAACGACTACTGTTGAGAGAGCTTTTTCAACAATGAACATTATCAAGACGGATTTGCGCAATAAAATGGGAGATGATTTTTTGACCGATTGCTTGGTGTGTTATGTGGAGAAGGAAATTTTTGTAAAAATTGAAAATGAAGCTATTATGCAACATTTTCAAAAAATGCAAACTCGTATAATACAATTACCACCTCTTAGGTGTAGTCAATCTAGTAATGTAAATTAATTGTTGAACTATTGTAATATTAAATATTCAATTTTATTAATAATTCGTCTGTAATTTTTTTCTCTTGGTAATTTTGCCACCCCCTCAACAAGTCTCTGGTTCCGCCACTGGTGTATGTGTTACGGAACATGTTACGTTGATATGGTCTATATGGGCTGATATATATAGCCTTGTTTTGATATGGGTTGATATTGGTTCATATACATTTGATATGAGTTGATATGCATTGATATGGATATATATGGGTTGAGATAAGTTATCATACATTTGATACGGGTTAATCTATATTGATATTGGTTAATATGTATTGATATGGGTCTATATGAGTTGATATGTATAGATATATATTGATATGAATTGATATATATATATATATATTTAATATATGTTGATATGAGTATTTATGGGTTGATATAAGTTATTATACATTTGATATGTGTTAATATGCATTTGATATGGATTGATATTGGTTGATATGCATTTGATATGAGTTGATATTAATATATGTGGGTTGAGATAAGTTATCGTACATTTGATATGGGTTAATCTGTATTGATATTGGTTAATATGTATTGATACGGGTCTATATGAGTTGATATATATAGATATGTATTGATATGAATTGATATATATTTGATATGTGTTGATATGAATATTTATAGGTTGATATAAGTTATTATACATTTGATATGTGTTGATATGAATATTTATAGGTTGATATAAGTTATTATACATTTGATATGTGTTAATATGCATTAATATGGGTTGATATGTATTGATATTGGTATATATGGGCTAAGATTATACATTTGATATGAGTTGATCTGTATTTATATGAGTTGATATAAGTTGATATGTGTCTCCATTGCAATTATTACATATAAACTCCTCAATAATCATATGAACATTTCAACCTATCAAGCATATCAATACACATTCAAAATATTGCCTTTCAAAATATACTTTCTTTAACTTGTAAAGTATTCACTCCATTTTATATATCTTTATATTCATTCAAAATATATAAATTAAACATATCTTTCCACAACTTTTCTCAACCTGCAATACATATATTGATTTGGGATTCCAGCAAACACACATCCAATAAATTTTACACATATATCCATCCAACACACAAATGAATAATAAAATAGTGATAATTTTGATTTCATCTAATTAAAAATATATACATCCAATTTATCATCAATGGTTGCTATTCACAATATAAATATTCAGAATGACTACATAAATATTAAATTAGTCACATCATTATTAGTTTACAAATCACTTGGCATCGCCATTATTATCATCCTTGTCATCCTCGCTATAATAAGCACCTTGTCTCTAGAACCCATGAAAATATTGTTGTTTTGTATCTAAATGTCTCCATAAGCTATTTGTGCAGTGCTGAAAATTTATTGTAATGAAAATCTAATCAACCTTTGAAAAAACAAATAAATGCCAAAGTAATAAACCTATGCCAAAGTTGGCGAATCAGGTATGCACAAACTATACCGACCCATATCATTAAAGATCAATCAACAAAACTTATTTCTTCATTGTTTAAATCATCTAAACAATATATAAAACATAAATGATTCATATTTTAGTAGTCTCATATTAAAACATCATAAACCATATCAACAAATATCAACTTATATCATTAAAGATCGGTCAACAAAAACACATTTCTTCAATATTTAAGATATCTAAACAATATATAGAACACAATTGATTTATATTTTAGTAGCCTTATTTTAAAGTATAACAAACCATATCAAGACATATTAATCCATATCATCAAAGATCATCACAGATCAGTCAATAAAAATATATTTTTTCACTATATAAAATATCTAAACAGCATAAACAACATAAATGATTTATATTTTTAGTATTCCTATATCAAAGCATATCAAACTATATCAACACATATTAATCATATCATCAAAGATCATCAAAGGTCAGTTAACAAAACCATATTTTTAACTATTTAAAATATCTAAATACCATATAAAACACATATACTTCATGTTTTTTGTAGTCCTATGTCAAAGCATATCAAACTATATCAAGGCATATTAATCCATATCACAAAGATCAACACTGATCAATGAACAAAAATATATTTTTTCACTATTTAAAGTATCAAAACATTATATAGAATAAAAATATTTTATATTTTAGTAGTCTCATATCAAAACACATTATGACATATCAAATAATATCAAGATATATTAACATATATTATCAAAGATTAACACTGATCAGTTAAGAAAATATATTTTTTCAATCTTTAAAATATCTAAACACCACATAGAACACAAATGATTTATATTTTTAATAATCCCATATCAAAACATATGAAATTTATCATGACATATCAAACTATATTATCAAAGATCAATACAGAGTAGTTAATAAAACTACATTTCTTAACTATTTAAAATATCTAAACACTATATGACATAAAAATGCTTCATATTTTCAGTAGTTTCATGTCAAAGCATATCAAAATATATCAGGACATATCAACCCATATCATTAAATATCAACACTGATCAGTAAAGAAAAATATATTTTTTTACTATTTAAAACATCAAAACAATATATAGAACACAAATATTTGATATTTTTGTAGTTTCATATCAAATCATATCAAACCATATCAAACCATATCATTAAAGATCAATACTGATTAGTCAACAAAAATATATTTATTTACTTTATAAAACATCTAAATAACATACATAACATAAATGATTCAAGTTTTTGCAGTCTTAAATCAAAGCATATTAACTCAATTCAACCCAAAATCAACATATATAAATCCATATCAGTATAAAAATCAACAAATACCAATCCAAATCTTTAGTTTTAAAATAGATAAATAACATAAAAAAATATTCTTTACTTATCCATATCAAACTATATCAAGACATATTAAGAAAGATCAACATAGATCAATCTACAAAATCACATTTCTTCATTATTTAAAATATCTAAACAATACACAGAATATAAATGATTCATATTTTAGTAGTCTCATATAAAAACATTTTAACCCAAGTCAATCTCTAAAATATTATATCAACCCAAATTAATATATATAGATCCATCTTAATATACATAGAACACACTAATTCCATAAAATAAGCAATAAAATATCAAATTTTATAAAGCTATTTCTAACAACAAATGTTTACTAAATAACATCTAAGACAATAACTAATTCATCACAATAGGCTGTTAAATTAAAATCCAGGTTGCTCACTAAATATTCATAAAAGTAGATTATTTCAATATATAATAAGTGAAAAACAAATATTATGAATCTCTTTTATTTTGTTACAAGAAGGGAAGCAAAGATCAAAATATTCCAAATCATTAATTAATTTAAGGGTGAGAAATAACAAAAAAGATTGTACATTTTAACACCAATTTTCATTCAGAATAAAATAACAACAACATTAGACTTTAAAATCAAATCTCATCTAAATCAAGATAACAATAGCAGATTGAACCGTTTACATGACATGTCAAACCATATTAACCCAACTAAAAATTCAACCATGACAGTTATTCACAACATATCTTTCTTCAAACAATTTCAAAATATGATTTTCAAATATCAAGAACCAATCTTTTATAAAAAATAAATATTCTCTCTAAAAAATAAATCATGTAAATACCCATTAAAATGATGTTAGTAAAATCAGAAAGATATTTTTCATATATGCATATCAAATGATTTTAAAATAGCACTACAAAAATTAAGCATCAAAAATCATCATTATTGTCATTATTCTCTTTAAAAAAATGAAATATGTAAAAAAAAAAGCCCATTAACCACAAGATGAAATTTGAGTTTCTTCAAACAGAGATCGGATAAAAAAAGAGATGCTTACACTTTTACAACTGCTTGAACATGGAGAGAGAGATGCTTCACTATAGATTTATTTTGCTAGAGAAATAAAATTTTAAATTAATTTTTAAAAGATTTGAGAGATGTTAGAGTTTTGAACCGGAGAAAAAAGATGAGAAGAAGGGATTTTTGAAATAACACAGTAGTGAAAGCATATTTTTAGGAATAGAAATGGTTGTGTTTTTTTTTAATAAAAAGTAAACTTGTTAAAATAGGTATAGTTAAAGTGAGTGAGATCTAAAATTTAATAGTGTTATGTAAAGAGGTATTTATTTAATTAATTCTCAAAGAATAATTTTTAAATAAAATAATTGCTGCCAAATAAACGTAGTGCAAATTATACATAATTGGACACTCAATTGTCAATTATGTACTAATGTGCCATGGAAATGATTAAACAATTGACCTAATAAAGGAAGAAAAGTAAAGATCTTGCTTTTAAAAAAAATTGCAAAGATCTTGCCAAATTAATGATTAAACAATTGAGTATGAAGAGTCTATTGATCGTTCTACTCTTGCACATGATCACCATTCCCCACTAAAAAACTGTAAGATTTAGAGTTTAAGAGTATTATAGTAAAATAAATATCTATAATTTATAAAAAAAAATTGAGTGAAGTTAGGGCGAGGCGGGATTGGTCGGGGGAGGTTGGAAACAGAAGTATTTTGTTGGTCATAAATTTGGGGGTAAAGTAAATGTCTTCTCTCTCTTGCTCTCTCGCTCCAAAAAAAAAAAAAAAGAGGGGATAAATCCAAAATTATCTTCAAGTCCTACAATTTCTTCTAATTATCAACTTTATCATTCTTTACTGTTTCAAACTTAAAACTTTTGCTCCTTAAGTAAATTAAATTCAAAAATATAAATTTTAAGGGATTATTTTATAATATCAAATCCTAAATTATATTAAATTTTAGAGATCAATAATTAAAATAAGGAATTTCTTTAAATATACATTTAAAAAATAAAATTATTTTAAAATATTTATTTTTTTAAATATTACTCTTTGACTTTTAATTTAATTTCAAAAAATATATATTTAGTATATAAAGTTCAATTTTAGAAGTTTCCAGACATTGACAATTTTTTGTAAAATAATAATATTATATATATTTTAAAAATTAAAAATAATAATAGAAATAAGTAATTATAAAATATTGTATGATTAAAAAAAAAGAAAAGACAATCATAATAATATTCTCTTTATCCCGTTAAAATTATTATTTTTATAAAAAAATTATTTTTTTAAATTATCACTTTATATAATTAAAAAATAATTAATTTTTTAATTATATTTATATTATTAATAATTTAATTGATAAAATAATAATATAGTATTAATAAATTAATAAAAAATATTTTAATCAACTTAAAATAATTTTATATATTATATAATAAATTTAATAATTTTTTAACTGATGTATATAAGTAATTTTAACAGGATTGAGTGAGTAGCAGTAGTAGTAATGATGGTGATGGTGATGGTGATGGTGAGAATCTCATTTGGGGGATGAAAACATAAGTATTTTGTTGGTCATAAATTTGGGGGTAAAGTAAATGTCTTCTCCCTCTTGCTCTCTCCCTCCGAAAAAAAAAAAGGGGATAAATAAAAAATTATCTTCAAGTCCTACAATTTCTTCTAATTATCAACTTTATCATTTTTTTACTGTTTTAAAGTTTAAAACTTTTGCTCCTTAAGTAAATTAAATTCAAAAAAATAAAATTTTAAGGATTATTTTATAATATCAAATCCTAAATTATATTAAATTCTAGAGATCAACAATTAAAATAAGGAATTTCTTTAAATATATATTTTAAAAATAAAATTATTTTAAAATATTTAATTTTTTAAATATTACTCTTTAACTTTTAATTTAATTTCAAAAAATATATATTTAGCATATAAAGTTCAATTTTAGAAGTTTTCAGACATTGATAATTTTTTGTAAAATAATAATATTATATGTATATTTTTAAAATTTATAAAAATAATAATATATAATTAAAAAATACTATATGATTAAAAAAAGCCGATCATAATAATATTTTTTTATTTCGTTAAAATTATTATTTTTATAAAAAAATAATTTTTTTAAATTACCGCTTTATAATTAATTTTTTAATTATATTTATATTATTAATGGTTTAATTAATAAAATAATAAAATAAAATTAATAAATTAATAAAAAATATTTTAATTAATTTAAAATAATTTTATATATTATATAATAAATTTAATAATTTTTTAATCAACATGTACGAACGATTGTAGTATGATAGATTGAGCAGAAGTACTAGAAATAATAATAATAATAATAATAATAATGAGATGGAAATCTCATATAAAAACAACTAATGAGTTAGACCACACGCTGTTTGTATCTTTTCACTGCTTTTGATCTGTTTGGTATTTTTCTCTCTCTCTCCTCTCTCTCTGCATCTCTTTCTGTTAACAAGAAAGAAAGTTTGGTTGTTGGGTAGTTTTTATCCGATTTCTCCATAGATTTTGATTCTCATTTTATCACATTCGCTTCGCAGCTCTTATTCTTAAAAACGAATGAACAGGTAAAAGAAAAAAAGCAATATTTCTCTTTACCAACTTCGCTTTCTTAGCTCTGAACATCTTTTCTCTTTTCTGTTTTTCCTTTTGGTATGCTTTCAAGAGATTTCTTTTTCCTTTTCTGTGTGGTTGTTTTTTTTCCTGTTACACAACTTTCTTTTTTATTTTTATTTTGCAATATATATATATATATATTGGTTATGTTCAACATACAGTTGATCTAGTTAATATGCTGTGAGTTCTAGCTATAATTATTTTAAAATTTAATCTATTTTTTTGTTAATTTTAATGTAATTAACTAAAGCACTTTTATTACTCAGAAAATTATATTTTCTGCTCCATTTTCCGAGCTAAAACTTCACTTGAAAGCAATTTCTGATTAACCAAACATACTGTGGTAGATGGTTTTTGTATTATAATAATTTATTGTTTCTTTGTTGTTGCAGGATTATGTTATAAGTAATTGAATAATAGTGATCAAGAAGTGATAAGAAAATGGCCTTTGAGCCTTTGGTTTGGTATTGCAGGCCAGTGGCCAATGGGCTGTGGACGAAGGCAGTGGAAAATGCCTTTGGTGCTTATACACCTTGTGCCACTGACACTCTTGTCATGGTCATTTCTCAGTTGGTTCTCATGGCCCTCTGCTTCTATAGGATATGGCTTATTAAGAAAAATTCTAAGGTCCAGCGATTCTGTTTGAGGTCCAAATGGTATAACTATTTTTTGGGGCTACTAGCTGGTTATTCTACTGCTGAGCCTTTGTTCAGATTGATCATGGGAATTTCAGTTTTCAATATAGATGGACCGATGGGTCTTGCTCCATATGAGGTGGATTTCTTTTGATTTCATTATTTAATTCCTTATGGGTTTGTTCTGTTATGCATTTTCTTTTATTTGCTTGTTTGATTGCATTGTGAATACCTATCTAATTTGGATAAAAATATAGTATTATTTTTTGGATCAATTTTGTGTTGCCTTTTGATCATTCCTATTTGCTGTATTTATTTTATTTGTTCCTTGTCCTTTAGAAATGAAAAATTATACCACCTAACCATTTCAGGCTTTCACTTTACACGCCCTGTTAAGCTAATACTGATTTTATTGGCAGTTTGTTTCCTTGATTATTGAGGCTCTTGCTTGGTGCTCTGTGCTTGTCATGATTGGTGTGGAAACCAAAGTTTACATCCGTGAGGTTCGATGGTTTGTTAGATTTGGAGTCCTTTATACTTTGGTGGGGGATGCAGTGATGTTCAATCTTATTCTTACAGTGAAGGAGTTCTATGATAGGTTTGTATTTCTCTAGTTACTAAAAATTTTATAGTTTGGGCTAAACATGGCATGGTTCATCTTTTCCTCTTCTCAAGTATGGCGTTATTTATTAAAGTTTGAACACTTCTCATGAAAAGATATGATTAGTAAGGGCAGACTCATTTTTGTATATTGTTTGTGCAGTTCTGTGCTGTATTTATATATCAGCGAGGTGTTTGTTCAGGTTTGCTGATCATTTGTTCCTTTTCTCATCTTAAAGTTGATTTTCTCCCTTTCATGGTGCCTGTGTTATCCTTTAATGTCAGTTAATGTTGGGAGTTGGCTTCCTTTGGTTTAAACTTATATGATTGAGACACTAGTCAACAGAGCTTAGGCTTAAGTTACCACAGGGGCCCACTATCCGGGCAGCTATATGGCATGTCCATCAGTGCAGGGTCTAATATTTCAAAATAATTATGCGCTCAATATTTTTTTTAATTGTTTCTAGTCACAAAGTTATTCACTTTTCTTGGCTGGAAGTTTTTCTTTGCCAGTCTGCTAGGAAGCATGATTGGATGCTAATACCAGAAAAACTTCTTAAGACTCTAGCCCTGACATTAGATTCTTCTACTTAAATTGGGTTGTATATGCTTGAATTTATTGACAAAACTTGATATTACTGAACTAATGGCATAACGTGATTACTGTCACCAAGGACATCCCCAACTTACATGAATTATACTGTGCAAAGATGACTAAATATTGTCTTTGTACGGGATCTAGGATAGTGAACAGTTTTAGAGTAGAGTAGGATTTTAACCCTTTGCTCTTATCTTAGTCACACCAAAAAATGGCAAGTTCTGATGTAATTGTTGTTTTGTTTAGGTTTTGTTTGGAATGCTTCTGCTTGTCTATATTCCTAACTTGGATCCTTACCCTGGTTACACTCCCATACGGATTGAATCTGTTGATGATGCTGAATATCAAGAACTCCCTGGAGGAGAGTACGTATGTCCTGAGCAGCACGTCAACATATTTTCCAGTATGTGTACTCTTAACATATATGTGATAAATATTGAAGCTAGAAACTTCCAAATGACCTTGCTTGTTGAATATTGATTTCTGAATCATTATTCTTAAAGTAAAAAAATAAATAATTATAAATAATTTCTTATGGTACATAATTGTATCAACTTTGTATCTTTCTTATCCAAGCCAATTTCCTTTTTGTTTAATTACATACTCTGCCAAAATTCTTAGTTGAATTGTATTCTGACAATTGCTGTACCTCCATGCTAGCGTATAATTGATTTGCTTAATTTGTTTGAATATAGATATTGTCGCACATTTGCTCATCCTATATTAGTAGTGGCATTTTGGGGTGGAGTGCATTCATTTTCTTCCTCAAAGTGCAGTGCATTAATAGGATTTTTTAGCTTTCTAATTGTGATGTGATTCATTTTTTCTTTTGCTAGAAACAATTTTTTCTTGGATGAATCCCATAATGAAGCTAGGGTACAAAAGGCCTCTTACTGAGAAGGATATCTGGAAACTAGATAGCTGGGATCGGACTGAAACACTAAACAACAGGTGTTTGCTTGTTCACCTTACATTTTTTTCTAACATGCTTTGTGCATATCAAAGTTTGCCTGATACGGTTTGCTTACCCTTAGGTTCCAAAAATGTTGGGCTGAGGAATCACAAAGGCCTAAACCATGGCTTTTAAGAGCATTAAATAGTAGCCTTGGAGGAAGGTAAAATGGTGACAATCTGGAATAAATATCTGTTCTTTTTTTTTTTTAAATTATTTTTACCTCATATGATGCAGTTATATGTGCAAGTTGCTTCATGTTTATTGTTGTCATGGTTAATATTTTTTTTGGTGATTTTGGAAGGAAGAGGATGGAATTTGATATAGAAGAACTAAATGGTTAATATGTAATATTCAAAATTAACATACTGTTATAGGCAGGAGATGAATATTACTTGGAGAACTGGATTTTGACAATAATATGATGGTTTTTTTTTTCAAGTAAAACCCAGTTTGTTGACAATCTCAATGACTATTATTGTATTTTCTTTTTGTTCATTATGTAATAGTTAGTTGTGTGAAGTAGGACTCTCATTATGAACTCAAACATAGTCAAGTCTGGTTGGATCATTATATTTGTGTTTATTTCATGTCTTACCTGAGTATTCATTAGTGAGAAATTTTTATGTTCTGCAGTTGAATAGCCAACTTTTGTTTGACTTTTCTTATGCAAAACAATAAGGGGGATAAATAAGAATGTTTATCATCTTTAATTTCAGCCTGATTTGATATGTATTAACCTTATGTTGTTGATTTGCTCTTCTTGACCAGTGGACACGTTGATGAGTTATTTGTTTATGAGATTGATTTTTTGCAATCGCATGACTGTACTAAACTATTTTGAGATTAAAAAAATGTGAAATTGCATGATGTCATATACGTTCTGCTGGAATGCATTGCTTCTGGCTGTTATATTAAGTGATAAATGCATCTGATTGATGTCCCTTCTTCCTTTTTCTAGGTTTTGGTGGGGAGGCTTTTGGAAGGTAATATACCCATCTTTCCAAAATTATATTGAGTTTGGTTTTGGTTATGAATTGGATGCATAATAATAATATTAACATTTACATGATATAAGAAAATTGAAAAGGAATTTAGGCCTATGTTGATCATAGTGGAGTTCTTAAAATTTAGAAACTAGTATTTGTTATCATCTTCTTTCCTTTTGTTTTGCATATTTGTGCCTGTGTGGGTAGTTGTTTGCATACACTCATCCCATGTGTGTTTTTATGTCTATATATATATAAAATAATATAATTCTAATTATAATTGTTAGTGTGTGGTCCAAAGTTTTAACTTCAACTTATGTAATTTTTTTTATAAAATAAGAATTTCGTCTGTAATGAACTTAAGATTCCTTGAACATGCTTTTTTTTTTTTCCAATTCATCCAAGTTAGAGAAGAGTTTCCTCATTTGCGAGATCATTTTTTACAAGTTAGTTTCCTAAGATATGGCTTTTTTTGTCCTTTATTGAAAATTGCTAGCAATTGAGGATATATACTGCCATATGGTCACCATTACTAAGCTTTGCATATCTGACGTACATGTTTCCTTCTTTTTCAAATTCAGATCGGCAATGATGCTTCCCAATTTGTGGGGCCACTTCTATTGAACCAACTTCTAAAGGTCAGCTCCTCTTTTCTTCTTGTTTCACTGGATAAATGATCCAACTTTTGATCTTGTTTCTGCATAAAGCAAATTGCAGATTTCCTTTGTTTTGGTTTTGCAGTTAAGATTCATTTTGCTTTTCATTATCTTATTTTTCTGTGTATAATATGGGTTGAAGGTGGTTTGCAATTAGGCATTTATATTGGCACATGACACCGGTTAAGAGTTATTCCATGTACTAAAACCCGTCCTTTGACCAAGCTTCTTTAATACATAGGATATTCAGATTGGGCCTCTTAATATTATATCTAGGGCTTTTTACATAACTAACCAAAAAAGGCATAGTATTTTAAAAAATGCAACAAACTTGAAAAAAAAAATTTACAGATCTGAAAAAGTAGCTTTCAAAATATTAAACTACTGCAAAATTAACGTTATCGTTAAAAACCAAACTTCATATTCAATCAAACCTATTTTATGCAATCTTCTGCATCGATTATCATCAAATCATTATAAAAAACAAGAATTATCAGGAACAAAAAGAGATCAGAATCATCAATTGAATCTCAGTCTTCATCTTTTCTTCAACTTCATCATCTTCTTCAACAAATCAGTACAAAAGCTGAAATTATCAACAAAAACTAACTTCATATTTATCAATCGAAGCTCAAAAACCATAAAAATAGAACAAACTAACAACAGAAAAAAAAAAGAGCACAGATCTGCTATTTTTATCAAAACATATCAGCAATAAAAAAAAGTAAAATCATCAACAAAAATAACTTCAGATACAAAATCGAATATCAATATAGATTACAAAAGAAGAAATCAATGTCAGAAAGATAAAAAAAAACGAGATTGAAGTAAAAAAAATAGATATGTATTTTCTTTCAAAACAGATCTACATAAAAAAATATAGATGTTATGTAGATATTAATTAAATCATCAGCAAAAAAGTGTAGATGTTATGTAGATATTAGGTGAATGTTATGTAGATGTTGAGTTACAACGTATATGTTGTTTATATATTTTATTCTAATCTTTAATTGACTTGTAGATGCTATGTATGTTGCGTAGATGTTCTTTAGATATTGCGTAGATATTATATTCCAACCATTATATGATTTTAATTGACTTGTAGACGTTTTGTAGATATTGCATAGGATATTCGGTAGATGTTCGATAGATGCTGCGTAGATATTGTATTACATCCATTATATGCTTTTAAATAACTTGTAGACATTCTGTAGATGTTGCATAGATGCTCGGTAGATGTTGTATTACAGTTATTATACGCTTTTAATTAACTTGTAGATATTCTGTAGATATTATATTACAACTTTTAACGTATACAACACTTATACATCACAAACAAAATACAAGCAAAAAACAAAAACAAAAATAAACAAAAAAAATCAAAAGAAAGGGATGTATTCATTTAAAAAATACAAATTGAGAAAGTTAACATAAAAAGATTCACAAAAGGAAAAATTTTTCTCTGAAACATTTTATTGAACATCGAAAATGTATCATAATTGAACAACAAAAAAAAGTCTATAATTATAATTGAAGAACACCAAAAAAAAAAAACAATATTCAGGAAAAATTCAATTTAATACACAATAATACAACTCCTTAACTTGAAATTTGCTGAAAAACTTCATCAATTCTTGTTAGAATCTCCATGCAAACTAACATCTTCAACAAAATCAGAAAAACTTACACTAATTGTTGTTAGAATCTCCATACAAACTAACAACATCTTCAAACAAAATCAGAAATTCCAAAACGAATACAATGGAGAAACAATAAACAAAAAATTAAGACAAAGAAAGAGAAAGAACAAAAAAATCAAAGCATCACAAATCTAAAAAACGGAGAAGCGTATATTGACAGCAAGTGTTAATTGATCCATAAAAATGAAAAAAAAGGGAAAACTAATAGTGAAAGAAAAATGCGTATAATTGAAAGGAAAAAAAGAAAAACAAAGAAGTGTATATTTGAAAAGGGAAAGAAGAAGAAGGGTATATTGTTTAATTTCCTCTTATATCTACCATTTGAAATGGGCTTTTTCATTTTCTAGCAGGTGGATGTCTCGGGCTAGATTTATTCATTTAACATTTTTAACTTTCTCGAGGGCTATTATTTTTAGGGTTCTTTCCCATCCTTCTAAAGCTGTTTTTAGAATAATGATCTAATGATCTTTAATGAATTTCTATGAATTATCTATATGGAGAAATTTTGACAATCCATTTAATGCAATTAATTGTATTTTGTGAATTTTCATATACAATTTGCATTTGACTAGATGTTTTATTTCTAAACATGGTTTGATAGACTATGAGCATGCGTATTCATATTACAAAACAAGTGAGTTTGATAGATTGTAGTCAAATAAATTTTCAGTAGAAATTATTATAAATGTACTTATTCCTACTGTAATACAAGTAAGTTTGATCGATTATGTTGTCTTCATTAACAATTTTCTAAGTTATTTTCAAAATTCAGTCAATTGTATTTTATAAATTTTCATATCAACTACGGTTTACTAGATGATGCACTTTCTAATATTATTGGGCTTAAACAAAGTTCCTTACCTTTAAATTTTATGCTATATGATTTTAGTGAACTAAATTTTGTCTCAATAGAAATATTACGCATATTTCTAGTTTAATAAAAGAGAGTTTGATAGATTATACAACATACTTTTTTATTAAAAGATTATACAATATACTTAATTATTAAAAAACGATTTAGAACATAAATTCTGATTATTTTAATTTCTGGTGTGAAAGAATAGAATATAATGTAACATGCGAATGCTATATCAATCCCAAAATCAGTGACAACTACTAAGGAGATATGAAAAGTTAGGCATAAATAATACCTTTTTCAACCGAGGCTATACTATTTTTAGATGTTAGATAATAAAAACTAATTTTAAAAAATTTTTTCTATCTTTTGGAAGTTTGTTGTATATTTTTCTTATTGTATTTATAACCGGAAGTTTGTTGTATATTTTTCTTATCCATGATTGCCATACTTCCTTTGTCTTATCACATGTCAATTCATCTATAATTGGCAATATACTTATAATTGGTATTTCTTAGTGCCACTTTTCTTCTTTTCATCTATAGATCAATGATGTATTATGATGCAGGTCCAATATTCTGTAATGCAGTTGTAAAACTGTGAAGATAATTTTTTTTATGTGATGGAATAGAAGCATGAGGTTTTACGTTTATATATACAAGGTGTGATTTTCCCAAGAGTAGTTCACTGACCACTTCTTTTGGAACTCATGCAGTCTATGCAAGAGGGTGATCCAGCTTGGATTGGATATATTTATGCTTTCTCAATTTTTGCTGGGGTGGTATGATATATTCTCTATTGAGCCAAGTATTAAGTTTACCTTCTTTTCTAACCTGTCATGTGATTTCTGTTTTGACAACATGAAATGCTATATTTTGTTATTTCGTTGTGTGTTGGACACCACCCCCCTTCTCCAGCAAGGGAATCAGGTTTAGTTATTTAATTCCATGGTAGTATTTAAATATCTCTAACTTGTGTTGCACTATAGCACGATGGCATATCTTATCACATCTAAGATTTAACACATATTTTATATATTAAAAATGAGAAAACTGCTTGTTTAAATTAAAATAATGTGTTGATCGGCAAATGTATCATAATACTTAATTCCTAAGTTATCCTACTAGGGTTTAGTGTGTAACACATTTTGCTGCCATGGTCATGGCGGAGTTTTATATCCCAAATATTAGCGTAACTTAAGCAAACCAGATTTCCGTTGAGTCTCAAGACATCAATGACATCATTAGGTTAGATAAAGGGACTGATGATCCTTAAAATATGTATTATAACTTGTTTCTCAAGTATGGGCTTTGGGAATCCCAAAATCTATTGCTCCTTCATTTCAAAATACTTTGTGCATCCTATATTTACAAGACAATGAATAGAAAAGTTTGAATGGTCGTCACATAAACTAGTGCACAAGCTGCAAGAATAATAATTATTGAATCTACTAAGAAACTTTATCTTATAGTTTACATTATGAGGTGGAATTTAGGTGCTTGTTCTATGCTCAAACAACAAAGATTTTTATCTTGTTTTTCCCCATATTCAGAGATTAATTTGAACTCCGTGCCTTTTTTTAGAATAGAATGGTTAGAGGTGTGCTTGGAATTAATATCTGTACTATCAGAAACAAAATGATGAAATAATGTAATAAATTACTTACAAAAAAATGTTCTATATGGGGATTCTAGCTCCTGTTCATTGGGCAATTGCAGTTATCATATGCCATTATTACACTTATTCTGATTTATTTCATCAAAGTTAGACTTCTGTTGGTTTAGAGTGCTACTCCTACTTGCATGTCTTTATTTGACTGTATTGTGTATGTACTTGTATAATTGAATAATTAGTAAGCACTGGCAATTTTACTTTTTGCAATCTTATTCAGGTATTTGGTGTGCTATTCGAAGCTCAGTATTTTCAGAATGTCATGCGTGTTGGTTTCCGGCTGCGATCAACTTTGGTAATGTGATTTTCTTGTTGACTAGTTATATGCAGTTCGATTTCATTCCATGATATGAATGAATTATTTGAATTAACTGAAAATGAAAATGGCTATTAAAAAAATATCTACTAGAAAAGTGGAAATATGGAATAATTCTACCTCAGAGAAAAACAAAAACAATGCTCACAATTGTTGCTATGAAATATAATAAAAATCAGGCAAATAATATTATGTGGTCTTAGGAATCGTTTTTGATTGGAAACCTAGGATCAACATTTTGACTCAAAATTTCAGCTAGGCTTTGCTTAATTCTGTGTGTTCTTGTCTTTAGCAAGAGGGTAAGTAGCCTACTCAATTCTGTTCATTATTTTGTTGAGGAGAGGGTTAAATATGGTGGCTTTGATTGGTGCATTTTTGAGTAAGGAGGAATGGAACATTATTTGAATAGCTTCTTACTCCAGCTCTACTGTTACAGGCAAATGTTAAAGTTAGATTCAATTTAGGTTCTTTTTATGTTGAACATTCTGAATTTTGATACTTATGATATATTTTGCATCTCTTATGTTTTTCAGATTGCTGCTGTATTTCGGAAATCTCTGCGGTTAACCCATGAGAGTCGGCGGAAGTTTGCAACTGGAAAAATAACAAACTTGATGACCACTGATGCTGAAGCTCTTCAGGCATGCTATTTACTACAATCTTTTACAAAAAAAAAATAATATTACATTGTTGTTATGTGCGATGGGAAATGCAATTACTAATTATAACCCCAAAAAAGCATGGTCCTATGGAGAAATTCTGAGAGCCCTTTTCTTCAGTATTTTCCATGAATTGACTGCTTATAGCCATTGAACACGCATAAGCACGAATGTAAATTATACCATTGGTTCTTGATATAACTACTTGAGGTCACAATATGCCTTGAATTTAAGTAACAGGTCGGGTCTTGCACCTTCTGTATTATCTGTTTGCTAGACTTGAAAACTGAATACAAACACAATGTAGTTTCCTTTCCTGGTAAATATGTTCGTAACATTATAATTTTGTTTAATGAGAATATGTCTGAGCTTCCTCTCTGTGGTTCACTGATACAAATGTAATGGGAGATATCCTTAGATCAAGCCTAGCATAAACATGTAACTGGGCCAAGTTATGCCAACTGCCATTTCAAAATAGCGTCCTTAATGTGGTTTGCTTTTTGACTAAACTTTAATCTTTTGTTTTATTAACATAGTATCATAACTGATTTCCCATTTCCATCAACAGCAAATATGCCAATCACTTCACACTTTGTGGTCAGCACCGTTCCGTATTGTTATTGCAATGGTTTTGCTCTTTCAGCAGCTGGGTGTTGCATCACTTATTGGTGCACTCATGCTAGTACTACTGTTTCCAATACAGGTACAGTAAATATCCTTCTTTGTTTGCTCATCATATCTGATCTATAGAATTAATGATTTCATGTTTAAAATATCAAATCTTTGATGGTTCTGTTATACATGGCTGAGGAGTGAAAATTTCTGGGCAGATATCCTCCATCCTATAGCTAATCTTGACTCAAGGACAGCTGAATTGAATATTAAAATAATTTGAAATTATTAAAACAACTTATTATTATGTAATTTATTTTATAAAATAGACTGATTGGCTGTATCAGTCACATGTGCATGCATATAAAACCTATAGGGAAAACATACAAAAGGATTTTGAGAATATTATATACTCAAAGCTGCTAGGACCAGATTAACCAACTGCAAACTAACCATTTTAAGATGGAACTTATTTGTGTATATTTGATGAATAATGGTTATGAATAGAACTCTGTAAATCCAACTTATTGTGATTAGATGGTGGGATTAAAGAATGTATACAAGGAATTATTCAATATATATCAAAGTTTTGGTTCGGTATTGTCAAATCCTTTGATTGAACCACCTGTGCATTTGGGCTGAACAATTCTTTTCATCTCTGACGCAACAGGAGGGTTTATGGCAATCAGGGGTATCAAAATGGGTCATGACACGCGAACATGATATGAGAAACACGTAAAATTAACAGATTAATGTTGACCTTAAACGGATTAGTGTCATAAATGGGTCGACCCGTTTGTGGCACGACTTTAAACGGATTGTTAGCGGGTTAACACGCGAACCTAATACAATCCGTTTAACTAAAACGACGTAGTTTTTATATAACTCAAAACTATATTATTTTATTATTATTTATTCTAAGAAAATAAAAATAAGTATTATATATTTATTATATTATTATAATTTTATCATTCTATGATGTATTATTATTTATTTAGAAATATTTTATTTAATTTTTAGTTATTCTTATTAAAAATTTATTAAGTTTATCTAATTACTAAATTATTTTCAATTAATTTAATTATTAATTAATTTAAATTTAATTCTTTATAAATTTTAGAAATTATTTTTATAAAAAAATGTTAAAAATTAAAAAATTTTGATAACTTAAATAATCTAATATTTTATATTTTATATCAAATAACATTTTCTAGTTTAGAATTTAGAATAGAATTTGTAAAAGAAAATAGAATAGAAAATAAAATAAAATAAATAGAAAATAAAATAAAATTTTCAAAAAAAATTATTACAAAATTTGTATTGAAAACTATATATTATCTTATTAACTTTTTTTTCGTATTAAGTTCTAATACTAAAATATAATGCATACTCATTATTTATTTCATATTAATTGTGTTATATATATATTTTTGTGTATTTTTAAGAAATTTTTAATAGGTTTACATTTTAAAATTAATTTAATCATAATTTTATTTTATGAATAATTTTTTAATTGGTTATTTAGGAATATAAAATTATTTTAAATTAAAAATATTATATGGGTTAAACGGGTCATGTCGGGTTATGTGACCCACATATAATCCATTTAAATAAACGTGTTATACGTATTGTATCTATGTAATCCGTTTAATTTTGTGTCGTTTAATTTCGTATTATCAGAGTTGGTCAACCAGACACGAATACGACCCGCCAACCCGTTTTGACATCCTAATGGCAATTAAGTCTCAACAATTAAGGCTAGAGTGAGATAGTAATTGTGGTTGGAACAAGAAAGTTAATTAGGGTTTGAAGAAAATTTCTAATATTAAATTTAAATTGAAGATAATAGAATAATAGGAATAATACATAAAGTAAATAATGTGTCCTATTTATAGTAAGACAAATCCTAATTCTAAAAGGAAAAACCCTAAAAAGATATTCTTATTTACTAAATTGGAATTCTAAATTAACAAGGAAACTAAAATTTATATTAAAACCCCAATTTAACTTTAAATCCTTAATTGACTAGAAGTAGGACTAATAATCCTAGATTAATTACGAACCTCGACGTATCTATTTTAGATTGACTACAAATCTTCTCCTCTTTTTCTTTGACTGCATCATTCTCCCTTGCTGGAAAAAAAATCGACTTTGAGTTTTGTAGTGTTGAGGAATCAATAATTGAAATTCTAAATTAATGGCATGTTCAATACTCCTTAGAGGTGGTAAATTATTTGGCCAATCGTCATTAACCAATTGCTAGTTCTACTAGTTATAGTAGCTCCTTTCCTACTCCATCGACCAGCTTGAGACCCATGTTCAGCTCCCAAATTATTCTGCCAATTAATTTTGTGAATAGGTCTTCTAGCATTGTAACATAAAACCCGCTTTTCTTCCGCTAAGTTATTCTCAATTGTATATAAACGAACAACTCCCATATCATCTCTAATGGGTTGATTTAAACCAGCAAGGTAGTGGGTAGTAGATTGCTCATTATTTTTAAATAAACCAACTCTAAGTGATAATTTAATAAATTCAACAATGTATTCTTCAATAGATAGGTTGTTTTTCTTCAAACAATGGAATTGTTTATACAATTCCACCATATAATTAGCAGGTAGAAATTGCTTATGTAGCTTTCTTTTCATGCGTTCCCAAGTACTTATTTTTTGCTCTCCTTGTTGTGCAAATTGATCTTCAACTCTCTTCCACCACTAAAGTGTAGTAACTTTCAATTTAAGCTTCACAAATAGTAATTTTTAATTTTCAGCCATGGGTTTTAATTCAAAATAATTCTCTAGCTGTGGGTTTCCATTCAAAATAATTCTCTAAACTGGCTTCCTAGTCCAAATAATCTTCTGCATTTAGTTTTCCATAAAAATCAGCTACTTCGATCTTCACTCGACCACCACTCAAATCAAGAGCATGTAATGACTGTGTTTCCAATCCACCTCTTGCCGCTTGATTAACGGTTCTAGTTTCATGAAAAGGTTTCACATCCTCAAGTTTCTTCTGGACTTCCAAATCTCCTAAATGATCAATTTCGTGGTCATCTTTCGAAATCTCCATTTGGGCTTCCATAGGTTCTTGATGCTGCAAGGCTTGTAAAACTCAGATCAAATTCTCAATCATTCTCTGCATTTCAGCCAATTCAATTTGTTGGGGTTGATTGCTTCTACCTCACCTCTACCTGCAACCATGTTTTACAAATAGAAATATTCCTATTTTCAGCTCTGATACCACTTGACAAAGCGAGAGTTATGGCAATCAAGTCTCAACAATTAGGGCTAGAGTGAGATAGTGACCGTGGTTGGGGCAAGAAAATTAATTAGGGTTTGAAAAAAACCTCTAATATTAAATCTGAATTCAAGATAATAGAATAATAGGATTAATGCATAAAGTAAATAATGTTGTTTTATTTATAGTAGATAATTCTAAATTAATACGGAAACTAAAACTTATATTAAAATCCAAATTTAACTTTAAATCCATAATTGACTAGAAGTAGGACTAACAATCCTAGTTTAATTGGGAACACACATATTTTAGATTGACGACAAATCTTCTCTTCTTTTTTCTTTGGCTACATCACTCTCTCTTTCTCTCGCTGCCTCCCTTTCTCTTTCTGTGTGTTCTTTGTGCTGAGTCAAAACAATTCAGTGTGGTCAAATCTTTTGACTGAACCAGTGTGCATTTGGGCTGAACAGTTCTTTTCATTTCCTGCTTTCTCTTTCCCTTTGTGTTCTTTGTTTAGAATCAACATGTCTTGAAAAGTACATATTGAGAAGAAACATAGAAAGAAAAAGATTACACAGTTCCAAATTTAAAAGAATATCTGAACTTCTTCTCAGTTCTGTCATTTTCTTGTAATTCACTGAACAGCATATTCCAAATCAAATGTCCATTTCAAGGTAATGCAATGGCTCATGTCAAGCTTAACCAATAAGGTTGTCTTTTTGCATGTGGAGCTGAAACTCTAAATGTAGATAATGGAGGGTATTCTTGTATTTGTTTTGTTTTTCTCTTCTCATATTTTTGGTTAAAGTACTTGCCTGATGGGTATGCACATTGCAGAATGTGACATCCAGTTTCTTAGACTTGTTTCTTTTTAAGTTTTCATGATGCTGTAAATTATTTATTTGTTGATGCTCATGTCCTTTTGTTCCCCTTTAATTAGATTGCTTTTAAAATTCTGTGTGTTTGCATGCGCGTATGTGGACATTGTTGTTGGAACAGACATTTGTCATAAGCAGAATGCAGAAATTGTCAAAAGAGGGCTTGCAGCGCACAGACAAGCGAATTGGCATCATGAATGAAATTTTGGCTGCAATGGACACTGTGAAGTATTATACATTCTGAGAGTAATTTCTGTCCTTTTTTTTTTGTAAGGGTATCCACTGACTCTTTTTTGATCATGTTCAAAACAAATTAGATGTTATGCATGGGAGAATAGTTTCCAGGGGAAAGTTCAAAGTGTTCGGGATGATGAATTATCATGGTTCCGGAAAGCATCACTACTGGGAGCGGTATGGCCTGGAACATATTATATGAAAATTCCTTTTTTTTTTTGCTGTTTAATTTGGAATGCCAATGCTATATTGCTATCTTTCAGTCTATTGTTTTTCAATTGTTATATTGGTAATCTTTTACCAGGGTTTTATACATGTCTTGCAAACACATCTTACATGTTTGTTGATTTTTCTCATTATCTTTGTGATCAAGATGAGGACAGGAGTTATAGTGTGGGAATAGGACATGAATTTGTGGCTTCAAATTGGCAACTTAAAAGCTGAAATTGTAGGATCTATGGACATTAATGACTATTTGTATGATATAGAATCCGATGCATATGGGGTTCCATAAGGTGAAAAGAAAAAAAAAATAGACTAGGAAAATGAGGAGAGCACCTCACTCTAATCAAACAATATTGCGGGGCTGTCATTGGCTTCTCAAAAAGGGGAAAACAATATAGAAGAAAATGTGAAATCAAAGGGTGCCACAGAGTTGCACCCTGTAATTTGTTCCACCAATTTCCATGTTTAGAAACTTAAGTCTCAGGCTTAGGATTTAGGAAAAATTTATTTATTTATGTTAATCTTTAGCAACTTTGTTAATACATCAAACAAAACCATTGGACTTTGTTTATACTCAGACATATGGTTAAGAGCTTCATATGTCTTGTGTTGACCATGATGGTTACATTGTTCTGAGTGTCAGTCTATTGATATGCAACATGAATGTTTTGGCAGGGGTTTATGTGTGTGTATATATATCTATATATGGTTAGCTGATGCATATTCTTTGTTATTACTTGTTCCACAGTTGAATGGTTTTATACTTAACAGCATTCCAGTGGTGGTGACTGTGATTTCATTTGGTATGTTCACTTTGCTTGGGGGAGATTTGACACCTGCTAGGGCATTTACGTCACTTTCCCTGTTTGCTGTGCTTCGCTTTCCTCTCTTTATGCTTCCTAATATAATTACTCAGGTTTTCTCCTCACACCTCTTTATTCTAGATCTTGTATCCTGCTTGCTCTGAGATATTGTATGAGACATTGTTGCGGGGAAAGAAGATCAATAACTGCAAGGGTTATTTTCTTATTCTAATTGATTTACATACTTTTTCATGTTTGCTAATTTTAGTAATGTGCTTAGTTTAGATCATTTGAATTGATTTAATCCCTAAAATTGACAGTCAAAATTTTACTTCGAAGTAGATGATGGGTCCAAAATGATTTGAATTTATAGCCTAAAAACTGATTCAACCCTAATATAATTGGAGGTTTGACATGAAGGAAAAAAAAAGCTGTCAGAAATACGTTTTCAAGTACACATTAAATTCATTATTTTTTAATATTCCAGTCAATATCTATAGAAAGCTTTGATGGCTACAGTGTCATGTATTAGAAGAAATTGTAATAATATAGGTCTTCTTTTGCTGTTCTCTTTATACCAGGAGGACTTCTTGTTCTCAATTTCATAATTCATTTTCATTTCTATGCCTTACTGATGTTATATGCTCGCATTTCCCCAAGCTGCTTGTGTAGTTTGGCTTCTGATGGTGCTATAATCTTACAGGTAGTAAATGCAAATGTATCCTTAAAGCGTTTGGAGGATCTACTTCTAGCTGCAGAGAGAATACTTCTACCAAACCCTCCTCTTGAGCCAGGACAATCAGCCATCTCAATAAGAAATGGATTCTTTTCTTGGGATTCAAAGGTTCAACTCATCAACTTTGTTAGCTTTAGGCCATGTATATGCAAGTGAGTTCTGCCTGTTTATGATTGGCCATGCATGCAGACGCTTTAACGCTCCAGTCTGGTCTTCTATATTTGAGCTTACTTTGTATCAACTAGAAATGCATTCCTACTTTTTTTAAATATCCATGCCGCAAATACACTTGTCAACATCCCCAGTCCCTAAAAAAGGAAAAAAAAAACTTTAGGGTGAGTAAAGTGATTGCACTAACTTAGAAAAGTTTTGTAATGCATGTTGTTATATGGTCTGTAACATGAAATGAAAATATTCCTTTTGGTAGTAGGCAATGCAAACATTCTGATAAAAATTTGCACATCCATGGATCAAGTGTGATTTTCCTGCTATTGCATTTTCAGTTGTTGCAGCAACTAATGAGCAGTTAGATTGATGCATTAGTAATCATTATTTTAGCAATTCTCCTTCATTTATAGCACATATAAATATGCTTCTCACACAATGTAAAAAAGCTGGAGATAATGCTTCTAACTATTGAACAATAACTGTTTTATTCCAGGCAGAGAGGCCCACATTATCGAACATCAATTTGGATATACCTGTTGGTAGTCTAGTTGCAATTGTAGGTAGTACTGGAGAGGGAAAGACCTCTCTTGTTTCAGCAATGCTTGGGGAGGTTCCTGCGATATCAGATGCAAGTGCTGTCATTAGGGGAACAGTTGCTTATGTTCCACAAGTTTCATGGATTTTTAATGCAACTGTGAGTTATACAGTGGCAGTTCTATATTATGCACCCCCTTTCTTCCAATATATATATTTTCACGTGTTTTTCTTTGTTGTTGTATATTTTCAGAAGTGTAACTAGGGTTATCCCAAAAATTGCAAAATTTTTCATATTGCCGCACATTTCCTTTTTTTTTTTCTTTCTCGGTCTTATTTTTAGTCCTTCTAAATTTGGAATTCTAGGTATGTATGCTTTTTTTTTGGTTATATATAATATCTATCCAAAAACATAAAGAGGAAAATGATTTTGTGCAAGTCATTCCCATGTTGATGTTAGTGGCATTTTGGGAAAGTAAATCTCATATTGTTGCTTTCATTAACGTGGTTAATGACTGAGGTATCCTATATTGGACTTGAATAAGCTTTGTAATTGAAATTACTTGTAGTTTACTAGTTATAAATTGATTATCACATGAAGTTTGAGACTTCCATAATCTATTATTACAGGTACGGGACAACATACTGTTCGGATCTTCCTTTGATTCAGCAAGATATGAGAAGGCGATAGATGTGACTTCGTTGCAGCATGACCTTGACTTACTGCCTGTGAGTTGTTTGAGAAAGTTGAAAAAATATATTGTCCGTCATATTATTGTCTGTCATATTATTGATTTGTAGGGTGGTGATCTCACTGAGATTGGTGAAAGAGGGGTTAACATTAGTGGCGGGCAAAAACAAAGAGTTTCCATGGCTAGGGCTGTGTATTCCAATTCAGATGTGTATATTTTTGACGATCCTCTGAGTGCTCTCGATGCTCATGTTGCTCGGCAGGTATTTTTCTTAAATGAAACTGTGGTTTTGTTATCATTGCTGCTTCTGCAGGCTAGTTTAACCAAGTTTGTTTACATTATGAACTTGTGGATCATGCATCCGCTGTGCTGATAGTTGTTGTTTGTGCTTGTGAGAATCAAGATTCCAGGTTGGTTTTTTAAGATCACAGATAATGTGACAGACTTTAGGACCAAATAATGTGACAGACTTGACTGCTGTCTGAGTTATTAAATGTAAGAACCTATTGGCATGCTTTTCATTTATATTACTCTGCAAACTTAATGGAGGATTATTAGAGAAAATTTTAGCTCCCAACCTTAAAACAATAACAACAAAGCCTTAATTCCAAGTTAATTGGGGTCGGCTATATGAATTCTTCTTTTTCATTCCGTTTGATTAAAGGCTACCTCCTATGATAAATGTAGAGCAGAAAGATCATTTTGGACCACTTGTTTTCAAGTCAGCTTAGGCCTACTTTTACCTCTTTTAGCTATTTTTACTATAATTTGTTCAGTTTTTCTAACCGACGCATCACAAGGTCTACGTTTCACGTGCCCAAACTATATCAATCCAAACTCTCTTATCTTATCCTCGATAGGTGCTACCCCTACTTTTTAGCTCCCAACCTTATCATGCAAAAAATGGTGACATTACAGAGTGAAATGTGACAAATATATTGGGAATGTAAAAAAAATAGAGGAGGAGATGACGGAATAAAGAGAAGGATTTGTGTATCTATATGGTCTTTCTTTCAGCCTTCTTTCTCTATCTTTTTAACTCTCCTTTCAAAAACCACCAACTCCTATTTAGGCCACTTCAACCTTGATAGTGGCCTTCTTGTAAAGTTCAGTTTAAGCTAAGTCTCACTTTTTAATTTTTGGGAATTACATAAATAACTTAAAAGGAAAATATTTTTCAAAATACGCCACTTTAAAAAATTTACAAAAAAATAAGGAAAAATGCTCTTGATTCACAAAAATACGGATCCTCGTGACCTCCTCCCTCATGCTTGTCTATATTATATATATGTTGTGTATATGTCATACATATGTTGTGCATTTGTTATATATATGTTATGTGTATATGCTATGTATATGTTGAATTCCAATTGATAAAATATATACTTGTTTTGTCTATTGTTTAATTATCTTGTATATTTTGTGCATATATCTTGTATATGTTGAATTTCAAGTCCTAAAATGTGCACTTCTCTATGTTGTTTAATCTCCTTCCTCGCGTTTGTATATGTTGTGTATGTTGAACTCCAATTGATTGTGTTGTTTAATTATGGTGTATATGTTGTGTTTTTGTTGTTTTAACATGTACAACACTCGTATATTACATACAATACAAACACAAGTCAATCAAAATTAAACAACTACAATTCAAAAGAAGAGGAAATACTCATTCAGAAAATACAAATAGAAAAGAATAGAGAAAAAAAATTGCAAAAGAAAAAAAATACTTCCTTTGAAGCATTTTATTAAACATGTAAAATGCATTACAGCTGAAAAACAAAAAATGTATTACAATTGAGGAACAAAAAAATCAAAATAAAATATATCAAACATTTACAAACATAAGTATGCAATAAATTTTCATATCTAGCTCCTCTTGATAGTTTTTGGGTTTTTTTCAACTTGCAACACTCGGTTTACTAGCTGCTAGAGGTGCAAAGGAATTGAGAAAAAACAAACCATTATTTTTTTAAAATAAAATTTTAAAGAATATATGAAAAAATAAAAGGTTAAAAATGAACAAAAAAAATAGCAATAGTAAAAATGAAAAAAAATTTAAAATCATTTATACAGGGTCTTGCTACCAGTCCATTCGTTACAAATTATGTTTTGAACAATTATTTTAGAATTATTTTTCTAATTTTAACATTTAAGTTCTTTTTTGTAACATAGAATTAATATATTCTTTTTTGTAGTAGTTGGACCTTGAGAGAATGAATTCCTTAATGAATTGAATTTACAGCAATATACAATCTCTATTTATATAAGCAAGTATCTAATTTACAAAGGAAATTAAAAAAATATTGCCTAAATTAAGGAGGAAATTAAGGAAGAATGTTAGGAGGAAATTAAGGAAGAATTTAAGGAAAGACGACAAAAGCCATAATTTAAGGAAGACTTTAAGGAAAGGAAAAAGTAGTTGTATTTTTCACACCCCTCCTCAAGCTGGTAAATGGATATCATCCATTCTAAGCTTCCATATCATCCGTCGAAACACTATTCCAATCAAATTTTTAGTGAGCACATCGGCCAACTGATCATTAGTAGAAATAAAGGAAGTACAAATCAGACCACTATCAAGCTTTTCTTTAATAAAATGCATGTCAATTTCAACATGTTTCGTATGATTATGTTGCACTGGATCATGAGTAATTTTGATGGCAGATTTGTTATCACAATAAAGCTTCATAGGGCCTTCCCATTTAATTTTAAGATCATTTAGTATGATCTTTAGTCACAAGAGTTTACATATTCTGAGAGCCATAGCTCTAAATTCAGCTTCAGCACTAGATCTGGCAACTATATTCTGCTTCTTGCTTCTTCAAGTTACAAGGTTACCTCCTAAGAAGGTACAATATCCCGAAGTAGACTGCCTATCAACTCGAGAACTTGTATAATTTGCATCTATATAACACTCTAGGATCAACCTTTCTCCCTTTTTAAACATAATTCCTTTGCCGGGAATACCTTTCAAATATTGCAAGATTCTATTCATAGCTTTGAGATATATTTCTTTTGGATTATGCATAAACTGACTTACAACACTAACGCCATATGCAATATGGGGCCTGGTATGAGATAAATATATGAGTCTACCAACAAGCCTTTGGTAATACCCTTTATCAACCGCTACATCTTCTGAAAAATCTCCCAATCTATGATTTTGTTCTATAGGTGTGTCCACAGGTTTACAACCCAACATACCAGTATCCTTCAAAGATCTAACACATAGTTCTGTTGAGAGATGAAAATTCATTTCTGAGAGTGAGCTACTTCAATACCCAAGAAATATTTAAGTTTTCTATGTTCTTTAATCTCAAATTCTTTCATTAACTGCTGCTTCAAGTTATCCATTTCCTTAAGATTATCTCTTGTGACTATAATGTCATCCAGATACACAAGTACGCACTCTCCCCCTGAAGTAGAATGCCTTACAAATAAAGTGTGATCGCCTTAACTTTGTTTATAGCCTAACGAAAACATCACTTTAGTAAACTTACCAAACCAAGCCCGTGGAGATTGTTTGAGTCCATGTAATGCCTTCTTTAATTTGCAAACCATGTTTTTGGTTGTTGAACAAACAAAGCCTAGAGGAATCTCCATGTAAATTTCTTCTTCAAGATCACCATGAAGAAATGCATTTTTGACATTGAACTGTTGTAGTGGCCAAGAGTAATTAGCAGCTAGAGTCAATAAAATTCTGACTGTATTTATTTTGGCCACTGGAGCAAATGTTTTCAAATAATTAACACCATATGTTTGAGTGTATTCTTTAGCAATCAACATCACCTTATATCGTTCTAAGGCACCATAAGAGTTATACTTCACAGTAAACATCCATCTGCATCCAACTAGCTTCTTTCCACTAGGTAGTTGTACCAGATCCCAAGTGTTGTTCTTCTAAAGTGCATCCATCTCAACCTGCATAGCCCTTTTTCAATTTTTATTTTCTAATGCTTCAGATAATGTCTTTGGAATAGGAATGGATTAGAAAATGTTCTATAAGGAGTAGAAAAAGAGTTATAGGACACATGCAAGTTGATTGGATATTTGGTGCAAGTCCGTTTACCTTTTTTAATAACAATAGGAATCTCTAAATCATTAATGGTGGAACTACTTACAGTGGTATGATCAGGAGCAAATTCAATTGATGGAACGTGCTCAGGTCTAGGTAATGATTCCATCCTTCTTGAATATACCTATAATGGACGAATAAATTTTTGGGTTTAGTTCCCATGTAATTCATTATGCAAAACTGGAGAATTTTTAGACTCATTTATAGATATAGGAGTAGGGACTGTAGATGAATCTGCAGGACCTTCAAATACAGGGCTAGGATTTGACAACTCAGGAAGAAATAAATCTCCATTCTTATCAATACTTAAAGTTTTTTCCTATATTGTATAAGGGTTTGGAAAGTAAGGTTCTTGCTCAACAAATATAACATCAACAGATACATATATCTTTTTAGTAGGAGGAAGATAACACTTTTAACCCTTTTGAGTAGAGGAATAACCAATGAAAACACATTTTTGAGCTCTTGGATCAAGTTTATTTCTGTTTTGAGAATGTAAATGAACAAATAACACATATCCAAAAATACTTGGAGTTAAACTATTTGAGAAAGTATAGTTGGGAAAAAACTGTGAAAGTATTTGCATAGAACATTTAAAATCAAGGACTTTTGTAGGAAGCTTATTGATAAGATAAGTTGCTGTTAAAATTACTTCACCCCAAAAATGTTTTGGGACATTGTTTTGAAAAAAAAAAGCTCTTGTGACAGAGAGAAGATGTCCATTTTTTCTTTCAGTTACCCATTTTGTTGGGGTGTGTACACACAAGATAATTCATGTACAATGCCCTGTTTTTGAAGATAAGAAGATAGTGTATGGTGGAAAAAGTTTTTTGCATCGTCTGAACGAAATCTTTTTATTCCTACTCCAAACTGAGTTTTAATCATTTAATAGAATATAAGGAAGATGTGACTTACATCAGGCTTATTTTTTTAAAAAAAAATCCAAGTAACCCTAGTGCAATCATCAATAAAATACAAATTATTTTGCTTCTGAAATATTAGCAATAGTAGATTGTCCCCAAATATCACTATGAATAAGAGCAAAATGAGTCACAGTTCTATTATTACTTGTTGGAAAAGAAGCTCGTATGTGTTTAGCCAATTTACATACATCACAATGAAAATATTCAATAACAAGTCCTTTAAAAAGAGAAGGAAACATTTTTTTGAAGAAGGATGTCCAAGACCACGATGATGAAGTAAAATTTTACTTTTTCTAGACTAACATATTAGAAAGAAAGGCAGTAGATGACAAACTCAAATTTCTATTTTGCCCATTTGGATTTTTCAAGATAGTAGATACCATCTCTTTCCTTGGCACATCCAATCATCCTCTTCGTGTCCCTGTCCTGAAAAACACAGTAAGAAGGATATAAAGATGCACTGCAATTAGAATCAGTGGTTAGTTTATGGATAGAAATAAGTTTGGTACACAATTTTGGAACATGGAGAACGTCTTTTAGACCATGAGATTCATTTAAATAGACATCTCCTTGACCAGCTATGGTTGTAACTGATCCATCAGATGTGGTTATATTTCTATTGTTTGGGCAAAGGGTGCATGAAGTAAATTTATAAGAGTTGGCCATGTGCTCCTAAATCAACAATCCAAGAGGTGGGAAATGCATTATCTGAAGCATTGAAAGAACTAAAAAAGGAAATAGGGTTGTAGTGAGAAGATGTACCTGAAAATACTAATGCACTTGTAGGGTCTCCTATAATCCTTGAGTTTTTCTGCTTCTTCAATGCTAAAAATATCATGAGAGCCAAAACTCTCCTTATTAGAAGCTGCAACGTGTGCTTATCCCTTTTTTCTTGATCGACCTCCTTTAAAATTTTGAGGTTTACCATGAAGCTTCTAGCACTTTTTTCTAGTATGATGGGGCTTTTTACAAAAAGTACACCATATGGAGTCTTTGGCATTTTTAGAGACATCTATATGTCCATCCTCACTAATGTATTGCTCTATGTTGGAATTTTTGATAGTTTTGGACAGTAGAGCAAAACTTTCTACAGATGGTGTTTCAAGCATAACGCCTCTCCTACCCTTCTTTGGATAGAACAATTGCAATTGGTTCATTCAATGAAGGTAATTCCTCTTTTTCAAGGATCTGTATTCGCACTGCATCAAATTTCACATTCAAGCCAGCTAAGAATTCATATACTCTATGCTTTTCAACAAACTTTTTAAGGATAACAACATCTTCACTACACTTCATCTGAATGCGCTAGTAATGGTCTATTTCTTGCAATAGGCCCTTCAAAAAGTTGGAATATTCTGTGACAGAGCGACTTCCTTGCTTGGCATTTGAAATTTTTGTTTTAATTTCATAAATTTGAGCAGCATCATGAACCTTCGAATAAGTCTGTTTAATAGCCTTCCATATGTCTTTGGCTGTACTAAGAAACATGCAAGTATCACTTATTTCAGGTAGCATAGAATTCCACAGCCAAGACATCACCATAGAGTCTTCCTCATCTCATGCATCAAATTTGGGGTCTCCTGTTTTTGGATCTGTGCCTAATAAGTGACTTAACTTCACTTTTCCTTTGAGAAAGGTCCGAACCAATTGAGACCATTTCAAGTATTTTTTTTTTCATTCAACCGATAGGCTATCTGGATATTTTGCAACTCAATTGCTGAATTTTGAATGACATTATCCACTATAGGAGCTCCAAAAGTTGATTCTATTTTATTGGTGTCATTAATTTTTCAAGTGGGTAAAAAAATAGACTCAAAAAAAGAAAAATGGCGAAGCATTGGTCTGAATAACAGTAAAAGAACATATAACAGACCAAAACAAAAAAACACACCAATAATCAGTGTCTAACAAGTGGCTCTGATACCATAAGAGAATGAATTCCTTAATGAATTGAATTTACAACAATATACAACCTCTATTTATACAGGAGAGTATCTAATTTAAGAAGGAAACTAAAAAATTATTGTCTAAATTAAGGAGGAAATTAGGGAATAATCTTAGGAGGAAATTAAGGAATAATTTAAGAAAAGAAGACAAAAGCCATAATTTAAGGAAGACATTAAGGAAAGGAAAAAGTAATTGTATTTTTCACAGACCTATATGTGCTTACAAGCGAGCTCCAACTTCATTTTTTAAATGATTATAAATTTAATAATATTAAATTTTATTAATTCTTTGTTTGTAAACAAGAATTATACATAGAATTATGAAAGAATAACTTGTTAAGTGAACATTAAGAAATAAAATTGTGGGATATAGGGATATCAAATTATAATATTCCTAGATGAACTGTGACCATTCTTCTTTTAGATATAACCATATGAAATTCATTAAGATTTAGTACAAAAATGAATAAAATTATTATAAGAAAAAATTTATTTATTAATTCAAAATAAGTCACCATTTTTTATTAATTAAAACAAATTATAAGATTTTCTTTAATGTACAGTTTGACTCTCATACCTAACAATTTTGTTATTGAGATTTTATGTGGCTTAATACTTCATTTCATGATTATAAATTATAAATTATTCATCAAACATTAGTTTCTAGTATTTTCAATTTGACGCCACTTTAATGACCAAAATTTAAAACTAAATTGCACTTTAGGTCCTAAATCATTATATTATAAAAGTTTAGCTCCTAAATTTTTTGCACGTTTTGCTGATGGCATTGAAGGTATTTGTAAAACACAGAGCAATTGAGAAGGTTTTCTATATATTGTATGGAAAAAACTACACATATTTATATACAAAGAGATTCCTTAGAATAGAAAGCTAATCCCTCTAGAATAGGATACTAATCCTATAATTAATACTAAAATCTCTACTAATTACAACTATAATCTCCTAAATCTGTACAGATTCTATAGCACTCCCCGGCAAGCTGGAGCATAGATATTGATCATGCCCAGCTTGGTACAAATGTAGTTGACCCGATTTCTCGATAAGGCTTTAGTGAATACATCCGCCAGTTGACTTCCGGTTCTAACATGTTGAGTTGAGATTGTACCATCTTCTAGCTTTTCTTGGGTGAAGTGACAGTCAACTTCAATATGTTTGGTTCGTTCGTGATATTCAGGATTAGTGGCAATGTAAATGGCTGCCTCATTGTCACATCATAATGTCATTGGTTTTGTTTGAGAAAATCCAATTTCTTCAAGCAAGTGTCGTAGCCATACAAGTTCACAGGTTGTTTGTGCCATAGCCCTGTATTCAGATTCCGCACTTGAACATGAAACCACTGTCTGCTTCTTACTTTTCCAAGACACGAGATTGCCTCCAACAAACACACAGTAACCAGTCGTGGATCGTCTATCTGTGAGATCACCCGCATAATCAGCATCTGTAAACCCCTCTACCCTATGATGACCATGATTTTGATACAAGATTCCACGTCCAGGTGCTCCCTTCAAATATCTCATAATATGAGTCAAAGCATCCCAATTTGAAGTTCTGGGAGATGATACAAACTGACTTACCACACTTACTGGAAATGCAATGTCAGGACGAGTGATCGTAAAATAATTCAATTTCCCAACAATTCTTCTATACTTTTCAGGATTTTCAAGTAGATCTCTATCTTCAGGTTTCAACTTCACATTTGGTATCATTGGTGCATCATGAATCTTTGCTCCAATCATTCCTGCATCATTCAGTAGATCGAGACAATATTTCCTCTGAGTCAAAAAGATTCCCTTCCGTCTACGAAGAACCTCGATCCCCAAGAAATACTTTAATGGTCCTAGATCCTTGGTTTGAAAACAAGTACCGAGAAACGCTTTTAATTTTAAAATTCCCATCTTATCACTTCCAGTAATCACAATATCATCAACATACACAACTAGCAAAATGTACCCTGAGCTAGATGATGTGAAAAATACAGAATGATCATATGCACTTCTTCGTAATCCAAATTCAATCACAGCAAAACTAAATCTCTCAAACCATGCGCGTGGAGACTGTTTCAGACCATATAAGGATTTCCGTAACTTACATACCTTGTCGGACTCCCCCTGAGCAACAAATCCAGGTGGTTGCTCCATGAACACTTCTTCACACAAATCACCGTGTAAGAAGGCATTTTTCACATCTAGTTGATGGAGATCTCAATCATAAGTGGCAGCCAGTGATATAAAAAGTCGAACAGATGGGAGCTTAGCAACTGGAGAGAATGTCTCAGAATAGTCAATACCATAAGATTAAGCATACCCCTTTGCAACCAAACGAGCTTTTAGTCGTGCAATCGAACCATCTGGATTCATCTTAACTGTGTAGACCCACTTACAACCAATAGCTTTCTTTCCTGAAGATAATGTAACTAGATCCCAAGTATGATTATACTCAAGTGCCATCATTTCTTCTTTCATTGCCTTTTGCCAACCATGATGAGCTAATGCTTCAGATATGGACTTAGGAATAACAACAGAGTCTAAAGATGCTACAAAGGACTTAGAAGGAGATAAAGTATCATAAGAAACATAGGCCGAAATGGGATAAGTGCAGGTGCGTTTACCTTTGCGAAGAGCAATTGGTTGATCAAGGCTTGGGTCAGGGACAAGCACAGAATCTGGAGACGAAGCAGCGGGTGCAACACTAGTGTCTGAGTCAAGAGAAGGTGCCTCAATTGCATGCGCCACACGGCGTGAGTAGACATGACGAACAACAGGCCGAGGAGGGGGTTGTACCTGTTCACTGATAGTATAAACAAGAAACTCATCCATAGAATTAGTTTGAAGAGACGCAGGAAAAGAAGATGCAGCGGAACTGAGGAAAGGATTGTTCTCAAAGAAAGTAACATCTGCAGACACCAAGTAACGACCTAAAGAAGGAGAATAACATCGATACCCTTTTTGTTGTCGAGAGTACCCCAAAAAGACACATTTAAGAGATTTGGGATCAAGTTTGGATACCTGTGGTCGCATGTCTTGAACAAAACAAGTGCACCCAAACACTCGAGGAGGAAGAGGAAATAAAGCTTTTGACGGAAAGAGGAGAGAATAAGGGACCTGACCATGAAGAACAGAAGAAGGCATGCGATTAATGAGGAAACAGGCAATGGAAACTGCATCAGCCCAAAATGTTTTTGGAACCTGCATATGAAACATTAATGCTCGAGCAATTTCTAATAAAGGACGATTCTTTCGTTCAGCCACACCGTTTTGTTGAGGAGTAACAATACAAGAGGTTTGGTGAATTATGCCATGTTGTGAGAGGTAAGATGAAAATGTGCTAGAAAGATATTCTTTCGCATTGTCGCTTCTCAAAAGACAAATAAGTTTATTAAACTGTGTTTTGATTTTAGCATGAAAAGCACAAAATATTGAAAATAAGTCTGAACGAGATTTCATAGGATAAAGCCAAGTTACTCGAGAATAATCATCAACAAATGTTACAAAATAAAGAAAACCTGACTTAGACAAAACAGGACAAGGACCCCAGATATCAGAATGCACTAAATAAAAAGGAGACTCAACACATTTATTTATTCTAGGAGAGTAAGACACCCTATGATGTTTAGCATACTGACAAGCTTCACATTCTAATGTAGACTCTTGTTTAAGACTAGGACATAATTTATGTAGAATAGGAAAAGGTGGATGACCAAGTTGACAATGAAGCTGTAGAGAAGTAGAACTTGCACACGCAATTGACCGAGGCACAGGTTGCGAATTTGATTCAAGAGTGTATAGCCCATCCACTAAACACCCTTTACCAATAATCTGCTTCGTCCCAAGATCCTGAAAAAGACAATAAGTAGGATAGAAAATAACACAACAGTTAAGGCTTTTTGTGAGCTGGCTAACAGATAACAAATTAAAAGGAAATTGAGATAAGCATAAGACAGATGACAACGAAAGAGTTTTGGCTGGGTATGCTGTCCCATGCCCAATAACTGAAGCTTTAGACCCATTTACTAAAGTAACAGGAGGTAAGTTGGCAGAAGATTTAAAAGAAGAAAGGATAGCTGTGTCTCCAGTCATATGATCAGTGGCATCTGAGTCAACAATCCAATTTCGAGATGAGGTGGAAAGACAAGCAGCATGATTACCTGTATTAGCCAGTGCAGATACTGATGGTTGTTCAGAAACACCTGAAATCTGTTGTTGGGCACTAGTTAATCGGGCATATTCATCAACTGAAATGGTGATAGAAGGAGAAGAGGACTGAGGATGTGGTAAAATGCCCTCTTGTGTGGCCATGTTAGCATACTTTCTTGGGCTCGAGTACTTGGGAGGTTTGCCATGTAACTTCCAGCAATTCTTCTTAATATGCCCCTCTTCTTTACAATAGTGACATATTCTGATTGTGCTACTACCTCCACTTCTGGTTTTGCCTCCCTGATTAGCATTACTTACTAGAGCTACTGTATCACCCGATCCACTATCAGTCACCATATCTTCATCTTTAGAAACCTGAAGTAACCGAGCATACACTTCTGTAAGTGAAGGAAGTGTCCCCCCACTAGTTAACAACTGAGTGCGAGCCACACTATATTCAAGCCCTAACCCTGCTAGGAAACACTGCACTTGCACAAGTTCTTTCTGTTCTTGCATTTTCTTTACATCGGCAACAATAGGAAAGATAGATCGCTCTTCTTCAACTGCATTTTTGAATTCTGCATAATATTGTTTGAGAGAGCGGCCTTTTTGATCCGGTCGATAGAGTTTGAAAAGCAGGTTGTGCACATAGGACATATCTTCTTTAGAAGCAAACATAAATTCAAGATACTCCTATAATTCTCTAACAGACTCGCAGTGGGTCACAACATCGTCAACCAATGGGTCTAAAGTATTTTGAATTTGATTAAACAATTTATCATCCTCTTTTACCCATTTCTTCCTAGCCTCAGGGTTCGAGGGAGGGTGATAAGTTAAATAGTCCTCTAAATCAGCACTGTTCACAAATCTACTAATAATTCTTTTCCATTGGGCATAATTATGATTTCCGGTTAACTTTCTATCAGTGATTCTTGACGAACCAAACGTAACCTCAGTTACAACCTTCTTTTCACTACTGTCCCCCATTTAACACTGAGAAAATAACACTGAGAAATCCAAAAAACACAACCAAACAGAAAAAAAAATAGAACCTGATCACTGTTCACGTGTCAGAAACAAGGAGAATGCACTGATCACTGTTCACGTGTCAGAAACGAAGAGAATGCAAAAACGGACCACCAGGATAGACAGCTGCCACCAATGCGACGTCGGAACAGGAAAGTCGACCGCTGGTAACCGTCGCATGCGCCGGCGCGTGGTCTCTGGCCGGAAAACTACAGGTGGTGCGTGTACTTCACTCGCCGCCCTCTGGACCGCCGGACTTCAGAGGATGGCCGAACTGGACCTGTTCTACCTTAAAGTGGGGGCTGTGATGAGAAACAGGCAGTCTAGGTAGGTGACCTAGACTGATCAGTTTACCAGATAAAGCTACTGGTCTCCAAACTGCAGTGAAATCGAGCAAACAAGCTCACCCAGAATAGGAAGGCTCTGATACCATGTAAAACACAGAGCAATTGAGAATGTTTTTTTCTGTATATTGAATGGAAAAAACTACACAAATTTATATACAAAGAGATTCCCTAGAATAAGAAGCTAATCCCTCTAGAATAGGAAACTAATCCTATGATTAATACTAAAATCTCTACTAATTACAACTATAATCTCCTAAATCTGTACAGATTCTATAACAGTAATAATTAAAAAATTCTAAAGAAATGGTAAAAATAAAATAAAATGAGTTAAATTGTCCCATAGGATATCACATGAGTCTTTGTGCACAGTAAAAATATATTTAACGATCACCCAACGTGTCACCTGGGACTCTATAATGGATAATGAATAATGAATGTAGAAGTAGCGACTTAAAAAGATATGGTCAATTTCATTGTAAATGGTTTAAAAACTTTGATATCAATGCTATTGGATAAGGGATAATTATCATTTTAAGTTTTGTAAATTTTACATTTGCTTAGTGGATAGGTACAATATAAATAGATAAATATGGTAGAAAAAAATCTTACATGACAATATAAATATAGTTAATTGTTAAAGTTGTAATTAAGAAAGTTACAAAGATATTTATACAGATAAGCAGAAAGATAAATATAGATATATCAGTGTATAAAAGAACAATATAACATAGTTATATAATTAATTTCAAAATTGTAATATAATTAATTTCAAAACTGCATTTCAGTAGAGTTGGTTAGAATATTTTTGTTACACCAAGTGCCACCCTTGGTTTTGTTTATAAATGTAGTAGACTATTGAATTAATAATAAATTTTTGTTAATGTCATTTTTCTATTAAATATTTGTTAACATTGTTATCAATTACTCAATCATAAGAGTGTTGCTTTTTGAATATTTAAACTGCGAATTTGAGTCGGTTTACTTATATTTATAAAATTCACAGTACTGCCATCCAATATAGTGTAATGCTGTTAAATATAGTAACAATGCAACTATTACACATAACATTATTTAAAACTTTGATTGCAATTAGAAGGTATCCTCGTGCTTAGATCCAAGCAATAACAATTGTAACCTTTCATGAATTGAAGGGTAATATTATATTCTTACTTGCATCCTTTTGTGTGACCTACTTATCTTAGCTATTATTGTTGCCTTTATGATGAAGCCATCGATGTTTCATTATGAAACTTTCATTTTTATGATTTGGCTTGATGTTCACTACCAACTATCCTCAGGTTTTTGATAAGTGCATCAAGGGAGAATTGAACAGGAAAACAAGAGTTCTTGTTACAAACCAGCTCCATTTTCTTTCAGAGGTTGATAGAATTATCCTTGTACATGAGGGTATGGTGAAAGAGGAGGGAACCTTTGAGGAGCTCTCCAGTAATGGTGCATTGTTTCAAAAGCTAATGGAAAATGCAGGAAAAATGGAGGAGTATGTGGATGAAAAGGAAAATGGTGAAAATATTGATCTTAAAACCTCTTCAGAACCCATTGCTAATGGGGTAATGAATGACCCACAAAAGCATGCAAGCGAGACAAAAAAACCAAAAGAAGGCAAGTCTGTTCTTATCAAGCAGGAAGAACGGGAAACAGGTGTTGTCAGTTGGAGTGTTTTGATGAGGTATAAAATGTTGACATCAATGCGTCAATTATGTATAAGTTACACTTCGGTGTCTCTGTTTTATATAGATTGACACAACTTTTATGAGGAAACAGGTCCAACCTTCTCTTAAAGCACTAAATAAAATGGAAATTCATGCTGGTTTGACACCAGACTGTCTCATGCCTTGTTTATGACCATAAATAACTCAACTTGGTTAATCATACAGATTGCTATACTCTAATCTAATTCATGATAAACTCCCTATATTTGAAATAATAGTTACCTTAAGCGTCAGTTATCATTGTCAACTGAAAAGTTCTCGTATTAACTTTACTTAAGATGTCAGAATCTGGATGTTGAAGGGCATTTAATGATTCTCCTAGCTTCATGTAGTCTATCTTGCCAAATTACTGCTGAAAAATATGGGTGTCTTAGCTGCTTTCTGTTTCTTGTTTTGTTCATCTTGATAATATTCTCCTTTGTTTCTCACCAGTCACAATTTGTTGGAAAAAATTTGGGAAGCTTATTGATGTATTGTATACAGTACGGTATTGTTACCTGGCAATCTGAGTACTCTTTGGTGAATTTCATTACATTTAAAGTTATCAGCACATAAATGAATACTATATTCATTGGGGGACACTTGAAACACAGACTCCTTGCTGAAAAGAATACATGAAAGATGAAAATGTTGGCTTCGCAGCCTCATAGAATAGAGATTTTAAAATGTCAAAGGGAAGAGAACAAAATGAAGAACGAACTCAACCACTTAACATATGAGAGAGAGAGAGAGAGAGAAGAGAATTGGTTGGTGCAAGTGCGAGAATGATGAGGCTCCTTACTGTCTGAGTTCCTATTTCATAATGGCAGTTATAATGATCCTCATGTGGCGTTGATGTTATTATTTGTTTGTTTCATTTCATACTGCTATTGTCTTTGTTTTTTTCTCCTTAGGTTCTAAAGAGTATAGTAATAATCTCTTTTCAGGTACAAAAATGCATTGGGAGGCTTATGGGTAGTAATGGTACTCTTTATGTGCTATATCATGACAGAAGTGTTGCGAGTTTCGAGTAGCACTTGGTTGAGTAATTGGACGGATCAAGGCACTGCAAAGAGTCATGGGCCTATCTACTACAATCTCATCTATTCCTGTCTATCAATCGGACAGGTATGAATTCATCAACCATACAATGAGCGAGTTCAAGTTTCACTGTGAACATTTCTATCACTCATTGTCTGGAAATTGTTCTTTCTAGAATAAGTTAGCCACTCACTGTTGGCTTGCATTGCTTGCTAACAAAGTGGAAGCATCTTTTCCATCTGTCATGAATTATTTTTATTTTAAATTGAAAATTCTTATATTTTTTCCCTGACTAATTCTCTTTTTTTTTTCTGCTTCTAGGTTTTGGTAACATTATTAAATTCATATTGGTTGATCATATCAAGTCTTTATGCTGCCAAAAGGTTGCATGATGCCATGCTTAATTCCATATTGAGAGCTCCGATGGTCTTCTTTCATACCAACCCACTAGGACGTATTATTAATAGATTTGCAAAGGATCTTGGTGATATTGACCGAAACGTTGCTCCATTCGTGAACATGTTTCTGAATCAAGTGTCACAGCTCCTTTCTACATTTGTCCTCATTGGAATTGTGAGCACCATGTCTTTGTGGGCCATAATGCCGCTTTTGGTTCTGTTTTACGGGGCTTATCTTTATTATCAAGTATGTGAAACTTCTCATATTTATTGTAATTCTTCTCATTCAAAATGCAAAAGCAGCATTGCTCCCCCCCCCCCCCCCCCCCAGTTATCTCTTTTTTCTTTTTCTTTTTATAATTAGTGCTTACTCATGGTAGGTTGGAAAATTTTGGATGTAGTAATCTTTTCCGGGGCAGTGGTTGCTAAGTATTGAAATTATAGACATCATTTGGCCTTCAATAATTTAAATAGATTCTTATCTCATAGGTCCTATAGTAACTTAGCATAACAATGCACTAGAATGTTTTTATTTTTTCAGTAAATACACCAATCTTTCTGTATGCTGTTTAAATTCTAGTTGTTGAAATTTCATGGTTATGGAATATCTTATTAGCAGTAGATTTTACATCCCATGCATGGCAAAGCCTTATTCCCGTAATTCAGGATGGCTGTGAGAATTTAAAATTCTATTTAAAGGCCATTGTGCTTATGCTTAGTTCCTAATCACATTGCTCATACTATTATATGGCCAACACATTTTGCTGGAATTCTTCCATGTATCCTTAGCCATTTATTGACCTGGGTGCTCATAAATGATGTTAGTTATGATTTTATCCATGTCTATACTGCAGATCATTTTGTTTAATGTCAAATCATAACATTATAATAAGTTCGTATAATGGTTTGAGAGTGAGTTGACGCTATTTTCAGATGAAAGTTTGTTACAATACTGCAATTATATTTGGAATTAAAAACAATATGTTTACGTTGCAGCTTTGCAAATCCTTTCTGCCAGATAAATACTTTCTCTTTGTAGGTGCTCCTTGTTTTAAGAGTGCAGTTTCATTTAAGTACTACTTTCTTTCTTTGTCTTATAGAGCACAGCCCGTGAAGTGAAGCGCTTGGATTCCATAAGTAGATCACCTGTTTATGCACAATTTGGAGAAGCTCTAAACGGTCTGTCAACTATTCGTGCATATAAAGCTTATGAAAGGATGGCTGACATCAATGGTAGATCTATGGACAACAATATTAGATTCACCCTTGTCAACATGAGTGCAAATCGCTGGCTTGCAATCCGTTTGGAAACATTGGGAGGTCTTATGATTTGGCTAACAGCAACTTTTGCAGTGATGCAGAATGGAAGGGCAGAGAAACAGCAGGCATTTGCTTCTACAATGGGTCTACTTCTCAGTTATGCTTTAAATATTACAAGTTTGCTGACCCATGTACTTAGACTTGCAAGTTTGGCTGAGAATAGTTTAAACGCTGTGGAGCGGGTTGGCACATATATAGAATTGCCATCAGAGGCCCCTCCTGTTATTGAGGGCAACCGCCCCCCACCAGGATGGCCTTCATCAGGATCAATCAAGTTTGAGGATGTTGTCTTGCGTTATAGGCCTGAACTTCCACCAGTCCTACATGGACTGTCCTTTACAGTTTCCCCAAGCGACAAGGTTGGAATAGTTGGAAGGACTGGTGCTGGCAAGTCTAGCATGCTTAATGCTTTATTTCGAATTGTGGAACTAGAAAGAGGAAGAATCTTGATTGATGGTTGTGAGATTGCAAAGTTCGGTTTGATGGATCTACGTAAAGTACTTGGTATTATACCACAATCACCAGTTCTCTTTTCAGGTATGCTTTATCCATAAATATGATTTAAATCATGATTATGAAATGTGCAAGTTAGGTCATGTTTTTTTTTGTATAGGAACTGTGAGGTTTAATCTCGATCCTTTCAATGAACACAATGATGCTGATCTTTGGGAGGCCTTAGAGAGGGCACATTTGAAGGATGTTATTCGAAGAAATTCATTAGGTCTGGATGCTGAGGTACATGCTCAAACTTTCTTTTGTTAAATTTCTATTGTTTTGGGTTTTGGGGAAAATAGTTGTGCTTCATGAAAATTCTATGCGACAATAATTTTCATCATTATCATCACATCAAGCTTAGCCAATGCCGAGAGGATCCCTTGTTAAAGTTTGTATACTTGTAGTCTATTTAACTTTTCCATCTTAAACTGTAAGAATAGCTTGAGACCCTTAATTTCCATGCTTCCTTCTGCTTTTGGTGTTGGGGGGGATGCTGAGGTACATGCTCAAACTTTCTTTTGTTAAATTTCTATTGTTTTGGGTTTTGGGGAAAATAGTTGTGCTTCATGAAAATTCTATGCGACAATAATTTTCATCATTATCATCACATCAAGCTTAGCCAATGCCGAGAGGATCCCTTGTTAAAGTTTGTATACTTGTAGTCTATTTAACTTTTCCATCTTAAACTGTAAGAATAGCTTGAGACCCTTAATTTCCATGCTTCCTTCTGCTTTTGGGTTGGGGGGGATCATGTGTGTTCTTTGGAAAGAAAAATTGAAATAAATTTGAGCCAGAAGATCCCAATTCATATTCAAGACAAGATAAATTTTTGAGGAGCAAAACTAGATAAATTTTTGAGAAGCAAAACTATGTTTATTGCTTGTATCTCTCACTCTCTTTTATCTATACTATAGTCATATGTTTCTTCTAGAAGTCTATGGTCATAAGTTCAGGCTTATTTTGCACAGATACTAGTTGAATAATATCAATATCAATAAAGTTATTATTATAACTACAATAAAGTTATAACTTTCCATTCTTACTAAGGTCATCACTAAATGTAAAAGTTCCATTCTTGCTATTCTTGCACTGAAACAATGGCATTTCACATGTGGACTTGGTTGTTAATGACAGAACTGGTAGCGGTTTTGGAGTTGGTCGTTGCACCAAATCAACCACTGCCACTGTGAATTTCTTTTACGTAGTTAGCAAATTGACTCAAATTATCATTAAATGAATAATTTAAACAAGTATTTTAATAATCTTGTACATCTAATAATTGATAATAAAAATTTAAAATTTTTTCATTACAAAATGTATGCAAATTGATATAAAGAAAAGTATTTTGTTATTCGGCTCAATTTGATCTTGTCTTGAGTAAGAATTGGGAATCAATAAGCATCTTGCTTTTGTATATTTTTGGTGCAAGTTCTCTATTTTTTTGTTGGTAACACTTTGGTTTGAGATGGTTTAATTTTTTTTCCTTATTTTCTCTCTCTCTCTCTCTCTCTCTCTCTCTCTCTCTCTTTCTCTCTATATATATATGTATATATGTATATAATTTACGTATTTATCACAAATTATTAAGGTTTCGGAAGCTGGGGAGAATTTTAGTGTTGGACAGAGACAACTGTTAAGTCTTGCTCGAGCATTATTGCGGAGGTCAAAGATACTTGTTCTTGATGAGGCTACTGCTGCTGTAGATGTGAGAACCGATGCTCTTATTCAGAAAACCATTCGAGAAGAATTCAGATCATGCACAATGCTAATCATTGCGCACCGACTAAATACCATCATTGATTGTGATCGGATCCTTTTGCTTGATTCTGGCAAGGTATGCAATTCTATGCATTACAGGCAATTGGTGACCACCCTTTCACAAAATTTTATGCATTTCTATTAAATTTTGGAAGATAAAATGAGATACAATTTCTTCGTCAGTCCTCCAACATTCACAAAGCATTTCACAAGTAAACAAATTAAATTCTCTCTTTTGCAAGTATCTGCAGGGCAAATCATACCCTGGCGTGCACTGACTGATATCTTAACTGATGAAAAATTTTGATCTCTCATTTCTGTATCATTTCTTTATTTTTTGAACTTGTCATATTTCTTCTTCTCCAGGTTTTGGAATATGATACACCAGAGGAACTGTTGTCAAATGAAGATAGTGCTTTCTCTAAGATGGTTCAAAGTACGGGGGCTGCAAATGCTCAGTACTTGCGCAGTTTAGTACTAGGAGGAGGAGACAGTAGTTTGGAAAGACGAGAGAACAGACAGTTAGACGGGCAAAGAAAATGGCTGGCCTCTTCCCGCTGGGCAGCTGCTGCACAGTTTGCCCTTGCTGTGAGCCTCACTTCATCACATAATGACGTTCAGCGTTTGGATATTGAAGATGAAGACTCTATCCTGAGGAAAACAAAGGATGCAGTGATAACTTTACAGGGAGTGTTGGAAGGGAAGCATGACAAAGTAATAGAAGAATCACTAAATCAATACGAAATCTCCAGAGATGGTTGGTGGTCAGCACTTTACAAGATGGTTGAAGGTACAACTTATTTCCCTCAGTGGTATTATGTGGGGCCTGCATTGAACTATATTTTTTCTTTGCATTTCTCTTGAATTATAATTTTTTGTTTCAATTAATGCATACTACCCAGACCAATGCAACTCAGCATTGGTCATGCTTATTTTTAGTTTTTCCTTAAGTTATTGTTTTCGTATTCATTTAACATTTCTGTCTTTCAGGACTTGCCATGATGGCTAGATTGGGTAAGAACAAATTGCACCAATCAGATGATGGCTTTGAAGACAGATCAATTGACTGGGACAATGTGGAAATGTAGGAAGCAGTATACTTCTTTGTATTTCAAAAACAGGGTTTATAACTTAGGCTTACAATTGCATCTCTTGCGGAAAGTAAGTTGTCACTCCCACGATATTTTTGTAACTCTCTGGAATTTTGTCCATATTCTTCAATTCTGAAATGTTTGCAAGGACTAGACTAATCATCCTGAACTGGGCAGTTACCTCTTCTATTTCTTGCTTTATTTTCATTCTCAGTAATGGCTTTTAGTTTTAGAGTGCTTACATAACTGCAATAGTTGTGTTCTCCCATAAGAGAATTAGTTTGTAATTCCGCAATTTGAGCGATTTGTTATTAAAAATATTTTTAATTAATTTCTACGTGTAATAAAAAATAGCAATGTATAAATATTATTTTAAATAAAGATATATAAATGCAAAAAATTATTTTACACTTTATATAAATAATAATAATTATTGCTATTGATTTCTAAATTAATCTCTTGTCAACGTGTATGTATATATATATAGTATAAAAAATTTAAATCATCAATTATAATATTCAATGGAATATGTTATAGAAGAATATACATCAAATTAATTAAAATTTATTAATAATACTTTATTACATCAAATTAATTAAAATGTATTAAGATTAATATTTTATCCTATTTATTTATTTATTTTGGTCTTAATTTCTATTTTTTCTCATTTAAATTACAGATATGATTATTATTATTATTATTATTATTATTATTATATAAAAAAATAATTAAAGAAACTCTTAATGTTAAATATTAAATATCTTATAATTATGTGACTTTGTAAATGAAAAGAAATTTCCAAATACATTTTAAAATTATATATTAAATGTCATGTTAATTATCTCATTTTTATTTTTAATAATTTAAAATACATAAACTTACATAAAAATTATAAAGAAATATACATATATAAAGAAGATAAATAGAATAGTAAATGTATCTAAATTTTAGCCTTAGTATATGGATATGTAAATTAAAATAAATTCTTTCATAATGAAAATTTCTTCCAATCAAAATTTATTTTATTAATTAAAATTAATAATTATATCTCTTTCTTATTTGGTATCATCCCAATTCCCACATCACTTGTAGTTTTGGGTTTGGTTTGATTTCCAACTTTAGAACCAAATTGGAATCGGTTTAAAGGTTTGATTAAATCAATTTTAGATTTTTTTTGAGTGTTATATCCCTTAAAATTTGAAATTATTTTTTTCAATCTTGAAAACAAATTAGACTGTGCTTCCTCTGTTCAAAAAAAAAAAAAAAAAAAAAGAGTGTGCTTAGGGCTTGTACAGCCGGTTCTTAGGGCTTGTGTAGGCTGGTGACTTGACAAAATCTAGAGAGAAATTTTATTTATTTTTTTAATGAATTAAGAACTTAATTATGAGCCGGGAATAATGGAAAAAGCAGAGGTTCAGCGTATGTCTCACTTTTTAAAATAATAATAATTTATGCTAATTCCAAAAACGTCAGAATTATATGTATATTTAAATAGTATCGGGCTGCGGATTCTAAATGCTCGGATAAGACTATGGGTTGAGGTTTAAAAGTTCCGGGCTGGGCCAAAGGATTATTTTTTAATTTTTTATATTTTTTGAAAATATATATTTTAATAATTTAAATTTCATATAAAAGATTCTAAACATAATTTGAATGTATAAAAATAGAGTTCGGCAGGTACTAGTTCATTCTAATATAAGCTCACTTCAGGTACTAGTTCATTTGATGACCTTTTAAGTGTTCTTGATGAGCAATGTTGTTACTACTACATCATGTAGTGACCTTAACACGATTCGGGTATGATTTGCATATTGATTTAATATATGACGAACCTCTCTTTTACAATTTGAGAGTAATGTTTTCCGCATGAAGGGCAACCAAACCAGTGTATAACATTTTCTTTGCAGATTTACTTTGCTTACACTGATCATTTATAAGGCTATGACAATCACTGGCTCAATATCTCAAAGCTTTGAAAAAGCAAACTTTTCTGGAAGCTTAGCACTGAACTAATCTCCAGTTATTTCCAGGTTTTTAACAGCTGTATCAAGGAAGCATTGCAAGGAAAAACTAGAGTTCTTGTTACAAACCAGCTACATTTTCTTCCACATGCGGATAGGATTATTGTAGTTAGTGATGGTACGATTAAAGAGGAAGGAACCTTTGAGGAGCTCTCTAAGAGTGGCAAGTTGTTCCCGAAACTGATGGAAAATGCTGGGAAAATGGAAGAAATGGAAGAACAAGCAGAAGGAAAAGAGAAGAGTGAAAATCTTGACCATAAAAGCTCAAAACCAGTAATTGATGAGCTGAATGAGTTGCCACAAAATGTAGGGCCTACAAAGAAAGGGAAAGGAAGAATGTCTGCTTATCAGGCAAGAAGAAAGGGAAACGGGTGTTGCAAGTTGGAATGTTTTAATGAGGTAATATCGGACATGATTTCATTATGATGCTTGTTAAAAGTTAAGATAATTCTATGTTTAATATATACATGCATACGTATATATATATACCTAGAATTATCTCCAGGTGCATCTAGGCAACCACAATTATTGTTTCTGTAATTCTTCATGGCAATATACAATAAAGAACTCTTTTTTAACCCATCTTGGAAAATTTTTATATTTGGGTGTAGCGACAAATAATCTAGAAAGGAGAACTACAGTATTAAGCTTATTTTTCAGCAAAAATTTTTACTCCATTTGGATAAAGCTTATTATTCATGCAAAAACCTCGACTCCATTTGGATTGAAGCATGGTTTTATACAGACATGCCTATATTTATCGGTCTTTTGCTCTAGGTAATATTATTAAACTTATTTCATTTTGCTTCTCTGATACAAATGTAATTAGTAACTGTTATTTATGTATTATAAAGTAGCTGGCTTCAAAACATCCATGGCTTTTTCTGGATCACTTGTTAGTCAAAGAAAATGTTCTTTAGAATGTTCCTTTATTCAAAGTGCGGCAAAAGAACTCCTCTGTGATTTGATAATGATGCCCTTGAGCCAGGATTCAATTGAAGAGGTCAAACTCCTCTGTGATTTGATAATGATGCCCTTGAGCTAGGATTCAATTGAAGAGGTCTACAAATATATAGTGTTCTTTTTTCTTATTCTTTTTTTCCTTTCTTTTTATTTTCCCACCATTTTTCACTACCTAGTGGAGCCTGATGCTTACCTTTTTACAGAAAAATCACTCTTTCTTTTATGGGGCTAACTAAGATTTTGCACTAATCTCTTGTGCTATGTTGAACAATTTTGCCCTAATTTTCTGAGTGTTCTGCATGCTTACTTGTCCATATTATGTATATTTACAGGTACAAGAATGCATTAGGAGGCACATGGGTTATTATGATGCTGTTTTCATTCTATTTATCAACTGAAGTTCTTCCAGTTTCGAGTAGTACATGGTTAAGCTTTTGGACTGATCAAAGCACTTCAGAAGGCTATAGGCCAGGATACTATATTTTCATTTATGCACTTCTATCACTTGGCCAGGTATGTCAGCTATTGGTTGATGTTGGCGTATCCATTTGCCACCTGCTAAACTGCCAACTTTTCGACCTTGTTGGTCAGTTATTCAAAGAATTTGAAATGTTATTATGTTGTAAAAAAAAATTATGTTCTGACCTTTTATTTTGAAATAGCATGTCATTTTGTGAGATTTTTGCCAAAAAAAAAAATAGTTTCTTTGTTTTCTTCTTCTGTTTGCAAGTTCTATAAAAATAGAATAATACATGTTGAAGCAAAGAAAAAAATAAAAGGGAGGAAAGACACTTAAAGCCTTACTTCATATTTTTGGTTCAGGTGAAGGTGAAATTGGCAAACTCTTATTGGTTGATAAGTTCAAGTCTTCGTGCAGCCAAAAGATTGCATGATGCCATGCTAGATTCAATCCTACGAGCTCCTATGCTATTCTTCCACACAAACCCGATAGGAAGGATAATCAATAGGTTTGCAAAGGATCTAGGTGAAATAGATCGCAATGTTGCCAGTTCTTCCAATATGTTTCTCAACTAAGTTTGGCAGCTTCTTTCAACATTTATGCTGGTTGGCATCATTAGCACAATATCCCTGTGGGCCATAATGCCACTTCTCATCTTATTTTATGCAGCCAATCTATACTACCAGGTACAGCGAGGAATGCCATGTTATTTGTGTATCAGAATTGTTATTGGCTTATTATAGTGTTTTAGACATTTAGTCTATTTGCTTTTGCTCTCTCACATGCCTTAATTTCTCACTTGGTGAAGCCTTGGTGTTTTGCTTGAGAATACACACAAACATATATGTTCTAAATTTTTAATATGGATTACATATGGTATTTGCAACCCACTCAGTGGATTTTGACACTGTCCAGAGAATTTTGAATGATGGTGATTGACCACTAAAATGTCAAACTTCAACGATATACACATGAATATATAGAATGTTGACTTTGTTGTAGGCTTTTGTTTCTCCTTTCAGTTTATGTTAAAGAATTAACTCGGGCCTACAGACAGAGAGCATAATTCCCTTCAGCTACCTTTGCTTTTACATGAAATCAATTTCTGCAAGCATTTACTTTCATTAACATGCAATTGTCTAATGTTTTTATGCCTGTTATCCCATCTTGCCACCGAGTCTCTGTTTACATAAAAGCTTTAACAATTCTGATCATATGTGTTGTGCAGACTACGTCTCGTGAAGTAAAGCGTCTTGATTCCATCACCAGATCTCCAGTTTATGCACAATTTGGAGAAGCATTAAATGGTTTATCAAGTATTCGTGCATACAAAGCCTATGATCGGATGGCCAACATCAGTGGGCAGTCTATGGACAATAACATCAGATTCACCCTTGTAAATATTAGTTCGAACCATTGGCTGACCATAAGATTGGAATCATTAGGAGGGATCATGATTTGGTTGACTGCATCTTTTGCAGTATTGCAGAATAGCAGAACAGAAAGCCAGGTGGCATTTGCATCAACAATGGGTCTACTTCTTACTTATACTCTAAATATTACTAATCTATTGAGTGGTGTTCTTAGACAAGCAAGTAGAGCAGAAAATAGTTTTAATTCCGTTGAGCGTGCTGGCACATATATAGATCTGTCTTCTGAAGTTCCAGCTATAATCGAGAGCAATCGCCCTCCCCCAGCTTGGCCTTCTTCAGGATCAATTAAGTTTAGGGATGTTGTCTTACGTTATAGACCTGAACTTCCTCCGGTCTTGCATGGATTATCTTTCTGAGTTTCATCAAGTGAGAAGCTAGGAATAGTTGGGCGAACTGGAGCAGGGAAATCTAGCCTGCTTAATGAATTGTTCAGGATTGTTGAACTGGAAGGAGGAGAAATTATCATTGATGGCTGTGACATTTGTAAGTTTGGGTTGACAGATTTGAGGAAAGCTCTTAGTATAATACCACAATCACCTGTTCTTTTCTCAGGTACTCACTTTTAAAAAACAAAAAACTAGCTTTTGTTGAGTTAACCTGCATTGCTTTTCATATTTATAGTAAGAACTTTTTTCACTTTCTTCTGTGCCACTATTGTTTCACCTGAAAACTTGTTTGTCTGGTATACTTAACAATTGATCTAGAAATTTTTGCCAAGTTGAAATTATTTGGCCTTAAACCTTTCTATTCATTTTATTCTGATTCTTTATTATGTCTTAATTTTTTGTTTAGAAATTTTTGTTTGATCTTCGAGTCCTCAAGTGAACATATAATTTGAAAGTCCAGGTTTTTATTCACCCTACCATTTCTGTTTTATTTGCATGTGCACTAGCACTTTCTACAGTTCACCATGAGGGCAATCTTCTGACTTTCTTGTTATGGGATCTATTATCTCACACTAATGATTCCAATTGTTCTTTTTCTAGGAACTGTGCAATTTAATCTTGATCCATTTAAAGAACACAATGATGCATATCTTTGGGAGGCTCTAGAGAGGGCACATCTAAAGGAAGTTATGAGGAAGAACTCTTTTGGTCTAGATGCTGAGGTATAAACCTCTAATATTTGTTACTTAGCTACCTTATTTAACTGGAAATTCCTTGATCTATTGAGATGTGGCTTAAGAAATGCTTGAAAAGAATTATAAGTGCATTCCAGAACCATACATCAAACTTGCATAGAGGGAATATATGCTGTGGACTAGTATATTTTATTTTGTAGGGTTTTCAAACAGGAAAACGAGTATCATATCTATTATTCAGACAAAAGTGATGGAAATGAAAACACACAAAAATAGAGTGTAATTTTGTGTAAAAAGTTTCACACATTCTGCTATATTTCATTTTGCTTTTATAGACAAAAAATTACAGCAGAGAAGTACAAAATCAATAGTAATTGAACATGGATCCTAACTAATCCACACCAACTTTTCCTAACTATATGTTCCACCATTCCTTTAAAAAATTCAGAGCTTGCTTAATGTATCAGCAAAATATATAACAAAAAAATACAAATGTCACAACAAATGTGTAATTGTTGTCATCACTCCTCCTTGACACATTTGGTAGTGACACTCATTTCTTCAAACCAATCTTGACCACTTACAACTTCTGCAAACCAAGAATAATCATTCACAGCAACATTACATCGTTCATAAATATCAAATAAAGGCTTTGTTCCTCTGACAACAAATTCAGAGTCAAAATCAGAGTTTTCTTCATTTTGTTGCTTTATTATGGTTGTATATTGCTCATGGAAAGTGTTGTTTGAGCCCTTAGATTCTGAAATTTGTTTCTCCCAATTCCACTGTGATGCTCCATCAAATTTAACATCTCTAGCAGCAATAACCTTTTGAGTTTGAATATCAAGAATTCTGTAGGCTTTACAATTGCTGCTATAACCTAAAAACACACCAACAAATGCCTTTTGATCAAGCTTTGATCTCTTAGGATTAGGAATATGAACATAGCAGGGAGATCCAAATACTTTTAGGTGATCAACAGCAGGTCTCACTCCATGCCAAGGTTCATATGTAGTTTTGTTTGAGAGAGCTTTTGTTGGCAGCCTGTTGAGTAAATAGATAGTTATATTCACAGCATCTGCCCATAATTTCTGAGGCACATTCTTTTCAAACATCAAACATCTTGCCATTTCCATGATGGTTCGATTTTTTCTTTCACATACTCCATTCTGCTTAGGAGAATAAGGGACAGTCAGCTGGTGATGAATTCCAGCATCAAAACAAAACTTATCAAATTCTTGTGAAGTGTATTCAATTCCATTATCATATCTAATGGTCTTGATTTTACACCCACTTTGATTTTCTACCAAGGCCTTAAGCTTCTTAAAACAATCAGCCACTTCAGATTTATATTTTAGAAAGTAAACCCAAGTTACTCTTGAGTAATCATCAATAAAGAGCAAGAAGTATCTCTTACCACTTGGAGTCGGAATAGACATAGGTCCATATACATCCGAATGAATGAGCTGCAATTTTTCGATAGCTCTCCAAGCTTGATTTGATGGAAATAATTTCCTGACTTGCTTCCCAATTTGGCACACACTACATACACTGTCAATTGCACAAATAGGAGGCATATTTCTGCAAGAGCCTTCTCATACATGGTTTTAAGTGAAGAATATCTAAAATGACCAAATCTTTTATGCCAAAGCTTAGAATCAGTTATTGCAGCATTATAAGCATGAGAACTTGTAATTTTCAAGCTCAAAGGAAAGCTTTTATCTTTCATTTTTTACTTTCATAAATTCACTGCCATTTGGATCTGCAATAATGCATGATTTGTTCTGAAAATGCATAAAATAATTTTTCTCAAGCATTTGACCAACACTTAGTATATTTTGGCTAATTTCAGGAACATAGAGAACATCAGGAATGAGTTTTGTACCTGATTGAGTTTTAACGGTCACAACTCCTGTTCCTTTAACTTGAATGTTTTTACCATTGCCAATTGTGACAGATGATAGATATGCTTAGTCAATTTCCTTGAAAAATTCTAGTTTTGAAGACATATGGTGTGTGCATCCACTGTCTACAAGCCATTGATCCTTGCTTCCTTCAGCTGCATAACATATAGCAACAAACAAACTTTCCTCCTGAGTTTGATGTTGTTGATCTTCAGTAATATTAGCTTGCTGGTTCTGTATCTTGTTCACATATCTGCAAACATTTGCAGTATGACCAAGTTTTTTACACTTGTTGCACTGAGCCTCAGGTCTATACCAATATTTTTTCTCTGGATGGCTAGCCTTTTTGCAATATTTGCAAGGAGCATACACTTTCTTTTCTCCTTCTTTGTTGTTTGCAGCAGGCCTCTTCTCCCAATTTGGAGTTTTTCTTCTTTGATTTGCAAGAAAGGCTCCTTCATTATTGCTGCTACTACCTTGTCTCATGGATCTTCTAAGTTCCTGAGCTTGAAAAGCATGAACAAGCTCAGCCAATGTGATCTTTGTCAAGTCTTTTGAGTCCTCCAAAGAAGAGATCTTTGACTCAAATCTTTCAGGTAGGCTAACAAGCACTTTCTCTACAATTCTTTCATCTGATAAGTCAACACTAAGGAGTCTAATCTTGTTTACAATCTCCATGAGTCTATTTGCATACTCTTTAATGGACTCATCATCATTCATCCTTAAAATTTTAAATTTTCTCTTCAGATTTAATATTTCCATCGGCCTTATTCTCTCACTTCCACTAAACATCTCCTGCAACTTATCCCAAGCTTCTTTTGGTGTTTCACAGGCCATAATCCTTGTGAAGATGGGTTCTGAAACTGCTGCTTGAATATATGAAAGAGCACTTGGAGCTTTTGCTTGCTCTTCCTCATGGATTCTAATTTGATTGATGGTTGGATTGTTACCCAACATAAACGGTTCTCTGTTAGTCTCAACCCACTGCCACAATTCCAAGCCTTTCAAGTGAGTCTTCATTTTTACAGACCAACTTGGATAGTTTTCACCATTGAAAATTGGTAATGGAGGTGCTGCTGGATTGCTGGAAGCCATGCTTTTGAAGTTTAGAGCTTTATGTGAAGCCTTATTGGTTTTTTCTCTTTTTTAACTCACAATCAGGCACTCCAAAATCAGAGATGCTCTGATACCACTGATGAAAATGAAAACACACAAAAACAGTGTAATTTTGTATAAAAAGTTCCACACATTCTGCTATATTTCATTGTGCTTTTATAAATAAAAAATTACAGCAGATAAGTACAAAATCAATAGTAATTGGACATGGATCCTAACTAGTCCACACCAACTTTTCCTAACTACATGCTCCACCATTTCTTTAAGAAATTCAGAACTTGCTTAATGTATCAGCAAAATATATAACAAAAAAAAATACAAATGTCACAGCTATTGTGTCATTGTTGTCAGCAAAAAGAAACATAATGAATACCAACTAATACGTGATTCTCGTATAAAAGGTTTCTGAAGGAGGGGAGAATTTCAGTGCTGGACAGAGGCAACTGTTAAGCCTTGCACGAGCATTGCTACGAAGATCTAAGATTCTTGCTCTTGATGAAGCCACTGCTGCTGTTGATGTCAGAACTGATGCTCTTATTCAGAAAACCATTCGAGAAGAATTTAAGTCTTGCACAATGCTTGTTATTGCTCACAGACTAAATACCATCATTGATTCTGACAGTATTCTTGTTCTTGAATGCTGGTCGGGTAAGTCTCAAGTCATTTGTTTGTCTTGGAAATATTCATCTCTTGTGCTTTCTGTAACCAACATTCTCGAACATTGATAATCCTGAAACTTCAGTATTCAAAAGGTAGGAAAAAAAAATGTTTACTACTTTCCCTGCTCACGTGTTAAGATTCCAATATTACTCAAGGAGCATTCTTTTTTTTTTGGCTCAAATATTAAGTTTTTACCTTAACTTTCAGGGTTTTAGAGCATGCAACTCAAATCAAATGAAGAAAGCGGATTCTATAGAATGGTTCAACAGGACCTGCAAATGCTTAGTACTTGCGTAGCTTAGTATTTGAGAGAAAAGAAAACAGATTTGGTCAAGAAGAAACCAAGAGGCAAGATGCCCAGATGAGATGGAGAGCCTCATCAAGATGGGCTGCTGCTGCCCAGTTCGCGCTTGCACTTCCTCTTTTCGTCACAGAATGATCTTCAAAAATTAGTTATTGCAAATGACGACAGCAATATACTCAATAAAACAAAAGATGCAGTGATAACATTGACGGATGTCCTGGAGGGAAAACACAATGTAGAAATAAATGATACACTAGAACAATATGATGTTCCCAGAGATCGATGGTGCTTCTCTCTTTACAGAATTGTTGAAGGTAAAACATAATATTGTATGCATAGCATGTGGAACTAACCTCGTGCATATTTTTATCCATCCTTGCCTGTATGAGCATTGTTTCTGCTTGAAGTTGTTTTTCAAAACTTGTTTCATCGCAACAGTAAGGGTACATTTTCTGAGAAATTTCAATGATTTTTGCTGACTGTTTCTTGTTCCATGTTTCAGGTCTTGGAATGATGAGCAGATTAGCTTACAATAGGCTTCAAGAATTAGAAATTGACTACGGAAACGATTCACTTGACTTTGACAATACGGAAAGGTAAGGAACCATGGAAAAGCACTGATAATTCAATGTTGTAAAAGGTGTAAAGTGATCAATATATAAGTTTTCATTGAAATCAGAAAATAGTGTAAATTGCTGGAAGTTGCAAACAACCATTGGTACATTATCAATGATATTATTAGTTATGAAGGTCTTAGTTTAGGAATATAGCTTCAACTTGTATAGGAAATAAATTGAGATAACATTCTAATGAGCCAATCTAATGAACAAGATCAGTTAAATAAGATCTGGTTCATGTTATGTTATGATTTGTGTGATGGTAGAATGTGTCTCATTCATCATTTTTTATATTATATAAGACAAGCATTTGATCGCCATACTGTTGTAATGGTTTCAACTTTTAGCATTTTACAAGTTTACCATCTCAGTTGAAACTTACCTTACTTCACACTGTATTTTTCTCATTTATCTTTTTAGGCTAGTCTTGCTAAGAAAAATAATATTAATCAAGTTAGGTTTAATTATTAGGAAGGTTTTACTTGCTCAATTAGAGCTTAATATAGATATTTACAAAACTATCTTAAAAATAACTTTCATTTTTTAAAATATTACACCTTCAAAAAAAAGTTTTTAAAAATACAAAAACTAATTTTTTTTTCAAAAATATCTCATTTATCACTGAAACATTTTTTTAAAATATATTCTCTCTCATTTTAAGTAATATTTTACTATTAAACAAATATAATTTAATAAAATAATAAAAATTAATATTTTAAATTATATTTTTGATATATAAAATGTATTATTTTTTATAAAAAAATTTAATTTTAATTATAAATAAGAAATAACATTCACAAAAATATAAAAATTATAAAAATTTATTAATAAAGATTATTAAATTTATTATTAAATAAATTTTACATTCATACACGTAAAAAATAAAGATTAAAAAATTAATTTTATTGTGTGTATGTTATTTAGATTTTGTATATATTATATATATGATATAGATGTCTGCATATTATTTTTACATTGTATGTATATTATATGTATATAAAATTTAAAAAAATAAAATTAAAAATATATTAATAAATTGCATAGATATTATATTTATGTCTATATTTATTATATATGTATATTGTGTATATGCTTATGCATTTTATGTGTATGTTGTATATATAAAAAAAATAAAAATAAAATAAATAAAATAAACATAAAAAGAAAAATAAATAAACATAAAAGGACCATTTTGGCCATAAAAAGTAAAAAAAAAAAAAGTCAATAACCATACAAGTGGAAAAAAAAAACCCTAAAACGGAGGTATATTTGAAAAATGGATTCCAAAACGGCATATATATATATATATATATATTAAAACGGTTGTTGTTGACATATTATTATATCACATATCTCTCTTATATTTTGTTGTGTATCCTAATTTTTTTAAAATTTTAAATTAAGTTATTATTTATTATAATAAATATTTATTTGAATGGTTAAATAGAATTAGAATATTTTATTTGATATTGATAATAATAAGTTAAATTTAATTTAATTAAAAATATTAAATTTACAGGATTATGATTTTTATTTGATATTGATAAGAATTTATCAAATTTAATTTTTAAAATATTAAATTTATTAATTATTAGAATAGTTAATTAATTAATTGTTATTTAGAGAGTTTAAATAGAATTAAAATATTATATTTGATTTTGATAATAGTTAACTATTATCTAATAATATAAATTAAATTTTTTTAAAATATATATATTAAATTTTAAATTAATTTTTTTAAAATATTAAATTTATATTGAGGATGATTTGAGCTTTTAGAAGTTTATGATGTTCTATACTCTGCAAGTACATGGTATAGTGCGTTGTTATACCTCCTAAAATATGCATTAAAATATGCTCACAGTCAGTAGCCGTTATTAAGAGGTTTCTAGCTTATATATCATACACAGGTTAGAATAGAGCATGCTCATTCTATAAATATAGATTAAGATTTATAGAGGTTCATGAATATAGACTAATCTCATGTATAGTCCTAATTCACACTCTTTTTATGGATATTTTAACAGGGCAGCGCTCTTTAACTCATCTGAGTTGTGAAAATTTCAAAAATTCTTTATATCAATTAATTTAGTCTAACAGATAATATGTAGAAAAGTGTAATGTATTTATTAAATTTTAATTTTTTAAATATTAAATTTATTATCTAATTTATTTATTAAATTTTAAAATTTAAATGTTTTTCTTAAAATATTAAATTATATTTGAATAGAATTAAAATATATTATAATATACTAATACAATATAGGATATTATATCCGAATATAATATATTATTTAGATTATATTTTCAATTTTCATACACTAAATTGGTAGAATGTAATATTATAATATCCTATTATATTTTATTATACTAATATACTATTTGGACTATATATCAGTTAAAATATAATCTAATTTATAATGTATTATATTTGATATTAATTTATATTTATTTAAAGAGTTTAAATAAAATTATAATATATTATTTGATAATAATTATAATTATTTAAAAGTTCAAATAAGATTATAATATATCATTTAATAATTATTATAATTATTTGAATAATTTAAATGTGATTATTATATTTTATTTGATATTAATAATAATTAGTTATGTATATATAACACAAAATTACTATATTATTATTCTCTTTTCTCATAATATTATTAAATTTTAAAACTATAATATTATTATTTAACCACTACACTATTGTTCAATTGCCATGAGAGTAATATATTATTTTTTTATTTTTTTATTTTTATTTTTGATATTATTTATTTTTTATTTATTTTTATTTGATCATCATAATTACAATTATGATAGAGAAGATTATAGGTTTTTTGCTCATTATCTTTCCTCGCTCTTTTGCTTGCATTTCCTCCACTAATTTTGATTTTTTTTTATTTATTTTAGTATTTTATGTTATCAGATTATTTTTTGAATAATTTATTATATTGTTTAATTCTTATATTTTTTTTTGTTGGATATATTTTTTATCTTTTTTTATTATTTGTTTCTTGTGCAATTTTTTTAGGTTGGTTTTGTACTGTATGGTTATATGATTTTTTTTTTCTTTTTTGTGTTCTTTATAATGTTTTGGTTGATTTTTTTCTTTTTTATTTCTTTTTTATTTTTTTTCTTTTTGAGTTTTTTTTAATTATTTATTTATATTTGGTTTTGGGTAAATTGTAGTTTTGTTTTAATTTATTTTAGGATTTTTTAAATTTTATAATTTATTTTTTTATTAGAGTTTAATTATAATTTTAGTTATATTAATTATTTTGTTTAAATTTTTGTTTATATTAATTTTAATACTTTAATTATTTTATTTTAATTTTTTAGGTTAATTTTAATATCTGTAATATCGCGCACCATATTTTTTAGTATATTATACTACAACAGTTATTACTGGCATAATATTATATCATATATTTTACTTTTATTTTATTATATAATTTAAAATTTTAAAATTTTAAATTAAATTAATTATTTATTAGAATAAATATGTATTTAATATTTATTTAAAAGTTTAAATAGAATTAAGATATTTTGTTTGATTTAATATTTATTTAGAGAGTTGAAATAGAAAGGTGCCTTCTAATCCTTATCAATGAGCTGATGCCAGGTTATGGGCTGACTGCATTGACAAGAAGGTTAAGTACATTAATTAGCATTGTTTTGTTTGGTAAGTATAATTTTTGTTATAGTTATAAAAAAATACTGGAAAAATGCTATGGACATTGAGAGTGAACAGAAAGAATTTGATCGAAAGCTTTCAAACATTGAAAAGAGAACTTGGTGTTAAGCCAATCACTGGTGATATGATTGTTTAAATATTAAATTTATCAATTATGATGCATCAGGTTTATGCATTCATCGTTTAAAAAATTAAAATATTTATTGATGTAAAATATTGATGCCTCATAATTGATTAATTTTAATTAAACAAGTTTAAACAAAATCAAAATCTAATAATCCTTTAAAAAAAGCAATTAAAATTAGAATTTTCTCATTCTAGAGATTTATTCAATTCAATTATCAATGCAATGTCTTGAAGAGGTACATTTGCAAAATAGGTCCAATACAGCTTAGTTAATATTTTAATCTTAACTAATATTAACTAAGAGAATAATAATAATAATACATTAATAATTAATTATTATCTAATAATATAAATTAGATTTTTTAGAAGTTAAACTAAAAATATATATATTAAGTTTTAAATTAAAATTTTAAAATATCAAAATTTATTATTTATTATAATGGATAATTAATTAATTATTATGGATATTTATTTTAAAGAGTTCAAATAAGAATATAATTATAATATTTTGATATTAATAATAAGTAGTTATTATCTAATTATATAAAAATTATAAAATTAAATTTATAATTTATTAGAATAAATAATTATTATAAATATTTATTTAAAGAATTCAAATAGGATTAAAATATCTTATTTGATATTGATAATAATTTATTATTATTTAATAATTTAAATTAATTTTTTTTAGATGTGAAATTAAAATATTTATAATAAGTTTCAAATTAAAATTTTAAAATATTAAAATTTTATTATTTATTGAAATAGATAATTAATTAATTATTATAGATATTATCTATATTAAGTTTTAAATTAATTTTTTTAAATATTAAATTTATTATTTATTATAATTGATAATTAATTATTATAAATATTTATTTAGAGAATTCAAATAGTATTAGAATATTATATTTGATATTGATAATAATTAGTCAAATTTAATTTTTTAAAATATTAAATTTATTATGTAACACCCTTATACCCTATATACGTACAATATATATATTTCATATACGTAGAGTACATAGACAAAATATAAGAGTACCACCAGATTTGTCTACGAAAATTTCATAATTACATTTTTAGAAATTTAATTTATATATTAGTAGCAATTATATTCAGTATTATCAAAAAACTTTATAAGAATATTTTCTAAAAAAATTCGCCAAAGTTTTATTTATAATTTTAATAAATTTCAAACAACAAATAACCCAACGTGCAGATGAAATTTTTTACATTCCCAAAGTTCATACTATTCAAAAATCATTTAATTCATTAATTTACATTCACATACTTCCAATTAAAATTTCATCATCACAAATATATTTATACATACATAATATTCCTAAAATTATTTATGTTATAAGCATACATTCTTAATAAACACAATTACTACTTATAAAATCTTTCGCAACATCACTTATACAAACTTAATGTAATGTATACAATATATACAATAATTCAAAATGAATTAATATAGAAATTATACATATATGCACTTCTATCACGGTTGATCTTGCATCACTTTAAAATTTTAGATATCACTGACGATCTGGATCCATCATATCCGCAGTTCTTTCACCTATACAATTCATAAAACCGCGTTAATCCATACATCTTAATGGTACATATAATACAATAATGACATAACAACATTATATTTCAAACATGCATTATATCTAAGTATTACACAACATAACTTTACTTGTACTCAAAACATAAGCAACCACATGCATTGGATCTAAATTTTTTATACAATAACCTAGTCCCAAAATCATTGCTTTGGCCTATCTCATCAATAATGGCATCATTGTGTCTCGCTTGTGGATGTATCAATATATGTGACACTCAGTATCTCATCCATAACAAAATCGTATCTGCGACACCTCATGTGTCTCGCTCAAGAGTATAGTAACATATCTGTGACACTCAGTATCTCACTTCATCATGCATGACATGCCAAATATCAAACGCAATCTTCTAACAACTAGTTAAAGTATAAGGTTCATACAGTACATATAAATCATTCAACATCTTTTTCACAACTTTTGCTTAGTTTCCACATTCTATATCCATATTTTCATTTACTTCCCATAATTTTTCATAATTATCAAGTGATCAACTCACTAATAAACACTTCTGTACTTTATCTCATTACATATTCCACATTTTAACACCTTTCACAAGTATATACATATTACATACTTCATATTTCATCACATTACATATTCATTTACTACTTCTATTTTAATATTTCTCATATCATCTCCCCAAGTTCATATATCATTTATTTATAATTTTTTTTCATATTTATCAATAATTATCTCTTTTCATGATCACTTTCACATTTCAACATTTTTTTCTCTTTCTTATCTCATATCTCAACATATCTATTTCCCAAGTCATCATCATATGCTATGATCACTTTCATATTGCATTTCTATATTCTCATTTAATTTGTCAATTTCTCATTATTATACAATTAATTTTTACTTTTAGATTACATTTATCAATTTTATCACAATCACTTTTTTTTTCCATATTTTTCTTATTTTTTATATTCTTTAACTATTTTTCACATTTTTATATTTATTTTTCGCATTCCACATTTTATTCTTTTTCATTCATCAAATTTAATATCCATTAGTCACATTCACATTGTTACTTATTTTTTACATTTTCTCATAAGTCATAAATATGTTCACATTGAACATCATTCCATATAATATAGATATACCTCACCTATATCTCATATATATATATATATATATATATAACCTATATTAGATTTTTGCCAATGTGATACCCCTCACATAACTATGTCACATTGCATATATTATATGCAAATCGATATTGGCTTACATTATTTGATTTTAGTTTTTAAAACTTTCACTTTCAAATTAGGTATTAAAGAATTCGCTCAATTATTTTTTTTTTAGAATTTGATTATTGAAATAAAGACTAATTTCATTTGGTTTTAGTTGTAATGGAATAATAATTGATTTAGTTTTGGTGTTGGTTTTAGATCACATCCATCTTGAGAGGGAGTTATCGCGTGTAAGAACCAACGAAGGAAATTGAACAAGATATTGAGAAAAATATGGTAAGAATAAATTTATATTTTTATCCTTTTTTTTGCTGGATAAAACATGGGATGTGTGTGTAGCTATTATACAATTTCTTTGTTTCTCTTATGGAGTTGCTTTTAATGAAATAAAAGCTTTCTCATGTAAATTAAGTATTTTTAGGCCAATTGGTGGGTTATGGAAATTAAAACTTTTCAAGAATTCAACTCTGCATATAAGAATTACCTAATTTTATATTAATTTTAATCTAATAATTTTCCTTATCATTTTAACTTTTTAATTTAATTAAAAATTTTAAAAAAATGTTATAAAAAAATTTAAAATGTTAAAATTTTTAATTTTAAGTGCTGAATAGTGTCATCAAATGCCTCCTAAAAATATAATGCAACGGTAAGAGTTGTATAATTTGTTTAAAATATTATATGACATACCTAATTTAAAATCTAGCCTTGATTTTTTTTTTCAAAAAAAAAAAACCTTACCTAGATGGTTTTATAATACCAGAGGCATTTATACGGATTGTGAGCTTTGTTGTTTTGAAAAAATTAATCCCAAGTGATAATGCCTCCCCTTACTGAGCTCCTAGGCCGAGTTTCACACTTGAGTCCCGCATGCCATACAACATTCTTGTATCATGGTCCACTAAATTCATAGGAGCTCAACCGAGCTCCCTTGTATTTGATATTGCCCCTGTATATACTGAGCCCCTTGCCGATCTCCCATGTTCGGTCTCCCTCTTGATCGAGCCTTGGAGAGTAAGGTAGACCTAGGTGCCCGCCATATCTGTCCTACCGAGCTTCTTGTGTCCGGCCAACATTACACTGATACCGCAGTTGTATAGCCCTAGCACACCTACAAAAATATGCTGACACTACATCAGAGATTGTTTTCTCCCACCAATTATAAATAGGGGTTACCCCCTCAGATAAACGGTCCCTCTTTTCTCTTCTATCTCTCTTTACTTGGAAGGACCAAGCTCTGATTTAATAATTGGAGTCTTTTTTCGAAAAGTCTGATCCCTCCCATCTCTTATCTTGCAGGTAGAAGAGCTATAGTAATAGTAGACCGAGCCGAGCCCGAGTTAGCAGAGTTGCCCCGTCATCACCAAGCATGCCAAGACCCAACTCTGCAATATTTTTGGCTAAATTTAGAAGAGTTGGAAGTGTTTTGCTTCCAATATAGCAATTGGCTTCCACACTCAAATTCTTGAATCTTCTATAGACTTAAATCCAATGTAGCATAGTTTGAATCAATATCCCGAATCCAACTTAAACTTTACGGTTTCTTTGTATATTAATAAATTAATTTAAAAATTATAAATTTGAATAAAATCATGATTTTTTGGCTGGACAAGAGTATTTTTGGGTGATTATTATTAGCCTAATTAATTATATGAGATAGTCGAAAATAATTACCTTCATAACAAGTCTCTTAATATTGTATATACTGTTTACTTACTCGATAAGTTATATTTATATATTTAGTCCTAAGTAGTTATAATTTTTTTTACTATTCTTTATTAATTTTATTTTTAGTTGTATTTTAATATTTGATTTAGATTTTATGCATGAAAGTTATACTATATATATTATTTTTTAATGAATAATTATACAAATGAAACGCATAACCATTTAATTCTTAATGTTAAAAAAACCATTCAATTCTTTTTTATAACTACAATTTTTATTTTCGTTTTCTCTTGATATTAATAAAAAATAATATTGTATTATATCATAATAATTCCTCAATTTTCTATATGATAAATGAATTTTTCTTTGATAGTTGTAAGAATTTTTTTTTGCAATTGGTGTTATTGTTGGTAAAAGCCACAAAATAAAAAAGAGAAAGTAACCTAAATCTGAACATTTGTATTGAATTTATATCAATAGACTAGAATGATGGTAAGTTTTTTTTTAGAAAAGAGTCGTTCTTACTCCTATACTCAATATTATAAATAAAGTTAATGACTTTATATTATCTTCAATGAGGAAGTTACTCTATAAAGGCAGCTATTTTGGAATTTATTTAATATATATATATGTATATATAATTAAAATTTTAATAATTAAAAAATTATTCCCCCTTAAAATTTTAAATTACCCCTCAATCTTTCAACTTATACAAAAAAATAAAATAAAAAATCGCTATAAATCATTATTCTCCAAATAAATATATCTCTCTTCTAAAAAAATTAATTAAAAAATGATTGATATTCTCCAAAAAGCAAAAAAGAAGAAGAAAAAAAATAGAAAAAGGGATAAATTAATTGAAAAGGAATAAAAGATTAGAATTTTTATTTTTTTAATATGATTTTATTTTCTTAATTTCTTCTCTTTGATTTAGATTTTATTATTTATATTTTTAATGGCAAATATTATGTGATGATTTTTATTTCAATTATTTTTTAAAAGATTATATTCGTAGTTTAGTACTTTTTTCTCTTTGTTTTATTTATTTTTTTTTATGTTTGATTAGGTAAATTTAGCAACATATACATATATTAATATTTTATTTGATTATATAGTTGTTGTAGTTATTTTTTTAAGTAATGGAGAAATATTTTAAGAGAAAAATTATAGTTGAATTACTATATTAAGATCAATAAATAGGTGATTATTTGATTATATATATTAAGAAAGACTTATTTGATACTATAGACAATGAGATTATTATATGTTACTATCAAGGAATGAAAATACGTAAAGCAACTATATTTTTTTTATTTTGCTTCTTTATATATAAAAGATATTTACATATTAATTTATGAATATATAAAATATCATTATTTTTATTATTTTTAATATATATATATATAATTTTTTTATTTTACCCCTTCAATAGAAAGTTTGACTTCATTCTTGATTGTATTTAGTATAAGTCACAAAAGAATCTCTTTACTCAGACAGTATATGCAAAGTAGATAAACAATGCTAGAAACTGTTACAATAGAACTATTTATAATTTATTTGGTTATGTAAATTAAATAGGTTTGAAGCCCTCTCTAGCCGTAACTTCTTTATGTCATTTTCTAATTTTTGTATGCTTTCACATTATTAATAAATAATTAAAAATATTTAATGTTAGATAGATATAATTTAAGAGGTTATTATTGTTGAGTTATTTATAGTTAATATTTAATCCATTATCAAAAAAAATAAAAATATATTAAAAATATATTAAAATCCAAATAACTTATATCAAATTTTTATAATTTTTAATAATGTCAGCACCATCCGTGGGTCTTTTCTAGTATAATATTAAATCTAAAGTCAATGGCACAACTCTTTGCCACGTGTTACTTTTCCAAATTTATTTAAGTTAATTTATTAAATATTAAATTAATATTAATTAATTAATGTTAAATTAGATTAAAATTAAATATTGGATGATTCTTAAATTAAATTAGATTTCTTTAGATAAATTTAAAATTAAAATGTTTTAAATTTCAAATTATTAAATTTAAAATTAAAAATTTTTAAATGTCAAATTAAAATCTTTTAGAAAATTTTTAAATTAAATTAAATTCATTTAGATAATATCAAACTACATTAAATTTCTAATATTTTAGATAATTTTTAAATTAAATTAAATTAAATTCATTTGGATTTCTAATATTTTAGATAATTTTCAAGTTAAATTAAATTCATTTAAATTTTTAAATTTTTAGACAATTTTTAAATAAAATTAAATTCATTAAGATAATATCAAAGTAAATTAAAAATAAGAAATGATTACATATTTTAATTTTGACATGATTATAATTTTTGCTTGGCAGAATTTGAATAATGATCAAAAGACGGGAGCTAAGGTATGCTTAATCCAGTTCAAATGTTGCAACTTTTCACTGTATATTAAACCAAAGTTATTATGTGGAGGATCTTGGTATAAGCTAAGCATGGTATTTATTAATTGACAACTCATGTTCGAATTTATTCTTAGTTATATACTGCGTATTATGTGTTGTAGCCAATAAGAATCACTTCTATTTTTCTTTTTTGTATATTTTTAAAATTTTTTCTTTAGACTGCGTTGGATATAAAATTTAAAAGTTTTATATTCGAGAGTTTAGATAAATCTGTATTGGAAATTATAACTTTTCTGTATCCCTATTTATTTATAAAATATTGTTTTTAATTTCAAAATATTGTCATAATTTTAAATTATTTGTTATTTCAAAATTATTTGTTATTTTTTGTTATATACATATATATATATATACTATGATTGCTCTATGTATGCATTCAAAAAATTTGAAATTTTGGTTTATGATATAATTTTTTTATTGTCAAATATGAAATATTATAATGGAGTAAGTGGAGTTAAATCTTAAAATAAAGACAATGTTTAAGTATAAATTTTAAATTTTATCGTTTTTGGAAAATAATGTTTCAATTTTAAATTTAATTTAATATAATGAATTCAATTTTAAATCTTACCAAAGTCTAATTTAATATAATATATAAGTCAAATTACAATTTTTAAAATACAACCATTAACAATAAAACGTATAAGTTAAATTCAAATTCTTAAAATATAGTCACAAATTATTTGGTTATAAATTGATTTCATATTTTTGAAATAATAAATTAGACCCTCTCTTACTTTTTCAGTTTTTGAATAGCTAGAGACAGGGCTTTTTTGCAATTATTTTCTTTGTTATTAAGTGAAAATTTTCATCCATTTATTTTAAATTCTTATAAAGCTTTATGTTTGATATTTCCTTTGTTTATTGTTTTGAACCAACACTACACACACACATATTTCATAGAAGTTAATAATTCGATAATAATATTTATTTATTTTTCTACTTAAGTATAATATTTTTTCCATTTTTATTGGTAATATTTAATTTATTACAATATGTGTACGTATCTCATAATAGTTAGAGTCATATAAATATATGTCTTTATTTTTTATTTTTCAATTTATTAACAATATCTGATTTTTTGTATTATTTTAATTTCAGCATTCAACCCTTTGTATGTATTATTTACTATTTTTTCATATTATATTCTTTATTTTTAACTTTATTTGGGCTTATTGTGTGAGATAAAATTTATATTTAATTTTTTTCGAAGTTTCTCAATTGTTAAAATTACTAAATTATTATGATAATATTGTGAAATTGAAAATTTATATATGTTTGTAATTTAATAATTATAGATTATTTATTTAAATCTATCAATATATGTATTAATTTTATTTTTTATTTATAGTTGCAAGTAATTAATTATTTATTTAAAATTATCATAAAATTTAAAAAATAAAAATACTCACAGCATCATGTAGATAATTTATTGTAGTATTATACTAATACAATTGTCATTAATATAATATTATACCATGGGTCTCATGCTTATCTTGTTAAATATCTCAATTTCTTAAAATTTTAAATTAAAATAGATTTATTATTTATTATAATAGAAATTATTTAATATTTATTGGAAGAATTTAAATAAAATTAGTACATTCTATTTAATATTAAAAATAACTATAGAGTTTAAATAGAATTATAATATTCTACTTGATTATGATAATAATTATACTTACTAATTAGTTATTATCTAATCATATAAATTAATTTTTTTAAAATATTAAAGTAAAATATATAATTAAAAATATAAGTAATTAATTATCATCACACCCATCCGATCCAATAATTATAAGGACAATTAATTAATAATGATATACCTATTTTAACTTTAAATAAATTTACATAATTCAATCAAACTAACGATAATGTTTTTTTTGCATTTTTACATTTTTGCATAAAAAATATAAATTTTAAACAATTCAAAAATTTTTTATTCTAAAAGACTTATATATATTATAGATAAATATATAATTATATAAATTAGTAAAAATATTAAATTAAAGTTTATCTATAACATTGTAATTGACCTTGCAGTAATTTATAGTTTAGGATTATCTAGGATTAATAATAATAATCCTAAACTAATCCTGAAAAGAGGGGTGGGCCTACGGCATACCTAAATTTTTTTTTTTATAATTTTCTAATTTTGTTTGTACATATTTTAAAAAATATTTTTAGAATTCTTCATTCTTTTAGGAACAAAAAATTTGTGATTAAATTTGCATTAATTTATACAAAATCATTATAAAAAGAATATTTGGAAATTTAATTACAACAAAAATAAATTACTTAAATTATAATTTACAATAATCTTTAATAATCATATCAAAATATAAAAATTATAGTTAATAATTATTTTTATAAAACTGACATAATTATCAATATAAAACTTATTACGCTGAATAATTATACTTATTCAACGTCACAACTTCATATTAACTGTAATTAAAATATTAAATTTTACAACTAAAATTTAATATAATTTATAATTTATTATTTGATATAATTTATATTTATTTTATATTTATTTGGAGAGTTCAAATAAAATTAGAATATTCTAATTGATATCGATGATAATTAAGTTTATTTAAAAAATTCAAATAAAATTAGAATATTCTATTTATTATATTATTTTTATATATGGTTTTAATAAATTCCATATAACCTTTTCGTTTTCATAGTTTGATTAATGCCCAGCACAACATAACTTGTTATGGAGCACCACTTGCTATGGATCATTATTTGGATTCAATATATATGAATTAGATGGGTTCTCTGTAAATTTAGGATGGATGAAAGAAGATATTTTAGTTTAACTTAAAGCCAGAACTTGAGGAGAAAATGGGCAAATTTTCTCTTATAATTGTTTAAGTTCTAATTTTACCTTTTATATACAACCACTATTTTATAAATTTATTAATAAGTCATTTTTATTTTTCAAAAAAATTAAATTAATCAAAGAAATTTTTAATACATATGTGCACAAACTATTAAATTTTACATAATGATATATAAAAAATAAAGAAAAAAAAAACTAAATTATGAGTATAATTTTTTAAAAAATAATTAAAATAAAAAATTATCGCATAGTATTAAAAGTAAAAATAATATAATTAAATTAAAAAATAAAGAGAAAAAATTAAAAAATAAATTTTAAAAAATAAAAATTCTAATTTTGTATTATTTTTATTATTTTTATTGTGTTTTCAAATTCTTCTTAATGATTTAGTTTATTAAATGAGTTTAAATTGATTTGATTAAAAAAATTATTCCTTTTATTAATTTCTTTTTTTCCTTTTTTTTGCATTTAAAAATATAATTTTTTAAATTTTTCAGAAGATAAACATATTTACTTCTAAAAGAAATAATTTATTGAAATTTATTTTTTTTAGCTTTTTTTATAATTAAGCTAAAGAATAGGGAGCAATTTAAATTTTGAAGGAGAACAAATACAAGATCTAAAATTTTAATAAATATATATATAATTTTTTTAAATACAAAAATTATATATACATACAAAAATTTCAGAAGAGAACTGCCCCCTCCTTATCACGTGGCTTCACCACTGACTTGGAAGAGGCTTATTGGTTGCTTATTTAATTTTTTATAGTTCATAGTATCTGTGTTTATAGTTTTTATTTTTATGTTTTGTTTATTCTTTCCCTTCATTTGGTTGATGTATATTTGAAATTTTATTCATTCAAAAATCATTTGCTTTTTTTTAGCCGATGATATTGCATTTTTCATTTTTGCTCTAAATATCTTTTATTTATTGTTAATCGTATTGATTTATGATTTAACAAATATTTTTTATTATTTACATGAACTATTATGATAATGTCATATAATTATAAATTTTTTTATATTTCATAATTTGATAATTATAAATTTTTTTCTCATATTTATCAATATATATTAATTTATTTTTTATTTATAATAGTAAAAAATAATTATTTATTTAAAATTATCACAAGATTTACTCATTTACAAAATGAAAATACCTGAATATTTAATATTTAATTGGACTTACCAGCAACCCACTAATATATTATTAGGACTTAAAAGTATTTTAATTCGTTTGATGAATTTTTTTAGGATTTTTAATAAAAATATAAAAAAATTAAATTTATTATATTTATAAATTATTTATTAAAATATTAAAATTTATAAAATATTTATTAAAATATCATATTATTATTAATTTATGATGAATTTATAATAAATTTATAAATTTTATATAATTTATAATAAAATAATTAAAATAAAATAATAAAAAAGTAATACATGATTGTCCAACTAGGTCGGACCATTGAGCCACACGGATAAACCATTTAGATTTTACTTCTTCTTTAGATGTGGGATTTTGGCAGCCAATAAAGTGCGTAAACTTTCCATTTTATTATATTCCCTCCTTCAATGTTTCTCCATTAATTTATGTAAGTGCATATATCATTTAGTTAATTAATTTCCTATTCAAATTAAGAAAAAAAAATTATACAGTTTTCTTTTTTCTTAGGTGATGGCCATGATAGTTTTAACTAATAAATTTTGTTTTAATGGTTAAAATTAAAAAGTAATATCATGAGAAATTGCATTATTATTATTATACCAATTGTTAATAAAATTGAGATAGCAAAACGTGATATAATACATTCATTTGATATTTGATTTATATTTTATTGAAGAATTAAATATAATTATGATATTTTATTTCTTTAAAAAAATTATAATATTTTATTTAATATTAATATTAATTATATTTATGTGAATATTGTAATATTTTATTTTATACTGATGATAATTAAATATCTATATATAAAAAAAATATTAAAATATTATAATTATTATATTGTTTTCTTTTTTTAAACTAATATATAGGTAATATATTATTGTTTTTATTTTTTTATATTTTTTTCTATATTTCGTTTAGTCTATTATTTTTTTTTTGTTGTTTGATCATTATATTTATAATTATGTGATCCTGACAATTACAATTATCTAATTACCCTTTAAAAATTATTAAAATAATTAGAATATTGCATGAATAATTAATTTATAAAAAAATTACAATGTATAAAATAAATTACATATTTACATTAATAAAAATTACGACTAGAAAAGAATAATTTAATCTTTGTCGTCGTTGATATCAGTATACATCAAATAATTCTCAGGTGACAGTTCATATTCAGTTATTAAAAATATACCATCATCTTGAACAGTTCACACTGCATTTTCGTTTCATACGCCCAAAACATTCCTTCCTCTGTTTCATTCAAATAGTTATATGTATTTGAAATAAAATATTTTAATAAATATTTAATTATTTATAAATATGATATAACATTTTTATTTCTATGTAAATATTTAATAAAAATATATAACGCAGCTAGGGGTGAGCAAGGGTGGGCCCGCGCCCAGGCTTGGCTGCCGAAAGTTTTTGAGTTCGGATGGGTGAGCGGCGGGAAAGACCTGCAACATACTGACCTTGCACAGACTCCATCAACATGCTGGCTACGCCACTGCATATAACACCAAGTCACCGGAAACATTATATCATATAATTCCTATGAAATTCGTTTTCCTTGTTTCAATTCTCTGAAAGTTCCATCATACTCTTCAACATCGCACAAAATGTTTATGCTATGGCTTCCATGATTTGTAACTTTCACCTCTGTTTTTGGGAACAGAAAGTTTACTATTTGTTCCATCAGATCAAATGCGCCGACTGCACAAGTTGCTGATGAAAAGAGAAGGCTTGTTGTGCAGATCATGAATTTCGTGATAGTATTGCTTCTTCTTGACATAGCCATGGTGATGACGATGAGGAAATTTTGATCATGGTAGACTTTGTGTTTGTTTGATTATGTATTAGACAATGTTGTGATTCTAATTAATAGATAATTAAAATCTTTATATAAAGAAAATGCTCAAAGTTAATCTTTTTTCTTGTTCTGATTGTTAATTGCTTTCAATGGTGAGAATTTTTCCTTATTATTGTTAACTTGGAAGTTAATTAATTAGTTTGGAAAAATAAAACTAAAAATTATTAGAAATATAATTGCAATTAATATCTAACTAATTTTTTTGTTGGAAAACTTAGTTTTTTTTTTATCAAATATTCAGTTGATTTTGTGTAAATAAACTTTAGTATTTGTTTATTTATAAAATCTAAGTAATCTACATAGATAATGTAATATGATTATTTTATTATTATTCCATATGAGATTACTTTTTTAATAATTTTTAGCATTATAAAATTAATTACTTGCTAAAAATTACTTACTTGGATATAATACTTAATTTACTTTTACCATAGTCATAAAACAACAATAACTAAAGCCTAATTTTTTTGTTAGTTTCAATTAATGGCAACTTACAATATAAGAATTATAATATATAATGGAATTAAAAATTTGTGTTTTTAAACTAATAACTGCCAACAAAGTTGCTAGTGTCAATTGGTCGTTTTTCAGAGATTCCTCTATTTTTCAATTTGTCATGTTGACTAGATTCATATCACCTTTGTTTTTTCGTCCATCAACTATTCAAAATTCTAATACAAAGCTGATATGACGCCACGTTATACATCATGTCAACTCCTAAATTAAAATAACAAATAATATGACAAACTATATAGATTATCATATTAATTTAGGGGTTGATATGTGGCATGATGTCGTATCACGCTAGCTACTTTAAAAATCTTGCAAATTCACTCTAAAAACTTGTGGGAACAGGGAGTTTGAATCCTGAACCTCATGTATAAAAGGCCAAAGTTTTTACTATATTTATAGAATTATTTTATTTCTATGTTAACTATTAATTTTTGAAAATTTATAAAAAATAAAATATTTTTATTCAATAATTAAATAAAATTTATTAATTAAATTATAAATTTTATTTTAGCTAATTAATAAATTTTGTTTAATTTAATTTAATTAATAAATTTTATATAATTAATAAATTTTGTTTAATTAATTAATTTAATTAGTAAATTTTATTTAATTTAATTAATAAATTTTATTTCAATAATAAATTTTGCTTAATTTAATTTAATTGAATAAATAAGTTTTATTAATTTAATTAATAAAATTTATTTAATTATTAAACAAAATTATTTTGTTCTTTACAATTTTTCAAAAACTAATAGTTGAAATATAAATACTGTAAATCTTATAAACAATGTATGAATGTAACTCAGATTGTAAAAGCTTCACAATGATACATTGTTTATAAAACCTAGCTCACATTCTTTATTGGTGGGTAAACAATACAATACTTAGTGAATTCTATTTCACAGTGATAGGAAGAGCCAACATCGAAAGATTAAAAAGCATGGTCGCTATTAACGTTTGGCCGCCAAAAGCCAATTATTCATGTGGTAATTTTTTTATTTCTCTAGCTTCAAATTCTGAAGGTCTAAAAGATCGATAGGTTACGCTTTTACGGTTCGTATCCGTACCGAAAATCAGAATCAAAAGAGCCTTTATCCTTTTGTTCCACACGAGATTTTCGTTCTCGTTGAACTCATCTTAGAACATATGCATTATTTTTTAACAGATGTGTTGCTCCAGCTAAACTTCCTATCTGACAATACCTTCCACCTGAATTGACAGCCGAAATAGCCTTAGATCTAAAAAGAGAGGCACAACTCCGCTTTCAATTCACAAAATAAGTAAAATAACGTTAAAAGTAGTGTTATTTCAGTAGTGTTATTTCATTATCGCTGTTTGCGGCTCTCACTTATCCTACGTCTCTTAAATCATTTCACAGAGTTATATTAGATTACTGCATCACTTCAGGAGCTGACACCAATGTGGCGCATAATGTGATATTGTGTCAGCTTCCAGTTAAGATTTTGGATGGCTGATAAATGAAAGGAAGACAATGATAAAAATTAGATATCTAACAGATGCCAACATGACAAATTGAAGATAGGGGACTATAATGAAAAAGTGAACATCTGAGAAATGACTAACGTAATTTACCCATAGAATAATACTACAATAATGTATAAAGTTAACCAAATCATGTAATTGTAACCTAATACTACAATAATGTACAATAATGTAATTTACGCAAAGCAGAGGCTAAACTTATTGTAACCAAGTCATATCATCCAAACAAGCAGAAAATATCATAATTTAATATACAAATAATATAGTAAGAGTAACATGATTGGAATTTTGAATTAGATTATGTTAAATTGAATATTATACTTGTATAAATCTTTGCATAAGAAAATTTTGGATCAAAATAAGTTCAATTTGAAGCATCAATAATAAATCAAATCATGAATCAAAACATAAACAATAAATAGAAATAATAAAAATATAAGTATTTTTTTTATTAGAAAGGAGATTGTAACATTAATTCATAAAACAGAGATACATGAACCCAGGGGTAAGAAGAATACAGAGCAACATTACAATAATCACAGAACCATAAACACAGCAAAATAAAGGAAGAACAAAATAAAACCACATAACACCAAGGGAAAACAAACCTCAAATATAAAAAATAGATTAAACAAACCCAAGCAACTAACAAACAAAAAAAAATCTCCAACTATCTCTTCTTAGTAGAGCGCAAAGAAAGCATTTTAAAGAAACCTCCAAGAACGGCCATAGAATCAATATGAAGCCCGAGAACTGAGAACGATTGCAGAGCCAAAATATAACTTGTTCGTCAGTATCGGTCAAACAGAATGACAAAAACTATGAACTTCTCTGCTATCCCAAGCATCCTCGAATCTAGAATTCGTTGAGGGAAAGAAAGGACCAAAGGTCCTATAATGAGGTGAAAGAGGAAGGAAAAGACAGCCCAGTTTAGAACAAAGCAGAAAAAAAAAAAAAAAAAAAAAAAAGGGGGTAACCCATGATTCTAAAGGATCATCTACCTCAAACTTTAGGATAGAGAAATCAGAGGGGAAAGGGATTGTGAGCTCACTGTTCAAGAGATCTAGAAGAACAAAAAAATTTTGAAAAAATAAAGATTTGGATATAAGAAAGACCAGACTCCAAATCTAACATATAAACATTAAATAGATGCTTTATAGAGCCCGAAACCAATAGATTGAAAGCGTAAATTTGAGCTTTCTAATCGATGAAAAAACCCAACAAAAGCAAAAATAAACACAGAGAAGAGAACAAAAAAAAACAGAATATGAGTAAGAGAGGGAGAACGGGAGGATTAGGGCTACCATCAGTCTAAATCTAAAACCAAAAGTCGGTAAAGCTCTACTAAGAAGAGAAAGCATATTCAATAGCATTAGGAAAAATCAGTTATTAAAGTCATTTAATAGCGCATTTATGCAGTGGGATATCAATAGAGAGAATTTTATAATAAAGATTAATGCAGAGACGATACATTTGAATCAGTTTGAAGGTGATCTCCATCCAAAGAGTAAGACTTCATTACATTGAAGTTACATCAACTCCACTCTGTCCAGTATAATTGGCAACACAACAATATCAGCTACAATTCTAATAAATTTAGTTATTACAATTTGATTTGATTTCCACCCTCGAAATTTCACAAAGAACTTCCGCTAAGGCCTCTATTGACTGAATGACTCTTCATAATGCAACTAGTTCTCCGAATTCGTCTTACAATTCTAATAAATTTAGCTCACTGAGCTTTCTGATGCATCACAATCAACTGCTGGTCTACCATGGCTATGAACTGCCTCAAAGGACTGAGCAGAGGTGCTTGAAAATCCCATTAATGCCTGGAATACATTAGGAAGGCCAGTTTTCAGGTTGTTTAGTCTCATAACTCTAGTAACCTGTACTGAATTCAAATATTTACTCTTCCCAGTGTCCACCCATTTCTTCAAGGCTTCGGTTTTCGCACGTTTAATTGACAGGGGATGTTTAGGGCTCAAATCAGATTGTGCGTTGCCGGCAGCACAGCTCCAATCAACTTTTTTCTCCATTTCAGCAAGCGAGAATAACTCTTTCTGCAATCTTTTCTCAAGTTTGTCAGATTTTTTGCAAAGGTTGAGTTCCTCTACCTGTTGCAGCATTATTGCTTGGATGGCAGACAAAAGGCTTTTAATGGCCTCTGAGGCTATCTGAACAAAGAATTGACATATCAGAAATGAATTCACATATCAGAAATGGCAGTACTAGTAGTGTTTGCAGTATGAAGTGTAAATGTAAACTACAATATACAAGTGTCACTAAATTCATTCTCATAACACCGTGAATCATAATCAGAAGAGACCAATAAAATATTCTATCCAGATGAGAATTGTGATAAATGGTGAATATTGAGCTAAAAATGTTTCTCAGGAAAATACGCTTTTGGAACCATGACATAAGCTGTTATATTCGGTCGTGTAAGGATTAAATCTATCATCCAACTCTGTAACTAACTGTTTGGAATATCCTTGGAGTGAAATCACACCGAAAAATCCAGTATGATGATTCAAGACTGACCCCAAGAAAACAAAAACACTATATTCTCAAAGCATACACCGATCTAATAATGCTAAAACACAGTGACAAAGTCAATTAGGAAAGGGTTATTAATCATCCACAGTTAATTTCTAGCAATATACAAATCTCCACGACACAGAAATCAATCGGCTGCTTTTTCATATAAGTCAGCAGTTTAGCAGGAAGGCTGCTTCATAATAATGATAGACACAATAAATCACATCATGGCTGCTTCAAAATAATGACAGGCACAATAAATTACATCATCACATTCATATTGGAACTTGAAATTTCCTGTGTTTTATACACAATTTAAAAGAAACATGATATTCAATCAAACACTAGCAGTTCAGCACAACCAAAGGATGCATTTTCATAACACATCACCTCCTCATTATGATGACAGCAAAGCACAACTGAAAGAACATTGGAAGGAAACTAGCACAAAATAAACCCTTTTTATTCTTTTTTAAAATGCAGAAATAGCAAAGGAGACTGTTTTTCATTTGCAAAGCACAACTTTGCACAACCAACCAGTGACCAGTAGACTCAAAACAGGGAAACTGACAAGAAAAGAGGAAAATGTAAAAATATAGGTTAGTTTTAGTTTCAATTTATGCAAAATAAACAGGGCTTTAGGTAAATAGTAATGTTCAAACGAAGATTATGATGATACCTTATCAGGTAATCTATCTAAGACAATCTGCCACTCTTCGCACAGATCACGAACTGCAGACAGGTAACTACTATGCTGATTGTCGTCTAAAAGGCAGTTAGTGAGCTGAATCCACCTACAGAGAGTTCTTACATACTCTCGTTGGAACTTAACAAGCTTGCAGAAGCTGATATACCAAGAGGTGACCTCAGTTTCAAGCTGAGATGTCGCCTGGAGATGATAGTCAGTAGTCATGTCTGTACTTTGATTATCAGTGAGATGATTCAACTGCCGAGAAATATGGTTCTGAACTTGATGGCACTCGTACATATTTCTCCACATATTTTTCAGACTGTAAAGCAATCAAGTAAAGGATAGTGGACAACTAAGATCAATTTGACACATACATTTAACATAAACAAACATGAGGCCAGCTTAGTAGTTCATTCAAAGATAGGTTTCATAGTTGAGATGAAAGAAACAAAATATTTACTTTTGAGTTTGAGGTTACTATAGTATAATTGTTCTCCTCTAAATTGTTTAGTCTTTAAGGCATTTCTAAAATGCTTTAACCTTTTTATAAAGGTTAGTGGCATTCACTGTTCACCAAACCAGCTGCTGAGATAATGACCAACTCATGAGTATGATATCCTATACACCAATTAAGATTGATTATTGGAGAAAGTAAAACCTGTTATTTCATGATTTCTTTATCTGGTTTAACAAGTGCGCAATTTTATCATGTTTCACATAAGCTAGTGTATGGGATCATAATCTTTTTACCCTGATAAATCCAAACAAACTCCGGACACACTCACTACGTCAATACATGAACTGGTAACGTCAAGTAATCATGCACGCAGCCATAAGATGTTCAAAAAAGGAACAAGAAATGGGAAAGTTGATTATTTTAAACAAAAATTATGTGGGTGTTATATTCTCAGCAGTAGAAGTCGTTGACATTATCAATAGAGGCCTATGGTCAACTCCCGCTCAATCCAAAATGCGCAGACCAGCAGAATTGTCCGGTTAAAACAAACAAGTAACCAAAAAGAATGATGCCACTGCAGTCAGAATACAAGCTCATTATAGCAATCAATTTAGTAATGACCTTAAAGAGATTATAAACAGGTTATGCGAAGAACTCAAATACGACGACTTCTTGAATAACTGAAAAATAATCTGGCTTCTCTTATAGTATTGATGTGTCAAGCAAAAACAAGAGCATATGATAGGCATCTACAGCAATTTATTTACCCAGAAGTCAATGTGACAAGTTGAGGATACAGCTCCACATCAATGAGTTCCAATATTGACAAATGAGTATTACTTATTGAATGCTGCAGGCGTCTGACATCCATCTCCAAATCCTCAACAACTGATCGAGTTTTATCAATCTTGGATGAGTCATGGTTTTCTTCTTCTTGTTTCAGCAGTAACATGGACTTCTTCTCATGCTCTATTTTGGTCATTTCTTCTTCCTGCATATGTGATCAAACTGATCATTAAGCCAACAGAAAATACAAAGATTTATTCAGTGGAAGAGAAAATATAAATACCACAAATTAAAAGAAGCAGAATTGCACACTAAGTCCTCACATACAAATAACTAAGGATCAGAAAATGATGAAACATTGCCACCATGACAATATTCACTTCTGTTATGGGCATAAAAGTGTTTGATTCATGAACTGCAATTTTAACGTAGAATAAATTATAGCAAGGAATTATAAGAACGAGTTAAATATGCATCTAAATTGTTCAAATTCAATTCTTTTATGATATTCTAACAATACATAATGATGGAAAGATATTTGAGTTACAACCAGGAGTCTGATCAGTCATGCACATCATTTTAGTACTAACATAAATATCTCAGTAAAATTTAAAGCCTAAAATAGGTCAGTAAGTTAAAAGACATCAAATATCAGCAGCTATTACAGCTTAAAAGTTGAAGTTCTGTTTATCTCTCAAGCAAATCATTCACCCAAATGACAAAGGAAAATGTTTTTTAATCTGTCCGAAAAGGAAAATGAAAGAACCTGTGTTCTTAGATAGACTTTAATCTCTTGGAACAAGATCATTATGTTATTATGACTACTTAATACTATGCATAAGAGATCAATGCAGCCATTTAATAAGAATGCAAACATTCCATCCATAAGTCAAATGCCATTATTACTTTCACTGCCTTGTAAAGCTTCTGCTCAGCAGCATATAGTTTGTCGAGTGTGACACAGTGAGCTTCAGGCTTGCATGGTTCACTGGGATTATAGACCTCAGTAGCATCTCTTGAATACTTAAGTGACTTAGAAGACCAACTCCATGACAGTGCACTAAAGACCTTTGCAGAATTACTCCTCTTCCCTGTAAAAAAAAGTTACTACAGTTTCCAAAAGAAACTTAACAATTAAAGCAGCCAGGAGCAGTAAAATAATATCAAGAAGTTATTTATTGTCATGAATTCAGGCACATCCATATATACAGTACCAGGAAGAAACCATTTGCAGCATATGAAGGACCGGAATGACAAGCAAAACAAAATGCTTAGATTACGTAAAAAGAAACAATAGGAAACAGATATTATTGTGCCCTATCTAATATCAGTTTAACATTCCTAGTCAGAAAAGCTTTCACATGCAGGGGAACGCATCTGATTGTTCAGTGACACTGAACATTGAGTCCAATGCCACATGAAGAGAGAGAGAGATAAAGATGAGTTCCAATTGCCAAACAATTTCATCAACCCTAGCTGGCTTACAAAAGAATGCTCCAACCTCCAAAGCTCTAACTCCATGTACATTATACAAAGATAACTCTGTTCATATGCATATTGCATTAAGTTTACATGCTTATGAAAATATATACCAATATATCAATATAAATTTATATGGTTTATTCTGGTCAACCAACATTGCAACTAGTTCATCTTCCAATATTTCAAGATGAAACACTTAGGAAAATAATGGTCACAAACCATAGAATAATAGTATAAAAGGAATCCAAAACTTCTTGGAACTTATAGAGTATTGATATAGATAGCATAAGCTTTTGGGGTAAAGTAGTAAGATTGAAGGCAATGTACAACCTTAAGGTAAGATCAAGGAGGATGTAAATTGTCACCCAAGCAAAAGCTGTAGGTAGAATTTTGAATGTTAAAGTGAAATCCATGATCAACACTTGATCTCAATAGAGAGGCAATCTGTTATCACGTAGGATAGAGTTCGGAGGCTATCCTGCATATAGGAGGTAAAATAAGTTTTTACCCAATGAAGCATCATGATGTCAACAAAGCAAATAAATTCTCCGAATAAGTAACTCTACCGTGTTTTGCCTACTAGCAACTATTACTCCTAAAAACAAATTGTTCCAGTAACTCTGGAAGAAACCTATTCAAAATATTTGTTCTGGAAAAAAGAAGATCCCTTCACAATGATAATCACATATTTAAAGTTCATTCAGATACCTTAAATTACTAAATGAAATACTCAAATAATACAACAATAAAAATACAGTAATACTAAATACCTCTTATTTTCTTAATTGTAAAGAAGATATGGATACTTAAATAATTTAAAACACCACAAAAGATCCACCATAATCTAACTAGAAATATAGATTGAAGAAAGTCCACACAAATGCCTAACTGTCATTGCAATAAAAAGTGATAGCACCAGGAGGAATTCCCTTCAAACATATGCAAATATAATTGAAATTTTCTGCTTGCACAAAACAACAAAAGCAATTGATAGAGCAATTAGAAAAAACTTTATCATGTTAAGCAAATGAAACTTCTCCACTAGAAGCTTTTCACACGCATGCGCTCTCTTATGGAAGCATACAAACATCAATGCAAAAAATGTTAAATTAGTGAAAGAAGCCAGTACTTTTTTTCTCTTTGGAATTATGAGGTAGATAAGTGTCCCCTCTTGAAATATCCATGATAACAGCTATTTCCTTTCCACCAGCATATGCTTTGAGGAAATAATCATCCAACTCCTTGACAATGCCCTCCAAGGTCTTCTTGTTTCTCCATTGCACCATAGCCACATCTCCAGTATCTTTAGTACAACAGCTCACCACTGATGAATCATCATCAATCAATTTTAGAGGCTGCTGTTGTTGCTGTATCTGCAGAAGTGAATTAGAAACAGCACCCCTGGCATTCTCCTCTTCTCGATCGTCTTCCTCAAATTCTGTCTTAGTCTCTGCCCAATTTTCCTCCTCTCCTACTGATTCTGCCATTTTTCCCTTCCCCCAATGCTTTGGAAAAGAAGGCTCAAGATCATCCCAAATATTATTCCATGAACTGAACACTGGAGGTGGTGGTGTGCAACAATCATCCTCATCAATTTTTATGCTTTCTTCTTGAGCAGTTTCTTCTTTATGGTTATCAATGGATTTTCTTGAATCAGGGCTAAAAGGAGGAGGTGGTGGAGGGGAAGGAGGTAGAGGAAGAGGAGGGGAAGGAGGCAACGCCTGACAATAAGAGGTATTTTCAAGCTCTAATGAATCTGATTCGGTGAATTGCCTAAGAGTGACACCAGTATTCTTCAGTGCCCTAAGATAAGCCAATTGGGCATCTGCAAATTCTCCCCGAAACACCACTAATTGTTTCATTAGCCTCTTTCTCGCCTTGCAAATCTGCACCCTCTCTTCCTTATGAATTCTTGAAGCTACACAACCCATTTCTTCAGTATCTTCAAGAGAAAATATGCTCTGAGTTTAACTTGAAGGCATAACAGAATGAGCAAAGCACAGAAGCAGCCTCAACACCTTGTACTTCTATACCAGAGAGATTAACACAATATCAAAAAAGGGTGAATACATTCAAATTCCTTCTGGACAGACAACAATCTCAGTTGACCATACATATCCAGAAGAGGAGAACCCTAAAACCATCCACTTCCATGATTTTCAGTTGTCCTGGCGAACGCATTTCTCTATTGACTTCAAAGTCGTTTCAAGAAGGGGAAATAAGTCAAGAAAGAACACTGGATTTCAAAGTCTCAAACAAATAAAGTATACAAGTAAAAATGCTTTCTTTAGTAAATTATTCAAGTCAATCCCGTTAAGGGATACGTAGTCCTTAAATCCACTATCCGTTGTCTGAATGCCTTCCAATTTCTTGAAAACCTAAAGAAAGAGAGATTATCAATAAGCAAATATATCCAATTTCAGATAATGCATCCAATAAATACATACCCACAAAGCTGTCAGCAGCTTTCTCCAAGTTGATGTGATGTTTTTACAGATTCAACCAAAAAGAACAAAGCTTTCACTCCCAAATCATGACTCTGCAACTCATAAACTGCGCCTGCTGTGGCGGGGCGCTTTTTTGTTTCACAATAAAACCTGCACCATCATACCTGCCTACTCCCTAGTTCTTGATGATTTACAAGTCCCACAGAAAAAGGAAAAGCTCATTAAGTTATTACCCATCTTCAAAATCTCCATAGCTCACAAACAAAAAAACTGCAAACCAAACACAAAAAACAATGATAGTGTTAAAAAGAAAGTACCCAGATGGATCTTAAGTAAGGAGAATCACAAAGAGATTTTTTTTGAAGGATTTTTTTTAGTTTTAAAGAAAACAAAACAAAACAAAGATTTTTTAAAGAAACAAAGAAGACAAGAAAAAAGAAATTAAATAGGACTGACATGGAAGCTGGCAATGCAGGCAGACAGAGGAGGAGACCAGTGCTCTTCTTCCTTTCTATTATTGTATCCTTCGCTGCTGCGAACATTAAATAAAAGAACTACTACACCAGTCCTACTTTCTTGTCTTTTTAACCATGAACAGCAGCAAAAAGTACCCATTTACTTCAAAAAAATGATTTGGAAGGTATTTTTTTAAACTAGAATTTTTCATCTTTCCGTGAATAAGTGATTTTTTAAATTATAATCAGATTAAAAATAAGTAGTTAAATATTTTTATAAATTAATTAATAATTAACTGATAATCAGTTTATAATAGTTAAGAGGGTGTTTCTTAAAACTTATAATATTTCTGTAAAATCAATTTATAATCAGTTTTTAATAACAGAAATTATCAAAATTATCAAACTGTCCCTGAATTTATTTATTATATAAAAATAATTTTTTAAATGTTAATTCAAAATTTATTTTACAATAATAATAATAATAATAATATTTATTTAATAATAATAATATTGATATTATCAATAAATTATACAAATAAAAAACTATTATGTAAATATTACCAAATTAATTAGAATTCTAAAAATATTTTTAAGAGAGAAGGGGAAAGGTAAAAGAATTTTGATGGGAACTAAAGTATATAGGGTGGACAAATTAGAAATATTGAAGATTAGATAAGGATAGTATGGTCTTTTACTTGATCAAAACTACTTAAAAAAAGATAGTAAAACTTAACTTTTAAAAAACTGATTAAAATCATATTATAATCTACTATTTAAATTTTCAGAAATATTTAAATAAACAACTTACAATCTAAAAACTGTTTATAATTAATTTTGATCAACTTTTAAAATTTAAGAAATAACCTTTTAATTTTAAAAATATTAAAAAAAATTATCATATCAAAATAACAAGTGAAAGATGCTAAAGTGGATAAAAAAAACCAAGAAATTGAATAAAAAAATAAAAAAAGAAAAAATATAAAAAGAAACTCACTGTCACAAGAATATCATTGCAAGTTATGCATTTACAAAGGCCTGGAAGAGGAATAATTATATGCTACAACTGTTGTAGCAATAAATGCCTACAACACACCAATAGAATTCTTACACGTAGGTATTTATTGCTACAACAGAATTAAATAAATGTCAATAAATACCTACGTGTAAAAATTCGATTGGTGTGTTGTAGGCATTTATTGCTACAACAGTTGTAGCATATAATTATTCCTGGAAGAGGGGCAGCTCCAAACCCAATAAACATGGGAAGCATCCAAAGCAGAGGTATGTGAATTTTAGCAGCACCCCATTATTGTACTTTGAATATTGAATCATTTTTTGTTTTTTTATTTAATAAAAAATATTATATTATCATTACTAAAGCATGGAGTATTTTTTTTTTTTGAAACAAGCATGGAGTAATTTTTTTTTTTAACAAGCATGGAGTATTTTAATTGTTGTATTCATCAAATATATTTGACTACTAAATAAAATATTTACATTATGAAATTCAAAATTTATGTAATACTATAAGAGCAAACTCCAACAATTATTTAGCTTACTGTTATAATTGTAACTTCTCATCAATAATTATTATTTTATAATTTAAAAATTATTTAATATAATTTTTAACAGTTCTATTTTAATTAAACTCAAGAATTATAATTTGTCATTTTTATAATTTATGAATATTAGCCTATAATATTACTTAATGCTAATTATAGGCATATGTTTGGAATAAGAATTGCTAATAATGGTGAAAATATAAATAAGGGTGATATCAATAACAATAAGTAAAACTTAATAAGAGTTTTTCTTATGCAAGTAATAGACGATATTGATGCTGCAAAAAAAAAAAAAAGACGATATTGAGTCATGTTTTTAAGCTTCTTTTTTTTTAATTCAAAGGACAAAGTTTCATTACCAAGGCCAAGAACACCCAATCATAATAAAACTGAAAATAATAATAATAAGGGTTAATTATAAATTTTCTTAATTAATAATTAAATGCTTAATAATCTTAATCTTTGAAATATAAATTATAATGTGTTTACTTAAAGAAAATAATTTTTTTATTGTTATTTTTTATTTTTTTTATTTTTTATTTTTTAAAAAAATTAGAGTATTTATTTTTTTGCAGAAAATTTAAAAAATGCATTTATGTAACAAAATGGAAAATTATTTTTTATTTTGATAAATTGGAAAATATGTTTATTTGATAAAAATGAAAAATAATTTTTTGTTTTAAAAATTAGAAAATATGTTTATATAAAATAAATTAAAAATAAATTTCTTTGGAAATTTTGTAATATAAAATAAAAATTATTTCTCAAAATTTTAAAACTAATATATACAATATTACATCTACATATCTCTTTGAAAAAAAAATTTACATCTATAAAATATGTGAAATTAACCATAAAAATATTACATCTATAAAAATATTATTTCTCAAAAAAAAATTACATATAAATTTAAAGAGAAAAAATAAATTGAAAATTAATAAATAAAATAAAATTAAAAAATAAAAGAAACAAAATTAACCACAATCTCTCAAGTATAATTGACATAAAAAGGAAATATCAAGATCCTGGAATTCCATCCCAAGATCCTGAGGAGTATATATAATTTAAAAAAGAAAAAAGACATGACGCAGTTTTTCAAAAATCATGTGTATTCCAAACTTGAAAAACATGTAAATTTTGTTTTGCAATCTCTTCTTAAGTTTTATAAAATTGAAAACTTATTTTCTATTTTTAATTTTAAAAAATTAAATTATATGAACGTCATCTTTTATTTTTTATTTTTTATAAAAAAATTTCTGAAAAAAATAAGTCTAGTTTTCTATTGCACGAACACATTCAATTTTTACCACAATTTAGTGCCTAACTTTTTAAAATAAATTGTACTTTAAATTTTAAAATCAACTACAATTTTAATCTTTCAAATTGTTAAAATTTTAAATATTTAATCCCTATTGTGACTTTCATTTACAGTAATATGATAAGTGATTTTAGAACAACGAGGATCAACATGTACCTTAAAAAAATGGATTTTTTTTATAATAATAGTAATAATACAAAAATAAACAAATGGAAATATAAAGAAAGTCGCAGAATATATATAGCTTCGATTTTCTAAATTTACACAAGTCGGAAGTCCAATTTAATTGAGATAATACATGTTTACAGTTCCGTTTGAATCGAAATTAGACAGGAGTTCAACCTGTCAAAATCAAAATTGAAATAGGCTAAAATTGGAATCGTGGTCAAACTAAAATTTACAACTTAATTTATAATTAAGTTGAAATTTTTAATTTTTAAAAATCACCAAACTAATAATTTTTATGGTTTAAAATTATCAGTTTAAACTGTTAAATTAATATATTTTATTTAGATTATTACATTTATTTTATTTATTTATTATTTTTTAATTTTAAATATTTTACTAATCTTATAAATACCACACATATTTTAAATTTTTCTATTTCTCTAATTTTTTAATTTCTCTCATTTTTCTTTTTATTCTTCAATCTATTGTATATTATGATCTGTAATATTCTCTACAATTTATATCTTTTAATTTACTCTATAATATTTTATATAATCTATATTATTATTTTTTTAAATATTATCTACATTATAATCTTAATAATTTTATTTTATATTAAAATTTTATTTTTATTATTTTTATTTTATTTCTATTTTTTAAATTTTTATCTCATGTATTATTTTTTTTTTGTTTCAAAATTTATTACATTATGATTTTCAAAAAAAAAGAGGTAAATAGTCAATGCTTAAATTTTAGACCAAAAAAAGAAATAATATAGTTGATAAATATTTTAGATAAATTGATAAAGAAAATATAATTGAATAAATTAAAATGATAATATTCAGCAATTGCATAAATATAAGATAAAAGAAATACATGATCATTGAGTTCTTTCTAAAGCCCAAAATAATGCATAAGCAACTTAAATTGCTTATGCATCCTTTTTATCATTTATTTAGTATATTAATTTCAATATTTTTACTTTTTACTAGTTTTAATTTAAAATATTTTTTTCTAACTTTTTAATTTAAACTACTTGTAAATTGTCTTCAAAATTATTTAAACTATTTTGAAGTCTTAAATTATTTTTGAACTATCCCTTTCAACTCGTTCCTCAAATATTGTCTCTAGAACCACCTTTAAACTGATATTCAAACCACAACTAATGATTCTTGAACCTTATTTGAGTCGTCCTATAAAAAATTTGATTCAAATTTAAGAATTTTCTAAATCAAAATCGACAATTTAAGTATCAGAATCTACGATTTTTGAGTCGTGGCCTTGTATTGTGCTTTTTAAGGTGTGAAGCACTGAGCAAAAGGGAAGGTGTAAATTTATTCCTCGAGTATATGTGTAGAGATACATTAATCATTAAATAAATTTTTGCCATTATAAATAGAATTTTCTTTATATATGCCTTTTGTAACAAAGAAAAATAACATAGCTGTTATGCTTTAAATTGTAATTATTGTCCAAAACATGATAAAAAAAAGATAATTAAAATGAATTAAATTATCCATGACAATAATTGATAGAGCTGTATGGTTTTAATTTCCAATCAAAAGAATATGCAAATATATTCATTATATAACCCGAATAGTGAATCAAATCAACCGAACTAACTCATTCTTTTTCTTTTGCTTTATTTGGGAAATATGTGAGAATAATAAAATCCATGAGAATTGATGCAACCCCTCCTTTGACAGAGCTCTTGGATCGAGCTCCATAACCGATCATCTCTTAGACCGAGCTCTTATAAGAAGATTCAACATCTGCTCTAGGCATCCCTGTCCAACCGAATTCTCTAGACATCCGCTGACACAGCATGCGCACAATTCTGATATGGCAGGCACACAATCCCCACATTTCAAATATTCGCTGAGATATGCAGGTTTTGTCCCCTATGCACTAACTATATATAGAGGTAGACCCCCGTAGATATGGCTTTCTTCTCCTCTCCGCTTTTACTCCCTTTAAACTCAGACCGATTGAGCTCTGACTTAGGCATCAGAGTATTATTCTGCAAGATATGATCCACCTCTCTCTCTTATCTTGCAGGTTAGAGACCCAGCAGTGGCTTCACCTGAGCCCAAAGATGGAGAGCAAAGACACCCTGAGGTTCGTCCCGTCATCAGCAATGCGGTGAGTATGGACAGGCTATTCCCTGATATAGGCGATGGAGTCTTAGGTATGTCTCACAGCTCCCACAAGAGAAACACTCTAATCGTGTGATACTTTAATAGTTTATATTATAATACCATATGCTCCTGACTTTTAAAGCGCCCCGTGCACTGAACTTCTCTAGCATCCCTGTGCGTACTATAAAATTCAACACATATTGCGCAGCTCACCGTGCCTTAGTCCCACACTGAGAGGCTCATCTAGCCATCATCGCGTATTGAGCTATTAGCACTAATAGTGCCTCACAACGTGCCATTGCTGCGCATCGAGCCAATATCACTTGATTGTGCAGTTCAACGTGCCTTTGTGCACACTGAGCTGCTCATCGCACCCTTGTGCGCCTCAAGTGATCAACATTAGATCATTAGTTCAATGTGCCTCACGCACCGAGCAATCAATACAATCGTGCAACTCTATGCCCCCTTGAGTGCGCTGAGCAACTCAGAGCACCCCTATACGCACCGAGCTATCAGCACTAATCGTGCCTTAGTCTCGTACCAAAGATTAACGCCCTCGTCACTCCAGAACTCTAAGCACTTTGATAGTGAATAACATAGAGTCCTCATCGCTCCTGAACTCTAAGCACTCTAATCATACATATCATAGTGCCTTTGTCGCGCGTGAACTCTAAGCACTCTGATCATGCATATCATAGCTCCCTTGAGAGCCGAATTATCATAACACACTATCGCGTAATAAAAATCCTAGCACAATAACTCTACAGCTCACCGTGCTCACACAGCGAGCCCTACAGTGCCTTACTCGCATACTGACCTTTACCATTTCAAGTTGTGCATCCCAACGCTCCTTAGTCATGCACTGAGCCAAGTCTACTTTGATTGAATACTGAGGTAAGCACTTTGACTATGCCTAACGCTCAATATATTTCATAAAATTCGCACTTTCTATTCTAATTTTTGTAATATTTACATCTGAAAGCAGTGAGATAGTGCTTTTCATTTGCATTTTCGAGCTCCTTAGCTATGTAAGAACAATCCTCAATTATTGTACATAATAAACATACATGAATGTACATAGCTAGGTACTTTAGCAGTTGTCTAAGAGCATGCTCCATAAGCCACTTGACATGAATGTCGCAACAATGAAAGGGAACACCCCTTACTGCCGATCTTCGGCATCCAAGCTCATCAAAGCACCAAGCACTAGCACTAGCACTCAAAGTTGTCAAAGAGAGACTCCCTACTTTTACACACTGAACCAAGACAACTTACTCCGCTCTATAGCATCCAATCTCCTAAGAGCTATACTTCAAAACATGTTGGCCCAATCGGCCGCCATAGATAACACCTCAGGCAGGTAACTACACTATAACTTCACTTTTACAAGTTCTTAAAATACATGTCCAAATTCATACTATACAATAGTAGGGCATTCAGGCCACGAGTGCCAAGGCACACTTAGTGACCCAAGTATGCTATAGAAATCAAGACCAAGGCACCAATATTAGAACCATCGGATGCACCACATGCTTGGGAAAACTAATCAAGTATTATCAATATGTTAAAAAAAATTCAACACAGAATATTTATCTTATCATTGTACAAGTCTCGGTTATAGATCGAGCTATCAAGTTAGAACATATCACATACCGCATAATAAAAAAAAACAAGTATCAGACTATGGTTTAAAATAAGAGATTTACATTATAAGGAAATAGTTTATTACAATATAAGTAGCCCGATCCTTACAATTTGCTAATGGATTAAGCATATATAGATCATACACTTCCTACATAAAAAGTTTATATAAGTTTTGGACCTCTTCCTCTTCATCCTCTTTGTCTTCATCTTCTTTTGTCTCGACCTCGGCAGGTAGTTGGTCGATGTCTATGACCATCATCCAGGATAAGTCCATGTCTGGATTTTTTTTCTTTAATCACTTTGACACAGCCTGCTAGTAGGCATAGACACCTCGAGCGTAGCATTTGTCGCTCCTCTCAGACTCAGCAGCCAGCCCGATCTGAGCAACTTTGAGTGCCTCCTCAGCTAAACTCAACTCGTCCGTCCTTGCACGCAGAGCTTATTCGGCAGAGCATAGATCCTCTGTTCTATTCTTTAAAGCTTTCTGAACTTGCTTCAGCTCCTTATCCTTGGCATTCAGAGCCTTTTCAGCCTCCTGCCTTTAGGCAGACTCTTCCTCACAGCTCTTCGAGGCTTGAGCGAAGTTCATTGCCATGCCTTCTATCCGATCTGCCACGAAGTGGGAGAACTAGGCGAGCTACAAGGCATTACAGTTAATTTCTTTATTAAACATTAAACCTCAGTATAAAAGTTTATATCATCACTTGCCATATGAGAGACTGTTATCATTTTTTGAGCAATCTCCTTTGAGCTCATTTGCGTGTGCTCATGCCTTTCCTCCAGGATAGCCTTATAGATTTGTCTGAGCACTTTTTAGGGACTGTGGTCCTACACTGAATATGATGTTCGGTGCTGGACCCTAAGTTTCTCTTTCACTGCCTCCACTAGCCGGGCTAGTGGCTCCTCCACCTCACTTCTCCCTCAGAATGTCATTTTCCATAACTTTAAAAACTCTGAGCTCATCCTAATCGAGCCTCCCTCTTACTACTTGCTCCCTTTTGGGCTAGACCATCCACGTATTTGAGTAGCTGAATCCCTCACGGGCCTCCAGAATGAAAATTTGATCTTTCCAAGGCTTTACTGAGTCAGGCTTCCCTGTGACTAGACTAAGGTCGGACCTCCCTTGCAGGTACAAAAGGTCTTCATTGGCTCCCGAGTGCAGCCTGAGAACGCTGAAAGCACTCAGCACTCGTGGGTTGTGAACCACCCCGAGCATCCCGCACAGGATCTTAAACCCTGTGATTATCTGCCAGTCGTTTGGGCTCAACTGACCATGAGCAATATTGCAGTAGCATAAGAACGCTATGAGGAACGAGCTAGAGGGAACTGCACCCCCGATCTCAGATATTCTTCATAAATCATCACCTGGTTCTTGGCCAACTCATCGTAGGCTCAGACTTTCTTTTTGAGGATGAGCATCTTACAGTCCTTTAGTACTCGATACTTCAACCAGATCACATCTAAATCTATCTCTGTGATAGTGGATCAGATGTCTTTGACACGAGCTTTTTTTGAGCTTGGATGAACCTCTTAAACTACAATCACATCCTCTTCATGTTTGTCAATCAGAGCAGGAGGTCTCCTTGCTTGTCCTCCCTGCTCCATCACTGCCGACCCAACGTCAACCTGAATGTCCTCTTCCCGGTGGGTAGCTTCAACTAGTGCAATGTGGCAGCTAACCTCTTCAACCTCTTCTACCATACCCAAGCTAATTGTCGCTTGCACAATTTTCTCTACTAATTTTTAAATATAAAATCTTAAAAACACAAGAGAAACCCTAACCTCTGAGTCGAACTCTCAAGTCTTCAAAACCTTTACTCACAACCTTATCAAAGCAACCGAGCTATTCTCACTTGGTCAAGTGAAAACTATTATTTACCCCACACTTTATTTATAAAAGAGATTTCAACTAGATGAACTGATGTCATTATTGCATAACGCAGCCGTTACACTCTTTAAAGCATTACAACCCCGCCTAAACCGTTGGCACACTACTCGAAGCATCGCCTCACTCCTATTTGACATGTGTCCCTCTTTTGAATCTCAACCGACACCACTTGACATAAATGCTAAGTCTTATGGGGGAGTCTAGTAGTATTACTCCTATATTCCCGAGCTCTGGGTCTACTGTTCAGTGTCACAGCAGGGCTTAGCCGAGCTCCTTAAGTAATAAAGGTCCTTGTCCGACACACTAAGATGTCGAGCTCTATGCTCAACCTCTACCTCTGGTCACCTAATAATCCCACGTGCATTATGATTCAGCAGTCTTTGTCGAGTTCACCTGAGCTCCCTTGCATGGTATGACTTTTTGACATAAATGTCAAATGGTCAAATGGAGACTAGTGATAGTACTTCCGCCTCTCAAGCTCTTGTGCTGAGCTTCCCACTGAGGTTCCACATGTGATCATATAACCTCCTTGTATCATGAGCCAATATAGTCGCCCGAGCTTGTCTGAGCTCCTTTACGCGGCATCTTTGAGTCTAATATAAATGTCAGATGACTTAAGGGATTTTAATGATGCTAACTCTCTTTCGATCGAACTCCGTGACCGGTCATCTCTTATATCGGGCTTTCATAAGAAGATTCATCTTCGGCTCTAGGCATCCCTGTCCGACCGAGCTCTTTAAATATCCGCTGACACAACATGTGCACAATCCTGACATGGTAGGCTTACAATCCCGACATTTCAAATATTCGCTGACACATACAAGTTTTGTCCCTCATGCACTAACTATATATAGGAGTAGACACTCATAGGTATGACTCTCTTCTCCTCTCCACTTTTACTCCCTTTAAGCTTAAATCGACTGAACTCTGACTTAGGCATCGGAGTCTCCCCTGCAGGACTCGATCCGCCTCTCTCTTATCTTGCAAGTTAGAGACCTATAAGTGACTTCACCCGAGCCTAAACATGAATGGCTAGAACACCCAGAGGTTCGCCCCATCATCAAGAACTAAGTTGGTATTTCCTTTGTTCAATTTTCAATTATTAAATTTAAAGCTTTAAATTTCATTTGTTTCTTTTCTTATATATATATATATATTATTACTTTAATTTTATTACTTATCTCATTATAGTGAAATATTCGTGCATGTTATAATTATTATATTATCAAGATAATTGTTTATAAAATCATCTTTGTAAGTTAAATTTTAAATAAAGGCGAAAGTAATTTATTTCAAAGTTGAAAATTTAATCTCTAAATCCAATATTTGGTTCGAGAGTAATGCATTTTTTTCCAAAAGGTAATCAACTGAGTCAATTGGGGTTTTTTAATTATATTTTTATCTTTAAAAATTAAATTAATATGGTAGACTCTTAATCAAATTTAAGAAAAATACTAAATAAATAAGACTAAAATAATAAAAATCAACACTTTGCTCATATTAATTATTATTTTCTTCAAAAGTAATGGATACTATTTATTTTAGTATAATTTTGTTTTAATTGTATAATAAACATGTATCCATTATTTTTTTTCCCTGAACATATATATGTTTATTCTTTTACTAGTAAAAACCTTTATTTTTATTTTTTAATTTTAAATTTAATTAACTATTTATTTATTTGCAATTTGTATATTAGTTGTCAAAAGCTTGTAAAGAAAGTGACAACATCATAGCAAAAGAAAATTCTAGTTCCAAAAGTTCAACCAAATTTCAACACTATTACAATTTTTTTTTTTTGGTCTTTTTCTTCCTTAAACTTTCTAAAAGCAAATTTAATAAAAACACGTTTTCATCTAATGATTTGGTTTCAGAGTTAATCTTTCTTTCGGCTATTAGCTTTTGCCATCTCACTTTTATAAGGCTTCTCTTTTTAGCCCTCAAATCCTATTTTTTGTCATAGATAAACATTAAAAGCTAAATCTTCCATTGGCTATTAAATTGTAATTATTTAATTTTGTATAATTTAAGCTAAGAGTTTGTAGGTTTAGCAAATGATTTATTTGGGATTCCTTTGTTATATGCAAAAAATTTTATTTTTTTAATAAATTTTATTTTAGAAAAATTCAACTCTAAATCTTTTAGCTTTGGAAATAAGTACAATATCATTCAATCAAAAGTTGATTGATTATGTTTAGATTTTATCCCCCCTCCGACATACCCACTAAACTATTGTATTGAGAGATTTTTATTAAAATCTAATTCAAATTTGAAAATTTTAGGGGCTTTTAGTTGTAAATAATAATTACTGTTTTTAAATTTTTTTCTAAAAAACGAAAAATGAATTTTATTATTTAGTTAAAAATATTTTTCATTTTAAAATTTAAAAAATATATTTTTTTATATTTATTAATTAATAATTGCGTTTTAAAAAATTATTTTTATCTGTTTTCTAAATGAAAAATACAAAGTTCTAAAACACATCTACTTCTTTTTTTTATTATTTATCCACTATTTCTTTTTTAATTTATTATTTCTTTAGACATGTGTGTGATTTTTAATAAATTCTTTCATATAATTTTTTCATGATTTTAAAATATTACTAAAAATTTCATATTTTTTTAAATGTTATATTTAAAATTTATCTTCAAATAAAAAAAAACTCAATAATCATATTTTTTCATTCTATATATTTACATCAAATAATGAGTACTTTTTAGTGTAGTAAAATTCATTTGATAAAAAAAAATGAAAAAATATATTGTAAAATAAAAAGTAGAAAACAGAGAATATAGAATTGCAAATGAACATATTTTCCATTTTTTGAGTTTCAATTTAGAAAATAAAAAAATAGAAAATTGAGAAAAGGAGAAGAAAACTGAAAAAGAAAATTATTTTCTATAATTAATTATAGCTTGAATTTGGGGTCGGTTAAATTTAATTTTAGAAATTTTTTTACAAAATTGTTAGAAAAATTTTCATGATATTATAAAAAATTTTAATCAATTTATAATTTTATCAGTTTTGTATAATATATACAAGATTTATTATAAAATTTATTATACACTAAATAAATTCAGATAATAAATTTATTATGAGTTTATTTTTATTTTATTATATATTTTTGTAAAATTATAAAAAAAACTGATAAAATGTATAATTTTTTCATAATTTTATTGTCATTGCATCTCACTTGTTTACCTTCACTTTCGGTCTCCTTTCTTTCATATAAAAACTCCTTTTTTTTTTAATCTATTTATCAGATTATTTCCAACACAAAAAGAATCGGACTGAGCTTTTTTTTTTTCAATCAATTCAATCGGACTGAGCTTATTATTATTATTATTTAAATATTGAGCATTAATATTTATTAGATTTTGATAAATTTATTTACCAAATTCCCAATGCTAGAAAAGTTGGTAAATATATTTATTAGATTTTTGTTGTTTGTAATTCTATTTGTTTTTATAGTTGGTTGGTTTTTCATCTTTAATTCTATTTATTTGGTTTGGCACCAACTTCATACTTTGAATTAATTTCAATAATTATTTCTCAACTTATTATAATTTGTATTTATTATTTTCAATTTAATTTGTAACATAAATTTTTTATATTTTATTTGTATTAACACTAATATCCAATCTACAAATTTTAAGTTATATAATTAACCTAGATCCCATTAAATACTTTTATAATTTTTTACGAACAGTATGCCACTTATACATAGTTTATTATTGACTTAACTAGAGCTTTATTATTATTTTTTTTATAAGCAGTAGATTTTTATTAAAATATGACAAAAAGGTTACAGCAGAAGCATATTGCAATAAAGAAAGAAACTATTATAGGGATACTACGTGATAGCACAAAGATAAAACAAAAATCCTGATAAATTAGAAACAAAAGAGACTAGATATAACTTTTTTTAATTTCTCGGATGACCATTTTTCTAGTCTCGATCTGATTGATTTCCTTGTTCTTCTTGTTCTTTTTCTTTGAGGTTACCAGGGTGAAATCATCTTCTATTGGATATTCAAGATCATTAGCTTCTATATTTCTGATGTCTTCATCATCCACTACAGGGGTTGGAAGAGAAGAATTGGAAGTTGAGGCTGCAGGGATTCTTTTAGCTTCAATGGCAGCCAAAGATTGATTTATAAGTTGATGGGAAAGTTTGAGGTCTTTTTTAAATTCTTCTAATGAAGAGTAATCCTTATATCTTGATTTCTTTGTAGATTGGAGATTGGTGGCAGCAGTTTTTGAAAAATCTATATTAGGACTCATAGTTGCTTGGTCCACAGGGTTAGGAGAAGTATGCTGCTTTTCTGTATTATTTAGTTGAGTGCTTGATTCAGTTACCGTTTTATTCCCTTAATCAATATGATTAGTGAGGCCAACATTATCCACCATAGGAGCTGTAAAAGCCTGGTATTCAAGCTCAGCACAAGTTTCATGCATTGAGACATCATCCTAAACTTTAAGATTAGATGGACCAATCTTAATTTTGAACATTGAGACATAGTTTATTATTATTATTATTATTATTATTATTATTATTATTATTATTATTATTATTATTATTATTATTATGAACCGGTAATATTTTAGCTTAAATTTTGATCAAAATTAGATATTAGCCATGTTGATTAGAATTGCTTTAATATAAGAATATTTTTATTATAAAAATCTATTAAATTGAGTGAGGACAAATGAAATTAACTTTTTATATTTCAGTTAAAAAAAACTCTTCACATTCCACACTAACTAAACTTTTTATATGCGTGTGTAAAATATATTATTTTATTTTATTTTATTTATTTTATTTTCCAGATCTAATTATCATGTTAAAAATATTTTATAAAAATTACTAAAATATAACCTAATAATAAATACATATATAATTTGAATAATAAAATTAAATTTGATTCACAATTTAATATAAAAAAAAAATTACAATGCTATCAAAAACAAAAATTTTCTATTAAGTGAAACACTTAGGTTGAAAGGATTTTGTTCGTCTTAAATCCGTTTTATTTCTTTTTGTATTTAAATTTGGAGGAAAAGAAAATGAAATGGTGATTTTTTTAAGGGCTTAAAATGGTGAAATTGTTAAGTAATAGATAGAATTTTCCCCCACGTTTAGTGGTAGAATGAAATTGTTTTAAGAAATGATTATTAAAATTTAAATTTTCAATAATGTTAAATCCCTTTTCTAATACTGAAAAAAAAAATGTGATGAATGTTTCATAACCTAAACATGTTCAAAGCTTTAGCAATTTTTTTTTAAAGTTTCTAATTTTAAAATATATATATATATATATATATTATATAAAATTACTTAAATCTATCATTGAACTGTAAGTAAATTCAAATTTTGAAAAGAAAAAAAAAAGAAGATAAGACATGGCCTTATATATAAATATTTTTTAAACATTTTCAAACTTTTAAAGGAATGCAAATAACATGATATAAATTAAATGTCTGGTATTATTGGTTAGATAATTTAATTTTTAATAAATTTAATATTTATTAAAATTTAAACTGACATTTTTATAATTCTAAAGATAATTTCAGTAAGCAATTCATCCATTATCGTGGAATTATCATTTGTCCCACACAATTTTTCTATACATGAGGAGAATGTAATATAAATATCTCCCTAAACAAAGCTTTACGGAGCATCCATTCTTTAAATAAAGTGAAATATTAATATTTGATACTTTTTTCGGTATGAATATGTGTTTAACACATGTTAAACATGACTCTATATATATTTTATTTTTTTTAAATTTTTCAGACATAAAAAAATATGAATAGGATATATATATAGAACACAATGATAACACATTCTAAAATATTTTAAGATATTTTAAAAGACATTTGAACATAAAATAAATTAACAGTTAGACAATTATAATTAATCTTAATTAATTGTCATAAAAAATTATTTTTTTTGTTTGTATAATTATATTTATATATAAATGAGCTAATACATATTTGTTTTAAGTATATGTTTATCACTCATTAATTTTTTATAACTTAAAACATATATATATATATGTGCATATGTATGCATAATTATATTGATATATATTTATTTTAAATATATTTTTATCTCTAATTATATTTTTATAATTTAAAATATAGATATATGCATATATATATAAGCGTATTTTACCCGTATCGTATTTTTATTTTTTAAGAATTATTGTATCAATATATCCATATTATATCTTATCCGTGTCTGTGTTTCATATATAAAAACTAAAATTTAAAACTCTCACATCTAATAAGAAACAAATAAATGATCTAATTAATATAAAAATGGATTATTCAATTTTATCCATTAGATTTTAGAGTTATACTACTAAATCATTAAAAATTTAAATCAAACTAATATTAAAAAAAAAATTCATAAGATATCATAGCAGTGCTTATGGCACTTCTAAATCTATATTTAAGAATTCAAACCAAACCCATGTTGAAAAGAAAAATTTCACATAAAGTCATCCATTTTTCTCGACTAATATTAATAAGCATATTTAATTTTTTTACAAAGAATGGGCAATACATAGCAAGGTCTGGATATTTATTAGCTATGAATCTTCTGTTTTCTGTTAACTCTAAGGTTATTCCAAGTGTATGTACGCGCTTATGGAGGTTACAAATTCCTCCTAAAATCTTTGAGCAGAGGGTCTTGAGAAATATATTGCCCACAAGATTAGAATATGCCTGTAGAAAGGTTGATTTATCGCCTCCTTATCTTTTGGTATGGTCAGAATGAAGATTTTGATCATATTTTGCTTCATAATCTAAAGACAGTAGAATGCCGAAACTCTATTTGCTTTAATTATAATGATAATTAGAATGACCCACTAGTATTATTTCGGAGATATTTATATTTTTAATTTTATTTTTTATTAAATAATCTTAGTTATTTAGTTATATATAAAAAATATTTAAAATATATTATAACAGTCAAGAGTAAAATTAAAGAATAAATAAAATATAAAAAATAAAAATAATATTTAAAAAATTATAAAATAATTATATTGCTTACTTATTTATATTCAAATTATAATATATTATTCTCAATCTATGATTTACTTTTTTCTGTCATTTAAAAAAAATATTTCATGATGAAATAAAATTTAGTTTGAAAAGTTTTTGTGACAAAGGAGTTATATATTATTTTGATTTGGTTTATTTTTGTAATAAAATAAAATTTTAGTATTTAAAATATTTTCAATTTTTTTCAGATTAAGTCAAATGTAATAATATATAATTATTACTATATTTTTTTAAAGTCAAATATTACCAACAAAACTCATTTCTCGAGTTTTTTTTAATCCTAAACAGAAAACTTCATATTTTTGTGAAACTTCATACTACAAAAAAAATATATGATAACAATAATAATAATAAAAAGAAATTAAGCCATTTATTGTATTTTTCAAAATTTTATAATTTTTATTAACGTGTGTTGCTTCTGTCTAGGTCTCGAATTCGAGTCTTCTAGATATTTTTTTTTCAAATATAATTTAAAAAATATATATTATAAACCCATAATAATCTAATAAAAAAAATCATTTCCATATTTATTATATAATAAACTTATAATAAATAATTAATAAACTTTATATATATTATAAGAAAATTATAAATTTATAAGTTGATGAAAAAATTTACTAAATTTAATAATATTATTTCATATTGATAAATTTTAAATAGTGTGATAATTTTGCACTAAATTATAAGATATATATTTGCACATATGTGAGGGCAAAAATAGAAAAATTGTGTTTAAACACATATGTAAGGACAAAATTTGATAGAAAAGAATGATATTCTTGTATATATATCATTTTTGCCCTCACATATGTGTTTAAACAAAAGTTTCCAAAGTTTAGTACCTATTTATCTTGCCAAACTTTAACTGATTTCCCATCTCTAATTCGCCAACAAACTCATTGGTTCAAAATTTTCCTACCTTCTAATATACTGCTTCAGGTATAGCTTAGATTGGAACCAATTGCAGGGTAAAAAAAAAGAGGAATTGGGATAATACCTTGCTTTTAGTACCTTAGCCACCAGAGAATCCAAAGAAATGACAAGCCTCCATCCTTGTTTAGCTTGGAGTGCTTTGTTAAAACAAGAAAATTCACAAAAACCGATCCCGCCGTCATCTTTTGCCTTAAATAATTGAACCCAACTGTAGATATGTTTCATTACTTTTTTGCCCCTACCAAAAGTGACTAAGCATCGCATGTCCTGGCAGAGTTCATGTGGCAATAAAAAGCATTGTATAACATAGGTAGGTATGGCTTGGGCCGCAGTTTTGATTAACAATTCTTTGCTCGTCAGTGAGAGAAATTTCTCTTTCCTTCTTTGCAGTCTAACCCACAGTCTGTCCTTTAATTTGTTGAATACTATTCATTTAGAACGACCCACTGCAGTAGGGAGCCATAAATAACAGTTATGAGAATTAAAGGACAGACTGTAAATAGCTTCTGAATAATCATAGCTTCTGAATAATCATATTAGACAGAGTCATAGCTTCTGAATAATCAGCTCGCATGAACAGTATGCAGTCATCTGTAAATAATAAATAGGAGATGGTAGGAGCTCCTTCACAAATCCGAATGCCCTGAAACTAACCCCTTTGGATTGAAGCATTGAGAAGATTCGTAAGCCCCTTTGTGCTTAGTAAGAAAAGGTAGGGGGAAAGGGGATCACCTTGCTCGACCACGAGATGGACGTAGTGATTTTGCACCACTTTTAAATAATAGATTAGAAATAAATACTTTTGTTTCTTTTTTCTCATACTTACTGGAGGGGCAGAATTACTAGCATTTTGGTAATCAACATCTATGGAAGGGGCAGAATACGACATCGTCCTAGATTATTTAGGTACCAATCAGATGAGATTTAATTGGAATTTGACTAAGAGAGTTGATTTGTCGATAAAGCTCTTAAGCTTTTTTTTTTCGAGCAGGATAAAGGTCTTAAGCTTGGTGTATAGGGAATGCCTATTGACCCAGGTATAGATGATACTTTGTTCAAATTATGTGTTTTGTCGATTTGCTGTTTTTTAATAAAATCTCTTCTTTTGTAAAAAAAAGGAGTATTTTTGAAAAATTATTATTTGTAATTTAATTTTAAAATTAATATTTTAAGTAAAAATCTCAAAAAATGTATATATAAAAAAATTTAATTTTAAAATTAATATTTTAAATTAAAATCTCAAAAAATGTATATTTAAAAACTTAAATATTATGTGGAGGTGATTCAAAGTGATCCAATGGTTGATGTTGAGGATGCTGAGATTTTATGTCCTCCAATTAGTGACTTAGAGATTAAAGAGGCATTTTGCTCTATTGGGTTAGATAAAGCACCTGGAGTAGATGGGTATAATAGTTGATTTTTTAAGGAAGCATGGGTTGTGGTGTGAACTGAAGTGACTGAGGTTGTTAAAGAATTTTTCTCTACTAGGGTGTTGCTGAAGCAGTTTAACTCCACTACTTTAACTATAATTCCTAAAGTGGCAAACCCAACTGGTATAACAGATTACAAGCCCATTGCCTATTGTACTATTTTCTGCAAGGCAATCACAAAAATTACCACTAAGAGGATGGAGGATGTGTTAAGTAAAGTAGTGAGTAAAGCACAATCTGTTTTTTTCCCAGGAAGAAGCATTGTGGATAATGTGCTAATGGCACATGAATCAGTAAGGAACTATCACGGGGGGGGGGGGGGGGGGGGGGGGTTAAAGCTAGATGTGCTATGAACATAGATTTAAAGAAAGTATATGATTCAGTTCAATGGGATTTCTTAGAGGAGGTTATGTTACGCTTGAAGTTTCCTCTTAAGCTTTTAAATTGGTTTATGTGTTGTGTTAGGACTGCTCATTTCTCTGTTATGGTTAATGGCTCAAGTGAGAAAAAAAGGATTGAGGCAAGGAGATCCAATGTCTCCTTTGTTGTTTGTGTTAGTAATAGAGTACTTGTGTAGGCTGTTGATTTACAAAATTACCTAACTATTTTCAGTTTCATGAGAGTTGTAAAGAAATGAAAGTTAATCACTTGTGCTTTGATGATGACCTGTTCCTGTTCTGTAAGGGTGACTTAGGTTCTATCAAGTTCCTTCATGAAGCTTTGCAATAATTTGAATACGTTTATGGATTGCAAGTCAATGTTCACAAAAGTGTCGTTTTCTTTAGCTGTGTAGAGCTGGAAGTGAAGCAGCAAATTCTGCAGTTTTTAAAGTTTAGGGAAGGTGAGCTTCCTGTTACTTATTTGGGCCTTCCTCTGGTGTCTACAAAATTATCTAAACAATTGTGCATGAAGCTGGTAGATAAGATTACTGCAAGGATTAATTCTTGGGCTGGGAAATTTTTATCGTATGCTGGTAAGGTGTAGTTGATTAATTCAGTTTTAGGGAGTATATAGGTTTATTGGTGTTGTGTCTTTATCCTTCCTAAAGCAGTAGTGAAAGAGATTGATAAATGGTGTAGTAATTTCTTATGGACTGGGAGTTGTGATCAGAATAAGAGAAGCCTTGTGGCCTAGAAGCATGTGTGTAGACCTAAGAAAGAAGGGGGATTAGACATCAAGTAAATATATCCTTGGAATAAGGCTGTTGTTGGTAAACTCATTTGGAAGTTGTTGAATGATAATGAGACACTATGGGCTACCTGGGTATTTAGACACTAGTTCAAGAACTTGAGTTTTTGGGGTTTGACAAAACCATTGGAGGCATATTTGTTAAAATTAGAGATGAATTTAAAGATGGGTATGAGTATAGATTGGGGTAAGGGGAGTTTTCTTTTTGGTTTGACCCTTGGTTGTAGGGTAAAAGCATTATAGACTTATTTTCGGCTTTGGATATCAAAGATGCTGATGTTCCTAAGAAAGCTAAGGTGAAAGATTGCTGGAGAAATAGAGACTGGATGCTGTTAGATCCTTTGAATAGTATGGCAGAAGAGGCTTGGAGGGAGGTACAAAAATTCAGTATAAATGAGGCTCAAGAAGATGTTATTGAGTGGAAGCTATCCAGTACAAGGGTGTTCTCAATAAAGAGTGCTTGGAAGAAGCTTCGTAGCATTAGCCCTGTTGTAAACTAGTGGAAGTTAGTGTAGGGGAAGAACTATATTCCAAGGCACAATTTTGTTATGTGGCTGGCTTTGAAAGGTAGATTGGCTACCTGGAGTAGGCTAGACAAGTGGGGAGTTACTGCAGATGATGGGTGCCCTTTATTCCAGGCTCAGTCAAAAACTGTAAGTCATCTATTTTTTGAGTGTCCTTTTAGTAAAAGAGTTTGGCTTGATGTTTTGAGGAGGTGTTATACTAGCATGGGGTTTTAGTTGGCAGGGGAGGTTAGTTGGTTTACTAGGAAAGCTACTTCTAAGAGTTTGCTTTCAAAGATGAGAAGGGTGGCTTTTCTCTTTTCAGTTTACTGGGTATGGATTGAGAGAAATAACAAGGTTTTTCAGAATATTGATATTGATTTCAAGAGAGTCCTTTATAGAGTCTCTAGCTCTGTAAAACTCAGTTTGTTAAATTCTGCTGTTAATAGGTTGGGGAATAGATGGTAATGTTGGTCGGGTTCATTAATTCTGCTGTTAAATTCTGCTGTGAATAGGATTGAAGTTGTTTGATTAGTATATGATCGGGTTCTTTTTGGTTAGGAATTGACTCATGGTACTTGTGTTGTATCATTCTTTTGATTCTTTTGGCAATAAAACATGCTATTGACAAAAAAAACTTAAATATTTTAAAAAAATTAAATATCTATTTTTTTATATATCTTTAATATATTCAATATATATCTTAAAAAATATATATTTTTTTAGTATACAAAATATACGTTAAAAATATGCCTTTGAAAATGATATTTTTGAAATTATAAGTTAAAAATATATATATTTTAAAAAAGTTTAAATATTTTTAAAAATAATTTTATTTTGAGAATATTTTTTTTTTAAAAAATCAATACATAATTGAGTCCAAATCAGAAATTTCCAAAATACCTGGAAAGTGTACTTATCCCAATGCAATGAAATAAAAAAAAAATTACACTATATACTATATTTTAACTTTCATTTTCAATTTTATTGTTATTGACTTATTTTTTTATATTTACTTTTTCTAAATTTTATTTTTTCAAAAATAGGCTTTTTCCATTTGCACTTTTTTCTTTATTATTTGGGCTTTTTTTCATCTTCTACTCTACCAGATCTTGCAATGCTGATGAAGATTTATTATAGTGATGTTTTTCGTGAAGAAGATGACGATTTTACTAAACATGTTGAAGATATTGCAAAAAAAGTTTGATGTAGTAGATGACAAAGACAACCCCCAAAATAATTATTCTACTTCTTCTTTTTCAAAAATATGGAAGAAGATTTATAAGAATTCCAAATCTAATGAAAGCAAGAATAACAATAAAGAAAAGATTGATTTTGAAGGTTCTGTAGATGCAAGGGATTTCGCATACTATTATCTTAAAAAAGCTTTTTCTTCAATAGTTTTTATGATTAGAGAGCTTCAAAGTTATGTTTTATCTATGAGAGGTGTACTTTTTACAGTGACGATTTTACAAGTTGCAGCTTTCAAATTTCAAAAGGAAATGAATGATTAGCTATCAGATAACTACTTTTTTTTTTTTTGAACCAAATGATTAATTACTTTCTTATTTTTATTTTATTGTGATTATTTTTTGGGTTTCAAATTTAAAGATTTTGGATTTTTTTTTTGTTTTTCGAATGCAGTGTGTTTCATCATATATTTGATAAAATACTTTAAAGAAATAGTTTTTTTTTTTTTCAATTTATAGTTTTCCATCATTATTTAATCATATGTATAAAAAACAAACCATTATTTTAAAAATAGTTTTCCGTTTTTTATTATATTTATATTGATATTTATCATGAGAAAATTATAAAATTTTTATTGTTTCTTATCTTATATGGAATTGTTGTACTAGTCATCTGTTGGTTTATGAATTAACATAAGAGAGATGTTGGAAACTTAATGCTACTTCTTATATTTGGAATGTGAAAGCTTCAATATAACTTATTAGCATTGGAAAGTAAAATTGAAGTTATGTAATATGTTTAGCTATCAACTAAATTTAAAAAATTATAATCATATAATAACAATATATGGATATATATATGTAGGCATATATAACATATAATAACAGTATATGTGCTGTAGTTTTTATTATATGTCTATATATATAACAAATAACAATATATATTTATTGAATTTCGAAACAAATATGTATAAAATTATTTATATGTCTATATATGTAACATATAATTATATATATTTATTGAATTTCAAAATAAATAAGTATAAAATTATTTATATTTCTGTATATATAACAAATAACAACATGTATGAACATATAATAAAATATGGTAGTTGTGTACTAATATTTATATAAATATTAAGAAAATATATTCGTTATATATTGATATAATTTTTCTTTGCAACACAATTGATATAGATTGTTATATGTAATATAAATATATTAGTTGTATATTAATATTATCTTTTTACAATTCTATTAATATATATTGTTATATATTTATATTTATTACATATAATAGCATATGATAGTTGTATACTGATATTTTATTTTAAGTCTATTAATATATATATTGATATATGTTACATATATCAGTATATAAGAATATATAACAATTTATATTCTCATATTTCTTTTTCTAAATCATCTGATGTGTGTTGATGTATATTACACATATCAACATATATATAACAACATATAATAATTATATTTGATATTTCTTTTTATAAATCATTTAATATACTTTGACATATGTTACATATATCAATATATAACAATATATAATATTTTATATTTTTATATTTCTTCTCTAAATCATCTGATATATGTTATATATATATCAATATTTAAAAATATATAACATTTTATATTCTTATATTTCTTTTCTAAATCATATGATATATATATATATATATTACATATCTCAATATATAACATCATATAATATTTTGTATTCTCATATTTTTTCTCTAAATCATCTGATATATATTATATATATCAATATATAACAATTGTATTTGATATTTTTTTTATATAAATCGCTTAATATATGTTGATATATGTAACATATATCAATATATAATAGTTTGTATTCTTACGTTTATTCTCTAAATCATATGATATATGTTGAAATATGTTATACACATAATAGCATATAACACCTTATTTTTTTATATTTTTTCTCTAAATTATCTGATATATGTTGATGTATGTTGTATATATCAATATATAACATATAACACTTTGTATTCTCATGTTTATTTTTTTAAATCATCTGATATATGTTGGTAAATGTTATATATATCAATATATAACATTTATATTTGATATTTTTTATAAATTATTTAATTTTTGTTGATTTATATTACATATATCAATATATAACAACATATAACAATTTATATTCTCATATTTCTTCTCTAATCATTTGATATATGTTATATATATCAATATATAACACTTTGTATTCTCATATTTCTTCTCTAAATCATCTAATATATGTTGATATATATTATATATATCGACATATAACAACAATTAACACTTTGTATTCTCATATTTTTTCTTTAAATCATCTAATATATGTTACATAGATCAACATATAACAGTTGTATTTGATATTTCTTTCTATCATTTAATATATGTTAATTTATGTTATATATATTAATATATAACAGTATATAACAGTTGTATTTTTATGTTTCTTTTCTAAATCAACTAATATATATTGATATATATCGTTTTATGTAGCATGTATGAGTAGATAATAATATATATTAGTTATATGCTGATATTTTCTTTTTGCAATTCTATCGTTATATGTAACATATATGATCATATAACAACATATAATCATTTTATATTGATATTTTTTTTAAAGTCTACTGATATATATTATTATATGTAATATGTACGAACATATATCAGTTGATTTGCAAAAAAGAAATGTTAATGTACAAACATATATCAGTAGACTTGCAAAAAAAGAAATATTAATATACAAATACATATCAGCAGACTTGCAAAAAAAATATTAATATGCAAATATTATATATTGTTATATGTTTTTATATATAACATATATGAACATATATGCTGTTAATTTTTTTAAAATATAAGTTAAAATAAAATTTATAAAATCATATGTTTGACATGTAATTAAAAATTAATTAACATAAATTGTATTTTAAGTTAATTAGTTAATTATTTTTTTTATTATGCAAAATTTTTAAAATGGTAATAAATTAAATTATATTTTAACTTAATTTATTATTTATTTTTTAATTATACAAAATGTTTAAAATGTTATTAAATTAATAACACCACATAAAACATAATAAAAATTTAGTTTTTTTTTGTCCATATCTATGTTGTGGTCCACACTCATATCATATTTTCTAGCATAAATATATATTTATTAATTATATATATTGAGGGGATACCTAGAACTCAAACTCAAAATTTAAATAGAAGTAATACAAAATCACATGTAATACCCTTATACCTCATATACATATCGTACATACACCCAACATATGTAAAATATGCATATAAAGTATAAAGATGTTACAATTCGATTTAATAAAAATTTTTACTTTTTCAATTTAAAATCCCAAACATATTAAAATGTATATTTAAATAGTAATAAAATATTCTCTCTTAATTATAAATTACAAAATAAGCATTATATATGAAAATCTTTTGAAAAATTCATCAGAGTTTTATCTGTAATTTGGACAATCCCAAAATTCAGCAATTACACAACTTGCATAAAAACACTCTTAATAAAATAAATCACAAATATTCACCTCAACTTCTCAATTTCTCTATATTTTCTCAAAATATTTATACACACACATATATATATATATCAAAAACACATAAAATTTCACTTCATACAAATTATCCAAAACATTCTTTATAATTTACAATATATATACTTAAAAAATATAAAATAATGTACATAATATCAAAATGTATTATAATATAAAATATACATACATGTTGGCAAATAGCTCTGATCTCGAAGAAGCAGCAAAAAAAAAACTCAACAAGCAATCTCAAATCTATACCTAACCCGACTTAAAAGAACTCTCCGACTCTATTGGAACACCACTGCCACTTGCGCGATGACTTACAATTGCACTAAGCTAAAAGTTTAATGGTACAAATTTTGATAATAATAAAATTTCAATACAATGTCAATGCATAATGTCTTTATATACTATGTCACAATGTGGCATATAAATTCACTTTTAAAACGTAATTTTTTATCATTTTATAATTCACATTAACACATACACGAATATGGGCCCAAACAAACTAATATGTCATTCAAATTCTAGAGTTACTGTTTTGGTCCATATTAACACCAAGTGTCTAGCCCCAAAGTCAAATCATATATCAGTGTCGCCAAGTATCTAGCCTCGAAGGCAAATCATAAATCAGTGACGCCAAACATCTAGCCCTGAAGGCAAATAATATATCAGTGTAGCATAGCTTCTAGCCCCGAAGGCAAATAATGAGGATAACCTCATAAACATGCCGCCAAACACAGAACTCTAAAAATTGAATAACATACTAGACATACAAATAATTCATATTCTCCATAATCAACTTTTTTTCATTTTTCCATAATCAACTAGGCACATTGCCTCATTTTCTCAATTTTCTCATTCTTATCAATGTCAATTCACCTTAATTCATCATATTTCATCATTTCATCACAGTGTATGACATTTCACATCAAAATCATATTATCCAAATACTTTGGATTATTTTCACATAATTCACACTTTATTTAATTTAGCCATTAATAATGATTTTTCATAATGTATATAAGATATACATAACAATACACATGTCTTAGCACATTATTCATGAATGTTCAATGTATTAAGTAGCTTAACACATTTTTCATCCAAAATGTGTTAAGCCCAAATATAAGGTAAACATATCTCATTTATCAAAAGCTTATACATACATTGCTAAGCACTCAAATGCAAGCTACAAATCTTTCACCAACCTTCACTTTCAATTTGCCCTTCAACACTAGGGTTAGGCGATCTACTAACTCTCAATACCTATATCAAATGTGATCACATACAATCATTTAATATCACATTTTAAGACATTACAAGTATCAAATCTTAATTAAATCTCACTCTTATAAAATTTTTAAAATTAAGCCCAACCTTACTTTAATATTGAACTTTCATTATAAACTATTTAAATTAGTATTTTAAGTTTATTTATATCATTAAAAATATATTACAACATATTTCAATCAATCATATTAATTAAATACACACTCTTATATAAAATCCTAAAATAATACAACATTCACCAATGAAGGTTTTTCATTCCAGCTTATTCTAATTATTAATCCATGCTTATTTTCATCACTTATATTATTAAAGAATATGATTTAAACATTAAAATTAAACAATTAATCATTCTTTAAAAATTTTCTTTTTAAAATCCTAAATCAATACTACCTCATTCAATCTCTATCCAAACTTAACCAAATCTATCATTTGACTTTAAAATTCTTATTTATGCATCAAAATAACACATTTGAAATCAAATTGTACAATTAGAATATAGAATTTCAAAATTCTAAATGTTCCATAACCCTAAATTCTCTCATTTAACAAACACAACTTAAACTCAATTATTCCTTTAATCCAACTTAAAAATCATTAATAACTACTCAAAATAACTTCATACATACCCAATTAAGCAATTAAATCATGATATCACAAATATCCAAACTCAATATATTCATATATCCATGGAATTCTAATGAAGAAGTTAGAAAACTTACTAATTCAAGAGGAAATCACTAAAACTTCACTTGAAACCTTGAATTCCTCTCAATTAATGGAGCTTGGAAGAACAAAAAGTTTGGCTTCTGCAACCATGGTGGTTCAGCCCTAGAGGAAGAAGAAGAAGAAGACTTAAGAATTTTTTCTTTCTTTCTACTTTCATTGTCACCATATATATAATATTATTTTATTATATTTTTAATTATTTATTTATTTAATTATTTATTTAATAAAAGCCATAAATTACAGTTTTCATTCAAAAATAAATTTTTTTAATTTTTTTAATTTTTTTAATTTTTTTAAGTATATTTACAAATTTACCACTTGATTTTGACTTTTCTTTTAAAAATATTGACTTTTAGTTGACTTTGTATATATTATGTGTATTTCATATATATTTCACATATATATTCCTCTTTCTCACTTCTAAACCTTTTTATTTTTCATTTAAATTATTCATTTAATTTATCCAATTTAATTTTAATTTATTTAATTTAATTTTTAAAAATTAGGAATGTTACATCACACATTAGTATTATGCTCGCATTAAATATGATTCTTAATTTATCTGAAGTTATATGAAATTATAAAATACTATAGGCTTAAAATTAGTTATTAAAATTCAATTCGTATGATTTGTTATTAGCTTGATTTGAACATATTCAATTAATTATACTTGAAATGCGATTTTGAAAAATCAATTACAAAAAATATTACAATTTATTTTGAAACTTAAATGTTATTTTGAAATGTTAATAAAAAAAATTAAAATGTACCTGGCTTAATTTATCTGACAAACTACATAATTCACCTAAATAATAATTTTTTAAAAAATAAATGAATTTTATAAAATTTTATGAAATGTATTTTTAAATTTTATCATGTTTATTTCAATTATATAAATTTTAATTTTATGGAATGCATCTTTAATTTTATAAAATTAAATATAGCTAAACTATGTGAAATTTGTAAATTTACTAAAAAGCTAACAAAACAATAGTTATAAAAAAAAATACTATTTCTTTATTTTTTTTTTCTTATGCTTTTTCTCTCTCTGCCTCTTTGTCATTCTCTCTCTCTCTCTCTCTCTCTCTCTCTCTCTCTCTCTCATTTCCAATGTCTTTTTACTGCATTTCCTCTCTCTTTTCCAAGATTTTTTTTTCTCTTTTCCAACCATTTTTATTATATTTTACAAACTAAATTTTAATTATAAATATATAAAATAATATGATATACAATTTGATATATAATTCAATACAGTTCAGTACACTTTAACTTCAAGTTTCCAACCATTGATGATATATAAAATAATAATAATAATTAACATTTTAAGTAGTATCATACTATCATTATTCTATAAATAAATTCTTTTTATTAATTTGTGATACACTTATTTCAAATTTGAGATTTTTTTTTTGCCAATAAAAAAGATAGAGATTTCATTATCATTCAAAAGATATATAAAGGCCCAATAAGGGGTAGATTCAAGTCCTCTAAAGACAAAAAAAAAAAAAAACTAGAAACTGACCAAACTACAAAAAGTTTAAATACGTCAAATAAGAAATATGCGACTTAAAAGAATAAAAGGAATCTCCTTAGTCAAAAACAATAATTGTTGAACCAAAGCCCTTTACAACCATATACATTCACAGGCTGAATAAACCATAATAAATACCTTCACGGGCAGCAAGCCATGCCCCACATGGATAGCAGCGGTAAGATGGGTCCATTCCTTGGACTAAAATAAACTTCTGGTGAACCGATTAGAAACATATACATTAATAAAAAAAATATTTGTGCAATACATCTAAGCTAAAACCAAAAGATAAATTAGAAAAAATGATATCCTCCATTTTATTGTTTTTAATTTTTTACTATTTTATTAGAAATATCTTAGTCATTTTATTATAAATTTATAGAAAATTAATAATAAACTCATTATAAACTATGTAAAATTTATAAACTCATAATAATCATTATAAACTTATTGTAAACTCACTATAAACTAATAAAAATCTGATATTTTAGTAAATATTTTATAAATTCTGATATTTTGATAAATAATATATAAAAATGAAAATTTTGAAATTATTTTTATTTTTTCTTGCATTTTTGTTAAAAGTCCCGAGATAAAACCATAAAAATAGTTCATAAAAGGGGACTTCAAGAGTCTCTGAAGTAGAAAGTTTAAATTTCATTACCTCTTCAACAAGGTAATCCGAGGAAGCAGGGACGAAGCTAGGATAAAGATTTAAGGAAGCCAATGAGTCAAGATAAATAATCATAGAAAAAATTAATTAATCTTAAATTTTAATTTTAAGAAAATTATAAATAATTGTCTCAATTTAAGTGATAGAGAATTTTAAAAAATATTTTAAATAATTATAAAAAAAAGAAAAAAATATAAATTGTAGTCAATTTGAAACTAATATCAAGAAAACGAAGACAATAAAGTAACAAAAAAGTAAAGAAATTAAAAAGAAATTAAAAAAACTCATAAGACTCATATATGTTGTGGAATCATTGTCCTAAGTCTCAACCATAGTTGATGAAATTATTCAATTTCTAATTTATGAGGATAATTAATAAAATGAAAAAAAATATTAATTTTTTCCTACAAATTTTTTCTTTTCTTTTTGTAAAATAAAAATTTTATTTTTCACTAATATATATATTTAGTTTTATGGAAAAACTATGATACAATTGTTGAATTTCAATAGATATAGAGTTAAGAGCTATTGCATGTGAATTAGATTTAGAAGATAAATGATCAATCTTTGTATCAGTCATCTGGAGATACTGATTTTGAGTCTGGACATTCAATAAATGTCAGTTAAGAACTTCTTCAATTTAGGTGGTGCCTTAGGTTTGACCAGTAGGGAGGATTATGGTATGTTGGATGTAAGGCCAGAAATTGATTTTAGTTTGTGGGTTAGTCTATTTTAGAGTGGTGGAAAATCTTCAGATGAAGGTGGTTTAAACATCATATATAAAGGTTATGTAGATGTTAGTGGAACTGGGTTTTTTGGAATATATCTTTTAGGTTGAATGGTTGGTGGTTTGGTTACTTCCAGTAAACCTTATTTTTCAAGAACTTTCAAAGCTTTATCATAAAAGGCTAAAGGAAGAGGGTAATCTTTTTTATGGACTTCTGGTTTAATGGCTATCCAAGGTTGATCATCTGGTGGTGGTGGAGGTGCATTGTGAGAAATCTGAGTTTTACAGAAAGAGAAAAATCTCTTTGGACCTATAAGTATGGTTGGTTGAGAATAAAATTCACCATTCAAGAAATACATGCATCATGGTTCATAATTTTCCAATCCAGGAGAATCCCAAATGGAATGACCTTTCATCTTTGCTGCATAGATATGTCTACTAATGGGATCAAAACTGTGAATTGTAACTCCTTTTTCTCTAGAAAAAGAGACAGGAGTAATCATGCAATTGTGGAAGACTGCAGAGGATGATCTTGAGTTAGAAAGAGCAGAAAAAACTATCTTGACTATTCCATCAGCTTGTTTAATGAACTTGGAATCTGTAGTCTGGATAGATTCTTGCTTCTGCTGCATCTTTTCATAATTGGTAACCCATTCCAAAGGAATGATTTTAGATAACTCATCTCTTGGCAATTGTCTGGGTGTCTGCACAATTGTTGGAGTATAATATATATCTGAATAGATATACAGAACATCTGTGGAAACTCCAGGTGTGGCTATATTAATTGTATGGTCTTGCATTCTATATACCAACTAATGATAAAGTGTAGCTGATACAGAATTATAAACTTGAGGAGCACCAGTAATTTGGACTTTTACTTTCAAAACTTTAGACATATATGAATCTACTAAAGACAAATTATAGTTGGGGAAGAAAGTCAAAACAACACTTCCAGCATTCAGTAAGATTGTACCAATTACAATTATTTCAAAATTCACATATCTAGTATCCAAGAGAGAAAGTCCAGTCACTGGCAATCCTTTTCTGCTATGATAAGAAAGAACTATTCTAATAGCTCCAAGATGGATATAAGAATAGCCTTGTTTCTGCCATTGAAAAATAAATGGTTCAGGAATTTCAAGAGTGACATTCTATTCAACAGTGGTAGAAGAAAGAGTACAGTGGCTAAGAGCAGAGGATTATACGTACTCTTTTATATGAGGAGATCTGGAAGTAATAAGATTTTTAATGCTTCTAATTAGTTTTCTTAAAAACTACATATGGGTTTAACAAAGAAAGTTTAGTATCATCATCCTTTGTTTCTTCTGGGAGATGGGTAATTTCTACAAGATGATCTATTTTACTAGTAATAGACTATTTACAAGAAAAGAGAAAGAACTAAAGAGGAAGTAATTGCTGTAGAAGAACTAGCCATAATTGAAATGGTTCTCTTTCATGTTCTGCTTATCCGTACATATTTCTGATAACCTCAATGGCTCTGATAACACATGGGGTTGTTCTAAGCTCACAGAGGGTTCTGATGTTCAATTCTCTGCAAGTATATGATAAAATGAATATCATACAAAAGGTCAGAGTGAAGAATAGAGCATACTGACTCTATGAACACAAATAAGGTCTGCATAAACTTATAAACACAGACTAAATCTCATGCATAGTCCACTCACACAGCCTGTCATTGGGCATTTAACATGACAGTGCCATTTTGATCTGTCTATGTTATCTTGAAACTCTCAGAAGTAATTCTTTATATCAAGGGATCGTGGCTATCAGAAAATATGCAGAAAAGTATAGAGAAAAGAGAAGAATAGAATTTAGAACTTCATAGTTTTGTTAAACATAAGAGGGATAGAAGAAAGTGAAACTCTCTATATCCCAAAATATACAAACGATGCTCCTAATATAGAAGGAGGAACTAGGATACAAACAAAAAAGTTTATATAAGAGCTTACATCACAAAACACTGAACACAAATAAAAGACAACAAACATGTGAAGGAATAGTAAGATTCCTCCAATTATTACAAACATCATATAGTGGAAACACTGTAGCCACTATATAAAGTGTGAAGGTGACTGATTCATATTTTGATAATCTGAGGAGTTTGAGTCATATGAGGCTGGGATTAGTGGACTATCATCTTGAGTCATACATACATCAATGTATTGTCGTGACATAATATCCATATCTTGTCTATTGGGAGGTGAGCTGGCAATAGTCTCATCAATATCTTGTTGAGTCATAGTTGTACCATTAAGATTCTTTTGAACAGCTGGCTGAGTTGAGCTGGAAGGCACATCTGCTGGGGGAGTAGATGTAGAGATGGAAGACACATCTTTTGCTTAATTAAGAGGTCCACCAAAATTGACATCATAGACAATAAAGTATTCACCAGTGAGCTGGAAATGAAGCTCAGTGGTAGTTTCTGTAAATCTGAGCAGTGCATGGAGGGAAGCTGCAAGTCTTTGTCTGGCATCAGTGGATAGTGTGTTAACTGTTGTAGTCCAATTGAGATCTGGAATAAGGGAGGTACAGATCAATGGAGTTCTGATATTCAAGGGTGAATTATTGAACTTACAAAGTAGCATCTTTAAATCTATCTAACGGCTTTCTTTCTAAAAGAGCTGGCCAACAAAAGATTTTCATTCAAAAGCAAAGTTTTGGGACCAAATGACACCTATTCTAGGATACTAAAAATAAGGACGATGGAGGATGAAAATTGAGTGAAAATTATTGATCTCATCTCCTGGTTTATCCCAAACTTTATAGTATCTGGCAATCTTTTTAAACTTTTTAATCTAATTAGGAATAGAGTCAAACCATTTTAAGAAGCTCCATGGAAGAGAACTAGAATGATCTTTATTCTGGAGAAAACTGATCATCTTCATGAGAGGAATTTCAATAGCATGGTGATATAGTGTTGAGTAACACCATAATAATCATAATTCTGAAATAATTTTTGGATTAGAAGGAGACAAATGATAAACTAAAAATCATGGAAACTCAGGGTAAAAAAGATTAAGCTCACGATTAATATGAAAATAATCATGAACTTCTGAAAGATAAATCAAGAGGTGAGTTCTGGCGAAGTGTTGAATTGAGCTTGGGTCTCTTGGATGAAAACCAAGAAGAAATTGTAAAAACTGGTAATCAAGACGTCTTTCTGTGGTACTGGGAGAACTAGGTGGTATAGAATTATAAGGTCTGGTATTCATCATAATGAGAGGAAGAGACTGAATAGAAGTGATAAGAATAATAGGTTTAGCTGGTTTGGATAAAAGTTCAGGGATGAGATTAGTTTTACCTTTTATTTGTTGTACTAAAAAATCATATAGAGCAAACACTCTTGCAATCTTAACAATTGCTGAGGAGGTAGGGTTTTCTGTTTAAACTCAAGTGCTCTGGGAAAAGATGTGTTGTCAAGAAGGATGAGAAAATAGTGACCTATAAGATGAAACTCAAATTTCTTGATTCCATACTTAACAGCTAAGATTTTTTTATAAGTGGAGTGGTAATATTTTTCACTGTCTTTAAACTGTCCACTTGTATATCCATAATAATATCTTTTTCATTAATTTCTTCAAGAAAAACATCACCGAAAAATTCAACACTAACATATATTTGCAAGATTCTGAGTCTAGTAGAAGAGATGTGAAGAGAGATAGGTTTCTGGGCTAAGGCTTTGATAGTTTGGACTGCTTGGGTTTGAGTTCTATCCAAGGTGGTAGATTCTTTTTGAGAAGTTTAGATAAGTGGTGATGAGTTGGGCTATGGCTAGAAATAAATCTCTGATATAATTAATTATACCAAGAAACTATTGAATTTATTTTTTAGTAAGGTTTGAGTATGAAAACTTAAGAAGTTCTTGGGCTATATGTGGACTTGGTGAATAGGATCCATTTTCAAAATGGAGACTTAAAAAGTCAATAGAGGTTTGGTCCAATAAATTTTTCTTTTCAAACAACATTATCCCATATATTTTGGACAAGTGAGGCAAACTCTTTTAACAGTTGATGATGGGCTTCTTCTATAAAGGAGAAGAGAAAAATATCATCAATGTAAATGAGAGCTGAATACAAAATGAGCTAAAAAATTCTGATTATAGCCTTTTGAAATAGTGATGGGGCAACCTTAAACCCAAAAGGCATAACTGTCCATTGATATTGTGCATCAGGGATACGAAAAGTTGACTTGGGTCTGTCTTCTGATTGAATACCCAATTGCCAAAATCCTACTTTGAGATCAAACTTAGAGAAAATCTTAGCATTTTTCAAATAAACCATGAGAGTAGAAATCTTGGGTAAGGAAAATTTGTCATCTGCCAAGAACAAGTTAAGAGGCTTATAATTAATCACAAGTCTTTTCTTTCCTCGTATCTGTTTTGCCCATTTTTCTACATAAAATCCTGGCAAGCCCAATTTGATTTTGTGGGCTCAATGAGTCCTTGTTGCAATAATTGATCACATTCTTGTCTAGCCAATGCAAGGTCTGAAGGAGACATTCCTAAGTGTGAGGCTTTTGTAGGGTTGATGTCTTTATTCTTTTTTAAAGGAAGGGAAATGAAGATATCAAAATTTTTTCACAAAGGATGAGAGTATTTAAAGTCTATGTGAGAGTTTGCATAATAAGGAAGAAACAATGCTTTCTCAGTATAGAAGGAACTGCAAATGAATAGAGTTTAGCAATGTTGATATAAGTTTTGAACAATTTCTTGTGTTTAAGGCTAGCGAGAAGAATTTGAAGATCTTTAGCTTGATAATAAATGTCAAAACCAATGAGAAGATCTTTATCTAGGAGAGAAGAGCCAAAAATATGAGTCCATATGACACAATCTGTGAAAATTAAATTCTAATTTTTTGGTGGGTAATTAAGTGTGTAGAAAATACTTGTCAATCAGTTGCTCTGAAATGTTCTGTATGAGACTTCTAATACGAATCAGGTAAGATAGATGGATTCATCATGAATCTATGAGCACCAGTATCCATAAAGGTTATCAAAGGAATTGGCTTATCATATTTGAAAGGTAACAGAGAAATATTTACCAAAGAGGTTGGTAAATTTTTATCAACTGGAAAAACTGATGGTAAGGTTGTATGGTCAACATGGAGGATTGGACTATAAGGATCATCATCTTCTTCTTCAGGTATGTCTGAGCCAATATCAGTATCAGAAACTTCAAGAGCAAACAAAGTTTCATTTGTGGGTTCATCTTGTTCAGAAAGGATGGATTCAAGGTCAGCATAATCAGATAAAGAAACTAGTGTCGATTGGTGAACTTGCTGAAGAAATTTAACAGACTTAGAGGTCTGTTTAGGACAATTCTTAGCAAAATGACCTTTCTTGCCACAAATGTAACATTTATCAGAAGCTCTTTTCTTCTTTGAAAAAGGAGATCGTTTCTTGAAAAATTTAAACCTCTTTCTTTTTCTAAATCTTTGGGCAGGAATAGATTTAGGTGAAAAATATTTATGAACAGGAGTCTTCTTTCTGGGAGAACAAGAACATTTCTTGTCATGACATTTTATCTTCAATTCAGGCCTTTTGCAAGCAGATGTCAGAAGGGTTCTATCATTATTTCATTTATGGAAAAATTCTTGTTGTTCACAAAGTTTTCTTAAAGTAGTAGTGGCGATCTGGTGGATTTCACCAAGGGATAAATGAGATATTTCTCATCTAGTTTGTTGCACTATTCTTTGAATTTCTAGCTGTAATTCATCAGGTAAAGAAGCAACGTTAGTAAACTTCATGTTGGGATCAAAAGTTCCTTTCAACTGATAAAATTTCTTTGTCATCCTGTCATAGTGCTTTTTAATATATTTTTCTTTTAAAGAAGAACATTTCATGGAGTAAAAGTCTTATTTCTCAGCACGAGCAATAAGACCATAATCTCCAAGGAACACATTATGAAGAATGTTGGTAGCAGCACTAACTGACTAACTATTAGTGAAGTGAAGACGTTCATATTCACTAAAATTAATGAACCATTCTCGAATGGAACCAGTTGTATGAACAACAAATTCTGCTAATGCCTGTTGCAAGGTAAGGCTATGTTTTATCATTTGAACATCATTCCAAGCATTGAATTCCAAAAGTCTACTTCTCCATTTAAAAGTTGGAACATCATCAAAAGTAAACTAAGGTCCATTGCTGGAACTTGAACCTCTGGTACTAATGTTGATGTATTCTGATTGTTGGTTCATTCCTTCGACTCCTGATTGTCCATCTTGCTCATCTACATGAGGAGGAAGTGGATCTGCATGTCTAAGATGATCTGCCATAAGTAATTGAGTAATATCAGCTGCTGCTTCTTCAAAATCATCAGAAAACTTGTTAGACTCAGATGTATCTGAATCATCAGAGATGGCATAAAAAATCATTTGTTGAAAAGAAGTTTTAGGAACTTCATCTGGTTTTGAAGTGGATGTAGAAGCAGTAGTACTTCTGCAAAAGTCTTTTTAATAGAAGGAAGAATGGATGAAGAAGAGACATAAGATCTCTGAGGTTTTGCTGGTGGAAATAAATCAACAAAAGATGCAAAAGGTGAAACATTGGATGAAGGTGGAACATAGGAGAAACTTGGGAAATGGTTAAAATAATTTGGAGAAGTTTGTAATGGAGGTTGTTTAAGTTGAAGATTTCTTTTAATATGCTGGATTTGAGCTTTGAGTCTTTATATCTCTCTATTTTTTTAAAATTTTATAATATATATATTTTTGACACACATATATATAATAAAAAATATAAATATATATAATGTATTTTGTATATAATATATTATTATATCATTATATATATGAAATATATATTTTATAACATATAGATATAATAATATATATTATATAATAACAAAAATGGGAGGCGCCTCCAACCTATAGTGTGGCTTCATCACTCAGAGGGAGGAAAGTAAGATTCTCTCATATGGTTCCCGTAATTGAAAAAAGGAATATGAAGCTTTGATTTGAAGATTGTGTAACATCTTTACTTAAGAAAAAACTAAAATATAGGAATCTACATACAAATTAAACATGAAAATAATTGAAATTAAAAAAAAAAAGAAGCAATATCTGAGCTCTCCTAAAGGGGCAACTTTCATAAAAACCGAGCTAGTTATGAGTAAAAATGAAGAACAATTACCTGGACTAAAGTCAGAGAGCCAAAAATTCCAAATAGATATCCAAACCTTAGAAAGGTGAACTCATAGCTAGTTTCAATGGCTAGAAGTTTGAAAACCTGAGAAAGAGGATGAAAAGTGTTGGCCGATGTTGGTCTTTTGGGTTTGGATACTTAAGCAGGGCTAAAGTGGTCTTCTAAGTTTTAGAGATTATGATGTAGGAAGGATTGGGAGAACACTGCCATTGAAGTGGAGGGGAGAAGAGAGGAACAAGAATCAGAGAGGCTCCAATTAGGAAAGGCCACAAAGGTTAAGTTGAAAACTCTTCGTTAGAGGTGTTTTAAGCTTGTTAATTGTTTTTCCTCCATCTCCTTACTCTTCTGAAATCACAATGTGTCAAATTTAAGAGGTTAATTTGATATACAATTCAATACACTTTTAACTTGAAGTTATCCAACCTGAATCATTTGAATATATATATATATATATATATATATTTAAGGTAGCATAAATTTTATCTACTTATTTATTACCTTATATCTAAATAAAATTTTAAAATTTTTAATCTTAATAAAAAGATTCTAAAATATGATTTATGTACATTTGAATCTCACTGTTAATTTAAACTTGCAATCTCATGTTAGCCAACTTCTATATTCTACGGGTTCAATAAGAATAGTAATAGCAATGCAAAAGAAATCACGATTGGACAGCGGATATTAACAACTTAAAAAAAATCTCTTTGATGTAATTATTATTTTTTATTTACAACAGCTAAATCAAACGCAATTCTTAAGTAGCCAAATAATAATTATTTATAACTTTCAAATTTTTAGACAATTCTTATTTGTTTAAATAAAAATGTTAAATTTTTACATAAATAACATTAAAAAAATAAAATATTAATATTTAATTTTAATAATTATTAAAATATAATAATAATAATTTTATTCAATATTTCATTATTTTCTAATTGATAGATATATTTTTTATTTTATAAAAATTATGAAAAATTAATTATTTTTATTAAAAATATAAATTTATTATATATTTTTATTGCATATTTATTTCAGCATTAGATATCTTTATTAAATATTTTTAATAAAACAGTATCGTAAAAATTTAAGACATAAGAATAAAATATATTTTTATTGATTTCGGACAAAGAAAATACTTAACAATATTATAAAAAATTAACGACAATTAAATTAAAAACGGATAGAGTAAGGCGAAAATAAAGCAGCGTAATAAGAGCCGCCGCTTATTCCAAAGTGCTTTGAGAATCGAAATTCGTTTCCCCAGAGGCAAGCAAACATTGCCATTCCCTCCGACCTCTCACTGAGCGAATAATTTTATTATATATATATATATAGATAATCAATCATCTAATTTATTTATACACTAATAAAAATCGATTTTTTTTTAATATCTGCTTTTAAAGTTTTTGGCTATATATTAATTATTAACTTTTTAAATAATTTTTTATCGCATATTAACCAATAACATTTTAAACGAACTAATTTTTTTTCATAACATTTTATTTTCATAAGCTTAAATAAAATTTATATAAGCTAATATATTTAATATTTTATTATTATTTTAATTGATTCATATAGTTATGAGTGTGAAATACTTTCAAACTTTAGGAGAAAACGTTTTATTTATTTAATAAATCTAGTCGATGTTGTGAATTTAGATTAATTTATAATTTTTGTATTATAGGTTAAAATTTTAAAAAAATATATGCAGGAAACAATCTTTGGAATTTTTCCTTCTCTCAATAATTATTTCACGTTATAGTTACACGTAACAACAATATGCATCTATATGAAGATCATATTTTGGGAAGAGTCAGATGGTTAATTAAAAGTGAAAACCGGGTACATATAAGGGAGGATCCATGGATTCCTACTCTTCCTAATTTTAGAATCAGCTCTGCCAAATCTGTTAATCAGGTGTATTCGGGGCGAAGCCAGATTTTTTAACGAATGGATAAAATAAAAATATTATATATATATATTAAAAATAATATAAATTTAAAGAGAAACAATTAAGTATTTTAAAAATTTTAATAAAATATATATATATAATTTCAAAAAATAAGGAGGGCAGCTGACGCCTATTAAAATCTGAATATTTTATCCTCCTTATTTTTTCCCTCTCGAGAAGATGAGACTATTCTTAAAATCCTTGCTGCCAATATAACTGATCTAAATAAACTTATTTGGCAGCCTGATAAATATGGTCGGATTTCAGTCAAATCTGTTTTATCTGTTTTTTCATGACTCATCGAATTCTTTCAATTGGCATCATGGTAACAACTCTTAGAGTGGATAGTATGAACTGGCATTATGTGTGAAAACTAAAAATTTTCACCTAAAACACGGAATTTTTTGTGGAGGATCTGTATGAATGCTTTGCCTACCTGTGTTAACTTACAAAAAAGAAAGCTTGGTCATTTTGATTCGTGTCCTATATGTGGTAATGTAGTTGAAACTGAAATGCATATGTTGTTTGAATGTAGTCACTCTCGGGCTGTTTGGTTCATTAGTGATACTGGTTTGAATCCATGGGCTTTCAATAGTTCATCTTTCGTCGCTTGGTGGCTGGATGTTCTAGAAAATTTGAACGGTAGAGATAAAGCTGAATTATTAGCTAGGATAGCTTGCTCGTGTTGGAGTCTTTGGAAGGCAAGAAATGTGTGGATCTTCAAAGGAACTACTCTGGACTCTGTTCTCTGCTTATAAAGCTAAACTTATACATGATGATTTTACTAGGGCTCGATAACTTGACAGCTCTGTTTTTTCCAGATCTCTGGATAATGCGAATCCTTCATCAAGTTCCTATTCTGCTAGACTGTGGTTCCCTCCTCCATACAACTTATTCAAGCCTTGAATTCTGCTGATTTTTGTCCTTCTGTAATTGATGCTATTGTGCTAAAAACTAAGCTGTATCAAGATCTTTTCATAGTTGTTTTTTTGTCCATGTAAATAGGGAGGCTATAGAGTTTCTGATTGGTTTGCATCAACCATTAAAAATTATCAGTTTATGACAGATTGGTTATGTTCCCCTCTTTCTCAGCGTTGCAAACTTTTAACTGAAGACGTGGTCTCTGTGACTTAATTCTCACTTATATATCAATTAGAATGTTGCTTTAACTTGGCTTCGAGAATTTATATATTTTATTTTTTATAAGATAATTTTAATTATTTAGTTATATAAAGAAAATATTTAAAATATATTACATTAATTAAGAATAAAATTGAAAAATAAATAAAACATACAAAAAGCGAGTGTCAAAACCATATATAATTATTATATTATATGAAATGCAATTAGATACTAAAGAAAATTAATAGATTGATTGATAGGTTATATAGTCATGATAATAGAGGTTTCAATTTTATAATTTACTGAACACTCGAAAAACATACAAACTTCACATAATGAATATTATATTATAAGCTACACTAATTAAGTTAATTATATGTGCTATTTATAATTAATAATTATCATAATATATAAATATAAATATTAATTATAACTTCAATATAAAATATAAATTTATATCTTTATATATAAACGTGTGTACATATTTATTTTTATATACCAATAACACCATTTAAAATTTATTTTCGGTATCCATAAAATTTATTTTTATCTCTTAATTACTTTTTTATTTTATTTTATTAAATTATATAAAATATTATTTTTCTTCATAAAATTATTTTGATAACTTATAAAATAAGATTAATATTTAGATGTCAGATATGAAAAATATTTTACTATTTTATGAGTTTAATTTTTTTCTTAATAAATGAAAAATAAATTTTTTTTATTTTTTGAAAAATACAAATCTCAGATAATTTAATTATTAATTATTTATATATTTTTACAAATTATATAATTAAAAAAGAAACTAATTTTAATTTGGTCATTTTCATATTACTTAATAATATAAATATATTGCAAAGAAGTCTAACATATACACACGTATAGTATATTAATTTATTAATAGAGTTCCGAAAATATTAGTAAAAAATATAAATTTCAAGATTAATTAAATGAATAAAAAATATAAATTATATTTATAATTATAATAAAATATAATTTTATAAAAAAATTATTTTTTTCACACAATTCATTATTAAAATAATAAATTATTAAAATTTTTATATAATTTATCATAATACACATTAATTTAAAATTAATAAATTATTTATAATATATAAATTTAATAACTAAACTATATTTAAATTTAAAAAATAAAAATAAAATGAAAAATTTTATAATGAGGTTATTAAAATATAAGTTATTTATTAAGTATATTTTATTAAATTGAATAAATTATATTAAAAAAATTAAAAAAAAATACTAAATGTTATAGGGGCAAAATGGAAAAAAGAGAAGCAAAGATTAACAGTAATTTTAATTCTTTTTAAACTATAGAATAGATTATGGTTTTTCAAAAAGAAAACGTGAAGATAAAATCCTATAATTTAAAAAGTGAATGTATATTTAATTGTTAGAAATTTTAAAATTCATATATTTTAGATGTTAGGTTACCAAACATTTATATATATATATTATACAACTGATAATTTAAAAAAGAAAAAATGTTATCGAAAAGAGACCTACACATGCTGTTTGTCCCGAAGGGGCTAAGCCATTAATTACATGTTTTTTCAATTTATTCATGGCATGCGCTTGTTAGATTAAGCTTATTTATTTATTCATTCTCTCATCATTATGTCTATTATTAATTAATGTTGTGCATTTAGTTTCAAGAAAAATAAATAAATAATATTTGGCAAATATTATCGCATTCTCTCAGTTTTTTTTAATTTCTTTATTTTTTGGAAGAATATTTTTTAATTATATTAATATTATTTAAAAAACAGCATGATATATACTTATAAGGTTTTGAATATGTTCTAAGTTGAAATTCCCCTTTCTCAATATTAAAAAAAAATAGAATCTGTTTATTAACCATTCGTATTATAATATAGATATTTGATATTAATGATATTTTTATTTATTAATTAGTCTTAGAATCAAAGAATAAAATCATATATAAGATTAAAAAAATATAAGTGCAAATTTTTACTGAAATCTGTAGACATTTAATTACTAACTATTAAAACTATGGTATTAATGTATATGTATTTATATTTTGAGATTATTTATTTAAGAAAATAAAAAAAAAACTGTTTATTATTTATTTAAAAAAATATAAAAAAACTGTTTACATTAGTTAAATAGGTAGTCAGAAAAAAAAATTCAACTTTTCCAGACATTTTAATATGTTATTTTAACAAACACAATATAATTAAAACATATTTTGTTTCCTTATAAAAATATAATTAAACTACAATTTATATAAAATAAATATATAAAAATTTAATATTTTATAAAAATTTAAATTTTCGTTGTCCTCAAATTTTTAAATCTATTTTTTTTTTCAAAGCCTCAAAGTCTTTTTTGAGATAATATGATGTGCCAAACGTATCTATCTGCACAAATAATGGATGGAAAATACACATGAGGTATTGATTCTAATACATGCATGCCTCTTAATAAGCGGCGAAATTACCATGAGATCGTACGTAGTCACACGACTTTTCTTTATCGATGGCCAGAAAGAGAGGTTACCGGTGATGCAAAACTCAGTCCCCTATTGATAAAAGTTGAGTTTGCACAGACATTCGTAGAGAGGGATTGAAAAACCTTTCGCAGCAAATAAAATTTATTTTTTTAAAATCGGTCTCTAACGAAACAGTATCATTTCACCATGGAAGCATTTATTTTTTTAATTTAGCCCTTATCGAAATGATATCGTTTCGATAGGAGTTAAGTTAAAAAAATAAATACGTCCCTAGCGAAACGACCCCGTTTTGCTAGGAACTGATTTAAAAAAAATTAATAGGGCTGCGTGAAATCACGCAGCACTTGTCCTTACCTTCCTCTCTCCAGCAACCCTCACCTCCACCTCTAGCCAGGCAAGCCACAACTTCACTAGAAGTACCATTGGCCACTCTTTTTTTATCGGACTATCGCTGCATGCCGACCCTCTAAGCAAAAATCTAGTTATGACACTACTCTTAATTATGATAAATTAAGTTGGATGTGAGCTAGTCTAATTATGTATCACATTTTTTTGAAATTTTTTTAAAAATATTTCAAAAATAAAATATTTTTAAAAATATTTTTTATTTCAAAAATGTTTAACTTTTTAATTTTTAATTTTAAAAATATTCAGTAAAATATACTTCACTTTCAAAGGTATATATAAATATATTTAATATTCAATATATATCAAAATAATGAGTTTTTTTTTTGAAAAAAAAAAGCTAAAAAAGAGAGATATATATTGTAATTTTTCTACTAATATATCTTACACAAAATTGATAGTCATAGGAGAAAGAAAAGGATAAAAATTATTTAGTATTCTCTTTTTTCCTTCGGTGTATTCGAAATTTTATTAAAAGAAAGATAATTATTAAAATTAAAAATTTCTCATTTTAACACTATAAGATAAGTATTCATCAGCCAATAGATTATAATCTATAAAAAATAACTAAAAGTTGAGAGCAATTAATACCTTTTTAATTTTTTGAAGAAATGTTTTTATACAATACAAATGATATTACAAATGTTAAATATCATCAAGTCGTCACAGTGAATATTTAGTTACAATTTACAATTTTTATGAGAAATTTGAAGGGAAAAAATATTTATCGTTAGAGTTCTAATCTCATAATTTCTTATATTAAGCGAGACACTTAATTCGTAATAATAATAACATCTCAACTAATTGTTGGATTTATCATTTAGGGCAATAGACATTGATCTTATTAATCTCTTTTTTATTTAATTATTTGATAACAATAAAATTTTATTTAATTATATTAAATATATAAAATGATTTTCACCCGAGAATAAAAAAAGTTTTCATTTATATCAAATATGAAATATCAAATAAGCCATAAAATTTTACGAAATTTATTTTATATATCATATTAAATAAGAAAAATTATAAAATAAAATATATAAAAAAATCAACAAATTGAGTGTACACACACACACACATATATATATGCACGAATTCGATCAATTACAATCATCCATTTAAATTATAATATTTAAAAAAATTAATTAAAAATAAATTTTATTTTTAAATAAAAAATTATGATTAGTTAAATTTATATGTGGAAATATAGATCTAGTCTATTTTAAAAATTTTTATATAATTAAAAGAGTGATAACATAAGGAGTTTGAGTATTAAGGATGTTTTTCTCTGCGCTATGCATGACCTTTTGCTCTATGCAATTCTCGCCTAATGGTGTGACGTCCTGTTCTTGTTTATCTGCAATAGTTTAATTTTCTTTTCCTGTTACTTTTCTTTTCTTCTTGTTTTTCTTCTTTCTAATCCTTATGGAGAGCGAATTGGAGAATTTAACTCTCTTTGATGATGAAGACGAGTGTATCAAGATCCCTGGATCTATCCAACAAGAGAGTTTCCCATATAAACACTGTTTGGTGGGGATATTCATGAAATATAGCAGAGTTAATTTCATTGCTATGAGGAATATTCTTGCAGATATTTGGCATCCGCTAGGGGGAGTCGATATCACGGAGCTCGGTGGGAAGAGATATCTATTTAGATTTTTTAATGCAGTGGATCTGCAGAGAGTGGTGGAGGGTTCTCCATGGATTTTTAACAATCATCTTTTAGTATGGAAGGAAATTAGGGAAGGTGAGGATCCATTGTATATACCAGTAACTCATTCACCTGTCCGGATTCAAGTTCATGATCTTAAACATGGCTTTATGTCTCAAGAAATGGCTAAGCAAATTGGGGATTTTATTGGGTCTTTTGTTGAATACGATCCAACAATTTGTGTTGATTCTGCTAATATGAGATTTATGAGAATGAAGGTGATAATGGACATACGTAAACCTTTGAAGAGGAGGAAGAGATTGGTTAACGATGATAATATGATGTTTTACGTGCGGTTTAGATATGAGAAAGTGAAAACGTACTGTTACTTGTGTGGGATCATTGGACATACTGATAATTTCTGTGAATTAAGGCTACATAGGAAATCAGAGGAGCTTGTGATGGCATGGGATGATAGTTTACGGGCGTTACCTCGTCGGAGAATGCAACCGGTGAGTAGTTGGATTAGGAGTAGGGTAGGAGATAACTTCGGCGAGAATATTGGGATTTCAGTTGAGGAAGCTTTTAATAAGGAGCAGATAATGGTGCGTGCTTTTAGGAACCAGCTGTATGGTGGTCAAAATAATTCAAATTTGGGAAGTGTTTATGGTAATATGGACTGTGATGAGGGAGCAAACGAGGATGGGCCTGAGTTTGTCCAACCCATAAACTTAAATGAGGATATGCCAATGAAGAAGCCTATTGATATGAAGAAACGACAGCGTGTTATAAAATATTCAGCTCATGGTGTTTCCTTACATCAGAAGGATTTATCATCGAGCTCAAACCCAGCTCAGACATCGACTGGTGAATTTGAAGCGGCTGATCCCGTGATGCGGGATAGCAGAAGCCAATGAGTTTCCTCAGTTGGAATTGCTGGAGCTTGGGAAATCCCGGCGCAATTAGGGCACTGAAGGATATCATCTTGTGTTATAGGCCTAGGGTGATTTTCCTTATGGAAACTTTAGTGCAACGCAAAAAAATGGAGGCTGTGCATCGTTTTCTCGGTTTTGATAATTGTTTTACTGTGGATAGTGTGGGTAGAAGTGGAGGTTTGTGCTTACTACGGATGAATGAAATAAAAATTACCATTAATGGTTTTTCTAGCAATTTTATTGATACTCTGGTGGATTATGAGGATAAGGTTTGGAGGCTGACTGGTTTCTATGGCTATTCGGAGGGCACTAGGCGTCGAGCTTCATGGAATTTGCTACGAACTTTGGCTAGTATGAATGATAAACCATGGCTTTGCTTGGGTGATTTTAATGATATGCTAACAGCGGATGATAAATGTGGGGGTGCTGTAGTTCAAAGACATTTACTGAACGGTTTTTCAGAGGCTGTGGTAGACTGTGGATTAGCTGATATACCTTGGGATGGTTACTGGTTTACCTGGGAAATGAAACGTAATGGCATGGTGGTTTGTCGGGAAAAACTGGATAGAGCTATGTCTAATACAGGCTGGTCTTCTATTTTTATGAATGCTTTGGCAAAGTCTATTGTCGCGCCTGTTTCTGATCATACCCCAATATTAGTGCAGCTTAATTGTGGACAGTTGGTGAATAAATACAAGAAATTTCGGTTTGATAACTGCTGGTTGGGGGAGAATGAGTTGAATCAGATTGTGAAAGATGCTTGGGGCCAGAATTCAAGTGTTCCTTTGCTGCAGAAGAGGGACTGCTGCGTCAAAGAGGTAGAGCGTTGGGGAAGAAATTTCAACAAAAAATTTTGGAAGCAGAAGAAACAATTGCAGAAGCAGGTTGAATTGGCTAGGGAAATTTATGACGATAGGAAAGTGCAAAACTTGAAAGTTGAATGGAATACTATTTTGTTCAAAGAAGATTGTCGTAGGAGGCAAATTGTGAAGCAAAGATGGTTAACTCAAGGGGACCGAAACTCGAAATTTTTCCATGCTTCGATTAAGTATAGGAAGAGAAGGGCGAAGATTATGAAGCTTGAAAATGGTTTGGGGAAGGCTGTTACTGATGAAAGCAAGATGAAACAGTTAACTATGGAGTATTTTTCCACAGTTTATGCTTATGAAGTTTTCAGACAGTGCTGATATTTTTGGTCTGGTCCAACCAAAGGTTACGGTTACTCAAAACAATATTCTTACTGCTCCGGTTACTTTAGAAGAGGTTAAGATGGCAGTGTTTGATATGCAGCCGGATAAATCCCCTGGACCGGATGGCCTTAATCCATCGTTTTTTCAAAATTATTGGTATGTGATTGGAGAAGATATTTGGAGAGGTTGCAAACAATGGCTTGATGCAGGTACTTTTCCGGATACTTTGACTGATACTCAAATTGTGTTATTGCCCAAATGTGATAATCCTGTGTCATTAAAAGACTATAGACCTATTTCGCTGTGCAATGTTTTATACAAAATAGTAGCTAAAGTTTTAGCGAATAGATTAAAACAGTTTCTTCCCTATTTAATTGATGAATGCCAATCTGCTTTTATTCCTGGGAGGTTGATTTCTGATAATGTGGCTGTGACATTTGAACTATTTCATAATATTAGAAATAGGAAGAGCCAAAGTGGCGCGTGTGCTTTAAAGATTGATATTTCGAAAGCTTACGATAGGGTTAATTGGGATTTCTTGAGGGGTATGATGGTGAGAATGGGCTTTTCAGATGTTTGGGTGAAGTGGATGATGATGTGTGTTACTGATTTCAAATATTCGATTTTATTTAATGGGGAGGAAGTTGGCCCTATTTGTCCTGGTAGGGGTTTGAGACAGGGTGATCCCCTTTCGCCCTATTTATTCTTGTTCTGCGCAGAAGGTTTATCTTTATTATTTCAGGATGCTAAAAGGAGAGGGAGATTGCAGGGGGTTAAAGTGGGTATTAATTGTCCAAGCATAACACATCTTCTTTTTGCGGATGATTCTTTTTTTTTTGAGGGTTCTTTTCAGGAAGCAGGGGTGGTGAATCATATTCTAAAAAAGTATGAGAGGGCATCTGGTCAAGCTATCAATTTGAATAAGTCAGGAATTTTTTATAGTCCGAATATGAGTAGCGAGTTGAAGACTGAAATCTCTACACTTCTGGAAGTTGCAGGTTCTATTTGTGACAGCAAATATCTCGGTCTTCCATCTCTTATTGGAAGGTCGAAGAAACAGGTGTTTGGTTTTCTACGAGATAAACTTGAGAAAAGAATCGGTAACTGGTCTAACAGATTTCTTTCTAGAGCTGGGAAGGAGGTCCTTATCAAATCGGTGGCGCAGGCCATTCCCACATATTGTATGAGTGTGTTCAAACTGCCTTTGTTTATTTGTGATGTGTTACAAAAGAGGATGAATAAATATTGGTGGGGGGAGAAGAATGAAGGTAGGAGAGGGATTCATTGGCTATATTGGGAGAGGATGTGTGTTAGTAAAGGGAAGGGAGGGATGGGTTTCAGGGATATTCACTGTTTCAATATGGCAATGTTAGCGAAGCAAGGGTGGCATCTTATGACCGAGCCAGATACTCTGTTTTCTAAACTTTTCAAAGCTAAATATTTTCGTAATAGGGATTTTTTGGATGCTTCTCTGGGTAGGCGTCCTAGTTATGTATGGAGGAGTATTCATGCTTCTATTCGGGTATTGAAACAAGGTATAAGGTGGAGAGTGGGAGATGGGGAGAATATTGGTGTTTTATCACATCCTTGGTTACCTTTGGATTATAATTTCAAGGTGAAGGATAGCAGGGGATTCATTGAACCTGATATGAGAGTGAGAGATCTGTTAATTGAAGGGGAGAGGAGATGGGATGTGGAGAGGTTGATGTCCTTGTTTAGGTTAAGAGAGTTCAAAGCTATTTTGGGAATTCCTATTAGCATTCATGCTAATCGGGACCAAATTATGTGGCATTGGGAGAAAAAAGGTGTGTATAGCGTTAAGTCTGGGTATTATGTGGCTAGGAGGCTTTTGCAAGGGAGGGGAGATGAGTTAGAAGGGGATTGGTGGGGTAAAGTTTGGGGATTGGATGTTTCTCCTAAGGATAGAGATTTTATATGGAGAGCCTTAAGGGATTTATTACCCACTAAGGAGAGGTTGAGAAGAAGGGGGGTGGAGGTGGATATGGGGTGTCCTTGGTGTAGGAGGGAAGAAGATATTAACCTGTGCTTGTGTTATGTTGTAAGGCAAAGGGAGTTTGGAGGCAAGGGGGGTTTGAAGTGGAATATGCTAATATTTCTTTTTTAAACTTTTTCTTGGAGGTCATTGCTTATGGTGACAAATCAAAAGCTCAAAAATTTGTAGTGTATGCTAGATATATTTGGATGGCTAGGAACAATAATCTTTGGAATAATTTGAAAGATACTTGCTATACTATACATTTGAAGGCCCAAGAACATATTACTCTTTGGGAGCACAAGAAGACTTTGCAAAGGAGGGCAGTTGGTTCTTCTTCTAACACGGTTCGACATGGGCAAACATCCATTCCAGCAAGTCACCAACATCCAAGTGGCGATCAAGTTTGGCAAGCTTTTGTGGACGGATCAATTTTTGAACAAGAAGGTATGCAAGGTTTTGGTGCGGTAATGGAGACTGAGGAAGGCATTTTTGTTCGAGCTATTTCAGGCCATTATATTGGTGGTACAAACTCCTTGATTGCTGAGGCGGTAGTGCTTCGGAGTTTTTTATTATTTTTAAAACAATATTTTATTGGTCGTGGAGGAACTATTTTTATTAACTCACAAGTTCTATTTTTCGCGTTAAGTTCTCAGAGTATAAATAGGTCGGATGTAGGGAGTATTGTTCATGATTGTAAGCTTTTATTCTTAGATCTCCCTTTAGTGTCGTGTAGGTGGATCCGTAGGCAAGCTAATAGAAAGGCTCACATCCTAGCTAGAGCTTCTATTCGCTTTGCGCATCTACGTATTTGGGATTTTATCCCACTTTGTTTATCTGAGATTTATGAGAATGAATGATATGAGTATTACTCTTCAAAAAAAAAAAGAGTGATAACATAATACAAATATATTTAAATGGCAATTGATTTAAGTTATAAAGTCATATATATATATATAGTAAAAAACATCATTGACGATAATTTTTTGTTACAAAATTAAGTAAGTTGGGCTAATAATTATAGAAAATTCATGATTGCACCAAACTGTCATTGATATTCCTTTTTGACAATAGCTACAGCTAATGAACAACTTTGTATCTTCTTGTTTATAATTAATTTTATATGGATATGGATCAAAACGTTCGTTGATTCATTGTTGAAAGACATTAATGAGATTATTTCTTATTATTGGTTACAAGACTCTTTACACTAATTTTCTTTTTAATAAATTGATAATTAAAATTTTTATTTTTATTGTTTGTTTTGTCTATATTGACAGTTTTACTCTCCTTTTAGTAAGAATTTTTATCTCCTTAATAATTCTGATAGTAATTTAAGTAAGTTAAAATTATTAAACTTATAATAAGTTGAATTTTACCACATAAAATTATTTAGTTTATTTAGATTAGATTATCTTTCTTACTATGAACTCACTGTTTTAGCTAGGGGATAAAAAAATAAATTAGCTCTTAATAAAACGACATCATTTTATAAAAAGCTTATTTTAAAAAATAAAAAAAAATAAAAGCCTCGCAAAAATCTATTCTCTATAAGTCGAACTTGGATCAACAGAGACTCAAGAGACGAGACTAGGCGAGCTGAAAGGAGAGGGTGAGCAGCGGAGCAGGCCACCTATTGACATTGACTGAGTCACATCCAAGTAGGTACCGAGCCACCCCATTAGCTTATTTTTTTATGTTTTATTTTGTAATTTTAGTGATCAATGTTAGTTTTTTTTATAAATTTAAAATTAGTTTTTAATTTATTATTTTAATAAATTATAATATTATTGAATATTATGATAAATTTTATAATTATTATTTAATTTAATATTTTGATAATTTATTATTATGATAATTTAATTGAATATTTAATATATTAATTTAAAATTTAATTTATAGTTTTTAATTTATTATTTTAATAATTAGGCTAATTATTTTAAAATTTGATTATAAATTAGAATTTGATGATTAGATTAATTATTTTGAAATTTAATTATAAATTAGAGTGAAAATTTGAGATTTTGTGATTATATTTAATTATTTTATAATTTGATTATGAATTAAAAAATTGAAGTTGTAATTAGGTTTATTATTTAGTAAAAAATATTATATGAAATAAATTTATTAAAAAATTAATTAATTTAAATATTTTTTAAAAAATAATTAGTTTAAACATATTTTTTAAAGACTTCAATTAATTTAAACATTTCCTTTAAAAAAGTTTAATTTTTTTAGCTTAGCAATTTTACATCATCGTCTAAATTTTAATTTCGCCACTAATAATATATTAGGTAAACAAATAAAACTATATATTAGGTATAGATTGGGATGATTTTTCATTAAAAAAATTATATTTTATGAATATTTTCTCTCAAATATATTTTTAAGAGAAATGATTTATTTTCTCAACTTAATATCCACAATTGGTTTCTTTTTAATATTTTCTATCAAATTTTATTAATTACCATTTATACTGAGAAATATATTATAATTCTTTAATTTTTTTCACTCATATAAATTATTTATTACATTAAAATTTTTTTCAATATTAAAAAAAATCCAAGAAAGAAGAATTCCTTTCAAAGCCTGCCTGATAAAAAAATTTAAATCCCAAAAAAAATAAAATCCCATCAAAGTAGGGTCTGGTCCCCAGAAAATTGCATGGGACAGAAAATTAAATAAAAAAAAATATTAATTTCATTTAATAATTTTTTGCATTGAAAATTTTGTAGCAAACCATAACCATGGACATGCCATGAAAGCGCAGCGCAAGCAAAGCAAAGTAACGTATGCGCATGGCCTAGCTGGACAAAAGCTTCAAAGGTCACTTATCACTACATTAACAAAGTACTAAATGTTAATTACTAATTGTAATAATAATAATAATAATAATTAAAGAATTCCTTAATAAATCCAACAATCCATTTCTGGATGATTCTTCAGTTTCTTTGGTCAATTCTATTAACTACTGTTTATAGATTTTAAAGATTCTCTAAACCCAAGTTCCAGAGCTGCAATGAGTGTGTTTTAAGCCAATTGGACCCACATGAAAGAGCATTAATTACCCTCAAAATTGAGAACTAGAAGCCGGTTTGGCATTGTATATCATGTTTTGCAGACCATTTTTGTTATCTCTTTTGTGGGTAAATAGGAGTGGGAGCCCGCACAGTTGACTCTTTTTTTCCTTTTCTTTAAGGGCATTGAGTGGTTTTGGTCCCTTGTGTTTCCCATGAGTTCTTTTTTGGAATCTTGTTTGTAGGTTTTGGCCTGCAAAAATAGTAGTAATATTTATTTTGTTTTCTCAGACACCATAATTTCGAGGGATTGACCTAAAATTGGTGTCTTTTTTGTTGATAGAGTTCAAGTTAGTTTCTGGGTATTTAATTTTTATGCTAATGAGGAGCGATTTTAATTATTTTTCTAAGTGGGTATGTTTTAATGGAGTGGATTTTTGAAGTGGGTAAGAGAGTCTCTGTGTAGATTTGGGATTTATTTTTGGCGGGGGCATTGGGCCAGGAGCTGCATTTTGATATACTATTCCAAGGTCTTGGGGAAGAATTTGGTTCAAGGAATTCAAGAGTGGTTTCTTGAGAAATTTAAGGGCGGTTTTGATTTGAGACTGGTGATTAATTGAAGTGGGTCTTGGATTTAGTCTCTGTTCTACTGGCGTGTGGCTTTTCAATAAGGTGTTTGTTTTGGTTTGGAATTGCTGGCTTTCGTATTGATTATTTGGTTTAAGGAGGTTTAGTTTAAGCTTTGCATTAGCTTGAGCAGGAAGCTTGATTCTCTAAGATTTTATTGTTTGCTTTCTGAGAAAATGGCTTGCATGAAACTGGGATCTAAAAGTGATGCATTCCAAAGGCAAGGGCAGGCCTGGTACGCAACCCTTTCTGGTTATTTAGTATTCCTGCAAACTTCATTTTCTGTAATTTATTGTTTTGTGATTCTTTTATTTTCATTTTCTGCTTCTGAATTTGGGTCTTCCTATTCAAGCGTCCTATTTTGTTGCCACAAATTGATTTGATATCAAGTTTCATTAACGGGCATCGTTTTTGTGTATAAATTCATGAATTTTTATGTACTGAAGATAACATTTGCATTCTACAATGGCCACCCAAACATAGAAAGTAGCATTTTTTTACAGTGATAGGTCGCCTTGGCTTACGCTTGCTATAATATGTGCATTTACTTTGCTTTGTGTCTGGGCCTTTTGGGCCTTTTCTTTTGCCCACCAACTAAGATTTGTCTGGCTAGAGGAACCTTTGTTTAGGTATTGAGTTGAGATTTAGTTATTAAGTTCCTTAGAAATTAATGCAGGGTTAACATTCTCAGGGGAGAAATTCTTGGTTAGGGTGACCTGAACACTAACCAAGTTGTAAAAGATTTGTCCTCCCATTCAATTTTCTTTTACTAAACTCCAAACTTTCCAAGAAATTTCAGTTGAAGTTTCTTCACTTCTCTGAACTAAATAATGTTCTCAGCAGTGCCTCAAGTAAACTATTATTGGGTGAAGAACCAACCATAATCCTTGGGCAAGACAATGTTAATGACTGGTACCATTAAATTTGATGTCTGTAATGCTATTTGTGGAGTGTTCCAGGGGTTATCTTTTGCTGTGCCTTCTACTTGAATTGGATTTTTGAATGGTGGAAGAAATATCCATGGGGTTTAATTTATACATATGTCTTGCATAATTATTGGGAGAAATATTCTAGGGGAGTAAGGGTCTGTTTGGCTTTGATGTCTAGCTGTTGTTAACAAGCATATCAGCCTGAATATGCTTAAAAAATTGAAAAATGTTTTTAAATGTGACCTTATAAGGAAGTAAAATTTTAACATATATATTTCCATATGGATAATTTTTTATTAGAACCCAAAGGAAACATATTTGCGCTCATGATACATTTGCATAATTTCTTTATGGTAATGGTTTCCTTTAGTTGCATCTCCTTTAAAATAAGGGTGTGGGCAAGTTCCTTTGACTGCATCTTTCTGCAGGCATGTTAAATACCTTTATTTCACATACAATGCTGCAGGTTCTGCACAACTGGGCTTCCTAGTGATATCGTTGTTGAAGCTGGGGAGATGTCCTTCCATCTTCACAAGGTAAGCTTTTTCTTTACCACTTCTTTATTTTGGATATTCTCACTAAAATTCCTTGATCATATGAATTTTAAGTTACCTTTTCAAATGGTTGCATTCTTTTTTTATTATGTGCAACTGAGGGATTTTATATGTAGATTATCAATGCTATTGCTTATGAATCTAATTCTGTTTATCATGCCGATTGAAATTGAACTATTTTTACCAAATTGTTGCTCTGTGCCTGGCATTCCAACTATTTAATGAGGGATGTAATTATGGTATTTGTGCTTTTTAATTGTGCATGAGTAACTAGTTTCCCTAAAGAACCATTATCCTTTACTTTTATCTTCAGAAAGTAATGATAGGCAAACGTATCTGGGGACTTCTGTGTATGGGAAGCTTAACAGTTTGGGTTGGAGGTAATTCCAACTGTTAATTTTCTGTTATGCTATGTAGTGGTAGAAAGGTCTATCTTGCTTGTCATATCTTCGCCCCTCTTTTGATCTTTCAGTTTCTTGTGAGTTGAAGATTGGAGGATTCATTCAAGTTGAATGTTTGGCTTAATTGTTGCATGGGTAATCTTCAAATGCTCACTATTTCAGTCATATAATCTACTTAACTCATTGATGACCTTTATTTTCCCAGAGAAATTATTTGTGTGATTTAATTTTTAGTCCTTTGGGCAACTTCCAAGTTATCTACCACTCCATCTTGTGGTAGCAGCTCTATGGTTATTATTCTAGTTGTACCTAATTATGTGAATCATGCTTTTCTGAATGCATATAGTAATATTGAGCTATAAAATAAAACTAGAAAAAAATGATCTTTGCTGTTTAGTTGAGTCAAATTAGATATTACGTTCTTGTGGTTGTCATCTTGGGGCTCAGCTCCATCTTCTTTACTAATACAGATACTCAGCTAGCCCAGATACGAAGCATTTTAGTTTCAGAATTGCATTTGAATCAATAATCAAACAGACGGATAAAGTTAAGTATATCTAAATATATGGAAGCCACTGTACTTGAAATTTAGGAATCCTGCATTGTGCACCTTAACTTTATTGCATACTGACTAATTGTATGGGCAAGAGAGGCTTCGCTTGAAGATTAGAGAAGTTAAAGTATTAAGTTAATCATACTCATATCTTCACGGCTATCACTCTTCAAATTGGACATTTACATTGTTTGTCTAGCATGTGGAAAAAGTTCTAAATCTGTCGAAGCTGTTTTGCATAATGTAAAGATGAATAATTTTGGTGGGATGAGTGCCTCTACTTGCACGAATTATGCTGATTAAGGACTCTGGCATTACCTTCTGTCTGATTCTCCTCGCTTTTTCTAGTTTACTTTCTGCATTAAGATGTGCTAAAGAGATTATTCTGAATTTATGTTCCTTCTATGCTACAGTGGTCTTTAGTAAGAATTTTTTCTTATATGAAATAGTGGTTAAGGAATGTGGTTTTGGTTGTAGAAAGAATTCCATATCATTTATTGTTGCTTATGCATGCATATTATAATTTGATGCAGTTCCCTTTGCTCTCTAGAAGTGGGGTTTTGGAAAGGTTAATTGCTGAAGCATCTGAAGAAGATGAAAAATGTGTGATAAATCTACCTGATATTCCTGGTGGGGCCAAAATGTTTGAAATCGTGGCCAAGTTCTGCTATGGTGTGAAACTTGAACTTACTTCCTCTAATGTTGTATACCTCCGCTGTGCTGCTGAGCATCTTGAAATGACTGAGGATTATGGGGAGGCCAATCTAGTTACACAGACTGAGAGCTTTTTAAATCAAGTAGTGCTTCGTAATTGGAAGGACTCTCTAAAGGCACTGCAAACGTGTGATGATATTCTAATTTATGCTGATGAGCTTCATATTACAAAGAGGTGTATCGAGTCACTAGCTACAAAAGCATGTACTGACCCAAATCTATTTGGATGGCCTGTAATGGAACATGGGCCAATGCAGAGCCCGGGGGGAAGTGTCTTGTGGAATGGGATAAGTACAGGTGCTAGACCCAAAAATGCAAGTTCAGATTGGTGGTATGAGGATGTATCAATATTAAGTTTACCTCTATATAAGAGGTTGATTTCTGTCATGGAACCTCGTGGCATCAGACAAGAGATTATCGCTGGATCCCTTGCCTTCTATGCGAAAAAGTATCTTCCTGGGTTGAATAGGCGTCAAGGCACCAGTGAGTCTTGTTCCCGTTTAATTCCAATGGCTTTGGCTCCACCATCAGGAGAAGACCAGAAGGTTTTACTAGAAGAGATTGATAGGTTACTTCCAATGCAGAAGGGTCTAGTCCCAACTAAGTTCCTGTTTGGTCTACTTAGGACAGCCTTGATTCTAAAAGCAGCCCCCTCTTGTTTATCGAACTTAGAGAAAAGGATAGGGATGCAGCTTGATCAAGCCACATTGGAAGATCTTTTGATGCCTAATTTCTCTTATTCCATGGAGACACTTTACAATGTTGACTGTGTGCAGCGGATTCTTGAACACTTTCTTGCCATGGATCAGATTACTGGTGGGGCCTCTCCATGTTCAGTTGATGATGGCCAGCTAATTGGTTCGCCATCATTAACACCAATCACAATGGCGGCCAAACTGATTGATGGATACCTTGCAGAGGTTGCACCTGACGTGAATTTGAAGCTCCCCAAGTTTCAGGCCCTTGCTGCTGCTGTTCCTGATTATGCCAGGCCTCTGGATGATGGCCTTTACCGTGCGATAGATATTTACCTGAAGGTACTAGCCTCCTTGTAAAGACGCATGAATTCTGTGAATGGATAGCTTATAAATCAGAGTGCTTTAGTTGCTGTTTTGTGTTGGTTTTCTTTGGCGTTTATATCAGTGTTCATGCACATCAAGATGAGAACTAACCACATTAGCATTTGCACTGAAGGCTGTCTATTGCTTAAGCCTCCTTGTCATGTTTACGATTCTGATATGGGTTGTTTAGGGTACCGTTGAGCAATGTCTATTCTAATCGTCTTAGTAATTCTAGCTTCTTACTTGGAATGGTGTTTATTGTTCATAAGCATTTAACTTGTTACTTTTTTTTTTTGTTGATGCAAGTTTTAATTTTGTCATAACTGTCAATCTTGCAGTCACACCCATGGTTGGCAGATTCTGACAGAGAACAGCTCTGCAGGCTGATGGACTGCCAGAAGCTCTCCTTGGAAGCTTGCACTCATGCTGCGCAGAATGAGAGGCTGCCGTTAAGAATAACAGTCCAAGTTCTCTTCTTTGAGCAGCTTCAGCTTAGGACTTCCATTGCCGGCTGCTTTCTGGTTTCAGACAATCTTGATGGGTCAAGACAATTGAGAAGTGGTTTTGCTGGGTCTACTGAGGGTGGCTGGGCCACAGCCGTTAGAGAGAATCAGGTTTTGAAGGTGGGAATGGATAATATGAGGATGAGGGTTTCTGAGCTCGAGAAAGAGTGTTCAACCATGAGGCAGGAGATTGAGAAGTTGGGTTGGACGAATGGTTCTAGCACTTGGGGGAATGTGTCTAAGAAACTTGGGTTTAAGATGAAGTCTCAGATGTGCAGTGCTCAAGAGGGTTCAGTCAGCAAACAGAATAACGGTAGTTCCAAGATTGAGAAAGCAAAAGATAGGCATGGAAACCACAAGAAAAACTTGTCTCCTGAAGGGTAAGACTTGTCATTTTATTATTTATCATTATTTTTTTTCTTTTTAGCTTGTTTATTTTTCCATCCTAAATTTTAATTGTTATTAGCTGCAAAACTGATTGTTAGTTCAGAAACTAAAGTTCCATCTCATTATTTGTGTCCAATTCCTGTTTAATCCTTTTCTCTTTAGTGTTAATGCGAATTGTAGTTTTTTCTAGTTTCTAGCCTGGTATGGAGATGGAAGCAAAAGCTGTAATTTGTAGTTCTTGTAGCATTATTAATGAACAGTCTCTCATGATAATTATATTTTAACTATATTTTACATGTGATGGGGACTCAATTTATTTTTTGGTACATTAATTATTCTAAAAGGGCAGGCAATTAGTTATTAAGCTGTACATCTCTTACATTACGAGATATGTATGTTATATTGAGGAAATTATATAAAATATTACTTTTTTCTTCAAAATATTATTTATATTGTCCTTTTCTGTGATATTTTAATAGTTTTGGGTTCACATTAATACTTTTTTTTTTTAATTTTTACAACACATTCAATATATCTATATACTGAAAGTATTTTTGTAAAATTTTTTGTTTGCATAGAATTTTTATAATTTTTTTTCCCAGTAGAGCTATTTTCGCTGAAGAGAGGGGTTCACTCAGAGGCCTTTCTCTACGCGGAAATTAAACTGCCTTTTGATCAAGTCTAACTTTAAATCTAATTCATGGCCTAAGAGTTTAAAGTTTTTCTTTGCCATGAAGCAACGTCTCCTAGAAAATGCCAAATTACAGGGCTAATATATATATATATATATATATATGTACTGAGTCAATACCAAATGAGAAATAGTTTGGGAAATATATATTAAATTATGGGTTCATCTAGTGGTTACATTAAGATAAACATTGACTAGTTGATAAAATTACAAAATCCAATTAACTTTTTCTTTGTAAGTGTCTTAAGGGCAAAGGGTGAAAGGGTGTCGTGAATATTTCATAGCAAAAAATTTAAATGATAAAAAACTTTATTGTAAAATTATTAGAAATTCCTTTTGCATATATATAAATACATGAGTGAAATTTATGAAAAATTAAGGGAAGTTCATATGCCCCTTGTTTATGATTTGCGTGGTTTTCATATGATGTATATGATTTTCATTTTTATAATATAATTTTTAAAGTTTAAATATTATTAAGTATATTTTTATAATATTTTTTTTATTTTCATAACCTATTTAACTCTTATAAAATATAATCAAATCAAATAAAAATTTTATTTAAATATATTATAAACGTACCATCTAAACACCATAAATAATACTTACACTATATCATATAATATCCCATAATTTCATACATTACTAAATAATAGTGCTAATCATCCAAATAAAATTTAAATTTACAGAGATTATATAATTTTATTCTACATGTATAATGAATTCATAGAGTTAAACTTTAATTTTGATAACTTAGAGTTATATATTTAAAATTGCATTGTATTAAGCATGTAAATTTAAACTAATTTTTAAACATATAAATTAATAAATATTAATAAGCTTTTAATTAAATGTATAAGAATCATGTGTAGAATAAATACTGAGTTTATATTGTAATTAAATATATAAATTAATAAAAGTTGATTAAGTAAATTTTCAATAATAAATAAGGCATCTAATAGAATAATTGAACTTTTAACATTTCTATAATTTTACCATGAATTTAGCAAAATAAGACCAAAAAAAAAATCTTAAGTGCGAGAGTACAAGACCCCCGTGATAGCGCAATTACGGGCACGCGGTAATTGAGAGCGCGCCTAGTTAAAAAAAATGAAAAAATCAAAACGGTGGTAAACACTGGCGTTTTAATCCTAACCATCCCCATCTTCCCTCTTTTGTTTGTATATATGAAAGGAGGAACCAACGACGAAGCCAATTTTCCTTCTACTCTTTTTTCAAACTCTCGGTTATTTTTCTCTCTCTCACGCACAAAATATTTTATTTATTTTTATTAATTTAATGATATATAAAAGAAAAAAAGAGAAGAAAAGTAAAATAAGATTTGAATCATGTTCAAATAAATCTGAGATGTCTGTATTTTTTCATTTTCTTGGATCAAGACAGAAAGGAATATAGATCTTGAGAGCATATACGAATCAAAAAACAACAATTATAATGGACAATGAAGATGTTGAAGGTGGTTTGGATGATGAGTTTCAAGGCCAGCATGGTCGCAAGTACCGTCCGGTCGTCGCTCATGATCGTGCCGTGCTTGAAATGTCTTCTATGGATCCTGGATCTTCTTCCTCTCCCGTTTCTCAATCTTCTAACTCCAAGTAACTCCTCTCTCTTTCTCTCCCTCTCTCTCTCTATGTATATATGTATATGTTTGCGTCTTCTATGGATTTGGTTCATTTTGGTAAATTTGAATTAGTTTTTTTTTCTATTAGAATTTGAAAATCTTTAATTTAAGCTGTTTTTCATTTAGTTCTTTTGCTTTTTCTATATAGGAAGTAGTGTTGTTTTGTTAAACTGGATGTTTAGTAAAAAGAAATGGAACTAGTTCTTTTTTTTTTTTAATTTCTGAATTTTTTTCATGTAGAAATTAGAGAATGAATAATGTAAATGTTAATTACTTGTTGTATTCACTAGTCTAATGTGTAGCAGGAAGGTAAAAACAGTTACCCTGGGCGACACGCTTAATAATGCAACTCAAGTGGCAATCCCTGCTAATGGAGGAGTCAATGGCTCAGAGAGTGAAAACAAATTGGAATTATTTGGTTTTGATTCTCTTGTTAATATTCTTGGTCTTAAGAGGTACGTGCTTAATTATTCTCTCTTTCCTTTGTTAATTGCAATAGGCAGATGTGTGTTATTGCGAAACATTTTTATACAGTGTACTATGTATTAAATTGACAATGAACTCGTGGATATAGATGATAATAAATGATTTATTGCCAGTGTGATGTTTCCTTGAAGTTATTATTGTTAAAATTTAGTTCACCCTCGTGTGCTATTTAAAATGGTTATATGTTTTAAATTTCTATGCTTTTGTTCAAATCCTGATTTATTTCATGGAATATGTTGCACATGCAATGTATTTGTCAATGCTTTGAAAATCTGTGATTTCTTCCCTGTTTAATCTCCTTTTTATGTGTTATGCTTGAGCTAAGAAGAGTGCATTAACTTTGGCGATTGGTATCTTTTGATTGACTGTACAGTATGACATCAGAGCAAGTGGCGGCACCTTCTAGTCCTAGGGATGGCGAGCATGGCAATGTCACTTATGAGCGTCCAAGGGTATGCTCAAGTCTTAAGTGTTCAACTTCCTAAGTTCACCTTCCTTTCATTGTAGCAGCACTATTTTCATAGAGTCAATGGTTGAGTTGCAATACATCGTTTTTTTCTGAAACGCCTGCTGCTTAACTAACAAAATGATGATCTACTAAACTTGTGCCGACATGCATGCTTGTTTCATTATTATGTGATACACAGTTGCGCCAAGGTCAATAAAGGAACAATTTTACCAGTTGCGCCAAGGTCACCCTTGCTAATAAAATGTAATAATAAGAAATTCTGTTTAATTAGGTTGATGTACAAATTTTTTGTTTCGTTGGTATTTGCTGCTGTTGACTTTTAATCTGAAATGAACATCAAAATTTGTTTGGATTAATCGTAAATCTGTATGATTATTTTTTTTAAAAGGATTATTTCATTTTCTCTAGAACTCAAATATCAATATTTAATAGCTTGTTATGTTTACCAACCAATTTGAATAGTTTAATTAAGATGTATGTATTACAGATGCTTATGTACGGACATATAATTCATTTATACATGTCACCATTACTTGAAAAAATGAATATATTGGAGACTAACCATGACCCTAAGCATTGGATCTTTTATTTTGCATTATGTACCTGTAGTCATGTTCTTGGAGAAAAAGGTTAAATTGTTCTAAAAACAAAATGAATTTAGCTGCATGGAACAGATGAATCACTATTTTTGACCTTCTGGCTTTTGGATCTGCTTATTTTGGGAGATGGAGTTTCGTAATCACTAAGAATGAAAGTGGAGAACCATATTATATGAATCTGCTGACCATATTATATGAATCTGCTTTCTTTCTTGATTATGGGGATTAAACAACCTAGCCTTCTGATGTATTTGCTCATTTTTTGTGTATGCATCAAGCAGGTTAATGATATTAAACTGGGTACAATGATGGGCGTTTTTGTCCCATGCCTGCAGAACATATTGGGAATTATCTACTACATCCGATTTACTTGGTAACTCTCCTGTGTCTAGATTTTGGCTATCCTGGGAGAGCTTTTTTTCCTTTTTTTCTTGCTTGATATTGACAAATTACTTTCTAGATTCATGTCTTTTCTCTTTTTTGTTTTGTGAAAATTGCAGGATTGTTGGCATGGCTGGCATAGGTGAATCATTATTGTTGGTAGCATTTTGTGGTTTATGTACTTTCCTAACGGCAATTTCATTGAGTGCTATCGCAACTAATGGTGCAATGAAGGTATGCAGTGACACCATTAAATTATTTCTTATCCCTTTTTGGCTAGACTGTTTAAATTATGTTTTTATATAAGGAAAAAAGTCTTTTCCAACATTGTGCAAGAAAAAAGGTTTAGAACTCTATTAAACTTCCCATTTCATCAATCATGTCCTTGTATGGTTGGCATCCATCAAACTTCCACTGTTGCTTTGAATAATAGAGCTTAGGTATTGATAATGTGTGCTTTACATAGCTACGCCAAAAATAACTTTGCTTTGCTGACTTTCCTCTCTCATAGCTAAAATTGCAATGCATATTGCTAAGGATTTTTATAAAAATTATTGGTTAGTCATAATTTTGTAGTTTTTCTCTTTAATTTTTCAGCATTATTGCAAAAACATTCTTGAATTATGGTGTTCCTTCAATTCTATCAAGAACTTTTTCTTCAATAATGAAAAAAACTTTTTGGTAATTTTCCAATTCTATTACATTTCCTTTTCTGTTTAACCTTGAAGATATTGATAAGGCCAGCAAACAATAAAAATAGTGCACCATTTCCATATATTGGTTCCACCACAATGAGTCAAAAAGGTCTTTAACTTTTCAGTTTCCTTTATTTTAGTCTTTTAATCATATTTCAACCCTATACTTTTTGTTGAGCAAACCTTCTAATATTGGTGCTCTCATACATTTATACAATTGGATATATGAAAAACTCAAGATTGGAAGGTTGTTCCATTTAATGGTAAGGGATTGAAATGTAATTGAAAGATTAATGGAATTTGAAAATTTAAGGCCCATTTGATGCTTATAAATTGTGAACTTGAGGTTAGAAGGTTGTTTCAGTGTCATTGTTTTTTTTTTGCTTTGTTTTTTGTTGATTTGGACTGCTAGGTCATTGTTGGAATTATTATTAAGCAACTCAATTTGTGTTCAATTCTAGGGCGGGGGTCCTTATTATCTTATTGGTCGTGCCCTTGGCCCAGAGGTTGGAATTAGCATTGGACTATGTTTCTTCCTTGGAAATGCAGTTGCTGGAGCACTGTGAGTAGATATGAAGTTAATGATGCCACAATGAATTCATATCAATGTATATGGTTGAGGTCCATGGCCATAAGCACATGTTTGAGGCTTAGAAATACCAATGCACGCTGTTATCTTTGTAGCTTTGTCTAAGAACCCTTAAGCACTTATGATGACATTTCTTCATTCGCTTGTGTTTGTGTTTTCAGTTATGTGTTGGGAGCTGTAGAAACCTTCTTAAAAGCTGTGCCTGCTGCTGGGATATTTAGAGGTAATAATTAAGAATTTTCTGCAGTAATTGGCATTAGTACTTAAAGCGTATCATTTTGGGTGTTGGTAATGAACAATGTACTGATTCATTTTACTTTTTATCGCATGTTTGGAATGTAGAGACTGTTACAAAAATTAATGGCACTGTAACTTCGGAACCTATAGAAAGTCCAAGTTCACATGACCTGCAAATTTATGGGATTGTTGTGACGCTCATCCTATGCTTCATTGTGTTTGGTGGTGTGAAAATGATTAACCGGGTTGCACCTGCTTTTCTTATCCCTGTTTTATTCTCCCTGTTCTGCATATTTATCGGGACTTTCTCAGCAAGGAAGAATCATCCAGCTGGTGAGTCTTTGACTTTATGGATATGCTCTCCATGTGCTTCATTTTGCCAACTTATGTGCATTATTGTTCAGTAGCAGTGATGCATATTAATACATGTTTCATATGTTCACCACTATTTTGTGGAAACTTGATGCTGATTCGTATCTATGCAAGTGATGTGAATGTTGTTATGTTCTTATGACAAAAATATTTAGAATTACTGATTTGAACTAGCTGTCATGGATACTTTTTTCACTTTACATTTAGCTTTTATTTGTTTCTTGATTGCTTCATTGCTAGTCAAGCCAAAAATTGAAGCCTGATCCTCAAATTGCCTTATGATATTAGAAGACTTTGAGTAAAACATGCCTTTATGATGAACAAATTATGATCTCTCAATATGGTGAACAAAGATTTCTTAACAAGATCAATAAAACAGAAGAGGAAACTCAAAATGGAAGTACTCTTATTGCCTATTTACAAGAACTACTAGGTCCTAGCTATCGGATGCAAAACGAAGAATTAAATTTTTTTTTTAGGATTGGAGTATGAAATATGGAAAACAGATGATGAATCATCAGAAGTAGTTTCTAGTAAAAACAAAAAAAAATTATACAATTTAAAATTTTAAACAAAAAATGAGAAGAATTTTATTTTGAGCTCCCCTTTCTTCATATAGAATTTGAAGTGAAGTGAAAAGGTGAGAGGTGACCCTATTTGTATACAATTAATATGCATTTACACTATTAATATTGATTGATCCATCTCAGAAGTTTTCCTTCATTATCCATTTAGCTTTTCAAAACCAAATAAGCTCTAAGGAAAATGTGAGCATTTTATTTCTCAAGTCAGTGGGGTTTTGTCTTTCACTTTTTGCAACCAAACTTTGGAAGTCAGAAATATTAGCCGAATATGCTCATCAGTTCAACTTTGATCTCTGTGGCCATGTGTGTTCATTTTTATTTTTGTTTTAAATTTTTCTCTTGTTTCTTATTGTTTGGGTGGAGTAACAAAATCTTACTCATAAAATGATTGCTACAGCTGGAATCACGGGCTTGAGTCTGGAAAGCTTTAAAGATAACTGGAGTTCAGATTATCAGTTTACCAATAATGCTGGAATACCTGATCCTAGTGGGAAGACTTATTGGAATTTCAAGTAAATGTTCTATAGTTGTTTTATTCTGTTTGTTAATGTTGATGTCAATAACTTGATCTGTTTGTAATGAGTTTTCATGCTACTTCCATGGGATATTTCAAAATTTTTGTTGGCCTAGGGCTCATAGTTTTCAAATACTGGTTACCCAGAGCCACAGTAAAGCCACCGGAAGATGTTTCCTTCGTTTGTTGGTATCTAAACAGTGATGTTTGGCCTATCAGTAATGCAGCTGATTCTTTTAAAATTTCATATAGTGGTGGGAAATTACGGGTAGGAGTCTAAATAAACACCTGCAAATGAATTGGAATGTAGAAGTTTTGTACTTTGTTGAGATAGAGAATGCTTGTGGAAGCTATGAGCGTCGAATCAATGGTACTATAGGTGTCTTCAGGATTGTGAGTTTGCAATTTCAGACCCAGTTAATTAAAAAAAAAAGAGAGAATATGTTCATGGAGCTCAAATAATGGCAGATATAACTTGGACTACAGGTTTTAGTACTTCATCTGGAGCTCTTTCGTTTTAACTAAAATAAAGTATGAAGTGCATGTCATAAAGAATCAGGAACCATTTGTGTTATATTTGACTATGGCAAAGTAACTGGACTGGGCATATCTTTTACTATCTTATCTAGTTTTATTTTATTTCAACTAAAAAATCATTATTGAGGTTCCCAGAATAAGGTTTGACTTTGAGAACATCAAAAAAGGGAAAAAAGCTGTTCAACCATTAAGTAAGGTGTATTCTTGTATTTTGGTTGTACAAGTAGGTAAAGTTATGACATGAATCACTCATGCATTACTTTGAAGCGTTTGATTGCTTCATAGAGTACAATTTCAATTTGTGTGCATCCAAGTTATGTGTCAAATGAAGCATGGCAATGCATTTTTCCAGTAACGGTGCTGGGATGGAATCCTTTCTATACTTTTTCTAACTTTTTTTTTCTCGGCTTTTCAGTGCATTGGTTGGTCTCTTTTTCCCTGCTGTAACGGGAATTATGGCAGGTTCTAATAGATCGGCATCACTTAAGGACACACAGCGTTCAATTCCTATTGGTACTTTGTCTGCGACTCTTGTCACTACTGCACTATACCTCATTTCTGTGTTATTTTTTGGTGCACTTGCAACAAGAGACAAACTTTTAACAGACAGGTATTTGTTCATGGCTTCCTAAATACCTTTATTTTGCTAATTTTTCGTGTCTTTGTTTCTGTTAAATGTGAATCCAGTTGCTCTATAAATTGGTTTGAGATATGGGTTGCGTATTTTCATATATTTTTATTTTGTTAAGTGGCGTTGTTCTCTAATACTTTGTTGTATTTAAGGCTCGTACCTCACTTGACCACTTGTTGTATATGTAATGCTAATATTATATCAGCAAATCATCAATTTATAGAAATTACTGGCAAAAAGTATTTCTTCAGGCATATATCGTCATCTATTGACAATTGTGGCATTCTTGTTATCTAAGTTTCCCATTTATTTATATTAATACCTAGCGGAGATGTTCTTCATTGGCATAATAAATTTTCCAATTTGTGAATTTTACTCTCTATTTTCAACATACTGCTAGGGCTTGTATGAAATAGCCAGTATAGATTTTGCACTTGCTTCTGTATCTACTGATTTAGAATGCATTCATGAACATATGTTATCATGCTGATAAGAATGTAGATAGGACGTGCAAGGTTATCTTAATGTTGTTGTTGCTGGTATGAAGTTTGGAGTTGTGCTCTTGCGCTTGTTCTAAAGGTGGGGAGCTTAATTTGTTGAAATGAACGGCTTAAGCCTTCTTGTCCTTTTATGCACTTGTGCATGCTTCCATATCTCCCTGGTTTATTGTTTTCTTTCCTCCTGATTTTATTATCCTTGATATTGATTTATGACATTAAAGTATGTGGTTGGTTTCTTGAAGAAAATTTGTAGAGCTTATTTCATGGATCAAGTTTATAAAGTTGACGCATTATTTGAATAATGATACTCTTTAGCTGAACTGTATCTTTAATATAGGCTACTTACTGCCACCGTCGCATGGCCTTTCCCTGCAATTGTACACATTGGTATTATTCTTTCGACCTTAGGAGCAGCTCTTCAGAGCCTGACAGGCGCTCCGCGCCTACTTGCAGCAATAGCGAATGATGATATTCTCCCTGTTCTCAACTACTTCAGAGTTGCTGATGGGCAGGAGCCTCACATTGCTACCCTCTTTACAGCATTTATTTGTATTGGGTGTGTCATTATCGGGAATCTGGATCTTATTACACCAACTGTAACTATGTTTTTCCTTCTGTGTTATGCGGGTGTCAACTTGTCTTGCTTCCTTCTGGATCTTTTAGATGCTCCAAGTTGGCGTCCACGGTGGAAGTTTCACCATTGGAGCCTTTCTCTTCTTGGAGCATCACTTTGTATTGGTATGCCTCCTTTTACTTTCTTATTCTTGTTTTACTACTAAAGCTAAGTATTGTATGTGCTTTTAACTGATAATGGCATTAGAAAATTGATATTGTACTTCTAAATTCTTCTTTCATGGTTTTTTTTCCCCAAGAATGACATTGAGACGCTATGATAATTGGGAATTCAGGAGAGGGATGGATATCCCCTGTGCCATCAACATTTCCAAGTTTTAAGTTTTTGGAATCTGATATCCATTGTACAAATAATTGAAAAATGAGAAACTTGCAATTAATATTGCTGAGGGATGATTTTAGCTTCTGATTTCTACTACTTAGTATCTGGATAATGAGAAAAATGTCATCTTTTACTTCCCTTAGGGTTTGTTCTCTGATGCTTCCTGAAGTATGTGTGTGTGTGTGTGAAGTCCAGTGTTCATTGAGCTACTGCTGATTGCTTCAGATGATGCGTTGTATACCAATGCACCAATCTCAGCCTAATAAACAGGGCATTCTACTGTAACAAACAAGGAAAGAATTTCTAATTTCGAATTGTTGGGTAACCTGTTTCTTGTTGCTCATATTTGAGTTTCAATAGGAGCTTATGATCTTTTGCCAACTTTGTGGGGAAACCATTGTAGTCTTAGGCCTCCATTTGTGAAATTTTCACGTGTTTGTTCCAGTAAATCATGACAAAATGACAACAAATCATATTCTCTAGTGGCAGTCATCATTAAACAAGCACTCTACTGAAACAGCATAATATAGCTAGTCAATCTACGTGATTGTGCCCAAGTCTGTGTGCAAGTGTGTGCTTTTCTGCATCTGTTGATGTGTTAATGTGCATGCTTGTTACTATTATGAGCGCCTGCGAGTGTAGATGTATGTCTCTTGGAGAATCTTACTTCTGACTACTTGTTTGCTCTGCAGTTATCATGTTCTTGATTTCTTGGTCGTTCACTGTTGTTTCTCTGGCCCTTGCAAGCCTCATATATTACTATGTGAGCATTAAAGGAAAGGCTGGGGATTGGGGTGATGGCTTCAAGAGTGCATATTTTCAATTGGCTCTTCGTAGTCTTCGATCGCTAGGAGGTACATATAATATCCCTTCATATGAGATTTTTCTTATTGCATTCTTTTTTTAGTAGTGTTTCATTAGATGGTTGGTGTTAATGCCCGTGATCTTTCTCGCTCCTTCCCCTCTCAACCCCAACCCCCTTCTCTCTTGTGTTTGCCTCTGGTGTGAATGAACATGAATATTGTTGTGTTATTGCATGTTATCTTTGTTCTGTTGTTTATTATTTGTAATAAAGATATTGTCAATATGCATAGTTAATGGATCTGAGAATTTGACGATGTAGTATCAATGTTTCGAACTCATGTCATGTGTTTCTTTCTTTCTTTTTCCCCTCTTCTCTCATTAAATCATCTGAAAGCATGTAAAGGTTCGATGTTATCAGTTCCTCCATTGTTTGGAACATATAATGTAGGTCACAAAGATTTCTATGGCTATGTTATGCAGTCAAAGAAAACAAGATTATTTTGAATTTATGAAATGTAGATTTTTCTTGTAAATTTTCAGTTTTGGGAATATAGGTTTGTAAGAATGCAGTAATAATTTGTGGTAATTATCTGCATTTTCCCATCTTATGAACTGTTGGAGCTACCATATTGCCTTGCCAAAATCATCTATATAACAAATAGTGCTTCAAATCTTTCTGGGGTTTTCAATAAATATCATGCACGTAATTTATCCCAGTTCAATCAATGATTGTTGTTGGTAAACGGTGTTGTAGCTTAGAAATTATAACTGGTAACTTTAATTTACCAGTTGCATGTGCCATTTGAGATATGCACCTTATTTTGTCAATATGCAAGTGGAATTTTATATGCAAAGCAAACAACTTGAATCGAGGAACTTGCTTGTTAAGAGGCTTTGATCTATCCCCTCTCATATGCCTATTTGTGTTCATATATGCATCTTTTCATTGTGGTTGACGTACGATTGCATTTCCAGCTAGCCAAGTCCACCCAAAGAATTGGTATCCCATCCCTCTCATATTCTGCCGGCCATGGGGAAAGCTGCCAGAAAATGTTCCTTGCCATCCCAAACTTGCAGACTTTGCCAACTGCATGAAAAAGAAGGGCCGTGGGATGTCTATCTTTGTAACTATATTAGATGGAGATTACCATGAACTAGCTGAAGATGCCAAGTCAGCCTACAAACAACTTGCTACCTACATTGATTACAAGAACTGTGAAGGTGTGGCAGAAATAGTTGTAGCCCCCAACATGTTCGAAGGCTTTCGTGGAATTGTCCAGACTATGGGCCTGGGTAACCTCAAGCCCAACATTGTGGTGATGAGATATCCTGAAATATGGCGGCGTGAAAACCTAACTGAAATCCCGGCCACCTTTGTTGGCATAATTAACGACTGCATTGTTGCAAACAAAGCAGTTGTTATTGTTAAGGGTCTTGATGAGTGGCCAAATGAGTATCAGAGGCAGTATGGTACCATTGATTTATATTGGATTGTAAGAGATGGTGGTCTGATGCTTCTCCTTTCCCAGCTCCTTCTTACCAAGGAAAGTTTTGAGAGTTGTAAGATTCAGGTCTTCTGTATTGCGGAAGAGGATTCTGATGCAGAGGAACTGAAAGCTGATGTAAAGAAATTTCTGTATGATCTACGGATGCAAGCTGAAGTGATTGTTATATCAATGAAATCATGGGATGCACAGTTGCAGGAAGGAGCTCAACCGGATGAATCACTTGAAGCATTCACTGCTGCTCAGCGTCGAGTATCTAATTACTTGTCTGAAATGAAGTCAAGTGCTCAAGCGAATGTGCTGATGGCAGATGGAAAGCCTGTGGTTGTGAATGAGCAACAGGTTGAGAAGTTCCTATACACAACCCTGAAGCTGAACTCAACAATATTAAGATACTCGAGAATGGCGGCTGTTGTGCTTGTGAGTCTACCGCCACCACCAGTAAGCCACCCAGCCTACTTTTATATGGAATACATGGATTTATTAGTAGAAAAAGTGCCAAGACTTTTGATGGTAAGAGGATATCGTAGAGATGTTGTAACCCTATTCACATAGTTTCCAGCAGTTTTGCTTGACCTATTCACATAGTTTCCAGCAGTTTTGGTTGATGGACAGTGCGCGCCGCGTTCTTCATCATTGTTCATATTCTTTACCACCATTTTCTTTTCTTTTTTCTTTTTTTTGTAGCTTAAATGTTACATTCATTCTTTGTACCACCATTGATGCAGAGGCGGTGTTTTGCTGTTCAATTTTAATAGATGAAATAGAAAAAAAAATTTTGAATTGTAGAGCCCTTTTTGGGATGTGCACTTCAGTTTATATATATATATATATATATATATACACACACAACTGAAGCCAGTTTTGAGGCTATCATACTAGGTTGAGATGTTCTACTGCATATTTTTATTTTCTAGGCTTAAAATGTTGAACGACACCACATGCATAAAGATAAAAATAGATTTTCTGTTTTATATGGTTAAACACATTTTTTTAAAATTTGTTTATAATTGTATCCCAAACTTTTCAATTCTATGTTCCAATATTAATTTTATTTTAAATCAAAATTGAAAGAGAGAAAATATATTTTATTTTTAATTAAGAGTTGAAAGTGTTTTGTCATGTCAATCGTGAAATCAATTGAAATGTTGATTGTATGACATCTTTGATAGTCGAAGATGCTTCCGGAATTGCTTTTCAAAAAATGGGTCACAGGTGCATGCGGAGAATGGTTCGTAAGGTGTTGTTAGTTCTATAGAGTATAACTACAATACCTCTTTTATTTGAAAAAATTATGAAGTTGAAATTTTGTAAGACTGTAATTTTATACAATAAATAACTTAGTTGGCTAAATTTTGTAATGATTTTTGACAAAATTGCCGGAAAAAAAATACAAGGTTTACTAAAATATTAAGATATTTATCAAAATTTTAAAATATTTTCAAATTTTTCAGGATTTGTAATTAATTTATAAATTTATTGGACCTATATAGTTTATTATAAGTAGTTTATTATCGATTTATTATACAGATAATAATTTCTTTTAAGTTTATTATAAATTTTAATAATATGACTAAAATATCCTTGATAATATATGAAAAAATTTTACAAAATGAGTGTAATTTTCTTAGACAAACACTGAGAAACAAGAGAAGGAAAGTCTTGCATGAATGGCGTCCATAATGCCAAGAGAAGGAAGATGTAAATAATAAAATCCTCTTGAATAATTCAAAGCCTGTGAATGCGTTGGACACCAATCGTCAATCGACCAATTAGGCCTCTTGAGCATATATGCTTAGATATTCTTGCAAGTTGCAGCACATTTGCAGCATTAATGTCTTTCGCGGGGACATTCTTAGTTTAAAGTTTACACCACCTCCGTAGAATCATGCTCCGCCATCATTTTCATATAATGTTCTGAATGCTGAAAAGGCCATCGCTCTGTAACTTGAAAGTGTTTTGGAGCAACCATTAAAGCCTAAACCAACCATCCAATAATATTTTAATTTGGGTAAAATAGTCAAAGGTGGACATCTAAAAAAGAATTAAAAGGGAAATGAAGTTCTTTTAAAACTTGAGATAAAACGCTTTATTTTTTATATGTCTAGTGTGAGCCCAGTTTATTTTACAATCTTTAGATCATAAGATACTGGATGGCTGGATAAAAAAAAGAATTACATGAATTACATTTAAAATCTTTAAATTTATGTATTAACAAAAATTGAGTAGGAAGCTGTAATAGTTAGGGGTGGCCAAAAAAACCGAGAAAACCCAACCGACCGAGAAACCGACCGAAAACCGACCGAAAAATTGGTTAATCGACTGGTCGGTTCGGTTTTCGGTTCTAAATTACATCAAACCGAAAATATTCGGTCGGCCAGCGGTTTCAGTGCTCAGAAAACCGAACCGACAGAAAACCGACCGAATTTTTTTGGTTTGATGTAAAATCGCTGGTTTATAATGAAACCGACCGATTTTTTTTGTTTAAACCAATTTTTTTTGGTTTAAACGGAAACAAACCGAATTTTTTTGGTCTAAATTAATTTTTTCGGTCTGAACCGAAACCGACCAAAAATTTTTGGTTCGGTTTTTTTTCGATTAATCGACTGGTCGGTTTGGTTTCGGTTACTATTATTTTTGGTTGGTTTTTGTTCGGTTTTTGCAAATCGGTTCGGTTCGGCGAACCGAACCGAAAATGGCCACCCCTAGTAATAGTTAGAGAAAAATACTAATTGCAGTCCCTTTAAAGAGTGATTGTTGGATAATCTTTATTCTATTGGCTAAAAAATATTTATTATAATATCACTCTTTATAAATAAACTTATAATTAATATTTCTCGATAGTTGAATAGTCACAAACTCATTTGTACATGGTGGAGTACCATCAATACTCAAATTAATTAAGCATTTTGGCTAACAACTTTTTTTGTATTGGCTGATTGATTTGTTCTTTCCTTTCCACGAAGAATTTGAGTAACAATTAATGCTTTTTGGTAGTCTGAAATCTATTTTTCTTGGAATAGGGTAGTCTTCCATTTCATCATTGTTGGCCATCATGGTTGACAAAAAGAAAGAAAAAATATAAAATATAAAACTTAAACAATCCCAAATCGGGAGATGATGCAAAAGGAAGGGATGAAATTTTCTATATAAAGGAGTTTAGGTTTTGGTTTCAATATACACCAAAACACAACAAGTATTTTATATTAGATATTAGAGTTGAGCTTTTAGAGTCTCTTGGAGTATAAATATTCGGGGTGTTTTGGGTGTCGGGTAGAAAAATAATTTGTATTTGTGGTTGTAACAATTTTCCACATGGTAAATATTTTTCTTGGTTGTTGTTAGACAACGACCGTGGTTTTTCTCCATTTGAGAGTTTTCCACGTTAAATCTTTGTGTCTTTATTCTCTTTAATTTCTCAATTGTTATTTTATTTTCTCATTTATTCTTGCTTAAAGACAATCCGAGGGGCGGAAAAATAGCAATTTTCCCAACAAGTGGTGTCAGAGCTTAGGTGTTATAATTTTTGTCAAAAATCTTAGTATGCTCTGTGGTTGCAGCTTGGTCTGATCTTCCACATCAGAAAATATTTTTGTTAAAAAATTATTTTTGTTTTTAAGCTGGTGGAGCCTTTGGAGCTGGTTGAGCTTTGGAAAAGGTGGAGCCGTTTTGCTTTGGTGTGCTTGAATATTGGTGGTGAGATAAATAATTACATGTCTAGGTAAATTCTGTCAAACGACACGAATTTAGTCTAAGGCAAGTGGATTTTAAGTGAGACCATTGTGACTCCTCATCTTACCTGGGAATTTACTTGGTGTAATTGTTTATTTCTAGTCCTTTATTAGCACAAAGTAAGCATGTCGATGATGAGATTTGATATTGAGAAATTTAATGGGAGAATGAATTTTGCACTATGGCAAGTGCAAGTCAAAGATTTGTTGATCCAATCTGGATTGCATAAGGTTTTGCAGGGTAAACCGACAAGTCGAGACTCAGGAAAATTCAAAATTAGCGATGAAGAATGGAGTGAGCTAGATTTAAAGGCGGCAAGTCAAATCCGCATGTGTCTAGCAAAAAATATTCTTGCTAATGTGGTTGGATTGTCCACGACAAAAGAGCTGTGGGAGAAATTGAAATAATTGTACCAAGGAAAAATATATCCAATAGGTTATATTTGAAAGAGCAATTTCACACGTTGAAAAATGGAGGAAGGTACAAGGCTATCAGATCACCTAAGTGTCCTTAACGGCATCATTTCTGAGTTGGAAACTCTTGGAGTAAGAACCGAAGATGAATATAAAGCTCTTCGACTCATCTTGTCACTTCCTTCGAAATATGAGCACATGAAGCCTATTTTAAAATATAGTAGTAAGGAAGTGGTGTATGCGGATATGGTTAGTAAGTTAATTACTGAGGAGAGAAGATTGAATGAAATGGAAAATAAAACTTATAAAGATTTAGCTTTGTCTATCGGTAGCAAGAAAAAAAACAAAAGCTCCGGAAAGAGAAAGGTTGTCTGTTGGGGTTGTGGTCAAACTGGACATGTGAGAAAAGATTGCCAGAACGGTGGAGCTGATTCGGTAGAAGCTCTAACGTTGTTGCTACCAATGTGATCTCCTGTAGCAAAGGAGATGATGCGCTCTCTCTGTAGTTGAGAGATGTGTGTCCTCATGGCATGATTGCTACCCGTTGAGATGTCATGGGAGAGGACAGATTATTGGTAGCTGGTCCACGGAAATGCGCACTGCATTGGTTGACAGTTGATGCAAGGTGCGTGGTGAAAAAAAATTATGTCGATGGCTAATGAACTCTCGGAAAAGTCAACAGGAGAGTTGCACCATAGACTATTAGCGGGATCTCGATATGGCCGGTGAAAAATTCTTGAAGTTTGTGAAGTAATTTCAAGTGTGTATACTCTTTTATGGTGGAGTATGATAATTCTTGTTATTAGAATTATGATTGTCTGTAACAGATAATGTTGTATTTTTCTTTATTTTGTCAAGGTGTAGATTGTTGGTCATCATTGTTGACAAAAAGAAATAAAAAATAAAAAATATAAAACTTAAACAATCCCACATCGGGAAATGATGCAAAAGGAAGGGATGAAATTTCCTATATAAGGGAGTTTAGGTTTTGGTTTCAATACACACCAAAACACAACAAGTGTTTTATATTAGATTTTAGAGTTGAGCTCTTGGAGTCTCTTGGAGTATAAATATTCGGGGTGTTTTGGGTGTCGGGTAGAAAAATATTTTATATTTGTGGTTGTAACAATTTTCCACATAGTAAATATTTTTCTTGGTTGTCGTTAGGCAACGGCCGTGGTTTTTCTCCATTTGAGAGTTTTCCATGTTAAATCTTTGTGTCTTTATTCTCTTTAATTTCTCAATTGTTATTTTATTTTCTCATTTATTCCTGCTTAAAAACAGTCCGAGGGGTGAAAAAATAGCGATTTTCCCAACAATCATATCCCAAAGGCTGGCAGCATTTCCTAAATTTAGTTACCATTCTTCATTTGTTAACCCATTTTTCTTGGAACATATCGTAAAATTTAATATTATTTCCTAAACAATTATAATTTGATAATATGTTTATATATATATAAATCTTCAAAAAAAATTCTCAAATTATTAAATCATGATTAAATCAATATCTAATGCTTTCATAACACATAAGAATACATGAAATAATAATTGGATACATTTTATAATAAAATAATGATAATTTTATTATAACATGTTAAACTAATATATTCTTTAAACATACATATTCTTTTTTTTTTTTCAATATTGGAGGTCGAAGCTACTTTTCAGACTTCCCTTTTCAATGTTGTCATAACTATTTATTTATTTATTAATAAAATAGATTATGTGATATTCTCTATTAGTGCACAAGGATAAAAAATTTTAAGAATTTTAATGGCATGTGATGTTGCAGATTCACAATATTCTAATATATCGTTATTTATTAGTATTAAAATTCGTGCAATATGTGAGGTGATAACAAATAAAATTAATAATGATCAAATAAAAATTATACATTGATATTTTTCTATGAAATTATATTTAAATTAATTTGATATTAATTAAATTATAACATTGTTCATAATAAATAATGATATAGAATGATTAAATTAGGGAAAACTTTTTTATATATTACATTTATAGCTTCATAAATAAACTCGGGTCTCTTAGAAATGACCCCACATCAAATAATGATTGTTCTTTATTTTTATTAATAGTTATGATAAAAAATAATGTGCTTTAAAATTGTTTGCACTGAAATTTAAAAGGTATTATTACATGAGGTAGAATCAATGTCATTCTTTAGATGAACACTTTTTCTTTAATTATAGTTCTTGATAAAGATTTTAGCTTCAATAGCCTGATTCTCAAAAGTCTTGTAGTGATCAACCTTGTGCTATTACAAAATTTTGATAATTGATCTATATTTTTAATTATTTAATATTATTTAAAAATTTCGATATATGTATATGTTTTAGATATTCAAAAGCACAATCATACAAAGGATTGTTCAGAAAATCCATAATCCCCGAGAGATTTAGGCCAATTTGGGCTAGCCTAAATTAATAATAGGGTCGCGCTATGGGTTTAAGTATCAGATATGAATTCAACTCAAGTCGGACTTCGTGTTGACTCAAAAAATTTTAGGGTCAGCCCAACTCTACTCGCGCATGTGAGTGTGTACACATTTTAACCTAAAGACTAAAAACCCTCATTTCTATCATCGCCTCCCTCCTCTATTTTTCTTTATTTTTGCCGCCTCCCTCCCTCCTTCTCTTCATTCTTAACCTAAAAATTGTTTTTGCCATTTCGTTGATCTTTCATTCGTTGCTCTCTCGATGCCTCTCTATTAGTGTCACCCTTTTGATCTCTTTCTACCATCTTTTGATGCGAAGATGGTAATGATTAGTTGGCAAGTTTAGGTTTTGAAATTCCTTCTTGAGCTTCTTTTTCTTCTGTTAAAGGAGATTTGAGAAAAGGTGAAATAAGAAGACATGTTTGTACTACGTACTAAAGATGTCTTTTTTTAAAAAAAAATTTTTTTTCCTTTAATTTGTTTCTAGCTTTTGGCATCTTGTGTTATTGAAGTTGGCATTTGATGATTAAGATCTTAGATTTATAATTATGTCTGCTTCAATATTCAATTTCAAATATGTGATTCCATAGTTTTTGCAATTATTATTATACCTTGTTTGTTTGTTCGGTAGCAAACTGTAAATCTAAAAGTTTGTAAATTTATATTATTTGTATAGTAAATAATAATAACAACTATACAATATACTCCACTCTTGTATGACTCGACTCGGTTGAGTTGGCTTACGGCCTGAGCACATCTTTGCCAATGGGCACAAGGCCGCGTCATGAGTCATACATTAAAACTCTAGTTAAATTTGAATTGGGCTTTCAACAAGGATAAAATTTGGCCTAACTCGAGCTAAGTATACTCCTAATAATACATACAAACTAAACTTCACTCTTATATGTCCGCCTTCTGAGCACATCTTTGCCCATGAGCACAAGGCAGGATTAGGGGTCATAAATTAAAACTCTAGTTAAATTCAATTTGGGCTTTCGACAAGAATAACATTTGGCCTGACCTGAACTAAGTATACCTTTAATAATACATACTCTTGTATGATCCGACTCCACTGAATTAGCCCACGGCTTGAGCTAGGTGTGTACACGGGCCGGGTTTGACCCCGGCCCAAAGCCCGGCCCTATTTTTTTTTAAATTAAAAAATAATGAATTTTTTTAAAATTTTAATAAAATTTATCTATAAATATTACTTTAAAAATTTATTATACTAAATTATATCTAATAATATATAAATTATTATATCAATATTTATATATAATATTTTAAATTTTTTTAAAAAAATAAATTACCAAAATATAAATTAAAAAAAATAAAAAAAAATTAATATCTCGAGCCGGGTTGGGCCCGCCTGAAAATTTTTATCTCAACCCGAGGCTCGACCCGAGCATAGCTCGGGTTGAACTTTAAAACCCGTGGCCCGATCCTAGTATGTGTTCCGGCCGGGTTGAGTTGTTCGGGCCACGGGCTTCATATACAGCCCTAGCTTGAGCATATCTTTGCTCATGGGCACAAGGTTGAATTGCGGGTCGTATATTAAAACTCTAGTTAAATTCGATTTGGGCTTCTGACAAGGATAAAATATGGCCTAGCTTGGGCTAAGTGTAGCCCTAATAATACTTACAAACTATATCAAAACTGATTAAATATGATTTCCCATGATTAAAATTTAGTGAAATCGTATGATTGATTCCAACTTGCAAACTGTATGAACAAGAAATGTTCTATCATGGGATAATTTATATCACCAGAATGACTAAAAAAATCAAGATATATATTTTTGACAATTGCAAATCTTAGATTATCATACTGATTTATGAGAAGACATGGGGAGATTTGATTTTTTTAGTGCCATCAATTGAATTTCCAATATGATAATCTAGTTAATTGTCAGAATCCAATAATATAAATTTCTCAACTCATCTAAATGAGTACCTAATTGATTTTTTTTGTAACCTCATATTTTTTTGTTACCTTCAAAACAAGATAGTGGATAGTCATAAATGCGAAGAATTTAGAATAGCATAGACAATACGTTAGCTAGTTTAGTTTTATGATATGTAGTAACTTCCTTAAATTTTATTGTTTTTATGCACTTTTAAAATTTAAATCAAATAAGAAATCAAATTATTTTATATTTTATTATCACTATTTAAATTTTATAACTAATTCAAATATTCTAATTAATATTAGAGTAAATGGTTTGATTTTAAATAAACTTTTTAAACTGGTTATGCGCATGGTTACAGTCTTGCATATATTAAAAATATTTCTTCTATTAAATATAAAATTTTATTATATATAATTTTCTAAATGAAGTCGAAAACTAATTTATCTAACAATTGTCAATTGGGAAATTTACCAATATATTTTTAACTATATTTTTTTAATTTTAATTTTAAGAATTTTCTAGGCTTTGAAATTATATATATATAGTCTTCACTTTTCATATTGTAAATATTTATTTAATATCAAAATAAATTAAGAAGGTTCATATTCGACAAAAAGTCCAAGTAGCGGATGTCGGAGATAAGGTGATGAAAGGAAGACTTAGATGGTATGGGCATGTTTTAAAAAGACCTCCTAATGCTGCGGTTCGTAAGTGTTAGAATTTGTTGATTGAGGGGGCTAGAGGTCGTGAAAGACCTAGAACTGTGTGGAAGGAGGTGATAGCAAGAGACTTACATGCCTTAGATCTTGATGCGGATTTGATTAATGACATATTTGAATGGAGACGTAAAATTCGTGTCTTGGAAGGGGTCTTATCTTTTTTGGTGTCTTTTGAGCTTATTTTGTTGAGAATCCATACAGCCGACCCCAACTTGTTTGGGACTAAGACTTAGTTGTTGTATCAAAATAAATAATAAAATAAACAAAATAAACTTTATTATGCTATTCGAGTAATTTTAGAATTTAAATTAATTCTAAAACATATATTTTTTAGAATAATAATAACTTCTTTATATTATAGTGTGCAATTAATAATATTTTCTTTAAATTTATAAATTTTTATTTGTAATTTTAGAATTTAAATTATTTAAAGAATAAATTTATTTTATAATTTATTATCGCTATTTGAGTTTTAGAATTATTGTAAATATTTAAATTAATTTTAAAATAAATATTTTAATTTTAAATGAACTTTTTAAATTATAACGTGGATGGTCATAGTTTTGTAATTACTAAGAATATTTTTTTTAAACATAAAACTTCATATTATAAGAATTTTCGACTGTATAAGAAAAACTTTGTATTATAATAACTTAATTTTTTAGTAAATGAAATCTAAAATATTTGAATTACTCGAAGTAATACCTTTTTCAAATTTCATTAATTTTATATATTTTTAATATTTAAATCAATTAAGAAAGGGATTTATTTTATATTTTATTATCATTATTTAAAATTTATAATTATTTGTAAATATTACAATTAATTCCAAATTACATAGTTTAATTTTAAATAATTTTTTTAAGCTGTGACATAAATGAATTAGAGTCTTGCATGTAGCATAAGAACATTTTTTCTATTAAACATAAAACTTCATGATATAAGGATTTTTTATTAAAGGTCGTGAAATTTACTAATTTGTATATATTTAAATACTTTTGAAATTATATGTAGTTTTCATATTGAAAAAATTTATTTAATATCAAAATAAAAGATAAAAAATAAATATGCAAGCAAAAAATTATATTTTCAAGCTTCTTGGTCAATGCATTTAATTGATTAATTATAGGGCTGAATATGAACCAGATTGAATCGGGTTTTGCCCTTGTCTGCAGCCCATCTCAAGCTATTTTCAGGCTAGCAGGAGGGGCCTGAAGTCCGGCCTGTAGCCTAAGTGGCTCGAGTAATTCAGGCCATACGGGCTAACGGGCTAGACTTTTGGGGCCCAAATTCCTTTTTTCAAGATAATTTTTTTATATTTTTTAAAGTATTATTTATAAATATACATAATTAAACAAATAATTATACATAAAAATAATATAATTATTCATGAAAAAGAATTAAATTATATAATGATAAAATAAAAATATGTTAATTTTAATGCCTTGTGACTCTTTATGATAAATTTATAGTATTCAACTTCTCATTTTTAATTTTTTTTCAAACTAAAAATCACATAATTAATATATAATAAAATTAAAATTAAAATTCACATAATTAATATATATACACATAAGAAAAATCATCCTAGAAATTAACTTACTAAAATAATAAAAATAAAAAAGTTTAGATCGGGCTGAGCTAGCAAGAGAAAATTTTTCTCGGGCATGATGCCAAATCTCAATGTATTTCAAGCTATAAAATAATGCCCAAAGCCTAGCTCATTAACTTGTGACCCTGCCCAATCCGGTCGAACTAGACTGGGCTAGGCCAACCAGACTAGTGAGGTAATTGCTATGCCCTAATTAATTGTTTTGAAATATGATATAACTCAATATTGAATTCTCATAGAATAATACAATTTTCAATTAATAATATTATGAGTGGATTGAATTTTGAAATCTTCATTGCATTTATTCACTTAATAAAATTGTGCTTCTCTCCTCCAAACACATTAAATTGACAACTTTTTTTTCCTTACACTTAGCATTATTAGCAACTTCTTTTTCTTACATTTGGCTTCCTTCTAGGATGACTACTCTCCTTTCATATATATATATATATATATATATATATATGTAAGATATAAATATTTTTATGGGCTACAATACTTAAAATTAAATATTTTTATATAATATTATATAAAAATAAAATTTTAAAAGAATCTTTTTATGTGTAACGGTTCTGTGACACCCTGATACCTTATATATGAATAATACATAGATCCTATATATATATAATTCGTATACATAATACTAAAGTGTCACTGTTCCAGTCATTTCATGAATCACTATAATTATAAGAAAGATATTTAGATCCTTAAAATATATTTTAGTAGATAAATTAGTATATACATTAATAATAAAGTTACCAAAAATACGTATTTTAAAGATAAGTTTCTGAAAAAAAATTCGCCAAAATTTTATTTGTATTTCAGATATTCCAAAATAGCAAACATTCATAACCTGCAAGATAACACACTTCAATAAATATTTTAACACAATCATTTCTCTAAAAGTGCCCAATAACTCATATTTCATCTAATGGTACAACATATATACATATATGTATTCAAAGTTTCCAACATGATTAATTTGCATTAACTTTAAAATTTACAACTGTTATACATGTCATTATATTTTATGCACATAATTAAGTTCACAATGGAAATACATATATATGATATGCAGGTTGTCTAGTCTCGTGGCAAAACTAACTTCAAAAGCAATGACCAACATCTAGACTTGGTCAAGTCTACCAGAGCCCTGCAGAACCTCTGGATCTATCATGTTATTTGCGAGATGAAATTCAATCTTGCTAAGCTAAAAATCTACCGGTATATACTTTAGTACAAAAATAAATGACATTTTATATACAATGACATAAATGCACTATACTATGAATGTCAAGCAATATATACATATATTTTAATTAACATATTAATCATCCAAACACATTGGCTCAAAAGTCCTTATATAGTAGTCTAATTCCAGAAATATTATTTTGGGTTATCTCATTTATCTATGATACTAGCGTGTCTCACCCGAATGAGTAATAAATCTGTGATACCAATGTATCTCATCTAAAGGCGTAATAGATTTGTGACACCAACGTATCTCACCCGAATACGTAATATTCTAACAATAATATTCCAAAATTAGACTCTATATAAGGTAACCATACAAACACAATCCTCGTATTCCACTTTTCTCTTATTTTTTTCACATTTCATATTCTTTTTCAAATTTCATACTCATAATCAACTTCATCATCACATATAATGCAAATGTAGCCCGCTTCCATATTTTAGTTCAATGATTGCACTTTTCACATTTTGCATATGACAACATTTTTAGCTATTTTTAAATGACTTATCATGCTATAATAAGATCATATCAAACATTATTACTTCAAACAATATTACACACCTACATTCATTAAAAACCAAGTAACATAACATATTTATCATATACAATGTGTTATGCTTGAAAACAATGAAATTAATTAAATTAAGTGTCAAAGTATGTACTAACCTCTTATATACAAGAATATAAGCCAAAGCTCCACTCCACCTCAAAATCTCTTATTTTCTTTCTCTTCTTGGTTATGATAATTTAACTTCACTCGCTTCCTAATCAAAATGTAAGTGTACATAATTAATTAAAGTCATATTTCTAAGTACCTTAACTAATAAAATTCAATTTAACAAAACTCCTTCAAGTTTCCATTTTCTTGGTGTAATGAACTTTAACTTTGAAAGTTAATTTTAATCAATTTCAAATTGAGTTTTAAACTCAATTATATATCTAGGATCACATTCTAACATATTCTAAACAATAAAATTCAATTTATATTTATTTCCTTCAAACTACCAAAATTTCACCCTAACCCTCTTTGGTTCTAGAAATTCATTCTGCCCCATTTCAATTCTTATTGTAAGTTCAATTATATCTTTAAAGTCATATTTTAACACATAAATCATTTAATTCAATTAACACTCATTCTTTAACTATGCTATTTCAAAACCTTAAATTCAATACTAACAAAGCCAAACTTCAATTAAACTTAAATCAATCAATCATCTACCCATAAAATATTTGTTTCCGCATCAAAATAATACCTTCCATACTTATTTAACAAATTAAATAACTCCCTTTCAAAATTTCATATTTCACATTATCATAAATTCCAAAGAAACTTTAAAATTTTTAAAGAAAGCTTATCAATTTGCTGAAAATTTATCAAAATTCTCTTTAATACTTAAAAACCCTTCTAAAATTTAATATTTGAATGAGCAAAAATCATCAGTAGCCACGGTAGAATCTTAGGTAAGAGAGAAGAAGAAGAAAAAGATGATTTTTTTTTAAAAATTGACTTTTCTTTTTCTTTCAAATTCCAACTATATATGTATAATATTCTATTATTTTAATTAATTAATTAATTAATTAATTATTTTAAAAACTACACTTAACCCTCCAACTTATTAATTTAATTTAACTTAATTTAATTTAGTGAACTTTTGGATGTTACATGTTCATAAAATATAAATATTTATATTTTCTAATTTGTCAATTATAATGTTAAATTATAACTATATATTAATATTCCTTTTTATTTTCCCTAATTTTTAATTTTTTAAATATTGTGGACTCTTTAAAAATATCAATACTATAATATTATTATAAAATTTTTTGAAAAGTAAAAACTTCATTAAAAATCATTCAAAAGAGTATTGGCAATAAAAGGGGGAAGGAACATACTTGCAGACTCCTGGACCTAACATAGAACATGTCGCTCTAATAAGTTAATGAGCAGTTCGTTTGCAGACTTTTTGAATGAATAATAATACATAAATATTATTAATATTATTTTTTAATTTTAAGTGTAACCGATTTGGTAAAAATAGAAATACTAATATTATTAAAAAAATTATTAGATAGAACGTAATTATCATATTATCAAGTTGACGTGATAATCTCATTTAATAGTTATTAGACAACTTATTTTCTTTTTTCATGAAATATATATGGATAAATTATAAAGTTGTTTTATTTTTATGAATTATAGGTAGATAGATATTTACATGATAAAAATTAAATTACAGTAAATATTTTTATTTTTTAAGTAGACAAGACTACATCAACATGATGATATGATAATCCCACCCTACCAAATAATTTCTCATATTATTATTATTATATTATTAAGATTTTATCCATTCTAAACTAACAGAGAATATTAAAGCCTTCATTTTATTGAAAAGAATTTCACATACATATCCCTAATAATAAATGTCCATATATAGCATGTCAACATTTAACTTAGCAGTAAGTAAATCTCTTCTAGAATCAATAGACTCAAAATTGATTTTTTTTTCTTACACTACAATAATTTAACAATTTAAAAATTAAAATTAGAAATGGATATAATTACCTTGATCTATTTTGAAGGCCAAATTAAAGTGTTTATATATATATCCAAATAGTATAAATATAAAAAAATAAAATTTATGAATATTTTTTATTGTGATTGTGAGAAATGACTCGATGAAAAAAATAATAATCTTTCATTCTGAAAATGATAAAAGATTCTAATAATAAAAAGGAAGGTGAAACTTGGTCTTTTTTTTTTTTTTTTTATAAGTATTATTTTTAGAACAAAAACAGATTAGAAACAAACTTGCTAAAATGGAAGCATTCCGTTTCTAATATGTTTCCATATCTCATGCGAAAAATTGGCGGTAACTATAGAAATGGAAATGAAACGGTTTGCAAACGGAAACATAAAAACGAATTGCACTCTGTTTCTGAAATTGAGATGGTAAAGCGGACCAAAATTTTGTCTTTGAATGGTTGAAACCGAATAAAGGTCCGTTTTTAAATTTCACTCTTTAGAAACAGACGCTAGGAACGAAAAATATAGTGGGAGTAATAGGCGGGAATTTGATTTTTATATTTCGTGGGAGTAGTAGGCTGAAAATTTAGAAACGGAGTGGCAAATCTCTGAAATGGATATAGTCATTTCTGATGGTGGAGTTAATTAATAAATGATGGTTTAAATGTGTTCGTTTCTACATTTTACAGATATAACTTTACCCTAGTTCATTTTGTTTGTTCGTCATTCTCATTTTCACAGCCGTCATGCTTTTTCTCTCAACATTTCTCATTTTTTGCTCTCATTTCCTCTGCCTCTCTCTTTCTCATCACTGTATTTCTGGCCACCATGAAGCCATCTCCGTCTTCCTCTTCCTCTCCACCTTCAAGCCGTCACCGTCTTCCTTTCCACCTTCAACCATCAAGTAACAGGTTAGTTTCTTGACATCGCTTTTCTCAATAGTGTAAATGCTTGTTCTGAATTTGATTTTTGGTATGTAAATCGATCAGATAAGATGTAGATGCTTATTTGTTTTTCGATTTTTTTCCTTTCTTAGGAACAGTTGTAGTGGTAGCGTAGGAGATATTATTAGCACCACTTAGTCTCATTCTCTATCCAAAAAATCAGTCCCATTCATTGTCCATCACTCGAAAAAATTATCTTAAGGTATGTTTTTCATTTTAAGTTTTTTTATATCAATTTATATTATTTAATATAATCAGATTACGTAAAGTTTTTATAATAATTGAAAATTGGGTGTCTTTTTTTTTGTTTAGTGTGGGTTTTTGTTTAATTTGAATTTGGGTGTGTTTGTTTGTTTAATCAAGACGATCAGATTCTGGGTGTGTTTTATAATCTGAATAATTGGATTATGGGTATGTTTTTTTGTTTAATGTATGACTTTATCTGAATAATTGGATTCTGGGTGTATGATTTTCAACAATTTATTTCTGGATTTGTTTGATTCTATGTTTGTTTCTTTGTTTACTCTTTCTTTGTCCTTCTAGTTTTAGGGTTTTTTTTTTCTGGGTTTCGGTTCACTGTGTTGAATTTCTGAGTAGAATGGAATACTACATGTTCTGTTCATTCAAAATAGTAATTGTTGTTGCTATTTAGAATTTGTTGCTAAAATAAATTTTATTAATTGTTGCATATTAAGAATTTTGAATTTCACCAATTCCCTTTGGAAGCACTACTGAAATGGTTGGAAAATTTCTGTCTTTTAAAAAAGCGAATGCTAATTAAAAAAAAATCAAACTGTTGATGATTGGTAATGATAATACTAATTGATTCAATTTTGTTGTTGAATTTCTAGGATATGTCTGTTGGGAACTGCTTTTTTCTTTTTTCTTTTTTAATTTCTATTGGTTGCATTCTGAGTTGTTGGCTTTGATTGCAATTTGTCTATGGGCTGGGATTGGTGAGGTTTTTCTTGTTTGGTTACTTTGTTGCAGCAAATGTTTGCTGGGTGTCTTTTGGTCTTTTCATTTTGGTGTAAATATGGGTTTGTACATTCAATTCTTTTGTAATAAAACTGTCTAAATACCCAAAAAAAAATATTTGTTATACTCGTATCTCCTATGGTAAAAACAAAAAGCCCTGAAATTGTTAGAAGAAGTCATACATAATAACCATCCATTGAGTCTTGAGATATATAACAACAGTGAATATAATTGAGAATAGAAACTTTTTTTGTTGGCTGTATTATTTTGACAGTAATGTAAATATAGATGTTATAGTGTTGTGTTTGGTTGCATTAAATTCCTGCAAATCCTTCTAAAGATATGGACATGTTGTTAAAGTTTATTGTATTGTAATCTATACCATATAAAAACTAGTCTCTTCATGGTTGGTTGCATACAAACAAACCTAAGCACATTAACAACATGTCCATCACTTGAGCATGATTTGGAGTGGTATTTTTTAGAAATATAGTGAAAAGTTTATTTTCTAGTAATTATTGGATTAGTAATTGAGTGATTTATAATAGTATTACTTAGGAAGTGTTTGATCTTATATGAAAAGAAAAAAAAGATGAGCTTATAGAAATAGAACACAATCAAATTTGTATTCTCCTTTTTTTGATGCCATTTGTTTTAAGACTATTGGTTTTATGAGATGTAAAAATGATTGTTGCACCTCAGTGATCATTTAGATTTGATAATTGTTAAAATTTTAAAGTCAATTTACAAATTTTTATAAATTATGATTTAAAACTTGATTCACCATTTATTAGTAAAGACTTCTCGTTCATTGACAAACATTGAAACAATATTATTTCTGTTTATTTTCGATGCTTTGTTGTTTGATGTAAAAAAGTATCTCATTATTTTGTCAATGCCCACACTCATATTATTTTGTTTTTTTGATCACCTTTTGATTCAGCCTATATATATATATATAAGAAAATTTAATATTAGTTTTTATTTATCAACAAAATAATTAAGCATTTTTAAAAATAAGGAGGGAGTTGAAATTTTTTGAAATGCTTTTATTTCTTAAATATTTTTATATAATGTTTTAAAATTATATATATATATTATGGTTTTTATTTACTATTTCGTTTGTTGTTGTTTAGAATTGCAAACATTCGATGTGAGATTTTTCGTGGCTAAAAGCATGGGATTTTTTGCATTGTTTTCTGATTGACTGGAGTATACATGCATTTTTAGCAGTTTAATGAATTATTATGAGTTTATAAAATTGTTGGAGAATTTATTGGCTTAAAGCACTGCTGTGGTTGATATACTCTGTTTAGTGCAACTTATTTTTTCTTCATGGCATCAGAATAATAGCATACTTTCTTTGGAGGGTATACTTTCTGCAAGTTTGAGTTTGGTTGAGCTATTTTTATTAGATTTTTTGTTACTGCAAATTGAATGTTCTTGAAGAACTTCTTTCTTTTTTAGTGCATGATTTATTACTTTTCATTGTGGCTTCTTAATGTTGTAATTACAAATGGAATTAATGTCAATTTTGTAATTATCACTTGCAAATTTATTTTAAGCTATTTTAATGTGCAAACTATTTATTTTAATCTATTTTAATGTGCAGACTATGGAGCTTGGACAAGAACCATATTGTCTATATTCCGATGAAATCTTTGAGAAGACTCACAGGAAGAAGGGGACTTAAGATTTTCTGGATGTTAGATCTCAAATTTGTAGTCCATTTCCTTTTTCATTTATATACATTGACTGTTTTTTATATACATATTTATGTTTATGTATATTTTAGTTATACTGCATAAATTACATTTATATTAACTTATATATATATATTAATATTTCTACATCTTTTATTTAATTTCATTACTTTTTTTCAAGTTTATTGATAAATTCTTTAAAAAAATATGTAATAATAATAAAAATATATAAAAATAACCCTCAAATAAAAATAAAAATATTATAAAAAAATAAAAATATATAAAAACATAAATAAAATTTAAAATATAAATTAAAAAATATATAGAAATGGACAATTCTGTTTCTCGTTCATTAAGTCTGTTTGTAAATAAACCAAATTTCAATCATTATTTCAAATAGGAAATCATTTTCTATTTGAAATGTAAATTTCCGTTTCAAATTAGCTCTCTGTTTGGTCTTTAATAGAGTTCTCAATTAGAAAGGGAATTTTCGTTCCATTTCTGACTAAAAACGGATTGTTTGTTTCAGATCCGTTGCAAATTAGACACAAAATATTATATTCTGTTTCAATCTAATTAGCAACAAGCATTTTAGAAATGAAATTTTTTCATTTCAAGTCCGTTTCAAAATTTAGTTAGAAACAGATTTTTCAGATCTTAGAAATAAAATTTTCCTTTTCTAAATTGCCAAAATTCTTGTAGTGTTAATGTAATGTTTGAAAAAAAATAAGTCCATATATAAAATCAAAATTTATCCAATTATTTAATTTGACTTATTGATTAGACTATTTAATAATAATTAAATCATTTAAAATGGGACTAATTAATTTTACCCATCATCCTTGGACGTCCAATAACATTATTTTTTCAAAATTTATAAAAACTAAATCATTAACTTTTATAAAATTTAATTTTTATACAACATATCCATTGTGCTCATTAATTTCGTCTCCATCTTTTTCTCAACATGGATATCACATATAAAATTATCCATCATTAAAATTATTTTCATACTAAATATAAAATCTATAGAATATGATTTTGACCTTTTTTTTATTTTGAGAAAGATATTTTATATTACTAATTTTTTTATATGAGACATATTATACCAATAAAACTCTTTTTTTACAGTAAAAATTATTTTTTATGTTTATTTTTAAAATTTAAAATTTTATTTTTAATTTAATAAAATTTTTATAATTATAATACAGTTTCTAAAGACATAAAACGGGTTTTTAAAAATATAAAACAAAAATTAAAAATGATTTCTACTTTTTTTAAAAAATAAAAATCTACAATGTAAATCAGCACACCCTTAATTTAAGAGCAAATTTATGTTTTTATTGTATTAAAGAGAAAATATAAGAAGGAAATTCAACTAAAACACTTTGAGGGGAATAATGTGACGTTGAGTAGAGGAAAAAAAATGAGTATGGTGATGGTTGTGTAAAAATTCAAAATTTTAATCTACTATGCAGTGTTTTTTTTTTAATTGATTTGGATTAGAATCCACATTAATTTTTCAGTTGAAAAATACCAAAAAATTGTTAAAAAAAATATTAATAGAAGGTTCATAAAATTAGTTTTACAAATCAAAATAAAAAGCTATATAATTAATAAGATATATTTGATAGCATGTAATATAATAAAATGCGTTTATTTTAAAAAAATAAATTGCATTATAAGTAATTAACGTATCATAAAAATACATTTCATTATAGCCTATGTATTTTTAATGTTACAAAAAAAGGAATTTTGATGTTATTAATATAAAAATTGATACTTATGAATGAAATTAATCCTTTATATAATTTAATTTAATTGAAATCCTTGTATGACTTTGTGTTTGGAATGAAAAAAAAAAATACACATTCAACCACATAAAAACACAAAATGAAACAAATAATTCATAAAAAAAATTCTCTTTTCACATACAAGTTGTTAATGTAAGGCTTTGCACCTAATTATTCCATTTTTATTTATCTATAATTTTTTACATTATAATTATTTTATTTATCTATAATTATTTAATTGCAATTATAGTAAATACATATTAGCAATTTCTGAGAAAGTTAAGCATATTTTTGTATTAGTTCTAAATTCATCATAATATTATTTTTTTCTAGAAAAATGGAAAAAATTAACATAATATATAACGATTGATGCATATATATGGTTATTGGCTTAAATTACAATTTCTAATATTATGATTGTTTACATTAATATTAATAAAATAAAATAAAATAATAATGGGAAACATGAATATTAAACAGAGATTCGTGCTTTATAGAAAGAAATATTCCATAAAAGCAATATGTATTTTTTTCTAATAATTATGAGATATTATAGCAATATTCATTATTCTAAAATTCGTTATAAACATTTAGATTTACATAATGTAATTGACTAAAATTTTATATAAAATTTTCAATTTTACAGCTGTCTATAAATGAATCTCTCCTCAGTTTAATCATCCGATAATATACAACGGACATTAATTTTTTGAAAAAAAATATAATATGTTATCATTGGCCAGTAATAAGGCATTTTTTCTTTCTTTTTTTTTTCAAAATGCAAAATTAAGTACATTAAGAAAGACTAATTGAGTTGAGTAAACAAATTTGGCAATATTAAAATTAACTAATATAGTTTTAAAATCTAAAAAAAATATATAGTTTAAAATGTTTCCCTAAAAAAATAGTTTTAAAATCTTATCTATTAAATAAAGTAATTTAAAAGTTTAAAATATATATAAATTACAAAGATAATCGATCTGATGGATAAATTTAAATTATTATCTGGTTTTGAATATATATTTATAGATCTTAATATAATTTTAATTTTTAAAATAGTATTTTATATAGGCAAAAATTTCTAAGAATAAATTAAACGTTTTTGGTATTATATTAAAATTAAAAAACAAATAAAGTAAAAAAAAATTCCAAAAATGATATTCAATAATGATATTTCTAATAATAAATTTAATTTATTTTTTAGTGTATTGATTTTATGCAAATAAAATTAATTTTGATTAAGTAGATTCAGAGATATATGTGTTAAAAAAAAGATAAAATAAAAAATATTTTAAAAAAGGAAATTGTATATTAAATTACAGCTAAAACACTATGGAATGGATTGAAAAAAAAAAACTGAAGAAACCACATGTTAATAATACTCGTGACTGTAATCAAATCACCAGCAAACACGTGTTCTTTTCAACTGAATCGTTTACTGTGATTCTACAACTCAGATTCTTCCCCTATTCTTTATATAAGATTCAACACGTGATTTCTTTATACGCTTTCACAGTTCCCCTCCAGCGCTGTACTCGTGAGGAAGAAAGATTGTGAGAGATAGAGAGAGGCTTTTTCCACCTTCTCTCAATCCGCCGTCACCGGGAAATTCCCCTGTTGCAGCCATTCTTTCCGGTCATTTCTCTTCAGTTTCTAATCTTAATCAGTTAATTATTTAATTTAATTTTACATGAATCCGTCGAGATTTGGGAAATATAATTTCAAATAAATAATCTGTTTGGTTGCTGACAAAAATTTCAGAGTTTAATAAGTGTCAATTTTCATATGTAAATTTATAAATTTATTTAACCATTTTTGGAATGATTGCCAGAATGACAGGAGAGTCATTTCAAAGCATAGGAAACTATGCAAAGGCACTTCGCGAGACGCCAATCCGTTTTAAGGATAGGCTTCTGGCTCGATCTTTGGATTCAACTGAGATTAATGAGATCAAGGCTCGAAGCGAGCATGAGATGAAGAAGAACCTTACATGGTGGGATCTTATGTGGTTTGGCATTGGCACTGTTATCGGCGCCGGAATATTTGTTCTCACTGGTATTGAAGCAAAGGAGGAAGCCGGACCTGCTGTTGTATTGTCTTACGTCGTTTAAGGCGTTTCCGCCATGCTTTCCGTCTTCTGTTACACCGAATTCGCCGTTAAAATTCCCGTTGCAGGTACACGGTTTATAATTTTAATTATTATCATTAATGTTAAATGTTAAATTTGACCCAGTCAATATTTGGTAAAAACAATTATTTAAACAGAGTTTTCAAAAATGATTTTATTCATTGTTAAATTTTTTATAATTTATTTTTTAAATTTAGGATATTTTTGGGCAAGGGCCTTTATCTTTATCCATTAAGTTAGATAATATAACAATATTCTTTTATATAAATGCAAAATTGTTGTGCTATTATTATATTATTATTATACATTTTTATATACATTAATATTATTTATTAAATTATTTATTAAATTATTTATTATATTATTATTATACATATATATATATATTAATATTATTATATTATTATTTATTATTATTATTATACATTTTTATATACATTAATATTATTTATTAAATTATTTATTAGATTATTTATTAGATTATTATTTATTAGATTATTTATTTTATTAAATTTTTTTCTATTATATTATTATATATATTTACATTATATATTAAATTTTAAATTCTATTTTAAATTCTATTACTATATATTTTAAATTCTATTAGTATATAGAATTACAACCTATCTATTATGCAAGCAAGGCACTAAATGCAGCTCAGACTAATTATACAATACAAAGAAAGAACTACTAGCTGTGGTTTTTGTTTTTGACAAGTTTATATCATACTTGATCTTGTCAAAAGTGATCATTTATATGAACCACTCGCATTTGAGCTATTTATTTGCAAAATCTGATGCGAAGCCTAGGCTAATTCGATGGATTTTGTTATTGTAGAAATTTGACTTGAAGATTCAAGACAAAAAGCTAGGGAGTTGAAAATCTGGCAGTAGATCACCTTTCTCGCTTGTGGAACCCAACCTTGGAGAGATTTGAAGAAGGGTACATTGATGATTATTTCTCCAATGAGTAGTTGTATGCCATGGTAAGTGAGGTAAGTAGTTTGAATTTTGAAATGCCTTGATTTGCAGATTTTACTAACTACTTGGCTATTAGATAACTCCTTAAGGATCTAACTTATCAACAAAAGAAGAAATTTTTTTTCGATTTAAAATATTATTTTTGGGAGGATCCCTTTTTGTTTAAGTTATATAAGGACCACATGATCTGGCGGTGCATGATATTGCTCGAAACAATGAATATTCTTCGTCATTGCCACGTTGGACCAGCTGGTGGTCATATGAGAGCCAATAAAACTGCTCAGAAAGTTTTAGAATGATGATTTTATTAGAAAGTTTTAAAACACATCACTCTGTTTAAGGATAACTATGACTTTGTGAAATGTTGTGATCATTGCCAAAGAATTGGAAATATTTTATCTCGTGATGAGATGCTCCAAAATGAGATTCTAGTTTGTGAAGTCTTTGATGTATGGGGCATTAACTTTATGGGGCCGTTTTCTAGTCCTTTGGTAATAAATATATTCTTGTAGTTATAGACTATGTTTCTAAATGGCCCGAAGCCCAAGCCTTAGCAACGAATGATGCTAGGATAGTGATGTAGTTCTTAAAAAAATTATTTTCTTGATTTGGTGTGCCAAAAGAGATCATAAGTGATAGGGGTACTCACTTCTGTAACGCTCAGATTAAGAAAGTTTTCAAAAGACTAAGTGTTACACAGATTTTTCACTCCTTACTATCCCTAAACTAGTGGCCAGGTTGAGAATACAAATACGGAGATAAAAAGAATTTTTGAGAAAACCGTAGAGCGATCCCGAAAGGATTGGTCTGAGAAATTGGATAATGTTCTATGGGCCTTTAGGACAACATTCAAAACTCCTTTGGATACTACGCCATTTAGGCTAGTATATGGAAAGGCTTGCCATTTACCTGTAGAAATTGAATATAATACTTATTGGGTTATAAAACAGATTAACCTTGATCTGGATAGTGCAGGTGAAAGGAGAAAATTGCAGGTTAATGAGCTAGATAAATGGAGATTGCATGCTTACGACAATGCAAGGATGCATAAGGAGCAGACTAAGAGATGGTATGATGCTCACATTAAGGAACGAAAAGAGTTTCAAGCGGGAGATAATGTATTATTGTACAATTCGAGGCTTTGACTCTTTCCAGGTAAGTTAAAATTTCAATGGTCTGGTCCTTTTACAGTAAAAAAAGTCTTTCGCTATGGAATAATTAAAATAACTCATCTAGAAAAAAGTGAATTTTAAAGTGAATGGGCAACGGCTCAAATTATATTTGAGGGGAGAATTGAATGAGATGAATGAGGTTTTATACCTCTAAGACTATAGGTAAAGTATTCATGTCCGTTCAATTAATACAACGTTAAAAAAGTGCTGGGTGGGAGACAATCCACCATTTTATTTATTTTTAATATTTATTTCTTTAATTTTCATATTTTTAGTTGGTTTCTTTGATTTTTGTTCCTTTTCTTAATGATTCGAGGTGTGTTATTTTAAGCTCATTTGAATAGGTAGAGGAAAATTTTTCTTTTGTTGGAAATTTGACAAAGTATAGTGAGGGGGCAACTTTTCTTTAATTTACTTTGAGACACGCCCAACGACACGCCCGTGTCCTTAGATGTGTCTTTTAAATGACACCACAGTAGCTAAAACACGCCCAAGGACATATCCGTGTCCTTGGTCATGTCGTTTTGGTTAAATTTATGGGATTTACAGTAGCAGCTACATGTTCAATGACACGCCTATGTCACTGGATGTGTCATTTAATCTGAGTCACAGTAGCGAGAACACGCCCAGTAACATGCCCGTATCACTGGACGTGTCGTTTGATATGAGTTGCAGTAGTTATGACATGCCCATCGACACGCCCGTGTCTGTGGGCATGTCGATATGTTTTAAAAGCGAGCCCAAGTTTATTTTAAACATTTTTTCTCTCTTCTCTTGCCCTCTTTGTTGATTTTCTCTCAAAATTTTCATACTCTCACGCTCGAAATCACACACCTAATCAGTCTAGAGGGGATTTCGATTCCCATTTCAAAATTTGGAGAGGATTTTATTGCATTTTGTTCGATTTTCTCACATCATTCACTCATAATTTTAGGTATGTACCCTAACTTTTGCATTTTTATCTTGTTTTCTTGAAATTACTTCGGGATTTTTTGCAAATTTAAGGAATCTCTAGGGATTTTGAAATTTGACCCTAGTTTTGAGGATGTATTGTGATTTACTCATTATGCTTTTGGGGATTCTATGGCTAGGTTTGAGTTGAACATATTTGCACACTAGTTATTGTTTGTTTATTCACCCATCTTGAAATTTCTTTGTTTTAATGTGTTGGGCTATGGAGATATATAGAATTAGAGTGACGCATGTTATAGAGACACTATTTAATGTGTGGATTTAAATAATTGCTCTTATTTAGAATTGTTTCATCACTGTTGTTGGTTTAGTTTCATTGCTTTTGTTTGTTTAAATGCATTGCTATTGTTAGTTTAATTGTGTTGGTGTACTTGGTATTATTTTCTTGGATTATGTGTTGTGCTCTACTATTATAATGCCTGTGTTTCGAACTCCTATCCAATGTTGGTGTTTTGGCATTATTATTATTTTTGAGGATGTTCTTATTTATTTTGCAGATAATGGATCCTCACAAATAATTATTGTCCAAGTTAACAACCAAACGGGCTAGAAGTGAAGGAAGCTCAAGCCAACCCGTTACACACCCAACTTCTAAATTCATGGCAAGCCGCAAGTCCCATTGATTCTCAAATCTAGAGGAACGAAAATGGTTTGAACTATTGAGAAACAAGGATTGGTCTCCGACCAGGATTATAGATTTGAGTGCTATGGAACAGACACATATTACGGCTGAGATTCGGGACTTGATAAATCAACTGGGATGGGAACAACTATTTTCCATCAATGAGCCTTCTTATAGGAAGTTGACACTGAAATTTTATTGTACTTTTCAGTTCAAAAAGAACAAGATCTCAATTATCGAGCCAATAATGAAGTTCTGGTTGGGAGGCAGAGATTTCAAATGAGTATCAATGACCTTGGTGTGCATTTAGGGCTATATACTGCGGAGGAGGTGCATACTTCTGAATATTTTGATTCTGAGGTGGATTTTGCGAAGTATGAAGTTGTTCCTTCCCAGATTTGGAGGACATTTGCATCCAATACAGATAAATATTAGCCTAAGGTGTCAAAGACATCCAATTTTGAATCTTTTCCTTGCCGGATGATGCATAATCTTTTGGTTCATACTCTTACGGCTCGACAAAGTAGCATGAAAGTGGCTAGCTTGCAGAATTTATTCTTCTTGAACTGCATGGTTCAGAAGATTTGATGCAATGTAACTCATATCATCACACATTTCTTCTAGGAGCAGTCCAAAGCAGTCCAAAAAAGGAGTACCAGGTAATTTACATGGTGGCATGTATGTCACGAGGCTAGCTCATAGTTTGGGTGTGTTGGATGGATGCCTCCGGATGACGGTGGATGGGTTCCCTAAGTTTTTGGGTATGGACACTTTAAAGAGATTGGACCCGGAGAAGGTAGTGGGGCTGTAGGCACCACCTACGAATTCTGAGTTGGTTCCTCCTGTTTTTCAATTTTGATATGCCTCCACCTCTGCAAACAGATTTTTCGGGACCGTTTACCACTGCTGGACCTTCTTCTTCAGTTGGACTGTCCTTTACCCTAGCCCCTGCCTTTCAATACTGGTGCCATTCGGTTAATGTTGGGTGGGATGATGACAGAAAGCCCACTGATTTTGAGCGGCAGATCTATAAGATAGAGGGCAAATTAGGGAACATCTAGTTGAATCAAAATAAGTTATTATCTCAGCAGGACCATATCCAGCATTACATGGAGCAACATACTTCTTCCTTTCAAGTGCAATTGGATCATGAGATTTTACGAAGGCAATGGCTGGAGCAATCCGTGCTTAAGTTTTGAAGATCTCAGGGGTTTACTCCTTCACAGCCACCGCCTCCATCATATCAGACCCTGGTGCCTCATGTTGATGTTTCGGATAGTGATGCCAGCGGTGAGGACACCAGCGGTGATGATACCAGTGCTGAATCTATGTCTGACTAGCCCACCTTTCCTCTCTCATCTAGTGTATTATTTATTTTCTTTTATTTTCTTATTTAATTGATTTCTTGGATGATTGTACTTTTAACCCATTTATATTTTTGTTTCTTTTCTTTTTTATTTTAATTCTATATTTCTTTCTTTCTTTCAATCTTTATATATATATATATATATATATATATGAATCTTCACAACTTTGCATGTCAGTTTTTATCCTGTAGCTAATTCGACTTCACGACACTTTTGAAACCATATTCATATATATATCGATTCATGGACATAGCAGGGCAGTTCTCTCTATCTTTTGCTCTTTTTATTATTTTACACACATTGAGGACAATGTGCGTCTTAAGTGTGGGGGAGAGATATATTTTCTAGATTGAGCTTTTGGTATTTCATTCTTGCCATTTGATTCATTTATCTCATTTAGTTTCTTCAGCTTGTTATTGGATTCAAGTAAACTAGATTGCCATAATAGTATAAATTAAAATGGTTTCTCTTTATATTAAATTAATAATTGATTTAATGAACGGCAATATCTTATTGAGATTGACTCGGCTTTCGTAATCAATTGCTAAGGACTGAATGTGATAGTTCGAATTAGGTAGTTGATTGATGAGAATTGCACATCTGAAGTTTGAAATCTTAGTTACATTTTTTAGCATGTTAAAATTTCTTAGATACTTGAGTCGAACTTAGTAGGATATACTTAATATCTTACATTATTGACCACTTGAATATTATTGATAAAAATAAAAAATAAAAAAATATAATAAGGAGCTTTGAAAATTAATCCATATTCTGCTGATTTTAACTCTTGAATTGAAATGACGGAGTTGGAATCATGAATAGTACTAGTAGACATTTGAACGGTGATTCTAACTGAATAACTGGGGGGTCAGCATCACAAATATTTACCTTCACCTCAAAAAGTTAGTATTAGTTCAAATAAGTCAGGCTTCTTTAAATATATATATATATATATATATATATGACAAAATAAATAAAAAAGAGTAATTTTGAGTTTCTGAAAATTTATGCTCAATCTTTTAACTCTGAATTTTTAAGTTTTAGGTTTGTGAAATTTTTTTTTTGAAACTTCTTGATTCAGCTGTCATATTTGTGAATTAGTTTTTTGATGAGAATGTCGGATTTTCTGATTTGCGTATTATAAAAATTTTCTTTTCTTTTTGGATATAGAGGGGTCCTTCATTTATACTTATTATAGTGATTTAGCTTGTTTGAGGACAAGCAAAAACTCAAGTGTGAAAAATTTTGATAAGTGTATAGTTGATGATATTTTTGCCCTTATTTCTTAGTATATTTATTGTCAAATTAAGTTTAATTTATTTGTTCAAGTGTTTATTAGGGTTGATTCCAGAAACCTTTTACACGTTGAAACTTTATGGTTATTTAGGCCAAAATCACAGATGAAAAATAAAAAAAGAGCTATTTTGAGCAAATTCTTTAAGTGACACGCCCAATGACATGGACGTGTCAATAGCCATGTTATTTAACTATTTTACAGAAGTTTCGACATGCCTAGGGACATGGGCGTGTCACTGGCCGTACTATTTATCCTGCCTTATAGAAGCTGTGACACGCCCAAGATTATGGGCGTGTCATAGACCGTGTCCTTAACCCAAAATTACAGTAGCCATGACGCACCCAAGGGCATGAACGTGTCACTGCCTATGTCATCAACAGTGAAAAACAGCATCATTGACACGCCCAGAGACATGGTCATGTCACTGGGCGTTCAGGCTAAACGTCTAGGGTACAAAAGCTAAACTGAAGTGCGAATTAGGGATCCAATTTTTATCACTTAGAGTCGACTTCCTTAGAAAGAAAAAGAGTTTAACAGTTGAGATTGAAGGTGAAGATTCAAGTTAAACAAGATTTAAATCAAGAATCAAAGATTGAAATGAAGAAACACAAATCATTCATTATTGGATTATTTGAATTCTTTTACTTATTTCTTTTATTTTGATTTTCTGGTTATGAATATGAATTAAATCATCTCTATCTAGATATTGATGAACTCTAGCTTTATTGTATGGATTGAATATTTCTTATTAAATTAAATTATTTAATTGAGTTATTTTATCCTTAATTTCTTATTTCCAATTGATAATAGTATGTTTATTGATTGGTTGTAATTTTTGTATTATTGACTTGAGAAAGCTTGATATGAACAAAATTATCATTAAGATTGAGGGTTGACTAGAGTGCTAGAGATAGACTTATAAGATCTTTTGGTTTATAATTCGTTGTTATTATTACAAAATCTATTTAATTATGTTTGAGAAGAGATTTCAACATTCTACTTAGTGATTAAAGATTAATTCACTTGATATAGGTTTTAGTCTAATTTAGAGAAATGCTAATTTAGCTCTATTATTTGATTTAATTGAATTGATATTCATAAATATTTTTATGGCTAGGAAAATTCAATATCTGAATAGTATTTTTATCATCAACTCTTTTTGCACAATATTCAATTTTTCTTTACTTTAATTTATTAAGTAACTCGTCTTTTATTTTAATCATCATAAAAACTATTGATTTGCTAAATAACAGTTGAGTTTTATACTATTAATTGACCTTGTCCTCAGTGGAACTATATCTTACTTACTACTTTATTATTTGTGCGATCTGTGCACTTACGGTAATATTACAATAGCACAAATTTGCTACCAGTAGGCTTGGCAAGAAACTGACTTAAAAATTGGATTGCAAAACTGATGTCAGGCCTGGTGTTTGTTAAATACAACAGCCTACCAATTACTTTTCTGTAAGCAAAAACATCTTCCAAAGGGGAATCATCAACAAATTTATCTGATTTTCCTTTGAAGGTATCATTTGTGTAGGCACTAGTTTACTTTCTTGAAATCCCATATTAGACAGCAGTTCCAATGTATATTTTTGTTGACAAACATGAATACCCTTGGCTGATCTAGCTACTTCCAATCCCAAGAAGTATTTTAGAGTTTCCCAAATCCTTAATGGCAAATTAAGGATGAAGAAAAGCTTTAATTGCTTTGATTGCATCAAAGTCATTACCTGCCAATATCACATCATCAACATAGACAAGTAAGGCTATAAAACCATTTGAAGTTTGTTGAGTAAACAAGGATCTGCAATAGATTGAACAAATCCCTAAGTTAACAAAGCAGTAGTAAGGTTGATGTTCCACTGTCTACTAGCCTGTTTAAGGCCATACAATGATTTTTGAAGTTTGCATACTTTTGAAACACCATAAGACACTCCTGAAGGTGGCTGCATGTAAACCCTCCAATAGATCACCATTTAAAAATGCATTGTTGATATCTAATTGTTCCAAGAACCATTCTTTAGCAGCAGCAACTGTAAGGAAACAACGTATGGTGGTCATTTTAGCCACTGGTGAAAAAGTTTCAAGGTAATCAACACTTTCATGTTATGTGAAGGCTTTTGCTACAAGCCTAGCTTTGTACCTCTCAATTGATCCATCAACCTTGTACTTGATCCTATAGACCCATTTGCAGCCAATAGGAGCAATGCCTCGAGGCAAGTCAACAACAGTCCATGAATTATTTTGTTCTAAAGCCTGTAACTCTGCCTTCATAGCATTCTGCCATTGAGGATCCTTGGCAGCTTGCTTATAGGTCTTTGGCTTAGATGCACATGAAATGTTAATAGAGAAGGCTCTGTGTTTGGGAGAGAGTGACTGATAAGAAACAAAATTTGTAATAGGATGAGGAGAAGTTTTTAAAGTCTGATTACATTGATAATCAGCAAGGTAGGAAGGTTGGACATGATTTGGAAGAGATCGTCTGAGAACAGAAGATTCTGATGTGATTTGTGAAGGTAAAGTTGAAGAAGATGAAGAAGTTAGATCAAATTTTCATTTGAACTGAGGGGAAATTTGTCTCATAGAAATAAACATTTCATGAGACAAAAATGGTATTATTTTAAAGATTAAGGAGTTTAAAACCAAGAAAGACACACTTAGTTGCTTTAGGATCTAACTTCTTCCTGTTTTGAGTAAGAGTGGAAACAAAGCAAAGACAACCAAAAATTTTAAGCTGAGACAAATCAGGTTTGTGCTGATATAATTGTTGATAGGGGCTAAGATTATGAAGAAAAGGAATAGGAAGTCTATTAAAAAGCTACATGAAGGCAGAAAGATGGCTTTGAAACAGCAAGGCTCTTGTAACATTAGGCAAATGTTGATGTTTCCTCTATGCAATTCCATTCTGCTGAGGAGTTTCAACTCAAATGGTTTGATGAAGAATGCCTCTAGAGCTATAAAACTCACCCCAAAGAAACTCTTGACCATTGTCAGTTTGAATAGTCTTGACTTGTGCACCAAACTGTGTTGACACCATTGAACAAAAAACTTCCATGGCTTTTCTTGCATCAGACTTAGCTTTCAAAAGAAAAATCCATATGAATCTAGAGAAATCATCCACAATTGTTAGAAAATATTTATGTCCAGTAACAGATGGAACAGAAGGACCCCATATGTCTAAATGCAAAAGATCAAAAGGCCTTGTTGAAACTATAGATCTAACTGCAAAATTCAATTTCGTCTATTTTGCAATGTGACAAATATCACAGATACAAGATTTTGATTGAACAAGCTCAGGATAAGCATCTTGTAAGACTCCAAGCCTAGACTGGGATGGATGACCCAATCTGAAATGCCAAACATCAATGTTATTACAAGCAATACTATTATTTACAAAGGAATCAGATAATTCAAAAGCTTTATTTGTAGAAGTGAACTTCTGAACATCAACCAATGAATGAAAATGATAAAGGCCTTGTGCAATTTCAACTGTACCAATCATCCTCTTCTAGTACAAATCTCAAATAGCACAAAAATTGTCAGCAAAGATCACTGAGACTTGATTAGTCGATACTAATTTACTTACAGAAATGAGATTGTAAATAAAGGATGGAACAAAAAGAACATTCAGTAGCCGGATGTTAGGATGAAGCCTAACAGAACCAACGCGAGTAACTGCTACTTTTGTTCCATTTGGTAGCAAAATAGAAGAATCAGTGGTTGAGTTGCAGTTGAAAAGAAGATATTTGCCACAAGTGATATGATCAGGTGCTCCAGTATCTAGAATCCAATCTACTGCTGTAAATTGAGAAATTCTAGCAACAGATAAAGCAATACCAGAATGCTCAGGCTCAGACTAATCAGCAAAAACAGAAGTACTTGATGAAGCTTTTGTGATGACTTGTGTTGAATTAACAACAGCAGCATGTTGAGTTGTAGATGATGGATTGAATAAGGCCAAAAGTTTATTAATCTGGTATTTAGTCAAAGAATAAGGTTCAACAGAAGTGGGTGGAACAGAAACAGTTGAACCTTCAAGACCATTGACTGCAGCTACTCCTTGAACCTGATTAACAACAGCATGGCCAGAATTAGTATTTTATGAAAATCTATTGAAGTAACCAGGGGGATAACCATATTTCTTATAGCATCTATCTACTGTATGACTAGAGAGACCACAATAGGTGCACATTGACTTCTTTCTTTCACCATTATAGAAGGACCCCTTCTGAAAAACTACAAAACCTTGAGTATAACCATGAGTATTAGGTGGAGTAGTGCTAGCAACACATGCTACTGAATCAGGAGTAGGTAAAAGTTCTTTTGGTATAGCTATCTGTCTTTCATGTTGTATGACTAAAGAGAAAACTTTGTTGATTGAGGGCATAGGATCCATGAGTAGGATCTGTGTTTTTACATTAGAGAAATTATCATTTAAGTCCCTAAGGAACTTAATGACCTGATCAAATTGATTATAACTCTTGATAATATCCATAACCTTGCATTGACATTCTGGAATGCAAATGCAGCTAGGCATTGGTCAAAGCATAAAAAAACTCATCCCATAAGGTCTTCAACTGTGTAAAATATTCAGTAATAGATAAGTCTCCTTGATGAAAAGATGTGATTTCTTGCTGTCAATCTGAAATTCTTATTGAATCCTTCTGTGCAAAATGATCTTGCAGATCTTTCCAAAGATCTCTTGCATTATCAATGTAATTGACACTGGCAGCAATAGAAGATACAAGAGAATTAGAAATCCACTGCATAACCATGGTAATACAATGCTCCCAAGAAAGAAACAAAGGACCTAAACTCTTTGGTTGAGTAATGGTGCCATCAATGAACTGAATCTTGTTCTTCGAAACCAAAGCTCTCTTCAATGACCTTGACCAAGCCTGAAAATTAGATCCATTCATCAACTACGGGACCAAAACCAGAGACAGATTTTCAGTAGGATAAAGATAATAAGGACTAGAAGTATCTGGAGATTTATCATTCTGATTAGAACCAGTAGAAGATTTGGTTACCATTTGAGATCAAAAGAAAGAGATGAAACTAATTCAAGAGAATCAATTTGGGAGATTAGATGAAATCAGTTGAATAATTCGTGAAAAACTAGAAGAAAGAAAGTAAAAGAATAGAAGAATGGTTTAGAACGAGCTTTGATACCATGTAGCAGAATGAAATTGTGGGAAAAATGAACTCAATTCATTACTTTAGCAATCAGCTGTTTATATACAAGAGTTTGCTGTATATCTAACCAACTATTCATAGAAACCACACGTGAACTTTGCAAGTCGTGGAACCAACTAACTAACAATAAATATTACAAGTGGCTAAACTAGAAGAATAAGCTCAGCTCCTTCAACCATCACACCTTATTTTATTTTATTTATTTTTTGTTTATATTTAAGACTCAAAGAGGAGTAATTTAGTAAAATTTTTTAGTAATTTCTTTTTCTATGTAAATATGGTAAGATTTTAACCTGTTTGATACTTTTTGAGCCATCGAATCCAATTTATAAATTGAAAATATTGAGATCTATTAGTCTTTAATTTTCTGTCTCTCTTTTACCATTATTTTTTTTTCTTTTTATTTTATTCTAGCAATAAGATCAAATTCATGTTATATTTATATAAATAGGAAGAACAATATTTGTAATCAAAATGAATATTGTCATTTAAAATTTTTAATTTGAATAAGTTAATCAAAAAATGATCAATATAATCGATAGATATAAGAATAAGAAGAAAAACAATATACAAAAAATATATATTTTTTATAATATAATAATCAATTTTGTTTTTATTTTTGGAGGTTTTTAGTACAATCTTAAAATTTATCATATTTCCTAAATTCAGATAGAGGACTACTGAATTTGGGGTCCGTTTATACAAATTGCTATTTATACTTTTCATATTCAAATTTTTATTATTAACAATTTACAGAAGAAAAAAAATTAAGATTGTCAACAAAATAGTTAATAATTTGTTAATTAATGCTATTTTTTTTCTTTTGTAAAATCATTATCAAATTCTGAATTTTATATAGAATATTTGTTCATGAATGCACAATTAATTTTGTGTTGTTCAATGATCATTAATAACCTTATCAAAATTAATTTTTTGGTGTTTAATAATCATTAATAACTCCACTTATTATTCCCTCTAAAAATACTACATGGATCAAACTGATCTAAATCAAAAGTGTTCATGCATTAATTGTATTAGAGAAATGACTATTTTAACTTTGCATTTATTGTTAAAGATAATAATAAATGTAAGGTTAGAATAGTCATTTTTCTAATACAATTAATGTATAAAACACTTTTGATCCGGATCAATTTGATCCATTTAACATTACTCTAAGATTATATTAGTAATTTTCCAATGTAATTAATGTATGAAATGTATTTGATCCGGATTAGATTGATCCATATAGTATTTTTGTATAAATTTTACGCTCTGATAAAATTTTTTTTAAGGGCATTTAATACAATTAATTGTTATCTTTAATACTCCATCTATTTTCTTACTTTAGAGAAAATTTCTATTTGGGTATTCTTTTACATAGAGAAATGTATTTAGAAAGGAAAATATTGAGAATTATTTCTTATGAAAGTTTCAAAATTGCCCTTGTAAGTAAATATATTTTACACATCAAATAAGACTAGTAACAGATAAATATGAACTATATAATTAATATGCATCATTTTCTAATGCATGAATTAATATTATGGTTATGAGAGATTTTATTAAGTTGCGGTATGTTTTACGAATTAGGACATAACTATGAGTTAATTCTTATCTTGTGTTACAATATGGCCACTAATTATAACTAAACTTATGCACAGATTTAAAAAATATTATATTATACTTAAAAAAATTGTGCCATTTTTTATTAAACTGTATCCGACTTTTTTCGAACCTCCTTTACATTAATTGAATGTCGATATCAGAGATTAAATTTTATTCTAAATAGTATTTTATTTACGAAGATGATTTAATTATATATAATGATTCATATTATTTACGTGTTAATCTGTGCCTTTATTATACAACTGGAGGGTAAATTTTCTCTGCTCACTAAATTTCAATCACAAATACTCCTAGAGTATTGTGCCCATGCATAAGTTATCTATCTCTTAACATTAACTACGAAATTATATATATTTAAAGTTAATTAAGATAAATTATTAATTAATAAATATATTAACTACCTTTTTAATTTATGTATTTTTTCTATTTTTTTTAAATAGGAGAACAATATCTATTAACATTAACTACGAAATTATATATATTTAAAGTTAATTAAGATAAATTATTAATTAATAAATATATTAACTACCTTTTTAATTTATGTATCTTTTCTATTTTTTTAAAATAGGAGAACAAAGGGAGTATTAACTTTTATTGTAGTTTAATGTACTTTATAAAAGTTTTTAAGTGATTCCACTATCTGAATACCACACACATAATTCTCCTAATTACTTACTGTTTTCATTCACTTCGGTATTGGACTTTTTAGTAGAAAACATGTTAATTAATTTCTTCACCATCTTATGAATTGAACTGTCAAAATAAAAGATTCTGTACACAAATTTGTAATCTTTCAAAATTTCTTTAAATAATATGAATCTATATGATAAAATGCAATATACTTTTAGCATTATGTTGTGAGCTAATGTAAATTTTATCTTCTGTGAACGGAAAATATTATTTAATTATGATTTGAAAAATATATAAATACTTAACTTATAAAATTATTTATGTAATTATATTTTTGTGTAAAAATATTTAAAAAATAAACTTATTTGAATATTATATAAAAATAAAAAAATAAAATTAGAAAATAAGATTAAGGAAACATATTTTCCAGTTTTTTAATTTTTCATTTGAAAATAGCTAAAAAGTGACAATAAAAAATTAAAAAAATATTGACAATAAAAAATATTTTGCACAACTCAACAGCCTTATAATAATATCCAAAATGAGCAAATAAAAAATATTTTGCATACCTCAACAGCCTTACCTCTTGATGGCGAAATGAGCAAATTTACAAAGAAATGAATCACTCGATTGGACATAACGTGCAAATTGAAATACAATTAAGCTCTAATTGCTCAATTATGCACAAATTTAGAGAAGTTTCAAATTTTAGTTAATGATTCAACTTTCATTAGTTTATGAAAAATAAATAAATAAATAAAAGGGGACACCAGAGAAAATTACACTTCAATTAATATTTCATAAGGGTGTGAAAAAAGAATATCAGTTTGTTTGCTGTCGAGAATTTAAATAAAATCCATCAGAATTCTTCATATGCAGTTGTAGAAACTTAAGCAGGTCTGTATTATTTTCTTTCTCTATGCAAGCGTAAGCTTTTACAATGTATTCAAACTTGGGTCCATACATATGGGATGCACAAGCTGCTTTGTACGTTAGGAGCTGCAGATCGCCTGTTCCAAAAATGTAATAATCAAAACAGCATCTTATAATTATACTGTCAAAATTTGACCACTAGACAATGATTCCTATTCTTAACACTTTCTGCAATTTGCAAGTTTGGAACAAGTTTTTATCAACTACTTTATTTTTAAAAAAATTGGATCAAGTGTGAACTCAGAATACTAAAATAAACAGTGATTTCGTGTTGTCTTTAATGCCCTTGGATTTTAGGAAAGTTTAAACATAGGGAACCTAGTGCATTAAAATTAAAATTTAGCCCTTTTGCAAGAAGTGAAGCGCGAGAAGCGAAACTTAAAAGTTGAAGGACCAAAAGTATGATTACCCTTGTAGGAAAACAAACAAATAAGATAAAACAAATGTGAAAAGAAAAAGCTAAATTACCTCTTGCAATTTCTGTTGTGAATAGCTTCTTGCTGAAGTGGCGTGCCAACCACCAACGGCAGCGAATCCTCCAAGCCCGTTCTGATCTCCCATGAGTAAACAATTGGGGGATCCTCTTGTAACAAAAAGAGAGACCTTGTCTTTCTCCACCTTCATTTCCATATTGACATACCGACAAACGATCCTCTTCACATTGAGAAACTTTGAGAAAGCATAGAGCTAATTCTCTCCATGTATTGTATTCCGCATAGACAGCATCCAAATGCAAAGCTATCATTTCCAAAAGGGATTCAGGGCTATAATTTCCTGCAACATATTATAAAAGATATATTACTAAATAGGCTGAGAAGATACCCATTACATAAATAGGCTGACAAGATACCTATCACATAAACAATGTCTATCTATATGGACAAGCAAAAGCACAGGAGTGTTGGCATAACTCCGACAATCCAAGATCCTTGATAGTTGGACAGAATGTAAAATTTGTTCAACAGTTATGCAGGATTGAGTTTTCTCTAGCCAAGGAAGAGTAGACAAGTAATTAATACAAGTCTTAAGATCTCCTCTCATATGATTAATAATTTCACTATAGACATTTTTGGTAGTTTTCCTGTTTATGAGTTTTCTTGTCTACGAGAAATAAGAGTTCTTAACAGTGGAGAATTTATTTGTAGTAGTAAAATAATTTTCTTTAACAACTAAGTCCCATAATGATGCCCTCTTCAAGGGCTCACCAGTTTAGGATTACCTTAAGTCTAAATATATATGCTTGTAATGTTTTATTTTCAAGAGAGCAAATTTAGTATTTCTGCGAATAAAAATTTCAGCAAGTGCGCTTCTTTTAGTTGTTTGATCCAATTCTGATCCTCAGAAGTGCAGGGCTTGCTTCATGGAAATGAATCGTATATCATAATAGTGAGAAGACAGTTATTTTTTTCCCTGCTCAATTTTATTTGCAATTAAGTTAAAAACAGATCAGCTTCATCATTGTGCCTAATTTCTTTAATTCCTATCAAATTCTGAAACTAATTTCAATGAATCAGCTTTTCCCCAAGGATTCCTTCATGTCTAGATCAAATAAAAGTCATAAGCTTCATGGAATTACAAGACCAGATGTTATTAACCAGATGCAAGGATGATCAAAACTCTAGCATTGCAATTGATGATGAACAATCATTGATTTGAGCAAATGGGGGAGGTGGGTGAAGAAGAATAAAAGCATGGCAGCATTTATCATATAGTTGCAAGGATAACAAATTATGTACCATTTTGATGCAAGCTGATTAGCTTCATCAATGCCTCACTACATGAAGGATCACTCTTTAAGGTATCCTCAAAACAAGCTGAAAGTTCAACAGTGTTCTTAGGATTAACACACTCCAAAAGGTGAGCCCTCAATCTGCAGAAAAGACTTTTTGTTGAAGGTCTTATCAAAGTGACAAACAATAGAGCAGCACATGACTGAGCAAACTACATCTTCAAAATGAGCTACAATAAGAAAAATTAGTATAACTTAGAACAATTAAGTTAAAAGTGATAACATTTCACCAAATTTGATAGAGATATCCCAACTCTCACAAAGCAAATAGCTTTGTGATTGGGAATGCCCTTTCTTTTACCAAACACTTCAGCCGATGCAGAATTACTAAGTCACATTTTGCTCCTGAAAGTCCAAACATGTAATGATATTTCCTAACTGAGAACAAGAACTTAGAATAACTTGGCAAAAGTCTGCTTTTTAAACAAGATTGTAGCAACTCAAAAATTTAGCACAACTTCTTATGTATGTTCTGGGGGAATGCAGGGCACGAGTCCTCTACCAACAATAATCTACAAATGAAATCATCCTTATCACTTACTAAATCTTTTTTGTATTGATCTTTGTCCATGTATGTTGGTGAGAGAGAGAGTTAGCATCTATACAAATCACAAAGAACCCATGCACCATCAAGTGCCATGGATTCATGAAGACATTACTAGTGCTAGAACCTGCACCACCATCATTATGGTTGTACTCCTCCAGCTACACTAGCAGACTACCATTGTTAACCCTCTTTCCAACATCCAACATCATATGCCAGCCATCACTCTTGCCAAATCTACTGGCAACAAAAACATGGTTTACGCTTTCTTGTCAATCAAATAAATTACAAATCCCTTTATTTGTTAAATAAATTTAACTTCCCCCACCTACATATTATGTTTTCCTTTCCTTCTAGCAACATCAGTCATAGTTTAGCAAAGATGTCAATACCTCATAGGAAGTGCTGCATTTGAATTGCCACATAACGTCTCAAGTTCGTGGAGGGCCTCTTTGTGTTTACATCCAATCAGCAATAACTGGTACAAAATCGAAATAATTCAATTCTTGCAATACAATTCTAGCAAGTAATAAATCAACAATTGCATGCGAAAGGTGAATTCCATATAAAATAACACCAGTTGACAGCTATGCTTGGCAACATGCAAAAACCATCCCACGTACTATCAAAATAGTACAGTGCATCAATATCAAGGTTTTTATGATGCATGCAAGACCCTACTACAAATAGTTTTGGGATAAGGTCAAGGAGGGAAGTTTAAGAGATTAAACCAGAAAGTAGTTGAAACTTGTGCACAAGCAAGAAGGAAATTAGTGGAACATAATGAACATCAGTGGAGCATAATCTTTTGTAGTCAAGTTGGCTGAACCAAGACAGAAAGCTTTTGATTCTTCAATCAAGCATCAGTTTCCGCATGTTTGCAGATCATCGAATTCTTATACCATCCAGTGTATTGCTTCCCTAGAAAAACTGTTTACAAATTCCAGTGTTGTTCCAAGGCGCACTGAGGGGCAAAGAATCCAAGATCCTAAGGCACAAGGTGAAATGCTAGGCGCAAGCACATTTAACAACAAAAAAAAGGAAAAATATATTTTCCTAGTTGAATAATGAGGTATAGAATATATCCTAATAACATTAACTCATACATGCAAAAGGAAAAAAAAAAATTGGATTATATTAGCATGAGTTTTTTGTAGTGAATAAGAAAGTCTCCTTTTTGCATTAGGTTTTAACTTTCAATAAATAAGGGAAGCTCAAAAGTTTCTTTTCTTTTTAGGATTCTATTAGGAATATTCAATTTTTAAAATCTGGACCAATATATCTATCAGGAAAAAACTTTTTGAGTTCTCAATTTCTTTTCATGTGTTGTTTTTGTAGTAAATAAGGGATGTCTCCTTTCTGTATTAGGTTTCAACTTTCGATAAATAAAGTAAGGTCAAAAGTGCCTTTTCTTATTAGGTTCCTATTAGGAATATTCAATTTTTAAAATCTAAACCAAAATACTTATTAGAGCAGTAAAATTCTATGAAAATTTTTTTCCAAAGATTGCCTAAGCCCAAGGCTGTGCCTCAGGGCCTGGAAGGCCTAAGAGCACCTGGGCAGTATGTGGCTCCCCTAGTTATATCCAAGGCGGAAAGGCTGCACCTTGTTGCGCCTTGAGCCTAGAAGCGCCTTTAACAATACTGAAAAAATTTAACCTTCTTGTTTCTTTGATCCCAAAGCATGACAAAAGTTTGTTTTGCCAAATTAACAATGAAAGACAAGAAGGCAGTTTTCTCCCAAGGAAAAACTCTAACTATTCATACATAATTAGCTTTTTTATTTTTTTCAATTAGATATAGGTCTGTGGTAGAAATGGAAATGGAATTGCAGGCCTCCACAATGGACCTCATATCACTTGGAAAATAGTATAGAAAATGAAACAAGGATAATATAGAACAGTTATTGCTCTTGTTGTTGATGATTAATGCAGCAAAAATTTAAGATGAGATGCACATCACTTAAGCTATGATGTCTAGAAAGGAAATATACTATATTTATACATAATCCTTGCTATTATATGACATATTAAACTTGCAAGCTCATTCTATAGGTTGTATGAATCTAATCTTCTATACAACAGAACCCATAGCTTAGGCCACAATCCAAAATAAGCAGACTGTTAACAGAAGCACTTCTTAACTCCATTTATTTTCCCTCAAAATGAAAATTGTAAGACTTCCCTTGAGAGCAAAATTCAGTGCTGAAATACGAATACTAACCAACAGAAATAATGTTGAAAACATTTGGACAGATCAACAATGAAAAAGACAATTTCTGCAATGATGTCATATGTTGACAAGATGTGTATCATAAGTTTATGCTCATACCTGTATCAAGGGAAGCAAGGCTGCCATCACTTGGGGTGTAGAGCATACAGCTTCTCGTAAATTCTTTACTGCATTCATATAGTCATCATCTTGAATCACCTCATCCACATCCCAAGTCTTAGTTCGTAAAGGCAGCAACCATGAATTCAAGCTTTCTTTGGCAAGAGAGATAAAATTTCAGTAGATATATATATATGTATATATATATAATCAATAACAAGGATGCAAGCAGCTATCAGAAATGTGTAACTGAACTTGAGTAGAAAGAACTGCTCATTAGTTGAAAGATCAATTAATCATACATGACATTCAGCATAAGAATTATATTATGGTCTTCAATCCTCAAGCTGGTAAATTTTCATTACTTCATTAAAGATAATACACTAATACTTGCTACAGCAGTGTTTAGGGTATTAAAAGCAAGTGGCGAAACAAAAGGTGTGGGGAATGTATGAAACGTACTACAAGCAAAAAGCAGGATAAGAATCAACAATATTATCTACCGATCAAGGCCAACCTATCATTCTCATCACTGCCTGATGCACCTCATATATGGAAAAACTTTACCCAATATAACAGCAGCATGATGCACTCTTGTTCCTTTGCAAATCTAGCATATAGCAAGTCATGTGCAATTGTGCATGCATGATGGAAGCTAAATTTATAGTTTTAACAGAAAGAGAAGTGTGAAAAAAAAAACTTAAACAGTACTAGTACATGGAAATATAAGATGATGAAAAAACGATGTTATGGAAGTAAGGACTCACTAAGGGCAAACAAATTGGGGATGGAGTGAATATGACCACCATTTTTATCGCTAGATGCCTCATTTTCATCAGAATTCACATAAAAACCAGGTGGCTTGATGTCTAGTGGGAGATTTTTTTGTAAACTAGAATTAGCCTCCATTGGTGCCACTTCTTCGTTGAAGCCATTATCAGCCTTCATTGGCATTCTTTTATTATGCATAACTGTTGTTTCTGAGTCATGGTGCGACGAAGATTCAGACTCAACATGAGAAAGTGCAGTGTAGCCCTCTGAGAACCCAACTTCATAACTGAATCTTGTAGCTGACTTGTCAAATTGAGAATGAGTAGTTGACATGTCTGAATTAGTTGGGATCGAATTTTGGCCAGATTCCTTCCATTGCATGTTTTCTGGAATGCTGGAGTACCAAAGCTGATAGAATATCAAACCAATGATCACACAAAACATTGGATGACCCTCAAATCTATATTGTCGCATCAAGCTGAGAAAAATATGAAGAGAATATCATTCAGGATCTGTGTTCTCATAACCACAAAAAATAATCTTATCAAGGAAGAAAGGAGGAGAAATTAAAATAGATCAAAATATATAGAATAAAGTATACCCCTAGTCTAATCAGTAGAAGTTCAAGCCAAAAAAAAGAAAAATAAAAAAAGACAACTAAAAAAGTAACACCCTTCAATCGTGCCAATTTCACATAAACTACTAAGAAAGATATGTTCAAGCCCACAAAGAAGCCATTAAAACAAAAAAAAAACCACATTCTTCCACTGTCCCACAACAATTTAAAGGACACGACCTTGTTTTAGTTTTGTAGGTATACAACTCCATGGAAGTCCTCTGTAACACCAAAAAAAAAAAAAATGGAAATATCACATTTACACAAACCCTCAATGGAGTACTAAATGATTGAATTTGATTTGATCATCAAGGAAGGTTAAGATAAAGTAATGAGAAACTAGTGAAAACAAGAAACATGACTATCTTCCCCCCAAACTGGCACATCAATTCTGCATGGTTTTATCCCTGAACAGACTGACCACATATAATGTGCATGTAATGTGCGTGTTTTATCCCTTAACTAATGAAGCATGCACTGCGCATGTATCAAGGATAAGCAAATCATAATGTCTTCCTTTTGAATAATTAGTTACACCATGGACAACATATCATAATGGATCATATCATTCTGACATAAAAATTAAAATTTCACAAGGATAAGCGTTTTAGTATACAACTTCTTAGAACATCTGGGTAAAATATTGAGCATGCAAAAACTGAAAGTCATACCTTCTAAAATTATGTCGTTCATCCTCTATGTAACCTTGCATAAGGCGGATAAGTATGGACTCCAAACAAACAATAAGAACATCCTGCTCAACAACCGAAGAATTTGACCAATGCAATGTGACAGTAGCACAAATTGGCATATTATAAAAGCAAGATTTCCTGATGGCATAGATTACATGATGAAAACAATTGTGAAACTCTACCTGTTTCATATATCCAATTCTATTTCGATTATATACTATGTTGATTCCAATTTTTGTCATCCAGACATCATAGATGCCATTTATAGTTGCCATGTTGACATCACCATTGTCTCTATGCTTGAGAAACTCCATTGAAACCTAAAATTAAGGTACATTGATCAAGTCAGTACATGGCCCATGTAACTATATAGATGTTTCACACAGTGAGAGTAAGCACTGAGAATTATAAAAGGCAAGATGTTTATGATCTTAAGAAATCAATGTGATAAAATTGAAAAAAAAAAAAAAGAAAGTGCACTATCCGAAAAAAAAAAACAAAACTCACCAAATATAATAGGAACTATATGGAATATGTAGCATTTCTCTCATTCAGTTGGCTTCATTTATTTACATGCAATTGAGCATATAACGATAACACTTGGAAAAATAAACACATTTATACATACAATATATATTTGTATGTGTTCGAATGCTAATCTTTCCAATAGCAAACTCATAATATATGTTGTTTCATCAGGAAAGGAAAATCATGGCAGAATAGTTCAATAAAAATTTCTCCATTTTTTTTTCAGAATACATTCATAAAGGATAAAAGACAGAATCCAGAAATATTCAAATGCAAACACAAACGTCAACAATTACAATATCGGTATATGATTGGAAAACTGAAATCAAACCTGAAATGTGATTATATATCTTATCCTATTCTACAACATGATATCATAATAACATGCAATCATGTTTGCATATACACATTCACCCAAAACTTTAACTCCACACTAACCCTTGAACTTTAGTAACATGCTAAAAAATAATAAACAAAAATCTAAATAGAATGATGTTGTAATTAGATTTTGGCATAGAAAAACATACCAAGTACTTGAAACGAGTCATGGTAGCACATCTGTCCTTGCGTGTTCCTTTCAGTAACAAGCTAAGTACACTACTTGCTTCTTTCCAATTATGCTGCCTCACCAATTTCCGCAGAAAGCAGCATAATCTAACACGATTTTCTGGTCGCACCTGGTTGAAGCCTGCCCCAAGAAGGTATTTTGGTTTGGTTAAAGATAACACTATTCTTTTGTAAAGGTTCTTTTGTGCTGTGATATGGCATTCATCGTCAGCCACTGCACTCAAATTCCTTTTGCGTTTCTTTGGTTCCTTAGTTCTACCTTCCAATCCCACTGACTGACTTTCCAAGACTTTGGAACCATTGTCTTCCAATCTTGGTGTTTGATCATCCAACATTTGTACAAGCACTTACAAACTATCTAAAGCTTCTTCCTTTCCTGGAGTAATTAATTTTTCTTGTAAGAACAGAAACAATTGATTTGTATGAATTTATACTATGATATCTAGCACTAACAATAAGTAGTCACTAATTACTAATTAAAAATGCATCCATTTCTACCAACAAAAAAAGGCATAGATAAAGCATCAGAAGCACTTTTGAAAAGAACTGAAATGTTTAGCCATAGAAGATGCCCAAAAATTGAAACTTACGCATTGAATGATTATGAATTTTAAGATTCCAAAAGCCATAACTAACAAATTAATTTGAAATCGTTAAAAAGAGAGCATCTAGCCAAGAATATGCAGTTGGGAAAGAAGCGATGGAAAGATGGGACTTCTCCAATTTACTTTACCTTTAAATTTTGTAGGAAACCAAACAGTGCATAAAAACATTAGAATCATAGTTTTTGAGCAAAGCAGCTTATAGAGACAGATAATTTGTATCGGTTTTACATATCGTTTGATACAAATTTGTAATCCACACGATATTTACCATGTCCATACCCAGAATTTGAAAACACAGAGGAATCATACATTACTGTAACAATTCAAGTCGAGACAGAATAAAATTAACATAATAATGTGCTAAAACTTAAGTGATTAAGTGCCAAACAATATAATAATATAATTTAAAATTATTAAAACACTTTAAAAAAATTATCATTTATTATATTCAGTACAATTTTAAGTTAAAATTTTAATGATTTTAAGTGTCTTTTTTACTCGGTCAAGTCTTCTAAAAACAAAGCTTATGAAACAACTTAAACCAATAGAATTTAGACCTAGTCAATTTTTTTTATTGAAAAAGATTACAGAAATATATATGTACCCTCCAATTTTGAGCACTTAATTGACCCAATTTAAGTAAACACTGTCAATTTTCATGGGGACATATTTATCCTATCAGACTAGGACTGTAAAGGAATCGAGCCGAGTTGAGCTTTGACAAACTCAAGCTCCGCTCGGTCCTCAAAACTCGAGCTCGAGCTCGAGCTCGGTTTAAACGAATATTATGAGCTCGAGCTCAGCTCAACTCGACTCATGTTCATCTTATTAATTTGTTTAATGAGCTAAGCGCAAGCTCGAGCTTGATTTTACACTCATATCGGGCTCGGGCTTGGGCCATATATGAATAACAAAATTCAAAAAAATATATATTATAATATATTTCATTAGAAAACCAAGAATATAAATATTTCAGTAAAATACCCATAAACCCTTAAACACCCATAGATTTAAAGAATTGACAAGATGAGTTAATAAAAAAAATCAAATTGAATGTAAATCAATCAAAAGCAAGTCTCAGTACGAATTTTTTTCCTTTCATGTATAAGCCAAATCATAAAGAATCTCATAATTATCAATATTGAAGGAAACCAAGTCATTTAAATTTAGTTTGGGTTAGTTAGTTTGAATGCTCTGAGTTTAATTTGGGCCAAAAACTATGAATTTCACATTAATTACACTAAATTTAAATACATAAAATAAAATTATGTTCAAAAAACTCCCTCACAATTCAATAACTTTTTATTGTAAAAAAATTTAATCAAATCATAAGCAGTACCTGATAATCAATGGCGAGGCGAGGCTGCTGTAATAACTTTTTATTGTAAAAAAATTTAATCATATCATAAGCAGTACCTAATAAATGATGATCGATGGCAAGGCGAGGCTGCTGCCTGCGAGGCAAGTGGATGCTACTGTAGGGGCAAGCGCTGCTGCGAGCCAAGTGGATGCTACTGTACGGCGAGCGCTGTTGTGAGTGTGTGTGCTGGTGAGGAGATGGCAAGGAGTGTTATCTGTGAGTGTGTTAGAGCGCGAGGAGAAGAGTGCACAGAGCAGAGTAGATCTGATTGAGGGCGCGCGAGGAAAAGAGAGCGGCACAAATCTGTTTGGGGTAACAAATGGGAGGTGGGGTGTGCTATTGCTAGTGTTACAATTACTAGGTTGAAAATATAGAAAGAGTTTAAAAATTGATATTATTTTAGTTTTGAATATATAAATTAAACTTCGTTCAAAGTAATATATATATATATATATATATAAATTAAACAATTAATAAATTATACTTAATTTCTCCTTTTGTCTATTTTTAAATTAAATTATAAAATTATTTTGATTTATGATAAATTAATAATTTTAATTAAATATAATTTAATCATTAATTATAATTTTTATATTTATAAATCACTTATAATTAAACTAGAAAAAGTAATTACTTAATTGTATCAAGATATAAATATATATAATTTTTCAAATATATATGTATTTTCAATAATGAATATATTGTTAGGTTTTTTGGCTTTTTTCTATGTAAAAAATTCATATTTTACTTCAATTTTCTTTAGTCTAATAGGTTAATAATGTTTTAGCATTTAAATTGATCAAGTCTTGATTTTTTAGCGATCGGATGATCAAGTCTAAGAGTCAACCAGATCAGTCTTGATTTTTTAGCGATCGGATGATCATTCATGCTTCGATTAGGCTGAAATTTGGATAGCAGTTAAAGAACTCATTGTTCTTCATTCTGAAAGGTGGAGATCTATTTTGGATGGTTGAATTTTTGACATTTGTAACTCGAAATTTACTATTTACATACAATTCTGCAGCGACTAGTTTGTCTTTCTCCGATGATCGGACGATCATTTGTGGTTGGATTTGGCTGAAATTTAGTGAGCATGTTTAGAATATATTGTTCTTTAATATGGACAATGAAGATCATATTTGAACAACCAGAGCTCATCCATTGGCATGGACAATAGCTATTTTGGGTGATTTTTCTTCATTATCTTATTTATTTTTTGTTGTTTGGTTGATTGGTTGTTGAAATTCTACTTAAAAGTTGTTGTAGTAGCTTGTAATTGCTGTAAATATTAATTTTGATAGTGGAGCTCTTTTACTTGGATAAAGAGAGGTCCCGTGATTTTTATCCTTCACATTGAAAAAATTTTCCACGTTAAAAATTCTTATGTTTATGTTTGATTAGTTTTGTGTATCTTGGGATAGAGTTTGTAATATATGCTTGTAAATTTTACTTAGTTACTTCTCATAGATTCATTTAAGTAGGAAATAACTTATTTCGGTTCATTTCACATCATATATGACATGATATGATATAAATTAATATAATAATTTTAATACATTTTATAAAATTTTAACAGTTTATTGTATTTATTCTCAAAATGATTCATAATTCATTTATTTATTATTTATATTCATATTACTAATTATTCTTAATACTTATACTGAGTTTCATAAAAAACTACTAATATTATTATAATAAATTATTTTATTAGATATAAATTATTATAATTAGACTTGTGATATAAATTATTCACATAAAAAATAAAAATGTTGAATACTAATTTAATTTTAAAATGCTTAATTAATAATTTATTAGTAAGTATTTTCTATTTATTTAATATTTTATTAAATTCAATTCAATTATTTGCATCAATTATAAAAATTATGATTCGTATTCAACCTTTTAATTAACTACAAATTATTGTCAAAATTAAAATTTTTTTATAGCTTTAAATTATGTATAAGACATAAAAAAAAAGTAATTGTAGCTATATGTTATAACAAATCATTTATTATAGATTTTAATTTATTACATCACTTATTTGTACAGCAGTAAATTATTATCAATCACTATTTCATTTAAGTGACTATAATTAAAATTTTATAATTATTATTGCTATAAACTTTAATTTTTTGTGGCTAATTGGATTAATTAACTGCATTATTTGAGTGTAACTAAAATGTGTGGTATTAGCTACAATATTTATCAAATTAATCTTAACTACACATATTATATCTCATGACAAATCAATTATTAAAGATTTTGATTTGCCACACAACAACCATTTGTATAGCAATGAATTGATATTAGTCACAAATTTATTTATATGACTATAACCGAAACTTTTAACTATTCTTGCTATAAGTTTTAAATTTTTGTAACTAATTTATTAAATAGCTACATAATGTAGTTAAAATACTATGGCTAATTTTAAATTTATTGTCATAATTTTAAAATATCATAACAAAAATAATATATTTACTATGAATAATTAATTTTATTACTAACAAATTTAACTAAATTATATACAGCTACTAAAATTTAATGTTTGTAATTAGTATAAGCTTTTTATTACAATTTTATCTATTGTGATTAAGAGGGTGTTTCTCAAAACTGGAGCTTTTTAGCTTATTTGTGAATAAGTGATTTTTAGATTATAATCAGATTAAAAATAAGCAGTTAAGCGTTTCTGTAAACTAGTTAATAATCAGCTGATAATCAGTTTATAATAAGTTAAGTGTTTCTGTAAAATCAGCTTATAATCAGTTTTTAATTGCAGAAACTGTCAAAATGACCAAACTGTCCCTGAATTTATTTATTGTATAAAAATAATTTTTTAAATGTCAATTCAAAATTTATTTTGCAATAATAATAATAATAATAATAATAATAATTTATTTAAGAAGAAACGTAAAAGAATTTTGATGGAAACTAAAGTGTATAGAGTGGACAAATTTGAAATATTGAAGATTAGGTAGGAATAGTATTGTCTTTTACTTGGTCAAAACTGCTTAAAAAATAAGTGCTTAAAAAAAAGTAGCAAAACCCAACTTTTAAAAAACTGATTAAAATCAGATTATAATCTACTATTTAAGTTTTCAGAAACACTTAAATAAACAACTTATAATCTAAAAACTACTTATAATCAGTTTTGACCAGCTTTTAAGTTTTGAGAAACACCCTCTAAATATCTGTAGATATATATAAGATTTGTTGTAGTAGTATCCATAGATGTATATAATATTTATTATAGTGTTAATTGCGTATTTTATTCTTATATTAATTATATTTTATTGAATTTTAATTATGAAATTATTATATTATATTCTAACGATAAAATTGTGTGATATAAATCTATTTTAATAAAATTATGTTAGAATTCAATTTTTAAAATATTATAATTATGTAATTTATGTTTTATTATATTTTAAATATATTATCATGAACAGATAACTAAATGGGTATTGAGTGATACATAAATAGTGTAAATAGATTTGAGATAAATATTCAAATTCAGGCAATAGAAGGATCATAATAAAAGATAGAACTAATAGTAAAATTAATAAATATAATATACTAATATATATATAATATATATTTTTTAATATACATAATAAACGAGTTAACACACGAGTTTAGTTTGCGAGTTTTTTAAATGAGCCATCTCACGAGTCTAGCGAGCCGAGTATCTTTGAGCTTAGACTTTGCTCATTTAATAAATAAGCAGTTTAAACTCAGTTTGTTTTTAAATAAACTCGAATCTGAATGAGCTTTTATCAAACTGAAATCTAAGCCGAACTCGAGTAACTTGACTCATTTATAACCCTATCGAGGACAGTGTCACTAAATTTTTTGATAAAGATGGAGAGGAAGATAAAGTTGACAATTGAACAACAACAAAATTTGTTGCATGTTGGATTGCAACATCAATCTAAAACTAAAAACTAAGAGTGCAGTGATACTTAAGCAAATGCTCTAAGCTCAGACAAAGGAATATGTGTCGATGCATAGCTAAAAGGTTTCTTATTAACTAGAAAGTTCATCATGACTAAATTAAGCCAAACATGAGCGACAGTCACAACCTAGAGCAAATTGTTCCCAAGTCCAATGGAAATTGTTCCAGATTCTTCATCAAAAGTAATATATAAGCAAGCATATTTTTGTTTATGCCAAAAAGGCGTAGAAATCTCATCTGCTTAATTATATGAGTTTGTCAGCATGGCGTTCACCTTCTAAACTAAATGACTCCACAAGAAATATTCAAAAAAAAAAAATCTTCCACTTTTTATTGAAATTTGAGCTTTTCTTCATATCGTGTCAAGAAAAATGCAAGTATTTTTTTATCCAATTAAATACCCACAATCAAATTCAAAGCAGAAAGGGTTAAGAATTTTGAAGAACAATAACATATTACACTAAAATGCAAGATTAACAAATTAAACTGGATATACCAACAGGCAATGACTAAAACATAGTAACGGGCTTACAGCATAAATTAAATTCAATGTCAAACTCTATCATATAATACAATGGGTAAAGGTACTCTGTACTCATATGAAGCAGTAGAATCTCTAAACAAGAATCCAGATAAGTTTTGAATAAACAAAACCCAGTTCAAATCCAATCTTAAATATCCAGAAGATACAAAGAGAGTGAGTATGTGGCTATTAGTTGTCCCAGAACCATTAGTTTAGCTCAAATAAGCGCAAGAAAGAGCAGACAGAGAACCAGAAACAAAGAGAAACCCGTTACAACCCCATAAACCCTTCAAAGACGGCGCAAAAGAGGAAGCTGCCCAACTTGTTATTGCAAACAATAAAATAATTGAAAAGTTTTGGAGAAAACCTCTTAATTTGAAGGCCTCTCTAAGATACATTCAATGGCTTGATTACAACTTGAGCTTAACGGCAGCTCCAAATGTTCAAGAAATCATTACAATTCAAATAAGAGAATGAGAAATCAAGAAGATAATAATAGAATTGAGAGGATAAAATATAATACAAACTGATGCTTAATAAATATTTACCCGTATACTGAACAAGTCTTGAAGTCCTAGTTTCGAACACTTATACTAGAGTCTCCTTGAAAAGAAAGAAAAGAACGGCAATAGAATAGAGAGAGAGCGCGCAGACAGAGTCTGAGACGAAAGGCCAAAGGAAAAAAAGAGAGAATTTTTTTTTAAAAAAAAAGTAAACAGTTTTATTTTAAAAAATATTATAAATATCTCTTTTTTTTTCACTTTTACCCTTTTTTTTTATTTTTCATCATCTTTTTCTCTTTTTTTTCAAATATATGTTTATTCTTATTTTTAACGGTTTTTTTTTTCTTATTTATAATGATTCATTTGTATGTATTTAAATAAAATTAGGATAGTATGTTTTTTTTCTTAGATTTATAATTTTTTCTTTATTTTTTTTATTTTAGTATTATTTAATTATAATATTAGAGTTTTTTTTTTTTGAACTATATCATCTTTTACATATTCAATAAAATACTTCAAAAAAATATTTTTTATAATATTTTTTTATTTTTATTTCTTGAATTGATATATAGTATTTTTTTAATTATATTTGCTTCATTTTAATTTATATTTATATTATTTATTTGTATATAAAAATTAAAAAACTACATCTATGCACAATATATCTTCAACATATATATCATAATTAACTAATATATGAAAGTTAAAAAATAATCTGTAATATATATTCTATAATTAAATAACATATAAATATTATATAATATATGAGGGTTAGTAGATAATAAATACATAACATACCCGTAATATATATATAACATAAATGTTAAAACATAATATATCTTTAATATATACAAAACATATTAATAATATATATAACATATCTATAATATTTACACTGTAATTAACCAACATATAATACTTGAAAGATAATATATATAATATGTATACTTAATTAAACAATATATAAAAATTGTACAATATATAAATACAGAAATACAATATATTTATAATATATATACAACATACCAATAATATGTACAATATTTCAATAACATATATACTATAATTAATTAATATATAAGATATGGTAGAAAATATATAGATAATATAAAGGCCGAGACATAAAATATCAGCAATATATATATAATATATCGTAAAATAATGTTTTTAAGATTTTTTTTGAGAAATTTTCATAAAATTATGTTATTTTATTTTAAAGTTATTATTTTACAAAATAATATTAAAATAAACTTAGTTTTTATTTTTTATTTTTTGAAAAAAATTATAATATATATACAATATATATAATTTTAAAAAATTAAAGAGATTTTATGAGATGACGGCAATTTCATAATTTTATAATTTTCTAAATTTTTAGTGTACTTTTGAATTTTTTTTTTATTTATAATTGTGTACTTTTAAAAAAAGTTTTGCTTTTGAGGATAATTTTGTAAAATAAAAAAAAAAAAAAACAAACAAAACAGTATTGACCCATTTTTTCCATATGGAATCTGCCTTAACCGAGCCTTTGTTTGGTACTTTAGCTGCTTGCTTATTGGGAAAATAAATAAAAAAAACTTCAAATAAAATATAAAAGAAGTTAAAATTTAAAAAATTTATTATTATTATTATTTTTAATAATTTCCTAAATTTTCGCTTTTATTTTTTTCACTTTCCAAAAAATATTTTAAAAGATTTGAGAGAAATTATTAAAAAAATTTGTTTGTGTTCTTTTCTTTTCTTTTCCTTTCCTTTTTTTTTCTTATTATTCTTTAAATCAAGGAATGAGGAAAATAAAATTTTTATTATTTTTCATCTATTTCTCGCAAAACAAATATGCAAGTCTTGTTCATTTAGTTAATTATTTAAGTTAATGACTATATTTTTATTTATTTTTGATAAGTTCAATTGTTTAATGAGGCTGAACTCTTTTAATATTTTTCTAACAATATCCCATATTTTAAAAAATAATAACTTTTAATTTCAATAATTGATTTAGTTCCTGCTTACATGGGTTTAAGTCATACCTATTGATTAAAGATTTTATTAATAGAGTATGATTAAAAATAGCAAATTTCACTATAATAAAACAAATGATTTACTGAGAAAATTTATCGATGAAAAAGAAATTTATTATTAATCTTCGTCGGATTATCAATAAATTTCTTAGGAGAAAAATTATGAGATTTTACCGCTGTTTGTTGATGACTAATTTCCCGAGAGAAATATATGGCCATCGCTAAATATAGCGCCAAAGTTTTCACACGTAGTATTTTATTTGTTCATTTGCTAACGATCTATAGAATCCGTCGGTAACTATTTAAATATTTACTGACAATTTCCCTCATATGTCGGCAAATTGTCACTCAATATAAAAATGCAATCATTTTATAAAAATATTTCAAGACCAAAAGATGTTTGTCTGGAAATATTTATAATATTTTAATAAAATTTGTCGAGAGTTTTCATGGTGGTCAGCTCTCTTTTTTATACAGGCACCTCTGCCAAGAAATATTTGCATTTGTTGGTGAACTTTTATTTTGGCAAGATTTTTAGATATCACATTTGCCAAAAAGATATTTGTGTTCATTGCCAAATATGGCTGGCACCTACAGGCAAGTTATCAACAATTGTAGTTTTACGTCAACATTTTTTTGTTTAGGCAGAATTTTTAGTTGTTACATTTACCCATCACCTAGCTTTTCCATTGCTAAGTGTTTTCTAGATGTAATATTATCGACTATTATTATTTGCGATAGGTAAGTTGTTTGATAGATTTAAGTGTTTATCGATAAATCATCAGACATAAGCTGCTTGACATTCCTTTTCTTCTTCTCTTCATTTTTAGTCCAGGAGAATCAAATTTTTTCTCATTTTCTCCCCTATTTTCTTTATAATTTTTATATTTAGAGAGCTTTTGGTGGATTTGTTGAAATTTAAAGTGCTAGTATTTGTAGATATTTTGCCAAAAAAAAAGTTAGATTTTCTATTACTTTTTATAATATGTGTTATTTTAATTTATTTTTTATTTGGTTATTTGATTTTTATGAATTGTGGGTTATTATATATCTTTGATGAGATTAATATTTTTATGTCTATTATGTTATTTTGTTTTATTTTTTGTATAGTAATAATTGAATTGTTGTTGGAAAATTTAAAAAAGATTTATAGAATTATACGCATGTTAGAAATTTATTGGAAATTTATGTGCAGAAAATTTATTTGTAGGAAATGTACGTATTTATTGATTTATATATGTTATTTATTTATTTATTTGGTGATTTTTTTAAACTAATGGGAGTAAAATTTATAGAAACAATATTTTTAATTTCTCTGATATTATTTTTAATTTCTATGTTATGTAAAAAAATTTAGAGAAATAATTTTTTTAAAAATATTTTGTGAAATTTAGAGAAATAATGGGAGTAAAAATTTAGAAAAATAAAAAATTTGGAGGAATAATGGGAGTAAAAATTTCTCTGCTAATTTGATTATGTTAAATGTAATTGTTGAAATTATATTTATTGGAAAATTTTGAGTGCTTATATTTTTTATTGTGAATTTAATTAATTATAATGAGTGCAATTGTTGAATTTTATGGTGAATTTTGTTCGATTAAATAATTATACAATAAAATGTATGTTAACATATGCACTAAATTAGTAGTTCACATAATTTTGTGATTTATTATTATTATTATTATTATTGTTGTTGTTGTTGTTGTTGTTGTTGTTGTTGTTGTTTGATAAATATTTGAAGTTTTTGAGTTTGTGTTTGCATTTGAGATATTAAAGTTTGGGTGGTATCAAAGTGGTATATTGAAATTGTTTTTCATTTACAGTGATGTTAGCCTTTAAATAATTAGGTCTAGATATAGGTAAACTATATCAAAATTTTGAGTATATTTAATTAAAAATGTTGATTTAATGAAATTTATTAATAAATATTTTTAATTATTTAATTTAAATATTAGCCTTAGTATCCCTTTGGTGTAGATTTGATAGTTTAGAAATAAAATTGTCTATAAATTAATTACCATATATATGTGTGTAGAAACTGTAGCATATATCCCAAAAGATTCTCTAGATGTGTCACGACCCAAACTGGGGAGTCGGGACCGGCGTAAGGCTATACCTAAGTACAACCTTACAAGCCTAATTTAAATTTATTATTAAAGTGCAAAATTACTAAGTTCAATAAATTCATTCTGAAATCAAGTCATCAATAGAAATGATACTATTAAAGAATCAAGTTCAATAATTAAAACTCAAACTAGATGCAAAGAAACAGTTTACTCCTTAATACAAGAAAAAGGGGTTCAGACACGGTCCGCCCAAAATTATTCAGAAATCTCTATGAAGAGAAGTAAATATGCGGACGAACCAAAATCCACAACCAAACTAGAAGATCCACAAAAAGATCGACCGAGCTCACTAAGGAAAATAACTTCAACCTGCAAATCAATCTATAAGGGTGTGAGCGATATAAATACGCTCAGTAAGCTCATGAGAGGCAGAGAAACACTAAAACAATCAGAGTAATATATATCAAGTAACAACCACAATAATCACATACATGATGGTGTATCGGGGTCTACAAAATATAACATCCTCCTCTTCCAACCATATCCAAGAACAAGTAGGCACGTGGCCCCAAAAGCAAGTAGGCATAAGCCCCAAGAACAAGATCGATATCGATATATAAAATAATCTCCATAATCACAATCCGCATCCTCCGTCCCCATTAGACACACCATCGCACATCACAAAAATATTCAATATCACATCAAGGCATTTAGCAAATAGCATACAAGTTTCTCTGTCTCCTATTCACATGCAAGGCTAGGGCAAGAAAGGATAATATATCGAAATTAGAAAGAATAGTATATTCGAAGGGTTTATATAGATATAATAGTTTAGTTAGCAAGTAGCACATCACAAACAATACACATACACCCATGAACTTACTTGGTATCCAAAGAAAGCTTAGCCAAATCCTCACGACTTATTGACCTCGAGCTTCAGCCGGATTATTGCCTAAAGAAAGATAATTACATAATCCAATAGTCAAACCCACTATCTCATCTATCATGAGGGATGCAATGCATGTTATGAATGCAAAAAGACCAATACTCAACCAACAATTAACCAAGATAATCCAAAATCAAAAATCAACCCGACCAAACTCAAAATTATGGTTCAACCCAATGGTTAAACCGATCGTACCACAAAATACAAAATCAATTAATTAATTAAAATTTATTAGAACCAGAACCTCAACTCAATTTTTTTATAACTCATTTATCAAATAATATCATATCATTCCCTATGTAAAATCATAATTCATACCAACACCCAAAACCGATAAAATTCTTAAGTCGTCCCTATAATTCAAATATTTTCAGAAAATAATTCCATCATTCAAAAACTCTGGAAAAATTGCAGTAGCTTCTCCAACATCAAAATAATGTGTGTGCAAAATTTCAGATTAATCCAAATTTATTTGATCCTCCAAAAATATTTTACAACATTCTGGTTCTGTTTGAACCACTAAAAATCAGTACAGCAAAAATCATCATAAATCCCTCACATTTCGTTATCAAAAAATTATTCAAATAATTTTCTCATATTATAGACATCAGTATGGACAACATATAAAAATTTCATAATTTTTCAAGACATCTAAGACCTTCAAAATAATTTTCAAATCAGACATCATCAGAAAACCCTTAACCAACAGCAGTGTCAATTTTTAATTTATTTTGGAACTTAAACATTATAACCAGACTCAAAATTATTTTTCCCAGATTAAAAACATCCAAATAAACAACATATCAAAATTTCATAATTTTTAGAAACCTCTAAGTCCCTCAATTAAATTTTAAAACGGATTCACACAACCAGTTACCATTCTGGCAGCAGTTGAGAAATAAATTTATTTCGAAACACAAACATTTGAACCAGACCTCAAAATATTTTTTTACAAACACCTAAGATCATATCCTAAAACATATCAAAAATTCAGACCTAGATCATTTACCAATAATTTTTAAAAATTCGACAAAGTTACTGAAATATTAGTAATCAACAACAGAAATAATTTTTCACTTTATTAATGAATTAAAAAATATAAATCAAACATAAAAATTCAAAAATAAATTTCTAGATCAAGTATAACATCCCTAGAACAGATTACAATTGTCAAAAATACTAGATCATTAACTCAAACTCACAAATCAAATATTAAACATCAAAAACCTCTAAAATCATCCTACAACTTTTAAATTATTTTTAATTAATTAAAAATCGAAATAAATCAAAAATATTATTTTCTAACACCCTAAACATTATACAAACATCCAACAACACAAATCATGCCAAGAAGTTGGAAGAAATTGAAGAAAAAATTGAAAAACCTCAAAATCTCGAAACTGCCTGAAATTGGAAGCCCAAAACGACAATCGGCGATGCAGCTCGCAGCACGCCGAACGACAGACCACAGCGCGCCGAACGACAGGGACTCGCACGCCGAACGACTCCAGCACCTCGCCAAACGACACCGGCAATTGGCACGCCCACTGACGAAACGACAGCTCTCGATTTTTGAAGAAAAAATTCAATTTTCTGCCTCTTTCTCTCTCTGACGGCGTAAATAATTTTAGACACTCAAGTGGGTGCCCTAACACCCCTATTTATACAATTTTAAATTGGTAAATTACCAATATACCCCTAAATTAATTTATTTTATTTAAAAATACCCTAAAACTCTTTAAAAATTTAAAAAAACACCCCAACTAACTTATAAAAATTTACAAATAACCCCAAATTCAATTATTTTCAGAATTATTTAATTTATTTATTTTATTTATTTTATTTTAATTAAAAATTAATAAATACCCGAAAAATTCCCGAAACACAAACCCTAGCAAAATTATACTTAAAATAACCGTAATGACATCACGGTCACCAAAATGACATCAAAAACAGCAAAACGAAACCCGAAAATTTTCCGACCGCCAAAATGACCAAAATACCCCCCGAAGCCAAAAACACAATATTATACTCAAAACAAACATCTCAACACCCACATTATAGAAATAAGCACCAAACGTTATAAAATTCACCCGAATGTGAATTGAAGGCAAAATTACCATTTTGCCCCTAACTCCAATTTTTTCAAAAATCAAGGGTTTTACAAGATGTATACTAACTATCATGAATAAGCCAAATTTAATTACTTATTTATGATATTTGACGTTGTATGATTGGAAAATTAAGGAAAAAACTGTCAAATTTTCTACTAATATATCTAGTAATGTAGACTATTATTTCTAATGGATTGATCTTTATCCCTTTTTAGTAAATGTATTATAATGAGATATGCCATTAGAATGTTATAAAAATTAATAAAATTACTTTAAATTCACAAGTTTATTATGCAACATATTCTAGTTCAAGATGAGATGCAGTTAATTGGTTAGCGATTTATAAATCAAAGCTCAATTAATCGTTGATTTTTTCTAAATTATCAATAAAAAGCAAATTAATATACCGTCTTTCAAGATGATGAATGTGATTTTGTATATGAAATATATAGAATAGCAAGAGATGATGATCTAAGTCCCTTAATCATTCAATCAACTAATTGGTTGACATTGATACATGGAATTTAGAATTAGATGAAGCTATATTGGAATTAAACCCGACTCTATAATTAAATTCAAAAGATGAAAAGACTAGATAATTTATGAATTAATATAATTATAAATTTTTTTAGAACTAAATAAAATTTTTAATTTATGCATTATTGTAATTAATTTATATGTGTAGAAATAAATTAATTTTGATTATATTAGTGTAAATAAATATTATGTAATTTAATTACTTGTGTATCATTTTTAATTTGCAATAAAATTAATTTTTTTTAAAAAAATTAAAAATAATTACCAAGAGATGATATGATCCATCAGTAAATTTAATTACCAACAGATTATTAACAAAATTTAAATATTAAAAAAAATAATTAAAATATTTACTAATAAAATTACCAACAAATTTTGATTAATTACTCTACACGTATTTCACTTTTACTTGCGGTTTGCCAACTGAATTTTAAATACTTTGCTGATAGATTATCAATAAATCTTATTTTTTAAATAATAATAATAAAATAATATATCGAAAGACAAGTTATTGCAAATTACTAACAAATGTATAATCTCTAGGCGAAATGTATAAATTTAACAACCAAAACTTTTGTTAATAAGTTGTCAATAATTACTGACTATCTTTATTTTCTCTCAAGAAAATTTTTTCATACAAGATAATCAAAGATTGAACATTTCATTCAATAAGTAGTCGGTTTGTTTTACCTATACATTTTTCCAATTATAGATAAAAATTTCCATCAATAATCCAAAAGATTTTTGTAATGTGTATAAATTTTTACTTTCGATTTGCGTAATAGGTATATGATTAAATTAAAGAAAGAAAATTAGTTATAATATAGTATGATGATACTATTTTAATAATAATAATAATATTATTATTATAAATCAATTATTGTTGGTATAATATTATACTATGTGTCTCACTTTCATCTTATCATGTGTACTAGTTTTTTTTTAAAATATTAAATTTATTATTTATTAAAATAAATAAATAAATAGTTATTATAAATATTTACTTGAAGAGTTCAAATAAGATTATGATATTTTATTTGATATCAATAATAATTAGTTATTATCGAAAAATATAAATTAAATTTTTTTAGATACTAAATTAAAAAGATCTATATTAAGTTTCAAATTAGATTTTTTAAAATATTAAATTTATTATTTATTAGAATAAATAATTAATTATTATAGACATTATCTATGATTGAGCTTCAAATTAAAATTTTAAAATATTATATTTATTATTTGTTAGAATAGATAATTATTTATTATAGATATTATATATATTATATTTTAAATTAAATTTTAAAATATTAAATTTATTATTTATTAGAATCTATAATTAATTAATTATTACATATTTATTTATTTGAAGAGTTTAAATAAGAATAAAATATCTTAGTTGATATTGATAATAATTAGTTATTATTTATAATATAAACTAAATTATTTTTAATATTAAACTAAAAATATCTATATTAATTTTAAATTAAATATTTTAAAATATTAAATTTGTCTTGGCAAAAAATTAAATTAAATTTGTTATTTACTAAAATAGATAATTAATTAATTATTAAAAAAGTATCTGCCTGATGTTGTGTTATTTTTATCAATGTACATATATTAATTTAAAATCCTATAATAATTTTAAATAAATAATCATGAAAAATTAAAATTTATAAATATTTTCTTATTTAATAATCAATTTAAACTTATTAATATGTGTTTTTTTAATATTTTTTTTCACCAAATCATACCCCTTTGTCATAATTTTAACTAAAAGAATTTGATATTAAATGAATTGACTATTACCAATACTGAACATATTATGGTGAATTTGTATAAATATTATTTTTTGATGATTAATATGATTTTTTATATTTTATATATTAAGATTTTAATATTTAAAGAAATTAATTTTATTTAATATTTAATAAAATATATTTTAAGAAAATCTAACACATGGTAAGATTAGAAAGCTAATTATAATAAAATTAGTTCAGTAACCATAGAGAGCTCGGTAACAAAACTGAAGGGTAATGACTTGGCTCGAGAGCCCAGGGAAAGGAAGGGTAGTATCAGTTTCTAGAATCCTAAATTTACTTGATGATACATCAAAAATAAAATAAATAAATAAAAACATTGACTCATTCACATAAATGCTTAATAAATAATTGAAGTAAAAATCATCATATAATATTATAAGTAAAAATAATAAAATGAAAATCAAAAGAAAAGAGAAAGAATTTTTAAAAATAAAAACATATTTAAATAAGAAAGATAATAATGCTAACCTTTCATTAATTCTAACCTTTCATTCTTTCTCAATTTTTATTCTTGTTTATTGTGTTTATCTCTTTTAATTTCATTTTTTCTTCTATTTGCTTATAGGAAAGTCACAAAAGGTCCTTTCCAAATTGGCTGCTAAGGAACACCTTTTTTCGTGGTGATTATTTCCTCCAATCGTCCTCTTTATTATTAAATTCTAATGCTAAAATGTAAATCACATCCCTCATCTTGCATATTCGCTTATATCTTTTATTTTAATATTTTTTGAAAAATATTTCTTTAATACATTTATATTTTAATATCTTTTTCATCATGATTTTATTTCATAGACAATGTATCAATAGATTATATAAGAATATAGCATTATTTTAAGTCAAATTTATACAATTTAAATGGGTTATATCGAGAAAACCAATTTAAGTGAATGTATGTTATACATGTTGTGTTTGTGTACTTTATTTAATGTTCATGCCGTGTTAAGATTAAGATATTTTAATATGATTAATAAATAAATTATGTTCATATTGATCCAAATTATGTCATTGGAGCGGATCAATATGACATAAATATGATCTATCCACCTATCTTGATATTCCTAACAATAATTAATTTAGGGTAGCCTCACAAAGAATATCATTATCTCATAAGCAAGATCAAGCCCCTCATTAGGAGCTTGTACAATTCTTCTAGAGCTACTTAATTAATTAATTAGCCATGAGACCGAGTATACTTTCTAGGATTATTTAAAAATTCCTCCTTTGAATCAGAGCAAGCATTCTTGTGTGTCTAAATATGAATATCCTTTGAAACTATAGGTAGAACAAAAGGTAGAGAAGCCATCTTCGCACTACAACAATATTACCTTTTGGCGACAATAGAAAATATGTTTAGCGATGAAAGATCGCGTTGCTAAAACAGTTATCAATGTTCCAGAAGCGTCACCAATACAATTAGTAAGTGAGAAGTCGCCAAACAATAGGCAATGAAAATAATATTTAACGGTAAATGATCATTAGCAATGTTTATTAAACGTCGGTAAATACAATAGCGATAGCATCGGTAGTGAATTATTAGTGATGGCATTAAAGTGTCATTATAGTTGCTAATAATATTTGGTGACAAAAACATTTCGTTGCTAAATTAAGATATTAAATCTAGTACCAGCACTTATTTTTCTATTTTTTCAATTTTTCTATTTTTTAAATCAAATCAAACCCTTCTTTACCTACACTTCGTTCTAATAATATCCGTCAACAATCCTAATATACCATTGATTTGTTATCTGCTAAATAAATTGAGCTCAACCAGCTGCTGATAAGCATTCTACAAATGTACCTACAATGATAGGCTAAGCTCTCCATTTATTTAAAAAGCAATACCAAATGAATTTTTTCCCTATCTCAATTGTGGATGTTAATAAATAATTTAAATATGGTTTAAAGGGGAAAATTTGAAACTAACAAAGGGGCATACATCATGCTAAAAATTAAAGAAAAGGGTGATCTCAAAGAATATTGCGCTTTTTGCAGAGTTTCTTCAAGTAGCAGCCCAATCTTTTTGGATGTTAAAGGTGTGGTTGATCCCTAAGTAGCATTTGTTATCATCATTAAGAAACTGAGGAAGTCAAACAAAAGATAGTTATCACTAATGGAAATGTACATCTGAAATCCAGAGTAAAAATTCATGAAAATATATAATTCCTCCACATTTTATTTCTTAAAAATTCTACTGAAATTCAACATCATCTCCTCTAAAATTAAACTAATCTGATTGTTAGAAAAAAATAATTGAATAGCAAAGAGTTTATTTCTGATCAATATAGCCATTTTAAGCACTAATCAGGCAACCGGTTTCAATCATGTTTCCTAATCATGCGTCATCAGTTTTATCACTGAAACCACTAAGTTCAAATAAAAGGCCACATATAGAACCATTCTCTCAACTCGAAAATTAAACAGCCATATAAGAGTTCAATTGCTCACATGAAATGATGTAAGAATATATAAGACTTGCTTTTTTTTTTTTTCTTTTTTTTTTATAATCAGAACTCTTTGAGAGAAAGAAATTAAGATTAATTCTTCTCTACTTGAATGAATCTATGAGGAGTGACTAAGTAAAATTCAGCAAGCATATGTCACAAGGTCTGCCCCAAGATGCACAAAAATATTCACACAAAGACAATAATTTTTAACGTGAAAAATTTCTTCAATGTGAAGGATAAAAATCACGGGACCTCTCTTGGTCCAAGTAAAAGAGCTCTAATATCAAAATTAATGTTTACAGCAACTACAAGCTACTACAATGACCCTCAAGTGAAGTATCAACTCCAAATCAAACAAATAACAAGAAATAAATAAGAGAATGGAGAAAACTACCCAAAATAGCTATTGTTCATGCCATGGATGAGCTTCGGTTGTTCACATCCGATCTCTGCCATCCAGATTAAAGAACAATATATTATAAACGTGCTCACCAAATTTCAGCCAAATTGGACCACAAATGATCGACCAATTGTCGGAGAAAGGCAAATTGGTCGCTATTGCATAAATGCACCCAAACAGTAAACTTCGAGCCACAAATGCCGAAAATTCAACCGTCTAAAATAGATTTTCACCATTCAGAATGAAGAACGATAAATTGCTTTCCAAATTTCAGTCTGTTCGGAGAATAGATGACTATCCGATTGCCAAAAAACTAATATTGCCCTGTTGTAAATTTCTAGCAGAAAAATTTTTCTCTCTTTATTTTCTCTTTCTCTCTTTTCTCTTTTGGTGACTGACACTAATCATGTCTCACACTCTTGTAACTTAGGGTAATATTAGTATATAGATATGCTAAAATATTAATAGCCTAATGAGCTAAAATACGTGGGCTCAAATATGAGTTTTTCATATAAGAGGAAATCCAAAAAATCTAATAATTCTCCTCTTCCTGGCTATGTAGAGGAGTTTGCCAAACCGACAACTCTACAACATGCTTCAAACTTTTCTCTTGGTAAAGCCTTTGTACACATATCAGAATCATTATCATCAGTATGTATCTTCTCAAGTTCAAGTTGCTTAGAATCCAAAACATCACGAATCCAATGATAATAACCATTGAGAATAGGTTTTTCAGTCCTAAAACACAACTTCAAACTAGCAGTTCTACAGAGATATCTCAAAATTCACTTTATAGCATCCCAATGCTCTTTTTCTGGATTAGACAAAAATCTACTAACAGTACCAACTGCATAAGCTATGTCTGGCTTAATGCAAACTATAACATATATCAAGCTATATACTGCAAATACATAAGGAACTTTTTGCATGTATTCTTTCTCTTGCTCACTATAAGGAGATTGTTTGACACTCAATTTGAAAGATAATGTAAGAGGTATACTTATAGGTTTAGCTTTAGCCATATTAAATTGTTGTAGTACCTTCTCAATATGCTTTTTTTGAGATAGCCACAAATTCTTACATTTCCTATAACGAATGATTCTCAAGCTAAGAATCTACTTTGTTGACCCTAAATTCTTCATTGCAAAGGACTTACTCAACTCTTTCTTTAAGCTATCAATTCTAGAAGAACTAAAACCCACAATGAGCCTATCATCAACATATAGCAACAAAATAATAAAATCACTATCAGAAAATCTCTGCACAAAAATACAATAATTAAAAGTAGTTTTCTTATAGCCTTGTTGAACCATAACTGACTCAAACTTCTTATACCATTACCTAGGTGCTTGTTTTGACCCATAAAAACTCTTTCTTAATTTGCAAACATAATTTTCTTTTTCTTTCACCACAAAAACTTTTAGGTTGTTTCATGTAAATTTCCTCCTCTAAGTCACTATGAAGGAAGGTTGTTTTAACATCCATTTGCTCAACCTCGAAATTAAGAGTAGCAGCTAATCCCAAAATAACATAAATTGATGACATCTTGACCACCGGTGAGATAATCTCCTCAAAATCAACTCTCTTTTTCTGACTGAATCCCTTGACAACTAATTTAACTTTATATCATGGAGATGAGAAATTCTTTTCTTGCTTTACCCTATAGATCCACCTATTCTTTAAGGTTTTTCTATCTTTAGGAAGCTTCACCAATTCAAAATATGATTATCAGCTAAAGACTACATTTCATCTTTCATAAATGCAGTCCATTCTGCCTTTTGCTCACTCTCAATAGCCTTTTCATAACATTCAGGTTCTTCATTATCTGTCAAGAGTATATGATCATTAGATGAATATCTAATAGAATGCGTTCAATCTTTGGTAGATCTCCTAAGTGAAACTTCAGGTTCTTCAACATGTGTCTCTTGTTGATCATCAACTGCTTCATGCTCAGGAGCACCAACCTCATCTATATTCTGATTGTCATTTTGCATATCACTATGATTCTGAACCTTAACTGCATCAGACATATGAGTTGTAGGAGATAAGTCTAAGTCAATCAAACCACCAATCTGAGGCTTTGATTTCTCCACCTTGTCTATATCTTTAATAGTATGATCTTCTACAAATACTACATCATGATTTCTGAAAAGTTTCTTCTGAATTGGATCATAGTATCTGTAACCAAACTCATCTTGTCTATAGCCAATAAAGACACATTGTTTAGTCTTGGCATCTAACTTGGACCTCTCATCTTTGGGAACATGCACAAATTATTTACAACCAAACACTCATAGGTGGTCATAGAAAACATCCTTACCATATCATAACCTATTTGGAATATCATTTTCCAATATAATAATGAGAGTTAGATTAATCACATGTGTAACAGTATATAAAGCTTCACCCCAAAAAGAGTTAGGCAATTTAGCCTCTGAAAGCACACATCTTACTCTCTCCATCAATGTTCTGTTCATCATTTATGCCAAACCATTCAGCTGAGGAGTCTTAAGAGGTGTATTCTAATGTCTGATATCATGTTCTCTGTAATATGTATCAAAAGGCTCATAATACTCACCACCATTATCAGTGCGAATACATTTTAACTTCTTTTCAGTTTCTCTCTCAGTAAAATCTTGAAATTCTTTAAATACACCAAGAACTTGATCTTTGGAATTTAAGGTATGAACTCAAAGTCGCCTAGAATGATCATCAATAAAGGTCACAAAGTAAAGTGCACCACCAAATGACTTTTCCTTCAAAGGACCACATACATCTGAATGTACCAGCTCAAGAAAATCATTTTTCTGGAAGGAGAATGATGTTTGAAAGAAACTCTCTTATGTTTTCTAGCTAAATAATGAACACATATGTCTAACTTTTCACCTTTCAATCTCGAAAGCAAATTCCTTTTAGCTAGACAATCTAGTCCCTTCTCACTAATATGACTCAACCTCTTGTGCCATAATTCTGAAGAGCTATCACCTTTAACTGCACTAACAAGATCTATAGAGATTGAAGCTTGCAACCAATATAAGCTCAAAGCCTTCTTTCCTCTACCCACATCTAAGGAGCCTTTGCTGATTTTACATTTTTCATCATTAAAAGTGCTGCAATAGCCATCATCATTAAGCTTACTAGTAGAGATCAAATGCAACCTAATGTCTGGTGCATGTCTAATATTCTTCAGCTCTAATTTTGTTCAATCTTGGATCTCCAAACAAACAGTTCCAATGCCTATCACCTTTGACAATCCGTCATTACCCATCTTTAAAACTCCAAAATCACCCAGAATATAAGATGTAAAGAACTCATTCATTGACGTAACATGAAAGCATGCACCACTATTAAGAACCTAAAAAGTATCATCATAGGCTATATTGACCATATTCTTTTGATAAACTATAGCCAAATTATAATCTGAAGTTGTAGTAGCAACACAATCAGTATTGTTATCATTGCGTCTTCTTTCTTGCTTCCCTTTGTCTGCCTTGTTCTTTTTCTTCTACTTAAAATAATATTTTTTGATATGCCTTGTCTTACCACAATAATGACATTCAAGGCTCTTATACCTTGATTTTGATTTACTTCTGCTCTTGCCTCTATTATGATCTTGACTCTTATTTTTACTTCTCCTCCTATTTTCAGTAACTAACCAAGATTTCTTACTGTAAACTAGATGTCCCCTGATTTTTTCTTCTCATCTCTTCATTCAAAACACCAGTCTTTGCATACGACATGGTTACACCACTTTCAAAAGCAAAATTAGTCAAAGATACACAAAAGTTTTTCCATGAATCAGGAACTACATTCAACAACTAAAGTCCAGTAACCTCTTCATCAAATTTGACACCCATATTAGATAATTGATTAAAGATACCTTGAAATTTATTCACATGATCAAGTATATAGCTGCCTTCTCTATATTGTAAGCGTATAACTTATTTAAGCAAAAATAACTTATTGTTACTAGTCTTTGAAGCATACAAAGTTTTAAGCTTTTCCTATAAGGTTTTGGCATTTGTTTTATCAGTAATATAATGCAACACATTATCTTCTACCCATTTTCTAGTAAAACCACATACTTGTAAATGCTCAAATTCTCATTCTTCATTTTTTGATAAGAAAATACAGGTAAATGCAATCTTTTCACAACAAGAAGGTTTTTTATTTTCCCTTTCCATTTGTAATAATTTGTGCTATCCAAACAAAACCATTTTACTTACATTCACCTCCATCATTCAAACAAGTAAATAACCACAATCAACTAATGAACTAATGAACTAGCTCAGATATCACTTTGACGGGAAGGAACCAAGATTAATTCTTCCCTACATGAATGAATCTATGAGGAGTGACTAAGTAAAATTCAGCAAGCATATATAATAAGGTCTACCCCAAGATGCACAAAAATATTCACACAAAGACATAATAATTTTTAACATGGAAAACCCCTTCAATGTGAAGGATAAAAACTACAGGACTTATCTTGGTTCAAGTAAAAGAGCTTCACTATCAAAATCAATGTTTACAACAACTACAAGCTATTACAATAACCCTCAAGTAAAGTATCAGCACCAAATCAACCAAATAAGAAGAAATAAACAAGAGAATAGAGAAAAATCACCCAAAATAGCTATTATTTATGCCAATTGATGAGCTCCAGTTGTTCAAATCTGATCTCCACTGTCCAAATTAAAGAATAAATATTCTAAATGTGCTCACCAAATTTTAGCCAAATCTGACCACAAATGACCGTCTAATCGTCGAAGAAAGGCAAACTGATCGCTGCTTCAGAAATGTATGTGTACAGTAAACTTCGAGTCACAAATGCTAGAAATTTAGCCGTCCAAAATAGATCTTCACCATTCAGAATGAAGAACGATGAGTCCACTAACTGTTATTCAAATTTCAGCCTGATCTGATCATGGATTATAGTCTAATCTCCAGAAAACTGAGACAGCCCTGTTGTGAATTTTCAGCAGAAAAATTTTTCCCTCTTTCTTTTCTCTCCCTTTTCTCTTTCTCCCTTTTCTCTTTTAGTGGCTGACACTAATTATGTCTCTCACTCTTGTAACTTAGGGTAATATTAGTATGTATATATGCTAAAATATTAATAGCCTAATGGGCTAGAATAAGTGGGCTCAAATATGATTTTTTTCACATAGGAGGGAACCTAAAAAATCTAACACTCTTATCTATGAGACTTTGACAATCTTAACTTACTAAGCACAATCAACTTTAATCTATCATGCCAAATTTTTCTTTATATTAAAGCATTATATACTAAGAATTTCTATCAAAGAAGTCAGAGAGACTAAACCCAGCTTGCCAACATTTAGTAAAACAAAATGGAGCTTAGAATCCACCACGCGCAACGGAGAAGTCGACTCCACTCACCCTCATACTGCCGCCGTTTCATCATATGAATGAAATGAATGGCCAAAGGCTGATTTCTCATGAGTTATATATGTATTTGGCATCGAGGCAAATCATATCAAATGTGCCTCTACTAATTTCTCATTAATTTAATCTATGCAAAAACCTAACCCTAATAATCTTCAAACCAGAGATGCGTTTGTAGAAAAATACCTAGATATTGATTGAGAAATAGAGATTCAGTTCAAAGGATGAAAGTGGAGATCAGTGATAGAAGAGGGCTAATGACATTGAGCTTAAAATGGCTACAAAAAAGAGAACATTGGAGATTGAAGAAAAGAGTTAGCAAGCATGAGATGGTATTTTTGTATTTATTATCCTCTGTCTAAACATATTGAACTATCGCTTTCGGCTTCTTCTTTTTTTTTTTTGTCTAAATATATTATGTCCCGACAGAATATAAAAACATCAGTATATGGACTTAGAGAATTCAGAGTGCCAACATTTTTTAATTTTGACCCAATAAAAAAGTTGGTAAAATAAATTTTTGTTGTAGTGTCGGGTTGAATAAGTATTGCAACTTTAATCTTTTTCAGTATAAAATAATCATGCAACATGAGTAATAGTTTTATTCATATAAATATGAATTTAAAATATAAATATTATTAAATTATTGAACTCTAACCTATAAACTTAATTATTTAGTTATCTTATTATTTTATATTCATCCTTATTTTTATTTCACAACTATGCAATCTAATTAACTTATTTAAATATTTATATCAAGATACATTGTAACAAATGTGAATATACTATTAATTTAGAGACATTAATATGTTTATAATAGTATAATTAGCCCATAATTAAAGAAAGAAAGAAAGAGTAGTCTACAAGCTATTTTAAATATTGGTAAATGAATTTTGATCAAATAAAACTAGCTCATAAAGAATATCAACAATGGAAAACCATCAAACTAATAATTATGCAAGATCAACAATGGAAAACCATCAGCGCCAGTGAAGCAGTGAGTTCTGTAACATGGCTATCTCCCTCAAGTTCTAGTACATGTAATCTGTTGCACGATAATCAAACCTTCACTCAAGATTCAAATCATGTCGAAGATTATGCTCATTTATTTGGTGATTCAGATAAACCCCAAGTTGGTATCATTTTACAGATACAAGATAGTAGACCAATTACCCATTCACTTAATGAATCTATAAATGAAGTATCTTCCTCAGCTACTACCAACTCATTATAGTAAGAAGCAGCTCAACCACAAGTTGCTCTGTAAACTTCTCATACTATGGCTACTCGATCCAAAGCTGGTATTTTCAAACCTAATCCTAAATATGCTAATATGGTTATGTCTATTGTTCCATCTGAACCACGCAACATAAATTTAGCTTTTAAACAATTGGATGGACTTAAGGCTGTAATGGTTGAAGAGGTGGAGGCTCATGCAACAAATCAAGCATGGGAACTTGTTCCATGCTTGCCTACAATGAATGTTATCACGAACAAATGGGTATTTAGGACTAAGCTTCGTGCAGATGGTAGCCTCGAAAGACTTAAAGCTTGCTTAGTTGTTAAAGGATTTCATCAAGAGTTGATTTTGTTGAGACATTTAGTCATGTTATTAAGCCTGCTATCATCCACACTATTCTTACTGTTGCTATTGTTCGTCATTGGCCCATTCGTCAATTTGATATCAAGAATGAATTTGTTCATAGAAATTTAGATTTTCGTGTGTACATGAAACACGAAAAGCACTTTACGATCGTAAAAAGCTAATGCTTGGTTTGACAAATTTAGCGACGTTCTTCTTAATTATGGTTTTTTTTTGTAATGTTATTGATCCCTCACTAGCTATTTGACAAATTTAGTAACAAAAGAATGACGTTTTTATAATTTCAGGGCCTTGTGTTTTTAGGTATCCACTTTTCCCATATTTTTTAAACTTTTTTTTCCTTTTGTGAATTATTTTTGAAAAATTATTTTTCAATATTTTCGAATACTAATTCTTTTTTAAAGTTATTTTTTGTAATTTAAATATACTATTAATTTAAAAACATTATATTTTTATAATTGCATAATTAACCCATAATTAATGAAAGGAAGAGTCGACTACAAGCTAATTTTGTTGTAAATATTGATTAATGAATTTAGATCAAATACCATTAGTTTGTTTGGTAAAGAAGATCAATAAAGCCTAGATTTCCGTTTCATTATTTAGCATGTTTCAAATTGAAATCATAGATAGGATAATTGAATATGAAGTCTAAACATGCAATTATAATATAGAACTGCAAAAAATTAATTAACTCATTAAATAATAATATATCAACAACAGAAATCCATCAAACTAGATTACATATCAATGTTAATTCTCTAAGTTAAACACATAACTAAATATCCTTAATTACCAACACAAATAGATATCCTTTACATAATAACAATTCATTTGATTGTAAGATCATGTTTGAATCAATTGTACTTTCAGATCTGACAGGAAGTTTAAGGTATTTCCAGTTTTTTTTTTATAGAAAGTAAATTTATTATTTATTTTTGATGTTACAGAATGGGGAAAAACATGAGTTGTTGAGGCATTCTACCCAAAGCCAACAGGCTATCCCCATACACCCACAACTAAACCATACCAACTTATCTGAAAACATCCCAATACCAGGCTCAATACAGGAAATACTTCCATACAATACTTAGTACAGATGGCCACAGGAACAGCAAAGGTTATTCAAACTTAAAAATTATAAAAAAAAACCCAGCATGAACAGGGTCATGGTTAAATCCCAAGAGAATCTCTTATAAATGCAATAGATATGCATTTCAGTTATAGCTTAAAACTGCACTACTAAAGACCCAGCCCCATTCTGCACTACACCCCAATAAAAAGGTATTTCCAGTTATCGTCATCAATGGCACTGAAGCAACGAGTCACCATATCTTTACTCCCTAGCTCTAGTTTTGAAGGTTCCCACTGCAATTGCATGAACAACATAAATATCTATGATAAAATTTTGAGTTAGTATTAGTGATCATGTCATTGATCAATTTTTTATGATTTTACCATATGGTATTAATTGAGATTAATTCAGTTCAAATTTAATATAATTGTAATAATAGTTCGTATAGAAAGTTTCACATAATTTAAATAAGAATTTGATAGTTAAATTATATATAGTTGGACAATAAAGGAGATCAAAAGTTTTTAAATCGAATAAATCTTTTTTCTTTTTTAAATTTTTTAGAACGACCTTTAATCATATTCAAGTAAAATACGAATTCCAAAACCTTAAACATCCAATTTTTTCTTTTAGAAAGAAAACCAATTTGTCATAAAGTTATGACGAATATGACCTTTATCATTAAGATCAAATTTATTAAATGAGGAGGTATTTTTTCCATTCTCAAGTTTTTTTTAAACAATCATAATTTAAAATATTTAATTATCATTTCATGGGTTATTCAAGTCTAAAAAAATACAGTATTTATGAATTTGTCATTCTCAGTTCTAATTAATGTGTATGAAAGATAATTAGTTTTTTCAAAATGAGGTTAAGTCTAAATCGGTCCTCTAGGTATTTACACATAGAATGGTATTATTTTAAATATGAATTCGCCTAAAATATAAATTTCAAGTTTAATTTACGAGTACCTTAATTGATACCTCGAAACTTATTATAATTTCCTTTTCTTTTCATATTAAATGGAGTGTCTAAGATATAAATGACCAATTTTTAATTTGTGAATTTTGTAAAATGCATTTTAGGATACAAAGGTTAAGAGTATAAAATTAGCAAATGCCTTAATATACATCTTCAAATTGTGTATTTTAAAAAAATTATATAAGATTCAGAAAATGCCATCTTTTTTAACTTTTATCAAATCATTAAAAATAGTTATGATTTGAAACTAACGGTAAATTCAATTTTAAATTGACTCTTAATGGTCAAAACTCATTTTGAAGTATTAAGTTCTAAGTTTAATTACATCTATATATATACACGCACATGCACACACACACACACACACACTTACGCACTTACACCCATGCACAAATACATGCATGTTCATACACGCACACACCATTAAAAGAATAAGTGAAAATAAAATGCAATATTTATTACCTTTGGTTTTTTGTCTTTATCAAACAACATTGCTCTTGAACCCTGAAGATAATATTTGAATAATGAGAGAAATTTAAGGTAATTAAATTATATGTATAATTCTCAAAAATATGTTTTGCCTCATAAAAATCATTATTAATAGTTGCTCGCATGATATTGCAGCAAATTGTAGATTCATGAAAGATACATTGTCGTAACTTTTGCATCCATCCTTCTCTTATCTAAATATATACATTTTAGATTTTATGATGTAACAAAAAACATAATTTTTATTAATATTGATTTAAAAAAATTATATTAATTTTCAAGAACTGTTATACTTTGAAATAAAAAATCTCATAAAAAATTTTGTAAAATATATTGATATTATAGAAATTACCGATCTAAAGAAAATTTTAAGGCTAGTTGGACCCGTTGATTTCATAGATTATTTTTTACCTCCTCTTCCTACAATAAATGAAGGGATCAAAATCACATAAGTAATATTCATTTATTAAGATTGACGACGACGACGCTGATGGTGATGATATTGATAATAATGATAATAACTATAAAAATAACAATGATAGTAATGATAACAGTAACGATGATGACGATGATAACAATAATGATCGATAATGATGATGCGATGATGACAATAATGATAAATAATGATGATGATGATAATGAAGAGGATGATAATAATTAATGATGATGACGACGACGACAACGACGATTTTCAGCCAAATGTGTGTATTATGTAAGTGTTCGGCACTGCATACTTTCTATGAGTACAATTTTTGTACTTCATTGCAAGTCAGTTGAGTAAATATTAAAAATTTTGACAAATCATTTGAAAAAAATTTTGAAAATCAAATAAAAATTGTAAAATATACTAATCAAAATAATTTAATTAATATATAATGTGGACATATAGTGACATATAAATAAAAGTAATTGAATAATAAATATTCATTTTATATACTTACGAGTGATAGTAATATCTCTTCAACCGTATCTTTTGAGAAGCATTTGTTGATTATCTCCAATCTAATTAATAGGATAAAACAATTGAAAATTCATAGACAATATTCATGGAAATAATATTTGATAAAAGTTTAATCTTCTTCTCATAAATAATAGTGATGATATTGAAAGAACAAAGTAAACTCTTATATATATACTCGATAAATTAATTACCTTTTATAAGTGCTGTCTTCTTTTATAGTTGGCTTTTGTGCAAAATTGTTGATAACTTTATAAATTTTTGTTATCTCTTGTTAAGAGAGTGTTTGAAGTGCATCTTCTAACAAAGGCAAATATTGTCATTAAAAAATAACAATTATATTAAATAATTAATTAATAAGAAAAATATTATTAAAATATGAATAACATGACTATTAGTGGTTATTGATCAATTGAGTGTTAGATTTATAATCTACAAGAAGTTAATGGAAAAAAAATTATTGGATTTATAGTATAAGATAAGTACTTAATTATTAAATATGTATATTATATAATAGAAATTCAAATTGTAATTGATATATGTCAATTGAATTAATTAATTACTTTTGAGTAGAAAAAATTATTGGATTTTTTTTTATTAATTATATGTAGAGGAGAGAAAACACCTAGATTCAAACCCGATATCTAACAAGAGCAACACACTCTTAACCCAGGCTTCACCAAGGTGATTATTGGATTATATAGTATAAGTACTTTTTAATTAAAGTATTATTGAAATATGCACTTTGCAATAGAAATTCAAATTCTAATTGATATATATCAATTCATATTTGGAAAATTAAAAATAATTACTTTTGAGTAAACAAAATGTGTGGCAAGGCCACAGGCAAGCATTTTTGCTCCATCTATTCTTGCTCCAGTAAGCCCTAAATATTCCCCTGCACATACCACACCAAAATATAATTAGATTTCAATATATATAATTCAATATATTATATATTATCAATGTTTTAACAGTGTAGAAAGTTTACTTAATCTGCAAGAATTTAAGTTTGAGATCTCTTATTTAAAAGATTAGAATCTTTGTATTCAAATAAATCTCGTTGATGATATAGATATAGTAATTTCTAATAACAATTTTTTTTATTATCAAATTCAAGAAATTGTCATCACTAATTTTACTATTTATTATATTACAATTTTAATAATTTATTTTGAATTTAGATCATGCTCAAAATAAAGATTAGAATTATTTATTTCTAATTTAATGATTGCATTTGTTTTGTGCAAAACAAATTAATTAAAAAAGAAAAATAAATAAAAATATAATTACCAAAATACCCCGGAAGCCTAGAAAGAAAATTTGATGCTCCAAAGTCTGGAAAAAGTCCTATTGATCCTTTAGGCATAGCAAATACCTAAAAAAATAATAATGATGATGAAAATAAGAATGAAATAAGGCATATTTTCCTTTAAAAAAATAAACAGTGAGAGAAATTATTTATGCCATTTTTAATTTATTTACTTAATTAATAATTATAATAATTAAAAACTTACAACTTTCTCAGTAACAATTCTAAACTTAAACTTTGCATGCATTGATAATCCAACACCACCTCCCATTACCATCAATGAGTGGAATCTTTCATATATCATGAAGTAACAATCAGAAAAAAAAAAGAGTGAAGATGATTGGAATTTAATTAAGTACATCATTTAAATATTTGTAAAAATTATTTTATTTAAATTAATATTTAGCTTACCAAAGGTTTTTTATATGTAGCAATCAAGTAGTCCAAGTTGAATTGTTTCTTATAATATCTTGCTCCAAAACTCCAATGTCATGAATAAATTAACATCTTGCAACTAAACAGTTAGAATTTTAATTACAAATAAAATTAATTGCAGCCTAATATTACAATTCTAATATTAAATTAAAATTGAAGAAGTTCACCTGTAACTATAGAACTAACATTTGAAACGACATCACCACCAGCAGAAAATGCTCTTCCATTTCCCTGCTTAGAAAAAAAAATTGAATACGAATTTTCTAATATTTAAATACTTCTCTTTTTCCTCCTTTTTAGTTTAATATAAATGAATATAAAGTTTATTCTCGACTAAAAATCAGTTTCATTTTAATGTATTCTCGACTAATATTTTTGAAAAAAAAAACTTAATTATAATTATATGTTAATATATATATATATACAATAAATATTAAAATTCCTTACCTTTAAGATGACAAATTTGACAGTTGAATCAATCTCAGAGGCTCTGAAAGTGAGCAAAAAAGAAATTAATTAATTAGTATTGGTCAATAAATATAGCTAAGCTAATTTTTAATTTTAATTTTTCTTTTAATCAAAATTTTCAATATTATTATCTTTTTTTTTATAGATAAAATATATAAACACAAGCAATTACATAACTTTGGATAAAGGAAAGATATTGCATACCATTTCATAGCTGAGACTATTTAGCTTGCTTGGTCTGTTCAATATCACCTTTTTGAAAAATGAATCTCCTTCAAATAATACCTAATTCAATTGTACATATTACATCCGAAAATGCAAATAAAAATATATAGAACTTGATACATGATTACCAATTATTCTTTTTTCCTCTTTTTTGCAGTAAAAAAAATTTTACTTTCTGAAAAATAAGCCAAACTAAAATGTATCAAAAGAATTAAAATAAATTAACAATCAATTCACTAAGAATCTAATCAAATTAAATGAACTAATTAATCACACTATAATTTTTACATAGTCTGATATAATATCAGCCATTCACAACAATGTTGTTTTTAAATCGGGTCCTCCATGATAGGTGGATAAAACCCATGAATTTAACTTAATTAAATATTAATTATGTAATATTTATTATTATATATAGATAATATTTAATATTTAAATAAGGAAACTTTTGATAGAACATGGATATCCAATTCTAGTTTGATTTTAATTAGGAAATCAAACTATTATATTTATAAAGATATAGTGATAGATTTTATGAGATTGACTCAATCTAAATATTTGTAAGAAAAAGATATCTTTTTTCTCTGAGAATATTCCCTCTTTCTCCTTGAACTCTCAAACTCTAATCTCTACTGTGTATGCGATAACTTGAGGTAAAACTACAAAGATAATTGGCTTTTAGACTGTGGAAAAGAGTTTTTCTTTTATGTTAATTGTCCTTCAAGACTGATCGTATAAACATAAGGTTAATTTTTCTCGGGCATCATTAGAAGTAAGATCTAAATCTCTACTTATTTAAATCTCTATTTATTTGGATTTAATATAATAATAATAATAATAATAATAATAATAATAATAATAATAAAAAATAAAAGAAGAGAGAAGATAAATAGAAAATGAGAAATCTCTATATTATTAAATTGTCAGTAATGAATCATCTATCATATAGTATTTATAGTAGTATAAGTAGAACTTAAATGAGAAGAAAGATTACAATTAAATTCTAATTTAAATAGGATAACACTAATCATAATCTTAATAGGATAAGATTAATCTAATAAGTAGTCATCCACATATTATGTAACACTTTCCTTTGAATGACTATCCTTATGAATATGTCTCGTTAAATCCTTACTAAAAAAACTCAGTGGGATAAAAATTTAGCGAAAGAAAAATAGTACAATATTTATAGGTAACTTTTTCTCAAAAATACAACTGACTAAGACATATTTTTAACTGAACGTATATCAATATTGTATACATATTTTTTGAAAATTGACGTCGGTAATGCCTTTGTAAACAAATTTGCTGGATTATCACTTGAACGAACTTTACAAATATCTACTTTCCCTTCCTTCATGAGCTTATGAGTATAAATTTTTTTTGGTGATATATGTTTAGTTCTTTCACCTTTTATGTAGCCTTTCTTGATTTGTACAATACATGTTGCATTATCTTCATGTAATATTGTTGGCTGGTTACTTTCTATAGGTAATCCACATATTCTTCTAATATGTTCAATTAAGCTTCTCAGTCATACACATTCACGACTAGCTTTATGAATAGCTAATAACTCTAAATGATTTGATGAAGTAGCAGTAATTATTTATTTACAGATCGCCATAAAATAGCAGTATTATTATATGTGAAGATATAACTTGTTTGAGACCGAGCTTTATGAGGATTAGAAAGAGATCAAGCATCAGCATATCCTGCCAATTCATGTTAGAATTAATTTTAAATTGTTAAAATTAATCCTCTAATTAATCATAAGTGTGAGCTAAATATATTTAAATATTAAATATGTATTGCAGTCAAATTAAAATAGTCAAATTAAAGTTATGATCAAATAAGGATTGTTGATTATTGAGGTGTCCTACTCGTAATAGGATTATAAGTGTAGAGACCGATAAGAGTTTCTATTTTGTTGAAGGACCAAAATAGAAATCATCATCATCAGTTATAAATAAGGGGTCGTGGTCTCCAGGGGAACATAACAATTTTGAGAGAACATTACATTCCTTCAGTAGTGCTTCCGCTAAACTTAAAGTGTGTATCTCCTGGAAGGCGACAAACCCCAAAATCGTCTTCAGCTTCAACATACGATGATGTCAGGTACGCAATTCTGCCCTTTGCAATTTAATTTGAATAATCTAGTGATCTACGCATATTTTATATTTTAGGGGAATAAGGTTTTCTCCCCCTTTCAATTGGTATCAGAGCCCTATGCTAGGTTGCTAGATTTTCCGATTAAATTGCGGTATTGATTATTATTTTAATTCTAGAAAATTAATTCGGTGATTGTAATTTTCTAGAATTAATTTGGAATCGAATTTGGTAATCTGAAATCAATTTTTGTTTGATTTGTTTTTGGATTAAATTACTGAGATTATTTAATTAATTCTGGAAAAATCAAATTTCTGGACTTGAATTTTGGTTTGTAATTTTTCTGGAATTAATTAATTTTTGGTTAATTAATTATGTAAATCAATTAATTAAAGATTAAAAAAAATTTGTTCTTCGTTTTGGTTTAGAAGAACACAGTTAAAGATTTTAATTAATTGATTAAATCTTCAGCTGGTCCAATTTTCACAATTATTTGTGATTATTAAATATTTGAATTTGATATACTGCTTTCAATTATCTATATTTTTGTTGGATTAAAAAAAAAAAACGTCCTGCACGCTGATGATGCCTGATTAATGTGGCAATTGCTTTGGTTTTCACTATTGAGCATCTATCTTCACTTTCAGCGTGCCTGTGGCTGATGGCGTTTGGTTTATTTGTTGTTGTTGTTATTGTTTTTTGTTCTTCTTATTGATATGCGCGCATCTTAAAAGTGAAGATATAGATTGGTTTTTAATGAAAATCTTTTGCTTTACTGCTCCAAAGTTACAAAATGATGATGTCAGCTTACCCAACACAGCATTCTTGAAATTAATGGCTTCTTGAATTTGAGAGCAAGATCTCTGCATTCCAACTTCACTTAAACTATTTCTTGACTCCATCAATTCATTCAGTGAAAGTCTCCTCTTTGGCCCAAGTTCATGTCTTTGTTTTGGAGCACTATGTGTGTTAGAATTAATTTAGCCCAATTTTATAATTTAAAATTAAATTATTTTTCTGGGCAACTAATTAAATTAAAAAAAATCATTTAATTTTAAAATTGCAATTTTGATTGTAATTTAAAATTTAATTCAATTGAGTTTAAATTTTGGTATTTTAGTCCTGATTGTGTTTAATATTTTTAATAATAAATTAATTGAAGCAAAAAGTTACCAAAGTGACCTCTATTGTGTAAATTAATTTATTTGGGATATTAGACAGGTGTATTAAAATTCATTGCGGGTAGTAAACCGGCCCAAAGGAAGGTTGCTATCTGGCTGAATTGAGAATACATGTGCAGTGATAAATATGTGATAATTATTATGTGTTCATCCATGTGGATAATAAATCGGCCCAAAGGAAGGTTTATTATTTGACAGGACTGAATTGTCAATATTTGATTACTGCGCTGAGATACCAATTACAGTTAATATTTTATGTCCAAAGATGAGAATATTAATGTTGTGTCCGGTATCTTGTTTCCAATATTTGAACTCTACTTCTGTGATTTGTTTCAATTTTTTGTGGATTGTGAGCTTATTTATTATTTATTTTCTCTGAATTTAGCTAGCATGCCGTGTAATCCCAACTTTGTCCCTATGAATGAAAATACTGATAATAAGACTGCTGATAAGGGAAAATATTTGGTTTTAGTCTGTTCTAAAGTTAATTTAACTTCGGTACCTAGAAACACTTGGTGGATAGATTCTGGTGCTACTAGTCACATAAGTGTTTCAATGCAGGGTTGCCTAAGTTACCGAAAACCAATTGACGGTGAAAGATACGTCTATATAGTAAATGACAAACTGGTAGAAGTAGAGACATAAAAACATTTTAAATTGTGTTTAAGAATTGGATATTATTTGAATCTTATAGATACTTTTGTTATACTATCTTTTAGATAGAATTTGGTCTCTATTTCTTATTTGGACAAATTTATTTTTTACTTGTTCATTTAGAAACAGATAATTTACTTTATCTATAGATTCAAATATTTGATACTAGTTTCTTAAATGTGTATGATAATCTATATACGCTTCTTATAATGAAACTCTGCATGTGAGTACTAGAGATATCAAAGGAAAGCTGGATATGGATAACTCAGCTGAACTTTGACACAGATGTTTGGATTACACATCCAAATCTAGAATAGAACATCTTGTGTCAAATGGTATCCTAGATACATTTGATTACACAGATTTGGATTTCTATGTTAAGAATACTAAGTTAAAATAGACCAAACATAGAGATTAGGTGTTATTAAGTCTTCGGTCATCTTAGAGTTGATATATATGGATATCTGTGGTTTATTCTCTATAGCATCATGAATGACCAAAGATAATTCATATCATTCATAAGATGATTACTCACGTTAAAGGTACCTATATCTCATTCATGAAAAATCTAAGTCTGTGGACGCTTTATTTTAATTTTATAAGGCTGAAGTTGAAAATCAACTCGGAAAGAAGATTAAATCTATTACATCTGACTGTGGTTGTGAGTACTGTGACAGATTTAATAGCTCAGGTGCGTAGCGTTCTGGACCAATTGTTATTTTCCTACAGAAATGTGGTATAGTCCATCAGTACACAATGATTGGTATAACCAGTATGAATGGTGATGCTGAGAGACATTACAAGACTCTTTTGGATTTGATGAGGAGTATGATTAGTCATTCATCCTTATCAGAGTCTTTTCTAAGAAAAAGCATTAAATATAGCAGTCTATCTTTCTAATTAAGTACCAATCAAAGTAGTCTAAGTACTTTCATACTTACGGGTATCCAGCTAAGGCTAGGCCTAATAAGGGTAAAATTGGACTCCAAATATGTTAACTGCTACTTTATTGGTTATTCTGAGTGATCATAGGGTCTAAATTTTATATTCCTACTACCATATTAGTGTATTGAGATGTGTATTATGACATTCTTTAGGATGTTGAGCTTGAGGAGGGAAATAAGGTTATAAACATTATCTTTGAGGAGAGATCAAGTTAGGAAATTTTGATTCTCATCATTGTTTTCTGGAGTGGTAGTGTCACTCTTATTCTAGAAGCAATTATAGATCCAATATAAGACAATGTTAAAGAACTTCCCATCAGTTTGAAGATCCGTTCTTCATTAGGATCGAGCTCATCAACCTTAAGAATTTGAGCCAGAACATGTGCCTTTAAATAGGTCCATTAGAGAGAAGAGAAGTGCTATTCTAGATGTTTATGTAGTATTTCTATAGGATTCTAACTCTCATAAGTGGATTGAGGCAATGAGTGAAGAGTTTAAGTTTATGCAAGACAATAAAGTTTGGAATCTTATCCCATTACCTGAAGGAAAGAAACCTATTGGTTTTAAATGAATATTTAAGACCAAAAGGAATTCTAAAGGTAATATGGAGAGATATAAAGCATGTCTTGCAGTTAAAGGCTTTACTCAGAAGGAATGGATTGACTATAAAGAGATCTTCTCTTTGGTTTTATTGAAGGACTCTTTTAGGACAATCATGGCTCTCATTGCACAATTGTTCTTGAGTTTCATCAAATGGATATTGAGATTGTGTTTATCTATGGAGACATTGATAAAACAATCTATTTGGTGCAGTCATATTGCTTTGAATAAGGAAACTCAAAGCTACTGATATGCAAATTAAGAAAATCCATTTATAGGCTCAAGCAAGCATCTCGTTTGTGGTACTTTAGTTTCATCAAGTAGTTGTCTCATTTGGTATTGAGACAAATGCTATTGAGGACTGTGTATATCACTGTGTGTTTCACTAATTCAGTGGGAGTAGGTTTATTTTCCTGGTTTTATGTGTGGATAGCATAATTTTTGTTACCAGCTGTAAGGTCTTGTTGCATGAAAGGTTTAGATAAAGTTTCTTTTGTATTAGGGATCTAGATACTTCGAGATCACTCTCGATGTATTCTTGGATTATTACAAAAGAGCTACATTTAGAATATGCTCAAGAGCTTTGGTATGCAAGAATATAAACCAATTTATACCCATGATCATCATAGGTGATAAGTTTAGTCTCATACAGTGTTTTAAGGATGAACTTGAGGTTCAGTAGATGTAGCAGTTTCCTATGCATCGGCAATTGGGATTCTGGTGTATACTTAAGTTTATACTTATCTGAATATTATGTTTATAATTGGCATGTTAGGTTGATATCTTAGTGATCCAAAAATGGATCATTGGAAGGCAGCCAATAAGGTTTTAAGAAATATTCAGAGAATAAAGGAACGTATGCTCACATACAGAAAGTCAGATTAGTATGAGATCATTTGGTATACTGATTCTGACTTTATCGAATGTCTTGAGTAGCAAAAGATCCACATTAGACTACATTCCATGGTTTTGGAATTTGTAGTATGCTATGAGACATTTGATCATGAATTTTTTTTTTTACTTTGCTGAATGTCACAGGGCTGCACATTATGGCTAGCATTGAAAATGCTAATAAAGTTTTAAGTGTGACATTAATTCAGCAGTTTGATTCTCCAATGACAGTAGGAGCTATTTGGTATTTAGTTTCTGGCTGTAAATGGAGAAAATACAGAGTGGACAGATATTCATAGAGCATGTTAGAACGAACTCCATAATTATAGATCCTCTTACTAAGGCATTGATACCGAAAGTCTTTCATGAGCACACTGCTCATATGGGTGTCATATTGTTTGAGGATGTTTAGTTTCAGTGGGAGTTTTGTTCATTATGTTTTCATTTTGTTTTGAATGCTCTATTTGGTTTTGGATATGTTAATTCAGTTTCTGCAGAAAATGAAGTATTCACTTTTGTTTATTACACTCTGTGTTATTTTTGTGGTTGATCTCAATTAAGTGTGACCAGTTGAAAACAGGCATGATTAGATCATATTACATGTAGTTTCCATGCTACACTCCTATTATTGATCTATGTCATTTGAGAGTATTGGTAATGTGATTGATGGTGGTTTGAGTCACGATGAATGTGGCGACTGGCCCTTCAGTCCTTTATCGATATAATCAATGGACGAGATTGTTTGAGGCACCTTCAGTATGACTGTTTTTATGAGCTCATTAAGGTATATACATTTATATTTAATATATGTTAACCCAAGTGGGAGATTGTTAGAATTAATTTTAAATTGTTAAAATTAATCCTCTAATTAATCATAAGTGTGGGCTAAATATATTTAAATATTAAATATGTATTGCAGTCAAATTAAAATAGTCAAATTAAAGTTATGATCAAATAAGGATTGTTGATTATTGAGGTGTCCTACTCGTAATAGGATTATAAGTGTAGAGACCGATAAGAGTTTCTATTTTGTTGAAGGACCAAAATAGAAATCATCATCATCAGTTATAAATAAGGGGTCGTGGTCTCCAGGGGAACATAACAATTTTGAGAGAACATTACATTCCTTCAGTAGTGCTTCCGCTAAACTTAAAGTGTGTATCTCCTGGAAGGCGACAAACCCCAAAATCGTCTTCAGCTTCAACATACGATGATGTCAGGTACGCAATTCTGCCCTTTGCAATTTAATTTGAATAATCTAGTGATCTACGCATATTTTATATTTTAGGGGAATAAGGTTTTCTCCCCCTTTCAATTCAGACTTTATTCCTTTCAAAAAAAAAATAAACTCATATTGGATGTGTCACGTAGGTAGCGTACAACATATTTCACTCCATTCCAATGTCTTCTAGTAGGAGCTGAACTAAATCTTGCAAGCAAGTTAATTACAAAATCAATATCTGGTCTTGTATTATTAGCAAAATATAAAAGCGCCCCTATTACACTGAGATAGGGTACTTCAGGACCAAGAATCTCTTCCTTATTTTCTCGAGGGTGAAAAGGATATCTTTTTACATCAAGAGAATGAACAACCATTTGAGTACTTAATCGATAAGATTTATCTATATAAAATTATTTCAAGATTTTTTCAATATATGATGATTGATGGAGAAGAATTTCATTTGACAGATACTCAACTTGAAATCCAAGACAAAATTTTATTTTTCTAAGATCCTTCATTTCAAACTCCTTTCTTAAATAGTTTGCAGTAATTGAGATCTCTTCTGGAGTTTTCACTATATTTAAATCGTCAACATAAACTGCAACTATAGCAAATCATGAATTTATCTTTTTGATGAAAACACATAGACAAAGAGGAATATTTTCATATCCAATATTTACTAAGTATTCACTGAGGCGATTGTACTACATTCGCCCATATTATTTTAGCCCATATAAGGATCTTTGGAGTTTAATATAGTACATTTATCTAGATTTTGGATTATATCCTTCAGGCATCTTAAATTCTTCTGAAATTTTCATATATATGTCATTATTCAATGAACCACATAAGTAAGCTGTCACAATATCCATCAAATATATGTCAAACCCTTTAGAGGCTACCAAACAGATTAAAAATCTAAAAGTAATAGCATCTATAAGAGAAAAATATATCTCATTATAATCTTCCATAGGTCTTTGTGAGAATCCTTGAGCCACGAGTCGTGCCTTGTATCTCACAATTTCATTTAATTCATTTCTCTTACGGATAAATACCCATTTGTATTTAATAGGCCTGACATCTTTTGGTGTCAAAACTATTTATCCAAATATTTTACACTTAGATAATGAATCTAGCTCAGCCTGAATAGTCTCTTTCTATTTTGGCCAATCATTTCTATGCCGATATTCTTTAATATTTTTAGGCTCAAGTTTATCATCATTAATTATTTCTTAAGCAACAACATATACAAATACATAATCAACATCAATATCATCTCTTTCCCACATATTTTCATATTTCAATGAGATCTCATAATTTTTCGGTACCGAAATCACTTATGGTGTTACTTTTCTAGAAATATGAAGTTGTTAATCTATGTTAGCTTGGACCTCTTCAGGAGTGTTATATTGTAAAATTTTTATTTTTCTTTTTTTTTGGGGAACATCATCTTTTAAACTAATTGGTCTACCACGCTTCTTGCATGTATTAGATTCATTGGCTGCCATACTAATAGAATGTCCTGCAGGGATAATTAATCGAGCAGGAGTATTAGCAACTGAAACATGTGATTTACACACCTTCTAAGTATCTGTAAAGATATCTGGTAATTGATTTACAACATTTTGCAAATGAATTATTCTTTTAACATCTAGTTAATATTGATTTGTGCGTGTATCAAAATTAGATAAAGTTAGTATATTCTAACTAATCTCTTGTACTTTCGGCCCTTTACTTTTATCTTCCCCTAATGGTGGGAAGACTGACTCATCAAATTGACAATCTAAAAATTTTGCTCTAAAAAGATCACATGTTAAAGGTTCAAGATATCTAATAATAGAAGGAGAATCAAAACCCACATAGATACCAAGACGACGTTGGGGACTCATTTTTGCTCTTTGGGGAGGTAATATGGGAACGTATACTGCACAACAAAAAATTCTAAGATAAGATATATTTGGTTGTTAGTCAAATACAAGTTGTAAAAGGTGAAAACTTATGATATACAAATGGTCAAATACGAACTAAAGATGCAACATGAACTATAACATGTCCCCAAGCAGATGCTGAAAGTTTTGATTTTATAAGCATATGTCTAGCAATTAATTGCAAATGCTTTATAAAAGATTTAGCTAATCTATTTTGAGTGTGAACATGTGCAATAGAATGTTCAACAACAATTCCTATTAACATGCAATAATCATAAAATGCTTTTGAAGTAAACTCGCATGCATTATCTAGACGAACTGTCTTAATAGAATGATCAGAAATCATTGACCTTAACTTTATAATTTGAGCAAGAAATTTAGAAAAAGCAATGTTACGTGTTGACAATAGACAAACATGTGACCATCGAGTTCAAGCATTAATTAAAATCATAAAGTATTTAAATGGTCCACAAAATGGATGAATAAGGCCACAAATATCTCCATGTATTCTTTGCAAAAGTTTAAGAGACTCCAAATGTAATTTAGATGGTGAAGGTCTTACAATTAATTTACTTTGAGCACAAGAAGCACAAAAGTAATTATTAGACAAAAGAATTTTTTAATTTTTCAATGGATGTCCATTTGTATTCTCAACAATACGTCGCATCATAATTGAACCAGGATGGCCAAGACGATCGTGCTAAAGTATAAAAATTTTAGGATCTGTGCACTTCTAGTGCATTTAATACATCTCAACCATCTTTATTTTTGTATAGTATAATCCAGTTGATAAACTTAAAAATTTTTCTAATATGAACTTCTGATTTAAATTAGTAGTAGTGATATATAAAAATTCAATATCATCCTCGTTCTTTGTTTCAATATGATATCTATTGTGATATAAATCTTTAAAACTTAGTAGATTTTTTCGGGATCTACTAAAATATAATGCATCATCAATATATAACTTTGTTCCATTTGAAAATATAAGATGATCTCTTTCAGAGCCTTCAATTACATTTGCAGTACCAGATATTGTATTAACATTAATTTCAGCTAATATTAATTGTAAAAAATATTTCTTATCTCGAAGAATTGTGTGAGTTGTACCACTGTCAACCAAACATATATCGTCCTCCATAATATCAAGTTTATTATGATTTATCTAGTAAACAAAATAATTATATTAAAAAAAATAAAGTCTAGCCTTATTATAATTTTTGAGAAAGAAAAATATCAAGACTTATAAAAAAAATAGAAAAAAATAACATAACTATGAAACATATATTCTAATAATTAATATTTTCATCTTCTATCAAATGATCAATCTTGCCATCCTTATCTTCAAAAAAATCAAAAACTTCAAAATCAATATTTAAAGGATGCACATCATTATTAGTTGGGTCTATAGCTTCAGAAAAATTCATTTCAATATTTTTTTCCTTCTCTTTTAGTGATGATTTGTAAAGATCGACTAAATATTTTGGACTACGATATATTCTTAACCAATGACCCTTTGTTCCACATCTATAACAGGTAATGTCATTATTTTGCACATTTCTTTCAAGAAATTCTTCATTTTTGACCCATTTCATTTTATTCTTTTTAGCACATTTGCTTTCATAATTGGTCGATAAATTTTTTCTACCACGATCTCTTTTACCTTGACCCTGCTCACGGATTTGAGAAAATATTGCATTCACTTCAGGGAATGATGTTGAGCCAGTAGGACGAGTTTGATGGTTTTTCATTAAAAGCTCATTGTTTTGTTCAACCACAAGTAAACAAGAGATTGGTTCTTAATATTTTTTAAGTCGGCGCTCTTGATATTGCTGCTGCAGGAGCACATTCGAAGCATGAAAGGTAGAACATATATTTTTTAACATATCATCATCAGTGATTTTTTTCTCCACACAATTTCAATTGAGAGTTAATCTTAAATAAGGCTGAATTATATTCACTTACAGTTTTAAAATCCTGCAATTTTAAGTGAATTCATTTATATCGAGCTTTTGGAAGAATCAACATTTTTTGGTGTTCATATCTTTCTTTTAAAAAATTTCAAAGGGCTAATGGATCCTTAATAGTAAGGTACTCAGTTTTCATTTCTTCATGTAAATGATGTCGAAAGAAAATTATTATCTTTGCGCAATCCTGCAGGGATGGTTTATTTTCTTCCTTAATTGTATCTCCAAGATTCATAGCATTGAGATGAATCTCGGCATCAAGCACCTATGATAAATAATTTCTTTAGAAAATATCGAGAATAAAAAATTCAAGCTTTGTAAGTTTTGACATTGCAAAGACACTATATTTTAAAATAAGAGTCTTAAATTAGATAGTTGTAAACATATAATAAATCTATAAATATATATATATATATATATACATATAAACAGTAACTTTATTTATGATACATATACATTTAATTAAGAACCACATTATGTATATATACACAAAATTCGTTGCTATCAACTTTTCTTTATATGTATATATACTCTGTTATACCGAATTCATACACAAATAAATAAATAAATAATCTTTATTCATGCAATTTAAAACTTTCATATTGCATATATTGCATTTGTTAATATATAAAAGAATGAATTGAATTGCTTAATAGAAAGTCAAAGTTGTCTTTTATGTACACATAAAATACTAGCCAATAAAGGCATAAAGACATGAAACTTGAAATATAGTACAACAATATTTTATAAAGAAGTAACTTGAAAGAATTTATAATAAGCATTATTATATTTGTATATAATTATCATTAGCAAATCATCATCATCATATTGTCACTATCAGTACATGATATTTTACGTGATAAAGACCAAGTGTCTTCCAAATTACCATATTTTAATCATATTCATATTCTAAATTGTTGGTAGGTCATAGCATCAAGTAAAAAAAAAATTCTTATAACTCCGTTACGCTAAAAATATTTTGAAAACAGAACCATTATACAAATCAACTAAATTAATAACATATTTAGTTAATAATATTTCAATTCATACATATAACATAAAAATATATGAACATATATATAGAAATATAAAAAGAAAATTAGAATAATTACCTTAAACTTGAATATTTAGAATAAACAAATTGGCTAAAGCTTCGTGATGATAACGTGTTATAAATAAAAAAAGAATGAAGATAAATAGAGAATGATAAATCTATATATTATTAAATTATCACTAATAAACCATTTATAATGGTATATTTATAGTAGTATAAGTAGAACTTATATTTAAATCTGCTGGGGTTAGTCCAGCGGGCTAGCGATCCAACCCACTAGGGGAAGGTCGCGGGTTCGAACCCCCACAAAATGTATTTCCGGGGGTTTGAACCTTTTAAAAAAAAAGTAGAACTTAGATTAGAAGAAAGATTATAATTAAATTTTAATTTGAATAAGATAATATTAATTATAATTTTAATAGGATAAAATTAATCTAATAAGTAGTCATTCACGTATTATTTAACAACAACAATAATAATAATAATGATGAGAGAAAGCGGTAATAAATGATAAGAAAATATATTGAAGGTAGGAGTGTGTTATAATTACCTGGTTAATTTCCTTCTTGAAGGCAGGTTGGGAAGCCATATAAATGTGTTTTACAACTGAGGAAAATGTTTGTTGGAGTTCTTTACCGTGAGAGTTTTGAGTTCTAACTAAGACTCTTCATATATTTAAAGGGTTTGTCCTCTAAATAAAATAGTTTATAAATAGCTTCCACGCGAAACATCACTTGATTATAGTAAACCAATGTAAATAAATATATACGTATTCAAACTGAATAATCCTCTATTATTGGTGCCAAAATAAAGTAAAAATATATATAGCTTCCATGTAACAACACTTGATTCTAACAAACCAGTATAAAATAAATTAGTTATATATATATTTTTAATTTTTAACTATTAATACACATCAAAATATAACTTAACAGTAAATATATGTATTTTAATAATTATATTATATATTAAAGTGAACTCCAATTGTAAATAATAACTTAAGCCCACTTTCTTTTATTTTATTGTTTATAAATAATAACTTGAATTATTATAGTAGACGTGTAGTTTTTTTTTTTTTTTTTAAATTCAAAATAGATGGCTAGATAGTTAAAGAACTGAATAGATGAATACAGGAATGAGTAAAAAAAAAATGAAATTTGACCGATTCGACTATTACTCAATTAATTATATCTACTATATCAGTTTAAACTGATTATATTGGTCAGCTTTAGTTTATATATTTACTAATAAAACTGATTAAATTCGATAAAAAATTAATTAAATCGATTGAACCAACTACTAATAATAAATTTTTAAAAATAAAAATTTTTAATTACTATTAAATAGTCGGATTAATTAAGTCCTAAAATGAATTTATAGCAAGTTAAAGGGCAAAAAGGTTGCAGACACTTCACTGCTAAGAATTTTCATCATGTGAGTTTCTTCTACTCTTTTTGTCTTTTTTTTTTTTAAGGATTTTTTTAAAATTAAATTGCTTGTTATTTGGATTAATTTGAGTTTCTATGGTGTGAATTTTGAAACAGAGATTATGTTCGATTTGATTTTAGTCTATTATAAGGGCTGAACTGCAACTTTAGTCTATACACGTTAATATTTATTGTCATTGATCATCTAGCGTAAGAAACATTTATATTTACCATGGCAATATGTGCGGTGGAGAAAAGAAGAAAATGAATATATAAATGGAAAAATTAGTATACGAATTTTAAATTTTATTATTTTATTGTTTAAAATTTTTTTATTTAATGATTAATTGCATATTTATTTGACAGTAATCCTCTATATCTATACTAAAAAGTAATTTTTATCTGATAGAGTTTTTCATTTTTTTAAAAATGATTTTATATTAATATTTTAACTTCTTTTTTTTTTATCATGGGAGTGCTCATCTGCAATTTGTGTATTTATTGAATTTTTAATTTTATTCAAAATCTTATTCTAATATACAATAAGTTAAAATTTTTATTTTTGTTTTTTGCATCTTAAAAATTTTAAAGAAGCATTTCGATTGATTTTCAAAAGACGTTTAAAATATACTAATGTATGATTTATTTTTAAAAATTGAAAATATATTAGTTTCAAGAAATTGTAATTTTGTCTTATATATATACATATTTAATAAACATATAGTTTTGAAAATTTTACATTATATATAATATTTACTTTAATTAAGGCAGCTCAAGAAGTTCGGAGGTGTAAAGGAAAAATAATATTTTTAATAATTTATTAAAATTTTTAAAAAATATATGTAAAATTTATTTAAAATTTTATTTTATTTTTTGTTACTTATGAAAAATTTATCAAGAGCACATTTTGAAATTGTATTAAAATTTTATTTTATTTTTTTAAAATAGCAGGATTTACTTATTTTACTTGACATAATAATTATTTTTTATGAGTTACAAGAAAATAAACTTATAATAGTAAAAAAATATTTTGGAGACTTATTTTTAAATTCACATTTTTTATAATAGCGATATTATAAATTCACATTTTTTTATGATTTTTCATTAATCAATTGATTATTGAATATTAATAATTTAATATCATCGAATAGAGATACTATATTTTATATATATATATATATAAATGTGAGTATCAAATAATTATACAATTTTAATTTTTTGACATAAATTTTTTTTATATAAAATAATATATATTTAATTATAAAAACTCTAATTTTATATATTTTATATTTTAAATTAAAATATTGTTATAGCGCGGTACTATGCTATAGTATCATATAAAATGCTTTTAAATTTTGTTTTCCTTCGTTACCCGATTATGAATCTTGTCACGACCCAACCCGGGGGCCATGACCGGCATGCAGCCAAACCGAAGTCCGACCACATAAGCCTATTAAAACATTCATAACAGTCTAAGTGCAAAATAGTTCAATACTTAAAATAATCCTCAATCCTATATCAAATGCAAACCATCAATATAATCAAGTCACAATATAATCATTCAGGAAATCTAATGCAGACAAGTTCTACTTATTACACAATAAGGGATTCGGATTCAATCCGCCCAAAAGTTCAATATCCGGAAATCTCTAAGCAGAAAGACCAATGACACAAACGGAAAACCTGATCGACTTCGCCAAGAAGAGAAAGAAGATAGACGAAGGCAATCACTGTAAACCTGCAAGACAATCTGTAAGGGTGTGAGCGCTTTATAGACGCCCAGTAAGTCTATGAGAGGCAGAGAAACATCTAACAGTTATATAAGCAGCACATATAATACAATCACAAATTAAGCAAACAAGATGGTGTGTCGGGGTCACCAATCAGTAAACAGTACAGTAATCATATCAGTCACATCCGCCCTTATAACTTCTCAGTACAGTACAGTAATCAGTAATTAGGCATGTAGCCTCAGTAAACAGTATAGGCATAAGCCTCAGTAGCAGTATAGGCATTAAGCCTCAGAACAGTATAGGCATTAAGCCTCAGTAACCTCCTTCCCCTTCATGACACACCATCACACAGCACAAGTAATATCACATTCAATATTATCACATAAATACAATCACATGCAAGTTTCTCTGTCTCCTAAAGCATACGAGGCTGGGTTCGAAAGAATAGTATAGTGAATATATAGAAAGGATAATATATATAAGAAGGGTTTATATATATAAGTTGTTAGCAAGTAGCACAACACAAATAATCACAACACAAATAATCACATACACCCATAGAACTTACCTGGTATCCAAAGAAAGCTTAGCACAATCCTCACAACCTACTGACCTCGAGCTTCAGCCGGATTATTGCCTAAGGAAAGATAATTACATATTCCAATGATCAATCTCATTATCTCATCTATAATAAGGGATGCAATGCATGCTATGAATGCAAAAAGACCAATACTTAACCAACAATTAACCAAGATGAAACCAACCCGACTCAACTCAAAATTATGGTTCAACCCAAAGGTTAAACCGATCGCACCTCGAAAATACATAATCAATTAATTACCTAAAATTTATTAGAACCAGAACCTCAACTCAATTTCTATAACTCATTTATCAAATAATATCACATCAGTCCCTATGCAAAAATCATAAATCATACCAACACCCAAAACCGATAAAAAATTCTTAAGTAGTCTCAATAACTCAAAAATTTCCAGAAAATAATTCCATCACTCAAAAATTCTGGAAACATTCCAGTAGCTTCTCCAACATCCAAATAATGTGTGTACAAAATTCCAGACTAATCCAAATTTATTTGATACCCCAAAAATATTTTACAATATTCTGATTCTGTTTGAACCACTAAAAATCAGTACAGCAAAAATCATCATAAATCCTTCACATTACGTTACCACCAAATTATCCAAATAATTTTCTCATATAATAGACATCAGGATGGACAACCTATAAAAATTTCATAATTTTACAAGACATCTAAGACCTTCAAATTAATTTCCAAATCAGACATCATCCGAAAACCCTTAACCAACAGCAGTGTCAATTCTTAATTTATTTCGGAACCTAAAAATTAGAACCAGACTCCAAATTATTTTTCTCGAATTCACAACATCCTCATAAACAACATATCAAAATTGCATAATTTTTAGAAACCTCTAAGTCCCTCAATTTAATTCTTAAATCGGATTCATACAACCAGTTACCATACTGGTAGCAGTAGAAAGATCAAATTATTCCAACCGTATAACAAACAGAAATATAGCCCAACATATTTTTCTTGTAAACTAGACTTCCAGAACTACAACATATATGAAAATCAAATCAAAAACATTTTTATACATTTTAATATGAATTTCGAAAGTTACTGTTGATGCAATAGCATCAACAGCACAGTTTGTCAGACAACAGTAGCAAACTTGAATTTTTCAGAAATATTCGATGCTCCAAAATCCCAACAATTATTTTTCTCATAAACTAGACTCAATTTCGAGCCACACATCCAAATTTCAGATTTTTATCATGTTCCAATACTTAATTAAAAATCGGGAAACATACAGCACAAAAATCAAACTTCAGCAGAAAATTAATTCATCCAAAAACTCAAAGAAACAATTAATTCGAAAATCTTAACACCCAAAACAATTTAATCAAACCCTAACTCAATACCTTCATCAATTTTCGGAACCCAACACATTAGCCAAATCAATTAATTCAATATCAAAATCCTTCAAAACAATAAAAAACCCAAAACCTAACTTTTTTTTGTAAAAATCAATTTAATTAAATAATAATTCGAATTTAACCAAATTAATTAAGAAAAATACCAACCCAATATGATATGAACATGAACTAATCAAATGGAAGTCGAAATAATGCAAAAGGAATCAAGAAAAACCTCAAAAAACCCAAAAATTCGAAAATTTGAACTGCTGGAACAGAGGCCAAAACGACATCGGCGAGCCAGCCCGCAGCACGCCAAACGACGGAGCTTCGCACGCCGAACGACAAGCCCCTGGCTCGCGCCTCTCCGCCGAACGACGCCAGCGCCTCGCCAAACGACACGGGCACCCTGGCGCGCGCACTGACGAAACGACGGGCCACTGTTTTTGAAGAAAATTTTGATTTTTTTTTCTTTTTCTCTCTCCGGCGGCACAATTAATTAAACCCTCAATTGGGTGCCCTAACACCCCTATTTATACGATTTTTAATTGACAAATTACCAATATGCCCCTAAATTAATTTTTTAATTTAAAAACACCCTAAAACTCTTTAAAAAAATCAAAAAAAATCACCCAACTAACTTATAAAAATTTACAACTAACCCCAAATTTTATTTAATTTATTTACTTTATTTTAATTAAAAATTAATAAATTTTCAAAAAATTTCCGAAACACAACCCCTAACAAAATTATACTTAAAATAACCGCAACGACATCACGGCCACCAAAATGACATCAAAAACAGCAAAACGAAATCCGAAAATTTTCAGACCGCCAAAATGACCAAAATACCCCCCGAAGCCAAAAATACAATATTATACTCAAAACGACCGTCACGTCGCCCCGAGTATCAAAAAGACATTCAAAGGGCACAAAATGACTATTTTGCCCCTAAGGTGCAAAATTACCATTTTGCCCCTAGACTTAAAATCATACAAAAACCAAGGGTTTTACAATCTAACCCCCTTAAAGTAATTGCGTCCACGCAATTGAATCCAACACATTAGCCAAATCAATTAATTCAATATCAAAATCCTTCAAAACAATAAAAAACCCAAAACCTAACTTTTTTTTGTAAAAATCAATTTAATTAAATAATAATTCGAATTTAACCAAATTAATTAAGAAAAATACCAACCCAATATGATATGAACATGAACTAATCAAATGGAAGTTGAAATAATGCAAAAGGAATCAAGAAAAACCTCAAAAAACCCAAAAATTCGAAAATTTGAGCTGCTGGAACAGAGGCCAAAACGACATCGGCGAGCCAGCCCGCAGCACGCCAAACGACGGAGCTTCGCACGCCGAACGACAAGCCCCTGGCTCGCGCCTCTCCGCCGAACGACGCCAGCGCCTCGCCAAACGACACGGGCACCCTGGCGCGCGCACTGACGAAACGACGGGCCACTGTTTTTGAAGAAAATTTTGATTTTTTTTTCTTTTTCTCTCTCCGGCGGCACAATTAATTAAACCCTCAATTGGGTGCCCTAACACCCCTATTTATACGATTTTTAATTGACAAATTACCAATATACCCCTAAATTAATTTTTTAATTTAAAAACACCCTAAAACTCTTTAAAAAAATCAAAAAAAATCACCCAACTAACTTATAAAAATTTACAACTAACCCCAAATTTTATTTAATTTATTTACTTTATTTTAATTAAAAATTAATAAATTTTCAAAAAATTTCCGAAACACAACCCCTAACAAAATTATACTTAAAATAACCGCAACGACATCACGGCCACCAAAATGACATCAAAAACAGCAAAACGAAATCCGAAAATTTTCAGACCGCCAAAATGACCAAAATACCCCCCGAAGCCAAAAATACAATATTATACTCAAAACGACCGTCACGTCGCCCCGAGTATCAAAAAGACATTCAAAGGGCACAAAATGACTATTTTGCCCCTAAGGTGCAAAATTACCATTTTGCCCCTAGACTTAAAATCATACAAAAACCAAGAGTTTTACAAATCTGCTGTAATTTTTGCAATTACATTATGGTATGTAGGGAAAAGTAGGAATACATTTATATTTCAAGGGACACTTCAATCGGTGGTGGCTTTCAAACATCAATTAATGTATTGGATTCACTTAAATCATGAAGCATGGCTTAAGAAATATCAGGGCACTATTAAGAGGAATGTAGTTTCTCTTGTCTCTTGGTCTCCTCCGTCAGATCTGTGGTATAAAATTAATGCCGATGGTGCTTCTAAGAGCAACCCAGGTTTAAGCGGAGTTGGAATTGTAATCAGAGATTGCTTGGGTCGTTGGATATGTGGTAAAATTATTCAGTTGGGTATATGTTCATCTATGGTTGCGGAACTCAATGCTTTGGTCTTTGGATTATAGTTAGCTTGGAACAATGGTTACAGGAAGTTGATTCTTGAAATGGATTCACTAGAGTCCTTAAGGTTGATTTCTAATCAGGAATGTAGGAGTCCTAAATTTCATAATTTAGTGACTCAATGTAAGTTGTTGTTGGATTTGCCTTGGGAGATTAAGCTTCAGCATACTTATCGTGAAGATAATCAGGTTGCCGATGTTCTTGCCAACTTGGCTGTGACAATGGATGAAGTTGAAATGGTGTTATTGGAGCCTCCTAGGTAGGTTCGAGACATTCTGAAATCAGACAAACAATAGATTGCTTGGCCTCACATTGTCAGTATGTAATTCGGATAAAACCCTCCTTTGTATAAAAAAAAAAGAAAAAAAGAAAGAGGACAATAGAGCTACTAATAATATATTTAAAAGCAAGTAGCTTTTATCGAGATTCAAATCAAATTGTTTTGTGATTCATGAACAAAACGCAAATATCCAAATCCCATCATGAATCAATTATGTTAAAACAAAATAAAGAGTACAACATTTTTACATTTAAATGTAAATAATTAGTGATTTGAAATGAATATGAATATAAATTTAATTTTACATTTAATAAAAAAATTATGAAATAATAAATATAATTTCAAATTTTAAATAATAATTTATTTTTTAAATGATGAATTATATAATTAAATCAAGTATCACTAACTAAAACATCATTGCTAAATAACATTATATATTTAATACTCTATTTGTCTTAAATAGATAGACTAGCTAAAACATCATTGCTAAATAACATTATATATTTAATACTCTATTAAGGCTTAAAATAACAAATATTAAGGCTTAAAAATTTACATCCTTGGAATTTGATCCTATGACGTCTTAAATAAAAGTAATGGTTATTTACCATATGAGCTGCCTTTGCTATGTAAAAAAAAAATATTATACTAATAATATTTTAACTGTAACTCTCTATAAAATTATAATTAAATTATAAATTTGCATTTTTAACAACATTTTTATGAAAAAGTATAAATTATAAAATAATTTCATTTAATAACTAAATCAATTTTTTTATTATATTAATAAATTTATGAGTATTTTATTAAAAAGATTATTTTTTAAATATATCTAATTTTTAATAAAAATTTTAAACTTATTTTATTAAAATAATTAAATTTATTAAAAGTAATACAAAGGTTCAATCTTTTAATTTTTTTTTAATTTTAAACTTTGTTGTAACATCCTGGCTCTAGTAAGATATTTTTCAATTTGAGCCTAAACCCGTATGATTTTGTTTATGAGCTCGAACTTGCCTCTAAGTCTAAAACGTGTCTAGCTAGTCTAAAACTTGCTCACCTTTATGTACATCACTTCCCCTTTGTACTTAAATGATGTGGAATTTGCCTTTAGAAACTCATTTGAAATTTGCTTAAGGTGTTACATAATATAATAAAATAATATATATGTAAAAAAACATGGGAAGTAGGTGATGTAGGTGATAATTTAAAAAGAAAAGAAAAGAAGGAGAAGGAGAAAGAAGATAAACGAGAGAGAGAGAGAGAGAGAGAGAGAGAGAGAGAGAGAGAGAGAGAGAGAGAGAGAGAGAGAGAGAGAGAGAATAGAAGAAAATTAGACAATAGCTATTTTTCTTCGATCTACCACCTTTCGATCACCGACCGATGACACACACCTAACCATCATGACCGCCGCCCGATGAGCTTTTCAATGCCGCCTGACTCACTGTCAACGGCCACCGGAGAAGCCTGCATGCCCCGCCCAAAGTTACTGCCTGTGTGACTTTTCAATAAGCTTTCCAACCACTTTTTGGCCTCTTTTTTTGGTGACTCGGATATTTTTAAAGCTCTCTCATTTTAAGCTTCAATTTTTATATTATTTGCTAATTATGTACGAGTATTTAGAAAAAATATATATTATAATAAAAAATAAAAAATAATTCATTTAAAATAATAATTAAGATTAAGTTAATTATTATAAATTTTTTACACTGAAATTTAATTTAGTGATTTACTGAGTTAGATTAAAATTTTTATTACTAGTTAGTTAATTATTAGAATTATTTATTTTGCTAACTTAGATAAATCAATTGCTAATTTAAAATTTTAATTATAGTTATTGTTTATTTATTTATAGAATTGATTAATTAGATGTGATTAGAATGAAAATCTAAAATAAATAAATTAAAATAATGAAGATAATTAGATAATAAGTATATGTATATTTACTAAGGTTAAATTAGAAATATTAATATAAAATATGATTTGGTTTAAAATTTAATATTTTAGTTGTAAATATTTATTAGTAATTATAGAATAAATTAATTGTATGAAAATGTTGAATTGGTAGTTAGTCATTACTTAGTAAGTTTAAATTTATAAATACCATTAGACTATATTTTTATTAGTATAAGGAATATTAATTATTAATTAAAATAAATTAAATAAATAATAAATTATTAAATTAAGTGATATGCATTGGGAGACTCTTAAAATTGTCACGACCCAACCCGGGCGCCACGACCGGCATGCAGCCGAACCGAAGTCCGACCACATAAGCCTTAGAAACATTCATAACAGTCTAAATGCAAAACAGTTCAATACTTATATAGTCCGCAATTCTAGTTCAAATGCAAACCATCAATATAATCAAATCACAATAAAATCATTCGGGATATCTAAAGCAGACAAGTTCTATTTATTACACAAAAAGGGATTCGGATTCAATCCGCCCAAAAGTTCAATATCCGGAAATCTCTAAGCAGAAAGACCGCTAAACACAAACGGAAAACCTGATCGACTTCGCCAAGAAGAGAAAGAAGATAGACGAAGACAATCACTGTAAACCTGCAAGACAATTTGTAAGGGTGTGAGCGCTTTATAGACGCCCAGTAAGTCTATGAGAGGCAGAGAAACATCTAACAGTTATATAAGCAGTACATATAATACATTCACAAATTAAGCAATCAAGATGGTGCGTTGGGGTCACCAATCAGTAAACAGTACAGTATAATATCAGTCACATCCGCCCTTATAACTCCTCAGTACAGTACAGTAATCAGTAATTAGGCATGTAGCCTCAGTAAACAGTATAGGCATTAAGCCTAAGTAGCAGTATAGGCATTAAGCCTCAGTAGCCTCCTTCCCCTTCATGACACACCATCACACAACACAAGTAGTATCAAATTCAATATTCTCACATAAATATAATCACATGCAAGTTTCTCTGTCTCCTAAAACATGCGAGGCTGGGTTCGAAAGAATATACTAGTGAATATATAGAAAGGATAATATATTATAAGAAAGGTTTATATATATATATATATATAAGTTGTTAGCAAGTAGCACAACACAAACAATTCAAATACACCCATAGAACTTACTTGGTCTAACAGTCAGCTAAGCAATCCGCCACCCTAAGTCTGAGGTGCTGCTGGACCACCGCCTAACCATTAACCATCAATTAACAACCACCCTTACAAATGTATGCAAGTGCAAATGAGAATGCATGACGTGAATGCACACAATTCAATAGTTTCCACAATAAGGTTAAACATTTTTGTCAACCAATCATAACTTAACCATCGTAATACCACACCTTTAAACTTGCATTCCAGAATATAAAACATCATTAAAAGGTCCTTACAATTTAAATTTATCAAATACCTTACTTAAATAATCAATATACACAAGATACAATTTTACCGATAAAACCTGAATAACGAGTGTCAACTTGTAAAATTCAAAACAATTAACCAGTATATGAAAAATTTATAATTTTCAACCAGAAGTTAATCTGATATCTTAAAAGCATCCTACCAAAATTTCATGATTTTTCGAGACTTAGAAGTCCCTCAATCAATTTTTATTCATAACAGTATACAGCTCACAAGGTATACTGACAGCAGTAGAAAGATCTAATTCTTTCAAAAATATTACAATAGAAACATAACCCAACATATTTTTCTTGTAAATTAGACTTCCAGAACTTCAACATATATGAAAATAAAATCTATAACATTTTTACACATTTTAATATGAATTTTGAAAGTTACAGATGATGCAATCGCACCTACAGTACAGTTCATCAGATAATAGTAGCAAACTTGAATTTTCCAGAAATATACGATGCTCCAAAATCCCAAAAATTATTTTTCTCATAAACTAGACTCAATTTCAAGCCACATATCAAATTTTCAGATTTTTATCATGTTCCAATATTTAATTAAAAATCAAGCAACATACAGCACTAAAATCAAACTTCAGCAGAAAATTAAATCATCCAAAAACTCAAAGAAAACAATTAATTCCAAAAACCCTAATATCCAAATCAATTCAATCAAACCCTAATTCAATACATTCATCAAGTTCCAGAACCCAACACACTAGCAAATCAATTAATTCAATACCAAAATCCATCAAAACAATAAAAATCCCAAAACCTAACCTATTTTGTAAAAATCAATTTAATTAAATAATAATTCGAATTTAGCCAAATTAATTAAGAAAAATATCAACCCAATATGATACTAATATGAAATAATCAAATGGAAGTTGAAATAATGCAAAAAGAATCAAGAAAAACCTCAAAAAAAACCAAAAACTCGAAAAAATCGAGCTGCTGGAAAGAGAGCAAAACGACAGTTTGCGAGCCGCTTCGCCTAGCCGCCGAACGACACTGGCAATGGCGCGCGCCTCTCCGCCGAACGACACACGCCCCTCGCCAAACGACACCGGCACCCTACGCGAGCACTGACGAAACGACGCCTCTCTGTTTTCTGCCCAAAAATCCTAATTTTCTCTCTTTTTTTCAAAACACCCGAAAATGGAAGACCTCTAACAATACCCCCATCAGATTTTAGGCCTATTTATAGGAAAATAACTCTTCAAAATTATATTTTTACCCCAAACTAATTTATTTTAATTCAAAAACACCCCAAAACTATATATTTTTCTAAAAATTATCCAAAACCATAAAATTCACAAAATCAACTCAAATTTATTTTTAACTTCAAACTTTAACCCAAAATAATTTATAAATATGTTTTACGCATAATAATTTCCGAAAAATACCGAAAACGACAAAAATCCAAAATAACAAAAATACCCTCGGCACCCAAAAATACAATATTATACTCAAAACGACCGTCTCGTCGTCCTGAGTATCAAAAAGACATTCAAACCATCAAATTATATTCAAACAACATCCTAGACTTAAAATCATTCAAAAACCAAGGGTTTTACAATCTAACCCCCTTAAAGTAATTACGTCCACGCAATTGAATCCAACATAATCATTATCCATCAAAAACTGTCATTACAATAGTTATACACAAATCCGGATGGTATCGTCTACTTAGTATATGTCGTTATGGTTGATCAGGCCATAACCACAAGATACCAAGCACTAATGACCATTCCAGGTTTGATCCATTTAGAGTTCATTAAATAAAAACCAATTATCAGATAACCAAAACAAAATCAATGAATAGCGCTTAGCGCTCAACCCAGTCAATATCAGTGCCAATCAATCGAGTATAACATTATCTCGGTTCATTTTTCCAATCCATTACAATATTAATATACTGTACCTCTGTAACCAATAACAGAAATATTCCGTAACTCAACATCATTACACATACACCTTTTCAATGAGATCCATTGCATACAATTGTCAATCATCAGTCACAAACAATATCATGCGATATATGAGTATGATGTTATGCTGATATGCAAGTGCTCTAACACTAAAACTGAAGAATATTACAAAAACTAAGTATTTTTTTTTAAATTTATGATAAACAAGTTATTATTATTATTATTATTACTTTTAAATTTACTATAGTTTATTACAATGATGATGAAGATTATTATTATTATTATTATTATTATTATTATTATTATTATTATTATTATTATAATTAATAATTATAAGTTTACTTAAGGTTTATTTTAATAATTACTATTAAAACTATATTTAATATTTTATGTTAAAATTGAATATAAATTATTATTATTATTATTTATAATGTAAATTAAACTAGTAATGTCAAATTTTAAGTAGATAATAATATTATTATTAATTTTATTAGAGATAATTATTAGAAATTAAAATTTAGAATTGTAAATAAATAAATTTTATATTATTATTGATATTATAAAACTAAATAGAAACTTTTATAGTTAAATTAATTGTAATTAAGTAACTATTACTATTTAGTATTAGATTTAACATAAATTATTAAAATTTGAAATATTGATAATTAAATAATTATTCTTAACTCCTAAATAATGCTATTATTTTACTACTAAAATTTATAACTTTATTATAGGCGATTTCTAGAAAATAAAATATAAATAAAATATTAAAAAGTAAATAAAACTATATATTAATATTATTAGTATTCATTAAACTTAATATAAATTACTGTGGTCAAATTAAATATAGTTAAGTAATTAAATTAAGTAATAAGAATTAATCAAATAATATTAATGTCTAGGTAAATATTATTAATTTTTTTAGAAATTGTTATTTCTAGTGAATATGTTAAAATATGAAAAATAAGAAAAATTAAAGTGAATGATATTATTTTAATAAATTTTTTATTATAATCATTATTATAAACACCAACTTATTTTGAAAGTTAAGTTAAATAAAATTTTAAATATATGAATTAAATTTAAAAATAAATAAGATTATATTTTATGTCAAAGATTAGACAAATGATTAAATATGAAATTAAATTAATTAATTTATAAATATAAAAATTATCATTATTATTATTAAAATAAATAAACTAAATTGATATAATATTTAATAAATTTTTGACATCCAAAGACACATTAATTAATAAATTCTTGATGATGGGCATTTATAGAATTATGAATATTATTTTTTGGGAACAATGCTTGATATACATATAACCTTTAGAGGGTATATTGATTGGTCGTCCTTCGGGAATTTTACTCTGCACATATATATTGAAGTTATTTTTCTCCTTGAGTTTGTGAGATAAGTCATCATACGTACTTGGATTGAAGTTAGATTAGTAGAGAATTATATTTGAATGTATACAAATGATGTTTAATTAAATTATTAGTGTTATTTTGAGAATTAAGAAATGCTTAAAGGTGATGTTTGAGATTTCAAATTTTATTTTTTCAGCTGATTAATGATGATATGTGCATTTACCTATATATATATTATTTAAATCTTATTTATTCTCATTTGTTACGTATTTATCTATTCACCGAGTGATTAAACTCATCTTTTTATTATATAAATATTTCAGATCTTGAAGGATAAGCCAGTATAATCTCTATATTATATTTTTCTTACTAGCGCATAAAAAGGTCGGGCCAAAATATCTATCGTGTGGATTTATTGAAAATTATTTATATTATTGTGTTAAATAATAATAAAGATGTATATGTAAATATTTGCATTTGTTGGATAATTTAGATGTGTGAAATTGAAAATTATTAAGTAATTAAGTTGTAAGTAATGATATGATAGCTAATCAATATTATGTTAAATTATGAAATAAGTCCACCCTTATAATTAAGAGAATAAGGTTTGACATATTTTTTTTACTTTTTTTTATTTTTAAATAATCTAATTTCAAAAAGTAGATTATATTTAGAAATAATCTATTTTTTCATTTTTTTTTGTTGACAATTTATTGATTGATTTTTTTTAAAATAATCCAAATTTTATTGAATATTGATAATTTTTCAAAAATAATTACATTTTTCATATTCTAATAATCCCATTTTTATTGATAATTTATATATTTAAGAATAATTATTAATTTTTTAATAAATTTATTTTAATAGTTTTATTTAATTTATTTATTATTTTAATAAAAATAATTTTAAACTTTTATTTGAAATTAGAAAATTTTGAAAATCCTTTTAATAAATTATATATAGATTTATTAATTTAATAATTATAATTTTACAGTAAGTTATAGTTAAAATATAATTAGTGTAACCTTTATCATAGATGGCAAAGGTAGCTCACATAGTAAAGTAACTATATCTTTTGTTTAATATTTTAGGAGATGACATGGCTAATGATGTGATGCCACATCAGCTTCTAAAAATGACATGGCATGCTACATCATTTGACATGTCAGGATCGTTAAATCTTTGGATTGAAAAATAGACAAAAGAATGAAAGTAGAAGCAAACTGAAAAATTCAAGATGACCGCATGATAAATTAAACTTTAGGTATGACAATGATCATTAATGAATTTCTCACGGACAACGGGTGTAATTAACCCATTTATGTGGGGTTATAAACTCCTAAATTTACTTGATAATATATTAAAAAATAAAATAGAAAGCATTAAATTATGAACATAATCTCTTACAAAATAATTGAAGAAAAAAATTATTACACAATATTAAAAGTAGAAATAATAAAATCAAAATCAAAGAGAAAAAATTAAAAAGAAATAAAACATATTTAAATATAAAAGATCAAGATTCTAACATTATATTTTTTTTTCTCAAATTTTCAGTTTTCTTTAATGTGCTTTCAATTTCTTCTTAATTTCTTCATTCATTGGATGAATTGAAATTAATTTGGTTGAAAAGTTTTTTTTTCCTAGTTTCATTTCTCTCTCTCTCTTTTGCATTTGAATTCTTTCTTTCTATTTTTAAGATAAAACATGTTTACCTGGAAAATAAGTGATTTATTAAGATTTGTTGCTTATTGCATAAGCTAGAGAACTGATAAAACCCTTTTTGTATTTGATTTTATGATTATTCTAGTTATATTTTTATACTTTAATCAATTAAATTTGATTAGTTCTAGTTGTGAAAGCTAGAATAGTCATATTTTGAAGTTTGGCTTTAAAAGTATAAGTTTGGAGTGTGATTCGACTGAAAATTGATAGAAAATGATGGAAAAACTAAAAGGGATAAAGTAACTCAGAGTCAGAAGACTAAGCATCTCCATTGTCACACCCCATTCTATATATCCTAAGGGTGGACCTATCTCAAATTTAACTAAATCGTTTAGGAACTCTTATGTGATTATTGCATGACATTGATTTACTATAAGATCATCACTCATAATTTAATTATTTAATATTCTTCAAATATGCGTATCTATATTATTCAATAATTACTAATATTTCTAAATACATCTTTGTTAGTGCCTAATACAATAATATAAATAATCCTTAAATAAAACCAAATGATAAGTACTAATATATTTGCCCAACCTTTTCTATGCGCTGGTGAGAAAATATAATATAGAGATTCTACCGGCTTATCCTTTAAAATCTAAAATATTTATATATTAAATGGGTAAGTCTAACTACTCAATGAATAGATATTGAGTGGTTGCCCTTTAGGGGTTTTACTCTGTACATGTGTTTTATCAGAATAATTTTATAAGGGTATGCACACAAGCTAATCATCTTACAGAAGACTTAAAAGTATTAGCTCAACAAGCAAGTTGTATGGCCCAAGAGATAAATCCCATGAAAATAATTTATATGCCAGGGGGACCATATGGACAAGAGCTCTAAAACTTGTTGTAAAAGATGTATCAAAAACTTTTCTATTACGGAAGATTCATATGAGGTCATGAAGAGTTAATGGGATTTGATTCCTTTTGTAATTTGATAAGCAAATATTTATGTTTCTTTATTTTTATTTATTTTTTAATGTGTTGAAGAATGATTAATTATTTTTTTTTCAACATGAGTTTGCATAGTTATTGCATTATGATTTCATTCAAATAAAAATAGTAAATAAACATGTTTTCTATTATAAAATAAATATACCATCAGGAACGTCAATATAGCCTGACTTTTAAAAAATAAATCTAATTTAACTCACTATTACAAGACTCGATCCAAGACTAGACTCATGAAAAATCAAGCTCAAGAAGAAATGAAACAAGATATTGATCAAATAAAAGAAAGGTTAGAAGAGGTTTCAGAAATGAGAAATCAATTAGCACAACTCATAAAATTTTTCAAAGGCAAAAATACCATAGATGATGTGCCTATTGCCTCAGGATCAGGAACCCCAATATCTCATCCATTTAGGGATATCATTCGAGATCTTGGATACCCTCCAAGTTTATCCCACCATCTAGGCTAATGGAAGTAGGACCACGCAATAATACCCATCTAATTGAAAATATTTATGCTTCTCAACCATATAAAGGAGCACCATCAGTGCCATAAATGGGTGGACCTCAAACCAATCCTAAACCTCATGTTGTTTCTAAAGAGCCTATAGTAATACCATACTCGAATGACCCGAAAGTGCAGAGTAGTTTTAAAAGAGCCAGTCCTGAACCCATTTCGAAAAAGATAGAATGGTTAGAGGAATGTTTAAAGGCTATTGAAGGGGTTAATATATATGGGACCACCGATGCATCCCAATTGTGCTTGGTACCTGACGTGACTATACCAGTGAAATTTAAGACTCCAGATTTAAAAAAAAATATGATGGTCTATCTTATCTTCAAAGTCATCTATCAATGTTCTGTAGTAGAATGGTAGCATATAGCAGTAATAAAAAAATTATTGATTCATGTTTTTCAATAAAATCTCATTGGTACATGAATTTAGATCGAACATATGTTCGAAGATGGAAGGATCTGGTAGATTCTTTTATAAAATAATATAAACATAATATGGTGATGACACCAAGCAGAGATGATTTGAGAGCTATGGAGAAGACAAACGGTGAAACTTTTAAAGAATATGCTCAAAGATGGAGGGATAAAGTAGCACAAGTCAGCCCTCCTCTTACGAATAATGAGATAATATTCAATTTTTTTTGGACACACTGGATAATCATTTTATTGTATGTTGCTAACTAATACAACTATTAACTTCTTAAATTTGGTCCTAGCTGTGGAAAGGATTGAGCAAGGCATGAAAAAAAAAGAAGCAAAATTGAGGAGCAAAACATTGAAGGGAACATCTCAAAAAGATAATTTTCAGGTAAAAAGAAAGAAGGAGAAACCCATGAGGTAGAAGGACATCTACAACTTAAAAAAAATTACTATCATAATCCTCTATCATATTATGTGGCTAATGTAGGGCCTGGAATGTATCAAGTCTCTTATCACGCTCCCCGATTTATGGATTCGCAAAATGCTCTTTATTCCACTCCACCTGGAGTTCCAACTCTTGACCAAGGAGTAAATAATAGAATCAATCAATCCAATCAAGAAGGAAAATAAAATAATTGCTTTCAAAAAAGGAGGGTAGAAATATTTGATCCTATATTAATAACTTATGCAGAATTACTGTCTCAACTACTACAAGGATAATAAGTGTGTCTGATGCCATTGGAACCAATGAAGCCACCATATCCTAAATGGTATGACCCTAATGTAAAGTGTGAATACCATGTAGGAGCACTTGAGCATTCTATTAAAAATTGCATTACATTTAAAAGAAATATCTAGAGTCTTTTAAATGTAGGATGGTTGAAATTGAACCAAGAATCGAAGACCCCTAATGTGAATAATAATTCTTTGTCAAATGATGATGGAGGAAAAATCAATGTCATTATTGAAAATGAGGTTCCATAATATAAGAAAAAGGTAGAAATGGTTCAAATGCCTATGGGAGAGCTTTTTTAAATCTTAATCATAACTAGAATAATTCTTAAAAATCAATTAGGAGATGAGTTCTCCCCTCAACAAGAATCCTTTTGTGACTATCATGGTGAAATGTTAGATGATACAATCAATGATTGCCCACAATTCAGAATAAAAGTTCAAGAATTGATAAGTGCTAAAATCGTGATTTTTAAAATAGAAATAAAGAAAGAGGAATATGTGAACATGGTATCTACTGGTCTTTCTATCCCAGCTCCTATTGTAATATCATGCTTGTTGAGAGAAATAAAAAAGGAAAATGTGACCTAACTTCATAAGTCTCAAAACTTGTAATCAAAACACCGGCTCTTTGTGAATATAAGGATTCAGAAGAAGTAGCTTGGAAATATGGGTGCGAGGTAATTAGCCAAAATCTTGGTATATGTCAAGTAAGTAATAAAATTGAATCAGTGGTCAATATCTCTGAATTAGGTGGCATGACAAGAAGTGACCATTGTTATACACCAGAAAAAGTAGAGAATCATCGAAGAGAGGAACTAGAGGAGCACAGGGAAGGAAAAAGTAAAGAAGGAGAATTGGTGGGAAGAAAGGGAAGTCAGACGGTTCCAAGGTATAAATGACCCGCGGTTGGAAGTAAAGAAGCCGATCTTTGAGCATGAGACATATGAATTTTTGAAGTTAATTAAGTAAAGTGAGTACAGGGTGATTGAGCAGTTGAATAGAACCCCAACTATAATTGCATTACTATCTCTAATCTTGAATTCAGAATGTCACAGAAATGTTTTGCTGAAAATTTTGAATCATGCACATGTCAGCCAAGACATATCTATAGATAGCCAGAATAATATAGTTGAGAGTGTAATGGTAGCTAACTACATATCCTTCACTGATGATGAAATATCTTGGGAAGGGATTGGGCATACAAAGGCTTTATATATATATCGGTTCAATGTAAAGGATATTCTGTTGCTAAAGTTCTCATGGATAATGGGTCATCCCTAAATGTTCTACCTAAAATAACCCTCTCAAAGCTACCAATTGATGAGACATATATATAGCCTAGCTCTATGATAGTACGAGCTTTTGGTGGAACTAGAAGAGAGATTTTAGGGGGATATCGAGATACCTATCTAAGTAGGTCCAATCACATTTAATATCACATTTCAGGTGATGAAAATGGTACCAATTTACAGTATGTTATTGGGACGACCATTGATGCACTCAGCAGGGGCAGTACCATTATCTCTAGATCAAAAAGTCAAATTCATCATCGACAGAAAAGCAATTGAAATTTTGGGAGAAGAAGACCTTCTAATTACTAAGCCTGCCTCAACCCCATATGTCGAAACAACAAAAGAAGCTTTTGAAAGTTCCTTTCCAATCCTTCAAGATAGTGAATACTTCATATGTTGGAGAATAATTAGTCATGCCAAATCCTCGATTGTTAGTCACAACTATGATGGTAACAAAAGAAATTATAAGAGCAAGCTATTCTATAGGAAAAGGCTTAGGAAGACATGAACAAGAAATCAATGTCTTAATGCTTCCTTCCAATAATGACGATAGTGCTAGATTGGGATATAAGATTACTAGAAAAGATAGAAAGAGGATTCAGAAGGAGAAAAAGGAGCATCGACTAGCAATGTTGGCAAATCATGAGGCGTTAACAAAAAGATGACATTTTCTCTGCTAATAAAAACCTTCAGAAGCAATGTTTTTTTTTTGTGTAAAGGAATAGAAGTAGTAGTAGATCCAAAAAATATGGAGTCAATATCAGAAAGTTCATTAGTAACTATGGTGAATAAGGATTAGCCTCATAATGAAGCAATCTATTGGGTCACACCTTTGCCACTAGGCCAAGATCTAAACAATTAGAGAGCTTATGAATTGTCATCTCAATCAAAGTAATCTAAATAATTATTTTTCTATGATTCTACCCAATATCTTAGAAAAATATTAGCATGGGCTTCCTTTTTTTGAATGTTTTAAAATAATTTTTAATAAAATAAAAATGCATATTTTATCTCCATTCTTGGACTCTTCTTGCTACTTTCACTCTGTTACTTCCTGCTTAATTTCTATATCTTGGTAATATTTCTCTTTTATATTTATTCTACCTAGAAATGCTGACAATGAATTAAATTTTGATGAAATTGAGTCTGGATATGATTTTGATAACCCTATCTTTGAAATCACATCTGTTAAAGAAGATGAAGAGGATTTTTCTCCTGAGATAACCAAGATGATAAAACATGATAAAAAAAATTATACAATCTACAGAAGAGGTAGTAGAGACAGTAAACTTGAGATTTGAAGACAATAAGAAAGAAACAATGATTAGTACATCTCTGTCTCTGGAATTCAAAGAAAGGATGGTTAAATTGCTAAAAGAGTTTGTCAATGTCTTTGCATGGTCATGCCAGAATATGCCAAAATTGAGTACAAACATAGTTGTGCATCATTTACCATTGAAGCCAGAATGTAAACTCGTAAAATAAATATTGAGAAAAATGAAACCAAATGTTTTGTTAAAAATAAAAGAAGAAGTAAAAAATAGTTTAAGGCAGGTTTCTTAGAGGTGGCTAAATATCCAGAATGGGTGGTTAATATCATTCATGTCCCAAAGAAAGATGGAAAAGTCAGGATGTGTGTTGATTATCTGGATCTTAATCGATCAAGTCCGAAAGATAATTTTCTTTTACCGCACATTGATGTTCTAGTAGATAATATAGCTCAATTCCATATGTTCTCATTAATGGATGGATTCTCAGTGTATAATCAAATTAAATTGAATCTCGATGATAAGAAAAAAATAACTTTTATCACTATCTAGGGAACATTCTATTATAAAGTGATGCCTTTTGGATTGAAGAATGTGAGATCAACTTATCAGAAAGCAATGATCACCCTGTTTTATGATATGATGTATAAAGAAATAGAAAGTATATGTCGATGACATGGTAGAAAAATCTCAACATGGTGAAGACCATGTTGCAGTTTTAAGAAAGTTATTTAAGCGGCTAAGGAGATATCAACTTCTATTAAATCCAGCAAAGTGCATATTCAGAGTTTCATCGAAAAAATTATTAGATTTTATAGTCAGCAAAAGGGGAATTAAAATTGATCTTGATAAAATTAGGGCTATAGTTGAAATGTCAGAACCTAAAACTGAAAAGGAAGTTCTAAGCTTTTTGGAAAAACTTAATTATATAGCTCAATTTATATCACAAAGATAGCTACATGTGAGCTATTTTTAAGCTTTTGAGGAAGAATAATCTAAAAAAATGAAATGAGAAATGTTAAATGGCCTTTGATAAAATCAAATATTATTTACAAATTCAAATTCTACAACCACCTATACCCGAACGTCCTCTTATCTTGTACTTGACAATTTTTGAGAGCTCAATGGGTGGTGTTCTTGGGCAAAATGATGACTCAAGAAGAAATGAGCAAGTTATATATTATATAAGCAAAAAGTTCACTAATTACGAAGTAAATTATTATGTATTGGAAGGAACTTGTACTGCATTAGCATAGGCTGCTCATCGATTAAGGCACTACATGCTATACTATACCACCTTTTTGATATCTCAAATGGATCCCATTAAATATATTTTTGAAAAGCCAGCTCTAACTAGGAGAATTGCTCGATGGTAATTTTTCCTAACTGAGTACGAGATAATATATATCAACTAGAAGACGACAAATGAGAGCATTATAGCTGACTATTGAGCGGATTGAGCTATTGGATATTATCAATCAATAAGTTATCAGTTTTCTGATGAAGGAATCATGTTAGTGGAAGAAAAACAAGGATCAAAAGGAAACTGGATTATGAAATTTGATGGAGCTTTAAATGCCTAAGAAAGTGGGATATAAGTAATTTTAATCTCTCTAGAGGAAAAATATTTTCCTATGATAGCCAAATTATATTTTAAATACACTAATAATATGGCTGAATATGAGACCTGTGCTTTAGGAATACAGGCTGCTTCTACCCTTGCATGTGATTACAAGGCACTATCACCTATTGAAGTTGAGATTCTTTCTCTTAGGGTTTTTACAGAAACTAAGCTTGATGATACTGAATGGATGCAGAGTCATTTATGACCAAACTTTATTGAAGAAAAAAGATTGACAGCCTCGTGTCATGGTTAATTGTATCGAAAATGACTTATCAAGGCCCATGTAAAGAAGATGAGGACAAGAGAATTTCAAGAAGGAGATTTGGTGCTCAAAAAGATTATTCTTAGATATCAAAACTAAAAAAAAAATGAACTTCTAAATATAAAAGTCCATATGTCGTGAAGAGAACATTCTCTGGAGGAGCTCTTATTTTAACCAATATGGATGGAGAAGATTTATTGAATCCAATGAATTTAGATGCTGTGAAAAGGTATTATGCTTAAAGTTACAAGGAGAAGAAGAATAGAAGATGTGATAACCATAATTAGGGATTATTTGAAGTCAATTTAGACTTATGATTATTAGAATTGTATGATTCATTGGTTTTTCTTAATAATTTTTTTTTACACATATTGTCACCTTTTGAAAATAAGTGACCATAGAAAAAATTGATGAAACAATTATAAAAAAACTTGATAAACTAATATTCTTGCCTAACCCATGCCTCAAGGTATATATTTTATTGAAAACTATTTTTGAAATATTTGAAAAATTAACACAATGCTAAGAGATTGTTAAAATTAAGATAATATGTTTGTGAGGCTCAAAAAAAGAGGGAATGAAAAAAGCATACATCATTTAGTGAACGAATTGCTAATAAGGTATTTACAGAGGCAATGACAAATAAGAATATTCTAAGATCTAGAGTTATTGCTTGAACAGAATCCAAGAAGATATTTTAAGATTAACGTAATTAAAGCTAAGTATTAGATTTATTCTAGAATTAGGGATTGTTGTAGTTCCAATGTTATATTTTTATTTCAAAAATAAAATTCTTAATACAAAAGGACGATTTAAAAAAATTAACACTTTGTCTAAGCATTTAGATATAGGCAAGCAAATATGGCATCCAAGTTTTAATTTTTAATTTTTTTATTTTAAAAAAAGAAGTTTTCAAATTATCAAATACAATTAAAAGACACTGCATATAATAATCGCTTTTCAAGTAATCATAGAGTCAAGTTCTGAATTTCTCTTTGTTTTTCAAAACAAAAGGGGAGAGAGAGAGAGTTCTTAATGTCTAATATTGAATACACCTAGGGTTAAGCCTTGGGTTCTCTTTTTATTTTTAAAAAATTTTTGAAGTTAAGCTTTAGGCATTTCCATGGTCGAGCCTTATATTTCTAAAAAAAAATTCTAGTGTTAAGAATTAGATACTAGGGTCAAGCCTTAGGTCTTCATTTTTTTTCTTTCTTTTTCTAAAAATCCTTAGTATCTAGCATTAAGCACTCCTAGGGTCAAATTTTAAGTTTCTTTTTTATTTTATATAACAAAAATGTCAAATGTCGAGCATTAGGTATTCCCAAAGTCAAACTTTAGATTTTTTTTATTTTCTATAAAATTCCTAATATAAAATATTAGGCACTCCTAAGGTCAAGTCTTAGATTCTCTTTCATCTTTTTTAAAAAGTCACTAATGTCAAATATTAGGCACTCCTAGAGTCAAGCCTTAGTTTTTCTTTTTCTTTGTTTTTTCTAAAAAAATCGCTAATGCCGAACATTAAGTGCTCCTAGGATTAAGTCTTAGATTTTCTTTTATTTTATAAAAAAGTCCATAATATTAAATATTAGGTACCCCTAAGGTTAAGCCTTAGGTTTTATTTTTTAATTTTTTTTAAAAAAATCTATAATGTTGAATGTTAGGTACTTCTGGAGTTAAGCCTTAATTTTTTTTTAAAAAAAATACTAATGTCTGACTTACGGGACTAATAGGGCTAAGCCTTAGTTTTTTTTTTCCTTTTTGTTTTCTAAAAACAATTTCATAAGGTCTAATTTTATGTGATTCATAGGACCTTTTTCTTCGTTTTCTAAAAAAAATCATAAAAGCAAATTTTAAGTACTATTCATGTCAAACCTTCAAGAATAATTACTTATTAATTTTTTGTACAACTTTAATTAATTAAAATATGCAAAAGGGATGACAACTATAATAATAATCTTTTTTTTTTAAAAAAAGAAGAAAAGTAATTCAAAAAAAAATCTTTTATCCATAATTTAAGGCCTAAAACATGGAGAATAATTCATGACATAAAACATGAAAATATTATATATACATAAAAAATTCTTTTTTTCATAATTCAAGGCTTAAAACATGGGAAATAATTTATGACTAGAATATGAAAATAAAAAAGGATATTGGGATATATTTTATGAATTTTTTTTTAATTTATGACCTAAAATATGAAAATAAAAAGGGTTAGTGAGATATATTTTAAAAAAATTCTAATTCATGGTCTAAAATATGAAAATAAAAAAGGGTTAGTAGGATATATTTAAAAAAAAAATCCTAATTCATGGCCTAAAATATGAAAAGGTAAGAACAAACTTTAAAAAAAAAAAGAGAAAAAAGTTATTTTTTTAGTATAAAAGGAGAAGAGGAGATTGAGAATAAGAGGATACAAAAAAAAAAATTACAAGACGTTAGAAGAGAGAAAAAAGAGAGAAAATTCCCAAAAAAAATAGATAAAAAAACACAAAGAAAATCGTAGAAAGCTAAAGTGAGTTTTTTAGGAGGGAGAAATTTCAGCAAAGTAATTTTTTTGGTAGAGAAAATTAAAAGAAACATTAAGATTTATTAAGTATAGAAAGTATACTCAGTAAACCCTTAAAAATTTAAACAAAAGCAATTAAATTTGCATTCAAATTTCAACAAAATAAGAAAAAAAAATTAGAAAGCAATAGAAACCCAACAATTCAACAACCGAATATCACATGATCAGGTAAACACACCATAAACTTTAACTTTAATTTTATTTATTTTTTTACTATATATTTTGAGTATTGCAACATTTTATTTTCTTTTCTTGTAAATTTTTAATATGTAACGGAGTCAGAAAGTGACTATATCTAATAATTTATAGTAAATATAACTATACATTCATATACTTAAAATCTTAAAATATCTATAATATTTGTAAAAATATATAAAACTGGATGTTGTCATAATACACATACATATAAAAATAATTTTAGTTAAAAAGAGAGAGTAAAAAAGTGAGATAAATCTACAAATAAAAAATTAATACATGAGTCAATAGTATAAAATTTAAATTAAGATAAATCAAATAGTAATAGCAAAAAATAAAATCAATCTAAAAAAAGGTAAAGCATATAGTACAAGTAATTTCACAAAAAAAAAATATGATTAAGGAATTTTATATATATTTTTAAAACCTTCTCATCAGGTTGCATAAAAAAATAAAATGAAAAATGACATTTGTATTTTTGTAGAAATGTAGTAAGATCATCTCCATAACTTTATCCACCTTAACTTTGTTTTAATTTAGTTATTTGATATTTTTTGGAGGGTGAAAATAAAATCTATATATAATTAAAATAATTCTTATCATTTTTAGTAATATTATAATATATAAACTTTTAAAAAATTAAATAAACGGATCATTAGTTTGTCATATTTTAAATTTGTTATTAAGCTTTTTTATGTAATTTTTATTTAAATCTTTTGATTATTCATAATAAAAAAAATTTATCATAATAAAAAAATATTTTACCTTCTACATTATATTTAATTAATTAATAATAAAAGTAAAATGATCAATGATTATTCTATCTAAATAGTATATATAATTAACTAAGTTTAAAATTTATTTCTAGGGTATAGATATATGTACATGAATGAATGAATAAATTCAAAAATCATATAAAAACAAATATAAAAATTGCCAATAAATTTTAAGTATAATTATAAATATCCTAGAAATAAGTATAATTATAAATATAGCATATAAAAAGAAATAAATAACATAGTAGAGAAAAGATGCATAATAATAATAATAATAATAATAATAATAATAATAATAATAATAATAATAATAATAATAATAATAATAATAATAATACCACCTATAAAATAAATAGTAAATTAATAATAACTTGAGAATCGAATAAAAAAAATCTTAAAAATAGAAACTAAAATTGATAAAATGATTATGTCAACAACAGCAGCAGCAGCAATATCAATAACAACAATAACAATATTAATAAACAATAATAAAATATATACATTCAAACTGCTGAGACTTTAATTCCGTTAAGCATATACATAAGTATCGAAATTGAGTTTCGAATTCAAGTCTACTTTAATAAAAAAAATATCTTTTAAAAATACAATAGCAAATTATAAAAATAAAAGACATAAAAAATATTTAATAAAAATATAAAATTATGACAGTTATACTCAGGAAGTGGGCATAATTTTTTTTTTAAATAATAATTATAAATTTAATAAATATTAAGTTATAAAATCTTTATATACAAGTAGTGAATGTAAAGATTAAATCATTAACTAATAAATAAAATATATACACACTAAGGTGATAAAATTATAAAAAAATATATAGAATTGAAATAATAATGATAAAGAATATATTCAGGAAGTGAAAAATAATAATAATAATAAGTAGTAAAATATAAAATTCCTATATTCAGAAAATAAATGTAGAGGTTAAGTCAAACTAATAAAAAAAATGAACATATAGTAGTAATTAAACTATTTAAGATAATAAATAATAAAATTATAAAATAATATATATATTTTTATCTAGGTAGTGAATATATATGATAATAATTATAAAAAGATAATAAATAATTATGATTTATATACAGATAGTAAATATAAATTCTCATATAATAAAAATAGATAATAAAATATCACAATAATTATAGTATCAATTTTGGGTATTGTAATGTACTTTTTTTCCTATACGTAATCAACTCTTTAACCTAGAAATACAGACTATTATTAGATGTCTAATTAAATCTTATAATTGATTGGTGACGACTCTTATTATATATAAAAATAATAATAATTAAATATAAATTAATAAAATAAAAAAAATCAAATCGATATCTCTCGTCGGCTTCCACCGTCCCGTGTGCGACAATAAATATGATTTCAAATTTTAAATAATAATTTATTTTTAATGATTAATTATATAAATCATGTATCACCGACTAAAACTCATAACTAAACAACATTAAATCTAACGCTAAACGAGTCATCGTCTTGTGTTATAAACCATCAAACTAGATTACATGTTATTTTCAATTCAACCTTAGTTACCAGCCAACTATAAATAGATGTCCTTTACATAACAATATTTATTTAAAGTTATAGAACATATAATATTTGATATCTTTCTAAATTAAAATTTCATAATGGCAATTTAAAGGCTTGATTGCAAGACCATGTCTGAATCAATTGCACTTTCAAATCTGACCGGAAGTTTAAGGTATTCCCAACCGTCATCATCAATGCCGGTGAAGCACCGATTCACCATATCCTTGCTCACTAGCTCTAGTTTTGAAGGTTCCCACTGCTTGCATTAACAACAATATAAATATATTTAACAAATTTGAAATTTGCTACAAACTCAAATTTTAACTAATCATTAATGATAAAAACTCATTTTAAGTATTATGCCCAAGTATATACATACATACATACATATAAACATAAATACGTATATAATTTAAGCTCACATCATTAAATGGATAATTGAAAATAAAATGCAATAGTTATTACCTTTGGTTTTTTGTCTTTATCAAACAACATTGCTCTTGAACCCTGAAGAAGATATTGAATAAAAAGAGATATTTAGGATAATTTAATTATATATATAATTCTCAATCTCAAAAAAAAATTATATATATAATTCTCAAAATTATATTATACCTCATAAAAGTCGCAATTAATAGTTGCTCGCATGATATTGCAACAAATTGTATATTCACGAACGATACATTGTTGTAATTTTTGCATCCGTCCTTCTCTTACCTACATATATACTTTTTAGAATTATCATATAGCAAAAAAAAGAAAACATAAATTTTATAGATATTGATTTTTAAAAAAAAATTACATTAATTTTCAAGATCTATATGAACTTTGAAATAATAAAATCCCATAAAAAATTTAGTAAAATATATTGATATTATAAAAATTACCGATCTAAGGAAAATTTTAAGGCTAATTGGACTAGCTGATTTCATGGAGTTAATTGCCTTTGTAATCCAATTTTCTGCTTTATTTTTCACCTCCTCTTCCTACAACAAGTGAAGAGATGAAAATCACATAAGTAATATTCTTTTATTAAGATTGACCACATATAATAATAATAATAATATTATTGGCTATTACTAAAGTAAGTTTTGGCTAATTGTTTGAGTTGGATCTATGAATACAATTTTCGTATCTTATACAAAGTCAATTGAGTAAACATTAAAAAGTTTAAAATATCATTTGAAATACATTTTTAAAATTAAATAAAAATAATAAAATATACTAATCAAAATAATTTTTTTTGGTATATATCATTATTTCGGAGTCAGCTAAGTACTAATCAAAGTACTTTAATGAAACATTCATATGCAAAATTAAATATTGGACTACAATATGATATAAATAAAAGCATCCAACAGTATTTATTTTGTATACTTACAAGTGATTGTAAGATTTCTTCAACTGTATCTTGTGAGAAACATTTGTTAATTATCTCCAATCTAATTAACAAGATAAAACAATTCAAAATTAGTAGACAATGGTCATGCAAATAAATAGTAAATTGATTATAGTTTATTTTAATCTTCTTCTCATAAATAAAAGTGATGATATGAAAAGAATAAAGTAAAATCCGATATCTAATATACTAAAAAAATTAATTACCTCTTATAAGTGCTATCTTCTTTTATATTTGGTTTTTGTGCGAAATTGTTGATAACTTTATAAATTTTTGTTATCTCTTGTGAAGATAGTGTTTGAAGTGCATCTTCCAACGAAGGCAAATCCTATCATAACAAATAAAATAAAATAAAACAATAATTAATTATATTAAAAATCTAATTAATATGAAAAAAAATTACTACAAAAAATATGAATGTGATGATTTATTAGTGGTTAAATAATTGAGTGTTGGATTTATAATCTATAAGAAGATGTAGGAGGAAAATTATTGGATTTTATACTTAGTATTATAAGAGAAGTACTTGGTTATTAAAGCACCTATTTTATATAATAAATATTCATATAAAAATTGATATATCTCAATTCATATGTGAAAGTTGGAAGTAATCAATTACTTTAGAGTAAACAAAATGTGTAGCCAAGCCACATGCAAGCATTTCTGCTCCATTTATTCTTGCTCCTGTAAGCCCTAAATATTCCCCTGTACACATTAAAAAATATATAATTAGATTTGGATAAAATAATTCAATTTATCAGCACCAATATTTTAATATTTTGAAAAGTTTACTTAATACACAAGAATTTAAATCTGAAATCTCTTAATTAAAAGATCAGAATCCTTTTATTTAAGTCAATTTTCAGTAATGGTATATATTAATTTTTTATAACAATTTTTTTTATTATCAACTCTGTGAAATTGTTGTGCTAATTTTAATATTTGCTATATTAATTACAATTTTAATCATTCCTTTTAAATTTAATAATTGCAAAAGTTTGTTATATCATGTCTGCACAAATACTAAAGAATTTTAAATGATTATCGTTTTACATTTCTTTTGTATAATAAATAAAAAAAATATTACCAAAATGCCCCAAAAGTCTAGAAAGAAAATGTGATGCTCCAACGTCTGGAAATAGTCCTATAGATACTTCAGGCATGGCAAATACCTGGAAAAAATAATAATAATGACATGAACTAATGAACCTAAAAAAATAAACAATAAGAGAAATTTCTGTCATTTTTAATTTATCTACTTAATTAATAATTATAATAATTAAAAACTTACAGCTTTCTCGGTAACAATTCTAAACTTTGCATGCATTGATAATCCAGCACCACCTCCCATTACAATTCCATCAATGAGTGGAATCTTTTCATATATCATGAAGTAACAATCAGAAAAAAAAAAAAAAAGCTAGATTGAAGATGATTGGAATTTAATTAAGTACATCTTTTAAATATTTATAAAAATTGTTTTATTTAAATTAATATTTAGCTTACCAAAGGTTTTTTATATGTAGCAATCAAGTAGTCCAAGTTGAATTGTTTCTTATAATATCTTGCTCCAAAACTCCAATGTCCTTGAATAAATAAATTAATTAAGATCGTGTAATCAAATAGTTAGAATTCCAATTAAATTTAATGCATCCCATATTCAAATTTCAATATTAAATTAAAAGGGCTTCTTTTGTTGTAAAATTGCTAGAAAGAATAAAAAATAAAAA